>CM055977.1:13092500-14422500 GCA_029531755.1 Holothuria leucospilota
CCGGACCATGAATGAACAAAGGTCTTTTCTTTCTAATTCAGTCCCTAACGCTGGCGAAGTACATTTTCTCATCCATGTCTATAACCGTAAACTTTACAACTTTTTACAAGAATCCAAATCTAAGACCTTAGCTTCCTTGTTACCCAAGGAGCATTCCACTCTAACCCCTGGCAGTGACCGTACTCCTAACACTAGATTAGTCGTCACCATCCCCTCTGACGTGAAATTATCCTCCCCTGAACGTTCAGTCCTTTCAGAAGGTTTGAATTTTGTCCCCCTGAACCCCCTTCCAGATGAGTTTTCTATCCGCAGAGACGTGTCCTCGTTCTGCAGGAGGCTCCGCCTTCACTTACATTTTGGAGATTCCGATGAAACCGACAACACTTCATCGGAGGACGTTTTCCGTTCATTTCAGTCTAAGCGATCTCCATGGACCCCTAAACCTGGTAAAAGCAAGGTCCTGGACAGTGTAATTGAGTCCATTAATTCCGATTTAGAACGTCTCCTTCCTCCCAAAGTAACTCCCTTTCGTAACATTTCTTTGGACGAGCAGAAGGCCCTTCTGTCCCTCAAGAAGAACAAGAATTTGATTATTAAGCCTGCTGACAAGGGCGGTGCCACTGTTGTTTGGCGTAGAGATCTTTATGTTTCTGAAGCTGAGAAACAACTCTCAGACCAAACAGCATACACCGAACTGCCGATGGACCCACTTCTGAAATCCAAACCTTGGTCAAGAAAACCTTAGCTACCCTTGTAAGTCAAAAACATCTTCCTGAATCGGCTAAAGCCTTTCTGCACCCTTGCCCACAAATCTCCAATTTCTATCTACTGCCCAAAATTCACAAGGCCAATAATCCTGGTCATCCCATTGTGTCTTCCCACAGCTGCCCCACGGTTCTGATTTCACAGTACGTAGATTCTGTACTTTCCCCATTAGTTTCAACCCTACCTTCGTTTATCCAGGATACTCCTCACTTCCTTAGGTTAATTCATAATTTTGAGTTTCCTGAGAATCCCAGTGAACGTACTTTATTCACCATGGATGTCAGCAGCCTCTATACTTCAATCCCCCATCACGCTGCTTTAGCAGCCATACGCCATTACCTTGATCAACGCCAGGACCCTAACATCCCTACCACCACCTTTCTTCGCTTGACTGAACTAGTCCTCACACAAAATTGCTTTCAGTTCAATGGTCGTTTTTTCCGCCAAATTAAAGGAGTAGCTATGGGCACTAAACTGGGACCTTCTGTGGCCTGCCTCACCCTGGGCCACTTTGAGGAGCAGTTGTTCTCACGATACACCGGGATCAAGCCCATACTTTATAAAAGGTACATTGACGATATTGTTGGGGTCGCAGTGGGTCCTCGAAACGATTTGGAAGAGTTCATTAACTTTGCTGAAACGTTCTGCCCGTTTTTGAAATTCACTCACTGTATTTCCAACTCCTCAGTAGTGTTTTTAGACACGGAACTATCCATCTCCGACCGTTAAATCAAGTCCAATCTCCACTTTAAGCCCACTGACTCTCACAACTACTGTACCTCATGTACCCTTCCAACCACCCCAGATCTTGTACGAATTCGATTCCTTTCTCACAACTTTTACGGGCCAGAAGGATTTGTTCCGACGACCAGGATTTCGCTCAAGTTTCGAAGCAGATTATTTCTTTCTTTGAACAACGCCAGTATCCACAAAGAGTGCTCTCTAATGCCCTGAAACGCATACAAGGAATTGATAGAGCCTCTGCCCTTGCCCCCAAAACTGACCATACACCCACCAGACGTATCCCGTTGGTCCTATCCTTTCACCCATCTGTAACCCCCATTGTACGTGCCATTTACAGGAATGTAGAGACCCTCCGTCATGACCCATCCAACCGTGACCATTTCCCTGATCCCCCCATCATGACATTCAGAATTGAAAAGAACATATCTAACACTTGGTCCGTGCCTCTCACCTTCAAGCAGTAGTGCCTGACACCCCAGGAACTTTTCCTTGCAACCGTGGGAGATGCAATACTTGCCCGGTGGTCAGTTATGACAAAAACCTTTCCATTGTAGGTCCCAACAACAACCGGTTTAACGTTCATCAGCATTTTACCTGTACTTCAGCCAATGTTGTTTACGTTCTCGTATGTAAACGCTGTAATATACTGTACGTGGGAGAAACAAAACGTCGTCTTGCTGACCGAGTCACCGAGCACCTGAGGTCAATCAAACAGAACCTCCCAGGGTTCCCGGTAGCCACCCACTTCAATCCCCCGTCAACATGCTCGATCCGTGACTTGATGGTTTCGGCGGCCATCTCGTGTCAAGGTTCCGATCATGACCGCCTAGCTGCCGAAAACCGCCTAATCATGAAACTTGGAACCCTGTCCCCACATGGTCTGAACGTTAGACTTGAACTGTTATAACGCAGCAATTCCTGCATTTTTTGACTTGTGGTAACCACTTAACAGTGTCTGTTTTCCTAGCCGAGGTTTACCGTGCCCAATTTTATTGTGTATTTTTTAAATTGTACGTTTGGCCGTGTCAACGATCAGTTGCATTTTTGCCACCTGATGAAGGGTTTAAACCCGAAACGTCGTGGAATTTTTCACAAACTTTTAGCACTATTTACTACTTTATTTTTACCTACCTATTTCATAAGTGCTACGCAGTACTTTGACCTTATATATATATATATATATATATATATATATATATATATAACGCTAATTCCTACTGTACGGGGAAATCGATATATCGCGGTTTCGTTAAGGCGAAGAAAAAAACAATAAAATACATTAAAAAATATTTCCCCTTTTGGAAACCAGATATACAACAACGCTTTTTCAATGGCCCACCATCCGTACGTGTTAAAAGATACGGGTACGTAACTTGGTCAACATTGAAGTAATAGCATGTAAATCATGTGGTGAAACGGACGTTACAATCCGTTTACGTATTCTTATATAAAAAGCGTGTGATTTCGCAAAGTCGACCTGATTTTTTCCCCTTTTAGACGATTTCCCCTTTTAGGCACATTTTTTCATACAATATTTCCCCTTAATCCCAAATTAGCAATATATATATATATATATATATATAAATATATATATACATATGTATATATATGTATATATATATATATATATATATATATATATATATATATATATAGATATATATATATATATATATATATATATATATATATATATATATATATATATATATATATATATATATATATATATTATATATATATATATATATATATATATATATATATATATATATATATACTTAAGGGGAAATTGTTATATCTGCTGGCACATAGGGCGAAAAAAAGATAATAAAATACATAAGAAATAAATTCGCCCTAACGTCTAAAAATATAATTAACGTTATTTCAATGGGCAGCCATCCGTTCGTGTTAACAGATAGGTGTCCGTAAATTTGACAACTTTGAAGTAATGGCATCTAGTTTGTAAATCTAAGAGGGCGCCCTTGTAAGTTTACGTATTCCTATAGAAAAAGTGTGTGGAAACGTTAAGGCGAAACTTATATTTCACCCGAATTTTTTTTTCCCCTTAAGGTCGACTTTTCAACAACAACCTTCCCCCTAAGTTCCGAATTAGAGAAATATATATATATATATATATATATATATATATATATATATATATATATATATACATATGCATATGTATACATATATAATTAAATAGGAGAGTTCCACATTTACTCTGAGAAAATAAGTTGTAGCACAGGAAACAGACAAATGCATCACTAGTTGACTTAAAAGAGTACAAAATAATCCAAGATTTGATTTGAAATTTTCGGTTGCCCTGCAACCTTCATCAGTGAGATCAGACAGTGAAGTGAGGATGATAATTAACTTAGCTAACAGTGGAGATACAGCTTAAAAACACTAGATTATAGGTGATAAAATGGTGTAAATATGTGGAATAAATAATTAAGTTGTCTGATGGAAAGTGTACTGATTCAAAACACCAAGGTCTTTGTTTAGCCCCGTGATGTGTGATTTAGTCTCAGAATCCAATTAAGTTTGGCGGACTTGCGGTGTTCAGTACAACCAAAATTGCTTGTATATATATATATACATATGCATATGTATACATATATAATTAAATAGGAGAGTTCCACATTTACTCTGAGAAAATAAGTTGTAGAACAGGAAACAGACAAATGCATCACTAGTTGACTTAAAAGAGTACAAAATAATCCAAGATTTGATTTGAAATTTTCGGTTGCCCTGGAACCTTCATCAGTGAGATCAGACAGTGAAGTGAGGACGATAATTAACTTAGCGAACAGTGGAGATACAGCTTAAAAACACTAGATTATAGGTGATAAAAAGGTGTAAATAAGTGGAATAAATAATCACGTTGTCTGATGGAAAGTGTACTGATTCAAAACACCAAGGTCTTTGTTTAGCCCCGTGATGTGTGATTTAGTCTCAGAATCCAATTAAGTTTGGCGGACTTGCGGTGTTCAGTACAACCAAAATTGCTTGCAATGAGGGTGACTTTAAGATTTTCAAGGGAATGAGGGGGAAGATTAAAGTGCTCTGCCACAGAGAAACCTGGAGTGTTGTCACGAATAGACTTTTTCTGGTTGTTAAACCTAAAGCGAAAGGAAGTCTTGGTTTCACCTACGTAAAGACCCTCATACATAAATTACAGTGAAAAATGTAAACAACATCACAAGAGTCCTGGCCTTCCGGCAACCCCCTTATCTCAGAAGACTCCTTACTTCTGCCAAATTACCCAACCCTGATCAAACCATTAAAGGCAATACTGGCTGCAACAAAAAGCGCTGCCAGATCTGCAAACACATCACCCTTGGAGAACATGTCAGCATCCCCACTGTAAAATTTGCCATGAATCCCCCTAATGTAAATTGTGACTCTAGACCATCCCTGAAGAAACTGTGCTAACCAATGAATAAGCCACATTTCTTTGATAAAATTTGAAAGATCTTGTAGTAATTGATTTGGCAAGAGTGTGTTAAATGCACTTGAAAAATTGAGGAAAAAAATAACCTTTGTCATATACTGTAGTTGTTTCCTTACAATCTAAACGTGTAACAATATCATGAACTAATGGAAGTACAGCATCAATACACAATACACCTTTCTTAGACAATCATGCACATGTACAGTAAAGTCACACTTACATTTACTGTACAATACATACAGTACTATAACATTGTATATAGTAGAAAGACATGAACTGTTGAATGCACAATCTGCTTCAGGGTGGAGACACTTTGCAATTCAAACAATCATCCCATAACAAACTTCCTGATCACTGGTAAAGAAATTGTGTGCAGTGGAGCAACAATTAAGGTTCTTTTATGCTGGAACTGTGCTCAATTGTTGTCTATTCTCTACTGAATGAGGGCTACTGAACAGCAAAGAATCTCAGTCCCACCCCTTCGTCAGTACTCAGTACCTCAAGAGTCATCAGGATGAAAATGGGGGTATGAGTCCATGATAACTACTGTTACTTCTGCCTGAAGACCTGTGCACCTGAGGAACTGTATTGTTAGCAGCAAAACTGAAAATGTATAATACAGGTATTGGTTGAATTTTATAGTGCTGGTGCCTAGCCTACCCCTCACCCTGCATCAAAATTTTTCCCATGTTCCTAACTGCTGTAGAATACCCACAAGAAACTATGGGTTCTTCTGTGTACCACATCAGGTTTTCTTCATTTTCCAGCTACCCTCACCAATTGGGTTTTACCCTCTCCCTAAAAATTATTCCTCAGAAGGGGTTGTCTAAGGTAGCACCATTTTGCATCTACTGTTAGCCTGCTTACAAAAATTGTGTAAAGGGAAGATGGACATACACTCAGTGGCGTCGCCAAGGGGGGGGGGGGGGACGTGCCCCCCGGAAAACCTTGTGCCCCCGTGTGCCCCCCAACTGAGATTTGAGATTTTGAAAAAATATAGATCTCCTGTAAGTTCTGTAGTCAGAATATTTGACTACCAAGTTTCATATGATTTGATTCTTCTTAGGACAAGAAAAGGCAGCAATTTGTATTTTTTCGAATAAAAAAATCGCCCATCTCATAAAACACATGGTGTTCTCTGTGTCGGAGGCTGAGCATCGGTCTTGGTACTGTAGTCTATCCATAATCCTTGCCGCCTCAACAGGTGTGAAAATACGTCTTGATAAAGTGTAGCGGAAATGTCTGCCTCGCAAACTCATTGACCAAAACAGTGAATGGTGTTGTTTCATACGTGCCATGAAACTTGCCATTGCGAATTGTAATGCAAGCTCAGTGCCAGCAATTTCAATGAGATTTTTCTGCATTTTCTTCTTCGAAAAAATAATTCCAATAAATTTTAAAAGGGAAATATATGATACAAAATTCTATGATCTCTTTAATCCCGTTAAGACTCCAATCACTCAGTTTGTGGATCATGAAAATTTCACGTTAATTGAAAAGTCCACAATGGAACGAATATTTGATTGTTGATTCGGCAGTTACGCATGCACGTTCTTTCACTTTCATGAGAATTTCTCAATCCATGCATAATTTTTTTTTTTAGTTCCTAAAAATTCGTTATTTTTTGACACAAATTTTACTCAAAAAGGTAGCGTATATGGCACCAGATTGCATCTAAGGACACCTAATTTTTCAAAAATTTTCAAAGGGGAGGGGGACACCCCTTCCCCTTAGACCCCTCCCCCAGGCCGGCGTTCACACAACATACTGCATACGCCACTATCTATTTGTGCCCCCTCATCGAACTGTTGTGCCCCCCTTGTGCCCCCCAGAATGAAAAGTCTGGTGACGCCACTGCATACACTCCCATAGGAGGTCTACTCCACCCCCACCCCACCCCACCGCCCCAAACAAAGAACAACAATCCTATGTCTGTCTTGACGGCTAGGCCAATCAGAAGAGTTAAGAAATAGGCACTATTAAAAATCTCTGTAACAAGCTTGAAAGCAGACTTTTGATTGGTAGAGGTACAGTATCACACAATGCTGAAACAGTATTTGTTTACCACTATGAGTCACCATAATTTGACCAAATTGCTCAAGGCTTTGCTAAGACCCTGTATGGGGGGATGGGGACAGCTACTGTACATGAAGCCTCGACAAAAACAACAGTTGTTGAAGCATTTCCAAAGCAAAAAGCGAAAAAGTTAATAGTTGAAGGAAGTTAGGGATTTAGGGGATTTTGTGGAAGAAAATTTGAAAAATTTGGGGTTTTATTACAGAAAATTGAAAATTTTGGGGTTTTATGAAGGGAGTTTGAAAATTTGGGCTTTTATATAATGTTGGAATAGGGAAATTGAAAATTTGCTCTTCCTAACAGCAAAGTTAATGACCGTGTATAACTGTAGATCATCATGTTTGTGGTTAATCTTGTGGATGAAAATAGGCCTGCTATACATGTACAGATGATACAATAGGGTGCAAACACCAAAATATGCAACTTCCACACAGTTAGCCAATAATCAACCACCCACATGAGGGTTGGGTTTTTGCTGGATAAAACCTGTATCTACTGGGACAGTGGTAGAAACTGGTTATTACCGGTAAAAAACCGGGAGAAATTGTAAAAAAAGAAACACTTCTGGCAATAAGGGAGTGCAGTTGTACCAAATTGCGCATTATGAATAAACCATTAGAGATATATACAGTAAAATTATTTACATTCATTAAAACTTTCTGTTTTGCCTAAAAAGTGAGCACTACAACTTGCCAGACACAGAAAAAAGAGTGAAATATACAGTACTGTTGTTACAGTAGTGTTGTAAGCCCTAACATCTCAAGATTAATCACAAACAAAGCAACTACATGCCAACAGTAATAGCCTGAAAATTAAAGTTGGCTTGCAAAACGACTAGAAAATCAAGCAAAGTTTTACAAAATGAGGATTAATGAAATAATGTTTTTTTGAAAGTTCTAAGTATGAAGCTCAATCACCACGTATCTTTTACACATAAGAAAGAGCAGGAGAATGGATTGGCCATGCAACTTCCTTTATCATGTCAGAAATTAAGTTTGATACAGCAGAGAAGCAAATTACAGTGCCGTAATGATAAAGGCTGAGTAAGCAGCAACTTGAAGTGAATGAGTTTCATCAAGGGAGCTTGTCTGAATATTTCAAGTCCACTGTACTCAGAAATAATTCAGTGAGAAGTTGTATAGATGGCCAACCAAATACAAACCTTTTGAAAAACTTGATAAACCACAAAGTGTAATGTATGAATGAAAGAAACTTAAGTGGATACCCATCTCTTTATTTTACATTCATAAATAAAAGGAAAAGAAAAGCTCATCAAAGTGAAAATAAAACCTTTAATTATTCCTTGAGTTTCCTTCCTACTGCATTTAAAAGTATATGTAGTGTCCCTGTATGTATGAACACTTACTGTACTGTAACCCAAAAACAGTGTAAATCTGGCAAAAAGTGGCCAAAATCATGAAACAAGTTACATTCAGATTCTGACGTGGCATACTGTTGCCTAAAATGATTAATCTTGATGAAACAAAATGACTTTCATCCTTAGACTTTGAAAAATACCTAAAATTTACTTGTTAACATTTTATGCAATTTCGCAGAATAGGTTTTTTCCGGTTTTTTTTTTTCATTTTTTGGGCAGAAACCTGTTTTTACCAGGCCTTTTTTTACCGGTAAAAACTGCCTCTGGCAAAAACTGCCAACCCTGTCTACACTGTACACCCCCCTACCTTTTGAAACAGACAAATTACTAGGCTTTCATATATAGTAGGCTAGACTGTACCATGACCTCTTTCAAAGTCCTTACCTCTACTTGACCAGTCATTTCCACAGTGAAACTCTTCACCACCTGTATATTGGCACCCTGGACTATCAATTGGTAGAGACAGAACTGGGGCTGAGTCTTATTACCTGAAGTTTATATAACTTTATTAACAAAATTCTCCCTACATTGAGGGGGTGGGAGAGGTAGGGGTTGTAGTCCCAACCTTGTGTGCCTTTTATAGAGGTATGAGGTATTGAACAGAAAAGGTACATTGAAGTGATATGTACACTATATAAAATTATTTTTTGGCATCAGTTTTGCAGAAGAGATGAAAATAGAGGGATTTGCATCACCCCAAGTATGACTTTTACTTGGTGGTAAGCCCCGCCCATAATTGTCTTTACTGCGTCTCCTTGTGCAGACACAAACATAGTTCACTGCTCAAGGCCACATCCTGGTGAGCATAAGAGACCCCATGTGTAATAAAAACATTCTCTGTGCATGCTGTGTAATATGAGCTGCTCTGCATCTTTTGAATTTTGTAACTCTGATGTCAATCAAAGAGTAGTCACCAGCTGAGACTTTTGCTTACCCCCAACTAAAAGTCATACTTGGGGTGATGCAAATCCAATTTGTGATGCTAACAATATACCTACTGTCTCTCCAAATCCTTTCTACTGCATCACACTTACGGACCACAATGCAAGAACAGTAGTTTACTGTGCAAGTACAGCTGTTACATCTATGCGGTCTTTGACATTTTGATGACTGGAATCTTCTCACTGGAACCAGGGAGTTGCAGGGAGTTGCCAGAGACTCCCTGCTCTGGCAACTCCCTGCTGGAACTGACTGTATAGTAGGGCTATAAAAGTGTGTTTTACTGTCCACTAGCGTGCCTGTTTTTTAGAAGCCTATCACATTGTGTCCTTATATACGCAGTGTGTAAAATTCAATTTCCTGACTTGATCCCTGATGACCTAAAGTTGGCTCTTTTATGTTGTATCTCATTTTGACCACTTTTGACTGGTTAAAACCATGTTTTGCCCAGTTTTAACCAGGTTTAAACCGGTCACAGCTAGTTCAGGGCAGTAGAAAAGCCAACCCTGCTTGAGCAAAAAGTAAAGTGTTATAAAGAATTGATTTTCTTGACTATAGAACATTATCGAATTATCCTTTAGTATTGAACTTAAGAACCCTTATCTATACAGTACATTAGACTCCAAGCTGCAGGAGACAAATTAATGGCCTAATTGTATCCTCTGTAAACTATGAAAAGTTACTTTAATATGCTGTAAGTGTAAAAGCCATATATTTATGACACTTTGCCTTCTTTGAGAATTGTTCTTGATGGCCTTTGTTCATTTAGTAAACAAAAAAGTAATTTACTGAACCTATATGTATAGTAGCCTTTTACAGGGGGTTCTGTAAGCAGGGACAACTTGCTTTAGTCTAATGTTGTATGAAGTGGAAATTTGCACCACAACTCCCATTGATGAAATCACCTTTGAAGAACACTATCTGTTCAAAACTAAAACATGATAGGTGAATTTATTCACTCACTTTTGAGTTTTTATACTTAAATATACATTGTTTTTTTACCGCCTCCAAAGTTTTTTGTTTACCCCAGTTTGGAAATAAAGTGGGATAAAACAGAAACACTGATTTTCTCAAATTTTAATTTCGTGACTTTTTTCTTAGTTACATCAAAAGACATTCACACTTGCCATTTCATAAGAATAAAATATGTCAGAAATCCTAAGTGGATATCATTTTATTTGAAAGTTTAGGGAACATTTTTTACCCCACCCAACTAATAATGTAGAAGTACCCAATAAATCTACCTAATGATATTGGAAGATTTCCCTGATGGGGAGCCAGTCTTCCCTGAAGAAGGGGGGGGAGGTCCTCCCCTTCCCCCACCTGGTGTCTTCCCTGAAACTGCTATGAAAATACATGTGTGGCAGTTTGTAAGGGAAAAGGAAGGGGTAGGAGTTCAATGTAACTGGGAGGGGGTGTTCTTACTCCCATGGTGTGAAGCTTTTTGTTTTATAATTTGAAAATATGTGATTTGGTGCATAGTTTATACCATATTTGGTATGCATAAGGAGACATATTATGTATTTTATGAACTATTTTGTAGGAATAACCATACAGAAATCAGATACGCACATATTGCTTGCAGATAATTTAACAGTCAGACTATCTGTGTGCACTTGTGCCGTACTTAATGTTATACTGTAGAACACAGTACACATGTACAGTACGTGTACATGTGTGCACAGGTTTGGATCAGTCCATATCTCCCAGCTCAAGCTCGATCGATGAACGGTATAATTTTTATCAACATTTTCTGAGCTGTTTTCAGGTGAATTACGCACAACACTCACGCTTAAACAGCGAAGTGTAACTTAAAATCATACTTTCAATAAATTCTATGACAGGTTTACCAAAAATCGGTATATTAGAGTAGAAAATCGGTAGCAGGTTCAACTGCCCAAATCAGTAGAGTTGGCAAGTATGGAGTATGTACATCAAAAGAGGAGTACTGTACATATTCAGCACCTGCTATGAAGGTAACCAAGGAGGCTGCCACTTGTAAACATACATATAAGTACCTGTTATCCCATCTGTGACCTCAACTATTTGTCCACTGGTTCTGTGGCAGTTGTGGCTAGACCAGTTCTTGGTTGTTTCAAAATTTTACATATTGTCATATGGAGCATGAATGATTGCAAATATAATCCATAAGAAGCTACTGTATGTTATGAAAGATTAGTATACCAGGGCTGTATATCTGGATTGGGGGGAGGGGGGGAACATGGGGTGTGTACCTGGGTTGAAGAAAACAAAAGCTGCTACAATCTCTCATAGGTCACTACACTGGACTCATACAGTATCAAAATTAAGCAAAGGTTCCTGCCCTTGTTTGTGTGTATAGTTCTTGGATTTTCACTAAATGATAAGGAAATCATGATCTTCAAAACTGAAACACAAAATAATTGCATACTGTTGGTAGGGTGCTTTAAATACTGTATGTATGCAGAAACCTGACGCTCTACAGTATTTAGGTTTCATTTTTGTGTCATATATATATAATATGCTATCATATATATAATATGCATACTTTACTGTGAATGAACCCTGGATTTACTGTTTTAGACTATAGTACTCAGTACATGCTTCCTGTAACTGTAGCCAATTATAGTTACCATACAGTTTATTAAAGTTTAAGTAGGCTGTACCTTACCTTTGAAAATTGTCAAAGATACAGTACTAGTATTTTATTGTTATTTTTGATGGCAAATTAAAATACAGTAGGCCTATATAATAACTGTTATGCATGTTTTAAGGTTACTTTCATGTTATTTGAAGTAAGATTTATATTCTGCAGAAACTCTCTATGCAGTAACAGTACCAAGTACAACTTATGATGTGCAGTACTGTACAGTACGGTGGTGTACTGTAGCCAGGTCAAACATGTCAAAGTCATTGAAGAAACTTTCAAACTTTTTTTGAGCACACTGTTAACAAGTTACTGTCTACTAGTTGCCACAAAACTCTCTGCCCCTACTGAACACAGAATAGTCTTTTCTTAGCGGTAGGACTGTATTCAATGAAAGAACAGTAAACCTTTCTTTTTAATAGTGTAATTATTTGGAGCAGTTTGCTGGATATTAATTGGCTTCTGAACAAAAGGCCTACAATAGTAAGTAGTGTACAGTAGTTCTTGAAAGGCATTTTCCAGTGGCTTTTCACAAGGGTCCCATGTGAAAGAGGGAAAAAAATTCAGTTCATACCCTCTAAACCCCGTAGCAATACTGTTTTCCTAACTGGAGATATCTAATATCAAGGACGTACTTATTTTTGTCAAAAAATACCTCCAGTTCTCATCAAGGTCACAGACTGTTATGTGAAGTGGGTACATTGCCTCAGATTTCTTTTCTTTTCCCTTATAATTGAATGTCCTGTTGTCCTTGAAATTTGATACTGTTGGAATGTTTGAATATCTTTCTGTTTAGGTTCAGCATAAATCTACACCATACAGCATAACAAACAAAGTTACTAAATATTCCCTACAACAGTGTCAATATCATAAAGAAATTCAATGTTTTGTCAAATTGATGTGCCATGATGACATCACATATTTCCCATAATGCCCTTCATCTTGAGAAAAAAATAACATTTCTTTGAAATTTAGTATCTTCCAAACGCTACAAGCTATTGAGATGCGGTTTTCACTTTCTAGAAGAGAAAAATTTTCTGCATTTTTTTAAATTATTGATTTTTGTGACTGGCAGATCCCTTTAACCCTTAAAGGCAGTAGGCAGTCGCCCTAATCAGAGTTACAGTAGTATGCCCTGCCACTCTAGTTCACGAATGGCCTATTTTGATCATGTGACAAAGTTTTTGTTTGTAAAGTGAAATTCAAGGAGAATTTCACCTTGCTTTACCTATTGTTTGTAATATTAGTTATGTTCAAAACGTCTTCAGAGGTGCTTGTAATGCAATGAGAGGAGATTTGCAAAAGTTTGCTGATTTTGCAAAACAAATTTTGGGACAACTGCCTACTGGCTTTAAATTGCATTTCTGGTGACCAAATTGGATGTTTTAAAAAAATGCAAGAAAATTTTCTGTGTTAGGTAGTGAAAAACTCATCTCAATAATACCTTGCATTTGGAAGGTACACATTTTAGGGAAAAAATGTTATTTTTCAGCTTCAGAGTGCATGATGGATAGTCTGTGATGTCACCTGGTCAAATCAATTTGACATAGTTTTGTATTTCTTTACATGGTTGATATCACTGTATCTTCAATATTTCATAACTTGATTTACTGTACCATAAGTATGGAACAGTTTTTCCATGTATTTTCACAGAAAAATATCCAAACATTCCAACAGTATCAAGTTTCAAGGACAAACAAAGTACTCAATTATAAAGAATAGCAAAAGGAATCTGAGGCACTTTGCCCGTGTGGCATCACATTCTGTGACATTGAGGAGACCTGGTTGGAAACTGGGACGTTAAACCTCATCTAACTAACTAACTTGAGGAGACCTGGAGGTATTTCTTGACCAGAGTAAGTAAGCTTCATGAAGGCTTACAGTATCTTAGATTAGGGATGAAGTTTTGGTACAAGGTTTGGATGAAATGTAATGAAAAATTGTTCTCTTTCAAACAGTATAAGACTGCAAAATGCAACGGGACAGTGCCTCAACCACAATCCAAGTTTTGGGGTTTATTAATTACTTTACCATAATACATTACTATATTTCAGTTTTGGACTCAGGTGCCCTTCTCTTCTTTGTAGGTCTATCTCCCCACAATATGTACAGCAACTTTTACACCAGGATAATATTTCATGTGCATCATCGGATGATGAGCCAATTTATAAAACCCTGATGACAAACTCCATGCAAAATGTACTTGTCGATAAGATGAGCTGCCTGGATCAACCATAAGTTGGCTATCATGAAGAAAACAAGCTTTTTATCAGATCCTCGTAAAAAACTGCACCTGAGTGGTCCCATCATGATTAAATGTATTGATATTCGAATGCCGCATATTTATGTGGGTTAGTTAGATGAGATTTAACGACACACCAACACAAATGTGTTACAGTATATAGTATCAACTAGATAAATACGATTCAAGCTTGCTTTCAAATACAGTTCAAATACAGTGTAAGTCCTCCCCTTTAGTCGCCTCTAACGACAGGCAGGGAATACCGTGGACATATTCTACGTACAACCCCCAGCCCACAGGAGGACATATTTATGTGGGAGAAATTGAAATGATTCCTAACATCTTACCAGCAGCTTGATGATGTTTATCATAAACACTTGGGTTGTCACTCCATGTGAAAGCAACTGTGCTATTGATGATAAGAAACCATGTACTGTAGCAGTTTTTCTCTGTCAAGACGACACACTTGTGATCTGGTATGAATACAGGGCATGTTATAATACAAGTTGTTTTAAAATGAAATTAGTGGTGAGACCTTGACCAAGTTTACCATTAAGTAACAGTAAAGGCCATAGTCTTTTGAATGCTAGCAGAAGGTTACTGTATTTGTCCCCTGCTTAATAGAGTACTCTTGGAACCTGAATGATGCAGCATCTGCTTTTAAAGGGCATGTATAATAGTAGTAGTAATAGTAATAATAATAGTAACAACAACAACAATAACAATACATCACATTTATGTCACCAAATCAGGAATGATTAGTAGCTGCACTAGGAGCTTTATAACAAAAGCAAAACAGCTGGAATTGCGGTCAAAATATGGGAGGAAAAACGTCTCAACTCTTACATACTGCATATATGCCCTGTAGAGAGTTCAGTACAAAACCAGATATGGTCTGGTACAGTAGGTTGTTCCACACACAGAAGGAATGAAGTGGGCAAAACATTGTTTTTCAACATTCAGAACTTTGCTATATACAGTATACAAAGTAGGCCTATATTAAAAGAAACACAACAATAAGCAATTCTGTTAAATTGTATAGCTACAGTATCTCATTTAATATATTCATGCCCTCAGGCATTGCACACAGTACTAAATCATTCTGTACACACAATATACCATACATACAGTGGAAGTGAAGTACAAAAGATGTCAGTTGTTAGTTTCACAAATTCACCAATCATGTCATTATGAATGTATTTCTTTGAAGGAATATTTACTGTAAGACAAAAATGGGGAAAGGGGGCAGACTATGAGAAGGGAACAGTATCACATCTGTTATTTAAAATCCATAAGACTTCTGGTATTGATGGAAACATACTGTGGGTGGGAAGAGAACTAATTTTAGCTTTAACAGCTGCAGCGTTAGAGCTCTTTATATCAGTATGTGGCATCTATCTGTCCACAATTGCATGAAACTTGCATAAAAAATTTAAGATCTCATGAAGTGTTCCATGAATTTACCACAAGGTTGGTCACAATTATTTGGGGTGGGAGGGCTTGAAAAGGGTGTGAAAAAAGTTAGGTCAATGGCCATGTAAAGGTTATTTCGAACCATACAGTATATACGTAGTCTGGTAAATTCAACAGTATGAATGATCTCTCCTCCTGCACCCATTTCCATGCTGGAATTACTCTATCATCAAAGTTGCTCTGAAGTATGATTGGCATACCTGTGAAGATTATTGTCTGGATTCTAGATCAAAGATCATCTTGGGACCTTTGAAAGTGGTCTAATTTGGGCTCACCCATTTTAATAAGTCTCACAAAATCCTTCCTGTGTACCCTCTTTAAAAACTGTAGATTATGAGAGTTCAATTTTGTGAGCTTCTTTAGATGAAGTTAAAGGGAACTGTTGGTGATTGGTATTTTGGTGATGCCTCTTCTCATACTGTACCTTGTGCAGGAAGTCAGTGTAAGAGCTTGAAGAGAGATTGTTGCAGTTAGTAACTCCAATAGGTCAGACATACAGTATTGTGCAGTGCAGCATTGGTGCATTCGTGTGCCAACTAAGTTGGTGCAGCTACAGTACTTGGTGGTATGACTCTATACATTTTGATGTGTATGGTGGGATAAAGGGTTCCACTTCTTGGACCATTTTGTTCCTTAGTGGAAACAGACTTTGCAAATACTATCTGGTATGAGCTTCTGCACCTCTTGGTGCACTAGTTGAATGTGTGATGAAAGACACACTGTACACTTACAGGATTTAGGCTTATAGTGTAATGCAGTAAATGTACTGTACATTCTCTCTTTCAAAAGTACGTTGGGGGAAGGGTTTTCTTTCTACACAGTTTAATACCTTAAGTCTTTAGACTAAAAATTTAAAGGAGCTATGGCATCCCACCAATTATATTTAGGCATATCCCCATAGTTTTAAATCCAGTTGGTGACTGTTCTTTGATTGACATTCATTCAAACACTAATAAGTCACCACTCTGGTTGGTAATAATGACTTGGACAGTTAGTTGTGTTCCTAATTAGGCTCACAGTCACACACAGTTTGTTTTTCAATACTGCCACGAGCAATTGAAACTCAGTGCAGGCTACTGTGGCGGCTCTATCTTGGAAGTGTTCTACTGCTAGACAGTTGTTTGTGTTTAAATTGGAGGCGGGGCTAGAAGTTAGGTTAGTTGGGAGAATTTGTTACTGTCTGGGATGAGCTTAGAGGGCCTTTAAGAAGTAAAGGTTACCCACATACAGTAATTTTCTTTGCTGGAGTCCAAGGTAGTTACTGCTTGAAATTCCTACTGTACTGTATTAATCTGCTATGAAAACTGCAGTCGTTAAGTATATAAAAATTGCTTCAGTTAAGCCAGGGAGCTGCCACTCTAAGAGGCAACTTCCTGGTTAAACCACACACAGTAAGTAGCCTATCCTTTGAGGGTTGTGCAATTTTTCGCAAGCTTTTTTTTTTTTCTCCACTGCTACTCTTTATTTGGTCAGTGGAATTTTATCAACCCTTGAAAGATCTTTTAGAAGGGCCAATGAAAAAAAATTAAAATTTACTGATTGTTACAAAACCATACTCCTTTCCTTCCAAATAGTTTCCAAGGAAAACAATAAAATTATCACTTTTGACCCAGCATAGCACCCATGAACTTCTAAGGAGGCCAGTTGTTTCCCCTAAACTTTTGAAATGAGCCTGGTGAAAAAAAAGGAATAAAGTAAAATTTCACCCTGGCCTGTACACTTCTAGGGTGCACACAATTCTTACACAACAAGCAGTAGAGTTCTCAGATAATTTTCTAAACAGTAACTCTAATAGGCAAAATGGCCCTTGGATTGTGCTTTTTGTACTTACAGATGTTTTGATAGCTTTCAGCTGTAGGATTTGGACAGGACTAGATACCTTACTGTAAGTTATGCAGGATATACACAAGCAGAGAGCACCATTGTAGTGTTTATACCATTCATGAGGTCACAAGAGGCCGTAGGTAATATTTTGATGCCAGCAAGTTTTCTTGTGCGCAGTCATCCAAGGAGATTCTCTGCCAATCATTCAATCATTTTTGGTGATGCTGTGAAAAAAGAGTAGAACTTTTTACATTTACTGGAGGGTACATCAATCATGGAAGTATTACAGGCTACAAGGTAGTACTTGTTGTACAGTACACCTATACCTCAAGTGGCATCCTGTGTACCTGGAAGTGTAGTTTACTGTGTGACTCTTGACTATTGGGTCAGTTTCATGGGTCAGTTCCAGTCTTACTGTAATACAATATACTGTGGGTGTTTATAATGAACCTTTTCTCCCACTATGAATATCAGACCTTTTTTGCCAAGTGTTATGAATAATGAACCCATTTTTCTATTGTGAATGATGAACCCTTTTTCTATTATAAATAAGGAACCCTAAATCAATAACAGACCTTATGAGTAGTGAATCCTTTCATTATGAACAACCAACCTTATGATAAATGACTCTTATAAAGTTCTACAGAACCTTATGAACAGTGACCCTTATGACTACTACAGTAAAAACCTTGTTAATATCGAATTGTCCCTGGAGAAACAACATTATTTTTGTAGTTAGGGGAATACATAAATGTCACACAATCAATCATCACCCATAAACTTTCTTCTTTTGTGCAAGGGTCTAATTAAAGAAACAAATAAGTTTCATAAGTTTCTTTCATCACTTCTTTTAAGGAAGTTTTGTATCGATATGCTGTGCATACCTTATGTTAGAACAGTACAGTAAAGTGTACTACTGCAGAGAGTCAGCTTTGGTAGTCACTTGAAGCCATCAGGAAGAGAAAAGTGTGGACAGTTTTGAAGGGAATTAGATATAGCCAACCCCAATTTGAAGTAGTACATTGTAGGCTACACAAGAATGCCAAGTCATGTGTGACTCTTTTCGATATTTCTTAATATTTTTGTTACTTTACACTGGATTGTTAAAGTCATGATGCAGAATTGAAATATTTTATTGAATACACAAAAAATGAATATTTGTTTTGAAAGATGTGTGAGATTTTAATACCAGATTGATACAGGTATGCACAGTAAAGGTACAGTATTTACAGTACAGTATTTCAAAATACTGTCAGGTTGGGGTGACACCTACGGTAACTTTCATCATACGGTGCAGGGTTTCCCCTGGGTTTTAGAGGGTGTGAGGTGGTACTACTCCATGGGGGTAATATGGTGCCAATTTGGCACCACCAGTGAGTGAGAACTATCAATACTTCCACAGCTGGTACAGTACAGGTGGCAAGTATAGCAAATTTCTCTGAGGTGGTGGCCAAAAACTGTGAGGTGGCCGCCTCACAAAAAGAATGCCAGGGGAAACCCTGCGGTGTATACAGTAGTTTATATTGAGTTGTACTGTATAATTTTACTCTGAAGGGCAGTTGTTTTATGATGCTAAGTGACCACAAGTGTGGAAACAGCTCAAATGGCTTTCAAATTTCAACTTCACTTTAGGTGGCTAACCAACTCAACAGTTTAGGTCAAATTTGGTTTCTTTTGAATTTGAAAAGCCAGTTCAGATGGGAAAACTGTAGATTGCTTTTGGATGAAAAACCCACCATACTTTAACCCAGCTGGGTTGCCAAGCTTCATCGCTTCAAATGTCACTGCCTTTATCCACTCGACCAACAGCACCAGTGTACAGAACCTGTGAAGTGAAAACTTCTGTTTAACTTATTCTTTTTGCACCTGTTCAGAAAATGTTGAAATATTCTTGTAAAAAGTTGTACCATGCAGTGTAAACTGTGATACAGATATGACAATATGTACAGTACAGTATGTAATGGACTACTGAACATGCACACTGTATTCTTTAAGATATGAAATTTTTGGTTTGTACTGTAGTATTCAAAGTTTGGCACCATGTCAAAATAGGCCTGCAGGCTGCAGCTTATTCAGCCAAGCTGGAACAGCTGGCAAGTGCTTTGTTGCTATTCACATTGTAATGTTAGGAGGACTGAAGTAATCCTATTGTAACCAGTTTCCAAATCACAGCTGCAGCTGCTGCAGCTTGACTGATGGAGCTGCAGCCTATGGTGCATTGGTTTGGACACAGTGCCTTACTTAGGGGAATCCCATTAATAGACCCTTTTCCAAATAACAATTACAAAGGATTGTGGGATAGAGTTTGGTATGAGTCGTTTTTGTCAGTGGCATATTACTGTGGCGAAAAACGACGCATACCAAACTCTATCCCACAATTCTTTGTAATTGCTGTTTGGAAAAGGGTCTATGTACTGTAGACAAAAGGTCAGCAAGGCAAAAATTGCAATAGAGCTGTCGCACAAGACTGAAAAGGAACTACTGTTGCATGATATTTAAAGTGGTAAAATAGGGTCCTTGAGATGGAAAGTGAATTACAGTAGCCCTGGAAATCAGGTTTTAAAAGTAATTATAAATGTATAAACCACTTTCTTTAACAACAAAGTGGTTACAGTAATAACAGTATTACAGTAATAATAAATACTGTGGATGGGCTGTTGAAATTGAAAGCAAAACATTTACATAATTTAACCCCATTAATGGAATTTCATCATAAAAATAAGTTTTGTGCAATATTAATCCAATTATTGGCAGTGTTATGATACTTTGGTGGCAGAGAGGCACTGATGGTGATCCAAATGGGGGCAAGCCTCTATGCTGCTGTTGGTTGACCTTGATTCTAAGGGCACACACCAACTAGTAAAGGCACCAACGGTTCATGGCTGTCAGTGCTGTAGGGTAGTTATAAAGGTCCTGCTGTACATGCTACCAGTATGCAATTTTTACAAGTACACATGTTGTGCACTACACTCATGTTGTCACTGTGTACAAATTGTTTCTAGAAATGGTGAGCACGATGTAATGCAGTTACACCTCTTTTTCCAATGTCTCTGTATGCTGTTCCAGATCACCTGTGTTTCAGCACTGTACTGTGGAGTACTGTATGCAAGACATACCACTTAAGTGACTCAATCCAACTTTTTGTTTTCATTTCACCGAAATATATATAGAGATAAAGGACTTCCGTGTTTAACTCTATCCCTGCCCATGACCCTAACCTCTCCCCCAAACCATAACCAAATCCTAACCCCCCTTACCTTAACCAATGTGTAGGGTGACCACTCTCCGATGACAGAAAATGAGGACAACCTTAACTACTATCTAAGCGGAGTGCCACCATGAGTTGAAAATTCACCAGAAAATTTTTGGCTTCACAAACTCTTCAGATGGCCCTTTCCGGTGTTCTAAGCTCCATAATTAGAGCTGTGAAATTGTTATGTAGTGTCTAGAAATGAAATTATCTCTGAAAATTTGTGCATGAGGGAGGTTTACAGTAGAATTTTTAGAATGGAGGAATATTCAATGTCCGGCGCCCTGTGAACCCCAACAGAGGACAGGGTGCTCGAAAGCCGGACTGCCTGGCGAAAAGCCTGACACATGGCCACCCTACCAGTGTGAAAGGTGTCAGAATATGGAGACGGGGGAGCAGAGAGACACTGGAACCTATAGGAATGTATAGCAGTCACTGTGTAATGAAGTTACACTATATTTTAAAAGGCATGGTGAATAGGTTTAAACTGAACTTTTGTCAATGGAAATGCAATTACTGTGCAGTGCATGGTGTTTAATGGCAGTGCAGAACTGTGCATTCTGTGCAAAGGGTTTGAATTACCCTGTGTCTATAATTGAAACATACTGTCAAGTATCTTGAGTAGTTACAGGTTTGTGGTGGATTGAAAGTTCAAGGTCCATTAGACCCTGAGGATTCTCCTTTCCCCAAGTTTTGTGGTCAGAACTAAAATCTGCAGGGTCCCTACATACATACAGGCCTGAAGTCATGTGACATACTCAGTGGGGCAAAATACATGTAGGTTGGTAGGGATATTTTAGGGGGTTCTAAAGGAGGGGAATGTTTTTAGGGGGTGAGCTACATGTATACTGAAATGCTCCAAAGCAATTGTAACTTTTTATTTCTGGGGGGAACAAAGATTTTTCTTAGGCTCTGGGCTCTGCTCCCATTGGCCCCCTTAGCTACAGTACGGCTTACGTACATGTAGGATGAGCATAAATGTTTTCCTACCCATAAGAAGGCTACTGTATGTATGGATTGGTACTGGTGCTATCCAAATGAATTTGTTAGTTATTGTATGTATCCCATATGCAGTAGAGGGGGGGGACAAATTACAGTATCCCACAACCCCCACTCCTTTAAATTTGTGAAATTGAACAAGGCACTTATCAAGCTCTCTACAGCAATTCATATAAAGAGTAAGTCAATGAAGTCGGTACAAGTTCGCAAACAAAGCAGTGTTGATTTTAAGGCACTCAATTTATTTGCATACTGTATATATTTTTAGGATATATATAGTATAGTACTATATTTCATTAACTCCATGGTACAGTACTATTACAGAACCTTCAGTTGACATGTGTGTTTCAGGTATATGCTTGTGTGACGGCATAATATTCACTTAAAGATGTTTCTCTTTTACAGGGAGCCTTACTGTACTTAAAACTCATGGCACCTTCTGAAACCATTTTCCTGTATATTTGACCACCAGTTCAGCAAGTAAACAGGTATTGTATTTAATAAGTATTGTTCAAAATACTGTATTAGATAACTGTCTTACAGTAGGAGGTGCCCGAGTTGGGCTCTGTGTACAACTCTTAATCAGTATAAAGTGTTACATTATGTTAACAAGTCTGCAACTGAAGTTAATGAGTCTTCAAGGGATAAAAAAATGTTTACGGGAGGTTTTACCTGCCTGCTATTGTTGAATGCAGAATTACAACTCCGTACAGTACATGTGATATTTATTGCACAGTCACTGTACTTGGTAGGCTACAGAAGTTAGTTAGATGGGGGTTAAGGACACACCAACACAAATGTGTTAGTGTCAGCTAGGAAAAAAAGGAGAATGGTGGGGTGAAATCACCTAAAAGGAAAAAAGATTGGGCAAAATTCTACAAAAATGTCTAGACAAAAGCAAATGTGGGAGTCGTGTCAAAATTTCCTGTAAAGGTTACTTTCTTTGAGAAAGTCCAGAATGAGAGAAGGATCTGTGTGCTCAAACAATGTCTTTAGGTTTGGCACAGTGCAAGGCTAGCCGTACACTACACGACTTACGACATCGCAACCCAACTCGATCGTCGGGTCGCCAACAGTCGTGAGGTGTGCAAGAGTTTTAGAACAGGATTGGCAGTTTTAAGATCAATTTTAAGTCGCACCGACTTCAGTCGGGAAGAACCAACATGTTCGTTCTTCCCGACTGAAGTCGGCGCGACTTAAAACTGGTCCTAAAACTTCCAGTCGCAGTCATAAACTCATGCACACTATACGACTGTTGGAGATCCGACGATCGAGTTGAGTTGTGGTGTGCAAAGTCGTGTAGTGTACGGCTGGCTTAATGCTTCTGACAAATACTGTATGGGAGTATTCATAGCTGTCGACGAGAATGTGACTGACAGTGACAGCACAATCACAGGGGATACAGTATGGTCTCTCATCCCCGTGGAGCAAATAAGCATGGGTTAGGTAAGTGTGACCTATGCGAGCCCTACAGTAGTCAGTGCCAAATCATCTCGCCGTTTTCTGGGGGCTGCATTACCCACAGTCCCGACCGTTGGTTTGACTTGGTACAGAATGGTAGGCTAGTAGGCTACACAATGATATACAGTAGTGAGAAGAGGGATAGATTTAAGGTACTGGTAACTTCCGTACTACTTTGAACTGTGGCTAAAACCAAATTAGATTTTGAAATTTGGAGGTGGGATGTGGGGATTAGTGGGAATGGGGGTGGGGGTATCAGCCAGTTTTGAGAGACTCTGGAGGTAAGGCAGTCCTATTCTTAAAGGTCTGGTGACGTGAAAATTACATAGTTGGATATCTGATGTACTGTAGAAAGCATTGAAAACCTAGAAAAATGGCCTCAGTGCCAATCAAAATCCTATATCAAAATCTCTCAAGTCTGACCATTTTTACAGCATAACTTCTATTTCACACTTTTATCATGAATGAAGATGAGCTATGGGCTAATGTTATCCAAAGTTTTCAGGCCTCATTTCAAGGACACTTGTACTGTACCATTGAGATGCCCTGAGGGATTTATTGTGGAAGTTACAGTACGGTAGACTTCTTTTGTTGAAAAATATCAGCATCACTCACCAAACTGTTAACTATGTAAAAAGTAGTTAAGAGATAATTTACATAAGATCTAAAATAAGAGAAATGCTTAACACTTTTCGTCATTACTTGTGCATCATCAGTGACCTCCTGAGATGTATGAAGAAGGAAGCTACAGTAACATTTTTAACCAGTTAACTGCGGATGACGGATATATCCGTCATGTCCTAACTTCATGCTACTGTGTATGACAGGATAACTATTTTGTTATATATGCACCGAACTGCATCACATAATGCCCATCCAATCAAAGATACACACTGGAAAGATGTTCGCTGTGCACAATGAATGCTCTGGCACTATTGTCTGTTCTCTAACGCGTAGGATGGATATATCGGTCTTCATATTGAGACGTTGATCAAGCAGTGGAACCTGGAAGTTTTCTTGTTTACAATCTCTCACAGGCTACCGCTACAAGTGTAGGAACACGTGGGTGTATTTTCTTTCCGATTTAACTGTTACAATGGCTGCGTCTACGTCAAAGAAGAAGCAGTTGTCTAATGAATACAGAAGCATTTAGGTGCCATCGAAGAAGCTTTGCAGTGTTTGTTTGATTCGGATATTGATTCAGATAGAGATTCAGAAAAGGAAGGGTATTTGCGTGGGGCAAGTGACTTAGATACCGAAAATAAGTTACAGACACTGTCATTTGCTTGTATCTGCTTCCAAAAAAGAAGGAAAAGAAGGGGATGGCACATTTTTGTGCTAAATAAATTTAGGGTGTAGTATTGTTAAGTTGAAATTTGGGAAAAAAGACATTGCAAAAATTAATTCCGCAGTGGGATGAAAGTTACAATTTTTTAATTCCGCAGTTAACTGGTTAATTGTAAACTGTAAGACTAAGAGAACCACAGTTGAATGAAGATGCACTTCAAAGAAATAGAGTATTTAAATTTTTATGATCTCCCTTTGATGTTGCATTGTCTTTAGCTACAGTATAGTACACCAATACAGTAGTTTCTTATGGTTTCTTCAGTTTCTTCCACTTTCTTCCAGTTTCTTCGGGAAGGAACTGGAAGAAAATAGCTGACACAGTTTCTTCCATTCTTCCGGGGGAAAAAGGTTTCTTCTGGAACAAACCATACCCTGGTGACATGTCACCATAACTTAATACACCTTTTCAGCACTATAATTGTATTTAACCTGTAGCAGTATGAAAAACATTGTCAGGAAAGATTGTTGTATTGTGTGTTTAATACATCAATGTCAACTATCGTTACAACACATTCCTACAATCATTTGGTTGGATGATATTTTCAAGTTTGCAGGTGCTGCTCGATTCTCTATGAATAGAAAAAAAATAGCCTTTTGTCATAATTATTTTATCACGTGGAAATTGGAAAGCTTTCAGTTCACCTTGCCCTTTCATTGGTAAACAGAGAGCTCAATTGACATTTCATCTACAGTACAGTACAGTATGCTGAATACGTAAAGGGTATACAATACCCAGGCTTATTTGAAATTCTATCACAATCATTATGCTTTCTGTATGAGAACTCCTCCAAGATGATTCAGAGTATACTGCAAGATATGATAAACTTCATTACACATTACCTCATTGACAAATAACTGTTGTGGGAATGGGCAGGTGGTGAGCCCTTGCAGTCTTGTTAGTTCTGCTTTGGGCCTGTCCTTATATGTTGAAACTACTGATAGTGGGAAATTTTCAGGGGGGTTAAATTTTTGCGCTTTTCGCGACCAAATATCTAATCGCAAATTTAAGACCCGCGAAAGTACTTTCGTTAGTTTGTACAAGACTATGTTGGTTGCCTGCAACAGCGAATTCTTCACTCCGCAAATATGTGAACAAGGTACAGATTTGCCAAAAACTAGCCTTGCGGAAATTTCCCGCTATACAGTAGTGCATGTATTTGCCGTGGTATTGTAACAATTTTCAATTTCAAACTAATGCACTGTAGCTAAAGACTATATACTACAGGGTGGGAAATTAGCTGTAGTCCGATCATCTGAGGTGACAAACATTTCTATCAGATCACTGAAATGCACCAAAACATGTTTGGTTGGTCATCCTGCTGGTGACCAAATTGTTACTGTAGGTCTAACACAGTAAGCCTAGCTTAGACCTAGGCTAAAGCTTTGAGTTTTCTGTGGCACTGAAATTCCTGAAATGTACCCAAACACAGATACCTTACTGCCTTACGTCATGTCCATGTTCTGTACAATAGTTCAAGTGAAACGCACGATGTGAAACACACAGAGAAAGCACAGTAAAGTCAGTGCATGTGTAGGTCTGTAACTGTATGCAGACAGTAAGACACTAGGCTACGTACCTGCTCTGTACAGATGTTGATGAATTTGACTTACATCGTAAGAGCATTGGGCTTGTACCGCTTAATTTTAGTTATTACATCATAGTTTGCAGTAGTTATGGTGGGTGCTTTTATGTAAAACATGCATTTCAATTTGTGTGAAATTAAAGTGTGCCATGATTTGCTCAATAACAATGTCTGGAAAGTGACCCCGATACCCAAACTCATACTAGGTACATTGATTTAATTCGTGCACAGCTAGCTAGCTAGCATATTTGCATGCATCGAACAGATATTTACGTATGGAAATAATGAGTGCATGCCTTACGTACTGCTATATGAAGCACTCAACACAAACATGTGTAAGCCTTCACATTCTGTTTATGTATAGGCAGGGCTGTCAACTCTCACGATGAAGCATAAGTTTCTCACGCAGTATCTCAGTATGGTGAAAAAATTCCACTCATTACGCAAACGATGCGTAGGGTGTCGGTAAAATGCCAGCTATCACGCTACCTGAGTTCCTTCAACTGATCATACATAGTCTGCAGTAAGCTGCAAGTAGTGCAGTAGGCTATACAGTATAATTAATCTTGCCATCATTGAGCTAGCTCCTTTCAACCCAAATGTTAACAATTATATGAGTCCACCGGATATATTTATATTTGATTTTGGGCTGTCAGCAATACATACCGGTAGGCTGCAGAATTTCCAATTTTTTGTAGGCCTATTGTAATGTGAACAAAATGTCTCCTTAAAAATTTTCACGAACATGATAACATCTGAAAACTGGCAGTTGTGGGCATGCAGTAATAAGGAACGGGAAGTGCCATTTCCTGCAATCTAGCGGTATTTTTGGCAAAAACTCGTGCTGGTGGGACGCTTTGCGTGAACCGATGGTCGCGCTCCGTGTCAGTAGTCTCCCAGCAAATCTCACTCTCAAGGGTCACTAAAAGTTGACAGCCCTGTATAGGTAATGCATGGTAGGATGGTGTGAAATGGGCCTTGAAATATTGTGGGCTTCTAAGTCTTTGTTTTACCATTCGTTCTGTGAGCAGCTTGGGCTGTGGTTATAGTCTGTTAAAACTGAGAAAGTGAATCTATTTGGTAAGCCCTATTGTGTACTAATTTAAGCAGATATAGGCTACTGCTATGAACAGGGTAACAATGGCACTGCATTTTTTAAAGGGAATTAGTATGTAGGCTAACTGTGACTAGGCCTATGTGTAGGTGAAAATCATTTCAGTCACGGAATTGAAGGCTATGCTATGAATCAAGGGTCACTAACAGTTTATTTTCGAAGCTTTATTTGGTCATTAAGTTGGCAAATAAACATTTTTGGTTTCGATGATAAGAGAAACCTACAGTATGCATTCATGATGGCGTTTGTGTGTATGGGTGTGTTTGTGACACTTTGCTCGTTAACACGATATCTCGAGAAGGAACACTGACAGTTCTCAAACTTGGTACATAGATGCCCCATATTGAGAGGAAGAAGTCTATTGTTTTTGGTGGGGGTCAAGGGTCATCTGGGGTCACCGGGGTCAAACTCCAAAAACCTTGTTAACACGATATCTCAAGGTAGAAAGCTTGGATGAATTTCATACTTAGTATGTGGATGTGTTATGGTAAGAGGAAGAACCTATTGTTTCGGGGAAGGTCAAAGGTCATCTGGGGTCACTAGGGTTCAAATACTGAAAACCTTGTTAACATGGTATCTCAAGATAGGAAACTTGGATAAATTTCATACTCTGAGTATGTGTATTCATTATGGTAAGAGAAAGAACCCTATTGTTTTGGTGGAGGTCAAAGGTTATCTGGGGTCACTGGGGGTCAAACCCTGAAAACCTTTTTAACAGGATATGTCCAGTAAGGAAGCTTGAATAAATTTCGTACTTAGAATGTAAATGGGGTATAGTGCAAAAAGCAAAGATGAATGCTTTTGCCTTTGGTGAAGGTCAGAGGTCATCTGGCATCACCGGGGGTCAAGCACTGAAAATCTTGTTAACACGATATCTCCAGGTAGGAAGCTTGGATAGATTCATACTTGGTATGTGGATGCATTATGGTGAGAAGGTGAACCCTATCATTTGTGGTGAAGGTTAAAGGTCACCTAAGGTCACTGTGGGTCAAACACTGAAAAACCTTGTTAACATGATATCTCCAGGTAGGAAGCTTGGATAGATTTCATACTTAGTATGTGGATGCATTATTGTGAAAAGAATGTTTTCATTTTTGGTGGAGGTCAAAGGTCATCAGGGTCATAGGGGTCAAAAAGCAAAATTTCTGAAGAATTCCTAAGAAATCCTAAGATCGTCCCAAGGGTTCAACAGAAGTAAAAAAACAAATTTTCCCAAGAATTCCCAAGATCAAATGTGAACCTGAAGTCATTTTTTCAACATGATAAGATAGCACTTGACCAGTGACTGAAAGATATGGGACCTCATTGCATTACTGTATTTGGAATAGAACATATATCATCGAAACCTCAATGCATTTTTGCCTTACGGTTTTGTAATATTTTTGAATTTCTGGGGGTCAGGGGGGATGTTTGTGTAGGCCATCCCCCTTTGACAGAAAGTGGGGGATACATCCCCCATCCCCAAGGATTACCATCTGTGATCTCAAGCAGTAAAGCATTTAACCTGAAATCTGCGTAATGCACAGTACATTATCAGGCATGTTGTCAGCTAGTATTTCTTTAATAATTATTCTCAGCAGAACTTTGCTTTATTGAAACACCACATTATGCACTTTATGCTGTCACCACATAAAAGCACACAGTAGACCTAAGTTACATAAAGTATGCAGGCAGGTCAGAACTTTCTTTAGTTCCTGTATTCCAGCAATTTTTCAGACCACCCATTTCACACAACTGTTCTCTAGACTCCTACTGAAGCTATTTAAAGACCACATTGGAGCTGTGTGAATTAGCTAGAATTTTTTAATCTGTTATGTGATTGTCTCTGAGTAAGTTATGATTTAGGACATTCTTGGTCCAGTAAAATTGGCTTGTTGAGCTGTGATCAAAGTCACCTCCCATGCTGCTAGAATTGAATAGGACATTTAATAGCCAATAGCCAATATTACCCGAGAAAAAGGCTTTTTCCTGGGTGAAGCTTATCTCTATAATTGCAACAGTTAATCCCTTTTACAAACAAATTTGCTCTATTGACCAAACAGTCTTTAAAGGGGTTCAAACCCCTTTAACTTTATTGATCTCAAGATACCTGAACAAGAAGTTCTCTGATAGATTCTGGATTAAGAGTGGTCAACTGGAGATGGCTAAAACTTGCTATTCGTTTCTAGTGTCATGCCTTGCATTACTGAGTACATAGATTTGTTTAATTACCCATGTGTGGGTAAACATACCAGCAAGGGGCAAATTTTCTCCAAAATAAGGAAGTACACTTTTTGCTGCAACAGTGGTAATGCAATGTGCATGCTATGCAACTCGGTCGTGTGCAGGTGATCGGTGTGCTCTTCCTGAATATCACATTGGGATATTGGTCATAAGTACAGCAAAATCATGTAATTCTTTGTCCCACCTTACATCATACTGCATAGAAGTAAGTGTACAGTACAGTAAATAGACTCAGTGCTTAGTTGATTCAGTACTAGTGAAATTGCCACCAACAAACAGGTACAGTACATACAGTACTGCAACCAAGAAAGGCAGATTCATACAGCAAATGATCATGGTGTGCAAAAAATAATCATTCCGTTTAATATACCTTTCTATCTTTAGCTTGTTTTATGCACATTTGAATTAATTTTATCCCTGTTATTCTTCTTTTTTTTTGTCAGGATTGGTCAGGTACTAAGATGTACTCTGGTGAAGTGGAGGCAGCCTACACTGGAACAGACAACCTTGTGGGGATGAGTCAGAGTGTTAGTGACAGGGCATCCCAGAGTTATGGTAGCCCAGAGCAGCCCAGATACCAGATTGACCAGTCCCAGAATCAGTATGTGGTCAGTGATAGGGAAGAGACAGAGGGCAGTTTCTCATCATTTAGTAGACAAACAAGGAATGTGCAAACTGGTTCAAAAAGTAAGAAAAGCCTCAAAAGTATTGTAGACAGGTTGTCTCGGCAGACAAATCTTGAAACCCCAAACCAGCCAGTCATAGCAGGCTATTCTTCATCAGAATTTGAAGATTTCAATGCAGAGTCATCAGGGTATAATACCCAGGGGCTGGAATATGATCAGAACTATGCCCCATGTGAAGAACAAGCTTTGGACCTGTCAATGAAGGGCCCTAATGTCTCTTACCAAGTTACTAATAGTCATTTTGAAAGCCAAACAGATACCTGTGGTGCCTTAGATTTATCCATTTCTAAATCAAACAGAAACCCATCAGCACACCAAAGAGACAATGACTCTCCTGAGTTTGTCCTTGACTTGACCAAACCATCTCAGTGGTACTCACCACAAAATGCTGATGTTCAAAGTCAGTTTTCTGCCAAAGGATCTCCTGTGGTTGTGCAACAAGCAGATGTGTACCCACAGGAAAGTAATGAAAGAGATCAACATGATTTCCAGTCAAATCACTTGCGTGTCTTGCAGTTTCTTGCCAACCACACCATTCAACGGAAAGTCACTGGGGAGGAAGTCTCTATTGATTTGCTGACCTGTCGTTACTGTAATTATTCCTCCACAGAGAAGTCTTGTATGATGGCCCACCTTACAACAACTCATGTTTCCAAACGTAGGAGGGCTAATGGAGGCAGCCAAAGGTATGTCAGTTCTCAGTCTGTTGACAACACAAATTATGTAAGAATGGCTCAGTCCTCATACAGAGACAATTCAGATTACTTAAATGTGGAGCACAAGTCCAAGAAGTCTCCTCAAATGTCATTAAAAAGTAATCAAGTGTCAAATGGCCACCCCCTTAGCCGGCCCAGTGGGAGTGGTTTCAAAGCAAAGTATTCACAACTGATTGAGCTTTCTCCAGATGTAAGGGCGTCATTGCATCAAAGTGAAGATCCTGTGAGTCTTCGTCAGAATACACCGATACTGCTTCAAGGTCAGTCCACTCCTGTAAAGCTTGTTAGGGAGGCTACACACATCAAGCATCCATCAAGCCAGATGACTTACATTATTGGAGAAGGAGGTTTAAGATCCCATCCAATGTATGGCTCAATACTTCAGGATAGATTAATGTTACACAGCTCAAATCCATCTCCCACTTCATCTACCACTAGTGGATCCACTGAAACAACTCAGGATGTTTCTACTGGACCCAGCACTTCCTACACATCTGAGACAAAGCCTAGACAGTTTAAACTGAGTCACCTTTGCAAGAAACTAGCTAAAAGAATGGATAAGCAAAGCCTCTCACAAGGGATCACAGAGGAGCAGAGAAGTCAAAGTTTACCTTCAGACCATTTGAAAGGTGTTCCAAAGAGGTCACAGAGAGATGCAGTTGGGCAGAAGAGACAAGATCTGATAACACAGACGGGTACCTTTTCATGCAGTTTTTGTTCAAAGACATTCAAACGCCCATTGTCTTTGTACGGCCATTTGAAGCAACATTCCCCCTTGCTTAAAAAATACAGAAAAGGGAGCTTTCAGTGTGAAAACTGTCCGCAGAATTTTTCAAGTCTCAATAGTCTTTTCTTGCATGTACAGGATGAGCATGTTCAAGATGGTGAACTTCCTCCACAGCATTACTTACATGCTACTAGAAGTGAGGGTCTAAATCAAGACACAAAGGCAGTTGTGAAGACTGCAAGTTTGCCGCAGGAAGAGACCCATCCTAAAATAGATGAGGGGAACCGGAAAAGAAAGAAAATGAAACCATATGGTTTGAGACAAAAAGCAAGAAGAGATTATCTCCTGGACCATGATCCCATGGCAGACTATTTAAACTGTGAATTTCCATTTAACTTGCAAGGCACCCCTAGTGGTGTCAGTAGCGCTCACGATGATAAGTGTACCCCAAAAGTAACTAACAAGGAGAGTAACCAAGGCAAGAGACAGGAGAAAGACTTTGACCGAAGGCTCCAAAGAAAAAACCGGAAGGTTTCAAAAGATGTGACAGCTCTTTTAAATCTACGGAAACCAAACAAACTGAGAAAACCAAACAAATGGAGAAGGAACCACAGGTTTTCCTCAGGGATAATATGGAGGAGAATATGTCTCCAATCAAAGGCTAGATTTCTAAAGTGTTCTTTCATAAGTGTTCAGAAATACTTGTCTCGTAAAAATGATGGCAATAAAGAAAGTGGCTTTAAGTGCAAGCATTGTGGGAAGGTTTTTAAACCATTATTGGAGGCCCTGCATCATTTCCATAATTGCCATGTTGCATTCACCTTGAAAAAGCAATCGTCCTTCCATTCTAGAATGAAATTAAGAGGAGAACCATCTCCTGTAGGAGATGTTGCTGTACCAAAGCCTGCCAAAGGAAAGAATGATTTGTTCATCAAGGTAATGCAAGCTGGTGTAGAAAAGTTCCAGTGTAAACTCTGTTTGGAAGTTATTCAGGAGAACAAATTGTTAGCCAGGCACTTCAAAATGCACAAGGACATATTTGAGGGTAGCAATAAAGCTTTCTCCTCAGAAGACTATGGGCAAAATACCAAGAAGATGAAATTTGAACATTCTGAGTCTATGACTGTGAGAAGTGCACCACCTCCACATGAGGGTGGAGAGAAAAGGAACCAATCGCATCCTTCTTACAAATTGGAAATGAGCAATCACATGGGTCTCTCTAAGCCTGCAGATGATGTAAACAGACCTTGGAATGGTCTGGTCAACCAGCAGGTAGAAACTTTCCCATTCAGTAGGAAGGAAAGTGTGGTTGATGGCAATTATGGTGGGCTGACAACCAGAGGAGTTTCACCAAAACTGGAAAATCAGTCTGTTGGAAGGGTAGGGAGTTCATCTAAAGGCAAGCATCAAATGGGTGTTGTATTTCAGGGCAGTGATTGTGCTGTCAGGTCTAAACTGGCTCATGCTAAAGGAATTCAAAAGTTTGTTTGCACCGTCTGTTCCTTTGGTACAGTTTATGCAGAGCAGATTACAAAGCACATGAGGAAGCATTGCAAAGCAGTGTTAGAATGTGATCAGTGTCAGTATCAAACTGTAGAAAAACGCTTTATCATTCGACATGTGCAGACTGTCCATGAGCAACTAAAACCGTACACTTGTGAACTCTGTGTGTACTCCACTGCCTACAAGCACCACCTCAAGCGACACTACAGGTCACACAGTGTGGATCTATTAGCGTGTGCCAAATGCTCCTTCTGCACGCTGCAGGAAGGTAAACTACAGGAACACATGATGGAACATGACTCATCCGAACTGACAAACATATGTGAGCAGTGTAACCTAACATTTCCTAACTCAAAGTTGCTAGATGAGCATTTGACAGATGTACATAACAATGCAATCAACAAAGAAACTCCTCCCCCTGATCAGGAAAATGGCTTAGAACCTGTCTCTCCCACTGCAGAAATCAATGAAGCCAAATTTGAAAAGTACAGCTGCAATGCCTGCCAGTTTTCTTCAGAGAAGAGCAGTTTGCTGATGTCACACATGCTTAAGGAGCATATGAGGACAGAAACCATCAATACAGATGTTACTCTGCCAACTCTTGAGAAGAACACCCCACAAGAAGAGAACTCGCCTGGGACAGACCTGTCCGTCCAGTGCCCCCAGTGTGGATTCATAACAAGCCATGACCAGCTAGATGCACATCTAGAGACACACAATGGTGATGAGACGTATGCCTGTGAGCACTGTCCATTTGAAACAAAATCCTTGGATAGTTTGCAGAGACACAAAGGCAAACATAGCAAACACAAGGTCTCTTTAACCTGCCTCCAGTGTAACCAAGTTCAGACAGACACTCTCTCTTTGCGTGACCACACACGAATCCACCTCAACTCTATCAGTGAGAACAATATCTTCAGATGCAGCCTTTGTGCATTCACAACACATTCCCCTCAGGAAGGAGAACATCACTTGGACCAACATAATTATGTAATGGAGTTCAAATGCCAAATCTGCATGTATTCGTCCCCAAGTCTCTCTGGTTTAACCAGCCACAGAAAGCTGCATCGCAAAATCAAGCCAACCACACACACCCAAAAGAGAATTTCCCCATCAAAAAGGCCTTACCAGGACAGCCGCATCACTGCTGAGGGAAAATAATTTGTTATATCATCACTTGTGTAGCTCTGAAACTTATACACATGATTAGTTACGTGTGACTTCAAAAAATGTCATAAGAAGTTGTATAAAGTTTCCAGTTTCTATTGAGGTGAATGGCTTGAGAGATAATTGTTTATTTGAGCAAACAATGTTATGCAAAAAGAAACTTTTTGTCAAAGACTATGTAGTAATACATTAACTGCAGTTGTAATCTCACAAAATTTGATGAAAAGGGTGGAATGTAAGAAGTACCTTAATGAACAAAAGAGATATGGTGCATATCATTGTGAGTGATAACACATTTAAATAGCCAACCAATGAATCATGTACAGAAGTACATACCGTACAGTTTGAAACACTTTTTACTGCCAGGTGCATAAAAAGTGACCGTTTATTGTTTTCAGTCGTCTTAAAGAATTGTTATTTATTCCTCATAATTTGTGTATTATATTATGTTTTCCATTTAGTCTGTTAAAATTTGTTTACCAAGATACGTACAAGGTTCAAAGCTTTTAATTTATGAAAATGATTTAGTAAGAAAGTTGTGTAGGCGAAATTCAGTATCACTGTTATGTGTAGAGACAAGCTTTACAACAAGGTATATCATAGTTGTCCACCGGAAATACTGTTTACACTTTATGTATAGTTTTGACTGTTCCTTCCATTCCATGTCCATTTTTCCTTACTAATTGCAGATTTTATCGTTTTGATCCAAATTAATGTTTGTTGAATGCTATTTCACATCTCGTAGTTAATATTGTATTAATGTTTTCTTCATGCACATTCTTTTATTTTTTTTTTCCACGTTTCATGAAAGTCATTTTTTAGGCATGAAAAGATTATTATTATATGTTAAGAGGTATTTGGTTGTTAACTTTTAAACAAAAATGAGGTTGTCGTTATGTCTTAGAATGTGAACTTAAACTTTACTGAAAACTTGAGAAGGGGTATTGGTATAATATTTTTTAAGTTGTGGGGAAATATGGTCCAACCAAAGGTGTGGTGAAAAGCAAACAGTATATATCACTCTGTGAATCCTAGGTACATACCATATACTGTATACTGGTAATTGTTTAATGCGAAGGATTTTCTCCAAATAGAACACATTTTACAAATAACACAGTAGTTCGAAACTCTTCAGTAACATACACTTACAAATCGATAGATGAGAGTTGATGCGCTTGGGCATATATTAAGTAGTGTTTCAAAGTTTTTCATATTTTTAATACCAGTGGGGGCACAAATGGTGTGTACCCTCATTGACATAGGAGCTATGAGGCATGCTGCTTGTGGGTACATGGGAAGGGGACCAGAGAAAACTGATATTTCAGTAAGTCAGTTTAACATATTCATACCGTAGACCCTTTTTCGGAATAGTGATTACAAAGGATTGTGGGATAGAATTTTGGTGTGCTGCATTTTTGACCACAGAAAAAATGCTATTGGCAGATGATCCATTCCAAAACTCTGTTGCATAACCCTTCGTAATTGCTACTTGGAAAAGGGACTGGGGGGTATGACTATGCCATCTGCATGGGAACACTATACAGAAGGATGAAGGTTAATGTAAAATAAAGAAATAACATGCAAAGGAAAAAAGTGAAACTTTTTCGTAAGTAATATATTGTAGGGACGGTCTTATTCTTGCACATTTCACATGTGGGCTTTTAGCATAGAAACTGTTATTCTGTTTAAGGGGTGGGGTGAGGGGTAGAGGCTTCAACCAGGTTGGGTGGGAATGGCGGAATTGTGGTAAATGCCTTATTGATGGATGTTAAAGGTAGTCATATGACCTACAGTACTTGTGTGGATAGTTATCATATTTCTGTGTAATTGTATGGGTAATGATTAATGAACAAGATTCTATTCATCATACCATGAACAAAGTAAGTCACAGAGGGCATTAAGTTGTGTATGTATCATAGTTTGAGTACCGATTAGGAAGGACTTAAAAGGCCTGGTGATATGAATATGACAAAATTGGATATTTGATGTAAAAAGGATCAAAAACCTAGAAAATAGCAACAATTCCCATTTGACCATTTTACAAGGTAATTTTGTAATTTACACAATTATCATGAATAAACATGAGCTTAGTATGTACATTTGTGATGTGGAGGGAGGGGCTGGCCAAATATGGGTAATGTTATCCTTTGTTTTTGCAACCTTCATTTCAAGGACAGTTGTGACATTAGTATGTCGTGAGGGATTTATTTTGGAAGTTAAAATTGTTTCCTTGCAAATTATTAGTTTCACTCACCAAACTGTAAACTCTTTCATCAGTAATTAATAGATAATTAATATAGGGTTAACAAAGGAAATGCCAACACTGTGCAACACCTACACATTATATTGCATAGTCAATGTGGTGCTTCAGAAATGTTCAAACTTTGAAGAGGTAAATATTGAAATGGTAAAAGATATTGAGATAATTCCAGTGGATGTTTCCTTGAGGAATCTTACTCTTTAACTGCAAGGTAAATCATGCACACTTTTTGGTACACTATGTCACCATAACTTTAATGGGTTCTTACTAACCTCACTTATGGATTGAAGACCTTAATAGTTTTGCATTCCATTTAACATTGGTATAAGTTAGGTCAGGGTTACTTAAGTTTGAATGCAAAATTTTTGCATACTGCTTTTGTTCACTGCTAGTTTATTGTGAAAAGAATAATGAATGAATATTAGCTCATAGTACAGCAGGGCTGCACATTTTATGTAACTCTATGGTCATCATGAGGCTAGAATTCAGTAGGAGGATTCAGCCATCAGGCGACAGAAGACGTCTATATTTTTTACCTGGGAAAATGGCCTTTTCCCTGCGAACTTTGGCTGAACGAGCCTATTGAATCCTAGCGGCATGTGGTAATCTGTGATGGTTTCTGTCTATATGTAAGGGTATTGACCAACAGATGGTCAAACTTTGAAAGTTGGCTGAGAAGTTTGAAAAAAGTAAATGTGCCTTGAATTCGTTGGCAGGTAGCCTGTCGTTAGCCATTGCATGCCCCACCCACCCCCACCCCCTGAAAGACTTGCTCACTTACAATCAAATTTATATTTTTCCTACCTAATACTTTAGTGAGGGCAATTGGAGAGAGTGAGATGGCGAGAAGATCAAGGGTTTGAGGAGAGGGGGTGGGGGTAAAGTAAATCAATGTGTGCTTGTGAATCAACATCTAAAAGTATGCTGTTCTAAGAGTGAGTTAATCAACAAAAAGTGACACAAAGAACAGCTTTGAGAGATAGATAGAAACAATTATATTAGTAATCACATATTCTGAGTTTTTCATTAAGTTTAACCTTGATTGTTGTATTTCATGTAGATATTATATAATACTTTGTGGGAACTATACTGCTCACTTCACTGACTTGAAAGCCATCACCACTCCCCACCAGTCATGTTAAGTTTTATGTACAGTACATTGTGATGAAACCACGCATTCTCGATGCGACTGGTGATTGCAAGGTGATTGGTTTATGTTTTATGTGAATATATGCCATATGTCGACACAATGGCTCTATGTAACTAAATGAACAACCATTTTCTGTATTTAGTGAAAAGTGGTACTTATATTTAGCAGGTTTTTTGCATTTCCCACCAGTATTAGGGGAAGTGGTGCCTGTTTCCACGCAACCCTTTATATCTCCAAGACTTTGAACATATCTTCATTATGAAATGTGGTAAAGTATTAACACTTCGTAGAAAAATCCTAATAAAACTGTCAGAATGTTGTGTTCAGCACAGATGTATATTTAGCAAGGTAACACTTTCGTGGATTTATATATCATAGTAAAAGTTAAACAAGTTACATCTGGTGTGTGTCCATCTTTTAAGTAGCACACTAGCAGTACCCTTACCTTTTGTTCATACCAATAAAGAGGATGGGACCAATTTTCTTTACCCCACCTGTAGAGCAATACTGTATCCTGTTTTTGCTATGTTACATGAAAATGGTAATGTGTTTTGTCCATCGTCAAGGTACCCAGTGTTATGTTTGATCATTTATGGGGGGTTGGTAAATAAAAAAGAAGGGATGACTTTTGTAAGTTAAATTGAAGGCATTGGTGCGATGCTAGTGTGCCTTTGAAAGAGAAAAAGATAAAGGGCCTTGTTACGATTCAATGAGTAAGTAAAATATTAATTCAAGACAGACTTGAAGCTAGAGGACAAATTCTCAAGTATGAGTACAGAGCTGAGAGTACAAGGCTTGGAAGGTAAGTATGAGCTTGTGCATGGGTGACAATTCTGGGAAGGGGGAGGACAGGGGGAACATGTCCCCCCAATATTTGAAAATTCACCCATTGACTTTGATTTTTCACACAGTAAGTTATTGGAAAATCTGGTCATGTCGCCCTTAATATTGAGAACAAATTGCCACTCTTGAGCTTGTGTACAAGTTCTTAGTGCAGATACCTGTTTTTTATGTTCAAAGAAAATTAGTACAAACTTGTGGGGTCTGGTAGTTTGAGTGCAGAAAAATGCACTCAAGAAGGTGTATTCAATAATTATTGCTAGTTTGTCTCATGGGATGCTTTTAATCACTATAATTCTTTTCATCATTGCCCTCGTAGGATACCTTGAATTTTGTTTGTAAATATGTTTGTGTTACAATTCTTTTGTTTTTCTCTACCTGCACCATTACTAGGTCACTTTGCACAACGTTTCAAGATTTCTAGGAAGTTAACATGTAGCTGTTATGTTAGGTGTAATGGAGTTTACACTTGGGGGGGGGGGGGGTGTAAAGAATACCTTTCTCGCTTTTTGTAAAGTAAATAGTGAACTTTGATAAAGAGATAAGTGTATAACTGCTGGGCCCTTTGTGCGAAGGAGAAAGACGTGGAAGTCAAGGAAAACCTTTCTAAGTTTTTGACTCATCTTTAGAAGTTAGTTTACTAATTTATACAGATGTCCGTAAGAGGCTTTTTTAAAAGCAGGGAGGGAGGACATTGGGCAAATTTCTTGAGGAGGTATCCAAACTAACCAATGTTTAAGTATTTTAACCTCCCTATGTAGATTTTTCTACCTTTTCTTGTTTCTTTGATTTAATGAAAATGTTTTTTGTTACTTAAGTTTGGAGTTGTCTGAATGGCTTTTGGTATAGTGTGCCACAAAGTAATCTAGGGTTAAATGTTTCGTGTACTAATTGTAATATGTGAATATTATAAATTTTTCATTCACTTTGCTAGGTTGAGTATCCCTAAACTTTCACAATTTGTGAAGCAAGTTAAGCAACATGATTGAAGAAGCTTTTAGTTGAAAAATTTCAAATGGAGCAGTTGAGAAAAATTTTTTGACAAAAATTAAAAGTGAAAAGTAATCTGGTAATGCAACTGCTAAAATTTCTTCCTGTCTAGTTCCTTTTTCACTGTTAGAGGGCTAGAAACCCTTATTTTCTTCACCCTCACTTACCACCCTACTCTCTCTACAAAAAAGGCCTTACTAAGAAAGTGCTTGTACCAGACTGAACACAATACTGTTCAGTTGGAAATGCCATCCCAAAGATGCATCCCTTTCCCCATTGCACTACTTTTTGAGAAGTTTCTGAAGCCTACTGCTCAACACGAAACTGCAGTTTAAGTGCCATTATGGATGGTAGAATTTTTTTTCAGTTCAGTTTATTTCCACAAATTGAAATATAACAGTTACAAATGTCAAGACTGGGGAGCGGAGGAGGGCAGGAGAAGCAGGTTGCTTTTGTGTTAATGTTTCTTCAAAATGCCCAGTCATTCCCTCAGAATATCTCAACCAAGCTGAAAACGAACTGGCCGGCCATTGAATACCAAAAAAAGTATTAGTCCAATACTATTACGCGAAGGTGTTATATAACAGAATCAAGAATCAAATGAAAGATCTTAGAAATGTGTGTGAAAGAACCTAGCATGTAAGATGAATGCGTTGTAGAATTAAGTGTTTTCGATGTTAAGTAATAGTTTTATATTTTCCCGGACAATTGTCAAAAATCTTGAACCGCCATGTAAGAATAGCGGATCAGTGTCACGTGTTTAGGAAAAAGAGTGAATACGAAACTTAAAATGTATGTCTTCCATTCGTAACTATGCAGTATTAACGCCTTAAATATGCATTCTACAGTTTTCACTTGATAACAACGATGAACCTGCCGTAACTTTTGGTGTCATGTCCTTTGTTTGTGTGATGTAGCCACGAGGGGGCGAAAGGGGTTTGCCCTGGAAACATTTACTTGTTCAGTGGCTCCATTCCTCTTGCCCTGCAGCATTATGACATGAGTGATCATCGTCATGACTTTTCAATGCTAGGATCTCTCCAATCATTCAACTTTTCAACCCTCCCATGTACCATAACTTTTCGCTACTCATCCACTTTGTAACTTGTTGCTGCTCTAAAGCTGCTAAAATTGTAGCATCCAGTGCATGCAAAACGTAACAAAGGGCCTCCATTTAGAGACGGACGGTTCAAAATCTTCGCTGTGTAGGCTACGAGTTTGTTTGCTCCAACTTGAAACTTTCGGGAGTCGGGACATATCTTCCAGGGACTCGCTCCTAAATAACCCCTATCCTCAGCTATTTATAAAACTTTTCTCAGAAGCTGTAGTCCTATGATCTTTTCAGAAGTTCGTTTGCCTTCCAGCTCCCTGGTCACTGGGACCACTAAACACCGTCCCGTCCAACTATAGCCTACTCGCCCAAAGTGAAACTTGTGTGTTGCTCCTAAAGTAAATCCGAGTTACTACTTTACACTACACAGAAGACCCAAGTTTATATATTTGGTAAGTCGAATTACGACCTTCTTGACCTGCAATTGCTCGAAGTACCGATTCCTCTCTTGGGCTGGCCAGGTTTGCATACTATCCAGGGCCGGATCCAAGGGGGCGTGAGGGGCGCACGCCCCCAATTTTCGGCAAAGCAATGATTTTTGTAACAGAATTTTACATCTCTTTGCACCAATCACTTTCTTCAGACGGTTACCCCCCCCCGTTATTCCCCCCCCCCCCATCTCATATTCTGGATGCGGCCCTGCTATCGATCTCCATCTATGTGCATAGCCTCCGTTTTTTTCTGCTACGAAACAGTTCTTGTGTATTACCAGTTTCATCGACCATGTGTGGATTTATATTAACCACACAGGGCTAATTTTCTAACAGTGCACTTTTGCTGCATCGACAGTAAGGCGTATACACTATTATTGCCCACCGGTGGTAAGAACTCCAAAACGCCAGAAATGCCTCAGCGCGTATGCATTTTGCCGGATTTATCCGACTATAAACTTTTTGCATAAGACATCACAGAACAAAAAGTGCGCCCTGCATTGGAGGCAAGAGCGTATCATTACAATTTGCACAAATTCAGATAGCTGATTTATTTATCGGTGGGATACGCAGTTTAAAATTACTTCGCGCGCGTGCGAACACCACGTCGTGCCGTGTGCCGTATGCTCATCCCACGGCGATGGCCGAAAGCCGTGCTTTGCTGCTGTATGGTCACCGATATCAGAGGCGGATCCAGAATTAACAAAAGAGCGGGGGTAATTCCGTGACGGCAAGCTCGAAGCTGCGGGTGTCAAATTGTATTAAGCCTCGATGGTGGCCGGGGGAAGGGGGTGCGGGGAAAAAATTAAATTAGACACTGTTAAATGGTATTTCCTGGAATCTAACAATCAAAATTAGTATACATAAAATTTGTAATGCAGCTCTGGAATTGTCTCAAAAAGAAAGTGATGCCGAAAGAGGGGGGCTGAAGCCGGAAAATTTCCCCTCTGGATCCGTGCATGGATTTGGACATTCATACTAATACAAATGGGGATTGCAAAGCAGTTCCTATTGAAAAGTGGGGACATGACGAAAGGTCGGAGTGACCCAACGGCATCGAAAGTCAGTCATGGATCTGTCACTCAACTTGGAGACATTTGATACCCCACCCACTCGAGAATAGCTTATCAGCTTGGGAGGTGCGCTTCCTGAAATCCTAAAGCAGAATTAATGTTGCCCAAGCAGAATTTGATTGTGCTTTAGGGCCCCCACCAGTTTCGGCACCGTCAAGCATTCTTGGCGCCCCTTATGGCCAATTAAGGGGCGTTAAGCAGCCGCTTAGTTGGTTTATATGTCTGACCACAGCCAAGATGCACTTTTTAGTAAAATTATGATTGTCTAAAATGATGCTGCAATGAGTGGACTAAGTAGACTTCAAAAACCACAATTCTGAAAGAAATAAATGAGTCCGAGACAGTGTTGGCAGTTGGCACTGGGCTTCATGGAGGGGGTAACTCCCCCCCCCCCCGTCTTTAAAAAATTTTAGGAGGTTTTTGGTTCAATTGGGGGGTCACGATAAGTTGCAACATAAAAAGTCAGCTTTTTAAGTCCTTACAGGTTCTCCCAACAGGTGCGGGAAAATCCCGCAAGCGATTTAAAACTTGCAGAATTGTTGAGAAGAATGCGGGACAGTCGCGCGATCGGAGAATGACTGGCAAACGATGAGAATGTAGAGGGCTTACTTTGGACTGGGGGAGCAGAGCCATCTAAATACGGCTCTGTAGGGGAGGGATGACTAGAGTGAGCAAAGTGTTACAAAACAAAAAAAAGGTTCAGGAACATTGTCATGTTATGTAAAATGTCGGAACTATCTGAAATAGATACGCGCAAAGAGAAAAAAGTATAGTAGTTGAAGTAATAATTGGGTACATCCGCTATCATACTGTCATACTGGTATTTATATTCCACACCGTATAGTTCAGGTTGAAACTAACGTACGGTAGCCTTCTTGATTCCTTGTCGAAGTCGAAAGGAATATTGGCAGTCACGCAGGCGAGTGTATGTGTGTGTATGGGTGTATGTGTGTTTGTAACGCTTAGCATGTAAACATTATATCTCAAGACAGCAATGGCAGATACTTTTCATACTTGGTACTAGATTTATCCTGTTAAGAGGAAGGAATAACAGGAAGGAATCCTGTTGTCTTTGGTGGAGGTCAAAGGTCATTTGAGGTCACCAGAGGCTCAAGCCTAAAACAATGTGAACAAGATATCCCAAGGAAGAAAGCAGGGATACTTTTCATAACTGCAATGCTGATACGTAATGATCAGTAAATGGCCCCAATCGTTTTTGTGGTATACAGGGAGCATAGGCGGGATTACGGGGGGGGCAAGCGGGGGCACTTGCCCCCCCCCCCACTTTTTTCCAGAGCTTAAAAATAACAAAAATGAGCGAAAGTAAGAGAGACCAGAGAAATTATAAGAGAATTTTCAATAGCTTATTATGATTAAACTTTGCAAAGTTTAGTGAAGGAATATATTAATGACAAAAACCATAAAACTGCTAGGAAAATTTTTCTCTGCGCGCTCCGCGCGCATCTCCGGAGGAAACTGACTAAATTCCTTGGTCTGGCACCGTGAAATTTCTTTCCTCCTACCCGATACACCTTTTGTGGTTTGAAGCTCTGAAATAAGGGTCACTGAAAGTACTAATGTACGTAATAAAATGCACCATGGTTCTTGAAAACTAAGTCCCAAACCCTACCCATGTAGCCTATAGGGAATCGCAATTCTCGAAAAAAATGGCGTGTTTCGCATGAGCCTTATATGAATCGATGTCTCATTAGTACTGCTGTGCGTAGGAAAACTTTGGTGGGGTTGCCTCGTTATTACTTCCAGTGTAGGACAGCTTGACTAAATTACCATTTCCAAAACCTTCGCTACACCTCTCGCTGTTCACTTTCCTCACCAACTACCACCATCCTCAGCAAATTGACTGACGGTTTACTATCTTAAATTTGCGATCATCATATGAAAACTATTTCATTATCATTTCAAATTACACTTGGGGGAAACGGGAATTTCACAAGAAATGGTCCAGAAATTCTAGAAAGATTTCTCTGAGAGGACCCTTAGTCCCCAGCCTCCGGCTTCGCGCCTTCGGCGATCGCGGTTAAAGGCTTCACAGGCCACAACTTCCCACTATGCAGCCCCCCTCCCAATAAAAATTACTTCGCTGGCACTTTAACTGCCGATACCCTTGACAATGTCCATGTAAAAACTACCCACAAAAGGTTTCATTGACTTCTTTAAGTATCACATTGTCTACAACCTTCAAAATTGGCACTAACCTCATTTTTCACACTAATGAAAAAGTTGAGGGCTCTTGTCCCAGACCATCGACAAAAAGAATCATGAAAGAGAACCTCCATATAGTAGGATATAGGTTCCCATATCCTACTCTATGGAAAGAACAGGCACCTGGGGAAAGTAGGAAACTTTTTATGCAATAAAAATACTGCATTTAAAACTAAAGAAAAACAATAGGCTACAATTAAATGTCTCAACGCTGTTTTCTTCTGCGCACTTCGCGCGCACCCGTTTTTAGTATTGCTTCGGGTTTACCATGGCCGTACGCAGGGTAGGGGAATTTACCCCTTCCCCAGATATTTTCAAAGGAAAATTTTTATCACCATCGATCCGTGTAAATGTACCGACTCTTTAAAGATTGTTTAGACGCAAGTTGTAAGGCACGGAAAGTGTCATTTTCGGTACCGTAATAAGGGACAGGCGCTTAGCGAAGGGGGGGGGGGTGTAAGAGCCCTCTCATTGGGGATACTTTTCTCTCTTAGCATTTCTATTACTCATATCACTAAAGAGTATGAAAACTGCTATTTCTTCGCGCACACCCATTCAGAATACTAGATCTCCCATTCTTAAAATTATTGTTCCAAAGACCCAGAAAAGTCTCAAAATAATCCATGTTCCCCTTCTTCAAGTCCTCAGCATTATCCACCCCATCTGACAGTTAGTCGCATATAATTGAAAAAGAGTCAAACTGTGATTTTTGTGGTATGTTATTTCCCCACCTTATGTCATTTGAAGTTGAAGCTTAAATGCATCATTTTAATGCCTATAATTTCGTTAATACCCCAGAGCTTTCGGGGACTTCGCCCCCTGGACCCCGCCCGGGGCCCTGAGGCGGCGGACCCCTGGACCCCACATCGTAAGGGGGGCGCTTTGCGCTCCCGTGGCGCCTTCGGTGCCGTTTGACAGTCCACCCGGCTTTGCCCCCACTTTCAGATATCAAATCCCGCCCCTGGTAGAGGGTAAAGGTTATGTGAGGTAACCGGAGGAGAAACTACGAAAACCGAAAAATTGCTTGTAAACACGTTATCTCTAGACCGTAATGACGGAGAGATTTCACACATAGATTGGGAGAAAGAACTCTATTTTGTTATGAAATGTCGGAGGTCATTTGAGGTCACCAGGAGCAAAAAACCGAAAATCTTGTGAACCGTCACGATATTTTTAAGGTTGGAATGATGGACGCTTATAATGGTATGAATATATAAATTTTTGATATTACGAGAAAGACTTGTTTTTGGTGGAGATGAAAGGTCATCTGAGGTCACCAGAGTTGAAACTACGAAAAACTTGGAAACCGCTTAAAAACACGTACCGTATCTCAAGATAGCCATGCTGGATACTTTTTATACTGGGTTTGTAGATTTATAATACTACAAGGAAGGCTACTAATGTTTTTGATGGGGGGTCAGAGGCCATCTGAGATCACCAGAGGTAAAAAAAAACCAAAATTGGAAATACGATATTTTAAGATAGGAATGATTGCTATTTTACAGACTTGGTATATAGATTTGTCATACTAAGTGAAACATCCCTATTGGTTTTGGTAGAGGTCCAGGGTCATCTGAGGTCACCAGACGTGAAATTACGAAATCTTACTTCTCGTAAACAAGTTTTCTCAAGAATAAACAGTTAGGGGCCTAGCCGTACTTAGAAACTGTGTCGCTTCGTGGTCAACGAAAAGGAAGGCTGAATACTTGTACCATTCCAAGGATAAAATTATAGAGAACAACATACAACTTTTCTTAAGTATAAATTTGAAGTAATTCCAATTTTAATTAACTACTGATAAACCTGTGTGAAGGATGTTGTGACAATATTATAATTAAACACAGCATTAACTAACGTGTATGTTGATGATGTAGTGGAAAGAGCTCGGTTTCCCGTTCTGACGGCCCGTGTTCGAATCCCATGCAAGCACTTATTATGTCAGTTTTTGTTTCTGTCACATATCATACTTTGGAATTTGGGGTATAGATTCTTTTACATGGAGACTGAAAGATCCTATTATTTTGGTTGAGTCATAGGTCATTTGAGGTCACTAAAAAACTAAAAACCTCTGAAACGACATATCTCAAGTTATAGGAATCATAAATGCTTTTCATACTTGGAATGTCCCTGCGTTATACTTATATTAGAAAAATACCCCTGCTGCTTTCGGTAGAGTTCAAAGGTCATAAGAGGTCAACGACGGTGAAACAACGAAAGCCTTTTAAACTGAGGTATCTTGCACTGGGATGCCTCATACAAATTACAAGAACCCTTTTGTTTTGGTGGAGGTAAAAGTTCATTTGGGGTAACTAGAGGTCTCTTGGTGAAAAGCTCGTAAATTTAATCTTGGCGCGGATCTCATAGATGGCATTTGGATGCCCCCATATTGCGTTCAATGATTCAGTTGTTTTTGGTGGAGGTCAAAAATCATTTGGGGTAAAAGGAGGTCAAACTGTGAAAACCTCGCTTGAACTGTGAGGGATCCAATGCGCAGCATGCAGGTGAACAACCAATGTTGCTAACAAGAACCTCGTTGTTTTTGGTGGAGGAAAATGGACATGTGAGGTCACCAGAGGTCCAATTTTGGAAAACATCCTGAAAAATGGTATCTCAGATTAACTTTGAGGGATAATCCTCAGTGAGATAAAACATTTTCTTTTCCAGTGACAGCGGAGCCAGTTTTGAAGTGGGGGCTTATCATCGAAGCAGCGCAATATGTTCAAGGAAGTAAAAGCCTATCATCCCAGTTTAAGGCAGCCCAAAATGCCCACGGTAGAAAATGTGTGGGGCTGAAGCCCCTGTACCCCCCCCCCCCCCATCCGTCTCCGCGGTCCCTATTTTCGCAAGGAATCACTAAGCATTTGGACTTTCTGGTTTAGATTCGCCCCACTTGTTCGTTCACATGTTCAAGTGAAAAGCTTGTCTGTACCGCTAGTAAGTGCTTGAGTGATTATTATTCTAAGAAGATAATGACATTTGTATAATTCCGGTAGGACACATAAGAATGGTCAAAAACCACATTTTAAGTCATTGAACTGAATATAGTGCAATTTCAGCATGTGGGCTACCATTATTTAACAATTCGTTCACATTTGAAACACAAAAGTTTTTGTGTACTATATTTATATTAGGTAGGCCTACTTACTAGGTCCATAAACATGTTAATATCTTGCATGCTACTTACTGAGACATCTCTGTTGAAAGATGGTCCACAGGGTCGTCACCCATGAAAAATAAAACTGCTGTTTCAGGGACTTGGCCTACGTTATGAAAGGTATGTTAATTTAAAAAGTTTCAATGCTTGTATATCTGACTGTGCTAAAATCTACCTTTCTTTCAATATGGAATGTATTATTTAAGGGAATAAGCAGTTTCCCCCTAAATTATTTTGAATCAATAGCTAAATTTTACATACCTTCTCTTATTTCCCATGTATCTTTTATGATGTGCACACTGAATCATAGTTATTAAATATTAAAGGTAAACTAAGAAGTTAGTTTGCATGGATTGATATCAAATACTCAGTGCCGAAATATGACCCACTTTAATTCATACCCTGCCATAAACCTGAGAAGGAAGTAAACTAAAACACTTTTAAGAACCTGTAGAGAGCTTACTCTAAAATAGAAAAATCTAAAAACCAAAAGGAAAAGTGCAGAAGAAAGACAAGGTCAAATAAACTGCAAACTTACACCGATTATAAATAACGACTAGCCACCGGCCACGTTACGCGAGATTATGCTTTTAATTTATTGCAGTAGGCTGGGTTTCGTTCAACAGCTTTTGTTCTTGTAAAATTTTGGCCTCCTCGAATCTTCTACGGACCTTCTCTGTGCACTCCCGGGCCGCAAATGGCCCACAAGCAGCCACTTGAGAATCCAGGCTTTAAACTGATAATGATGCTTCTCGTGTCCCAATTGGAGCAGAATTTTGTGCGGGGAGGATAATAGACTGAAACTACTTTACATCAATGGTCAGTTTGGATATAAAATCCCATGTAAGTTGTCCGAACGACCGTCGCCAGGCTATTGATTACCATATTGAAAGACGGACTACGCAAAAACGGATGTGCGCGAAGAACGCAACGGAAAAAGAAAAATAAATCATATTTTAAAGGGGCTCATTGAGTTGATATCAACTATTTTGTGATGAGTTTGAAGCAAATTATTGCATGACAAAGTTACAATGTTTCTAATTAGCCTCATTACTCATGTATCACTTTCTATAGTTACCGAAAATGTGAGAAATTGTAGTTTTTGTGGACAGGGGTTGCATGTGATTAATACCTAATGATAAAAAGTGTCTGGCCACAAATTTGTAATAAATAATTTAATCATTATCATTAATTACCTATTATTGCCAATTCAGTTGTATGTAAGATGTACATGATCTCTTAGTTTGACCATTTACCATGAAGATGTGAGGTAAAACAAAACAGGTGTGAAAAAATCATGAATTTTGTGAACAAACTCAATAAGCCCCTTTAAATGATTGCCAGCAATATTTATGACTTTAACAGGCTTCTATACTCTTGTAGGTGCCATTAGAGCTTAAGCGACGTCATCATACACATACCTTCTTGATAACCCTCATCTTAGAGGACACGCTGCAGTATTGGAGGCATATAGAAAGTGTCTACATGCCGTGTCTCTTCGTTCATGAATTCGATTTCTATGGCCCGTTGACGTCATGTACGTACATTTTATTTCTAAGACATGCAGAGGTCTGTGCATTGCAGTATATTCGCCTTGTACACCTTTACATACGCCCCCGTAACTACAAAACAGTGTGGTGGCCTGAAGTTTCAGTGCTGGGCCTAGACTTAGTCAAGGCTTTTCTGCCATTTATTATCCCTCCTTTGTTATTTCGATTCGAATATTTGCGTTCACCTAGCCGGCCTGGTGTTTATTGCACCTCAACTTAGATATCTAGCCTCGGTGTAGCGCATACCGGGGGAGTATAACACAGAAGAGGTAACAGCCGGTGTTTACAGAGGAAAGGTGAAAGAAACGTACGCCGGAAAGACTCGGCAGAGGCTATGCTGGGCCAAAAATGACACCTCCGACAGATTACTTCGAAATCAGAATTTGGCTGGCTACAAAGTCCTTTTTAACTGACGGGGATATCGAATTTACTTTCAAAGTGTTGGGTGAGTTTTGGCTTTTGCTGGTATAGAGAGGGGTCTAAGGGGATTGGAATTTACAGCAGAGGCGGTCTGAGTGGGGAGGAAATTCTTAACAGGAAATTTTACCCATAGGGACCCCAACGCATGTGATTAAATCGCAGTTAGCATATTATACATCATTTTGCACTTAATTGTGTGTGCATGGAGTAGGGGTTTGTTAAAGGCAAACCTGATACCGTATTCCTTCCAATGATGCATCGTAGTTCTTAATAATGTTGATGGTTGAAAACGTTTTCAAATAACTTAAAATCTACCTTTTGTCTTCCTAGAAAGATTATTTGATCACTATACGTTGCCACCATCCCCAGCTGACATAAATTGTCAAACTCTGATTACTTGAGTCTTGCATGCATGGTCTATGATGTCGGTTTCCTGCTGGCATCAGATCCTTAAACAATAGGAAAGGCTCGATTCCTTAAACCAATAAAAGACGTGAATAAAACACTTGAATTCTTAGTTCAATGGAATTATGTCATCAACTGATATCTCTGATAGCTAATCCTTCCCTACACTAACCATATTCCATGCGCAAATGAAATCTAACCCCTCCGTCTGTAAATATTCTGAACTGAGCTCTACGCAACACTGAGTTCACCTCTAACTCATGAGACACAGCTGTGAGGATTATCTCGTAATTGCACGAAAGGGTTTCAACTTCAAACGATGTCCGGGTCGAACTTTGGAGATATGCAGTGTGTCGAGCACTGAGTTGCAGTAAAGCGTGACGAGGCAAGCGAGATAGGCAGCAGTGGTCCGCGTTTTCGTGCTCTTTTAAGGAAAGAGCGAGAAAATGCAACAGTGGCGTAGCCAGGTTTTTTGTCAGGGGGGGGGGGGCAAGAGCCCCAAGATTTCCCCAATTAGTGATCTGCTTCCTAATAATCAGTGTTCTCCGCAGGTCCAAATTTTGTCCGGGTGCTTTCCTCTGACCTGGCTGATGTGACTGATCGCCGTCCTGGGGGAAGGGTCTAAGGGGAGGGGGACACCCCTCCCCTTTGGAAATTTTTTGCTCATGTAAGGTGGGCTAGATGCAAAATGGTGCCATTTTTTGGTGCTGAATGTAAATTGAATACATCACCAAGAAATCCTATTTTTTTTTAGGAAGCTTTTTTTTATCTTGCTTGTCTTCAGGTCTTGGTGAATTTTTCTTGAGTCCTACTGGTAGATCAGAATCACAATGGGTGTAGTACAGTAATTAAGTGAACCCTGTTACACCTTTCCCTTCATCAGTTCACCACATTCACCACAACCAGTCCAAATTTTACGAGGACCTGCCCTTGTAGCAGAGTATAGCACTTGACCACTGACCCATTCTAACAAACTGCATATACCACAATGCTGCTGCTTTAATTATCAAGAAACATTGGAAGTATACAGTAAAAGGACAGAGTCCCTTGTCAGAGGTCCAGAGATCTCATGCCGTATAAAACAGATAGTAAAACATAACTAGTACAACTATAAGCATGGTGTTATCATTCCATCTCTGAAAACCTTAATGAGGACTGGTTGTGCCAGTGTGGCATATACTTTTAAATAAGTAAAGTGTACTGGTTGAGAAATTTAAAATTTTACCAGATCATGCGCAAATTTCACCATATATTCACTTTCAAAATTTCCCCCAAGATTTTTCCAGAGGGGGCAACTCTCCCCCCTGCCCCCCCCTGGCTACGCCACTGAAATGCAGAATGTCTACACATGCTTTTCTCGTGGAGAATCAGCTGGCGAAAAGCGTGTCCATGGCTTTGTCCGTGTGCGAGTAATGATTTTATACTTTGGGCATGTATTATAGCCCAAAACTGTCCTTTTTGGGGGTGGATTCGACATTCCTTTCTTCCTGGGGCCCCGCCCAAGGGGCCCCAAACTATAAGTCACCAAGGTTATTAGTTATTCCAGCCCCCAAATCGCTGTACAAACTTTGGTATATGACGAATAGGGTCCTTAGAGGGTTGGGCCCCCGGGAAATTTCCCGATTTCCCGGTGGGCAGTCCGCCCCTGATTTAGAGGAATTTAAACAAAAACTTAGCACGTAGATGCAAAACTGTGGCCAGTGGTGCCGGCACGGGGGGCATGGGGGGCACGTGCCCCCCCAATCGATTTCAGAAAAATTTTTTTGAAAATTTTAAAATTATTCCCCAAAGCTTAAGCTATAGATTTCTGTATGGGGTAGGGTGAGGTGTGTTTTCAACCGAGTGATGGATCTATTGTAACCATTTTCCATCATAAATCGTTCTCAAACTATCAGAATTATCGCAAATCCTTCGCAAACTTTCAAAATTTTCGCGCGCTCCGCGCGCTTCAAACCTTACCTCAATATTGTCCTAATTATCAATAATTTCCGGTAGCAACTCCCGCAGAAGCACAGCAACAAAAGCTGTTTACGAATTCTCAGGTAAACTCGGACTGGCTTTGTGATTGGCAAGTAGGTTTGTCCTGGAATTGAAAGTGTCTCGATGCAGAGCATGAATGCAGGTTTTGTCATGGTCATCTTATTTAATGAAAAATTTCGGCACGCTTTGCGGGCATTCGTCACGGTTTTCACTCCAACTCATGACCATTATTAAGATTATAACACATGCAACTATTCTGATCACAACACTTTTCCGAAAAACAGAAGTACATCCCCAACATCTTCACCCGTTATGTAGTGACAAAAAGGATTCCACACTGCTGTATACCATCGCAGGGACGCAAACTCTCTTCTTCACCTAACCAAACATTAGAATTCACTAAATAAGGATATTTTCCAGTCATATATGATCACTTCCAAAAATACTCCAAAGATAGCACCATTTTGCATCTAGGCAACCTTAAATTAACAAAAATTTCTCAAAGGGGAGGGGGACCCCTCCCCTTAGACCCCTCCCCCAGGACGGCACTTTTATGTAGTGACAAAAAGGACTCCACACTGCTGTGTACAATGCAGGCAGGGACGCACAAAAATGGTACAATTTAAGCAAACTTGGGGAAAACTGAGGTGGCATTATGACATATCTGTTATGCCCCCCCCCCCAATCACCAAATCCTGGCGGCGCCACTGACTGTGGCATATAAATATGCATCTCAATTTTCAGTGTATTGTAAAAACGAGCCCTTTTTAGACAGTAACAAGGTTCATCGTACTGGTTGAGGGTCTGGTATACTTTTGTAAATCAATAAAATCTTATTACTGGCTATTCAGACATTGGCCTTCGCGTCCGCTAAAATAAACGTTAGCGAACGATTTTCGACGGAGTTTCCGTATAGGAAAAGTCAGTATAGCCGAAGAAGTTTTTCACCACGAGTGACGAAGCTATCAAACTGGAATCGAGGGAATCCCCCCTCCCCAAGTTAACCGACTTGCTGCTATCGTGGGTCATTTTCAGAGAAAATCCTACCTCCTCCATTTGTAATTTGAAACGCTAATGAAACATTTTGGCCGACGATGATTGCAAAGTAGGGCGGACCGAAAGTTTTCATTGCAATTCGCAAGAGACGGTGCTGCTGCAGCGGCATACTTGTTGAACCCAGACCCTTGTTAGAGTGGTTTTCAGGGCAGCAGGCCCAATGACTTTCAGGGGCAAAGCCCCGACCACGAAACTCTGAGTTATCATTACATTAGTGTGACTGTTAGGACAAAGCTTCGACCGTTTTCTTCAAATGGTATTGTCAATGAAACAGGACACAAAAATGGCATAATTTACCAAATACTAAACTCAGCTAATCATGATGGTACTGTCACAAGTTGATAAGGGGATATCAGTTGTATAGGGAGAAGGGAATTTTTGGCAGGGATGAGGGTACGTTGGTTTTTCAAAACGTTAATTCCACAAAATGTAACAAAAAGGCTATTCCACCCAATTTTTCTCACAGAAAAGGATAATAATGAAACAAACTGGCTACTTATATTCAAGCGCCCCAACCTATTGCGTACTTGGGTTTCATAAACGGTTAGGTTTCTGATTTGTTTACGTTAGGACCATTGTTAAGTCCATGACCATCTTGACAATGCTTTTAAAAAAGTTTTACTTTTAAAAAATTTTTGCAAGCACTGGGCTGAGGCTTTGTAATTTCAACGTTTTAAGGACTAAGCAGAGACGCAGGCACGAGGCATGGGGGCGCGTGCCACCAATCGATTTCAGGATGTTGTTCTTTTTGAAAATTTTAAAATGATACCTGCAAAAGGCGATTAAGCTATAGATTTCTGTAGGGGGTAGGATGAAGTGTATTTTCGACCGAGTGATGGATCTATTGTAACCACTTTCTAACACAAATGGTCCTCAATCTAGCAGAATTATTGCAAACCCTTCGAAAACTATCAAAATTTTCGCGCACTTTAAACCTTGCCTCAACATTATCCTTATTATCAATAATTTCCGGTAGCAACTCCCGCAGAAGCACAGCAACAAAAGTTGAAAGCTGTTTACGAATTCTCAGGTAAAAGACTGGCTTTGTGATTGGAAAATACTGTAGGTTTGTTAGGGAATTGAAAGTGTCTCAGTGCAGAGCATGAATACAGGTTTTGTCATGGTTATCTTATTTAATGAAAAATTTCGCTTCCCGTGCATTCGTCACGGTTCCCACTCCATCTCATGACCATTATTAAAGTTATAATACAAGTAACTATTCTGATCACAACACTGTAAAAAAGAGACGTCTTAATTTTTTAACACATTATGTTGTTTAAGAATTAGAAAACGAACAACAAAATGGATAAGCACTGTAAATAACTGACAGTGGCGCCGCCAGGATTTGGTGATGGGGGGGGGGGGGCATGACAGATGATGTCATAATGCCACGTCAGTTTTCCCCCAAGCCTGCTTAAACTGTTAAATTGTACCATTTTTGTGCTCCCCCTGCGATTGTACACAGCAATGTGGAGTCCTTTTTGGCACTACATAAAGGTGCCGTCCTGTGGGAGGGGTCTAAGGGGAGGGGGTGTCCCCGTCCCCTTTGAGAAATTTTTGTTAATTTAAGGTTGCCTAGATGCAAAATGGTGCTATCTTTGGAGTATTTTTGGAACTGATCATACATTCCTAGAAAATTTCCATAATTTAGTGAATTCTAATTTTTGGTTAGGTGAAAGAGGAGAGTGTGTTGTCTTAGAGAAGGGTATGTTGTCAACAAACCTCGCCAAGCTCCCTTTTTGGCTAGGCTTTAATGCCTTCTATTCGGGGAAAGTTTTTACGACAATTTCGTGGGTGGAGTCCACAGAAACATTCTTAGACTATTACGAAAATTTCCCTTTGTCTCATTGTGCATTATAAAAGGGTATCTAATACTGACAGACACCTGTATAGTGCCTCCTGGAAGCTCTGGATTAATTATATAAAATGGGGCACTGATATGATATTACCTGACATCCAAATGGTACTATAGAGTATAATGTCGAGCACGTTACAACAATGGTATTTTTACTAAGTCTGAAAGAAAATCCAGACGAATATCTTCCATCAATGGGGAATGAGAGAGAGAGAGTACAGGAGCATGGAGGTGATATTAGACCGGTTAAGGACTAAAAGGCGCGTTTCAGAATAATTTTTTCGTCGTAAGTGTATTAACAATCACCATTTATACAGGTAGAGGCCGGCTGCGCTCGAAGCGCTGGGTAAAAATTTTGAAAAATGTATAACGGCAAATACGCACTTTCAACCTTCCACATCATGCTACAAATTAGACTGAAAGATTCCATAGGCCCCTACAGCTGTTGGGGACGTACTTCCGTTTTTCGGAAAAGTGTTGTGATCAGAATAGTTATATGTGTTTTAACCTTAACAATGGTCATGAGTTGGAGTGAAAACAGTGATGAATGCGCGGGAAGCACGCCGAAATTTTTCATTAAATAAGATAACCATGACAAAACCTGCATTTATGCTCTGCATCGAGACACTTTCAGTTCCCCAACAAACCGGTGCCCGTGCACATTGTAGCCTATATCATACATGCACTAGCACGACCACTGCGTGACTGTAGTTATTTGCCAATCACAAAGCCAGTCCGAGTTTACCTGAGAATTCGTAAACAGCTTTCAGCTTCTGTTGCTGTGCTTCTGTGGGAGTTGCAACCGGAAATTATTGATAATTAGAACAATAATAATAATAAGTACGTATTTGCCGTTATACATTTTTCAAAAACTTTTACCGAGCGCTTCGCGCGCAACCATTACCGGTATAGATGGTGGTTGTTAATACACTTACGACGAAAAGACATTCTGAAACGCGCATTTTAGTCGTTAACCCCTTTTACTTTACCTATCAGGGAGGTCTAATATCACCTCACTGCCCCTCTCCCTCCCATTCCCCATTGCTGGAAGCTGTTCGTCTGGATTTTCGTTCAAACTTAGTAAAAATATACTTTAGTTGTGAAGTGCTCGGCATCATACTCGATAGTACTATTTGGATGTCAGGTAACAATCATCATATCAGTGCCCCATTTTGTTTAATTAATCCAGAGCTTTCAGGACTGAGGCACCGGTGTCTGCCTGCCTTGGATACCCTTTTATAATGTACAATGAGGCAAAGGAAAATTTTCAGAATGTTTCTGTGGACTCCAGGCACGTATTAAGTAAAAACTTTCACCGAATAGAAGGCATAAAAGTAGCCAAAAGGGGGACTTCAGGAGGTTTGTTAACAACATACCCTTGTCTAAGACAACATACTCTCCTCTTTCACCTAACCAAAAAATTCGAATTCACTAAATTATGGAAATTTCCCATCCATACATGATCAGTTCCAAAAATATTCCAAAGATAACACCATTTTGCATCTAAGCAACCTTAAATTAACAAAAATTTCTCAAAGGGGAGGGGCCCTCTCCTCTAAGACCCTCCCCCAGGAGGGCACCTTTACGCAGTGACAAAGGAAGGATCCTCACACTGCTGATTATCTATTGGAGACATACCAAAAACAATTCCCAACAGGGAATATTAAAGTAAAAGTATCTCGGCAAGAGAAAAAAATATTGAAGAAATAACGCCTTCAAAGCATCTGGGGCGACTAGCTACACCAACTGCCAGTGTCTCTTTAAAACCCTTGCGGATGGAGCCTAAGAAACATGCAGCGGAATCTGAAGGGTAAGAGGTAGTAAACTCCTGGTCCATCTCCTGGCCTGCACTGTGGAGCTATTGGAGCCTGGCTGTCCCCATAGCCAGACCTCCTGGGTTCACTGACTGGTCGTCCCACAGTCACTTTGGGGAGCTGTCCTGTATGTGCGCGAAGGTTGTGCTACACCCAGTCTAGCCACAGAGGCTGCGCCTGTGTGCCAGCCTGGTAGCCCACTTCTCTTTCCACTGCGCATGGTACTCATTTTCAGCTCTTCTTAGATGTCTCTGATTTAGAGAATTTGTCCGAGTTATTGGTCATGGGTAAGTTCCTGACCACCCCTCCAGTCAAACCTGTGGGAGCATAATGCTCACTGGGCGCTTAACATACGACTACTTCCCAGCATAACATTGTTGTAATCTAGTCACTGAAGTTCGAGTCTCGAGTCGAGTCGAGTCTTCCACTAGTCGAGTTAGAGTCGAGTCAGAGTCTTTCACTTGTCGAGTCGAGTCGAGTCGAGTCGAGTCGGCGAGTCATCAATTGAACTCGAATCGAGTCCCCAGTCACACTCGAGTCGAGTCGAGTCAAGTCGAGTCACTCTGTCTCCTCGAGTCATCTCGAGTCAGTTGAGCACATTGACCTAAAATTGACCTACAATACTAGATCAGACAAGCAAGTTATTTACACAATTGCTATTCAGGCTGACTTTGTCGCCCGGATCCTGAGCCCGGTGTTGGGGCCTCCTTTCATCTATATGTCAACGAGTATCAAGTTATGATGAATTCTTACCATTACAGATTTGTTTACTCTTTTACTTTGTACAGCTTACTTTCACTCTCCATTTCAGTTAAATTAGTCATCTAGTTTTTCCTTTCCTTTTTAAGGATCACAGATCGTTTCTATTTTTGCATCCAGGAGACTATCAGAAGCTCGAGTTGATGCCACACCACCAGGTTTCAGACTAAAAGTATTTATTTAGAAAACCTTAGGCAGATACAGCTTCAAATAGAACTTCGATTCTAATCAACCTTCCATTACACAATTCCGAACATTAAGTTTGAACAAACCTCTGAAATTTGTCAAGTAAGACCATGGGCGTCAATTCTGGGGGGACAGGGGGAATTCCCCCCACATTTCGATGGGTGGGGGACACAATATCAAATGCCCCCGGCACACTTCGTAAAGAGCGGTGTCGTGGCTCTATTTGACTGGCTTTTTGAGTGGCATGTAGGTTTGTTGAAAGTGTCTCGATGCAGATTCTTAATGCAGATTTTATCCGGGAAATCTCATTTGATGGAAAATTTCGGCTTGCTCCGCGCGCATGCGTCACAGTTTGCTCTCCATGACCATTAAAAAAGGTGATTATACAAGGAACTATATTCTGATCACGACACTTTCCGAAAACAGAGATACATCTCCAAACATCTGTATAGGGTCCCCGCATCAATATGGGATCCTTCAATCTAATTTGTAAGCATGATGTGGAAGGTTGAAACTTTAAAGCACGTTGTTGCCGTTATACATTTTTTAAAAACTTTAACCGAGCGCTTCGCACGAAGCCATTATCGGTATGGATGGTAATTGCTAATACACTAACGAAGAAAAAGCTGAAACGCGCTTGTTGGTCCTTCACACCTTTTGCTACACCTATCAGGAAGGTCTAATACCACCTTACTGCACCTATTCTCTCCCTCTTGCCGATTCTCCATTGCTGGACGCTGTTCTTCTGGATTTCCGTTCAAAATTAGTAAAAATACGACAGATGTAAAGTGCTTAGCATTATAATCTATATAACCATTTGGATGTCAGGTAATGAGCATTACACCATTGCCCCATTTATATAATTGATCCAGCGCTTCCAGGAGGTCCTATACAGGCATTTGCCAGCCTCAGATGCCCTTTTATAATTCACAATGAAGGAAAGGAAAATTTTCATAATATTCCAAGAAAGTTTCTGTTGACTCAACGCAGGTATTTTTGCGGAAAAACTGCCAAAAAAGTAGCCAAGGGGGAAGGGGGTGCTTCAGGAAGGTTGTTGAAAACGTATTCGATCAGCTCCAAAAATAAACCAAAGATAGTACCATTTTTGTACCTAAGCAACCTTAAATTTACGAAAATTTCTCAAAGGGGAGGAGGACATCCCCTTCCCTTAGACCCCTCCCCCAGGACGACACCTATAGGTAGTGACAAAGGAAGGATCACCACAGCTGTATACAAAAACGCAGAGCGCATAACAAAGTGCAATTTACACGCAGCCACTCTGTTGGAAATACATCCAGCCAGTCGGAATTGGGGGTCTTCACACCCAAAAACATATGACCCTAGCTGCTGGCGTGGTTGGGGTCCATGATCTTTCACAATGATCAACGCTGCGGAGCGTAGTTTCAGCTATTTTGGTGCATTTCAACTAGCAGATCATCTATGGTGGTCATGTTAACTTTGGAATCATTGGCGTAGACAGAGGGGAGGCAGGGTATCATTCCCCTCCCTATCGAACTCTGAAAAAAAATTGTTAATGGAACAAAAAAATTGGCTTCCAGTGATGCTAAATGTTGCACCAGATTGCATCTGAGGGTACTTAAATATTCAAGAATTTCTCAAAGGGGAGGGGGAACCCCCTCCCCTTAGACTCCTCCTCCAGGCCGGCGATCAGGCCCCGCAGTTGGCCCCATCCAAACAAATATCCGGGCTACGCCAGTGTTTGGAATTCTAACTCTTATTAGAATAGGACAACGTCAGTCATCACAAAGAGGGGACATATAGGGAAGGGTCTATAGAAAGACACGCCCTTTTAAAAAAAAGGGCTTGATAGTTGGAAGCTGCTATGTGATTCTGCATGCTTGCAGAATGATAAATTATTTGCCAGCAAGATGGGTCTATTAATTTGATTTCTATATGGTTATTCCTACAAAATAGTTCATAAAATAGCCTACATAATAATGTCTCCTTATGCATACAAAATACCATATAAAGTATGCACCAAATCACATATTTTCACATTAAAAAACACAAAAGCTTCTCACTGTGGGAGGGGGACACCCCCTCCCACACACCCCTCTCGCGCAAGCGCACTCGGTCGCTTCGCTCTCTCGCAAAATCTACCGCTTCGCCCCCTGGACAAATTTCTGATATGAGCCTGGTCATGTGTGCCCCCCCCCCCCCAGGGTTGGGAAGTAACGAGTTACAAGTAACGCCGTTACTGTAACGAGTTACATTTTGTGTAACGGAACCCTGTAACGAGTTACATTTGCATTTCAGTAACGGAGCAAGTAACTAGTTACAATTCTGTGTAAAAGTAACTGTAACGGCGTTACATTTGGGTCCCGTTACTTTCCCGTTACAAATAGTCAAAATGACCACAAATTGCATTTTCTTTGAGCTAATAACAGAATAACAGAAAATTTTCAAATTGATGACACTTTGGTAGTAAAATGTAAAATTATTTTCGATATAGGTTATTTATCATTCATCGCTATTATCGACGTCGCCCTCACCGACATCAAATTTTATTCACGATTAGAATCAGAAGTTGATATTAGATGCACACGCTGCAGGCTTACAGGCCGGGCCACTTGATTGTCTATTGAACCAGGGAGTTGTCAAATAGCAACTCCCTGATTGAAATAAGTTTAAAATTGATCTGTATGTCAAAATACTTATTAGACAGATCAATGCTTATTATCCATGAGACCGATTTGTGCGATTATTTGAAAAATACTGAACGGTCCTCTAAGGCTCAGCTGACTTTATGTATTCTAAGTAAAGTCAGCTGGGCCTTGGTTTACTCATATTGTCCTTTAGAGGACACAGTGGAGACAGTGTACCGTGAGAAACGGGTTGGCCCATGGGCATTCAAATACCAGCTTACTTTGAAAGTTTAATCATTGCCTCTTGAGACGTTAGGGCTGGACCCGTGTTCACCCTATCCGAGTCGGAGCTAACTGCGATTCTAGATTCCCGAATCTTTCCGAGCATGGTACTACTCAGGATCCTCAAATTTCTGCCAGTTTTGATTCCAATGGCACCAATTCCGAGACCAGTCTTTTTGCCAATGTATATCATATCACACATACAGATGTTTTAATTCTATCGTCCATGTCCACCATTAATTAACAAAGTCATCGTTTGTACTCACTTCCATAGCCTGGCCTCCTGAGTAATTTAGTTGATTGTATGTGACAATACCTTAGATCTGTACATTGTGCACAAATGGAACTTTAAACACTTTTAATGTAACTTTCATATTTGAGAACTCGGCTGGAATGAACTCCGAGTCCGAGTCCAGTTACATCACATTCCGTAAAAATTTCGATTCCGGAACCTTCTATCCCGGGCAAATTCCTAATCTAGAAAAACGCTCTTGAGACCGGCATTAAGCTAACCGAATCCGGACTCTTGCGTTGGAGCCCAGTAAATCTATACGGTGCCAAGCGTTGGTAAACACCGTGCATCCATTTATGCATCTAATTTAACATGTATGGTATCTTTATTTGATGAATCAAACGTATGAATTTAGGCTATATCATATTCTTTTCAATGTCCGTAACTCCTTACACTGGAATAATAGTACGGTTAATATAAAAAAAAAACAGCAGAATATTGAAATGGTCAATGGCGTTAAAAGTATCCTAACAAAGCTAATTGGAAAGAGAAGTGTCCGACTTAAAGCTTTACCTATTGTAAAGGGAAAGTGAATTATGTGCACATGATCTGCATGTATAAACTGCATAGTATCACCATTTCTATGCACTGTTTTATATCGACACAATGTGAAACTTGAAATTTATGGGGAAATATCACTTAGCCCAACCTTAGCGGTGAGGTTTTAAAATTTTACTGCTAACAAATGTATTCATCCTCTTATTATACCATATTTATGCTCTTGAGGGGTGAAGACTTTACTGCTGAAACAACGCTCTTCCCCTTTCCGGCATAGCCGCTAACCTCTCTAAATTAGCCGACTGTGTGATGGGAGTATAAAGATTTCAACCCTCAAAGAAGTACTTTGGTAACTGGAAAAGTTTTGGTTATAACCATATTCCTCTAACAAATAGTTTGCGTAAGCTCCGACACAGTATCATGATTCGCTGCTTCATGTTGAGCATTAGGAGCCTCTGCGACAATGCCCATTGAAGATCAGCTAGCTTCATTGACTTTCTTTGGGGAACACCTAAGGATAACCGGCACAAATGAGGTGTCGGTCGTCTCATGTGCCCCCGTCTTACTATCTAATTATGCCCCCCCCCCCCTCCATTTCAGGTACCGAGGTACCGTATATTCACCTTGAAGTAACGAGTTACTTTTGAAATGTAGCTAGTTACTTTTTAGTCAAAAGTAACTGTAACTAGTTACTTTTTCAACATTGTAACTAGTAATTGTAACGAGTTACTATTTTACGGAATTAACTGTAACTATAACGAGTTACTTTCAAAGCGTAACGGGAACAACCCTGGTCCCCCCCCCCCCCCCCACACACACACACTTCAATACGGCCCTGAGTAAGGCACCTCGTCAACTGGCCACTTCAGGTATTATTGTAAGGCCGATTTTCAGTCAACAGGTAGTGTTCGGGTCTCACACAAATTGTACGGAGTCCGAGCGATTAAATATCAACAGAAGAATCCGGAAAAATGGAGAGAAACGTTCCTTGAAGGTTCACAATATTGTATTGTCCTCTTGGTTAACAAACTCGAACAGAATACCGGGGAATTAACAAGTCGGGAAAAGCAAAAGCGGGAGTTCTAAATACGGGTCTGGATGAGCTGATGTCTAAAATCAAACTGATTACAAATCATACCAGTGCTTCCACACTCTAAATTCATTTTTCCTGAAATGGAATCCTAATTTCTCGAAATCGGCTCTGTATTTCCTGAAATTTTCAATATCGCTTCTTTTATGCTACTTTAATGGTAAGTCGTACAGTACAAAGCTGCTTTACCCACGAATATGACAGGAACAAATTAATTTGATATGAAATCGAAGAACAGAGGAAAACATTTTCCCGAATTTCAAGATAAGGAATTTTTCCTTCAAATTTCCAGATTTCCTGAAATTTCCCGAAATTATCTCCCTTCCTGAAAATTTCCCGAAGAGCACCCAGATTTCCCGAATTCGGGTAATTTCGGGAAGAGTGGAAACACTGAATCATACCTTAGGCTCCGAAAAACAAAAATCCCAAGAGTCTGCGCAAAACTGCGCACAGTCTGATTGGTCAAAATAATACATCATATGCATAAATTATAATAACACTCTGTGAATGGCTACATCAGAAATGAGTTCACGCAGTACCGAGCACACTTGGCATGTGCGTATTTCTATGCGTTTTATCTCAAAACAATAACAACTCTACTATGACGTCATTCTACAGCTGGCATGGGGCCAAGATTAACTAGTGACATTGTCAGACGATTATAACCTTGACCATGACCTTCAATTCAGAGTGCAAATAGCTTAAAACACAATATAACTCGTACGTATGAGAACAGATTATACAGAGAAAATATTGGAGTCTGAAACATTACTGAAATGACCACAAATAAGTCTCACATAACATTCACCCTTAATGAGAAATGTCCTCATTCTACTTCATAAATTGTAAGCTTCAAGCTTTGAGTTCAAAACTTTTTTTTTTTAAACTTCGCGATCGTGACAAAAACTCATAATAAATTCTGAAGTACCTCAAACATGTTCTGCTAACAGAATAAAAAACAAAATTCGAACATATGCAAGTGTACTACGAGAATAACATACATTTCTCATTCTTGTCACCTGTCAAATTATATCAGTCAATTAATGTATGGTGCATCATTAAAAAAATATACGTCTATTCTGAATACAAATACACAAACATTTCCTGAAAAGATGTAAACATCTCCACATTATATTACTCATAAATAACTTGTACAGTAACATCCACGTGTCATTTAAAGGGAAATATTGCGTTTGTTTAACAGAATATTTTCATATTTTTTAAACCAATATTAATAGATACAGAATGATAGACAATTCAAAATAAGGCAGTGCGGTAACTTTATTTTCAAGAAATAAGGCTCTCACAGGGAGTAATTCAGTTATTTGGTGCATACAAGTAATTTGTTCACCCAAACTTTCAAAAATTCAAATGATGCAACATGCTTTACTCTTGTAATGTATAATACTTTGAGGAAATAAAGCTATCACTAGAGTTTATTGGTGAGACTGAATGGTTTGATAATGATTTAAGTTAAGGTATATCCTTTGTATGCCATGTGGGTGCATTTTAAAGGCAATATTTCCCTTTAACAGATAACCAGGCCTCTAAACTGAATAACCACCTGCCAGTAAGTCATTTTCTTTTCTTTTTTTTAACTCTTTTCTTTGAAACAGCAACCATCTTTCAGTTTTAAGCTACCACCAGTACACACTTCTAATACCAATCTCATAACTGTTTGTACTTTTCTTTTCAAATTATAACAATCCGTGATATACATGTAAAGTCAAACTGTAATTACACAAAACCTTTCTCTTAATCCAAAGCACTACTGTAATACAAGATGAAAAATTTAAAACTGAAAATTTAACTTGAATTGTGGATCTTACACTCTTTCTGACTGCCACACGATAAAGACAACAAACGCTATCCTCTACCATAATAAGCGTGCACTTGAATTAGAACAGAGGACCGGGATGAAGGGGACCAGGGCTCACTTAGCATTACTATGGCTGATCAGACCATGGCTGCCACACCACAACCGTGACACAAGAGTGCCCTATCCGTACTTCTGCCGCAGGCCTCATTTTTTTTCTCTACGAGGTTATGGGCAAACTTGATTTTCAAAATTTTCCAAATTTGTTTCAAAATCATGGTTAGGCTAATGTGTAGGGTGAAGGTTTACCAGCTTAAAGTTATTTGGCCTGTTCTTTCATAATCCGGTGTCAGAATTACAATACAAGGGTCGGGAAGCTGTCATTTTGGAACTAGGGGTGTGGCCTATTTCCAAGAAGCTGATTGGTCCATTGGCATGATTTGCCCATAACCTCGTGGGGAAAAAAATTGCGCCTGCCGCAGCAGAGTGACCCTTTTGCCTTCATTCTCGACACAAAATTAGGGGATAAACGCCACCTCTCCTACCGCGGTTTTGAGATACGGTTTAATGATAGGAGTACAGTTAATCCCAACATAAGGAAATAATGAATCATGAAATTGTCACAAACTTACAAAAAATGGCCATCTTTGGTAATACAGTAGTTCTCAGAATCAAAATTAGCATCTGTGGTAATACCAAAACACTCATACACATAAGATCAACAACTTTAAGACACTACTTTCTTTCTATACACTTTCAACTAATTGAACCACCAGGTAACTATCAATCAAGCAACTAGTTTAAGACAATTGCTTTTTTTTTGTGTAACAAGAGAAAGAATTGACGTCTCTCCTCTCTCCAGAGGAAACAGAAGAACCGCAAACCAAGAACCAAGCAGGGGTACTAGCTACCGTATATATGCAACAACAAGAAAAACATTAAGTTTACTTTTAAACCAGGGGTGGCGCCAGGATTTCCCCGACAGGGGGGCCAAGCTCCCCGACGGGGGGCCAGCAACCCAAAGTCTCAACGAAGGAAATAAAGTGCCGAAACAATGTTTGAAGAAAAATTTTGGCGCGCGAAGCGTGCCGAAAATTTTAGGCTTTTTGGAGAAAATTTGAAAAAATTGCCGGCATTTTCCATGGAAAATTTGAAAAAAATGGGGCTTTGAAGAAGAAAATTGGAAAATTTTGGGTTTTTATTGAAGAATTTGCCCTAATTTAGACCAAAATTAAGTAAATCGTCGGGGCGACTGGGCGTTGTCGGGGACTACATATTTTATCGTATACATAACAGCTACCCGACGAAACCGAAAAATTTCCCCAACGGGGGGGAGCACCCTTCCCCGACGGGGGGTCATGGCCCCCTGCCCCCCCCCCTGCTGGCTCCACCCTTGTTTTAAACAGACTCTTTCAGGAAACACCTGTTAAAATAAATTGTCAAAATCAGAGAAAAAGAAATTTGAAACTAACACTTACAGTTATAACTTAAATGTTTAAGTTGTAATACATTACTGTCCATTAGCAATCTCAAGCCAAAGCATGATCATGTGATTGTAAACGGGCCCTAGCTCCTACACTGCATCCTTTGCCTCTACCTAAATTGAATGGAGGCTGGTAAGATTTCAATCTGGTGTAATGAAGAACCTTGGCTGGTTTGCCACAATTACTAAAATCCTGAACCTGATATAGGATACCGTTACTGATGACTTTGATCATTTTAAATGGACCAAATTTCCATTGACCACCTAACTGATCTCTTTCCATTGTTGAGTCATCTGCCCAGACCACATCGGCTAATTGAATATGGCACCTGACTTGTTTGACAATTTACGATCTTCTGTACAAGAGCATCATCAGAATGAGTATTATCTCCCAAGGAGAAAGTCTTACCTAACATATACATTACATGTGTATTCCCGTTAGGGCTCTTTGTACGCAGACATTGCATGCAGACATACTGAGTTTGGTCACGTGACACCCGAGTAAAGCTGTTTTATTCGGGGATGGTTATCAACAAAGCTAACAGGGTTGTACACGTAATGAACACTCTCTTTGTCATCGTCATTAGTAACAAGGTCAATATTTTGAGAATGGTTCCCATTACTCAGCTTTGACTCCTCTTTGTCATTGTCAGTACTAATATTTATATCTCGAGAATGTTTCACATTACTCTGATTTGCCTCTATTACTTTTGAAGGAACTTCCACACTGATGCCGTTATTACGTTCTACATTTGCCTCCCATTGTAAGACTTCTCTATCATTGCTAACTACGAGTCCATCACACTCTTTAATATCTAAAGGCTCAAATGTAGTATCAGCAACATCATGAAAACATTGATCAACTGAGACAGAATTAATGCTGTCTGGATCAATTAACAAACATGTTGCAAGCATTGGGGTTGGTGTCCTCACTTTTCGACACAAAAGGCACTAAGTTCTTGGCCACTTTCGAAAACAACCTCGTTTCGTACATTAACAATAACATTTGATTCTGCCATAAAGTCACATCCAATTGTCAGGCGCGGATCCAGACATTTCGAAAAGAGGGGGCTGAAAGCCCCCTTGAATATTCTCCTAGATTAACATTATGCTAATTTTCGCGTATTTGTTATTGTTGATGTGGCGAAAAAAAGGGGGGGCTGAGACCTAGGAATCCCCCACCCCCTTGGATCCGCGCCTGATTATTATCTTTTGTTGAAAGCCTTTAAGAACAAATAACTTAATACAAATGTTTGCTTTTGCCTGTAGAGATGTTCACCTCAATAAAACCAGATACAGGTAAGATATCACCTGTGGGAGAATACACAGTCATAAATTGGTACTAAAGGCACATTTTTGAGGACAGAATTACTGATTCGAAAATTATAATGATGACTGAAACTGTAGCACCTGTATCTACTAATGCTTCAACATCGACACCATTTACACTTACATTAATGCACGATAATTCTTTATTACCACATGAAATAGAATTATAATTCTCAGCATATCTGGTATTAGTAGCCTGGGGGGGGGGGGGCAACTGATTCTTTAGCTGACGATCTTCCCTCATCATCAGCTACATCTCGTTTAAATTACATCTTTCACCATATGGGGTGATATCTAGGGATCTGTGATCACGAGGGAAAGGGCTGTGAGACCTATACCTGTGGTGACCATTATCACACCTATAATCACCTCTGCGAGATCCCCAATTTGATTCACATTCTTTCCTTAATCTGGACCTTCTGCCATCATTATAATGTCTCACAGAATCAGGCCTAGGCCTCAACGTTATATGAATTATCATTGCTATGACCATGCAAATTAATGGAATTTTGAACAAGTCTTGTTAATCTTACAACCTGTGCTGTCAACTCAGCTACCCATGGCAAGTAGGTTGGGCCTCGGGTCTTCATAAGATGACATGCATGCAACCATACCAGCAGATGACTGTGGATTAACATGCTGCAGGTCTATGTGTTGACTACCGGCCATTAATATACCCATATGATGGGGGGGGGGGGGGATAAAACCACTGTAGCAGGGTCCATGCATATTGAAATCATCATCAATGATGTTTACAGCTAAAAAGTAGCAGCAAAGTTAAATCTAACTGTTAGGCTATAAAATTGACTTTAAAGGTCGTGTGACATGAAAATAACATAGTTGGATATTTGATGTAAAAAGCATTAAAAATCCAGAAAATAGCCGCAATTTCCATTAAAATCCATCAAATATTGACCATTTTACAGGGAAATTTCTATTTCACACTTGTATCATGAATAAACATGAGCTAAATATGCAAATATGTGACATCGAAAGAGGGACATACCATATATGGCACATGCTAGCCTTTGTTTTTTCAACCCTAATTTCAAGGACACTGGTACCATTGTTATTCCCTGAGGGGTTTATTATGATAAAACTTAAAATTTTTTCCTTGAAAAATATTGATATCACTCACCAAACTGTAATCTATATAATCAGTAATTAAGAGATAATTTATATAGGGTTAATAAAAGAAATCATGACACTGTGCAAAACTCACATCATTATATTTGCATAGGCAATTAGTTTCTTCAGAAACCATCAAACTTTGAAGACGTATATTTTGAGAACGGTAAAAGATATTCAAATAATTCCAACGGATCTTTGATTGGAGAGCTTAATTCTTTAAGTGGCAAGTGAAACAGCTCTTTTTGGTGGCATGTCACACAACCTTTAAATAACTCTCTCATTATGGGTTTCACTGAAGCCAGTAGAATCTCATGGGAGGACTAGCTGATGCCAGATGTGATGGTGGAATATCACAAGTGGCTCCAGTCACTTTTCAAGTAGTGTTTAGTGCAACAGCTAGCAGGACTGAAGCTTTCACCAGTCGGATATTTTTATTTTTGTTGCCAACATTATTGCCGATATGTTTGACTCGAGTCATCGTGAGAAAAAACTCGAGTCGAGTCGAGTATTTTCCACTCACAACTGACTCGAGTCGATTCGAGTCTTTTGCATTTTGTCAAACTTCTGACTCGAGTCGAGTCTTTTGAAAATTTGACCTACTGACTCGAGTCGAGTCGAGTCATCAAAAACAGTGACTCGAGTCGAGTCAGTGACTCGAGTCATTACAACTCTGCAGCATAATAACAAAACTTTCTTTTTGGGGTACGTTGATTCTGTTTTCTTCTTTTTTGGTCGGGTGGCCAGGCTAGTTCCGTTTAAACTCGAAGTGTCGCTGGGACATTTCAAAGTTTGTGAATTAAGTCGACGTTTCGACTTTTCCCCTTAAAAATTGAGCTTTCAGCTTTGTTACAGGAAAAGTCGAAATTCCAAGTTTTAAAGTTGAAAGCTTTACCTGCTATATTCATAGTTAACATGACTTTTTCAGGTGTTGAATGATTTTGACGGAGTATCCAGCTAACAGGCCGCCGTATAACAGGTTGGTTTACAAAAATATTGTACGTACAAAATTGCCAGATAACCTGTTCCTCGTCTAGACTCACACTGGTACGTCCACGCTCATACAAAACAAAGACAAAATTATGAGACACAGGAGGAGAATGCTTACTTGTATAAAGTTCTTGGATTATTCATATCATGAAGAGGGTCGAACTAAACTTGGTGCCAATGACATGTTCATGATATAAATATTCACATCAAAAGGATGTTATGACCATATAAAGAAAACAGTAACAGCTCCGCCCCTTTACCTGCTTACCCGGAAGTTATGTTGCAGATGAACGATTTGATGCTACAATGAGTGATCAGCGGCGCATTGCACACAGTACAAATAATTATGTACATCGTGTATTATGATATCCATGTGACAGACCTAGGCTACTCAAAATCAGCCCGTAACGTAGTTCCTGAACTTAACAGTAGGCGGTAGAGTATACTTACCTTCGAGTGTGTAACTGAGTGTTAGCACACCCAAAAGTTTTATACTAAGCTTGCAATCTTTCTGGAACAAGATGAGCTTTGAATCCGGTAAGTGTGTGATCGTGTAGCATGTGTGCGTGTCTAATAGTTCAAATACATCAGACATTTTGTATCACCATTTTCGTATAGTGTAGCCTATCAAACTTGAGGCCGACGTATGTAGCCTGGGCCTGGCACAGTGGTAGCCTACAACTGACATAACTTACTGTAATATGAAGTTAGTACTAACGATAGTACTGTACATAGACGTGTCTAGGTCTATTACAAATACAGTTGGTGAGGCATACACCCTAGAAATTGTACACAGAGTTACTGGAACAATTAGGCTTAGCACGGTACCATGACTTACCGCCCCAGGTACCTAGGCCTACCACCCCTAGGCCCTAAAAAAGGTTTGAACCATCCCTGTCATATTGGGCCAGAAACTGAACCATTTTTAGTGGAGGTTCAATTCGACTTGTTTTTGTTAGTCTCCCATTAATAAACACTTGTTCCTGTTTTTTACCATTTAATTGAATCAAGATGTAGTGAGGCAAAATGAGATGGTGGTTTAATCTGTTGATGAAATGTTTTGATTGTGTGTACGGCCAAGATGTCATGTAGGTAGTAGGCTGCATTTTGTAACTTTACCAGAATTGCAATGAAATTTTATAGCCTAGTTACACCTTTATTGTCTGGTGAAAAAATCATGCATTAATATGGGGCTTAAAAAATAAGCTGCGATATTCGTAACTTGAAATTTGGATGGTTGATAAGGTTATTCATCTGTCTGTATTGTTGTCTAGAACTTACTGGTGAGTTTTCGTGGGATCCATTAGGGAAAGTCACACAAAATAGAAGTGAGATCCTTCCACCTACAGTACAAGAAGTCAAAGTAAAACAAAACTAAGCCTAAATGTGATGATCATTATTCATACATCAGAAACCAACTGACCGCTTCAGAAACATGGTGCGAACCCCCTCTGAAACTTGGGGCCGTTCGAACTGATTTTTGATGGCAGTTTGTAATGGCGGTATGTACCAGGGGTGGTAACCACCTAGACACGGTTTAGCATAGCCTGGGGGTATGGGCTGTGCCTATGTGCAGCGTTAGTACCACTACCACAGGCAATTGGTTCAGTAAGAGAGTACTGCACACTGTTGTTTTGTGTCAGTACTCAGTACAATAGAATGCAGGTCCACTCTTGAACATCACCTAGCATTGGGATGCGGGGATGCGATGTGACACTGTTCATCTTGCACCCTAAACCAGCCCTGGAAAAAAGCCTCGGCATTCGGCAATGCCAAGGTAAATGCTGCAACAAATTGACTTGACTTCTGCAAAAATTTTGCCGAGGCGATAGATTGCAGGACATGCGTACGGGGACTAACCAGTTACAAAAGCTGCACACTAGGCCTTCACGGCTCGAAATGAAGCTTTGAGTAGCAACTTGAAAAGAAATCGTTTTCTGATAAAATTTCCACCACAATCGAAACTTGAGCAAATACATTCAGTATTATTGCTATATATACAAAACATAGTTCCAATTTTTCAAGTTTTTCAAGTTCAGAAAATCTTGATTTAAAAAGTTTGTTACGATCGATAAATTACTGTATGTGCAAAACTCACTGCCTGCTATCAAGAAAGTGATCACTGTACACACATGAATATGACATGGCAGAGTGCGGCCTGTAGATTTCAGAACCAGCCGTTTTATAGAGTGCGACCTGTAGATTTCAGAACCAGCCTTTTTATCTTTTTGAAGTGTAATAAAGTGGGAAAAATTCCCAAAGCGGCTGTATTGGTTTTATCAATGGAATTCCCGGAGTTTTAACAAACAAATTACGTTAACCTACTGTTATAGAAGTTTGTAAGCAAGTAGACAGGCCAAACTTTCGTTAACTTGCCATGCACATGGCTGCATGACTTTTACTGCCATTTAAAAAAAATGCCGAGGTAAAGTGTATATTTGCCGAAGTAAATCCTTTTCACTTCAGCAATTTTTTTGCCATAGCCAATAACTTATTTGGAAGGGCTGCTAAACTTTGACTCTACATCCAAGCATCCACTCTAGACTGATATTGAATCGGTGAAATCATTCACTCCGCATCCCCACATCCACTTCAGAAAATTGCTTGTGGACTTTGTAAGGAATGGACAACAATGAGTCATTCTGAAATTAAACTTTCCTGCTGTATGATAGGCCTACCAATTTAATTATTAAATCTTCCATATTTATTTAACAGCCCCTACTTTGACTCCGCACCCAGGGAATGCTTGGAATGGACTTAAAATTTTTTGAAGTTTGCTCATATATATACCAAAATGTTATAGACTACCAATATTCCCAAACTTCCATCCATGCATCTCCCCATCCACCCAGGGGATGCCTTGGAATGGACTTACAAAATTTTCCAAGTTTCGACATAGCCTATACCAACACGTTATAAACTACCGATTTTCCCAAACTTCGACTTCCCATCCATGCATCCGCACATCCACTTAGGGGATGCTTGGAATGGATTTAAAAACTTTTCCTAAAGTTTTATTTTGACTCTGCATCCGAGCATCCACGCATCCACCCGAAAGTATCATTGTAAAAATTTTTATTCCGCATCCCACCATCCGCGCATCCACCCAGGGAGTGATTGCTATATATGGCTATGGACTTAAACAATTTACGAAAAGTTTCCCCATATACCAACACCTTATTATAGACTACAGATTTTCCCAAACTTTGACTTCACATCCACGCATCCGGATGCTCAGATATACAGGTAACCCTCTTCCCTGTATTCTATAGATACTCTTTTGTGTCCAGCATACATTGCAATTAACATTGCTATGCAGCTAATCTAGGCCCAAGTACATTTTACAATGTAAACAGGCTAGGCAGCAAGACGGATCCAGCAGAAAGGACATCATCTTCGTGTTGCAAATTAGTGATAGGCCAAGACAAAGTAAGGTTATAATTAACAGTTAGGGTAGGATCAAGTATTCCATAAGGGTGAGGAGTTAGGAAAGGGGTAGGTTGGGCCGTTTGAAACAAATTGAAGGTGTGTTGTATGTACAGTAAGTTAGATCCCCAACCTTCATTTTGACAAACCACAACTTGATATTAAACATTAAAGCTTTTTCTCAGTCATGTTTGTCTATAAATACCAGAGATGCTACCAGCATTTACCCCAAAAATCTGAAAATTTTGTAAAGGTGTCAAACTGCCAGATAGACAATCACAGTAAACTAGTACAAGAAAGTCTGTCCAGTACTTAACGATTCTCCATGCTGTGCCATCTGCATAAGGTACTTGGTACAACAAATACATTTGCTACTATCAGTGGTTTGTGTTGGACTAACTCCTGGATCATGCAACAAAGCAGACTTTTTTTGTAAATTTGACCCAAATTTGGGAATCAAAAAAGTGTTTTCTGATGTCAAAAAAATCTGAATTTTTGATGGGCATTCCAAAAAATCTGATTTCAGACTAAAATCTGAAAAGTGACATCTCTGAAATACCCACAACATGCTATGCGACATTGCTAAAAGGGTCTGTAATCTCACCCCAGGCAGTAAAAACCTCCCTTCTAAATTTTCTTTTGGCCCCTCCTCCAGTTTAAACAAAAACACCTGTCTAGTAGCCTACACCTTCAAGGCAGAGCCACAGTAACCTGTACTGAGTTTCAGTTGCTTAAGGCTGTATTGACACACAACTGTGTGTGAAGTGAATTGGAAACAACACTGAATGTAAGTCATATTGACCAACCAGAGTGGAGTTACTGTTTGACTGAATGTCAGTCAAAGTGTAGTCACCAGTTGTATTTAGCACTGAGGGCTTTTGCTAGGTGTGTTTGGAGGAGAGGGGATGCCATAGCTCCTTCAAAAATTTAAGCATTGCACTGCAAGTGCAGTACTCTATTCACTTGCTCTATAAGCTTGAGTAAGTCCTTCCACATATACAGTAGTTAACAGTTTGTAGAATACTCAGACAGGTTTGTAGTTTTGTACATCAGGGCTCGAAATAAGCTTGAAAAAGGGCACAGCCAAAATGAGCAAATTGGCTGTTGGCCTATGTTATTTTATGGGACATTGACTTAGGGGCACCACGGCCATCAGTAAGGGCCCGACGGCCATGACTGTCAGTGCTGCCGGTTATTTCAAGCCCTCTGTACATGATATTTATACCTGGTAACCAGCAACGTAGCCAGGAATTTGCAAGGGGGGGGAGTACATTTGTGACTGATATGGGGGGGGTGTCCCCCTCCCCTTTGAGAAATTTTTGAAAAATTGAAGGTCCTTACTCCTTAGATAAAATCTGGTGCAATGTTTTGCCAGTTTCATCATTATCATATATCATATTATCATCAGATTTTTTCCTGTTTGAATTAACACGTTAAAAAAAACATGTTAACATGTTAAAAAAATTCAAACAGGAAAAAGTCAGTTTGGTAATATGATATCACATGATAATGAAGAAACTGGCAAAACATTGCACCTTTTACATGTTCTTTTGTCTTTGAAATTCCCTGACTAAGGAAGACTAATGTTACCATCTGGACAAGTTGAGGGAACCCATGTTTACAAAGTACTTAGTACCAACCACAATAGAGTAGGTTTGGGAGAACTCAATAATTTGACAAGAGAATAAACTTGCTGAGCTCCTTCAAAGTGGGATGGAGTTGGACCTGATTGTTACTGTTATCGCAGTGTGATAGTAGTATAATAATTATTGAGAGGAAGCGTGTATCACGTACAGCTGCTATACGCGCGCTAGCTGAGCTTCATAAACAACAAATCATACGAACATGTGTGTTGTGATCCTCTCTGGTTAGGGTGACGCATTATGTAAAGTAGCTCAGTCCGGAGGCCTGACTGTTACTTCAGTTTTAATGGAGTTAGCAACGGTGACGAGAATTTAAGATCAAAAGAGCACTGAAAAAATGCCCTGCAAAAACACCACAGTTTTAACATTTTTTTCGACACTGAAAGGGGGGAGCAGATGCTCCCTCTGCTCCCCCCAGCTACATCCCTGCTGGTAACTATTAGTAGATGCCAGTTACAGTACACACGCCTCGTAGAGTGTGTAAACTTTACCTGGTGTTCATATACTGATTCTGCGCATTACAGTCTGAATCCTTGAACCTGGAAAACCCATACCTACAGTATCGTAGGGACTGTAGTCTACTGCTGCTGTTGTTGGGCTGAGCCAGCAGTGCAGTGAACTGTTTACTGTCATACTACTGTACGTGTTTGTGCATTTACTGTAGTAAGGCAGGCTACAGGACATTCCATTCTTGTGTCAGTTAGTTTCACAGGGCTTGTTGTAGACCATGCTTGATTCTTTTGATAGGCTTAAGATGGTGCGAGAAGAATGAAGGAATGAAAACAAAGGCCTCTCAGTTTCCAATGCAATGGTTTCATATGATAAGATGAAATAATATTAGTAGTAATGTTTGAAGGGGAGATGGCATTGCAAATGTTGGGAAAGTGTTGGATACAAGTGTAAGTTTATAATACTTTTTGATACAGTCTACAGTAGCTTGAAATGAAAGACACCTAAAAAGGTTCGGGTTTTTCATACTTTTATTTTCATTTCATTCAAATCGTTAAATTACCTTGCTGCAAAAGAAGAGAAAACAGATAGAAAACCATTGTCATGAAACAATGAATAGCTTCGCAGGCTAGTGTAGTGCATGCTTATATTTGATAATTGTTACAGCCGGTGGGTTTGCAAAACTTTCTGGTATACCTTGTCTGAGGTATTTGTAAACCAGTATTTCGGTATTTGGTTTTGCTTAAATACACCCAAGGTGCAACTACCACGTACTGCGTATGGTGGATAGTATCATGAGTCATCGATCAGTGCATGGATACTGTAAGTCAATGAGGGAGCGCAAAGTCAGCAGTAGGATTGCGTTTGTTATTGTAGATGATCAACTCATGGTCCCCCTGTGTACCCTGCTTTCCTGCACAATAGCCCACATTCATAGTGTGAAACTTAAAGAATTTATACTCTCAGATTCCCAGGACATGGTGGACTGTACGGTATTGAATATGAGGCTTGGTTTCAGTGTAACTGTACACTAAGTGTAAGTAACAACAGCTTGCACTGCAGTTCAAGTGTTCATGTCAGCCTCACTCATTGCGGTAATGATGGTGATATCAGAGAAATTTATATTGAACATTTTAAATGAAAGTGAAATGTTATACCTTGAAGGAGCTTTTGCTTGGATTTCAGATCAAGGAGTCCATGTACAGTTTGTGTTTGCCTTGGGAGGTGTAGTGTTCTGTACTTCTCAAAGTAGGTTGCACCCTCATTCGATATTCGCACCTTGATTATTACAGCACGTTCACAGAAACTCACAGCATTGTTTATCTTCATGTTTATGTTTTAGGAGTCAGTCTCTAAACAGAAGAGGAGGGGTCTAAGGCGACACCCTATCCTTGGTCAAAATATTTCAGTTTTGATCTTCAAACCTCCAAAAACTGAGGCCCAGCCAACTTTGATACAGTACTTTTTGATGCATTTTTCTCCCACACACATGACCCTAAAATAAAAGTATTTTACAAGACACACTGGCACAAGGTGAAAGAAATGAGCACTTCATAATCTTTAAAGGAAGGGTATAAGCAAAGAAGTCATTTGCATATGTGTGAAAGAGGAACTAAATCTGTGCAATTTGGTGAAACTGTAGCAGCAAATGAAGTTACTGTACTGTTATTACATTTGTGACCCAAAGTGAGCTTGAGGCAAGCAGGGGTTATATCACTTCTTCACATTGATGAGAAATGCTTTGTTTCCTTTGTTTTTTCAGTCAGTTGTGCAGACCTTGAAGTTATTAGAGATACTGTAAGACCTCCCCCCATGTGGAATGAGAAGTTTGTAAAATTCTTATGCTCATTCGATAACATGTGAATGTGGAGGACAAAATTGGTTGTAAAGTTTAAAGAAAAACAAAAGACTGCTCATTAATGTAAGTCTGTGACATCATAGGTGCTTGCTTCATTAAAGTTCACTACGTATGTGCTGAAAATGTGACAGTTTAAACTGCAAGTATCTTGAGAACCACACATGGGATTTCAATGCAAATGTCACCAAAATGGTTAGAATAAGTACTAACCCTTCTAACATATTGATTTGAGCTTAGAACCTTCTTTTAATTTCTTTACAATTCTTATTCCCTTCCAAGGTTACCATTAGTATTGAGCAATTTTTGGCCATATAAAGCCTTTTCTTCTAATATTATATGTAAAATAACTGTAATTATAAAAACAAAACGTGAAGGCCTTAAGGACAGGCCCTTTCTGGCTCAAGCCTTGCAGCACGACATAATTATGTGAGATACATGCGCATGTGTTCCTTTATTTCTTTAGTGTATCTGCTACAGTATAGTATATTATTTTATGTTGTTAATTTAATTCTTTCACCTCCACAGGTGGTGCATTTGCATGTGTTCCTGCCACAGAAAGGGGAAGAGCTCTTGTACTTGGAGCAGATCCCAAGGGGAAAAACTACCTGTATTGCAATGGGAACAGTGTCTTCATCCGGGATGTTGAGGTTGGTGTTCAGAAGTGGCAAACTAAGCGACTGACACAAAATTTTGTCACTGGATTCTGTCATAGCTCATGTTCCAACTTTTCTCATTGCATTTGTCTAACAACAAAGTTTACTGTCAATGTCGTCCTCCCTACCTCCCTCCCGCCCTCTGTCCCTTTCCCTTCCTGTCTTCCATCTCCCCTCTCCTCCACTTCCTTCTCCTCCTTCCTCCTCCAGTCTTCTTCCCACCCCCCTCCCCCACCTTCATGCACAGGATCCAGATTGTCAGATCCAGCCGGAAATGGATATTTTGGAATAGTATCTCAAATCAGGCTGGAACTAGGTATTTCCACTTGTAAAGAGAAACAAAAAGTAATGTTGTGGGCAATGGAGAGGGGGTGGGGGTCAAAGCAAGGGAACTCTTGGTTGACTGTGATAGTGCTACAGTAGGTCACTAAGCTGGAGTTATTTTGTAGGGTTTAGACTCAGGAATGATGTAGACAGACCATTTGAGACAGACCATGCATTACAATACTGTGAGAGTTTGGTAGCAGTGCTTCCTAAACTCAAACAAAAATTCCTGAAATTGAGATAAAAACTTCCTTGGAAAGTGGCTTCCTGAAAATTTTTAATGTACAGTATCTGCATGCTTATTGTTGTCATTTTTTGTTTGAATGGTTAATAGAGAGAATGAAAAAAAAACACAAATTTGAAAACAGGTGCGGAACAGGAAAAAGGGAGTTTCACATGTACCCCCTGTATGTACCTGTCATATTTGAATGAAAGAAACTGAATGCTTCGTATTCCTGAATATTTGGAAATGTTCCTTTTTCTTGAAAACTACTGGAAAAACACCAAAATTCCTTGCCTTTCTGGTTATTTGGGGGATTTTGAAGTATTGTACTGTTTTGTAATGATGGCAGGCTCAGCATTGCACTCACACTTCTCTTCTTAATTTTTTTTGTAGTGTATGAAATTGTAACAAGTGAACAAATGTGAAAAATTGGCATGTAAAGAAAAAGAGGGGGCAGTACTGTAAATGAGAGGGGACTGCGTTTAATAGAATGCAAAGCATTTTTAGATGCAATGGTGCCCTTATTATTCCATTAAAAATATAGCAGGATGGTATGTCTATTGTTCTTATGTAGAGAGTGAATGATGGAGCTTTTAGTATCATTTAAATTAATAGTACTACCAGGGAGCTGTGAGGGAAGGAGAAACAACGCTCATTCTTCCTTTGAACTAGGTGTTTTGCCGACCCTTAAGCTTCACATTGTCTCTTTTCCGAAATTCCTCTAAAACTGAGAGGGCTTAATAAGCAAAGAAGACGAAAGTCCTTGTCGTCTGCTACTCCTGAGAGAGCTCGTAGGGTGATTTCACCTATTGATATAACATTGCCAGTCGTCAAGGAAAGTAAAATTTATTTCATCTTGTGCCGCCAGGTCCCACGTTTTAAAATAGCACAGTGTAGTTTCATGTTACTTTTTGAACATAGATATATGTTTCGCTAAGTCAGGAGTAATCCGGAATCGTTTGAAATGTCATCATCAAAATTTAGACTCCAAATAGTTCATCAAAAGAATATACTCCTTACCTGATGAATAAATTAGAATAATAATTGCAATTGGTGCAACTTAAGTGTGTATGTACAGTCATTTTGATATTAAAAGGTGAAAACGTTTCACATATGTCGGCTGCACAGATATCTTCAAAGCATTATCTTGACAATGGTCTTTGTTTTAGGATTACTGGGTTTAGAAAGGATGGAATCTTCATTAAGCAGGAAAGTAAAAAGTGTTTCAGCAATAGGAACAAAGAGACCTGTCAATCAAATTTTGGTACCTGAAAAGGATCAAGTCATTCTCAAGTACATATTGTCTGACAGATTTAGTCGATGTTTCTCCTTCCCTTACAGCTCCCTGGTACTACGATATCTGAGCATTTATGCTGTATCAAAAATTTGAAAATTTACAACCTCTGCAGCTGGTACTGTGCTGTAACTATTCAAATTTCGTGTGATCAGGATGTTCGTTTTTTCTCTCGAGTTTCAAGGCACTGTATCACTGTCAAGAGAAAGATTAAATGTATGTTGTAAATTTAAAGGTAATTGCATGTGCATTGATACAGTACCTTGATATGGGCAGACCTCTTGAATGCACATAAACAAAAAGAATGATTTGAGAACAATCAGAGCAAATGCAGCATTTGAGGTAACTTTTTTCAGCTGATACTACCCAGCGCTTTTCCATCCAAAAATGTCTAGTGCTTGGATGGCCATGTATGGGACCCCTTCCCCACCCTGGTTAAGCAGCATATTGTATATTAAAGGTCATTTGTGGGTCTGGTTAGCACTATGTATTACCTGCCATTTCTTTTACAGAACCCTGCAATTGTGGACATTTACACTCAGCATTCACAGCCGACTACAGTTGCTAAGTATGCACCGTCTGGATTCTATATCTGCTCAGGAGGTAAGTGACTGACATTGACTGAAGAGAGATTTGTTTTTGTGTGCGGTAATCTTTCAAGTTTTCAAATGGATTTTGGATGAGCAAATGGGAAGTGTTGGAACAGGAAGAAATTGCAATAAAATTCAGAAAATAACCTTTAACAGTGGTGTAAATGAAGAGAAAGCTACAATTATAATGCATGGAAAGAGAAACGCTGTATAGAAATTTTTCATCGCATAAGAATTTTATGTAGTGCATGTTTAGTATGCATGTTGGTGCAGTATAGTACAGAGTGGTTTCATGCTATGCACATACAGTATATGTCTTATGGTACAAGTAAAAAAGAGGAGTTTCTACAAATGCAAGTATTGAGCATTATGTTCTCATGATAATATGATGTTGTACATACTGGAATTGATTAAGGGTTTGGGTATTAAGTGCCTGGTGATAGTTACGTACATATTCTGTGACAAAAAAGGACCAAGGGAAAGTGTAGGAGAGGGGGATGGGAAGGAAGGTTAAGGTAGGGGAAAGGAGGGGTGAGCAGCCATGTCAAGGTCGGTATTAATTTTACACAAGATATTATATGGTTTTGACTCTGTGACAGCTTGTTAAGAAGAAAAAGTTTGGGATCTCTAAGCTGGTGGCAGGAAACATCCCTATATTTCAAACTTTGGCATCTACTGGCATGCATTTATGCTTCTGTATCTCTGCTCAAGACCACTTTTGTCTCTTGCATCATTGTAATCTTGAATTTGTTCAGCTTGAAGGTATCCACATTGTTTGAATCCAGGGCTTTGTTTTAACAGTAGTCCAGTTGCATGACAACCAAAATTTGTGACAGGCAACCATAGGTAGAGGGTTGGTCGCCCAGTGGACAACCAAAGTTCATGGTAGATGTCAAAGGTGGTCTTAGGTAACAAAAAGTCTTCATCTGACAAATTTGTATACGTAACATGATATTTCGTGCTTGGAATCTTGTAAAACTTTGATGCATGGTATATGTTAACCATATTTCATACAAGAATTCTGATGTTGTTGATGTTTGGTGTACAGTACATTGCTTTTGTGTTTGGTGAAAGTTCATTTCAGGTCACCAGAGGTCAGATTCTGGAAACCCTGTTAGCATGATATCTAAATGAGGCACTTTGAGTTGGTTTGTAACATTCACTAAATTTTTCGAAACCTACCAAGTTTTCTACACGTACAGTACTAATGACAAATGGTCAAACTAAGACCATCCCCGTACCCTACGTACAAATAAACTTTTCATGAGTGATTAATTAACGATTCAGTTCAGTTTTCAAAAATTTGTGACCAGACACTTTTTCACATTAGTATTAATTGCACACACGGACTTCTTATATACATGGACAGAGCATATTGCACTAACGTCCTATGCGTAAATTGTCTCCACCGTACGTACACGAATAGGCTTACCAATATGGCTGCCTGCTATAGTCTTGTGTGTAAAAGTTTGGACTTGCTCAAGTGGCTCGGTATCGACAAATTGTGTGAAAAACTTGTAATATTTTCGAAAGAATGCAAGCTCAGGTCAAATTCAACAAATAGAATGGAGGACTGTGATATTGTTCTTCCATTCATACTGATATTTTGTCTGAAATGTTGCAGATTCATCGTCAAATTGGGCAAATGGTAGTAGCCCGGCGGCCACCTTGGTTAGCCTAAATTTGTTCGAACAGTGGCGACCGTATTGATTGTGCAATCCTCTGTCCATGTATTGAAGTCCGTGATTGCTCATGATGCCATTACAAGCATAGGTCCAAAAATTCCAGTTTGTTTTAGTTTTTGGGCAAGTATTGGATGTGAAAGTTGACTAATTATGCTAAATACAAGCATTGTCATGTGGTAATGCCCATCAAAATCCTCACAAAATTTTCAATATCAATTCAGTGTGCCCCTTTAAGGTAAGGATCATGGATATTTTTTATACATGGTGTTTGGATGCATCACATTGGTCTAGCAAATTTGCATAGTGTAGCTACTGTAAATGAAGTCATTGAAACCTCAATGCAGTTCTGCATTCTGACTGATAAAAAAAATTAAACATAAAGGGCAACAAGTCTAACCCCAGACAGTAAAGAGTATTACTACTCACTTTACATGTAGCCCCTCCCCCATTTCAAACAAAAAAACACCTGTCTAGTGCATTTCCCTGTCAAAGCTACAGTAGCATTCACTACTATAAGTATAAAGTGCTCAAGGCCATATTATTAACACAGTACTGTGTGTCAGCTTAATTGGGAACATGAGTGAGTCATCATTGACCTTCCAGAGTGAAGCTTCTGTCTGAATTAATTTCAATCAAAGTGCAGTCACCAATGATATTTAGAGATATGATCATATTCCTAAATTTATATGTTTGGAGTGATGCTATAGCCCCACTAAATTAAACAAGTTTTGAAGTGTTCACTTGGTAGACTCTTCGGGACTTAAGTGACTTCTATGGCATGATCTAAGTTAATAAGGACAAATAGATGGATTACAGTAGTATCTTCTGATCAGGGCTGTACACAGGGAGAAAATGAGCAGTTGCCTGTGGCTATGAAAGTAAAAAATTTGGTGGCCAGCCCATTAACCAAAGCTGAAAACTACACAAACACCTGAAATGAGTGTGAAGGCCGTAAAGTTCAGTACTCACTGATGCTGAGTCTAGTTAATTTTGCCTCTCTATGTTGTGAAGAATTTTATTGATGCACAAGTGCGATCAGGAATGACACTTGGTTATGACAAACTGTTGTTTGAGATTATACTTGACTGTGGGGAAGACACTGTGTGCATGTTTAGGGGGGGGGGGGGGAGAGCTAGGAAGTGTTTTGAAGTTGTGGACATACTGTAATATCAAGCGGCTTAATGGCAATTTTTGTGCAATTTTAATGCAGAAAGCAAGCCTCTGAAATTATTTGGATGATAAAAATGGTCGCCAGTGCAACCAAAACAGTCGCTATGAATAAATGGGGTCTGCTCTCTCTTGAGACATGTCTCTGTTTGATGACTCATTGTTCCGCCAAGTCTATATGAGGTCAGTGTTAGGATAAGGGTTAGGTTAGAACTTAGAACCTAACCCTTATCCTAACACTGATGTCAATGTAGACTGGAGTATGGAGATATCAGAACAAAGAGATGTCGGAATATAGAGGTATAACCAAATAAACTTGTTGTAATCAGGAAGCCAGGGACACAGTACCTGTAACTAGAATAGGAAGTTAGACTGTATGTAGCAATGGATAGCAGGTGTAGTAATATGAATGAAACATATTTGTGAGGATATGAATGAAACATATTTGTAGCATACTGTACCTGCCAACTCTCACGGTTTCACCGTGAGTCTCACGGTTTTTTAGCTCATCTCACGGTCTCACGGTCAAATGTCCAAAACTCACGTTGAAACACTAAGATACAGTCGTTAAAAAATATTGTGTTATTGCAAATATTAGGTATAATTCAGGGATGTAAGTTTTCCTTATTAAAAAGGATTGGCTTAATCCTCCGTCTTTCGCTTGTATTTCTGTCATAATTTTTCCAGACCGGAAGTACGGAAAATAATCTGGAAACAGTGGATAGAATTTTTTTTGAAGTGCAAACAGAAAAACTTGCAAAAAGAAAAGAAAAAGAAAATCACTGCACCCTGAACTGCTGAACAGGGTATCTATATTGTAGAATCGTGTAAATTGAGTACCTATATACTGTCCAAATTAAGCTGCTACACAAGTGAAGGCTTGATCTTAAGATGGCATCATGAATTATCTTAATTTCTTGTATTATTTTAAATGTTTAGGATCTGTTGACCATATGTGGAACTGTTATGAGAAAATACTCAAAACTTCAGACAATCCCCATGAAGACATGCTTGGACAAATTCTGAAACTTACACACAGTGATGACAAGATATAGTTGGTTATCCGTGATAGCAGGCATTTGGAATCAAAGGTCATCTAGGGGTCATTTGGGGTTACTTTATGTAAAAGTAAAATGCCTTCTGTCCTTATGACATAGGGACATCATTGGGTGTTCATTGATGTGATATACTTTGCCACTAGGTCCATAAGGATGATCAGAAATTTAAGGTCAATGCATGGTCATCTAGTGGTCATTTTATGGAAAAACAAAATATTCCTTGGTTTCTATATAGATGTAGTAATAGTGTGGGGTTTTCATTGTTGTGATACTGTAAGTTTGGTAATAGACCAATAAAGGGTGTTCAAGAAGTTTATATGGGCGGTTATTTAGTAGCCATGTTGCAGTCATTTCATGGGAAAACAAAACATGCATTGCCTTCTACTAATGTAGGGAAGATTTTGGGTGTTTAACTTTATCGAAAGTTCTACATGAAAGGTGTTCAGAAGTTTTTCACATCTTGCAGTGATATTTTTGTTCTCATAAAAACAACTGGGACTTGGCATTTACATTGCACCATTTTGCACCTCAGCTCCCCCCTGAAAGCAAAAATTTTTTAAAAGGGGATGGGGAATCCCCTCTCCGTTTACCCTCCCACTGCCCGCCTCAGGATGGCATTCACTTTAAAATACCTATAATTTTCAGTATTTTTTACCCTGCACTCACTGTACATCCCTGCCATATACAAACCATGATTGCAAACCAATGCACAGTTAAAAACCAGAAACGGAAAATTTCCTGTAACAGGCCAGTGGCTTCAAAACATCACACCATTTTCAGCCGCAGATTCCTGGGAACAATCTGTCCTTAAGTCTTTCCCGGCTTAAGTTGATAAATTCATTTTTGTGCGGAAAAGTAAACCTACCAAGGTCAATTATACAGAGTGAGTGAGTTTATTTTATGAAAGATGTTGAAAGGTTGCAGATTTATGACTGAGTTTCAAGTTTTTCAAAGTCATAAAACAAAATATGGTTAGTATACCATTAACGACTATTGAAAACCCCCTTATTTTACTTTATTTTTAGTATAAGATATGTTTAGAGGTTCTACAGAAAGAGTTGTAATTCTCCAGGTTTGAGGTGCCATTCTCCAGGTTTTTGTGTGAAAATATCCAGGTTTACAAATGTAGAGGTTGGCAGGTCTGTTGTAGGGTATGAATGAAACATGTTTTGTGAAGTACTGTATGTGAATGGCAAAATTAATTCTATTCAATTTTGCAGATATTACTGGTAAAATAAGAATTTGGGACACCACACAAAAGGAACACATTCTCAAGAACGAGTTCCGTCCTTTCAGCGGTATTGTGAGAGATATCGTGTGGTCACCAGACAGCAAGAGACTGGTCATTGTGGGTGCAGGAAATCAACAGTATGTACAATAGATATGCACTTTTGTTGTTAGGAAGTTATGTACTGTGTGAATCTGTGTCCTTGAACTGATGTTGGTGTTAGGCTCAATTAGGTATTGTTAGCTCTGCTTATTAATCAGCACTACTATACAGCTGTAAGGGTTGCTCTGACCCTCTGCCATAAAGGTGCATTCACACCAAAACCAAGCTCTGCTGCATTTTGCGGGCGGGATGCAGAAATGTTTTTTCCAGCACAAATAGGGGCAAATTTATATAGCCTATCAAAATGTAGAAAATCGTTCTGAGATAACAATTTTTGCCTCCCGCCTGCAAAACGCAGCAGATTCTGGTTTTGGTGTGAACGCATCTTAAGATTACACCTTGATGTTCCGACGTCTCTATGTTTCGACCAGTGTTCTCCACTAATTCAATATTTTCCGGGTGCTCTGAAGGTTAAATAAAGGTTAATAGTGATAGCTGTCTATTAAGAGAGGGGGTGCTCTCTTTGAAGTTTTTGCTAAAATGTAGATGATAAATTTAACTATGGCCTTCTCTGATGACTAAGTACATTTCTGATTATCATTACTCAATGTTCGCACTGAAATTATTTCTGTTTGCTCTGAGGTAAGGTTTTGAATTGATAATTTCTGTCTGGGTGGTACATTTTTTGTCCGGGTACTGAGCAGCCTCCACAAATTTTGTCCGGGTCCTGCACTCTAACAAAACAGCTAGTGGAGAACACTGGTTCTGACACACCTAACCCTTGTACTTTCATCCTAACCTAGCCCTAACCTAACCACTGTCCTTACACTGACCTCAGTGTTGGAATATAGAGACGATGGAAGAAAGAGATGTCAGAAGAGAGAGCAGTCCCCTGCCATACAGTAAATGGTTGTATCCACTTCTAGTGGGACCATGGAACTGTAACGGGTATCACTGGTATGAGAGCGTGGTGGCCTGTTGGTTAAGGCATTGGACTTGTGATCTAAGGATTGCCGGTTCGATTCCCACCTGGGTCATTATATTGTGTCTTTGAGCAAGATGCTTTATCTTGATTGCTTCTCTCCACCCAGGGGTTAAATGGGTACCTGTGAGGTAACTTGCATAGTGATGTACTGTATGTGGCTGCTACTATGGGAAGTCCCCCAGGGGACATGGTGAAGCGGCATTACTGTTCAGTGTGCTGGGTACGAACAGCTAGGGATGTGCACTCTATAGTGTGGGTTTGACAAGTTACTAGTGACCAGGGGTAATGATTGTGTAGCACTTCGAGATGGTGTCACATATATATAGGGCGCTATGAAAATCCCAATCATTATTGTTATTATTATTGAGTATGCAGCGTAGTACAGCGCAGACAAAGAGTGGATTTGGGTGATACATGTCTCACAGTACTGTACATTGCACGATTGGAAGTTTAACCAATATATGGGGGTGCAAGTTGAATTTTTCAAGTTTTTGATGTATCTATGTGTGAAAGATGTATGTACAGTCTTATCGATTATATCATTCATAATGAGACTGTACTTATGCAGTAGGTTCTGTACGGCTTGTAAATGTAATCAAACCATGCAATTCAAAACCAGCAAAAAACATAAAAAATCAGGTAAGAGAATTTCTGACCATAAGGGTAGAAAGCTGATATTTCTTACATGTAACAAAGTCACTGGTATCATAGCTATGTAGCAATTAGATGAGGGCAGTCTTTATTATTGGTGTACATCCTACCAAACTTTGGAATTAAAATACTACATACAGTAGGCTTGTTAGACACACGAAGAAATGAGCGTGTTGCATAGTCTACGTAGTCAATTGACATTAGAGACAAAACTTCTACTGTACTTCAATGGTAAGGTTTCATTTTTAGCATCTAATACATTTTTCTACATAATGCAGGGTTTGAAGGGATTTCTTCTTCTCCTTTTGAACTGTCCCCCTACTCCTATGTTTCCTTCAAAATCCAACTGTCTCCTACTTTTTCAACTTTATCACCAGGTAAAAGTCTAGACCTACTGTAAGCAGGTACAGTCTCCAGTGCTATTAGTATACAAAAACATAGAAAACAGTCTTGCAATACTTTCAGCATGTGAGAGTATCAATGAAAACTTTTCCTGAAATCCTGTTTATTCTAACTTTTCTCCCTTTTATTGAGAATTTGACACAACCTTTATGGTACTTTTTCATGGTTTGGTTTCCCTTGATGGCCTGATATATACATTAATCACTTGTATTAACAGTTTCTGGTAAACGTGAAAACTTTTTTACCACATTTCTTTGTGTTAGGTTTGGTGTACCAATCTTGTGGGATACAGGAACCACAGTGGGAGAAATCTCCAATCATACCAAAGCCATCAATTCTGTTGACTTCAAGCCAACCCGTCCATTTCGGGTTGTCACCGGTGGAGACGACTATGCAGTAGTGCTTCATGAAGGTCCTCCATTCAAATACAAAAAGATGATATTGGTAAGTTACAGTACTATCCCATTGTAGTTGACAGTGCAACTTATCGGCGACGGAACTCATTGAGTTTTGATGAGTGCGATGAGTTTAAAATTCCTTTAAACCACACACAAGCTGACCTCGATGAGTTTCTTGGTTACTTTTGTGATTGACAAGTGCTCGAGCACATGCACACAGTCTGCTTTAAACAGTTGAATTGATGTATTATGTTTCGTTTCATTGTTGATACGTAATGCATGACAGAGTTAAGAATAATTGAAAATGCAATGAGCTGTACAGCGTACAATAAAAATCTTATTTATAAAAACTACTGCCTCCATATTTTATGGCATCTGCATTTCGGCACTCAAAAGTCACCTTGGTTCATGCAATACTGTACAGCAGAACAAGTATCGAGTACAACATAAAGTTGTCTTTAAGACACATACCCATACATGGTAGCGTTTTTGCGATAGAAGTTCCAAATTCCATGAGGCATACAGTATCACAATGACTTAATTGATCTCAAGATTTATTTTCTTTATTAAAGTCACAGACAATTATCAGTTTACGAAGCTCAGTGTCCCATAACATTTGAAAAGTGCAAACAACTACAGTATTTTGGCAACCCCTAAAATGCCAACCACAAAGAACGCCCGGTGAAGAGAAGTCACATTACAGATATGTAATTCAATCAGTGAGGGCCGAGCAGCAATAGTATTCTCTAAGTCGTAGCCAGGGATATAGCTAGCCAAATTTGAGTGCTGGGTAATTGTCTGATCTGGGGAAAGCACCTCGCCCCACCACATACCGTCTACCCCATTTTTCAGCCATTAATTTTTCATTTTTCCCCCATTTTACTTTAGGGAGTAAATTTAGGGCTAGTTTTAGGTCTTGGTAGGCAGATTTGTGGTGGTGGGGAGACGTGTGTTTGCCTGGAGTGCCGGGCAGGAATATCGAGTGCTGGGTGTCAACGCCCAGCGCCGCCCACCGTAGCTACATCCCTGGTCGTAGCAATCATAAAAACCAGAGTCCTGCACAGAATGTACTGCAGTTCCTTTTGCAGCAGATTCACAGAACGAACTGAGTTTATGTGTAACTGCGTGTTATAATTTTTGGGCAGGAACTCCCCAAACTTGTGTACAGTGTATGTACAGGGAGCTGTCTCATGGAATCTGGTACATACACGGTATGGTGTGATACACTTGTTTCTTCTGTGGCCTGCCAGCAACACATACTGTGCACAGCCTGCTGCTACACAGAAGTTCATTTACAACCTCCATTTATTCATACTGACTACACCTGCAATTGTCTTGTATGGATAAAACTACTTAAGTTCATTGATCCTAGATGTTGAAATTGGGCAACTTGGACGACTTGTTGAACTGTAAATGGAAATTTCTAGTGCGATCGTTGAACAACATTAAGCGCCTTTTTTGATTCCTTGCCAAAGGCAAAAGGAATCGATGCAGTCACAATGATGTATGTATATGTGTATGTGACACTTTGCTTGTAAACACTCTCTCTTAAGAGGTGTAACCTAAAGGGATCTCATACTTAGCATGTAGATCATACCCCTTATTGAGTAGATGATCCTGATTGTTTTTGGTGAAGGTCAAAACTCATTAAAGTTCACCAGAGGTCAAATGGTAAAGACGTTAGAAATTTCTCGTAAGCACTATCTCAAGATGTTTAACTTCAAGGAATCTCATACTTGGCATGTGAATGGCCCCTATATGACAGATGGCCCATATTGAGTAACTGATGCTCATCTTTTTTGGTGGAGGTCAAATGTCATCGGAGGTCAAAAGGTTAAAAACTTGTAAACACTACATCTCATACAGGGAAACTTCAAGGGATCTCATACTTAATATGTAAGTGACCTTCATTGAGTAGATGATCCCTATTGGTTTTTGTAGAGGTCAAAGGTCATTTGAGGTCACAGAGGTCAAAGGTCAAAATCTTGTTAACATGACATTTCAAGCAGGGGAACTTTGATGAATCTCATACTTATATGTGGATGGCCCATATTGAGCACATGGTCCCTATTGTTTTTGATGGAGGTCAAAGGTCATTTGGGGTCCTCAGAGGTCAAAAAGTTAAAATCTTGTAAACACTATATCTCATGTAGAGAAACTTGAAGAGATCTCATACTTAACATGTAGTTGCCATAGATTGAGTAGATGGTCCCTATTTTTTTATGGACTGACTGCAGTGGCCAAGTGGTTAGAGCATCCGACTTGCAGCCGGAAGGTCTAGGGTTCAAATCCTGGCCGGGTCATACCAAAGACTTTAAAAATGGAACCTACTGCCTTTGTGCTTGGTGCTCAGCATAAGCAGTGGAGTAGGGAAAACAAGCCAGTGAGCCACAACTGGAAAAAAGGCTGTGGTCGTCTCGACTTGAACCAGTTGGTTGGAAACTGGGACGTTAAACCTCATCTAACTAACTAACTGACCTATTGTTTTATGTGGAGGTCAAAGGTCATTTGAGGCCATCAGAGGTCAGGTCAAATTCTTGTTAATAGCATGATATTTCAAGCAGGGGAGCTTTGATGAATCTCTTACTGTACTTAGCATGTGGATGCCCCATATTGAGTAAATGATCTTCATCATTTTCGGCAGAGGTCTGAGATCATTTGGGGTCACCAGAGGTCAGAAGGTTGAAACTTTGTAAACACTATAAACACTATCTTGAACAGAGATATGTTGATGAATCACATACAGTACTTGACTTGCAAATGGTCCATATTAAGTGAAGGTCAAAAGTCATTTGAGGTCATTGGAGGTCAAAAGGTTATTAATATGGTGTTTGTGTGTTTGATCTATGCCCAGGGATCCTAGACATTCTGTGCAAAAATTGTAAAGACTAATTTATGAAACACTGTCAATTTGAAAACACAGTAATAGACTTACATTCTATTGTTAAGGAATCACTTCGCCTTTTGGCTTTCTGGTTTACTGAAGAATTTTTTATCTTTTGGAGGGTTAAGCATACAGCTTTGCCAGAAAGTAAGAAGTTGTTAGTTTTGTAACTTAAATTGTAATGATTCACTGATAAAAACAAAATGTGTACGGAGCTGGAAATGGTTGCAGAGGTAACCTTGGGCTTAGCAGTAGTGCTGTTTTTATAGGACTTGAATCGGACATTGAAGGTTGGTTGTTTCAGATAGAGCAGTGGCAGCCCTTGGTTTACTTTAGCTTGTGTTCACCGATTTTGTTGCACGCTATGGGTCAGTGGCGGTCAAACAGTTAAAACCATGAAAAGGGCTGAAAATGGTATCTCAAGAAGGGTAACAGTGAAAGATGTCATACTTAGTGTGTAGATGAACCATGCTGAGTGGATGATTCCTGTTGTTTTTGTTGGAGGTCAATGGCCATTTGAGTCACCAGAGGTCAAAGGTCAATACCTTGTAAACATGACATCTCACTTTGGAACTTGGCAACCTTGGTGAATCAGAGAGGTGCTATCATGGTAGCGATCTGTTTGATGTCAGCCCATGGATCTTTCATTGCTCATAATTGTCAACACAGTAATTTTATAACTTCATAATGAAACTGTGTCAATTTGAAACCAGTGCACTATTTTATACTGTCTTCCATATAAAAGGAATCACTAGGCCTTGTGGCTTGCTGGTTGATTAAAAACTAAACAATCAGTTTGCTCCTCCATAGCTTTTGTTATCATAATGTGAATGCATGAGATTGATGGTAATTTTACAAACTTCAAATTCCCCTTGGGAGGCTTATACCTCTATTATCTTCAAGACCAAAACAACTGATTGGAAAAAAAGAGAAAGCAAAGCATTGCTCTTCAAGGTGACGAGATGACTGCTTGCTATCAAGCTCACTGCAGGCCACAAAATGAGTATCTTTGTTTGGTGATATCTCAAGAACTACACTTCAAAACTAGATAAAAATTTCATCAGGAATGATTAGATTTCATTCCTCTTTCATATCAGAATAATCGTTTGCTTAAACCTGTCCTTTAAGCTTCCTGTCCAGTCCTGCAGCCTTTCACAACGGTTTCAAACTAGAAACCGCTCTTTGTTTTCTCGTACTCATACAGCTTTACAACGTTTGACTTAACTTTTATTAACTTCGTCTTTTAGGATCATTCTAACTTTGTGCAAGTTTGTCGGTATTCGCCTAATGGTGAAATTTTTGTTACCGGAGCTTCTGATGGCACAGTAAGTGACCCCTCTCTTCTTATGCGAATTTGATCCAGTTGCTTTGACAGACTGCAATATATAGAGACTCCCTGATGTGTTTGTGCACCACTCAGGTTGTTGGCATGTTGTCTAGTATGCAGGATAATGCTGTGTTTATGTATAGTCAACACATGCATACTGTGTACGAGCTTTGATCACCAGTGTGACATTTAGAAATGCTTTGATATGATGTGACAAGCCTTTGCAGGGTTGCATACCAATATGATTTGAGCAACATCATCATTGAAAGTGATGAAAAATTGTGTAATGTAAAATTTCAGCTCCATTTCAAGTTAAAAACCAGTGAAATTAATAGAAACAGTGGACATAGCAGATCACAAGTTTCCTGGCCCGAGGTGTAAAGTCACTGTTTTAGTTTCAGCAAGTGGGCAAGCCTTGGTAACTTGTTTAGGAGCTAATGTAAGCACTGAGAAAAAATTTTGCAGGTGGTTCTTCAGTATGAGGAAAAGTGAAAATTGTTCTAAGTTAGCCTGTAATGTTTGAATGTTGTCATGTCATGATTACAACTGGTTGTGTAACAAACGATCAATGCAAGCTGTACATTGGTAGTTGTGTTATAATTGGAAGTAATGTATCAATTAATAGCTGGGTATAGACTTAAAATGGTGACAACTGGTTGTGAAATGAATCAGAAAAAAATATGTAATAATCATGAACATATTGATATTAGATCGTAAGATATGTTTATGTAATTATTAATGTAATTATTAATGATAATGTTAATAAACGCCATGTGGTGTTTGCAAGAGAGCATTTATAGTACATGAATATTTAATTAGTCATAACAAATTACTGAATCATAAGTTATTATGAAATGACAAAACAATGTGACTATCACATGGTTTTGGTTAGTTGTATTGCTTAAATTGGCACTGAAGAATGGTGAATTCAGTAAAACTCGGGTTTATACGATATTTGTGTATTTTCAACAAAATAATTAAGACTGTATTGAACAGGGTCTCTGTGATTGTTTATCGTGATGAGGACTTGATGAACTGTTGGCGAAGGTGTCAGATGTGTGATGCAAGGATTGCTGCCTGGTTCATTATGCTTGGAGGGGGGATGCTTTATTTCAACCACCTTGGGTTAAACGGGCCTCTGTGAAATAACATGTCATTTGGCTCCCTTTGTAGTTGTGGCCAACTTGAGGACTATCTCATGGACATGTTTTCACTGAACAAGGGTACTTTTTGCAAAACACTCTGATACAGTGGTAATAAATTGCTACTGTATTTAAAAATTAAGAATTAAGTTATTAGGCCTATAATTATTTATCTGTTGTTTCCTGTAGATGCTCGTGTATGATGGTAAAACTGGAGAATCAGTTGGAAGCTTCGGTGGAGAGAAAGCTCACAAAGGAAGTGTATTTGGAGTGAGTACAAAACTTTTAATGGAATATCTTGTCTTAAAACCTAATTGTAAAAATGAAGAGCATGTCCAAGTAGAACCTTAATAAAGCAGCTAATTACAACCAAGTTACAAGTTATAACAGAGCTTTTCGACCATGGGTTTGCATACTGCTGGGGTACATGAAGCATGCTTGCCTCATTTGCAGTGTGTTGAAGGAGTCTACGGCTTGTGATCAGAAAAGCCTGTGGGTGATATTTGTTTCACTGTAAGATTAGTGTGCTCCATCCTTCTTGCACTATAATACAATGGTGTAATTATCACCTGAGGAAGTTGAGTACGTCTGTGGCAATGTTATGTTATGTTACGTTACGTTATGTTACATTACGTTACGTTATGTTATATTTGTGGACAGAACAAGGTAAGAAACAAGTAATATATTTTTTTATATAACACCTTATTAATTTCTCTACATTTGATTGGAGGATTGGTGGTCACATGCCATGGGTGATTCGGCACTATCATCACGGTCATGTGTTATCCATAGTCTAGTCCATAGTCTAGTATAACACACGTGTGTTATACTAGTATAACACATGGCGGTGACATCACAATCATTGCGCGTACGTACAAACTATGCCGCAGCTCAATAAATAAATGCAGCTTTGGGGATCGCACATTGCATATCGTACGTAATAGCTAGCTAGGTACATAAATGCGTAGCTAGCAAACGGCAAACCATGGAGCTACCACACTGACAAACACGAACCACAGTGACCTCCAAAACGCAAGTTTACTGAACCGATGACTAGATCAACCTTATAAGGTGTTATATAAAACAAATAATGTTTTTCATTCGTGCGATAGTATGAATAATTTCATTCGTTGAAAGATTTAACGTTCTATTCAACTCGGCTTCGCCTCGTTGAATAGAACGTTCAATCTTTCAACTCATGAAATAATTCATACTACTGCACGAATGAAAAACATTCATTATTTGTATAATAGTTGTCAATTTTGAGAAATGATAGGCCATTTTCGTAAGATTTTAATTTTAGGCCTAAACATAAATGACTGACAGCTGAGGTCTATACATGGCAACTTGGCTAGACTACAACTCTTATTACTTTATAAACTTGCCATAAGTCCTTTTATGGTAATCTTTCCTTTTCAATATCTTGTACTAAAGATACGTGTGGTAAGTTTTATTTTGTAAGCAACAGTTTTCTGTATAAAATGTGCCAACATATTACATGAAATTGCTCACCAGCTGGGTAGCAATTTAAGGTAGAGTTCCACCGTTCAATGCTTTACACCATTATTCTGGTATTTTGTGAAATAAGACCCCAGCCAAACTAATTCTTCAGTTACAATGTTGTGGTCATTGAACAACAACAAAAATGAAACAAGGCAAAAAAAGAAGAAAAATCACTTGTAAGAGTATGTAGTTTTGTTGAATTTTAACACCTTCGGATTTGTATTGAATAGACTTTATACTTTGACATCACATGGAGGTCATTTTGGGTGGCAAACAATGAAGCACACTGTATGCACAACGTAAACTTCCCACGTGCATGTTGTAGACTTACAAGCGTATCTGACCGTTACACAAATCAACTTGGTGTAAGTCGCAGTGATATGTGCTTCCTTTTGTGGCACGGTTGCACTTTCTGTTCTGTAACATAATATGCATTTAGGTCCATAAGCTATCAGAGTCAGACTGAAAGAGAACCTTTAAGGAATAAAGTTAAATCGTTGTCTCGACATCTGGTCAGAATTGTACTATTCTAGGACAACATATTTAGGAATGGAAAGTTGAATTTTGAGTTCAGATTTACTGGCACATCCCTTTTCAGTGGCTGTAAACAGCTTTGCCTTGAGTTGTCACATAGTTAGGCTCATAAATAAATATTGTTTTATAGCACATGCTTGATCCGTAGGTTCTCTCGGCTATAAAATGTTAAGGAAGATGGGATTGTCTGATGTATGGGTAATTTGTGTGTAGTAGGTGGCACAGAAATAATACAGAGAATTTAAGACATGATTTTCAACCATTATGTATTGTTTTTCTCCTTCGAATTTGACACTTATCCAGCTCACGTTTAGTCCAGATGGAACACAGATTCTTACATGCTCAGGAGATAAAACAGCAAAATTGTGGGATGTGGAGACGAAGCAAGCAATATCGTAAGTTTGAGCAACAGCCCCCTTATCCTGATATGGGTTCCTCAAGGCTGGTACTTGTTATAAAACAAGAACTAAGTATGGTACTCATAGCAAATAAACACTGTACCAAAGGACATTTTCCTTGATTAGTTTTGACTAAGGTGACATCAAATCATCTTACCCTTACCAGGTCAGCACTTTGTCAAAGGGCCAGAAATTTTGTCCCAGAAAGGTCAAAATTCTCCGAGTTTAGTTTAACTCGAGTCTGTCCTCAAGTCTGAAAAATAAAAAAGATCAGTCTCTTTTCAGACAAAGCTACACCAGTCTGTAGAGGGTTTAAATTGCTCATGGCCATATTCTGCTGAGTACACTACTATGTGTGATTTTAATGCTGTTGTTATCTGAGCTGTCTATACAATAGACTACACTTCATTACATTTCACTGATCTATCATTATAGACCAATCAGAGTAACTTATGTATTTAAAAGTTATGTTTTGAATTTATGTCAAATTTCAGGCACCAGTTTATAATATACATGCAGGTCCTAAATATATTTGCAGTGATTCAACAGCCCATTTACTTTTGTAGCAAGTTGTTGGTTGCGGGTGTAAAAGTGGTAGAATCTATGTCGCTCTCATTACTGCCAATTTACCTATGTAACCCTTTATTGCCGGCAGTTAAAACTAAAGGTGTGCACAGACCACCCAAAACCGGGACCAACCCGAGACCGCCCGAAACTGAAGTCGGTTTCGGGTGGTCTCGCTGAACTCGGACCGACAGTTGGGTGGTCTGACCGTCATGGAACCAACATCTCTTTGGTCCCAGGCGGTCTGACAATTTTCGACCCAAACCGAGAAAAACCGAAAAAACTGACGCAGATTTATTCACAATTCCGCCTGACCCTCCTCTGCCACTTCTGAGCAGTTCTTCTCGAACACCAGGTATACGATTAACGTTCGTAGGACAAGGCTTAACCCAGGCAATGTTAACACAAGTTCTCTTCTGTAGAAGTGCTTTGCACAGTTGGGTATGACAACGTTTTTCAGAGGAACAGACTTTACTCTCACTTAAAGGCTAAGTTAATTGTTCGGTTTGTTGATTATTGACTAATAACTATTCCTGAAGTGATTTTACCGGGATGAAGACATGATTTGAATTCAGTATGCAAATTAATATGATTATAATTGTGAGATGACTCTCAGATTTTACTCATGCATATCCCATGAAATGTTTGATGGGAAAAGAAAAACGTGACTACCTTAATTGCGGGACAGAATTAGTCCATGGGACATGCCTAGAAGACCGATTGAAATATTCAACATCTCCTCTGAAATGCGATTAACTGATAAATGTTTATATGCAATCATATCTGAATTTATAAGTACTAACAATAAAAACACAGGATTGGAAGAGGCTCCATGAAGTGTCATCTTTGGTTCTGCAAAAATACTGGTCGAATTAGGAAAAATATTTTTCATTAGTTTTGACATTCGGCAGATTTGCTTCGTAGTTGTGTGGTATGGTTAGTTGATATTGTAAACTGATTTTAATTAAATTAACATTTTGGCTCTTATTGATTGTACTTTGATATCATGTATTTTCCTTCAACTTTGCTTTGCTTGAAAGTCACTTTATTGCAAGTTAAATTTATATTTTCTAACCCTCCTTCTTATTGATTGCTGATTATTCTTTGATCTCAAGTTTAACAACTTAGCTTTAACTGGTCTCTTGATTTTAATTTGATGCCAGATTTGCCACTTCTTGATAATCCATAAATTGTGTGATCTTTCAGCAATGCAGTAATAAAGAACATACTGTTAATTGTACTTCTTTGTTGTAAAACATTGCTTCAGATTTTTTTGGGTTGGTCTCGGGTGGTCTGACTTTAAAGCCTCATCAGTTTGGGCGGTTTGACTACTCGAAAACCGACGTCGGTTTGGTCTCGGGTGAAAGCGTTGTCGGTTTTGGGTGGTCTTGGTCAAGTCCAAACTGACAAGCGGGTGGTTCCGACATCAAAAACCAGACCGATGCACACCTTTAGTTAAGAGCCAGCAAAGTCAAAGGCCTACAAGAAAGGTTAATACCTGAGAAGCATCAGCTGAAGCATCTGTGGAAAGTGGAAAGTGTAAATAGTGAAAACATTTACAGTCATATTGAATGTAGACTTTTTCATGTGGAGTGTAAAAGATAGTTCTTGAGGTAGACAGGTTTGTTTCATACTGTTTTGAAAAAAAATCATTTGTCACAAATACAGTAAAGAAAATTAAAAAATAAAGAACTTTTCGTTGCAAGTGAAAACAGAAGATGGGATGATGAAGAAAAAAGGAAGAATTCTTGCAACTTACAGACAACACACTAGCTAGTAGAAGAACAAACTGTGGATCTGGTAATATTGTGTTAGATAGAAGTGTATTTTACCTCATTTTGAGGTGGACATGGCAAAAGGGAAACAGACATTTATTAGATCTTCAAGAACAGATGCTACTTGGTAATGTAAATTTTGATTGTGGTTTGTGCTTAACTTGGGCTAAAATTGAAAGTTTATTTGTAAATGTAGTTAATAAGCTTAGTATTGAGGACATACGTGCCCTCTTGGGCAAAGGATTATGGAAGGATTGAAACAAAGACTTTCATATGTACTGTATGTTTTATCTCCTCAATCATCATTGGAAAGAGGGTGGGGGTGGGGGGTGGGGGTGGGGGGTGGGGTGGGGTGGTGAGGAGGATGATCCTCAGAAAATTGGATAAGTCATGTAGACATAACATACGTACCATTGCCTACATGAAAATATTACAGCTAACAGCATTTAAACACTTCATGTCATATTGTATTCTCCCCCTTCATTTAATAGAACTTTCCAGATGGGCACTGAAGTACAGGACATGCAACAGGGTTGTCTGTGGATGGGCAGTCACATGTTGACCGTTTCACTGTCTGGTTTCATCAATTACCTGGATAAGAACAACCCAGATACACCTCTCAGAGTTGTAAAGGTTTGTAAAAACCCATACATATAACAGAAGTAATTCAACTAGAAGTAACTAGAACTAGTTGGACACCATTTTAAGGGTTACATTATGTATTCAACTAGAAGTAAACCAGTGCTGTGGCCGAGAGGATGGAAGGTGGTGGTATTTGCATACGTAAAGCTTAGCAGCCTAGAGGTTGAGGGTTAGACCTCGGGCCAGGTCATCGTAAGGTTGGTTTTTCAACCAATAGCAATCTACAGTATTCCCACCTGAAATGGCCTTTCAATAGAAAAACAAGATTTGATCTAAACTGTTGAGTTGGTTAGCTGCTTTAGGTGAAGTTGTAATTTACAAGCCATATAGGCTTCTCCCACATCTGTGGTTGCTTAGCAGTTAAAAACAACTGCCCTTCATGGCCTGAATTATTGTTGTTGTTGTTGTTGTTGTCGTCGTCGTTGTCGTCGTCGTCAGCGTCAGCGTCAGCGTCAGCAGTCAGCAGCATCAGCATCAGCATCAACATCAGCAGCATCAGCATCAGTCATCAGCAGCATCAGCATCAGTCATCAGCTTATTCTTATTCTTATTCTTATTATTGGTTTCGATGATAAGAGAAACCTATGCATTCATGATGGCGTATGTGTGTATGTATGTGTGTATGTGCGTGTGTGTGTATGTGTGTGTGTGTGCGTTTGTAATGGGCGCCTATTGGGGACACACACCGGTCCTTGAGACGTGAACTGGGGACATGATGAAAATCGGGGATATCCCCGATTTTAGTATCACTTCAAATGTGCCTATGGGAGTCAAAGTAGTACGCCCTCTGCTTATCATACAGTTTCAAGCAAGTTCCACAGTTCACCTGCTCACCGCACGTTCGTGTGTAAAATCTGTGTAATTTTAGCTTTGATTAAATGCCATACACTCTCTTGTGAAATTATCCCCGGTTTCTGTGTGTGGAAAACACGCCCCTTTTTCACACACGACCATGCGCTGAGCAGGTGAACTGGGGATATTTCAATAGAGAGTAATTATCCCCGGTTCCCTAACTTTCGCAGTGTGTGAAATATGCTCCCCATTTCCATAGCTGGCGGTCCAAGTAGATAGAAACATGAATTGAGTTATTTCAACATGGGATATCTACAGCTATGATGTAGCCATTGTAATTCCAATGACGTTTTGGCTCTAGCGCCCCCAGAAAGTGTATCCCCACTTCACGTCTCAAAATCCAGTATCCCCAGTAGGCGCCCTGAACGGGTATGTGTGTGTGTGTGTGTATGTGTGTATGTGTGTGTGTATGTGTGTTTGTGACACTTTTCTCGTTAACACGATATCTCAAGAAGGGAAACTGTGATGGTTCTCAAACTTGGTACATAGATGCCCCATATTAAGAGGAAGAACCCTATTGTTTTTGGTGGGGGTCAAAGGTCATCTGGGGTCACTGGGGGTCAAACACTGAAAACCTTGTTAACACAATATCTCGAGTTACGAAGCTTGGATAAATTTCATACTTAGTATGTAGATGCGTTATGGTAAGAGGAAGAATCCTATTGTTTTTGGTGGAGGTCAAAGGTCATCTAGGGTCAGCAGGGGTCAAGCCCTGAAAACCTTGTTAACACAATATCTCAAGGTAAGAAGCTTGGATGTATTTCATACTTCATGTGTAGATTTATTATGGTTAGAGGAAGAACCCTATTGATTTTGGTAGAGGTGAAAGGTCATCTGGGGTCACCAGGGGTGATACGCTGAAAACCTGGTTAACATGATATCTCCAGGTAGGAAGCTTGGATAGATTTCATACTTAGTATGTGGATGCGTTATGGTGGGAAGATGAATGCTATCATTTTTGGTGGAGGTCAAAGGTCATCTGGGGTCCCCAAGGGTCAAACACTGAAAACCTTGTTAACACAATATGTTAAGGTAGAAAGCATGGATAGCTCTCATACTCACCATGTGGGTGCCTCTTGTTGAGAGGAAGACCCACATTGTTTTCGATGGAGATCAAAGGTCATATGGGGTCACTGGGGGTCAAAATCTGAAAACCTTGTTAACGTAATATCTTGAGGGAGGAAGCATGGATAGATCTCATACTCATAATGTGGGTGTTTCATGTTGGGAGAAAGAACCCTATTGTTTTTGGTGAAGGTCAAAGGTCAACTGGGGCCAGTGGGGTCAGCAGCAATTTGAACATTGTATGGCAAAATATTGCAAATTGGTATTACTTTTGTATGGTAAAAACGGTCATTTAGAGATGGAGAGTGGCCATGTAGAAAGGAAACATAATTCAGGTTAATGAAAGTTCGGCCAGAAACTATTTATCTGGCAGCATTCATTGTGACATATCCGTTTCGACCAAGAATATGCCAAAGATGGCATTTCAGAAACTACGTCCGGAACGCCCGACATCAAAATGAGAGTTCCCCTATATAAATGTCCGCCGGTCGCAGTTATTGTACTACATGCGCATACCAGCGCATTTTGTCGTTTTTCCCACTGTCGGGCGGTTAAGTCGTATTTTAGTCTGAAGTTACAACACGTAAAGATACCAGGGAGTTCTTACAACTCACCTGCAAGCACGTAGTGCGAGTTTGTTGGCTGTACTTGGCATGCGATTTCATATACAGGGTAACCATGCCACAAGATAACGTGTGTACATCTGGTCTTTTCACTTATACCTTTTGGCGTAAGTTACCCGGACTAATACGGTATGACGCATGCATTGTGTTTTACTTTTCGATCGAGCTGGTCGTTATCTTGGCAGCCACGCCCTGACAGTAGTGAACACTTCGTAAATTTAATCATCTGAATCTAATCATTAGCCAGTTTTTGAACTCGCTGATTTGTTAGTTCCAACGACAAGTACAACAAGTTTACTACAACAACAAGTTCCAATTCAAGTAAGTCAGCTTAGTCAACTTGTGAAGTAGCCTAACATTGGTTAGGCTAAGGTCAGTTTTTACATTAGCCTAGGGTACCTAGGCCTAGTTCGGTATCCAGTCAAAACGTCCCCAGACCAAAACGTCCCCGCATTTTCGCTACCAAAACGTCCCCGCTTTTTACCAAAACGTCCCCGTACTATTATATATGGGAAGTCAAAACGTCCCCGCTATAGGGACTTTGAACATGATTTTAGGAATCCAAATTAAAACTATCGGTTGGAAACTTGAAGAAAACTTGAGACATGTTAAAAAAAATTGAGTGCATGAGGATCGATTACGATAAAGTTAGGCAGGCCTAGGCCTAGGCCTAAGATAACGTTAGAACTTACTAACGTTAGAACTGAGATGCTATCCGACTAACGTTAGGCCTAGCCTAGGCCTAACTGTTAGTTTTACAACTGACGAACGTAGAATGATTACCACAAACACTTTGGAATTTAACATAAAAGGTTAAATTTTCCAGAAAATTTCCATTTCATTCCAATAATTGTACTTTAAAAAATTATTTGAACTTCAGAGTAGGCATACTGTTAGGGAAGATAAAGGCTACCAAATCCGGGGACGTTTTTGCACGGGGACGTTTTGACCAATAGCGGGGACGTTTTGGTACGGGGACGTTTTGGTCAGGGGACGTTTTGACTGGTAAGCCCTAGTTCTCACGCACACTTCCCAAATACTAGGTCAGCAGACTGCGGACTATTTTTACATAGCCTAGGCCTACGTAGCCAAGCCTAACTTTAGGCCTAGCAGTTTACTTAAAACGACGCTCAACCAGTACCAGAATGTCCGCACTCTTGGTGAACATCCCTGTGCTAAAATGCTCTCACGTCAGTGACGTCACCCGGATTGAATCGTTGTTAGTTTTACTTTTATGATAGGGATAGTTCTGTAACTGTTTGAAATGTTTTTATAACAGTTAGTTAGCCTAGCAAGGCCTAGGCTAGACTATTTTCAGTTTCTTCAAGGAAAAATGAAATAGCCTACCTCGGCCTAGCCTAGGGCCTAGGTCTACGAATGGCAGTTTACAGCAGCGATACTTCAATCGTTAGGCTAGGTCTAAATGCAGTATTAGTTTAGCCTAGGCCTAGGCTACAGTACATGTGTACCAATAGGCTAGCGTGAAACCTATTAAACTGTGTTTACCAATATGATAATAAAATTTGCGATATTATTTTAATGCTGTATGAAAGGCTTTGTTTTTGTACTGAATATGAATGATACTCGATGTACAATTTGATAAGTTCTGAAAAATACAATCATTAAATGAGTTTCACGCTATTGGTACACATAGCCACAGGCGTTCGAAAGTACATATACTACACAATAGGTAGGTCATTTCTCACAATATGTAATGACAAGGAGTAGGTCCAGTCCATAGAGTAGGATATAGGAACTAGAGTGCTCACTCCCCGAAACAGCTGTGAAGTGTGATCGTATGGGGGGAACTCGGCCGCCATACAGTTTGTACACACATGCTCTGATCTACATGTACATCCATGCAATCACAGCGGATTTACGTACGCAGTATTAGGAGTGCACATTCTAGTTCTTATATCCTACTCTATGTCCTAGTCGCACTTCACTGCCAGTGCTGCCACACTTTAAATGCATTTTTCCTGAAATGGAATCTAAAATTACGTGAAAATCGGCCATGTCAGGAAAAACGATTTAGAGTGTGGAAACACTAGCAGTGAAGTGCGACTGGGCCTAATTGTCATTACATATTGTGAGAAATGACCTACCTTGTCTTATTATATATATAGTGTGTAGTATATACTTTCGAACACCTGTGCACATAGCCTACTGTACGTGTTGTGCATAGCCTAGCCTAGCCTACATCTAACGTACATGCAGGTATTGCAGTGAGAAATTAAGTGACAGTGGGTAACTACGGTTAGTATGGTGTTAACTTAGGTCTTTTATTGTGTCGTGATAGGCTATTACTGTTTCGAAAACCCAAAACTAACTTAGGCCTAGGCTAGACCTAACAAGTTAGGGCCTAGGCCTATTAGATTTCTAAAGTAACCTAGGCTAGGCTAACAATAAATTAGTGTTAGACTTAAGCATCTTGGGCTTACCACCCTGGAGTTGAGAAGGATTAGGGGGGGGGACATGCTTCAGGTGTACAAATTTCTCTCTGAAAGGAATCATTTGTCATCTTGCAATTATTTAAAGGTTTTATGTGATTCTTGGGTTTGAGGCCATTGTAAGAAGCTAGTTAAGTGTTTTGCAAGGCTCGACATTAGGAAGTTCAGCCTTTCTCATAGAGTTGTTAATGAGTGGAATAGTCTGCCTGTGTGGGTAGTTAACTCCACATCTGTGCACTGCTTTAAGGTTAACATTGACAAGTTCTTCCATAAGTGTGGTAGAATCTAATTGTGCTGGGCTCGTTTGGTATTGGTTGGTTCTTTGTTTTCAGTTAAGGTTGTATGGACTTCAGGGCATCTTATGGGGCCTTAGACCTCCTTTGCCCTTTAACCTGTTATGTTATGTTATATGTTAAATTAATCAGAATTAAAAACTTCTCATTATGAAAGTTAGGCTTAAAGAGGTTTTATGAATTGCCTAGGCCAATTAGGCGGGTGACGTTTTTGTATTTCTTTACATAGCCAAGGCCTAGCTATTGTAATACTGTGGGGAAGTTTGGTAGCCAAAAATTGGGGATATTTTGGTAAAGGGAGGTTTTGACTGGGTACTGCCTTAACATCATTTTGGTAAAGGGACAATTTGACTGGATACTGCCTAGGCTAGGTCTAAGGTAGGCCAATGCCTAGGAAAAATGAAATACGTTTCAGTTTACTGCCCCGATACTTCTGTCATTAGAGTAGGCTTGGCCTAAATGCAGTATTACTAGTTTAGCCTACATCTACATGCAGGTACTGCAGTGAGAAAGTGTTAATCAGAATTAAAACTTCTCTTTATTGAAGTTAGGCTAAAAGAGGTCTTATGAATAGCCAAGACCTAATAGGCGGGTGACGTTTTTGTATTTCTTTACATAGCCTAGGTATTGTTATACCGTGGGGAAGTTTGGTAGCCAAAAATTGGGGACATTTTGGTGAAGGGACTTTTTAACTGGGTTCTGCCTTAACATCATTTTGGGTAAAGGGACGTTTTGACTGGATACTTCCTAGCATAGGTCTAATGTAGGCCTATGGTTGTTTTTCTTTAATGAGGGATTTGCATCACCTCAAGTATGACTTTTACTTGGTGGTAAGCCCCACCGATTATTGTTTTTACTGCTTCTCCTTGTGCAGGCACAAACATAGTTCACTGCTCAAGGCCACATTCTAAGTGAACATAAAAGACCCCATGTGTAATCAAAACATGTCGTGTGCATGCTGTGTAATATGAACTGCTCTGCATCTTTTGAATTTTGTAACTATGATGTCAATCAAAGAGTAGTCATCAACTGAGACTTTTGCTTACCCCCAACTAAAAGTCATACTTTGGGTGATGCAAATTCGTCTTTAAAGGAAACTAACTTAGGCCTAGGGCCTAATAATGCACTTCTTAATTGAATGACGCACACCACTACCCCTGGGCATGGTCAGTCAAATGTGGGTCATTGACCAGTGACAGTGTGACTCACATGTCCATCATTGTACCAATATTGTCCTCCACTAGAGTGACAAGGTGGTGAGTCATTCTACCTCAGATGTCAGTCACTTTACTGACTAAGGGTTGAGTCATTGTGGGTCATTTGTTATCAATTGTTCAAAGATGACAACCTTCAGCATTGCTCCTTATATATTCTCTTACTTTTGTCAGTCAGTTTGGTGACGCACATGTCGGTCAAAATTGAAAACTATTGATCAGTTTGGTGACTGAGGGGTGTGTCATTTTACACAAATTGCCCATGACAGAAGTGACTGAGGGGTACGTCAATGTACATGTTTTGTCAATGAAGTTGTGGACAATGACTGACCATGTCCGGGTTAGTGGGATGTGTCATTCAATTGATAAGTGCATAATGATTTCCAAAGTAGCCTACCTAGGCTAGGCTTAAAATAAATTAATCAAAATTAAAACTTCTCTTTATTAAAGTTAGGCTAAAAAAGGTTTTATGTCAAGGCAGGAATAAAGCGAGGGCTCCTGGCGATTAGCCCCGTAACTTGCAAATAGCTCCCAAAATGGGGGTTACGAGGGGGAATTTGGCCATATAGTTTGTGTAGGGAAGACTGTTTTAACTGCACATTCGGTCAACTAGCCCCAAAAGAGCCCTTGTATGACAAATGTTAATTCCTGCCCTAATGTATAGCCTAGGCCTACATATCATTGATAGGCGGTGATGTTTTTGTATTTCTGTACAAAGCCTATGTATTGTTATACTGTGGGGAAGTTTGGTAGCAGAAAATTGGGGACATTTTGGTAAAGGGACATTTTAACTGGGTGATGTCATGTGTGTGTATATGTGTGTAAGTGTATGTGACGCTTTTGCTTGTAAACACGATATCACTAGAAGGGTAACTCCGAGGGATCTCATACTTGGCATGTAGATTGCCCTTCTTGAGTAGATGATCCCTATTGTTCATAGTGGAGGTCAAGGCTCATTTAAGGTCACCAGAGGTCAAAAGGTGAAAACCGTGTAAACACTATATCTCAAGAAGGGTAATAGTGAGGGATCTCATACTTACGATGTGGATTGCTCATATGGAGTAGATGATCCCTATAGTTTTTGGTGGAGGTCAAAGGTTTTTTGGGGTCACAAGAGGCCAAAAGGTCAAAACCTAGTCAACATGTTATCTCAAGAAAGGTTACTGTGAAGGATCTCATACTTAGCATGTGTATTGCCCATATTGAGAAGATGATCCCTATTATTTATGATGGAGGTCAAATGTCATTTGGGGTCACCAGAGGCCAAAAAGTCAAAACCTTGAAAACACCTTACCTCAAGAAGGATAACAGTGAGGGATCTTACACTTGACATGTGGATTGTTCGTTTTGAGTAGATGATCCCTATTATTTTCTGTGCACGTCGAAGGTCATTTGAGGTCGCAAAAGGTCAAAACCTAGTAAACATGATATTTCAAAGAGGATAACTATGAGGGATCTCATAATTGGCCTGTGGATTGTTTATATTTAGCATGTAGGTAATTTTGGGTCACCAGAGGTCAAAGGTTTTGACCTTATTAATATGATAGCTCAAGTAGGATAACTGTGAGGGATCTCTTGCTTGTCATGTTTGTTATAATATATCCATATGGCAAGGAATCACTAAGCCTTTGGCTTTCAGGTTCAAGCTTATTTCAAGCCCTGGTTATGTATAGGCCACCTACTCATACAGTAACATCTGAGACTGCATTTAACCAACCTAGATTACTAAGATCCTCAAAACGACATGCACTGTACCAACAAATGGTCCTGCTGGTACCTAATGAGGGTAAACTTTTTGATGTCACAGGAAAACAAGACTTTTTACCCCAAAATATACAGTGTCATTGGGGAAAAAAAAACAGTGCTTTTGAAACTGTAGATACATGGTAAGTAATTGCTTATTTGGGTAGTTAATAGAAGCTTGTTAGGAAATTTGAACAGCTATAATATTCTCCCCATGCAGATACTTTAAATACTGTACGTAATTAAACGTTTCGGAAAAAGTGCAAACTTCAATACGGTATACTTTTGAGTTGTAGATGGTCACAGTACCACTGTTCAATTGTAAAAGAATCTACATTATCACTTTCCATGTTAAAATAAAATAGAAATGTTGCTTTAACATATCCAAAATAGTGCAACTTTATTTATATCTTTGTCTGGCTCTGAAGGGGTTGTTCTTTTTTACCCCAACTACCCCTTTTTTTGCCCCAACTGACAATATTGCACTAGTTACCTCTCATTGTAAGTGGTTATGTAATGCTACAGAAAATTAATTTAAAATCTTTTGTGATCAAGACTTACATTACAGTCAGTCCTAACACAGAAATTTCACTGATTTCCTTGTGTTTTCTTTTCTTTATTTCCTGAACAGATAACTGATCAAGTCAGAAGTTTATAAGGGTCTTGTTACAGAGTTGCCTACAGTAGGGAAAAGTATCAGCCAAGTTCTTACAAGGTGAAAAAACAAATTTGAGCTTTGAGAATTGAAATAGAGTTGCTTCTTGTGGCTAACAAATTTATTCAATACATGACATTTCTGCTCAACCAAAAATAAAAAGAGTGTTGTGTATGTGTTATTTGTGTCGTTGAGCAAATTAATATGATGTGGCAGTTTGGAAATAGTGGATGTGGTTGTTAGCATGTAAGTACTCCATGTGGAGTTCAGGAATCCTGTTGGATTTTGTGGACATGAAAGATCATTTCAAGTTAGTGGAATTCACTTTGTAACATTGAAAAGCACTCATGCTACCAGCTCATCCTTATTTCGTGAATGAAATACTTTTCACAACTAATGCACCCCTTTTTGGGAGGGGTGTGCAGACCAAATGTGTATCCCCCTCCCAAAAGGGGGGTGAACCAAAGATAGTTATACCTGACTGGAAGTTGAAGTGTTACAACCTTGTAATTTGACACAATAGTGCAGGACAGTGTAAGTTGAGGTATGTCATCCTTTGTGGGTTGATATTCCACTTGATGTTAATCTTGTAGTTTGTTGTGGAGGTCAAAGGTTTTTAAATGTCCCTGGAGGTAAAAATTGACAGTCTTGTAAACATATCTGAGGGCTTGCAAGATGAATGAATCATGGTCTGTGTGAAAAATATGGGAAATAAAAGAAATTTGTGACAGATAATGAGACAAATGTTTGGAGGAGGTAGTTGATTGCACAATGAACTCAATATTTTGGCATGTCTTCTAGCTATAACACATGCCATCATTAAAATTGTGAAGACCAAAACCTCATTTCTTCACAAATTCTAGTGGGAAACCCTGGATAACCTGTGAAAAACCTTGATCTCATGTTCTAAAGCTGATCACTAGTTTGTCAGTGCAATCAAGTGGCTTGTATGTATGTTATATTCTGATAAAAATTTTCTTGTGAATTTCTTTTCTGTCATAGTGTCAACTTATTTTTTCTTCTCTTCTCTTTTGCAGGTAATCAACGGTTCATCGACCTTTCTTTTTACACCATTGTTCTGTGTTAGCATTTTTCAGTGACCAAATTGAACAAAATTCTGTACCTTTTTTAATACATTAGGCTTTTTGCTAACTCAGGAAATTCTTTACCCCCCCCCCCCCCCCAAAAAAAAAAAAATCAAGGAGAGAAAGAGTACCAGCATTTGAAGTAAATATTTCCACATCTCATATAGTCAAATTTTCAAACATTTAATTCTTTACTCCTTGAATATTTCAGAGCAATTATTGCAAACTTGCATTATTTGTCAAATCACATAATCATTTGACAAGTTTAAGCAGCTTTGACATTTGATGTTCCTGTTGTACCAATCATTTAGAAACTCAAATCTGTGAAATTTATTTGTCTATTGAACCAATCACTTCAAAAATTTGACAGCTTCAAAGCTGAAATTTGTTGTATATATTCAACCTACTCATTGAGAACCTTAAAAAAAAAACCCAAGGGTCAGACATTTGACTTCTTCATTTAATCTGTCATTTGAAAACTTAGATTTACACATTGGTGTAATTTTTGGGCTTCACTTGTACATTGCAAAAGTCTTTTCATAATTTCAGAAGGCTTAAAATTTTAGTTGCATATTGGACCAATCATTCAAAAACTTGAAGAAGCTCTAAAATTTTATTTTCATATTTGAAACCTTCAAGAACATTTCAACTTTGATTTGCATAATTAAACTAATTATTTGAAAACCTGAACAAGCTATACATATTGAACGGCAAATTGGGCAGTCATTTGAAAACGTGGAAAAGCTTTGAATTTGATTTGCATAATTAGACCAATTACTTGAAAACATTATAAAAATTGAATTGCAAATTGGGCAATCATTTGAAAACTTGAAAAAGCTTTGAATTTGATTTGTATATTGAACTGATTATTTGAAAACTTCCAGGACATTTCAGATTTGATTTGCATAATTAAACAAATTACAGTATTTGAAAACACTATAAAAATTGACCTGCAAATTGGGCTATCATTTGAAAACTTGCAAAAGCTTTGAATTTCATTTGCATATTGAAGTAATCATTTGACAGCTTACAAAAGCTTTCAATTTGTTTGCATATTGAACTGATCATTTCAAAACTTGAGGAAGCATTGAATTTCATTTGCTCATTGAACTGATCATTTCAAAACTTATTGAAGCTTAAAGTTTGATTTGCATACTGAACTGATCATTAGAAAACTTGCAGAAGCTTGAAATTTGTTTTGCACATTGAACTGATCATTCAAAAAGTATCATAAGCTTGAAATTTGATTTGAACATTGAGCTGATCATTTGACAACTTTCAGAAGCATTGAATTTGAATATTGAACTGATCATTTGAAACTTGGAGAAGCATTGAAATTTGACTTGCCTATTGAACTGATCATTTGAAATTTGGAGAAACTTGAAACTTGATCTGCATATTGAACTTATGAAAACTTGCAGAAGCTTGAAATTAGATTTGATTATTGAGCTGATCATTTGAAAACTTGCAGAAGCTCACAATTTGACATATTGCATTGATCGTTTGAAAGCTTGCAAGAGCTTCAGAATTTGATTTGCACATTGAACTGATAATTTGAAGCTTGGACAAGCTTGAAATTTGATTTGCATACTGTACTGATTATTTGAAAAGTTGCAGAAGCTTGAAATCTGATGTGCTTATTGAGCTGATCATTTGAAAACTTGAAGAAGCTTATAATTTGATTGACATATTGAACTGATCATTTGAAAACTTGGAGAAGTTTTGCAATTTGATTTGCATATTGCACTGATCATTTGAAAACTTAAGACAAGCTTTGAAATTTGATTTGCATATTGGTGTGATCATTTGAAAACTTAGACAAGCTTTAAAATTTGAAATCAACCAAAACAATCAGCCTAGCAATTAGCCTTTCAGTCAGCCTATCAATCAGTATTTCAATCAGCCTTTCAATCAGCATTTCAATCAGCATTTCAATCAGCCTATCAATTAGCCTTTCAGTCAGCCTATTACTCAGCATTTCAATCAGCCTTTCAATCAGCATTTCAATCAGCCTATCACTCAGCATTTCAATCAGCCTTTCAATCAGCATTTCAATCAGCCTATCACTCAGCATTTCAATCAGCCTATCACTCAGCATTTCAATCAGCCTTTCAATCAGCATTTCAATCAGCCTATCAATTAGCCTTTCAGTCAGCCTATCACTCAGCATTTCAATCAGCCTTTCAATCAGCATTTCAATCAGCCTATCAATTAGCCTTTCAGTCAGCCTATCAATCAGCATTTCAATCAGCCTTTCAATCAGCATTTCAATCAGCATTTCAATCAGCCTATCAATTAGCCTTTCAGTCAGCCTATCACTCAGCATTTCAATCAGCCTTTCAATCAGCATTTCAATCAGCATTTCAATCAGCCTATCAATTAGCCTTTCAGTCAGCCTATCACTCGGCATTTCAATCAGCCTTTCAGTCTGCATTTCAATCAGCCTATCAATTAGCCTTTCAGTCAGCCTATCAATCAGCATTTCAATCAGCCTTTCAATCAGCCTAGCAATCAACCTATCAAACAGCCTGTAACTATTTTGAAAAATAGCTTTGAACAATTTTTGACAACTGTTTGGAACATCTGTTTTGAGCAATTTTAAGCAATTATTTGAACCATTTTGAGCATAATTTTGAACAACCATTTTTGAGCAATTGTTTTGAACAACCACTTTGAGCCACTGTTTTGAACAACCATTTTGAGCATTGTTTTGAACAACCACTTTGAGCCTCTGTTTTGAACAACCATTTTGAGCATTGTTTTGAAAAACCACGGTGAGCTTTTGTTCTGAACAAGCACCTCGAGCAGTGTTTTGGACAACCACTTGGAACAACTCTTTTTTTGGAACTTTTTGGAATATCTGTTTTGAACAAACACTTTTTGAAAACTACAGGGACCATTTGAAAACTACAGGGAGCTTTGAAATTTCATTTGCATTTTGAACTGACCATTTAAAAATTCAGAGAATCTTTGAAAACCAGTAAACTTAGAGTAGGTTTTACTAACTTATTTACCATTTCATTTTCCTACAAGTGTTTCTGTTTCTGATTAATCAGTAGCCTGTTGTCACTTATACAGTATTGACTATGCCTAGGACAAAGAAAGCCAGTTACAAGAAAAGGAACAAGAACATCAAAGAAAGAATGCAGTGCCTAAGAGTACAAAATGATGATACAAGTAATATTCAGGCTGAGTCAAAGTTTGTTCTGAACAATGACAATCTATCTACTAGAGATCAAGATGTAGTTATTGTTGCTGTCACAAATAATGATACTTTTCACTTTTTCCCTGTGAATAATATTTGGTCTGAAAATGTGTTTCAGAATCTGTGCACATTAATTTCCCTTCATTCTTCACCTTACATGAGTGCAATTACCATAAGTAATCCACAAATTAGAAGCATCAGTGCTAAACCATCAGTTGTTAAGAACATAAAAGGTGATGGTAACTGTTTCTTCAGATGCTTGTCTTACTTAATTACTAATACAGAAGAAAATCACCTTGCTTTGAGACATTTAATTGTCCAGTACATTGATCAAAGACACCTTCGATCTCACTCACTCACAGTACAACAATACATTCAACTTTCTAAGATGGATTTTCCAGATGTTTGGTCTACTGAAGTAGAAATAATGACTGCTGCTTCACTTTTACAAACAGACATATACACATTTGCCTTACATGGGAATCTTTGGAAATGGCTACGATACCCAGCTGCTGGTAATTTTGATGAACCTGTAGACATAACTAAAAGGGCAATATATCTTGTTAATACAAGCAGTGTTCACTATGATGTTGTTCTGGATATTGGTAAAGGCACATCTTCCTCAGTTGACAACAGGTACCCTGTACCTACCTGCAAAACATCAGAGCAGTTGATAGAAGAAGAGATTCATCGACAAAATTTATGGCAAAAACAAAAACTGGAACAGAAAACAGGTAACACATCTCTCCCAACCACATCATCCAGTACAATGCGTATGAGGAAACTAAGGGAACAAAATAAAGACTATAGAGAAAAGGAAAAATTGAAGGCATGTCAGCGTCAAAGACAGAAAAGGAGTGATGAAACTTTTCGTAATATTGAACAAAAGACAAATCTGAAACGTATGAAAACTATCAGATCAAATGTGGAATACAACAGGAAAGAAAAAAAGACAAATCTAATGCGTATCAAAACAACAAGATCTAATGAGCAGTACAGAAAAAGAGAAATTAAGGCTAACTGCAACAGAATGAAAACAATTAGATCTACTGAGGAGTACAGGAGAAAAGAAAGTCAGGCTAACCTCGACCGTATGAAAGCAATTAGATCTAATGAGGAGTACAAAAGAAAGAAAGTCGGGCTAACCTCAACCGTATGAAAATAATTAGATCTAATGAGGAGTATAACAAGAAGGAAAGTCAGGCTAATCTCAAGCGTATGAAAATAATTAGATCAAATGTGGACTACAAAAAGGACGAAAATCAAGCTAACCTCACACGTATGAAAATAACCAGATCTAATGAGGAGTACAAAAAGAAAGAGAGTCAAGCTAACCTCAACCGTATGAAAACAATCAGATCTAATGAGGAGTACAAAAAGAAAGAGAGTCAAGCTAACCTCAACCGTATGAAAACAATTAGAACTAATGAGGAGTACAAAGAGAAGGAAAGTCGGGCTAACATCACTCGTATGAAAACAATCAGATCCAATGAGGAGTACAAGAAAAAGGAAAGTCAGGCTAACATCACTCGTATGAACACAATCAGATCCAATGAGGAGTACAAAAAGAAGGAAACTCTGGCTAACCTCACTCGTATTAACACAATCAGATCTAATGAAGAGTACAGAAAGAAAGAAAGTCAGGCTAACAGCATCCGTATGAAGACAATCAGGTCTAATGAGGATTACAAACAGAAGGAAAGCCAAGCTAATCTTACAAGAATGAAAAATGTGAGAACAGATGAGTACAAGAAGAAAGAAAATTGGAGTTTAAGAAAACGAATGAGAACTATTAGGTCAAACAATGAATACAGACAGAGAGAGAGTGCAATTAACCACAAAAGAATTAGAACACTTCGATCAAATGAAAACTATTCTCTGTCACAGAGAAGACTTAATAAAGAACGCATGCAATCTTTGAGAGCAAATGCGTCTTACTCAGAGCAAGAGACACAAAAGAACTTAGAACGTATTCAAAGACTCAGAAAAGACCATAGCTTCACACTTCGTGAAAGACAACAAAACCTCAAACGCATTAGGATGTTGAGAAATAGTAAATATGGCATTGCATACCAACAAACAAACAAAATGAGAATGCAGTTTCTCCGCAAAAACATACAATATAAAGCCAAAGAAAAGAAAAAAAATAACAAAAGAATAAAAATACTGAGAAAAAATGTTCAGTATGTTCAGAGAGAGTCCTCAGATAAGTGTAAAAAGAGGGCTACACATAATACAAAATCATTCAGAGATCTGCAGCACAAATTTTGGCAGTCTGTTTCTGTTGGACCTGAGTATGTTTGTTGTTGTTGTAACCAGCTCTGGTACAAAGACAGTGTCATCTCAGCAAAACTTCTCCAACAAAAGATGTCTAAAGATAAATCCTGGCTTTCAGAGGGAAATGATTTGTGGATCTGTAGAACATGTCATCATTATGTGACTTCTGGAAAAACACCTCCATTGGGGAGAGATAATAACATGATCCTATTAGAAGTCCCTGATGAATTGAACCTACACTCATTGGAGGAAAGATTAGTATCACTTCGTACCCCCTTCATGCAGATACGAGAACTCCCTAGAGGCCGGCAATTGAGTTTAAAAGGAAATGTTGTGAATGTGCCTGCAGATGTTTCCACCACTGTAAAAACTTTGCCACTTAAAATCGATGAAACTCAAACTATTCCTGTGAAATTTAAGAGGAAACTTGCATTTCAACATTCAGTACAGAGCCAAAATGTTAGACCAAGCAAAGTTGTTGATGCTGCCATCTGGCTTGTTAATAACAGTCAACTTTACAGAGATGAAGGTGTAACAATTGAAAAGTCATGGAGTGAAAATCTCAAAAATGTGGAACATGATTGGAAAGAATTCTTAGATCCTGTTGAAAAGGAGACTACTCAGACATCAAGTTCAAACACAAGTAAAGTAGATGCACAGCTACAAGCAGAAGACCACTCTGAAATGACACCTGATTCTGATGATGAGTGGACGGAAGAACAAAATGAAGATACTAATCCTGCTGGCTCATTAGATACCATGCTGGTACCACAATTTGACAATGACAGTAGTTTGGCTTACTGTTTTGCACCAAGTGAAGGTAATGTCCCTCTTGGCCTTTTTCAAGACCTGCATGCTGAAGAACTTGCTTTCCCAACCCTGTTTTGTGGACAACCTAGAAGTAGAACTAACATCAGAGTTCATTACAGTAGTATTTGTAAGTGGGAGCTCAGACACAAAGACAGAAGATTTGCAAAATCGGTTGCAAACATATTTTATAAAGCAAAGAAGCTTCAAATCAATCAGATCCAACAAAAAGCTACTCTTAGTTTGAGTAAAAAGAAGACTGGTGGCAAAAAACTTACTGCAGAGATTTTCAAGAATATGGAACGTGTACAAGAAATGCTTTCCCTTGATGAGGGATTCAGAGTTTTCAGGACTGTCCGAGGTTCTCCACCATACTGGGAAAAAACAAAGAAGGAGCTTTTTGCAATGATTCGTCAGCTTGGCATTCCAACTTGGTTCATGTCTTTTTCAGCAGCTGAGACACGCTGGTTACATCTTCTTAGAATTCTTGGCAGAACAGTGCACAATCAGGAGTATTCAGATGCCGAGATGTTGAACATGACATGGCATGAAAAATCTGAACTGATACAGAGTGATCCTGTAACTTGTGCACGACACTTTGACTACATGGTTCGAAGATTCCTCAATGATGTGTTGCTTACTTCATATCATCCAGTTGGAGAGATTGTTGATCATTTCTACAGAGTGGAATTTCAGCAGCGGGGTTCACCCCATATTCACATGTTAGCTTGGGTCAGCAATGCACCTGTGTATGAAAATGCATCCAACACTGAGGTAGCTTCATTTATAGACAAATACATTACCTGCAACAAACCAACATCTGAACACCTTCCACTCAATTTGCAGACCCACAGTCATGCCAAAACTTGTAGAAAGAAGAGAGAAGGTGTTTGTCGATTTGGATTTCCAATTCCACCAATGCCAAGGACTATGATTCTAACACCACTGGAAAATGTGACACCTGATGAGAAGGATCAATTGTCAGCCCTGTATGATAAAGTAAAGGCATACTTGAATGATTTGAAATTAGCAGATGATGTGACTACAACTTTCCAAGAAATGCTAGATATTCTTGAAGTTACTGAAGAGCAGTATATCCAAGCTATCAGGTCATCATTGACTTCAGACAAAGTTTTCTTGCAGAGATCTCCAAGTGAAATCAGAATTAACGCATACAGCGCAGTTTTGTTGGAAACATGGAAAGCAAACATGGATATACAGTACATTCTAGATCCCTATGCATGTGCTATGTATATAGTCTCTTACATCAGTAAGGGCCAGAGGGGTATGAGTAATCTTATGCAACGTGCAACAAAAGAAGCAAGAGAAGGTAACCTGGACATCAAGCAACGTGTCAGACACATTGGAAACAAGTTCCTTAATCATGTTGAAATCAGTGCTCAAGAAGCTGTATACTTGGTTCTGCAAATGTCTCTAAGAAAGGCTTCTAGACAGTTTGTATTCATAAACACATCACCACCAGAAGAGCGCACAATTCTTCTCAAACCACTTGACTACATTCAGCAATTGCCAGATGGTTCTACAGACATAGAGTGTATGGGGTTAATCAAGAAGTATGCTGCCAGACCTAAAGTGCTTGAGAGCTACTGTTTAGCTGACTTTGCAGCATGGTTTGATGTATCTACAAACAAAAAGAAAAATGGAAGTGCTATGCTAGATGGAAATGAATCAGAAGATGATAATGAAGATGAATGGGACATACAAGAACAAGATGACAACACCACTTGTTACACAGTTGGAGCATTACAGTTCAAGAAAAGAAGAAAAGCCAAAGTTGTAAGGTATGTACGCTTCAACAAACAGAACGATGTAGAAAACTATTGCAGAGAACAACTCATGTTATTTCATCCGTGGAGAAATGAGACAGATCTAAAAGGCATCTTTGAAACATTCCAAGAACAGTATAAACTGTTAGAGACTTCAGTTAAAGAGAAAGAAGCTGGTTACAATCATAACAGTGAAGCTGTTGATCAAGCAATAGAGTCCCTTGATACAGAAGATTATGACTTTATCCATGGAGATATAGCACCAAACACAGAGCATAAAGAGCAGCTGGACAGAAAAGAGATGGAAATGGCTGACAAGAAAAAAAGCAGTGAACCACACGAATTGTATGACATTGGACAAGACATGGGCATAGCTGTAAATAATGCAAACATGGAAGAGTTGCAGAAACCACGACTGCCAGAATCACAATACCATGAACTGGTGAATAAGCTCAATATCAGACAGAAAGAGTTTTTCTATCATGTACTTCACTGGTGTAAAACTAAAAACCAGCCATTCTACAATTTCTTGACTGGAGGTGCTGGTGTTGGAAAGTCACAGGTTGTGAAAGCCCTTTACAATGCTTTGTTAAGACATTACTCTACTGTACCTGGTAATAACCCAGATGATACACACATTCTTCTCATGGCACTGACAGGTAAAGCAGCCTATGGTATTGGAGGTTATACAATTCACAATGCCTTGCAAATACCAGCTAACCAAGGATATGATTACAAAGCACTTACAGCTGAAAGACTTAATACCTTACAAGCTAAATACCATAACTTGAAAGTTATTTTCATTGATGAAATTTCTATGGTTGGTAATAAAATGTTAAGATTCATTGATCAAAGACTGCAACAAATAATGGGAACAAATAAAATATTTGGAGGTGTTAGCATAATAGCTGTTGGAGATCTGTTTCAACTAAAACCAGTGAGAGATGGGTGGATATTTAATGATTTGAACACAGACTATGGCCCATTAGCAACAAACCTGTGGAAAAGTCTTTTTACTGCATTTGAGCTGACTGAAATCATGAGACAAAAAGATGATCAAAAATTTGCACAACTGCTCAATAGGCTTCGAGAAGGAAAACAAACACAAGAAGATTTGAATTTGTTGAAAACTAGAGAAGTACCACCTGAAAGCATACCATCACATGCTACCCATCTCTTTCAAACAAATGCAAAAGTCAATGCTCATAATGAGAAAATGTTTTCTCTTCTTGATATCACAAAGGTGGAAGTTCCATCTCTTGACATTGTTACTGGTGATGTTTCAAGTACAGTCAAGGAGAAAATTATCAGTCTCATTCCACATGATTCTAACAAGACTATGGGCTTAATGAGCAACCTTCTTGGAATTGGTCAAAGGGTTGATTTGTGCTTAAATGTAGCAGTGGATGATGGACTCATTAATGGTGCGTCAGGCATTGTGAAATATGTAGATATTGCACAAGGACGACAAGTTGACATAGTGTGGGTACAGTTTGATGACCACAACATTGGAAAAATACTCCGTGCCTCACGGAAAGAACTGTTACACCCACAGATTTGTTCAATGTGGACACCAGTCACTCGAGTTGCAAGACAGTTCAGAATTGGTAGATATAAAAACGCAGAAATTTTACGTAAACAGTTCCCTCTGAGACCTGCTGCTGCAAAAACAGTCCATAGATGCCAAGGTGATACTTTACAGCAAGTAGCAATTGATATGTCAGGAAGAGCTGTCCAGTGTCACATTCACTATGTTGCTTTAAGCAGAGTTACATCAATGGAAGGACTTTTTATATATGACCTCAATCCTACAAAAATCAATGTAGATCTTCGTGTTGCAAAAGAAATGGAAGAACTGCGAACAGTGCGATCTATCAAAATGTGTACTCCATGCTTACCAAACATTGAAGGTAGTACAACTATCATTCATCAGAATGTAAGATCATTAAGAAAACATCTCACAGATATCAAGTGTGACAGTACAATGGTATCTGCAGATGTTCTCCTGTTCACAGAATGTCACCTGTCTAAGCACATTACTGATAAAGAAGTTCACATAAATGGATATAAAGTGTTCTTGAACTTCCCTTCCCATGCTTCGTACACCATTTACCTCGGCACAACTATATAATTCAAATTGGGAGACATCCATTAATTACATCATCATGTGCAACATGATACCTGGCCAGTAGATAGCCAGAGTCACTGATTTCAGGGACACATCAATGCAGCATTGTCACTCTGGGGGAGGGGTTTCCCTCGGTTTTGAGAAACCTTTGCTTACTTTAGTGTCTATAAGATACCAAATTATGCAATATTTTCCATCTTTCCTCCCTAACTTTGCATTACATTTCTCTCTCTTTTATAATAAAAACTAGTGATGGAATGGGGGTGGGGAACACGTGCTCCCTCTGTCCGTCATTTCCCGTGGCTATTCCTCGAACATACAAGTGGGTGAACAATACGAGAACAGTTATGGGGAGGGACTAATTTGTAATTAGTTGAAGACACCCAATCGCCGTATGGTGTCAAGGACGTGGTAAATTAAGACGAACGTGGCAAATTAATCAAGATATGGGTAAATGGAGATATAATATTTTCAAAATAGTAACCGATTTATTCTTAAATTAAAACCCATTTGTCCTCGTGCTGCTAATTTACCTAAAGTGAGTTGACCTAGCAACTAGCTTCATCAGCTAACGTAGATTTTATCTCTTAGGAAAGAAAAAGCTGCCTCCAAGTGGAATTCATTTTGTGGCAACTGCATTCTTGAAACATTATGATTTTCTTACACTGACGGCTTATTAGCGCACACCCCGATACGGTATAGAATTTCTCCTAAGCCTTTATTCAAATAGAATTTTCATATTCGACTCTTCCTGAAACATTCACGTCCTGGTATATCTGAGTGCGTTATGAAGGTTGAAAGTTCCTTTTTTATGTGTCGGGAAACAGGAAAAAGTAGATCTAAACTGTACTTTGTAATTCTACATTTGGAACTCGCTAAGTTTTATTTCCAATTATATAAATAAATCTTGAAACAATGAAAAAACCTTATTACCCCAGCACCGGGTGGCACCCTCATGTCGTCAGCTGGATCTTGCTTACCTGCTCAGGAAGGCGTCGACGTGACTAATGGTTGCTTTGGTAGAAGCGTGCTCAATGAAATACTTCCTTCACTGGGCCAAGAAATCACAGAGTTTGTCAACGATAACAATGCCAACCTCACGTTCATCGAAGTCTGCGTTTGTGATGAAGACCTATGTAATGGTTCCATCAGAGTTAACACTGGTAATGATTGCAATGACTCTAACGACTCAGTTAAACCAGTTTATCTCTTGCCAGTTATTACCTCAGCAGTAATGATGACTCTCATTTTGTCATTTAATTAAATGGTGAATGTAAATGCTAAGATAAAATATCATCATTTTCACAAGCGTCACGCAAAAAGTTTGTTGTGATGTGGGGTCAAACATCCATGCAACTTTTTCCAAAATAAAATAAATGATTTTTGTGCCATCATTTTTCACACTTTTCGAAGTACGTTTTGGGAGGGGGTTCGAAAAAAGACCACCAGTACGTTTTGCACGCTCGTAAAAATGATGAAAACTTGATGACCCATAAGGAAGTTTCATTTTAGAGGCTCATAGGACCACGCAAGCGCCACTGGGACACTGGCGGCACCTAAAAGAGGGAGAGATAAGGAACATTTCTCCCTTTCTTAGATTCAAACAGTAATATTAACATTATATCAAGGACAAAGGAAGGAGAAGGTTGGGGGCTTTTGCCCACAGTGAAATATATGGTAGGGCGGAAATATACTTCCGTCCTCTCAAATTAGGGACGAAAACCCCTTATCTTTTCCTCTTTAAAAATATCAAACTTTTCAGTAATTTTCCTTAAAATTTGCTCAAATATTAAGACCTTAGACCCCTCTCCTATGACGGTGTTCCGGAACAACTTTCAGCCCCCTTCTATTCGAGAACAGCTTCCTACGCCTATACCTTATATAGTTTGTATTATATAGTTTATTTGTAGAAGGGTTGAGGTGTATACTTTTCTGGATTTAAGAATGTCACATGATTCCGTATAATTAGCCCATACATGTGATATATTTCAAAGCTCAAAGTCTCATCTACCAAATATCATTCGTGTTACGAGGCTCTAACGGCGTTCCAAACAGTCCAGCTGAGACCGTGCTACTATAAAAAGTTCAACCATGAAAGTACCTCCATAGAATCAACTGCTCATACTTTCTCACGTTAAGACCGTAGTGTTGTGTAATGGCGAGGTAGAATCTGGCAGATACTTCCACAACGTTCTAGAGACCCCTCTATGATTACAGAAGGAACTGATTTCGTTGCAATTCCAATTTTAGAGATGATTACTTTTCTTGTAGGCATTGTTCGAAAGAAAGTTTTGTAATTTCTTATGAACTATGAAAGTACTGGAATGCTTTGCGAGCCGTATAAAAAGGTATTCAATTATACAACATACAGATAGATTCAATTCACACAGTTAGACGTATTCACCAGAGAGATATATTACCGAGCTGTTTATGCTTTCGTAAACCAACTTGCTGCTTTTTAAGTGCATAGAAACGGACACTATTAAACAGGAAGAACCAAATCCGGACCGGCAAGAACAAAACCATGAACTACTTACAATCATTTACAAAGTTACTTTACACCAAGCTAGCAAAACAAAATTTCTGTGGCCAACATATACGACACCCCCACATATGGAAACGTTGTCTCTTTTGCTAATCTGTCCTTTACGGCGACCCTTAAGTGCAGAAGTGGGTTGTCATTATCCATAACAATCGTTCAGTTTTCCTATTTCTGTATCCTGTTTTCCTTCGGGGCGCCTAGTTTTAATAAATTTAAACATTTATCTAACCAAGGATGCTAACAAAAGTGAACTATGAGTAATGCGCACGTCGGACTAGGCGTTTAAAAAATAAAAAAACTTGCAGTTTGGTACGTGAAAATGGCACCAAAACATCAACTTCAGAATGCAGCAATTGTTCAACACGCCCTCACTCAGTCACTTCGAACCCGATTTCAATGGGGCAAATGAAAGCTTGTTGTGAAACTCATAAGCTTTCAAATTATGTAAAAACCATCTTGATTGGTTCCTTACTTTCATCGGACTGTGCACTTTCGTTACTCGCATCCATTCAGAGATCGCCTAAGAAAAGGCTTCGGGCTGGTTTTCTGATGTAAACAAAGATCACGTGACTACTGATCAGGGCGACAGCACTCTCTCGTGGGGAAACTGGTGTTGCTTGTATAGCATTCACGTACACAGTACATACGTTAGCGGTAGCCTATACAGTGTAATATTAATGTGGACTCAGTAGTTTATAATTTTCCTGCCGAAAATTGCCGTTTTTGAAATTAAACTAAATTACGATGTTTTGTAAAACACTCTTAACGCCCTGCTAAAAAAATGGAATCGTCCATTATCGAGAAAGCTGAGGTTGTGAATAAACAAACGCTTTGCCAGTGTCATTGATTGCACGTAATCCTGTGCTCTGTGTGTGCGGTTCGGTCTCTTATGAGACAAATGGCCGTAAACGTTTCCATATGCCCACCCACCACACAAGACCATTTACAAACAGGAAAACAACACACGCCAGAAGGCAGCAACACACACCCGAAGGCAACAACAAACGCCCGAAAGCAACAACGCCCGAAGGCAACACAACACGCCCGAAGGCAACAACACGCCCGAAGGCAACACCACGCCCGAAGGCAACAACACGCCCGAAGGCAACTTCACGCCCGAAGGCGACCCCACGCCCGAAGGCAACCTCACGCCCGAAGGCAACAACACGCCCGAAGGCAACACCACGCCTGAAGGCAACTTCTCGCCCGAAGGCAACAACACGCCCGAAGGCAACAACACGTAAAAAGCCCAGGGCAAATACAGGTGCACATTGCCCAAGGGTGCCCCGGAGGCAGTTGTGGTAAAGGGTAACCTCATTATCCCCACGCTTAAACAAGCTCCACAACCGGTCCTACCCAGGACCAACTTGCTACAAGAGACCTTCTGAAAGAAGGTAGCCTAGAGAGATAATGTTCAACCCCGAATTCCTCAAAGGCTCAACGTATACATACCGGACTCGAACTAACACTGTTTGAGAGGGAGATCGCCAACGAATTCAGACACTGAATCTAGAACGTTGTGCCTGCTACTGTCGATTCACAACACTACCATATTAACCAGATCCAAGAGAAGCCTAACATTTCTACGGTGTGAGTGCTATCGCCAAGACTAGCCTGATAAGTACACCGAGTAACTATTGTAATGACAGGCCTAGTTTTAAATAAGTAGATTTTGTATGATTTAAGGGAAGGGGGAAAATAATAAACTTTTCAACGTTACATCTCATTCTTCTGCATTTTTTCACTTTTTTACTTGGTTTTGTATTACACCGAGCGGTAACAAGTGATGACTCCAGGATCTGGTTCCGACGGGGACGCAAGCTCCCCGAAAGGAGGCAGCAGCCCAAAGCAAAGCCTATAGCCAATTGCGACAGGTTGCCGGGAAAAGGGTGAAGCCAACCTGAAAATTTTCAGCATTCATCACGGGCAGAAACTTTTCACTTTTAACTGAAGCCTGAGGGAAATTTTTGGAAATTAGGTCTATGCCTTTTTAAAAGAATTGAAACTTTGGGTTCTATCTATATAATTGAAAAGTGGGAGGTTTTATCGACGAAACTGCCCTCCTCGAGAGGCAAAACAAGAAAACTCTTTGGGAATCTGATCGTCGTCGGTAATTACGTACTTTATCTTACCCAGTAAGCAAGCTCGTAGATAAGGAAGGGGGCAGGAGGCTGCGCCCAATAGAAAATTTTTCTCCCCTTAGAATATTCAAAACTTTTGCCTTAATGCAACCCAGTACGTCTCGCCCCCTGAGAAAATATTTCCACCCGAAGCTACCCCCGCCACCTTTGGTATCTTCTCTGGCCACGGGCCTGCCAGTAAGGCTCTCCTGTGAAGTGGGAAAATTCTCTGACGAAATTCCAGCCTTCACCGGCGGTGGAAGGGGCACTAGCCCGTGCCCTGCTCGGTGCCCCCGTTGTATCAACTCTCATATTTCAGCATCTTCTGCCTTTCTGGCGGCATTGTTTTTCCTGTCTTAATTCCTTCAGTGACGAAACAAGGTAATTGTAAAGAAAGTACTTTTTTATATATTCGGTCTTGATCACTGTGTGTAGCTACTGGGAGCACAAGATCACCGCTCCCCTCACTATAATATCCCTTAGTGACAAATAACACCTTTTCCTTTTAACTACATACGACTAGTCCATACTCAGAGCCCACATGAGTTAGGTCCAACACACCCCACCCCCACCCCTCGTCTCCCTTAAATATAACTTTCCTGGGTATGCCGCTGTTGGATCAGCAACGTGATGTTTGCAATGAAAACGAAGACACCGTTTTAATTGTTTGCCTTTCCAAATAAACATAAAATGAAGTCAAGCATGTGATAATATTTGGTCTGACTTAGTGGAGCAGCAGAAGGGGTTCTGTCCATGGGCGTCAGCAGAAAAAAATTTAGGGGGCAAAACTTTTAATTGATCAAATCAGGGGAAATTTTTACTCCCAGAAAAGAGCTTCATTGCTAAATGTTGGCACTTTTTACAGGGGTGTAGCCAGGAATTTGACGGGGGCGAAACCTGTAGGCAAACTATCTAAGCGTAGCATCGCCATAGTTTGGCGCGAAGCGCCAAGAAAATTTTGACCGAAATGTCTCCCAGATCGGTGAAAATGGCACTTCCCATGCCTTGTGAGTTGCATCTAATCATTTTCCATATTGAAAGCTCATGTTCTGGAAATTTTCTATAGGTATCATAAAAAATGTTGATGTTATTTTTGGTTTTGATTTTCCAGGGGGGCAAGTGCCCCCCCTTCAGGGCCGCCGACGGGGGGACAAGGGGACAAATGTCCCGGGGCCCGGGGTAATTTGGGGGGCCCCGGGAGAATTGTTCATTAAAATTATATTATATCATATCGAATTATTTCCTCGTGAACACTACACTTACTTTGATGAGAGGGGGCTCGCATTGAAATTTTGTACCGGGGCCCGGGTCGGCAGCTCTGCCCCCCTTGCCCTCCCCTTCCGACGCCCATGGGTCTGTATAGGCAGAATCCCTAAGAACGGTTCTGCCTATGATGGCAGAGTATGGGGAAGTACATCTTCTGATATTTTGTTTCCCCAGACATTATTCAACGTCTGACTGCATGTAATTGAAATGTACGGTTACCAGGTTTATCAGGGGATTGGAAAGGTCGAGCCGCAAACTTTATAGCCCTACAAATTCATATATGTAATTCCATTTAATTATAAAATCATAACTTTTAAACCACTATTTAGAACGCTTTCCATTAACGGAATAATAATAATATACTTGGATGATTAAGCTGTTTAGTACAGGCCTGTCAAACCCAGTACACATAGCCTGGGTACGAGGCTGCAACCCCCCCCCCCCATTCGGGTAAATGAGTTGCTATTAGGGGGCAAAATATACGTGTTTAAATTTTAAGGCGAAAGTGTCCCCAAATGAAAGTGATTTCGTATGCCCATGTGAAGTTATGCATACGCAACGTGTTTGTGAAATGAACGGGACTGACAAGTTTATATTGAAACATTGTTCATGTTTCCATTCTGCCAAATGCAGTTTGCCGAGATGTTTCTCAAAGCACGTTCGTTACCTTGATTCTCCTTTACAAAAACTTAGTTGTGTCCAATGCATTAACACACTTGAGAAAATAAATATAATGTAATGAATTTTACATTTAGGCTTATTAAGTTAATTGAGGGCCGCCATTTTGTTGTTTACATGATTGCAGCATTATTGTGCAATACCTAATGGACATGATATCTACAGTTCTATATGTCTCCTCTGCACATAGTACCATAGTTCCGTTTTTCAATCGGTCAATTACTTACAGCACGCCACTCTCGGCCAATGAGGACCCTCGGTCCCTGTCCTATGTTAGTAACTTTGTTGCCGAATTGAGAAACTTCAACGCTCCCACATGTGCATTAGAGCTTATCATATACCGCGTTCCAGGAGCACGTATAGCTACCCAGTCATTTTTAAAGCCGGCTAGTATAAATGCAAAATGATTGGCCAATCATCTATAAATATAATTCAACCAAGAGGAGGAGGAATAATTAAAACTTTCTTCTTTCATTTTTGTTTTGATCCCCGTACCGAAGCTTTCGCAGGAGCGATTGACTTAACCCAACAAAACAACATTGTAGCATCAGAGCAAACTTATTTATGAGACAAAACCCTGGAGACGACTCGCAAAGGATACAATTCATAACCATGCAAGTTCCCCTTAGAAGAAAGGTCCCCAATGTTGATCATATTAAACAAAGTAAGGTAAAGTCCCGGTACTTTTCCCTACAATGCTAGGAGAAACAAAGGTACGGTAGTTTAGCGAAAGCTACACCTTTGAAATATACTCATGAGCTGATGAGTACATTTACCTAGAAACTCTTGTTGCCTTTACAAAATGATACACAGTACATACTTGTCTGTGAAATATTTTTACACTGTTTCTCAGCCAGGGAGCAAATAACACTAAGGATAATGAGCTGCTTGGGCCGTCACTGCTGTTGGCATAAAAATTTCAGTCTTTTCCTAGTCGTGCGGATTATATTAAGTCTGAAAAATGTATTTAATACAAATTTACATCAAGTGTGGAAATTTTTACCAGATTCAATCCAAACACCGCCTTAAATATGAAAAGTTCTTAAAGGGGAGAGGTCAACACCTTACCTTACACCAGGACAACATATCAAATTCACGGCATTGGGACCCTGTCTTAGTCGTTAATCAAAGGGTTGATGGCATTTAAGGCAATGGTTCAAAAAGATTGGGTAACACTGCTAATTTAGAAGGCCTACTGTTTCTAAGTATGAAACCTAAAAATACTGAAATTGCAAATGTTTAGATGCATCAAACAAATTATTGTACAAGGTCCACACAATACCACTGATTTTATCTTTCTGCTTTGATTGTTTCATGACCCCCCCCCCCCCCGGATATTTTAGATTGCAATTTCCTGCAATTTGGGGCATTTGGGATGCCAAATTTTTCACACTTTTCACACTTTTTCACACTTGCAACCCATGCAGGGTCGAAGAGGAACTGTATAGCTACAGCTGGTGCTGTGGGGCGACTTTTGAACAGTCATAGGGCGTTTCGAATTTACGTTTTTTTCACCTCAGTCCAAGCAATGGTGGGGCGAGGTCAGGTCGGGGTGGGCGAGGTCCAAGAAACTACAGTTACGCGTGATACAACAAAGTATGTAACCTCATGCTGAGATCAGTGGCCACACAATTTCCCCCGTATCTGCTTTCGGAGAGTGTGGTCTAGTCAATGAGAACCAAGCTTTTCGGCGCGTTTTCACTCGTGGTACTTTCTTTTATAGCTTAAAATAATAAATGGTACATGCAGTTCACACCCCCTTCCTATAGGTAACCTAGACATATTATGTACAGTTCTCTGTAAAGGTAGGAAGATTCATCCTCAATTGCCATTTAGTTGCTTTGTCCTATTTACCCTATACTGTACATGATCCGGGGTAGACCCTTTCGTCGGATGTAAACAGGGTGGATACGATACAGTGTTCTTTATTCTCCACAGCTGTCGCCACAGATGATCTCTGTTTGCTTTCAGTCTTTAAATATTTCTTCAAATCAGATTTTCTGAAAAAGAAATATTTTAGTCAGGGCAAAACTAAATTCATCAAGCATTTGCATTTTGCAAAGCATCATATCAAATGGAATGACATTGTGCAAGTTTTAGCTTCTTCAGTGAGGTACCTTCCGACGCCATTCTTCCCCTCCTCAGCCGACCTTACAGGGCATGGAAGTCTGGTGCCCGGTCGGGCGACTCCTTGCACCACTCTCCTGAAAAATGAAAACTCAAGGTGGATAAATAGTTAGAAGCATCTTAAAAGGCCTGGGAAGTGCCACATTTTGCAATCAAACTTCGTGTTACACAACACGTCAATGGATAGAGGGGATTCTCTTACCGTCCACTTGTGCACGTTAACTATACGCCAGTGGAGATGTATGCAGATGTATTGGGGCGCTCCCAAAATTGGCTGCCCGTGTGCTCCCCCTCCCAATGAAATTTTGGATAATCAAACATTATGCACAAACACACCGTTTATATATCGATATGAACACGAGGACCATCGGTCAATTTATAAGTCAATCATGGTGCTAATATTGCACAAAATGTTCTAAAACTATCATTTTGCCGCGCGTTTCGCGTACATCTATTTCTTGATCAATGTGAAGCACTTCCTTACGGGGAGATATAATCCGCAGCTATCTTTTCAACATCTATTTTCAACAGTAATAGGACGCCTGCGGCCCAGTAGATAGGAGGATACCTAAATAGCTCCATCTCCATTTGTTTTAAAAGTCAGTGCCTAAAAATAACCAAAGAAAACTGCGCTCTCCTGAATCCTCTCCGAGACGGAACCAAGCACCACACCAGGGATCATAAAGTGTGATACCTCCAAAAGCAGTGTAAGTACTTGCTAGGAATTTCCAGAGATACTTTATAACAGAATTTTCTGCTCGCTTCACGCGTGCACCAGAGGCATCTCAGCGCGCACTAGGTTAGCCAAGATATTTCCATAAATTGCTTTAGGAAATGCAGGAAATATATTTGTCGTTATTATAAGGCACCAAAAACTCAATGAACCACATTCAAGGGCTTCTTTTTCCAAATTTCACTGGCTATAGCCCCGGATCCGCCGCCATAGACGTGCGTTCGAAGCTCTAATGTTAAGGCCTCCCCTGAGTGGCGTACCCGGAAGATATGTATCTCAACATTAATTCCCATTGGCAGCATGAGTAGATTTATTTTGAAGCCCAATGCAAAACTTAGCATGATCCATCGTAGCCACTTATCTCCCACCTCCCGTAATAATTAAATCGTTATAGTGCGAGTAAAGGCTAACCAAAATAGTCAAGTTATGGTTTTTATTTTTGTGATTCGCTTTGTGAGCACCCAGTGCCGTTTGGAGAAAATTGAATGCTTCATGCTAATGGATAAAATTTTGTAAATACGTCAGAGCCTCCGAAAGCTTCCCCCCACCCCGGACCCCATTGGAGCCTTGATCCTGGACAAGGTGTCGCAACCCAGCCGTTCCCTAAAAAATGCAGTAACATGTGAATGACAACGGTGCAGACTACAAACAACTGTATACGGGCAGTGGCCACGGTTGGTCGCCGTAGTAGCTGCTGTCGTGGCTTAACATTTCATTTGTCATCTTAAATTGACTCAGTGTTAGAAAAAAACACGTAAAGTAAAGTTCCTGTAAGTGTCATTAAATGTATAGAAATAGGCCGAATAATTCAGTCACCATATAGGGAAGTTCACGCGTCCAAAAGTCAACTATGGAATAGGGGAATTACTTGACCCAGATTAGACATGAGTTGTCACGTTATAGAAAATGTCAATACTAATAAAAAATAACTTCGAACTGGCCAATTAATGAGGCACATTGAGTTGGAAAACTACTCTCTTGGTGGCGTGATACTGTGAGGCCTACCCACTATTCATAAGGTTTTTTAGTTACAAGGGTCCGTTGATCGTAAGGGTCGTTATTCATAACGTGGTCTTCTAGAAAAATAAGGTTCGTTGTTCATACGATTCACTATTCACTATATTAGTCGTGAGGTTTACTATTCGTAATGGGCAAAAGGTTCGCCTTTCACTGTGACAATGGCAAAAAAGGGTCGATGTCCATAATGGCGAAAAAGGTTCGATATTCATAATGGCAAATGAGGTTCGATATTCATAATGGGAAAAAGGGGTTCGCTATTCATAATAGGAAAAGGAGTTCCATACTCACAAAAGAAAAGAGGGCGCTATTCACAATGGCAAGAGAGCCCATTAAACCTATAAAATGGATGAAAATTTCGTTATTTTGGAATCCCCACTTCAAAATCCCTCGATCCCCCCGACCCTTGTGTGTTAGGAATAATGAACCATATATTTTATTACGAATTAGAATAAACACTTACCCTCTTTATGAATATGGAACCTTTTTGCCATTATGAATAAGGAACATTTTTTTTTCTATGATGAATAACGAAACCCTTTTTCTATTATGAAAGAGGAACCGTTTATTCTTGTAACTTGTAAACAACAAAGCGGCGGCCATAAAAAGTTGAGGTGATTACATATACCTAATTACAATACTATTACAATACTGTATTCAGTAGTCAATGACGCAAAACTATTGAAGGTGTGAATGCAACCTTGGGCATATCTGAAGAATGAAAAGTGTCCATTGTCAAATGAAAATTACTTGTGAAAATTGCTGAATAGTCTCAATTGTTTCAAACAATAGCAGCAGGTCATGACAATTGTCCTGTCTGTTTTAGTGCAGGACATGGGTATACTCCCGTGCCACCAGCATTCATACATGCTGTCGCCTTCGACAAATATGATATTACGCACAACCTCACATATTGTCTAAATTAACAGAAGCCAAGGATGCTAATATTTGGATTTTATCAACACGAAGGATGTGGATGTAATGTAGGTCTAATTGACGCGATCTATGAACAAATTCCCACCCTGTTTCACCCTGTATTTGAGGTGGCACGCCTAAATAAAACACCCTAAATGGCTATTACTAGCCATACCAACTGGGAAATCCCCGATCAGTATTATGTTAATGAGCCTCTTATAAGAGGCCTAAGGAATATTTTTGAAAATTTGAGGGTCCTTAGATACAAATTAGTGTAGTGCAACATATTTTGCAAATTTTTAGGAAAATTAGTGAAAATTTTACGACATTTTTTACAGAGGAAACTAGGAGTTTCCGTCCTTGAATTGAGGGGGAGAAAACATACTTCCACCCACCATTTTCTGGGGCTGAAGCTCCCGCTTTCTACGCTTATAGTTTGCATGGTTTTCGTCGATAAAATTGGATTCTTTCTAGGACGTGGGACTTTTCTCGGCAGTTTATACCTCAAGGGTTGAAGAAGAAAATGCTATACCATTTAAAGCAGGTGATCTTCAACAGAGTCCACTGTGATATTATATCTACCAAGGAAGTTTGGCTTCCAGATTTATGAATATGATGTTATATATGACTGTATGACGTGACGGTGAGTGCATGGTCATTCTAACTTTTCCACATCTGCATGTTAAAAATAATATCGTAGAAAACATGTGACTTTTAGACAGAACTTACAGAAATGTTCTATTGAAGCAAGTGTTTGAAATTCTACAAATTTATTCAAAGATTTTATAGGATGCTTATAGAATTTGGGTTAAGTAAGACTTGCGTAAACATTGAATATCTCGTAATTTCTAGATATTTCTGTGAGGAATCTCTAAAGAAATGTTTTAAGAGTCTCTGTTACAGCCAAAGAATATCGTCATTACCGTATCTGTGAAATTCTCTGGCTATTATGGCTGTACGCAGCTGGGGGGGGGGGGTGTTTGCTCCCAGAAATTTTGGAAGTAAATTTTTATTTCATTGAGCTATGTAGATTTCCGACATTTTAAAATAAAGATTGTTCGGATGGAACTTGTAAGGCAAGGAAAGTGCCATTTCAGACAACACGGGAAGGAGTTTTAGCATTTTTTCTCGGTACTCTAAATGCCAGCTGATGGCGGTGCTCTGGTGCGCCTGCTGATCCCTTGCCAAAAAATTCTTTGTACGTTCATGCGTTCTATATATATTATGTCAAATTAAATACTTAAGATGTTATGAAGATTCTTCAGAGGTTCTCTCTTTAGAAATTCTTTGTAGATATTTTAGAGATCCTACAAAAGAGTTTAAAAAACTAGTTCTTTAAAAAAAGCCATTGAACTTCAGAAAGTCTGTAGATTTGCTTAGTTTTTTTTTTTTTTTTAAAGTATCACAGCAATTTGAAAACTCTAAGGATGATGTTATAAATTCTATGTAAAAAAAATTAAAATTCTATGTAATTATATACGTCATTTAGGTATGATCATGAAATAAAATCACATGGTTATATGTGCCCTGGTCCTTTTCGTGTTACATTCTGTTGCCTTTTTCCTTCAGGCTATTGGACAACATGAATTTGATTTTGGAGTCGAAAAAGTTGACTGAATTGTTCAAAACCTTGCATTCCCTGCTCTGGCTTGTAAAATCGATTAGTCAGTTGAAGCAGCAGTCTATTGGGTGCAGTCAAATCCTCATAATCGATGAACAGAGATTGGGCATAGTGGGATTCAAGGATGAGACTTATGTCAACTTTTCAAAATCTGGTTTGTGTGTTTACGTTTATAAGCTTTTATTGCTGTCGCATGTTACGATTTGTAATAAACAAAACATGTTTTCGATTCTTATCGCTTTGTAAATTGTCTACATTCAACGCCTGCAAATAAACGGTCCCCAACAGAGAAGTAATTACAGGTAGGCTATTACAATTGTATTTTTACTGCGAAAAACATTGAAAAGCCAGATTTGGGGATAACTTGAGAAAATTAAGGTATGCTGTATGGAACTGTTCAAGTTCATTCAACTGAGCATCTCCGAATATGCAAAGTTTATTATCATGTTTCATCAAGTATTACATGCGTATGGATATTGTGTGACAATGAGTACCACAATATAATATACAAATAATGAATGTTTATGAGTGCGATAGTATGCAAATAATGAATGTTTATGAGTGCGATAGTATGAATAATTTCATGAGTTGAAAGATTGAACGTTCTATTCAACGAGGCGAAGCCGAGTTGAATAGAACGTTAAAGCTTTCAACGAATGAAATTACTCATACTATCGCACGAATGAAAAACATTCATTATTTGTTTTATATAACACCTTATAATTTTGATCTAGTCGTTGGTTAAATTTGTGTTTTGGCGGTCACTATGGATTCGTGTTTGTCCGTGTAGTAGCTCCATGGTTTGTCGTTTGCTAACTGCGCGTTTATGTACCTAATATAGAGGGATTCTTTGTGACGTCAAGCGCGCTGGATTCCCAGGCACTTAAGGGCAAAACACACATACGCAGTAAGCACATTTACAGCACACGCGCACGGCATTGCCATAGATACTTCTGTGACACAATGGACGCTTGTCCTTCAAAACCAAAAAGACACCCGATCACTTGAGGTCGGTGAAACAATGTACGATCCCCACTGCTGCAGTGATTTCTTGAGACGCGGCGCGCTCAATGCATCGCTGACTCATTGCCGTGGGTTAGTTAAGGGTTAATCAACGCTGGCCCTTGCATTAAGTAGAGGATAATGCACGATCGGGGGTTAATGCAAGCGATGCACGAGGGCGCAGCCCGAGTGCATCTAGCGATAGCATTAACCCCCGGAGTGAATTATCCTCTATTTAATGCACGGTCCAGCGTTGGTTAACCCTGTTCATTCATACACAACAAGATTTTGATGAAAAAAGACGAAAAAGAAAGAAAATTTGTGTTTGTAGATAACCACATTTTTATTAAAATCAAACCCCGGGTAAAGATGAGACGTATTTACAACCATTCAAAACAACATTCTCGCGCAAATAATAAAGTAGGCCTACTATTTAACAAAATAAATTCAATAACAATATTCATAAATCATGAAATAAAATAACGATGTAACTAAATTTGGATAAATATGTTCTCGTTTAAATTCTTCAACATCCGAAAACAGGAAAAAAGGAACAGTTGGTAACATTCTAAAAATAAATGATCCATGGCAACACTCCTTAGTAACGGCTAATTTGTGTCACTGCACAGGGCTGGTGTACAATGTTCTAGCCTTGGCCTAGCACGTTGTATACGCATGAGGTCTACGTACGAAAGTACGTGTATTCAGTGACCTAGCCGCGCCTATCCACCTGCTTCATTGTAGGCCTATATGCGTAAACAGCGCGGTCTTTTCAAAATTGTTCGTCATTTGTACAAGCCCTAACGGACCTGTTAAGGTATTCTTTAGCTTTAAAGTTGCTTCAAATTTTGGATTTTGTCTAGGATAAACTACTGATTTTGGACATAAACAGTTACAGAATTTTGGAACGTACATTTGGAGAAAAGTTTGGACATGTTAGAGGTCTCAACCCTAACAGCAGAAGTAACGTTGATATCGTTCGAGGATTCAGTGGTTGACAAGCAGCCTTCATGTACTCTAACGTTACGGAGGCTTAGGCCTAGGCTATTTGACTGTGATTTACCGTGTGCGGACCCTTTGCCTGTGAGGGTTTCATGCAACATATGCGAACAAAAACGTTTCTGAGAAATGGAAGCATCTTGGCAGTAGCTTTTGATGCTGTTTTCGTTTCTGTGTCCACTCATGGCCATAATTACACGTGTTTCAATGCCAGCGTTACTGAGAGCTGTGATAGTTGTGGCCCGAATACTGTGATTTGTGTACTTCTGACTCAACTTTGCCTTTTCAGAAATCTTCACCATCATATTTCCCAGTGTATTTACGCCTATTGGTGTGTTGGTGTACCATACTTCGTCTGATTCCAGCACAGATGATTTGGGCCGTTGAAAAAGGTACTCGCATTTTGGATTTAGTTTACTCAAGTACTTTTTGATCGCCTGTACAGGACACTTTTCATCATTGGTTGCGTACATGCGGTTTTGGGATTGGAAATCGTCTTGTAGGTCACCTGGATGATTCTTAGTCGCTTCGTTGAATTTCAGGAAGACGTATTCGTTGTTTTCGTCGTCCAAACCAAAGCCAAAAGAAGATTTTTTAAGAGAACGCAGACCTTCTCGACCTCGACGACAAAAGTGATACTCCAGATAAAACCATACAAGATTCAACAGCGAAGAAGGGTTATCCATGGATAAAACTTTGCTGTCAAACATAGCTTTAAGGTCACCTTCAGATATGGCTGGTTTGGGACTACTCACGTCAAGGCCTTCCCTCTTGAATTTCTTCAGCATACCAAGAAATACGTTGTTTGCACTCTGAAATTCTCTGTCCCGAAGAATGTTCACCTGACGGTTGTACGGAGCCCCTGTCAGATGGCGATGGATTGCAGCCCTCAGTCCTCTGTACGATTTGATTGCATAAGGACTTCCATCTTGTTTTCGGACTTCCCCGTAAAATCGACGAAGAAGAGAGGCCAATTCCGGCACATCAAGTTAGTTGTTCAAAATCTGTTGAATAGGCTTTCGCTTGACACCATTCTGAAATTTAGAAAGGTAAGAAGACTGTACTTAGGCTACCACTGACAGTTAGCCCTGTTCTAGTTAATTGTAGCCTGCCCGAAATAGCCCAACGTTAAACTATGCTTAGGCCCGGCCTAACACCCAAAGTTGTCTTTGGTCACCCCAACAGAAGTTCTCTTCTCGTGCATTCATATCTTGCACCAGCAAAGTATGGGCACCCTAACCTTCAGCTGAAAATGCATTTTAGGCCGAATTCCACCATAGCGAACAGTATATAGGCATAGATTTGAGTATTAGGTGGGTGGAGTGGGACGTACTTAAGACGGTCACTATAGGCCCAGGCCGTATGTCTAGGGCCTAAGCTAAAGTAAACTATGGATTGTACGGTCCATCTAGCAAAAAACAAACCTTTTAAGAGTTTAACTCCCCATTTAGTGGACTTCTTCGTCGATTTCTCATTTCTTCCTTCACCAATGTCATCCAGGTCCTCCTCTGCAAGGTTTGCAAATCTCGCAGCATTTTCCTCTGTTTTCATATCATCTAATGTCGTTAGATCGAAATTTAAAGCGAAAGATATTTCAGCCATTTTTGAGATTTGGATTAAAAGCTGACATACGCGCTAGCAGACGACAAAACACTATGTCGATGTTAGTACGGTATTACTGTATTCATCCGCCGGTGATTTTACTCTTAATTTACCGTGCGTTTATCCTAGGATAACGCACGGTCACCTGACCGTTATGGACCAACAGGAGTCGAGGATTTTTACTAAGTATGTATGAATATATACTAACCAACCATCGTGGGTTAGTATATATTAAATAACACCTTATTAATTTCTCTACATCTGATTCGAAGATTGGTGGTCACATGCCATGCGTGATTCGGCACTATCATCAAGATTGCGGATCTCGACCGTTGGTTAGTATATACTGTTACAAGACGACCCGTCAGAAACACCGGATTGAATCCATCGACGAGCGAATGGAAAGTTCCAGAGAATTCAACTTCAACGCAGCCTTTCTAGAACTGTCTAGAAGTGAGAACTGTTTACGTTATGTCGCAATTACAACTACTGTGTGTTCTAGAAGTTTCTATTAAGGAACGTTCTCGTAATTGCTGGACTGTGTACACTAGAAGTTTCTGTTAAAGTCTGGAGAGTTCTCGAATAAAAGCCTAGCATATAAAAGGCAGTTCAACAACTGAGAGAGAGAGATACCCCAATACTTCATCGAGAGACACCATCGAGTCCAGACGTTATTCTGCGGTCCGTTTGTTGACCGAATCATATGAGGCCAGCCACTGACAATTCACACTTGTGATAAATTGCCTTACGCCGTTTCTACACTGTGTATTGAGGTTGTTATCATCCATCGCCTACCTAGCCTTGTCATTATTCGCTCGTGGAACCAGTTCCTACGCTACAGCACGCTGCAGGTCTACCACTGTGCCATCGTCAACGTGCATGCACTACCAGCCCTTGGACCAGACCAGGCAAATATTAAGTAAAGGATTGTGAGTAAGTTTAATTAAGTATTGTAAATTTAAGTAAGATAAGGAGATTGTAAATAATCATTAAGTTGTTGAATTTTAATCTCGTTCTTCTGTGATCTTTCGCTGTTATTGGTTTGACTTGCGACCACAAGCCGTAACAGAATTGGTGGCCTAACATCCGGGAACGAAAAGTACTAGAAAATTCGAGAAATTCTGTTGTGAATCGTAAGCAACTGTGTCTGCTCAAACTACTTATTTGTTTGTTGAAGGCTTGATACAATTTCAAAATGCCATTCAACTTAGATAAATTCGTGGCTAGTCCCTCAGTCGAGGAACTAGATTCATTAAAGAAGTCTGAGATTGTAAAGGTCGCAAAACATTATGGCATTGAATTTCAGCCTTTAATGCGGAAAGACGAGATTAAAAGATATGTTCTAGAATATCTTGTGGATGAAGGTGTCCTGCCTAGTACAGTATTGGAAACAGCTATCACTGTGCCAACTGACAACACATTTGAATTGAAAAGGCTTGAATTAGAAATGAATAAGGAGATTAGATTAAAAGAAATGGAAAGAGAAATGCAAAAGGAAAAAGAGGAAAGAGAAATGCAAAAGGAAAAAGAGGAAAGAGAAATGCAAAAGGAAAAAGAGGAGAGAGAAATGCAAAAGGAAAAAGAGGAAAGAGAAATGCAAATGCAAAGGGAAAAAGAGGAAAGAGAAGAAAGAGAAAGAAGGGAGGAAAAGGCAAGAGAACATGAATTTAGGTTGAAGCAACTAGAGTTAGGGGTCATAAAAGGCTCAGACCCTAAAATAGGCTTGGATACTGGGGGATTCGATGTTTCTAAGCACGTAAAATTTGTCCCCAAATTTCAGGAGGATAATGTAGAGAAATTCTTTAATCATTTCGAAAAGCTGGGTGAGCAACTAAAGTGGCCAAGAGATAAATGGTCCATACTCATCCAGAGTAATTTCACAGGCAAGGCTCAAGAAGTGTATTCCGCTCTGTCAATAGAGGACAGCATGGATTATGATAAGGTTAAAAAGGCCATATTACAAGCCTATGAATTGGTGCCTGAAGCTTATCGCCAAAAATTTAGAAAGTATCGTAAGGCGGATACACAAACATACGTAGAGTTTGCTTATCAAAAAGAAAGGCATTTCGACAGATGGTGTGCTTCCAAAAAGGTCTCCACATTTGACACTTTAAGACAACTGATGCTGGTCGAGGAATTCAAACGGTGTGTGAATGATGACATTAAGACTCACCTTGAGGAAAATAAGGCTGACAACTTGAAAGAAGTTGCAAATTTGGCTGATCAGTATGCTCTTACCCATAAGTTTGGTAAAGTGGGTCAGACTCAAAACAAGGGTCAGTTTAATAGGCCAAATAAGAAATATGGCAATAGTAGTGGCACAACAAGTAATAGTGGATCTCAGTCTGGTTCTATCTCTCCAACAAATTCTGGTAAAAAACAACCAGATTCAAGTCGTCAAAAGAACGACCAGGTCAGCTCAAACAAAGCTGCCTTTAAAGACATAAGCTGTGGTTTCTGTCACAAAAAGGGCCACACAATGGCAAATTGCTTCACATTGGCAAAATTAAAGGAGACTGAAACAGCCTCCAATGCCTTAGCCAATGCAGAGAATTCTTCTGAGGTAGTCGTGACTTTACGGCCTAATTCTAGTGACCAAATTAAGGAAGAATACCTTCCATTCGTGTCTGAGGGGTTTATTTCCCTAGATGGGAATTCAGCTCATCCACCCGTCAAAATTAAAATTTTGCGTGATACAGGCGCAACTCAGTCGTTGCTTCTTGATGGAGTTTTGCCATTATCGGACTCTACTTCCACAGGGGCAAATGTACTAATTCAGGGGGTTGAGTGTGGATTTATTTCTGTCCCTCTCCACAAAATTAATTTGAAGTCAGATTTAGTTTCTGGGTCGGTCATAGTAGGGGTCAGACCTACTCTACCTGTAAAGGGGGTATCTCTGTTGCTAGGCAATGACCTAGCTGGTGGAAAGGTAGTAGCCAATGCAATTTTGACAGATAAACCATGTGATTATAACAACACAGAGCAATTAGAAAAGGAATTTCCAAATTTATTCCCTGCCTGTGCTGTCACTAGAGCTATGTCACAAAAGCTCGCCGTGGATGATAATCTTAAACATCCACCCTCCAAAAGTGAGGATACAGTTCCCAAAAGTGGAACAAGTAGGGAATCATGTAAGGATGATAATGTTAAACATCCACTCTCTGAAAATGAGGGTATGATTTCCGAAAATAAGGATGATAAACTTAATCATCCGCCCTCTAAAATTGAGGAATTAGTTCCTAAAAATGGAACAACACTCCCAAAAGAGGAGTCAGAGTCTGAAACAGATTCTAGTAAAAATATTCATGAAAGTGAAGATTCTTGGTATGATCTCAGCCAATCTTTTATGACTAATCTTAATGATAGTCAGGATTGTGAGTCTCCTGGCCCCACACATAGTGAGGGGGTAGAACAGGAAAAATCAAAAATGTCTGACACACTCCACAGAGACCAGTTGTCAGTCCAACAACAACATGATGAAGAGCTTCAGCCATTAATGGCTGGTGCACTCACTGAGGATGAATCGAAAGACGTCCCAGTCTGCTTTTATTTGAAAAACAATATTTTGATGCGTAAATGGCGACCACCTGATGCACTATTAGATGAAGAGTGGAGAATTTACCATCAAATTGTGGTACCTAGGACTTATAGAAGGGAAATACTGAGTATTGCTCATGAAATGCCATTTGCAGGGCACCTAGGAGTCAATAAGACTTACCACAGAATTCTAAATCACTTTTATTGGCCAAAACTTAAAAGTGATGTGGCCAAATTTTGTAGGACCTGTCACTCATGTCAAATGGTTGGGAAGCCGAATCAGAATATTCCGGCTGCACCCTTAAAGCCAATTCCTGCTTTTGAAGAGCCATTTAGTAGAGTCATTATTGATTGTGTAGGCCCCCTACCTAAGAGTAGGGCAGGGCATCAGTATATATTAACCATTATGTGTGCTTCTACGAGGTTTCCAGAGGCAATACCTCTGAGGAATATTAAGGCTCGGACAGTCTTACAAGCTTTACTTAAATTTTTCACATTGTTTGGGTTGCCTAAAGAGATCCAATCAGATCAAGGGTCTAATTTCATGTCAACTGTATTCCAACAGATGTTGTATGAGTTAGGCATAGACCAAATTAAGTCTTCGGCTTATCATCCTGAAAGCCAAGGGGCTTTAGAAAGGTTTCACCAAACATTGAAGAATATGTTAAAGACATATTGTCATGATAATGAGAGAGATTGGGATGAAGGCATTCCATTTGTAATGTTTGCTGCCAGGGAATCTATACAAGAGTCACTTGGGTTCAGTCCATTTGAACTTGTCTTTGGACACACAGTTCGTGGACCATTGAAATTGTTAAAGGAGAAGTGGTTATCAGATCCAGGTGAAGACATACATCTACTTGATTATGTATCCCGCTTTAAAGATCGTCTTCATGGAGCATGTGAACTTGCTCAGGAAAATCTGAAACACTCTCAGAAGAAAATGAAAGCGTGGTATGACAAGACCACTGTGAAAAGAGAGTTTAAACCTGGTGATAAGGTGTTAGTGTTTTTACCTGTTTCTGGTCAGCCACTTCAAGCTCGCTTTCAAGGACCTTATGTCATTGAGAGAAAAGTTAGTGACACAGATTACGTCATTTTGACACCTGACAAGCGTAAATCTAAAAGAGTATGTCATATTAATGTGATGAAGAAATATTATGAAAGAGAAGATTGTGACATTTCTAAGGATGAAAGTGTACATGATGTAAATAGCAACACTAATGATACAGGTGATCAAGTGTGTATTATCAATGCTGATTATGAACTCAGTAATGATGAGATCAAGGCTAATAATGTTCCTGATATGTGTATTAAGTTACAAAATTCTGATGTGTTGAAAAATCTTGACCAGAAATTAAGTCATCTGGATCACAAAGAAAAGTCAGAAATGAAATCATTAATCTATGAATATGCATGCTTGTTCTCAGATGATCCCACTAGGACAAGTTTGATTGAACATGATGTTGATGTGGGAGATGCCACACCAATCAAGCAGCATCCTTACCGAGTTAACCCTCGAAAACGACAACATCTCAGGGATGAGGTTCGGTATATGTTAGACCATGACATTATAGAACCTAGTAATAGTGAATGGTCTTCCCCTTGTATATTGGTCCCCAAGCCAGACGGTGGGTACAGATTTTGTACTGATTACCGAAAGGTGAATGCAGTCACAAGAACGGATTCCTATCCGATACCCCGTATCGATGATTGCATTGATAGGATTGGGAAAGCTACGTATGTGTCAAAGTGTGACTTACTAAAGGGGTACTGGGAGATACCACTCACTGAGAGGGCTCGGAAAATCTCGGCATTCGTGACGCCAGATGGGTTATTTCAGTATAAGGTTATGCCGTTTGGTATGAAAAACTCACCGATGACGTTTCAGCGCTTAGTAAATGATCTTACGTCAAATTTAGAAAATTGTGAAGTATATGTTGATGACCTTATTGTGTACAGCAACTCGTGGGATGAACATGTACAACATGTTAAGGCATTATTTGACAAACTTGCCAAAGCTAATTTGACTGTCAATTTGGTCAAAAGTGAGATTGCTTGTGCCCATGTGGTGTACTTAGGGCATGTGGTTGGTCAGGGTAAAGTTAGACCAATTAAGGCTAAAGTTGAGGGCATTGACAAATTCCCTGCCCCAACTGATAAAAGGCAGCTCATGCGCTTCCTAGGTATGGCTGGTTACTACAGACGTTTTTGTCCGAATTTCTCTGACATTGCTGCACCACTGACAAAATTGTTAAAGAAAAATGAAAAGTTTGATTGGACGGATAATTGCCAAGCAGCATTTGAATCATTGAAAAAGGCACTAATGAGTTCACCAGTGTTGATTGCTCCAGATTTTGAAAAACAATTTAAGTTGGCAGTAGATGCCAGTGACAATGGCATAGGAGCAGTTTTGCTTCAAGCTGATGAGCATGGTGTTGATCACCCTGTTTGTTATTATTCTAAGAAATTTGACAAACACCAGAAAAATTATTCAACAATTGAAAAAGAGACATTAGCTTTGATACTTGGTCTTCAACACTTTGATGTTTATTTGGGAACTACTAGTTTCCCTATCACTGTATACACTGATCATAACCCTTTGACATTTTTATCTAAGATGAAGAATAAGAATCAAAGATTGATGAGGTGGAGTTTATTTCTGCAATCATATAATGTAGATATTAAGCATATTAAAGGGAAAGACAATGTTGTACCAGACTCTTTGTCAAGAATTTGATCTGATGCAGTATGTTGAAAATTTCACTGGAAGTTTTGAAATTTTGTGTTAACTATATATTGATGATGTTACTGTATTCATGTATCATCACCTTGCAAGACAAATTATATGTTATGATTATACCTTCCATTGAATATTGGACCACATAATATACATACTGTAGTTATTACTGTAAAGTTATACATTGTAAATATTGTAACTTAAGTTTTGTCCGAGATGTCCAAAACTTTTTCAAGGGGGGGAGTGTTACAAGACGACCCGTCAGAAACACCGGATTGAATCCATCGACGAGCGAATGGAAAGTTCCAGAGAATTCAACTTCAACGCAGCCTTTCTAGAACTGTCTAGAAGTGAGAACTGTTTACGTTATGTCGCAATTACAACTACTGTGTGTTCTAGAAGTTTCTATTAAGGAACGTTCTCGTAATTGCTGGACTGTGTACACTAGAAGTTTCTGTTAAAGTCTGGAGAGTTCTCGAATAAAAGCCTAGCATATAAAAGGCAGTTCAACAACTGAGAGAGAGAGATACCCCAATACTTCATCGAGAGACACCATCGAGTCTAGACGTTATTCTGCGGTCCGTTTGTTGACCGAATCATATGAGGCCAGCCACTGACAATTCACACTTGTGATAAATTGCCTTACGCCGTTTCTACACTGTGTATTGAGGTTGTTATCATCCATCGCCTACCTAGCCTTGTCATTATTCGCTCGTGGAACCAGTTCCTACGCTACAGCACGCTGCAGGTCTACCACTGTGCCATCGTCAACGTGCATGCACTACCAGCCCTTGGACCAGACCAGGCAAATATTAAGTAAAGGATTGTGAGTAAGTTTAATTAAGTATTGTAAATTTAAGTAAGATAAGGAGATTGTAAATAATCATTAAGTTGTTGAATTTTAATCTCGTTCTTCTGTGATCTTTCGCTGTTATTGGTTTGACTTGCGACCACAAGCCGTAACAATACTAACCCACGGTCGTTGGTTAGTATATATTATATAACACCTTATTAATTTCTCTACATTTGATTGGAGGATTGGTGGTCACATGCCATGGGTGATTCGGCACTATCATCACGGTCGTGTGTTATCCATCGTGCAATAGTCTAGTATAACACACGGCTGTGCAATAGTCTAGTGTAACACACGGCTGTGACGTCACAATCACTGCGCGTACGTGCAAACTATGCCGCAACTCAATAAATCAACGCAGCTTTGAGGGTCGCACATTGCATACCGTACGTAGTAGACGCGTAGCTAGCAAACGACAAACCATGGAGCTACCACACGGACAAACGCCAAAACACAACTTTAACCAACGACTAGATAAAGGTAACGTTAGATAGTTATAAGGTGTTATATAAAACAAATAATGAATGTTTTTCATTCGTGCGATAGTATGAATAATTTCATTCGTTGAAAGATTTAACTTTCTATTCAACTCGGCTTCGCCTCGTTGAATAGAACGTTCAATCTTTCAACTCATGAAATAATATACAAATAATGAATGTTTATGAACTATCGCACGAATGAAAAAACGAATGAAAAAATATAATATGAATTATATAACACCTTATTAATTTCTCTACATCTGATTGGAAGATTGGTGGTCACATGCCATGCGTGATTCGGCACTATCATCAAGATAGCGGTGCTCGACCGTTGGTTAGTATATACTTAACCCACGGTCGTTGGTTAGTATATACTAACCCACGGCAATGAGTCAGCGATGCATTGCGCGCGCTAGGTACAAGCTATGCCGCGTCTCAATAAATCACTGCAGCACTGGGGATAGTACATTGTTTCACCCAAAGATATTACAAGCATAGATTCCAAACTTAAAATGGCGCGCTGACTCCTCATGGAGGCCAATATTTCGGGGCGGAAGTGCTGATCACTGCTCAGTCGTTTTGAAATCAAACAGGCAAATGAATGTCTTACAAAAGTATTAGTACTTGCTTTTTTGGAATGTTGTTGACTGAAGAAGTACTACGCCTCAATAAATACCACTTAAACAAGAATAACTTATTTCTTCAGCGCGGCATTCCACGTATTCACACTTGAACATGAACGCACAATGACTGGTTTTGCAAGTTCATGGACATTCATTGGTCAGTTTCTATGGTTTCTTCAAGTGACGCACTTTTATATGCGAGTTCAATTACTTACGCGCTCACAACGGAAAAGCAACTAACGCGTTTGTTTCCAGAGCGCGCAGAACTGTGCGTCAAGTATTCCGGACAATACACAGAGAAATGTATTCTGCGCGTATAGAACGCGTTGTAAACGTGCACACACGCTAACCTCTGTCAACAATGAAATTTTCTGTGACGCGTTCTTATTTTTGTGCGCAGATCACGGAATAGAATGGCGCGCATGTCAAATTTACACTTCCGCCCCGATAAATACGTCTCCATGAGGAGTCACTGAGCGTAACAGTGTAGGTATAGGAGTTTGGAATCTATGCTTATAATATCTTTGGTTTCACCAACGTCAAGTGATCGCGCGTCTCTTTGGTTTTGAAAGACAAGCGTCCATTGTGTCACAGAAGTAGTCTATGGTAATGCCGTGCGCGTGTGCTGTAAATACGCTTTCTGCGTATGTGTGTTTTGCCCTTCAGTGCCTGAGAATCCAACGCGCTTGACGTCACAAGAATCCCTCTGTATCAGGCAGGCCTACATAAACGCGCATTAAGAAAACGAGCTACTACACGGACAAACACGAATCCATAGTGACCGCCAAAACACAAATTTAACCAACTACTAGCAAAATTATAAGGTGTTATATAAAACAAATAATGAATGTTTTTCATTCGTGCGATTCGCCTCGTTGAATAGAACGTTCAATCTTTCAACTCATGAAATTATTCATACTATCGCACTCATAAACATTATTTGTATACTATCGCACTCATAAACAATCATTATTTGTATACTAACCCACGGCAATGAGTCTGCGATGCGTTGAGCGCGCTACGTACAAGCTATACCGCGTCTCAATAAATCACTGCAGCACTGTGGATCGTGCATTGTTTCACCGACGTCAAGTAATCGCGCTTCTCTTTGGTTTTGAAGGACAAGCGTCCCCTGTGTCACAGAAGTATCTATGGTAATGCCGTGCGTGTGTGCTGTAAATACGCTTACTGCGTATGTGCATTTTGCCCTTCAGTGCCTGTGAATCCAACCACTGAACTATATGCTAGGAAGGATCATTCCACAATAAGGTTTTGAAGCCATCATGGAGGGTCACGTGATGTAGGTTAGCTTACTCAAGTCGCCAATGCCGTAGAAACGCGTACCTAGAAGTGAAAACGCTTAGGCAATGATGTACATGCTAACGCGCCGTAGTAGGCCTTAGCGTCTCTTCAGCCTCTTGGACCTAATTTGCCGGCTACCACGCTTTTGCATGCACGCCATTGCGCGGAGGTAATGTTGCCTTGGCAACTTCCTGAAAAGGCATACATCACAATAGCCGTATAACTTACAGAGCACCAAACGCTCACCGTGTAGGAAGCTTTGAGGCACATCATTGGCCAAAATGCACGCGTTCATGTGCGCGCGTGTTACTTTCCCTTCGTGCGCCTTTTTGTCAAGAGGAAGCGTCCGACGCGTTGTACAGATTATCTGTGCACAGCTATGGACAGTCAGTAACAAGCGCGCCTACTCTGTGTACTGTTCAGTGACGGTGCTATCGCGAATGTTACGCAGTTATCGCGTCCCGACGCACCATACGAAATGCGGTCACACGCAGGACCACTCCTAAACACAAGGAAAGTTTGTAAAAAAAAAAACAATCTTTTGATCACACAATCATGAATCATAGTGTACAGATGTCCTACTAAGTAATTACAACAAAAGCACTGGCGACGTAATGAGTAACAAAGGATTGCTTTAGCGTGCACATCAATGATTCTGCGTTACCTTATTTTCACGTGTAGCTGCGCGTTTCTAGGGCAATGGAATCGACTTGAGTAAGCTAACCTACATCACGTGACCCTCCAGGTCGGCTTCAGTTTCGTCGCGTATTCCGCATTGACTTGCGTCCTCCAGTTATATAGCTCAGTGAATCCAACGCGCTTGACGTCACAAAGAATCCCCCTATATTAGGCAGGCCTACATAAACGCGCAGTTAGAAAACGACAAACCATGGAGCTACTACACGGACAAACACGAATCCATAGTGACCGCCAAAACACAACTTTAACCAACGACTAGCAAAATTATAATGTGTTATATAAAACAAATAATGAATGTTTTTCATTCGTGCGATATTCGCCTCGTTGAATAGAACGTTAAAGCTTTCAACTCATGAAATTATTTATACTATCGCACTCATAAACATTCATTATTTGTATACTAACCAACGGTCGAGCACCACAATCTTGATGATAGTGCCGAATCACGCATGGCATGTGACCACCAATCTTCCAATCAGATGTAGAGAAATTAATAAGGTGTTGTATAATATGAATTCATTCATACTTAGTTAAAATCCTCAACTTCTATTGGCTCATTAAGGTCAGGTGACCGTGCATTATCCTAGGATAACCCACGGTAAATTAAGAATAAAATCACCGGCGGATGAATACAATACCGTACTATATACACTGTATTTATAAGATCACCTAGCTTTAGATATGGCTAGCTGGCTTGACACACATAGGCCTAGCTAGCTGAGCATGATATGATATATCCAACGTTAGGCCTATGGTGTGACACTACTCACTAGTCACAAAAAGGCTTACGACAACGCTTCCAGTTCTAAGAAACACTTTTGTTCCCAAATCTTACGTGAAACCCTACAGAGGCAAAGGATCCATAAACGGTTATAATTCAAAGTCAAATAACCTAGGCCCAAGCCTAAGTAACGTTACAACTTACACAAAAGTTCCTTGTCGAGCACTGAATCCTCGAACGAAATCAGCGTTACTAACGTTACCGCTGTTAGGGCTGAGATCTCTAACATGTCCAAACTTTTCTCCAAATGTACGTTTGAAATGCTGTGACTGTTTATCTCCCAAAATCAGTAGCTGAATCCTAGGCAAAATCCATCATTTGAAGTAACTTAAAAGCTCAAGAATACCTGAACAAGTCCGTTAGGGTTTGAACAAATGACGAGCAATTTTAAAAAGACCGCGCTACTTAAAGCATACTGGTGGATATGTCACTACGTACTGAAGTATAGCCTATACGTCGTACGTGCATGTGTTTATTTACACAGCATGTGCACCCACAGCGTACACAACGTACAATATACTCTGTGTGCAGTGCAAATGTACATGATACAAATGCAAGATTTCGTGGCTAAGGGGTTACCATGGAGTCATAATACCTCTAGTTACTTTACCAACTGTTAATTCTACCTCCACATCACACAAACATCGGTATTCCATGAGATAGTACAGACGCTCACTCAGCCTCAGTGTACTTTTCGTTCTCACAAAGAGCGGACGTGCATTCTTTTGACGTCTGCTCTTTGTGCATCAGCTTCGGGTTTCTTACGGATTACAACGTACCTACCTGCTTTGTAGTTCAAGTCATCAACCGTACCTTCACAGCCCGACCTCTACCCTTGAGCGTGTAGGCCAGCTGTTGCCGAGGCTTCTTTTTCCAACTGTTAATTTTTTGTCCTTTTCGGCTGTTGAAGTCTAGAAGAAAACCATTTCTCAAATTTAGTCACATCGTTGTTATATTTCATGACTTATGAATATTTCATTGAATTCATTTTGTTTAATAGTAGGCTACTTTATTAACTGCGCACGAATAGGCCTATTGTTTTGAAAGGTTGTGAATAGGTCTCATCTTTCCTCGGGGTTTTGATTTCAATAAAAATGTGGTTATCTGTAAACACAAATTTTCTTTCTTTTTACTATTTTTTCATCAAATTCTTGTGTATGAATGAACAGGGTTAATCAACGCTGGACCGTGCATTAAATAGAGGATAATGCACTCCGGGGGTTAATGCTATCGCTAGATGCACTCGGGCTGCGCCCTCGTGCATCGCTTGCATTAACCCCCGATCGTGCATTATCCTCTAGTTAATGCACGGTCCAGCGTTGATTAACCCTTTATTATCTCATGACTTGAAAGATTGAACGTTCTATTCAACGAGGCGAAGCTGAGTTGAATAGAACGTTAAATCTTTCAACGAATGAAATCATTCATACTATCGCACGAATGAAAAACATTCATTATTTGTTTTATATACTACACCTTATAACTATCTATCGTTACCTGCATCTAGTCGTTGGTTAAAGTTGCGTTTAGGAGGTCACTATGGTTCGCGTTTGTTCGTGTGGTAGCTCCATATGGTTTGTCGTTTGCTAGCTACGAGTCTATATGTGCCTATTACGTACGATATGCAATGTGCGTGTGTGATCATCCCCAAAGCTGCGTTGATTCATTGAGTTGCGGCATAGTTTGTACGTACCGCAGTGATAGTGACGTCACAGCCGTGTGTTATACTAGACTATTGCACAACCGTGTGTTGTACTAGACTATTGCACGATGGATAACGCACGACCGTGATGATAGTGCCGAATCACCCATGGCATGTGACCACCAATCCTCCAATCAAATGTAGAGAAATAAATAAGGTGTTATATAAATTGGAATAATAAATCGTAACAAGAATGAAGGCGTCCGGATATACTTCGTTCAATTTTAAAAGTATCATAGCTGGGTTCTCTGGTATCATGTTGTGTTTTGAAGATCTAAGATAAGTTTTGAGTGATCGATTAACTTTTTGCAGGGTGGGGTGCTGATTTAGCCCTTCCCCCTCCCCACCCGTTTCCCCATAAAATGTGCCACCGTGCCGACCGTTAATGAAATGTTGTAAATGAAGAAGAACCTAAAAACTTGTGATTCTAAATTTCGTTGTGGAGTTTGTTTAAACGTGGGAGTAATGAGGTTACCCTTTGCCGCAACTGCCTCCGGGGTACCCTTGGGCAAGGTGCACCTGTATTTGCCCGGTGCTTTTTAAGTGCTGTTGCCTTTGGGCGTAGTGTTGCTATAGGGCGTAATGTTACCTTCGGGCGTGTTGTTGTCATTGGGCGTTGCGTCGTCCTCGGGCGTGTGGTAGCCTTTGGGCGGGTGGTTGACGGGTGGGGCTTTGTTTTGGGGTCGTTTGTGGTTGTTGGGCTAGGGTGTTGTTTTGGGGTTGGCTGCAGTGACAGTTTCTGAATCTCAGGAGTAAAAAAGACTCTTTTGTTCCCTGTTGTATGGTGTGTATAGTTTGTTTGGTATTGTGTTTGTGATCCGACAGGGTTTTTGTTTGGGTTTGGGCTTCTTAAGTTTCTCAGTGCCTGTTTCTACGTACTTAAAAAGCTCTAAATTTCGTAAACCTGATGTTTCAAAAATGAAATCGTAGTTTTCTTATTTTGTTTTGGAGGAAAATATCACTAAAATTATAGCAGTAGGTCACACGTCCATATACATAGCGTCCACAGTAGGTCACACGTCCATAGACAGAGCAAAGTTGATTGTGGTTCGTGGTCTTGATGTTGAGGTTACGGATAGTTCTGGTTTCCTTTATACACTCAGGTATATGTGAAGTGTGTTTAATTCGATGCAACTAATGCTTTATGTTTCTTTAACGTGTTTATTGATGGATGTAATAAGTTTTGAAGGGAGGGGACAGGAATTGGGGGGGGGGGGCAGACGAAGAGGCTTACGATTTTTATCACTGCTTGTAAGATTAGTACCTGTTCTTGAATTGTAACCGTTTTCAATAAAAAGCGATTACAACAACGACACATATACTTTACAATGAAAGGGTTTGTACCAGCTATCATGCCAGGGTGCGACGTCCCAATTGACTTATCAATTCTTGTAATTTAGAGCCATGAGAAGCAACGGGAATAGGGGCCTAAGGCAGGATTGTAACATGAGCCTGTTTTCCTGGTGATAATGACATGATTGGTTAATTGGTATAACCAGAAAGCCCAAAGGCTTAGTGATTCCTTACCGAAAAGGGGTGCTTTGTTGCACTAAGCCAGGGGCGCAAATCTCTGTTTGAGAGTGAGGGGGCGAAAACGAATATGGTGTACGCGTGGATTTGAAACTGTGCACGCGTAGCGTGCACCACGAGAGCGGCGAAGCGCGAAGCCCTCGTGGGTGGGGTCCCAGGGACCCGCCTTAGGGCCCCTGGTGGGGTCCAGGGGCAAAGCCCCGGTGGGGGTCCAGGGGGCGAAGCCCCCGGAAGCTCCTGGGTTTTAGTATTTCAGAAGCTGCAGAAAGATTATTTCGAACGGAAGTTTTTTAGTGTAAAGGCTCCTGGGTTTTAGAACATTTACACTTGTCAAAAGGGTTAGTTAGGGCACAAAGTTAATTAATACTACTGATGTGCTTCACGAACCGGGGCACAAAATGCAGAGACAGATCGCTCTGGCCTAGATTAGGAAACGAAGTGAAGGTATAACTAAGACATGTCTTAAGTGTTTTCGACTGAAAATTGATTCGTCTGCGCCGGGTTTCAGCTTCAGATGATATTCCATACGGCCTTGATCAACAGACATTCAAATACTATGTCAGTTATAGCCTATAATTGTATTGTTGTCATGTGTTGTTATCAAAGGGATGTCAAAAGTGACCAAGCGGCGAAAAAAATGAGTATTGCTATTCACATTTTTGGGGGCCAAATTAGGGTTTGGCCCCCCACTTTTTCACTTGAGGGGGCAAAGGCCCCCTTGCCCCCGGGATTTGCGCCCCTGCACTAAGCTTAACCCCTCAAATGTTTACCTCTTGACTGTATCATTTTTACGATGTTTTCACAATTTGATCTCTGCTGACCTCACATGATCTTTGAACCCCAACAAACGTTGAATAACAGAAAATGAAAAAAGGAAGTGTCTTATAAGAGGGACTCGAACACGAGCCGTCTGTGTGAGAAACCGAGCGCTATTCCACTACGCCATTAAAGAATTCGTTAGGCTAAACGTATGGTATTTCTTATCAAGCTATATAGTCACAGCATCCTTTACACGTGTTCATAATGAGGTAATTCAAATCAGAATTATTACTGTAACAGTTATGCTAGTGAAAAAATAAATGTTGTTTTCTATAACTGACTCTAAATTAGAATCAGTGCCCGGAAGGGACGACACAACATTCCACCTCACCAGCTACAACGGCCGATGGACAACACCGGAAGAACAGTTTTCAAGGTTTTTGTTTTTGGACCTCTGATGACCTGAAATGACCTCTGACCTCCACTGAAACAATAGGGTTCTTCCCCTCAATATGATAAAGTTATACACCAAGTATGAAATGTGTCCATCATTGCTATCTTGGGATATCGTGTTTACAAGTAGTTTTTAAAAATTTCGTATTTTTACGTCCATTGACCTCAGCTAACCTTCGACCTCGACAAAACCAATAGGGTTCATCTTCTGACTATAACGCGTCCACATGCAAAGTATGAAATGCATCTGTGCTTCATGCCTAGAAATATCTTTTACGTGATGGACAATACTCGAAGAACGGTTTTCAAGGTTTTTGGTTTTGGACCTCTGGCGACCTCACATAACCTTTGACCTCCACAAAAACAATAGGATTCTTTCTCTCAATATGATAATCCTATATTTCAAGTATGAGAAGTATCCATCATTGCTATTTTGAGATATCGTGTTTATAAGCCAAGCGTCTCAAACACACATACACATACTACATAACTCGCCAGCGTGATTGCATAGATTCCTTTGCCTTCGGTGAGGAATCAAAAAGCATGAAAAAGCTCAAAAACTTGCCGCAATTCCGAACAAAAGCGCCCCAGCCAACATTCCCGGGTGGGCCCTTGCTGGGACTCACCCGTGTTTTTCATGTGTTCCCAGGTGGGCCCCAACAGGGCTAGCCAAGCTGGGATGAAGTCGAGCTTAGGCTGGCCCCCAACTGGGATAGTCTAGCTGAGGTGGAGGTGGGTCCCATTCGGGGCCCACTTGGCTTAGCCCAGTACGGCTGAAGGCAGGCCCCAGATGGGCTAAGGCTTCAAACGGGCCTGCCCAGTTGAGCTACAGGTGGGCTCAACATGGACTAGGGCGTGTCATGGGCTTACCCGACTGGGCTTAATCTGGTCCATGGTTAGGTTGTGTTTGGATCTCATTTGGGCCCAGAGTAGCTACTCTTGCATCCCATATTGGCAAACAAGCAAGAAATTTGCATAATGCTAGGTTGTCTATACTCTGCTATCATTGTGTCCATTATGTTTAGGTCCACCTTTGAGGGACTAGGTGACTGATGCATGAACACACCTGCAGACTGTTTAGACAATTAACTTCGTGAAATAACTTTCAACTTGAAAGAATCTTGGATCTGCATGTGAACTGTATATCTGAGGTGTTTAATAACCATATAGCCTTTCTTCAAGAACATGACATATTTAGTTCACATTTTTCCCATGCTTTACAGTAAGTGACCGTATATTCATCTCATACCTTGAAAAATATAATACAATTGTGCCACACTACTGTCAGCAAGGTAAATACTCCCGTGCTCTTCAGATGAACAGTTTGTTTCATCCTATTTTCATTCCATGTGGCAGTCAATTATACTGTAGGATATTACCTTTAAAACCACGGAGTTAGAGTTGGGAGACTTATCAACGTGATGTAAATTGTTCTTTGAACAAGATATTAACGAAATAGAATTCCGCTATACGTATGCTTCCATGAGAAATGTTTGTAAAATTATGTCAGATTATGGCAGCACGCATACGTCTACCCAAGGCAGCACTGTAAATTTCTCCCTTCTCCTGCACGAGCATTGCCATTAAAATCGGTTGCCCAGCCGGCGAAGTTGGTTGCACGCCGGACTGAAGCGCCCTCGGGCAGAAATAGTCAACCTAAGCCCACTTGGATTGCTTTTGCTTTTTCCTTTACGCATACACCCCTATTCTTTCCAGGGGCGTCCCTAAGGCTCGATCAGGGGGGGGGGGGTGCTGCACCATTTTCCGTACAAATGTGAGTTAAATTCCCAACAAAATACCAGTGTCAAAAGCGGTTAATTTATAACCTCTTTTCAAGGTAATATTTGCAAAACATAACAAAAAAAGTCTCCCGGAGAACGCAGTTTAGCATTTGTCAATGTCAATATGATCTTGGCGTACTCGTTTTTATTTGTCAGCTTCAATAGCAAGGTCGAACTGGTCATGGAAGTACTTCCGTGGTCGGAGCGTAAGATGTCTTCGATGTGGGGCTCAGTTGCCCTCCTTAGGGTCCATTTTGGTAATGTCCCTCTGTGGGGGACCATGGGGAGAAACCCACTGAAGCCCCGGAGCATTTACACCATTGTAGGCAATAAAATAAAGCATCTAACTGTCTACAAAAGACATTCAATACGTACTAAACAGACGATAAAACCGCGTCTGTCTATACCTTTTCAAAATAGCGTTAATTCGGACTAAACGCCGGTCGATTTCTTCCAGATGCAGCAGGATTGATGGTGCTGAGGGTGGAGGGTTATAACGTTTTGCAATAATTATACTAACCTCGTTCTATGGGAAGTTATGATAGCACCAAAAGAGTACAAGATGAAAGCGCGCGAGACGCGCCAAAATAACACTTTTACGGACATTTTAGTAATCTTTGCCTTTATTTTACATAGCAGCGAATGCGCACTAAACAGACCTAAAATTGCAGATTGCTCCTTTTCATAATAACCAGGACTAAGGGCCATTCTATTTCTTAATGATATGCTGCACGTTTGAACACTGAGAGCCAGGATGGGATATTACGAAGGTTGGACTGGGTTTTGCAATAATCCAAGGCACGCTCTGGCCCTCTTGAATTAATAATTGGACAATAAGCGTATATGAAGGATGCGCGCAAAGTGCGCCGAAAAAAGGATTTTTAAAGGCATTTTAATAATTATTATATATAGTTGGAAAATTAATCACAAATAAGGGTACTGCGGTTGTCAATAAGTGATCTCTACTACACTATTAGGGAAGCCATTGTCTTTTGAAGAAATCCAGGCTAAATTTCTGGGAGGTGTAGCATACACCGCACACGCTCGGTAGTGACGCCCTTGTATTTGGATAAAATGAGGTCCAGGAGGAGAAAGCAAAAGACTACCCGTTAATGTGAGAATTTGATGCTATGTGTGCTTGTTTCAAGTTCACTGATAATTAAAATGTGACAATTTCATCTGCTTATATCTTCAGAACCACATATCGAATTACAACGCAAATTTTACCAGAAGGCTGAGCTAAGTACCCTTCTAATACATTAAAACTCGATTTAAATTTAAACCCTCCTCGAGACCTGCAATGATACATTCTGAAACTAAAGTTTCTTGGGCTATGGAACTAATTTAATTATACATACATACACATATATCTGAGTAATCACCTAAGGGTTTCGATAAGAAGTTTTGTGAATCAGCTTTTTGGCTCACATTTACCACATGTTTTTTATACTTATGCTAATTAATTAGCGGGCAGTGCTTAATATTGAACCTAAAAGGAAAGTATAAAGAGAAATAAGACAACTTCGATCTATGAATTGCTTACAAGAGCCATACTAATTGTGCTAAGCAAGCAAAGAACTTGTCGTGGAGAATTAGGCTACGTACACATGTACGTTATTGACCAGGATCCGTTAGGGCGGCCTTAGGAAAAACAGGGGAGTCATTGGCCGATCCCACTAACAAGAGAAGTTTCCAATACACCTTAAGCATTGATATCACGAGACGTCATTTTGTAGGCAAAACAATGAAGCACACTGCACGCGCGACGTAGACTTCGCCAGGGGCGTAGCGAAGGTGTTATCTTTTGGGTGGGGGGGGGGTGTGGAGATTATGTTTTGCCGACGGATCTGGTAATGCGTAGTACGAAAACGAGCTTTAGCGGGTGGGGTCCAGGGCCCCGCCTAAGGACCCTGGTGGGGTCCAGCGGGTGCAGCCCCCGGAAGCTCTGAGGTTTAAGTATATCTCTGGGTGAAAAATCAAGTCTCAGGATGGATATACTTTGTTTCATAATGTATCATCAAATACAAACTAGATCCCCACTAGTTTTAATGTATTAGGCCATCCCTCTCGTCAGGCCGCTATAGTTTTAAGCGGTTGGGATCCAGAGGCCCGCCAGTGCTTCAGCTAGGACGTTTTCTCAATGCGACATTCACTGATCTGTGGCCTGGGGGAGGGGGTATAAGGGGAGGGGTGTCCCCCTCCCCTTTGGAAATTTTTGGAATTTGAAAGGTGCCTAGATCGCAAATGGTGCAATATTTGAGTGGATTTCTGCCCTAATGAGGAACCTTAAAATTTACACCCGGGTAGAATTTGCTTGTCAGATTTTTTTTGTGCGACATTTGTCGCCGTTTAATGCGACATTGTCACATAAATAGGGGCTGGCTAAAACACTGGGCCCGCCTAAGGACCCCTAGTGGATTCCGGAGGGCGAAGCTCCAAAGCTCTGAGGTTTAAGTATATCTCTGGGTGACAAATTAAGTCTCAGGATGGATATATTTTGGTTCATAATGCATCATCAAATGCAAAGATTCCCAGTAATTTTAATGTATTAGGCTATCCCTCTCGTCAGGCCGCTATAGTTTTAAGCAGTTGGGATCCAGAGCCCCGCCAGTGTTTTAGCCTTGACGTTTTCTCAATGCGACATTTACTGATTTATGGCCTGGGGGAGGGGAATTTTTGGAATTTGAAAGGTGCCTAGATCGCAAATGGTGCAATATTTGAGTGGATTTCTGCCCTAATGAGGAACCTCAAAATTTACTCCCGGGTAGAATTTGCGTGTCAGATTTTTTTGTGCGACATTTGTCGCCGTTTATCCGACATTGTCCCACAAGTAGGGGCTGGCTAAATCACTGGGCCGGCCTTAGGACCCCTGGTGGGGGTCCGGGGGCGAAGCCCCCGGAAGCTCTGAGGTTTTAGCATAATCTCTCGGTAAAAAATTAAGTCTCATGCAGGATTGGTATATTTTGGTTCATAATGCATTATCCAATGCAAAGATTCCGGTTAATTCTAATGTGTTAGGCTACTGTATTCCTCCCGTCATGCCACTGTACTTCAGGAGCTGAACCTGTCGTTCAGAATTGGAACACTGTGTGTTCAGCATTTGAACACTAGACGCATCAGGCGTTCAAATACGATAAGTGGATAGGCATCCGGCGTTCAAAAAGGGAGAAAAAGTGTTCAGAATCTTAACACAAGGGTTCAAAATATGCTTTGAACACCAGGATCTGAAGATGGGTTCTGTATCTGTTTCATTTCGGTGTTCAAAAGTTAAAAGCCGGAGATTGCAGTTAAGGGGAGACACGCGCGGCACGCATTAATTTTTTCCCAGGATGTTTGTGGGTAAACCGGATCCTCAGAAGTTTGCAAAATTTGTTTGAAGTCAAGGTTAGGGTTTAGAAGACGGGCTAATGATACCCTCTCCATGGGTAATGCTCCCCATGGTGATGATAAAAGTGAGGTATAATGTGCAGAAGGTTGTTTTTCAAGAATGTCATATTACCCGAAATAGTGCACCTATACGGGAGCCGTTAATTCCGTTTCTTTTCCCGACTTCCCGACGGACTCAGTCACTCGTCCAATTACATCGACGGCCATTGATACCACCGTAAAAGGCCTAAACATGCATAATCAATTTGCCGACGGGCCTTCAACCTGAAAGGGCCAATTAGATGAAGAGCAGAAAATCGAAATAGCCGATAACAGACTGGCCCGTTCTCTCTTTCTCTTTTTTCTTTTTATTCTCCGTCTTCCTTTCCCTTTCTTTTCCCTTCTTCTCTCTTCTTTTCGTCCTTTCTTCCTCTCCTCTTTTCCTCTTCTTTCCTTTCCCTCTCCTCTTTTTGCCGACAGACCGAAAATTTGCCGACGGGCGACCAAATATTGGGGGGGGTGTGACACCCCCCACACCCCACCGCTCGCTACGGCCCTGGACTTCGCACGCTCGAGAAGAAGATTACGCCCTTTTCGGACCGGCACACAAATCAGCTGTCTGCATTTGTTGGTGTAAGCTGCAATGATACGAGCTTGCCTCTACTGGTGGTGCACTTTGGGTTCTGTGACGTCATATGCATAAGCTCCATAAAGAAACTCTCTTTTGCAGTTTTAATTTGCAGCACACCATCAGTTGGTCCGTATCTTAAATGAACTGAGACGATTTCCCAGGGACTTGAAACAACTTCACATAGCTGTAATAAAGGCAGGTGAACATTTGTAGAGGACGCACTCCGATGAACAGGGCGCACTCGAGGCCTGTGAGTCAAGTTGTTACACTCATTTAAAACGTTGTACTTCATTCTTTCAAGGTTATGTCACCTTTCGTGATCTTTCGTACATTTTACCGTTCGGAGATTTACTTTACGTGATTGAAATGAAAGGTGAACATATTCTGGAAACGTTGGCATTTTCAGCAGCAGGACTTGAGCCAGGAGTTCGTCGAGTTGAATATTTCCAGACAGCAGGTATTACTCTGACCCAAGTCAAACTGCCTTTCCGAAATTCATTAACAATTTTTACAATGTGGTTTTCTAAATGATATTGAAATAAATGAAATACGACGTTTAAAATAGAGGCAACCTGTCTTTATCAACACCTATCCTTTTATCTGCATATGCATTGTTGTAATCACCGCAATATTATACTAGTGATCATTTTGCTTATTTTTGTTTAGTTACGTTTAGTTACGCTAAGCAAGTCTCGAAGGCAACTGAAGTAGTCGGTACTTGCACGGAGTAACAATTTCCACACTAAGGTAAGGTAAGTTCTTCTTCTTCTTCTTCTTCTTCTTCTTCTTCTTCTTCTTCTTCTTCTTCTTCTTCTTCTTCTTCTTCTTCTTCTTCTTCTTCTTCTTCTTCTTCTTCTTCTTCTTCTTCTTCTTCTTCTTCTTCTTCTTCTTCTTCTTCTTCTTCTTCTTCTTCTTCTTCTTCTTCTTCTTCTTCTTCTTCTTCTTCTTCTTCTTCTTCTTCTTCTTCTTCTTCTTCTTCTTCTTCTTCTTCTTCTTCTTCTTCTTCTTCTTCTTCTTCTTCTTCTTCTTCTTCTTCTTCTTCTTCTTCTTCTTCTTCTTCTTCTTTCAAATGCAGCACAAACGCCAGGGAAGGCTTTCCCGTGCTGTTGAACTAGGGCTAAGGGCGTCGTTTTCTTTATACATAACAACAAGACGAGCCCTAAATCGTCGAGTTTCAAGGCTGTCCCATTTAAGATCTTTAATCATCTCAGAAACACTTGATTGGCGACTGTAGTTGTTAAAGATGAATTTGGCAGCACGCCTCTTGGACATTTTCTATAGAATTCTTTTCGGATTGGGTATAGGGGTCCCATACCGTACTGCAATAAGCGAGAATGGGTCGAACAAGAGCAAAGTACTCTGCAGTCTTAGTATCTTTATCACAGTGCGAGAGGTTTCCCCTCAATCGGCCCAAGGTCTGGTTTGCTTTGGATACAATTTGGTTAATATGTCTTTTCCAGTTCATACTAGAAGAGAGTTCAACTCCTAAGTAAGGGTGGTGATTAACCTGCTCTAAAGTATGATTACCCATTTGGTAAAAATATGGATTTGGATTTGCTTTATGAGAGACTCTCATAGTAAAACACTTAGATTTATTAAACACCATCTGCCAGATTGATTCCCACTGACATAGATTGTCAACATCATGTTGAAGAATTTTTGTGTCCTCTATGTTTTTTATTTCACGATACAGGATACAGTCATCGGCAAATAACCTGACGCTTGATTGAATATTTGCCGGCAAGTCGTTAATATAGACTAAAAAGAGTAAGGGTCCCAAGACAGTGCCCTGAGGGACACCAGAAATGACTTGGGATTTGTCTGAAGACGTTCCATCAATTAGCACCCTCTGGTAACGGTTTGTTAGGAATTTCTCAATCCAATTTAAGATGTTATTTCGGATTCCAACATGCTTGAGTTTATTAAGAAGTCGCTGGTGGGGAACTGTATCAAAAGCCTTGCTAAAATCCATTATGATTAGGTCAGCTTGGCTTCTGTTATCTAAAATCTTCATTATATCATCAACAAGGGCAGAAAGCTGAGTTTCGCATGATCTCCCTTTACGAAAACCATGTTGAACATCAGCAAGTACATTAAATTTGTCAAAGTGATCCATAATATGACGGTGAATAATATGCTCTAAAAGCTTGCAAGGGATGGATGTCAACGAGACAGGCCTGTAATTCGCAGGGTCCGATCTTTCACCCTTCTTATAAATGGGAGTTATATTAGCATCAAGCCAGGCTGCTGGTAAACATCCACTTGACACCGACTTTTGGAACAACTTCTGAAAAATGGGGGCAATACTATTGGCACAGGACTTTAAGACTCTGGCAGTGACATTGTCAGGCCCAGCAGCCTTGTGCACTTTAAGATCAGTTAAGAGTTTAAGGACACCGGTGGTTGAGATCTTAATGTCCCCTATATCAGGGATGGGACTAGAATCGATAACAGGCATACTACTTAAATCTTCTTTCGTGAATACAGAACAAAACTGATTATTCAGGGCTTCGGCTTTTTCTTTGGAAGTGGACAGGAATTTTCCTTGAACCTGCAGCGGAGAGATACCAGAAGTATCAGTCCTCTTAGATGTAATAAAATTCCAGAAAGGCTTAGTATTATCTGATTTCAAGCTACCCTCGATAATGTCTCTAACGTAGCTATTATGAGACATTCTGATTTTCCTATCAATACTTCTCCTTAATTTCCTAAATTCAAATTTATGGGAGGACTGACCATACTTCTTGACCTTATTGTAAAGTCTCTGTTTTCGTCTAATGTCCCTCTTAATTAACCTGTTAACCAGGGGCGGATCCAAGGGGGGGGTGTTTAGGGGTTTACCCCCCCCTTGATTTTCGAGGATTTTGTTTCCATTTTGTATAATATATTGTTTATTTTCCCCTGTATGTTTTGAAGGTTATTTTCAGTTACAACAATGCAATTAACATGCCATAATTATAAGTTTGCTGACAGCGTATTTTTCCTTCTATCGTCCCGATTCTCTCTAGTTCAAAATCCTTATAGAGTCAGTGAGTCCTTCAGGAGGAGGTCCAGCTCTATGATTAGCTCACCAAAGAAACGTAATGTTTCCATGGAAATGACAAACATACAAAACATGAAACATGAAGATGGCCTAAGTATAGATTGTAAGGTCTGAGAAGGGTCAAGTTTTCTTGGTTCACGCCGCGCCAACCGATGGTCGCGCTCCGCTTAGATAACGAGACAACCAAAAATCCCATGCATGCGATCAAGCCTACCAGTTGAATTTTGAGGCCCCAATACCAAAATACTTGCAGGAGATTTCAAAAAGAGATACCAAATTTTCTTTATTGAGCACAAGCGAGCAACTTTCAGTGAGTCACTGTGAGTGCCTAGAGAGAGCACAACAAATGACTCAATGCTCCTAACTCCTGACGCCCAAGATCGTTATCGGCATTGGCGTAGCCAGAGGGGGACCACGGGGGCCATGCCCCCCTCATCGAATTCTGAAAAAAAAATTAGGAATTAAAAACAGTTGTCGGCTCTCCAGAACTCAGTGACGTGACTGAAGTGATGATATGTCGGGATATACAAGATACCTATAATGTATCCTAGAACCGTCAAGTTACCATGTTATGGTAACTAAAATAGGACTATCATCATACCAGGGATGGGTCTGGTTTAAATGGTATAGAGTGACCTTACTTGGTAGTAAGTCATAGTTGGTATGCTATTGCTAGACGCGTTTTGACCATGGAAGATAAGTACCAGGTCTCATCAGTAGCGGTAGGGTAAAGTCGGCGATAGAATGCCAACGAGTTGACGTAGAAATTTGGTGAACCAATCGTGAAATCTGAATTCTCCTATTTTTCGATAAGCTGGTGCATAGCTAGCAATGGAGAAAAACAAATCGGTTGCATGATAACAACAAGACCCCCTCCCAAAAGCAGTACTTCACTTGATGGAATGATTTAAGAATGTTACGATTCAATGCTTCTTTTCGGGTATTGTATGTCGAGTTTGTGCCAGTAGCGATTAGAAATATTACGGGGTGAATGGATATTTACGTAGCACAAGACCGCGTCTATGAATGGTTTACAAAGGATAAAATTTCGGTGAAAGAAGCAAGGATATAACCGACTGGATGTAAAATTATTTTTCCAAAATAAAGTAGAACTAATTCTTTGAAGGTGTCGAAAGTTTTCTGAATTTACAAAAGGATATGTTTCAGTTTTAGGAAGTTTCTCGAGTGCAGATAAACCTTGATAGCTTATCTCCCTGGTAAAGTATAAAAAATTCTTTTGGGATTTTTATATTAGCTTTGATAATACACATGTCTCATCGGTATGACCAGAGAGGCGAAAAATACTCATGATGTGAATTTCTCCAGATAAACAAAGCACACCTCCGATACGAGTGATGTTCCGATGAAAATAGAAAACGCCGTTATTCAGTGTATTTGTATTCGGAAGAGATTTGGTAAAGTTGCTGTGACACTTTAAATGAAATTGTTACAAACGCATAGTACGACCAGTGTTCCCATGGGTTGGAAGCGTAGTGCGCGTAAGGACTTACAATTCTGTGTTGTTAAAAGGCAAAAACTTTAGCAATAGCCAAATCGCTATAGCTTACTACTACGAATAGTCAACCAACTACATAAAGTATACCCTACACTGGTTTCCTGAAAACTTACTCCTGTACACTATGAGATATAGATTGACTATTTCTATACCAAATTATTTTATCCCGACATATCATTACTTTGGTAACGTCACTGAGTTCTGGAGAGCCGACCATTTGCTCTTATTATGCCAGTGCTCAACCCATGGCTTTATTAACATTCTGAAGCGAAAACTATTGGCTATGTTCAGTTATAACGCTTATGACTTTTGGTAATTTGTTTGACATTTTCTTATGACTGAGTTACACCAACAGCCCCGGAAAATATGCATATAGGCTAGTGCCTATCTCGAGAAAGGCCTGACTACACAACTACACCTATGTACTGACAACCTTTGATTTGCTAAGCATAATTTTTCTTATGACAGTTCAGGGCCGGATCCAGGGTGCGAACGCCCCCGCCCCCATTCTTTGCAGATCAATTTTTGTAATGGAACAAAAAATGATTTCAAATGATGCTAAACGTTGCACCAGATTGAATCTAGGGGTACTTTAATATTAAAAAATTTCTCAAAGGGGAGGGGACACACCCTCCCCTTTGACCCCTCCCCCAGGCCGGCGATCAGGTCCTGCGGTTGCCCACCCCAATCAAAAATCCTGGCTACGCCAACGGTTATCGGGCTGTAGAGCATGCATCTCTCACAAAAAAAAGGAAGAAAACTTTCTGACAGGACATTTTTCATAAAATTTCTGACACAAGGCATTTCAATGAAAGCTTGTTTTTATACGGATCAAAGAGCCTAGCAGACGCGTGGGAAATGCCGTTTCCTGCAATCTGGGGGTCTTCTGGACCAAAAATTTTCTCTGTACACTTCGCGCCAACTCATGGTGGCGCTCCGCTTAGATAGTAACTATATCGCAAACCCCCCCCCCCCTTTAGTCAAAACCTGCATCCGCCCCTGTGTTAACCTATAGATAGGAGGAAACGACTTGAGCTTAACTTTTCAGGAATATTCTTGTCAATAGAGTTAAAGAGAGTAGTCATGAATAACTCATATAGTTCATCCATGGATGCTTGCTATTGAACTCTTCCATATCATTATCAATATTTGAGAAATTAGCTTTGTGGTACAAGAACACTTTTCTTTTAGGTGGTCTGAAAACTTTTGGTTTAAACAATGCATTTACGATGACTTCGTGATGATCACTAATGCCACTATCAACGTGGACGGAATCAACCCGGGCTGGACTATTTGTAAAACAGAGGTCCAGGATGTTAGACTCACGAGTAGGCTCCTTGACAATCTGGTGTAAATTGAAGTCATTAGCGATGTCGATCATAAGGTTGCTGATATGGCAGGATAGCTTCCACCAGTTTTAAATGACATAGTATCCCAATCCACACTGAGTAAGTTGAAATCCCCCAAGGGCCACACGGCAGCATTTTTTGGAATCTTTGATGGGGATAAATCAAGTTGCAACAGGTAATCCCGATCTGTTGACTGTTGTCTGTAAAAAGCCCCAATATAGACTGGGGATAGCCCCTTAATGTGCAACGAAATCCATGTACTTTCACAATTAGTAATGAGGTTTGGTTCGGAAGTTACAATAAAAGTATTTTTTACAGCAATAAATACCCCTCCTCCCTTGGAGGCCTCGCGATCCCGCCGAAAAACATTATACGTATTAGGGAACACTTCACCTGTAGCAATAGAGTCATTAAGCCAGGATTCCGTACCGATAACAATATCGGGGTCCTCCGTGGCAAGCATGACTTCAAAGCTCGGAAGCTTAGCTCTAATACTTTGACAGTTAACATTAATGATTTTAAGCTTTTTAAGATTAGTGGGCAACCGTCTACGTGACAGCTCCGTGGAAAGGGTCCTTGGATTTAATGATGGGTTTGACTTAAGCCTAACGTTACGTCTATCAATTTTAGGACTAGAAACAGACATTGGCACTCCCGGATTTTGGCTCATGACATGTATGCTATGCTCAACAGAATCGTGAGAGAGCAAAGAAAAACTATTTGAGAGCTCGAGGTCTAATAGACTCCATAAAAGTGGAGGAGAAATTAGGTAAGCCACAGTTGCAGCATGACCATGAATATAAAGGGTGCTCAGATAGAACATTATAAATCATCTCATTCTTGTTGAGACAAGTGACATGGAACCAGCCCTGACATTTGTCACACACAATGGCCTTCTGGCCTCATTTAGGTGCTTTATGACAAATTTGGCACGGAAACTTAGGTCGCCGTCCTGGACCTGGGTTACTTTCAATATCGCCTGCTAATAAGGTAGTGAGAAGTAAAACATGAGCTGGAACTTTAGTTTTGGAAAATTTAAGTAGTTTGTGTCCACATGATATAGAGAAATGGAACGAAATAGGTATATACTTCATGTAAGCCAACCTCAAACTGAAGAGCCTGTTCACTTCGAGCTATTCAGACTATTCATCTCCCTTCAGTTGTCTATTCACCTCAGTCTGAGGTAGCCTTACATGAAGTATCTCCCGAGAAATACGTTTTCTTTTTTCAATGGTTTGAGATCAGAAGTGCAAGTATACTCGGAGAAACTATGAAAAACTGATATGCGTGCATCGTATGGCCTATATACAGTTTTTAGAAGAGAGGGTCCGTGATTGCACCATACTCTTAAAGGCATGTGATGTAAACGTAAGCCCGTAACCAAGGGGATGGGGAGGGGTGAAGCCTCCCCCAGGAAAAAAATCCCCCCTTGGAAGATCAAAAATTACTATTGCCTTAATACATTTTAGTGTGTCTGCCGCCCCCCCCCCCCCAAAAAAAGGTATTTCACCCTTAAAAGCTTTTTCGCCTCCTTTAGACCTTGTCTGGCTACGGGCTTGTGTAAACGTAAAGCAATGAAGCTAACGAAACGTTTTTCAGGGTTCTTTCGTTATCTATTGATTTTACTATTTTAATTATATATACCTGCCAGCTGAGCAAAATTGCATTCTGAGTGAAGCGGCAGAGGTGTCACGTACCGCCGCCAACCCCTATGGTGGGAGCGTACGGAAAGAGTACTATTCTCATGGTTTACAGTATCACCTCATTGTAAACTATTTTTATTGACATTAGCCAGCATCTTTGTCACTGCAAATCAACAACATAAAAAAAGTCACAACAGTTTCATAAATGCGTAGATCTGGGCGTTGTATGTTTTACTTTATTAGAAAACAAGTTGGGTTCTGTCTTCCCTTTTGATGAACGGCGAATCAAATTCTTGAAAATCAGTGGCGGATTTAGGCGGGGGCGCACCCGGCGCGCGCCTACCCTAAAATTTTCCAAAGCTTATATTTTACTTTCACTGAAAAGATCATTTAGCCTATTTGTTTCTACATAATGTTGTATTATCTTATAATTTTCAAACTATGTAATTATAATTGTTACAAACTAATAGCAATTTAGAGCACACAGTTTCAAGTTTTCCGATAAAATGTCAATAGAGTGATATCGAAGGTCTCAACCCTATTTCGGACCACGCTTTATCTAGAACACTAAACTTTTTCTTACAATTCATCTGCTATTTGGGTTCATCAGATGTGGAGTTTTTTAATCAACTGAAATCCTCGTTAATGTTATCATACACTCGTCATGGAAAAACAAAAGAACCGTAAAAATGTCCATAGGCCACGCACCATCGATAATGGAAGTTCAAACTGTATGTAAATGTAAATTATGCTATCAGTTGCAATCCCATTCCTTTCAAGGTAATTACGAGGAATTCGGAAAAATTGGTCAATTTCGGGAAATGTAGAATAGTGACAAAATTTCTGGAAATTCTCTGTATAAACTCAAGACATGGTAAAGATCATGTAAAAAGTGATATAAACTACTCGAATTAGCTGTACACATAGGATGGAGGAGAACTGAGTAGATTAACTGATTATAGCATCGATCAAAACTTGGGATTGATTTCTTTTTTGCTGTAAAGGCTATGCCATATTATCCACATACACGTTCATTCTAAAAACCATTCAACACATAATAAGACTTCGAAAGATGAAAATTATGTTACTGGTCACGGTGTATAAAAAGCGCATGGCCAAACTTCACATGAGCTTAATGTCTATGTTCACTTATTTTATACAATCTGTGATCCCGTTTCTTCCTTTTTTCATGAACTAGAGAGTATTTTATATAAATTTATTTGGTCACACAAACCAGATAATTAGGGGAAACGTTCTGTTCTAATATGTGCAAAATGTGAAGGTGGTTTAGGAATGGTCGAATTATGCTCTTTTGCTTATAGCTTAAAGTGTAAATGAGGGAAAAATTATTTTCAGGATGGCTTTGCTTTTTGGAAAGTTTTGTTTGATAGTAAGCTCAAGAAATAAGGCGGAATATATGTGTTTTAATGTAACCTTTTCAATGAATATGTTATCATTGAAAACAAGTATTTATGATGTCTGTTGCACTTGATCTTATTTTACGCGTCAGGATGTGTATGCTAATCAATATATTTTGAATAATTCTTATTAAAGTTGACAATAAACTTATCTATGCCAGAGCTCTCATGGTCACTAAAACTTACAAAGTAATTTTTTTAATGAGAGAGTCGACTGAGTGCTTAATTAGAATGATTTCTGCCATAAATGTAATTTTACTACTATTTTTCCTTTTACATTGTATTATGGAAAAATTCTGCTATCCCGAGGGAGTGGAGACTGAATCTACATGCCACTAATGAAATCAATAATAACGCAAAGCGTTTAATAATGTTTATCTCTCATGCACATGACAATAAAGTGGTATATTTCATCAAGCAAAAGACTTTAAAAGCTACTGCGATCTCAAATATGAATCTTACAGCAGTGCATCGTATTCTTGGTCAGATATATTCACCATCGTCTTTGAAGCTGTTGGAGGCCCCAAAATTCAGTTCTTTCCGTTTTTTTTTACGTTCATAGAATTATAGGTTGTAACGAATTTTTATTCAAAATTAAAAAGGAAAGATTCTCCTCTCTGTACCTTGTGTGAGGATCGCCCTTATCTTTAGACCACTTTTTCCGGACCTTTAACATTACGACATATTTTTGGAAAGATATTTCATCAAAAGTTTAAAGAGTGATCTTAGCTTAAATCAAGATCAAGTAAATTTTGGTTTAGTTCATGAAGCAAGTTTTTGCAATTTTCTCACTTTTAATTGAAGGGAACATTTTTTTGGCAAACAAAAGCTCAAAGTAACGACTGCTTAGGTTCTACTTACAAGCCTGGGAAATGCCATTTCCGGCTATCTGAGGGGTCGCGATGTTTCAAAATTTTCTGTACGCTCCGCGCCAACTGATGGCGCTCCGCTTAGATATTCGTTCGGGCAGATGATCGACAGTCAGCGCGCCCCCCCCCCCTCCCCTAACGAAAAATCCTAGATCCGCCCCTGAAAATAACCAGGTTTGAGGTGCCAATTCCAGGTTTTATGAAAAAATTAACTATGAATTCATATTTACAAAGTTATGATTTGAATGTAAGGAATGTATAGAAATGTTCAAAACGACCTGAGAATCGCTACTTGGAAAGTCTTTTCTTTAGCATGCCTACTTACCAGGTAGCGTGGGCTGCATGAGCATGTGATGGTGCCTGGGTTTACCCGAAACCTACTTTTTTACTGGGTATAGGGGTGAGAATAGTCAATGCAAATATTCTACATTATCTTACAACATAACATATTACCAATCAAGACCTATAATTTTAATGGTGCCATAGCACGATGAATATTTTGAGCAACACACAAACTTAATGTGCAGAGTTAATTATGTTTAAGTGTTTTGTCAGAAAATCCGACTCGCCGAGTCGCAGAGTGGTGCAAAATGCAGCGGCGTAGCCACGGGGGAGGGGGGGCTGGGGGGCCTAGGCCCCCCATATATTCGTCAGCCCCCCCCCCCAGATTTTTGTGTCCTAATAATATGTGTAGGAATTAAGAAAAAATAAATGTGTGAAAAACACATTTTGCGCACGTATGAAATCAATTTATAACTTTAAAATGCCTACTTTCACTAAATTAGGTATATAATCTGCACTGTCGTTTACTTCTCATATAATTCACTTGGACGATGAAACGAACGTCCCGACGACTAATTCGGATGGACATTGTCAGGTTTAGACCCTTTCTGCCTTTCGGATGGCTGGTTGATTTACTGAAAACATGGCAACCATACACTGAAGACCATTCTTACACGACCATTCCTATGCGGTATCATACACAAAATATGCCGTACGGTAAGGTACTGCGTTCGAATAATTCTTCTGTCCTTAACAAGTATGTCCTGTCTCTCTCCTTGCCCATGACAAGTGCACTGTAGAACTATTGTTTTCGACAAGTCCTCTTATAAGTAGTTCGCACTGGCGTCACGGTCCGGACGGATTTGTAAAATTACCAACAAGGTCCGGATTTCATGTGTTTCCCACATGATCCCTACTTCTGCTTTGCGAGTTAAATAGTTTGAAAGATTTACTGGTGGTATTATAGGTCTGACCAAATAATATACCGATGACTTGAGTCCGTGAACAAATACAGCACCATTTTGCATCTAGACACCATTAAAAACCGGAAAAATTTCTAAAGGGAAGGGGACACCCTTAGACCCGTACATCAGGACAGTGATCTATGTCCTCCTTGCTAGAAAATAAATATGGTAACCCTAGGTTAGAGACAAATGGTATGATCTAGGGGGTAGGTAATTGAGTGGACATGTAGCCTATGGACAGGGTGATGGACAAATGTAACAGAGGTATACTAGAAGGTGAATATGGGAGAACTGCAGGCAGAATAAATGAAAAGGGATGCATAATTCAGTATGATTCTTGCATTATCTCAGCTCAATATGATATCCACGGCCGTACACAGCGGGAGGCGGGAAATTACCTCCAGAAATTTTCAAAGTGCATCGTTTCCAACTTTGAGAATGTACAGAGAAAACGCAGTAAAAATATAAGAAATAGCTGTGATCGTAATGATAGAACTTAAACAATTTCAGATAGGCAGATCAATATTTTCATACCTATATCTGTACACATCACCAATCATTTACAGCTCTATTAGGATGTATTTCTAGCCTACTTTTCTAAAATTCTCGCGCTACGCGCGATTATGCATAGCTACAATGTTGCTGTTATTGCTATAGGTATAGCTTCAAACGTTTTTAAACCGTGCCAGTTTAGTCATAAAAACGTTTTATAACCAATAACACTCCCTCCCCTCCCTCAAACCCTCCCCCACAACAGAGTTCAATGGCTGAGGTCATGCTTCACATCGTTTCCACCACGCTCTCAAAACTGACTTTTGTCGCACTTAGTCACAACTACTTTTCGTTTTCCTTTTAAAGCTGAAATCTCTCAAATATTGCATCATTTGCTATCTATACGTCCTCCTGAAATTACAAATTTTCGCCAAGGGGGAGGGAGACATCGGTTCCCTTTAGTCCCCTCCCCCAGGCCACAGATCAGTAATGCCCACTTTTTGCCCCCTAGCAAAAAAGTGTATGTGCGGCCTTGTACATAACCATTTTTCATGGAATGATTTTTTCCCATTATTTGAGAAATGGCAGACATGAGTTTCGAATTTCAAGGCTGGGTACATGTAGCTTAAAACACGTGGAAAGTGCCGTTTCCGGCCATCTGGAGGGTTTGTAGAGCTAAAAATTTTCTTGCACGCTCCGCGCCAACCGATGGTGGCGCTCCGCTTAGATAATCTTGACAAGCCTGACCCTCGGCGGAACCGGTCCCCCCAACTTGTTACCTAGGCCCCCCTAAAAATTTCATCCTAGCTACGCCCCTGGCAAAATGTGTTGATTCGTAGTAAATAACAGTTACCTCGGGGCAAATTTTTGAAAGGGGGGGGGGGGTTAATCATCAAAGTGGCCCAATATGTTCAAGAAAATAAAGCCCAGTTCCCAGTTTAAGGCCCAAAATGTCCACGACAGAAAAAGTGCGGGGCTGTAGCCCCCGTCTCCGCCGTCCCTGATTAGAAAGTTTGTTTCTTTAGAACAACAACCAAAAAAGTAGTTAAGCGTCGTGACGACTGGCCATTTTCTGAGATACTTTTCAACGTGTTATAGTGACTCCTCGACAAAACTATAAAAATACCCAGGAAATATTGATACGATCAGCTTTAAATTAATCTTAGTTAAAAAGATGGTGAAGAAGTTAAAACATGTTTTTTAAGTCCCGACGAATCCCCATTTTACATCGGGGGGGGGGGGGGGACAAGAGTAGACCTACTTGACAGAGGGCTCTGTTGCCACACATGTGCAGGGGAGATGGGTGATCTTTTAATCTGAAGTTTCATAAGGCACCTTGTACCAACAGCATCTACGCATGTACAATACGAAAACTGTTCTAAATCTTGTATGATCGCAACCTTTATGCTCGTAAGAGGTCACACATATCGCAACCGGTCGCAAGCGCAGTTGATTGCAGGAGCTCGCAAGGAAAGGTGGTCCAAGGTGGTCCAAGGCGGTTGCCAGGAAACGCAAGAGCTCGCAAGCTATTGGTCGGCTAGTGGGCAACCGGCTTAAAAGTTTCTTTATGAAAGACCCTGCTTTCGCATATTTTCAATATCTATTTGCTCATTTTTTTCATATTGCCGGTGAAAAAATCATTGGTCATCGAAAAAAGGGGGGCGTACGCCGGGTGCGCCCCCTTCTGGATCCGCGCCTGCACATCATGCTACGAATTAGATAGAAAGATCCCATAGGCCCCTACAGAGATTGGAAATGTACTTCTGTTTTTTCGGAAAAGTGTTGTGATCAGAATAGTTGCATGTATTATAACCTTAGTAATGGTCATGAGATTGAGTGAAAACAGTGACGAATGCGCGCGAATCGCACCGAAAATTTTCATTAAATATGATAACCATGACAAAACCTGCATTCATGCTCTAAATTGAGGCACTTTCAATTCCCCAACAAACCTATTTGGCAATCACAAAGCTAGTCTTTTACCTGAGAATTCAAAAACGGCTTTCAACTTTTGTTGCTGTGCTTTTGCGGGATTTGCTACCAGAAGTTATTGATAATAGGGATAATATTGAGGCAAGGTTTAAATTGCGCGGAGCGCGCGAAAATTTTGATAGTTTTTGAAGGATTTGCGATAAGTCTGATAGTTTGAGAACCATTTGTGATAGAAAATGGTAACAATAGATCCATCATTCGGTCGAAAGCACACCTCATCCTACCCCCTACAGAAGTATATAGCTTAAACGCCTTTTGGGATCATTTTAAAATTTTCAAGAAAGAATTCTGAAATCGATGAGAGCACGTGCCCCCCCCCCCCCCATGTCCCCCGGCATGCACCACTGGTAGCGTACCAGATAATTTTGGACAAAATACTTGCCACATCGCAGGAAATGGCACTTCCCAGGAACATTTTCAACATAACAGATTTCATTCAAGAGGGTTTCAAAGGGGTCAAAACTTGCTCAGTTGCTTGGTTATTTAGGATTTTAAAGTCAAACGTCAACTAGGGATTATTTTGGCACAGAAGGGTCATTTTGGGATCAAGCGGCCAAAATGTTCCTTCTATAGATTGATGATATTAACAAGTGTGGTCTGTATCATCATTGAACAATGGTACATATGGGGTGTTCAGCAATTTGACTCGGAGTTGACTACTCTCTGCAACACCAAGTAACTTCTACGAAAATTTCAATCAACATTGAAATATTACTTAGCCCCTCTCTTGGTTCCATGCAAGACAGCCAGTAATACACAATTTCACGAAACTTGGCTGGCCTCTATGACCTTGTTACGTGCTGTAACTGATGCGTTCCCCGCGTATTACCGAAAAGACGTTAGAAAGTTTCTAAGGGCCCTCCCTTTGGAAAATTCTGAAATTTTGATCACCTGGGATTTAAAAAAAAATATTACAAACTGTCATGACCCCGGACGAGGAAGGGGAAGGCACGATGTTGTTAAGTTGCTACTCACTTATTTGTCCCTATTTGGCCCTGTGCCGTCTCAATGAACAGGGGCCAATGAAAATTAGGCGGCGGCCCTTTGAGATGTAGAACCTGATGGTGAACCTGCAGATGCAGCTAGTGTTGAGGTTATCTACCATTTCTAACCCCAGTCCTGACTCCCAAATGGAACATTGTTTTTCAATTTCGTGGTTTCTATGATCAATTCCGAAAATTGGCCCAAACGTCTTTTCGGGGCCACCGATGAAGCAGGGGATTGTTATAGGGAGCTATGGGCCCTCAGAGCACAATCAGTTCCCACGCACACTGCATTGCCATCCTGTGTTCCTTCCTCTCTCCATCTTTCACGATCTCTCTTTCTTTTCACTTCCCTTCCTTAATTTTTCTTCATTTTTTCCTCTCTTTCTTTCTCTCCCTCCTCCCTTCTCTCGTTTCCCTCTCTATTTCTCTGTATCTAGCCCAAGACAGCCATAAACCGAACGGCCCTTGCGGCAATCGCCACAATGGCCAGTCCGCCTATGCGGCCCCAATCAACAACTCCTGGCGGGGCCACTGGCGGGTGCGGGGCTGGGGTAGGTGCAAAAGTGGCATAGTGTTTTGGAAGAATAACTTCCTATCAAGGTACCCCACGGAGTGAAATGTACAGACAACCATCTACGGTGGGGGTGCACTGCGCGAAGTTCGTCGAATACTACTGTAGTAGCATTTGAAGACTTTTATAGTGATGTTTCACCTCAGTCCTATATATACATTGCAATATTTACTAATAATTTTAAAATTTGCTTCCTAATAATCTGATAGTGCAGGGCAAAAGCTCTCTGTATAATTATTAAACAATGAAGCTCATCTATGGTTACGTGACTCTTCCGATAGGAATTTTTCAGAAAACATTTGAGTATCAACTTCAGTTGCCGGCCCGCTTGAAACCTCACAGCTGGTCACACCTTGGCCACTTGGCCGTAAGTTGAACTACCCTGTTTTAGAGTGTTTGACAGTGTCTGCATTGGGCATTTATATTAAGTAACCTCATGAGAACTAAATCAAGATCTGGTCTTCGATGTTCTGATAGAATACTGAATTACTACATGCTGAGAATGGCCTCAATTCACATGACAATTATGAACAACGGTAAAGCTGACTTACTTTTTCGAGATTGTTTCCCTCCAATTGAAAGTTAGCCCCGGTTGTGGACTGTCCCGATAACCTCGGTTAATCTCTGAAGATGTCATGAACAAATCCAAGACAAAAAGTAATGCCCATACACCAAGTATAACCTTCACTCCCGAAAGGAGGTGCTTTACAAATGACATCGAGTCCATTTTAAAAGGGTCAGAAAAGACCATCGACTTGTAAACTTGATCAAATGACGGTTCTAATGAAACTATGACGCACGTTACATGCTGAATCACTTTGTCTGGTCCACTGGCAGGGATGTTATTTGGTAATCACTGTATAGCTAGCCCAAGCAGCTAAACGTTCTTCTCTTCTACAGCACGTACACTGATACTCTGACCTAAAAGCTGAAAGCTTATAAGAGATCCTTATTTCTGTAACACTGAGTACTTACTGCATTGTAAGCCCAATGCCAGACCAGTAGTAACCAGTCATGCATGAAAACGGCCAAAAGCTAACCACATAAAGCTGTGTTTTACGTGTGCACATGGAAATGGAATAAAGGGGAATTACGTGTGCTTTTACATAGACCTTTTTCCAAATAGCAATTACAAAGGATTATGGGACAGAGTTTTAGTGTGCACCATTTTTGTCAATGGCAATTTACTGTAGCCAAAAATGATGTGAACCAAAACTTTATCCCACAATCCATTGTAACTGCTATTTGGAAAAGGGTCTATCTTTATATACCCCTGTTTGTTCAGCCCTCTTTGTTAAAGCAGGGAGTTGCTAATGCTAATAGCAACTCCCTGGTTTAAGGCTAGGGATATGGCTGAATAAGGAATGTGCCGTACAGCCTACTCCGTACGTAACACTTGATCTCGACGGTGCGTCTTCATCTGACCGCTAGCTTCGAGGTAAGCAATAAGAAAATCAAATAAATGTTTGGTCGTAAGAAGAAATACACGGGGTAAACATGATTTCCATAACCTACAATGGAACAATCAAACCAAAGACCAGAAAAAAAACTCGCATCTAACTAAAAGGGACGAACAACCCAAGCCCCGGGCGGCATATGAAAGGCAAGCTTATTTGTTTGTAAGCTTTACATCATTATGCGTTCGACTCCGTTAGCCTTTTCTCAGTATTCACCCAGGCAATTGCAGATATTTGCGGGGGTTACGTGACCAAATTTGATCACACTCGAGTTTGCTCAGGTAGCACTGTACAAACCACAGATCTAACACACTTGGATGAACATGCTGATTACGTAATCTTTTTTGTATGCAAAGTATTGAGTGTCAGTGGCGGAGCGTCCATATAGTCAGAGGGGGCGGTCGCCCCCCTGACGGACCGTCACTGAATCGCCTGTCAACGCCCTTTTTATGTTTTTACCGTATTGAGGCATAGGGCATCTACCTACCTCAAAGCGCCCTTACACAGGCCATTCTCGCCCCCCTCTGACAGAATTCCCTTGCAAAATGCAAATCTCTTCCTTAATGCTCCACCTAGTTCCTTAAAACTTGAAAATTTGAAGAAAGAAGCCCTTGAATGTGGTTCATTAGATTCCGGGTGCCTTAAAATTATAATTATGACAGATGTATTTCCTCCATTTTCTTCAGCAATAAATAAAAAGGGGTGCCTAGCTCCCACAGAGACCATCCATGGTGCTCGCGAGAAGCGAGCAGAAAATTCTGGTATTAATTATGAAAATTTTGTGCAAGTTCTAATACTCCTTTTGAAGTTATTACCACTTTAAGATCCCTGGTGTTTTGCTTGACTCCGCCTCGGCGGGGATTCACCCCTTTGCAACTAAATTTAAAGTCACCAGTATTTAAAGGTGATCAGTCATCTTGAAATATTCTTTGTGACGTCAGCCTTTTCTTGACATGTTTCTGCAGTCGTCACTGTTCAACGGATATATCGTACAAGTAGCTATATATGATGACGTCGGTATAGCTAGTAGGTATGCAGATACCATGCTTGTGCGGTGTAACGTTGAAAACTGACGGCTACAGAAACATGTCAAGAAAAGGCGGACGTCACAAAGAATATTTTAAGACCACCGATCACCTTTAAAATAATTTAAACGGACATTAGCCTGTGGGAGTGAATCTAGTAAATTATTCTTATATTTATTGGACGCGTGTTGAATAAGGTACTGTAATTAATTCGTCAACTTAATTTTACAGATTTCGAACATAAAATCTGACTAAAAGATAATCGGTGTGGAAATTGCATTGAAGGGAGAGGGCTCAAGGCCGCATTTGTCCCATAGCCGTTAAAAATAGATATTGGAACCAAAGCTGTGGATTCAATCTTTCAAAAAGTCAGTGCTTCCCATTGCTTAACAAATAGATGTGCACTAAGCGCGCCTCAAAACTGTAGGTTTAAGAACATTTTGTGCAATTTCGTTTCGTTTCGTTTCGTTTATTTGTTTTATCACTTCACGTAATCATATATATATATATATATATATATATATATATATATATATATATATATGTACAAACATAGGAAGAATATGAAGTAAAACATAAGTACATGAGGTGAAGGGAAGTGCACCGAAAACCCTTCTGGGATTGAAAATATGCACTCCCGAGATTACATTGCAATTAGCAAAAGCACTACAGCAAAAACTAAACACAAAAGAGACAAAGATAGGAACGAACCAACCCTCAAAGAAACCTAACCACTAAAAAAGAAGAGTACCCGTACCCCTAACTTACCCCCCATCCGCCAGACAGTATAACATGGGGGCAGCAACATAAAAGTGAAAACAATCGTTAAAACAAAATTTACGAAGTCAATCCAGTAGCACGAAAATAGTATACTTAGTAGGTTCCAATAAAATGACGGGAAAAGTTTCTTCTAAAGGACTGAATGCTTGGCGTATGTGTTATTAAGGAAGAGAATTCCACAGCTTGATTGCACGGTTACGGAAAGAACTATGTTGTGAAGAAGTCTGAATTGTGTCTTGATGTAGGAATGTAGATTGGCGAGTATTATAATCATGGATTGAGGAGTTGTGTGAAAAGTAGTTTGAAAAATAATCAGGTAAGATGTTGTTTAGGGAACGGTAGGTGAAAGAGGCAATGCCGAGCTTTATTATGTCAGGGAGTTTTAAAAGGTTGAGTGACTTAAATAGATCATTTGTGTGGTCACGTGAATTGGAGCAGGTGATATGTCTAATGGCTCGTTTTTGTAAGATGTGTAGCTTGTTCAATTGACAATGGCTGGCAGTAGACCAAATAGCCGAGCAATAGCTAAGGTGCGGATAGATTAACACTCCAGCCGTTTTAGCCGTATGATTCACAAGTTTAGCCGTATGATTGGCTGATAAAGTGACAGTAGGTCCTCGTGTTCATATCGATATACAAATGGTGCGCTTTTTGCAAAATATTTCATGCACAAAATTCCATTTGGGGGTGGAGGCACACGGGAGTCCAGCCAACGATCAGGGGTCACGTGCCCATGCCCCACTGGTGACATCACTGATAACACAACATGCGCAGAGTGTTCTAATTACACATTAGGGCCTTGTAAATTTACCAGGATATCACAAGTGCCATAAGCAATAAAACAGGTCTGCATAAGGAGGAGCTTAAGACAGTTTTGGAGCTAGAAGTTACAAAGTTACTCGAACCGAGCAGTCGGCTTACACGATAGTGAAAAATAATGCACGGCTTGATAGAAATGACCGTAGTAAATTTTTTGTTCTACAGTTCTCAAGTTTCTATGTTACGATGCCGTAGGCAGCATATAATGATCGGGAGGAACTAAACTTGAAAATTTTAAAATGGCAATATCTGCCAAGCGGGATGTCTTAGTATTAGCTTCATATTTGGTATGGGTATGCTAACAGGAATAATGAAATTGCTTTGGGGGAATAGTGTATCATCTTCATTAATATTCATAAGTGGGTGGATTTATATTTAGAAAATGGCTGCAAATGCTTGTGCACAAGTGAACTCATAGTAGGAAAGAAATAAGCCAGCTTTGTGCGCGATTGTGCATTTTCTCTTTTTTGTTTGTTTGTTGGGCCTGCAGTCAGGGCCGTCGCGACCGGGGGGTGTGTGGGGGGTGCCTCACCCCCCAAAGTTCGTCAGAGCGACGATAGTCGGAAAATCTGAAATGCCAGTTGGAATTTCTGATATCTCAGTCTAGCACATTTTTCCGACTGAGCCTATGTCAACTTTGTATATATTTTCCAACTAGACCAAGTGAGAATAATACCAAACGTTATTTTCCTCACGTAAAATCAAATCAAAGCTGTCCTTATTCGCAAATTCTTGTCAAACTCTCAAAATTTTCGCGCGCTCCGCGCGCTTCAGACCTGACCTCAGTGTTTTTCTTATTATCAATATCTTCCGATAGCAACTTTCGGAGAAGCACAACAGCAGAAGTTGAAAGCTGTTTACAAATTACCAGGTAAAAGACTGGCTTTTTGAGTGGCATGTTGGCTTGTTGGGCAACTGAACGTATTTTGAAGGAGATTCTGAATGCAGGTTTTATTATGAGAATCTTATTTAATAAAAATTTGGGCGCGCTTCGCGCGCATGCGTCACGATTTACAATCAATCTCATGAACATTATTAAGGTAATTATACCAGACACAGTTCTATGGGAGCTAGGGCGCTTTAGCCCCCCCCCCCCAATTTTTTTATAGACTAATATTGGTGAAGACATAGATATACTCAGAAAATATTCCAAACGTCTATTTATCAGGCCCGTAGCCAGTAAGTTCTGTAACGATTTTTTCTATAACTTCAAAAAATTTTCGCGCGCTACGCGCGCTTTCATTTCTAGTTCTATCTAGTGGTAACGCCCCCGTTTCAAACATATTGGATTTCAAGGTTTCCACAAATGTTATTCTTCCGTGTAGGCATGATTCTAGAGAAACACGAAAATGCATGCATCATTCCGAAGTTCTTTCCTCTTTTTCCTAACTTTTAAAAGATTCTTTCTTCAGCCTCGCCATCGTGGCAAACATATTTTGTAAGAAAAAGATCTTTCAGTTTCGTAGGAGATCCTTAATGGGTAAGATAAAGAATGTAATCGCCGACGACGACCATGCAGTCACCCAAACAAATTTCTTGGTTTTGTCCAGATTCTTCAATAAAAGCCCAAACTTTTTCAACTTTCCTTAAATGAAAATTTAATATAATCCCAAATTTCGCTTTGCGCGCATTATATTTTGAGTTCGGCAACCCATTGCATCTGTCGGGACTTAGAGTAGCTGGCCCCCAGTCAGGGCGCTTCCCCCATGTCGGCAAATCAAAGCACCACCCCTGGCTGAGCCTGCGTGCAGGTTTTTCATTTTGGCATTGAAGTATACCCCCAAATTTCGGCGCGCTTCGCGCGCAATCCTCACAATCCACGTTGTATCACTTATGAACATTATAAGCACAACGTACCAGTGAACTTTTATAGCATAAACTATGTGTACATTCTGAAAACGCGCTTGTTAGTTCTAAACCCTTTTTTGCTATACCTGTCTGGGAGGTCTAGTATCACTTTTCTGCACCTATACTCTCCCTCCCGCCCATTCCCCATTGTTCGTCTCGATTTTCGTTCAAAATTGGTAAAAATACGAAAGATGTAAAGTGCTTGGCGTCATACTCTATATTATTATTTAGATGCCAGTCATTGCCCCATTTTATGTTATTGATCCAGAGCTTCCAGGTGGCCTATACAGGTATATGCCAGCAATAGATGCCAGAATAGAAGGCATTAAAGTAGTCAAAGGGTGGAGGGAGGGGCTTCAGGAGGTTTGTTGACAACGTATTCTTCTCTTAGACAACATACTTTCTACTTTAAACAAATCTTAGTATTCACTAAATTATGGACATTTTCCAGCCATATATGATCAGTTCCAAAAGTATCCCAAGATAGCACCATTTTGCATCTAAGCAACCTTACCTTAAAAAAATTTCTCAAAGGGGAGGGGGAAACCCCTCCCCTTAGGCCTAACCCCCAGGACGGCACCTTTATGAAGTGACAAAGGAAGGATCACCACTGCTGTATCATACAAAAGGAACGCCCATAAAAACGAAAATGCAATTTACGGGCCGCCACTCATTTGGAAAAAGAATCAAACCAGTCGGAAAAATTAGAATTCATTTAATTATGGACATTTTCTAGCCATATATGATCAGCTCCAAAAATATCCCAAAGATAGCTCCATTTTGCATCTAAGCAACCTTAAATTAACAAAAGTTTCTCAAAGGGGAGGGGTCAACCCCTCCCTCACGACGGCACTTTTATGTAGTGACAAAGGAAGGATCCACACTGCCGTATGTAAACGCAGGGCACATAAAAAATGGTGCAATTTACGCGCCACCATTCAGTTGGAAAATATATCTATCCAGTCGGAATTTGGGACCTTCACACCCCCAAACATATGACCCTAGCTACGGCCCTGCCTGCAGTGCTAACCTATTTTTGACGAACATAACGTGGCCAGATGGGAACTGAAGGGCATATATCTGATGCAGGGAGGTGGTATTACACCTGGCTGATGTAAGCCTCCTATACAGTTGCCTAAAACGGCGAAACAGTACTGCTTTTGTATCCTTTCTTACTTTGTGTGAGCAAGAATTGTTGGAAAATTGGTGTAGACGGGAAAGTTGCTGCTGGGGTAGGATCGGTTTCTTTTCGAATGATCCATCGAACATTTTCTATGATAAATTGGTCCAAAGTATGCTACCAAAGTTTTCGCCCTATCAGCGAGCTTTTCTTTTAGCTTTCAATTGGAAAAATTAAAGTCAATTCTATAACCAGGATTAAGTTCACAATATAGGCGAGGGCTCAACCGGCCCGAGTCCCTTCCTCCTGTTTTTCGCAGATCGTTTTGCATTTTCTGCTGATGAAAATACCGAAAAGCTAACTGTTCTGATTATGACCCCTAGGACACTGGGAATTGCACATTGAAGGGCCCAATTCATTTCAGGGTCCCGGTCCCCGTATTTATTAGCTACCTAAGGTGATCTTATCTGAGGCTTCTTCCTTACGAATGAGTCTGTTTCCACCCCTGAGGATGACGTGTACCGTTCGCTTGTGAAGAGGGAGCTCTCGGTATACACCTTTACCGACATAACAATAGCCGTACCAACAACATATCAGTTTTGATACAAAAGTGGACGCTTTATAGGAGATGTAGATGTCTGACTACATCTTGGTAAAACTGGAGGTATGATTGACGGATATAGATTGAAGCAGGTGGAATCTGCTCAGTGGCTTCAGAACTCACCTTGTATTTCACCTTCTACACCCTATCACAAGGCCCTAGCTACGTATGTCCCGCCATAAAACCTCTAATATCATGTATAATCATCCTCACTCACCACTTAACCAAATAAATGGCCATTAGTCTGACATAGGTTCGTCAGATCGGGGGAGCCGGAGAGGCCAGGGCAGGTATGTCGGTTGGCACAGACTTATGAAATTTGATGGAACATGTAACCTTTGACAACGCCCTGCTTTGACAGAATTGTTCTCTTATTTACCTTTCCTTATTTTAAGTGGATTTCTAAATTATGAGATTTTAAAATAAGGAAGGTTTCGATACAACTTGTAAAACCTACCATTTTAGAGCAATATAGGAGGCATAATTGGCAAAATATTCTTGGTCACCCTTAGCGCCAAAAGATGGTGAAGCACCGTCCAGATAATGGCGCGTTAAACGTACTTGATGCCCATCCACACACCTTTCAGAGTGAATTAGCCTGGAGTAGAAATGGGCCACTGACTCTGGCGTGAACTTTTTCATAGTTCTGTCAGGCTGGGATATGGGCTATGAGACCAGTGGCACTACTTAGGGGGGAGGGGCATGGGAAAATTTGCCCTCGTCATGGCCTTCAAACCCCTCCCCCTCCCCATTCCGCTCCAGTACAAAGGTCATGCAGTAGCGGTGGTGGTTGGTTATAAATCTGTTTTTTATCATTTTCTCTTACAAATTGTCCTGAACTGTCAAAATTCTCTGAAATTGTTCACAAACTATCTAAATTTTTGCAAGCTTCGCGCTCTTCCAGCCTCACCCCATTGCTGTGCTTCTTCTTATCATGACATATCATCTCAGGTGTATTCGAATTTCTTCATCGGTGAGAGGTCTTGCAATAACGCTGATTACTCGTATGCATATGAGTAATTATGGAACAGGCTCAAAACATTGCAGGAATGCAAAGAAGGGGACTCAGGGGAAGGTATATTTTGTGAAAACTGAAAGCTTTTACGAAATACTATGCAAAAGAGTCTCCTCCTTCGTGATTGGTAGATACATTTGTTATCGAACAGTCGACAGTGTCTCGGTAGGGGCCTACAGAGTTTGCATGCAACTGTCATGGAAATGACTTTAAATGCAAAATTTTGGCTCCCTTTGCGTGCGTTCTTCACAGTTCTCATTTCTTACCTACTTCTAACAAGGGCTGGAGGACTGACAATTCCGGACTCGAGGTCAAGTCCGGACTTAAGTCCACTTTTTGGACTCGGACTTGTACTAGGACTCGGGCTCTCTGGACTCGGACTTTGGCTTGGACTCGAAGTCGAGTCCATCAAGTCCAGCCTTTTCTTCATCACATGATATTTTTTTAATTTCATAATTTTGCCAAAAGCAATAGCCCTCACTACGTACTAGGGCCTAATTTTCTTTTATATAGCCTACAGTAGGCCTACTGTAGTTATGACATGAGGCCAACTCAGCGTTGGGAAGTAACGTCGTTACTGTAACGAGTTACATTTGTAACGGAACCCTGTAACGAGTTACATTTGCATTTCAGTAACGTAGCAAGTAACTAGTTACAATTCTGCGTATAAAAGTAACTGTAACAGCGTTACATTTGGTCCCGTTACTTTCCCGTTACAAATATTCAAAATGACCATAAATTGCATTGTACTCAAAGTAGTAACAGAAAATTTTCAAACTGATGACACTTTGGTAGTAAAATTATTTTCGAAGTATTCATCATTCATATCTGTTATTGACTTCGTCCTCACCAACATCAAATTTTATTCACGATAAGAATCATAACTTGATATAAGATGCTCATGCTGCAGGCTTACAGGGCCACTAAGTTGGTTGTCGATTGATGAGGTATATGAAAGGTGTGTTCGTTCATATATATTACTCCATCATATCAGTCTTATAACTAAGTTAAAACTTTAACTTTGTGTGTCAAATCATTTATTAAACATATCTATGCTTATCATCCGTGAGACCGGGTCTTTTTGAGATTCGTTGAAAAATACTGAACGGTTCTCCGGCAAACTTTTCCGTGTGAGTGAGTTAACTAAGGCACAGCTGACTTTATTTAGTAGTTTATTGTCCTTTAAAGGACACAGTGTCAATAGTTCACCATGAGAAACGGTTTGTCGTGTAGGTATGCAAATGCCAGGCTTACAAGTTTTGATCATTGCATTCTGAGACTTTAGGGCTGGACCCCAGTTCACCCTACCCGAGTCGGAGCTAACTCCGATTCTAGATTCCCGAATTTTGGGTCTTTTCCGAGTGTGGTGCGTACCCCTCCAGTTCCGGCCAGTTCTGATTCCAGGGGCACCAATTCCGAGACCAGTCTTTTTGCAGTGTATACGGTAACATATCAAACATACGCGGGTGTTAATTGTTCTGTATATGTCCACCATTACTAGGGACATCGTTTGGACTCACTTCCATAGTTTGGCCTCCATAGTAATTTAGTTGATTGGGTGTGACAATACTTTACATCTAGCTGTACATTATGCACAAATAACAATGAAACTTTTACTGTAATAGGCTTTCATACCCGCTAACCTCTCTAAATTAGCTTACTCTGTGATGGGATTATAAAGAAGTACTGTCGTAACTGGAAAGGATTTGGTAAAGTTCATCTAACAAATAGTTTGCGTATAGCTTCGGCACAGTATCATGATTCGCTGCCTCATGATGAGCTTTACGAGTCTCTGCCTGAATCCCCAGCGAAGATCAGGTGGGATCATTGTCTTTCTTTGGGTAACACCTCAGACAAAGCGGCACAAATGAGCTGTCGGTCCTCTCATGTGCCCCTTCCTACTCTCTCATTATGCCCCCTACCGTTTCAGGGACCGAGGTACCGTCTATTCATCTTGAAGTAACTAGTTATTTTTAAAATGTAGCTATATACTTTTCAGTCAAAAGTAACTGTAACTAGTTACTTTTTCAACATTGTAACTAGTGACTGTAACGAGTTACAATTTTATGGAAATAACTGTAACTATAACGAGTTACTTTCAAAGTGTAACGGGAACAACCCTGGGCCGACGGTACGGTACGTATGAGCAAAAGGAGCTTGATACCTGTACCGTGAAAAGATCTTAGTTTTAGGAAGATTTCTCAGTTCCTTTTATCAGCATCTTCAAAACCAATTTAATTTGGTCTGTGATACAGTATTGAAGGGCATCAGGAAGCAATTGCATATATGTCCGTACAACACTATGATAATACTATGCTAGGCTCATCAATGGATTAATGCTGGCTCTTTTATTTGTGTATGTGTGTCTGTCTGTGTGTGAAAATGAGGTGGGAGGGGTGAGGTTGCTGGTAACTATAAACAATTTTTGTGATTTTTTGGGGGGTGGGGTGGGGTGGGACCAACACATTAGATTAGATGGATGATTGAATCCAGCAGCACGGCTACTACAGTAAGCTCCTCTTGAAGAGGCTGCAGTTTACATTGTGTTGCTTGGGTTAGGTCTATAAAGGATATCATAAGTTTCAATGTTTATGGTACTGGCGTGTGCATGTAATTCGATCCCCTTCATCACTTACACTGTGGAGTAGGCTATAATATATTTACTCCTAGCCAAACTGGAAATGGAAATCATACCAGTAGTGATTTTTCTACTCTCATACGGGGCGGACTGAGAAGTCGGGCAACCGGGCACTGCCCGAAGGCCAACACAGATAGGGGGCCCACACTGTCATTCGGAAATTTTAATGAAAATCGGAAAATCGTATTGTTATAAATAATTGTGTTTAAACATAACATGATCTGTTTACTGTAATTATACATTGGACTTCTTTGAAAAGTAAGTTTTGTTAATGTGAAGACTGGTATTGAGTTGGTAACCTATGTGGGATAGGTTGTGGCCATTATATAGGAAGTGTAGGTGAGGGAAAGTTGATTCAGGATGGGAAGGGGGAGGGCCCCATACCCATTATCCCCGGGGGCCCAGTTCATTGTCAGTCCGCCCCTGCTCTCATATAATTTTTTTTTGTTGCTACGACCCAATTGTCCGCTTGATTCATATGGGAGGGATGGGCTAAGTGGCCACAGTAGTTTTTTCATATTGTATTTCTTTATTACAGTAGGTCTTTATGCTGCATGCTAATGCTGCATAACTTTGTAGGCCTAAACTATAGTTATACTGATTTTTCTAATACATTACTGTACCCTTTGCCTACAGGCTGCCCTATTAACTACTGTACTGCAGTTTCATTTCAGTTTGGCATGAGGTTTCTCTTATAATTTGTTTGGTCAGTTTTTAGTAGCACATCTTGAGCTTAGTGCATTAAGCCTTCAAAGCTATATACTGTACTTACCTTGTTTGAAAATTTTGGACTTGAACTCGAGGTCCTCGGACTTGGACTTGTACTCGGACTTGAACTTATGAACTTGAACTCGGACTCGGACTCGAACTTGTTGGACTCGACTACAGCCCTGCTCATAACCAGGGAGTTGCCACTAGTTCCCTGCTCATAACCATACCAGGGCAATACGCACAGAATTATTCAAAAACACTTTTTCCGAAAACCAGCATTATGTCCCCAACGTCTGTAGCAGTGGCGGATCCAGAGGGGGGGGGGGTCGCCGACGTCCGGACCCCCCCTCAAATTTCCCAATTTGCCCTTTTTCAAAATTGTTTTTTTTTCACACTACCCTTAAAAAAATTAAACAAAAAAAAAAAAAAACAGTTTTACAGGTAATGACAGTTGTCCAGTTCCGAGGAGATTTCCGCAGTTTCATTTCAGTTTGGCATGAGGTTTCTCTTATAATTTGTTTGGTCAGTTTTTAGTAGCACATCTTGAGCTTAGTGCATTAAGCCTTCAAAGCTATATACTGTACTTACCTTGTTTGAAAATTTTGGACTTGAACTCGAGGTCCTCGGACTTGGACTTGTACTCGGACTTGAACTTATGAACTTGAACTCGGACTCGGACTCGAACTTGTTGGACTCGACTACAGCCCTGCTCATAACCAGGGAGTTGCCACTAGTTCCCTGCTCATAACCATACCAGGGCAATACGCACAGAATTATTCAAAAACACTTTTTCCGAAAACCAGCATTATGTCCCCAACGTCTGTAGCAGTGGCGGATCCAGAGGGGGGGGGGGTCGCCGACGTCCGGACCCCCCCTCAAATTTCCCAATTTGCCCTTTTTCAAAATTGTTTTTTTTTTCACACTACCCTTAAAAAAATTAAACAAAAAAAAAAAAAACAGTTTTACAGGTAATGACAGTTGTCCAGTTCCGAGGAGATTTTGGTTACCCCCGTCCAGTATCGACCAATCCACCCGTAAAAGTCTAGCCACGTATCGCAGAAACTTTCGGCAATATATTTGACTACGGTAGCCTATATTGCCCACCCCAAACACGACGAACAGTGCAATCGTTTTACAGAGAATGTGACTACAGTATGTCTTACTGCCTGCGTGACAGTCAGGCATTCTAATCACTTTTCGCTTGGAACCACGTGTGGCGTGCTTGGGCATTTAAAGAAATACAAAACACGCAGACATTACGTCATACTCACTAGCCAGCGCTTTGTGCAACGTATTACTATTGGGTTTTAATATTGATTCCAAAAGGTCACTGCTAGTCCTTTGGTCGTACAAAATAATGCTCTGTTCGTACTCCCTAAACGCTACATCTACGAAACCTTCCCTCTACCCGCTAGTATCCCTCCTCTCATGAACAAGAGAGAGTAGGTAAACACGTTTCGTTATTATATTCATAGTCTGGAATTACTCTCTTCATTTATAGTGTTGCCCTAGTGATGGGAATAAAAGGCCAATTTTAGGTTAAAGTCAAGAGTTGACCAGAAGTCACAATAGACGAATTCATTTTAAAATTACTGTATAAAATCACCAAATATCGCAGTGTCAGTCGGTTCAATTTTTGACGTCTTTTGACCGATGACCGGTCTGCTGTCGCAAATAAAAAGCAAACATCGACTTCAGTCATCTGTTCTGACAGAGTATTTTTGACAGTCGCGCCGCAAATATATAGGGAACACAACATACAGTATTTTAACCCCCTCCCCCAGTCGAGATAACGGTGGCGCCAGGTGAGGAAAGTGTTCATGCCTCCCCACCCCCCGCTGGGGAAGGCTGGCCCCCTATCGAGGAAGTTTTACAATTTCGTCGGGGAGTCTTAGTCGAAAGTCGCCCGGACGGTTTACCTGTTCTTTGCTCTCAAGAGGATAATTTCTCTAATTAGAACCCAAAATTTTCGGCGCGCTACTCGCGCAGTTGAGTCACTCTATTTTCTTCAATAGTTCCATTCCACGTAGCAGGATAGCACAAGTCCTGTCCACCTTATACCAAGCAACATATAGGAAGAGTTCATAGTTTATGTAAAGGTCGTAACTTTCATCCCATATCGCAAAACCTAGTTGGTGTTCTCTTGTGTGTGTCATGCGGTACAGTCAGTCGGTGAGCGACCTATACGGAGCAGGTTGGCTATTTCATCGTGTAGTCCAGGTGGTTTCGATCCAATGTATGTTACACCCGATACGGTCTACAAGTTCTTTTTTTTTCGTTTCGTCATATGTCTTATGTGTAAGCTTATCAAAAGTTTTCGCCCGCTTCGCGCGCTTTTCAATTTCAAGATCCAGATTCAAAAAACACTATCAGTGCGCAACTCGGATCTTGAAGTATTCAGTGATATAATGCAAAATATGCCCACAATGGCATGGGATAGTGAGGCTCCTCTGTTAGCCCTTCTCATCATCCCTCGATATGGCGAAACTTGGGGTAGCTGACATAGCCTGGCCCCCTGCTGGGAAAATTCTGCCGCCACCCATGGTCGGTTTACTATTTTGGCTTTCATAAGGGTAATTTCGGGGATAAAACCCAAAATTTTCGGTGTCCTTTGTCCACTCTTCCTCAGTTCCGTTATACTTATAGGTAAATATAGTACAACCCTTTCCACCTTTTCAAGTTAATAAGTAGAATACATGGATTAATGTAAATGTCGGGATTGGAATCGAATCGCATTTCGCTAAACCTGGTTAACGGTCACTTGTGTCTGTCGTACGGTACGGCAGTGACTCGAGGAGGGAAGTACAATAAAGTTATCCCCGATAGGGCCCAACTGTCTGAACAATTATTCTATATAAGCTTTTAATTAGTACCAATTCTTATATATGTAGGCTTACCCCAAAAATTTTCGCGCGCTTCGCGCGCTTTGCAATTTCACTATTTAGATTCCAGTTTTTGCATGTCTCTTGGTTTATCCTTTCTTTGTCAATATGCGGTAAATTGTATAATCGCTGACGTTTATGGGGTCGAACCAAAATTTTAAAACTATGAATGTGCCCTTTTTATGTTGGACCCCCCCCCCCCTCAGAAAAGACCCTAGATCCGCCCCTGTGTAGGTACGGCGCATATAAAGGTGATTTAAGAGCAATCTAATATGGGTAGCTAATGCGGTAGCATGATGTGAATGATTGGAAGTACGTTTTTTGTCTTTATACATTTTTGAAACATTTTACATCACGCTTCGCGTGCACCGTACCCATTGACGTCAGATGGTGAATGTATACACTTACAAAGAAAAATCATTCCTAAACATACCTCAGTGCTGGTGCACTACCCTAAGTAATTAGTTTCGTTATTCCTACTACCCTCTCTCGTTCATTTCACGTTACATGCGAATCGTCTGAATTCTCATTGCTCATAGTTGTATCAGCATTTTGTAATCACTACACAGCTTCCAGGAGGCGCCTCCCTTGGAAGGGGTGTCATGCCGCACAGCCAAAATGTCACTAAATAATAAGATTTTCTAAGCATGTAAGCTAAGTAGTTCAAACATTTGCCAAGGATAGTACCCGCTTTCATCTAAGCCACCTGCTAGCATAAATCAAAAGTTTTTTAACGGAGGAATTGCCACCTCTCGCACTTAGATAATACCTTAAATTGGCAAACGTTTCTCAAAGGGGAGGGAACATCCTTCCCCTTAGACCCCTACCCAGAGCGGCACTTTTACGAGGTGACAAAAGATCAGAAGATCAAAGTATCCGCCTCGTGTGCAAACTATCGAAGTTGCGTATATTCACAATTTCCACTGACATCATGGCCGGGCTCGTCTGTGATAGGATTACACCATCATCTTAATGGGCCCCCCCCCCTCCTCTAATCATCAATTCCTCTCGATCTGCGCCACTGACAAAGATATATAGCTTACAGGGAAAATGAGCACCGACAGAATTTTGCCCCCTCAAATATTTTGATCCCCCCCCCCCCTCTTGATGTCCCCACTTTGAATCCTAGCGCCACCACTGGCTATGAAAAAAATTGTGGTCAGATTGCCGTACTCGTGATCGTCTATTTAGTGTGCACTAAATGTCATATAGTGAAAGCTTAATGTTTCAGTCTAATTTCTACAACCCCAGAGCTTCCAGGAGCTCTGCCCTCTATATTCCACAAAGCATTGTCTTAAACCCCAACAGGGACCCTATACCTACGACTGATTCCTTAATTTAACTCTAAGCCCTCGACATCGCGGGAAAGAACTAACCCCGCTATCGCGACGCCGTTTAACCATTTTAACAGGTAAACCTTGGGTACGCGGTGTTCGCGCCCCTGTTTGTGGCAAACGAGATTTTTCGAAGAACAAGAAGAATGTGGCCCGTCAACGTAAATCATTGAGGACCCCCAGCCGTAGAAAGGTAGAGTTAATTTAAAGGAACTTGGTTTAAGCAAAAACTGAATTTTCACTGAAAGATGTAAAAGAGGAACTAAATCTTCACAATATGTCGAAACTTTCATGCAAATCGGACATGTAGTAGGCTACTCATCGGGGGGGGGGGGCTTTTTACGTGCTTGGAAATGGACACGATCGAAAACAAAACAAAAACAAAAACCCGTCGGATCATAAACATAATACCAAAAAACTATCCACATGAAGCATGCAACAGGCAACGAAAGAGTCTTTGTTACTACTGAGAAACAGAAACCGCCACTGTATTCATCACCAACAGCTGCCCCCAACACCAACACCCATCGGCGACAGCAACCACCGCCCGACCCCAGTCCAACCCCACACCAATAAACCCAAACCCCAAAACAACACCCGAACTCTCCAACAACCACATACCTACCTCAAAATAAAACACTCCACAACCAGATGCAGCCAAACGCCCCACCCATGACCCAACCAGCCAAAGGCCAACAGTGCCCAACAGCACGGGGCGGTGCCCCTACGAAGGCAACCACAACCGAAGGCTTCACCGCACCTGAAGGCAACAACACACGCCCGAAGGCAACATGCCCGAAGGCAACCACCTGGAAGGCAACAAACCCCCGAAGGCAAGAACACATGCCCAAAGGCAACAACATGCCCGAAGGCAACAGCACAACAAAAGCACTGGGCAAATACAGGTGCACCTTCCCCAAGGGTGCCGGCCAGTTGTGGCAAAGAGATATCAGCAAATGAAGTTAGGCCTTCTACATTTGTAACCCAAAGTGAGCTTGAGGCAAGCAGGGGTTATATCACATATCACGTACATGTCCGTTAGGGAAATGTTAGATGCTTCCCCGGGCTTTGCTAAGAAAGCCCGGGTGATCCATCTTGCTCCCTCTCAAGCGTGCTAATTGATTTGCTTGCTCGGCCGGCCACTTGGCTGCTCAAGTTTCTTTGTTTAACGCTATTAATAACATGCAATGCCAATTTAACAATGACTGCAGTGAGATTTGGTGCTAGTGGTCGTCGTGTCCTTCTCCACTGAAGCAATCATGCGAATAATTGGCTAATAAGCCATGCCCAAGATTGTTGCTCATAGAGATTATGTTCGGTGATTGACATGGGGAGCTTGGTCTTCAGACTCTAACCCAGATGTTCACCTTATGCTTCTTCACAAGTTGATGAGAAATGCTTTGTTTCTTTTGTTTTTTCAGTCTATTATATTGACCTTGAAGTTAATAGGGATTTGGACCTCCCCAGAAAAATTGGTTGTAAAGTTTAAATTAAGAAAAACAAAAAAGTACTCCTTAATGTCCCGGTGAGGTTATGACATCATATGTGGTTGCTACAAGTTCACTTTGTGTTGAAAATGTGACAACTTTAACTGATATAATATCATGAGAACCACTCATCTGATTTTCACCAGAATGCTAAGAGTAAGTACCCTTCTAACATCATCTTGAAAACTTGAGCCTAGACCCTTCTTTGAGTTGGCCGAGTATCGTGCCGCGGTAATGATAGCCTGCGTAGCGCCTCTGTGGCTGCCGGCCCCTTAGGCTGCCGCCCCCGCAACGATGAGCTGAACGAAGAAAAGTTCTTCCTCTCCGCGTGGTAGCGGTAGATGACAGCTACCGTCGGACCGAATCTAAAATCTGAAAATATGTCCTCTTCAAGACAGTGTGTATCATCAGATTTGTTTCCTGTTTGGCATGTACTCATATAGGTACTGGCAGTATTTGAACCTTTCTTTCTTTTTATGTTCACTCGTGAGAAAACGGGGACGAAGAGCTTGCAGACTGCGGGAATCGTAACAATTTATTGCAGGACATATCTATCAAATGAATAAGGTAACTTTCTATTACCAGATGACAGGAAATTACTTCCTTGAGTTGTGGAATTACTGGCAGTGACACGCGATAGCGTGAATGGAATATTGCTACGTAGCAGGCTGTATGAAGTGGTCTGTGTGCATTTTGGAAAGCCTTTCATGACGGGGTGAGCAAACAGAGTGCGCAACGCTGATTAGTTTGAAGGCGGAGTTTCCATAGATTTTCCATGGACCGATGAGCGAGCGATTGGACAAAAATCTTTATCAATAAAGACTTCCAAGATGTATATCGAACAGGTTATCAAGTGTGAAAGCCAAGTTTTCAACGTCGTAATATCAGACAAAATAAACTGTGTGAAATGACATCAGCTTGTGGCCTTGAATCTCGTTAAACTTAACAAAATGTAATTCTTTCAATTTCGATTGGTGAAAATGCATAGGTATAGGTTAGGCTAGCCTGTGTCACTAGCGTTTTAATACTAATTTAGGCCTAGCCTAACACAACGCGTAGCCCGGCACTCAGTCTCAGGCCTAGCTAGGCCAAACTCACACAGTGTTATCAGATTTGGGTCTATCGTAGCCTACAGCAAAACAGGGCTCGAAATAAACTTGAAAAAGGGCACAGCCAAAATGAGCAAATTGGCTGACCGTCTAGCCTAGCCTAGGGTACCTAGGCCTAGTTCTCACGTACACTTTGTTCCCAGAACTAGGCCTAGGCTATTGCAACACAAATTTTTGACCGCATATTACTGTGAGAGTAATATCGTCTGCATGCGTTGCTGCAGTGATTGTTGCTATATACGTGTATGCGCAAGTATAAACGTAACTAGTATAGCTATGGACTATGTCACAATTGAACAGCAGTGTGTGCTATTTAGCATACAATAGTGTGAACGTCCTAGTTACACGATTTAGCAGTTTCATAGAATGTTTAAAAAACAAAACAGGATCGTTTGTGTAAATCAAAATTTTTGGTCCCTTTTTGGACACTTAAGTGCAAATAATCTTAGATTGAAGTGTGTTAAACATATAAGGCTCCGTAGAGGTCAATTATGTAGGAGTATACGTGAATTTGAGAAAGATCGAGACCATTCAAAATTTTTGAAGTCACGGTAGCCCAATTTTGACAATGGGTATATTGCTGACCTAGTATGGGAAGCCCCAAAGCTTCCCAAATACTAGTATGGGAAGCCCCAAAGCTTCCCAAATACTAGGTCAGCAGACTGCGGACTAGTCTAGCCTATGTTATTTCATAGGACATTAACTGGGGTCGGAGGGCACCTGTACAGCCATCAGTAAGGCCCAGACAGCCAGTATAAAACCTAGCCTAACGTTAGGCCTAACTGTTCTCTACAAATAATGTACTTATCAGTTGAATGACGCACCCCACTAGGCTACCCCTGGACATGGTACGTCATTGTCCACAACAGTGTTGACAAAACATGTAGGCCTACAATGATGTGCTCTTCAGTCATTTCTCTGACTGACAAGTTAATGTAAAATGACTCACACTTCTGTCACAAAATTAATGCACAGTTTGCAATTTTGACTGGCATGTGGGTCACCAATATTGACTGAAGAAATGAGAATGACAGTTGATATCCCTGTAAAGTATAACAATTGACTGACAATGATCCAGCCCATGGTCACAATAGTGACTGACAATTGAGGTAATGTGACTCACCCCTCAGTCATGGTGGTGGCTGACAATAGTGGTTCAATGACTGACATGTGCATCACACTGTCATTGGTCGATGACCCACATTTGACTGACAATGCCAGGGGGTAGTGGGGTGCATCATTCAATTGATAAGTGCATAACACTAACAGAAGGCCACTCCTACAGTTTTGAAGTTAGGCCTACACTTTAGTCCTGAGTTAGTAAAGGACTGTGGTCGCTCACTACATCTCACTATGCACAGTCCTTACACAGTACACTGACGTATGGAAAAAGCGGGGGGATGGGCCGTCTGTGTAATGTTTGAAATTGTCTTTCTTCTCACAGCAATTTTTGAAAATAAAATCTTATTTTACTATCGTGAATTTTTTTCTCTAGATTTAACAGGAGTATTGTAGCTGTTTTTGATCACTAAGAATTTCTGGAAAGTGCCAAAAATGTGAAATGAAATCAGCAGCTTTTCCGCTCAGTAAAATTTACTGTGCCACTATGGAACTTAGTTTACATCAGTATGCTAATGAGCTACATCGTTACATCAGTATAGAACAGGGGTGTGGAACCTCCAGCCCGCGGGCCACATACAGCCCGCGAGACCATTTCATCCATTTCAATCACATGAAAAGTAATTGAAAGTAAACTAGTTTTAGCACACGGTGCCAACTATTTTCTGCTTTTACAGTACCACTTTTCAGGTATATGACGTAAATCTACTGCAAAAGATCAGTATATTGCTAAAATCCCACATGCACAATGTAACATGCCAACTATTTTTTATACATAAATCAGGTGCAGAATCCTTGTACTTTTGGAGGTACAGTAGGCCTAATGGAATAGAAGCTTTACGTGGCAGAAAGGCTACAGGCTGCATAACATTGTACAGAATTACATTATCACATGTGCAAGTCTATCTTGTAGAGTACAAAACTCAGTGGGTTTTTGTATCTATTCTGTTTGTTTTGGGAAGGGGAAGTGGTTTTAGACTGCTTCTTCGAAGAGTGAATTAAAAGTTAGGGTGCTAATTTAGAATCAGTGCCCGGAAGTGATGTAGCATTAACTTCGACGTAAAATGTAACCTCCAAATTAAAATATCTGTGCAAAGTCAAGTTCCAAAAGAGCGACGAAAGGAAGGTGTGGAAAGAAAGGTGACAGTGAAATTCGAACCCGGAACATTTGAAGAACAGGAATGCGGTATAACTTTTCTGTATTGCGAACCTATGCCCTAACCTGTAGCGCTGGGAACCGAGCTGCAGGCAAGCGATTTTAAATATTATAAGTACACACTAACTCCATTGCGTATATATATTAATATATTATATGCAATCCGTATATAGACTATATCTCTACGTATACATACACCCATAGGGTATAACCCTAACCTTATCTCTTTGCGTATCACATATATAACCCTATCCCTATCCGTATGCATGCCCATACCCTAACCTTATTTCTACGCATACCACGTGTATAACCCTATCTCTGTCCATACGCCCGCCACATATATAACCCTATATCTTTGCGTACCAGGCACTGATTCTAAATTAGAGCCAAAGTTAGAAAGTGGACAACTTTGCAATGAACCTGAGGAAAAGATAAAGTTAGTTTAAAAACACTGTGTGCCTATTTATTACTACTTCATACATAAGTTAAAAGATAAATGGCCATATTGTGATACTTCTGACCAGTGATACTTCTGGTCTGTGCACATTCTGGTCTCGCACATTCTGTTATTTAAAGGTAGTGGGTGAATATTCTGTTCCCTACCATATAAATCATTACAAATCCTATAAATTCTGGGTACTTCGTCTCCAGTTTTCTCCTAGACTTTCCCCTAGACTACACCAGGGCCTGTTTGGGACCCATCGGCCTGCACCCTATGAGGGAAGTTTACTGCACCTTCTGTGTGTGCGGCCCGCGGGTGAATTATGACTTTCAAAATGGCCCATTAAAGAAAAAAAGAAAAAAGGTTCCCCACCCCCGGCAATGTTTCCATTGCCATATTCATGTATAGGAACTATTGTAATCAAAGTGTTGTGCGTGACGTCACTGCACAAACTCAATTAGTTTCTTTCTGGGGGCATCGCACTAGTTCCTTACCTGGGCTTTTCCCCTAACCCACCAGGGCCTGTTTGGGGCTCCTTGACCTGCGCCCTTTGGGGAAAGCTTTTTGCGCCCTCACTATCTGCGGCCCGCGAGTGGATTATGACTATCAAAAAGGCCCGTCAAGGGAAAAGGTTCCCCACCCCTGGCCTAGTATATAATACACAGTTAACGGTGTGTAATATTTAGGCCTCAGTAGACTCATAGCCTTCAGAGTCGCCAGATAGCTGTAGTATCATGTCTAATCATGATGACCAAATGTTTTGCAGTTGCACTTTTTCCCATCTAAGAAAGAATTCTGGTCGATAACTTAAGATATTTATATATGGAACTGGTATATTAGTTCATTTTATTTTTTTCAATAGCCAAATGATCATTAGTAGCCAGATTTGGTTAAATATGGTCATGAAAAGGCCAACAGGCAATCCCGAAGAGCTAGAAATGGATAGCACTGAACAAACACTGAGAAGGGGATTTCAACACACACACACACACGCACACACACAGTGAACACGCAATGCAGTGCAGTACCAGACTGCCACTGTTCTGATTATACTGAGTAACCTTACCTGTGTGCTAGTCCAATGCACTATTACCCCCATTGACCAAGTTAAGTTAAAGACCCACTCACTAGCTCACTGCAAAAGGAAGTTCAACCCATGTTAGATACAGTGTATGGACTCGCTGGATGAATGATTTTTTTTTCTCAATGAATGTTTTTTTCAATGAAAGTAAATGAACTTAAAAATAGTTTGAAATAAAATGAGTTTATTTTAAAAAAAATGAAGAAAAAAAAAAAGACGGCAAGTTTTTTGCCGGTCTCGAAGCGAGGACCGGAAAATTCCGAGACCGCAAGGGTCCGAGACCAAGACCGAGACCACAAAGTGTCGAGACCGAGACCGGGAAAAACTGGTCTCGGGACCACACCCCTGTTACAAGTGTGGTAGTGGTATAGTTTGTCTGGTTTGACTTAAATGATTTCACGTAATCTCTGGGAGATATAAAATTTCAAGCCCGTTGTAGCGATCGTGTGATCGTATTGTAGTTTCTAAATAGCGCCACCAATTACTTTCATCGCAGACTAAAGAATCTTTGTCACGTCTTGAAGATGTGAGACAAATTGCGAAGAGTTATTTGATTGTCATTTCAATTTGAACTAGAGGAGGATCGGTGAGACATTTTAAACCCATTTCTGTGCATATTTATCAGTCTTATCCCTAAAGGAACCTGTGCGATGGTTTTATGACAGTATTCTTGTTATGAAACTTGTTTACGTTATTACCTCAGGCTTAGGCTGTTGCCTATAGAGGGATTTCAGTCACGTGACTTTAACCAACTAGACGCAATTTTGAAGGGCAAGATCGCGCGTCTTTTTTGTTTTGACGGGCACGCGTCCATTGTGTCACAGTAGTATCTATGGTTATGCCATGCGCGTGTGCTGTTAATACGCTTACTGCGTGTGTGTTTTGCCCTTCAGTGCCTGGGAATCCAACGCGTGTGACGTCACATGAAATCCCTCTATGGAGGTTATGCACCGACGTCACTGTGTCGCGCGTTTCTCTGTTTTTCCATCCAGGCGTACTTTGTGCAACAATTGTTACTTGGTGCTATCGTGCGCGCGTATCGGTAACACACTTACTGCGCATGATCAGTTCCATCCAGCAAACCGCACTGACGTCACGTGCATAAGCTCTATAGGAGGGCCTAAGTGTCACTGGGTCGGTTTCGACAATATTCAGTTTGGAGCGTATTTATAAATGCATGTTTTTCCATTGTAGACAGAATGTTATTAACTTGCGATCATTCTAATAAGGTTTACAATTCGTTTGCAGGATATCAGCTTTACCATGCAATGGTTTGGTGTGAGATAGGCATTTTAGCGTAACGTATTCTGTCTGTGGTAGGTTAGGCATGTGCATATAAGCTCACATGTAGTAGTGGTGCGGTGCTTTGGGCGCCATGCGCTGTTGATTTTCACCTGAAGCGGGCGCTATGCCAGAACTACATTTAACCACAGGAATTTGTTATGAAGTATTGACCATGGAGTTTTCAATTGTTTTTCAGTAATTTTACGGCAAGGTTACGGCAAGGTTAAGAACAAGAAGTGAAGAAGAAAATAAAGATACACCAGCCAGTAAATATTTGTCCTCCATACAATTTTTAACTGTTGATACAGTTACACCCGTGGCTATGCAGATTATGACTACAACCCTCAAAAAGTGGGGCACATAGCATCCTGCTCTCTCTCCCATAACTGACTCTAAGCAGACCATTGAGTCTAAAAATATAAAACGGTGCTACGGCAAACTAAAGATGGATGGTTGCAGGCCTCCAATTTGTTCTTGTGTCAGAGAAGAGCTTCTATTGCGACTTAGAATGTTTCTTCTCTTTGTTTGAATCCTCTAGTCTACAATATGTTTTAGAGTCCCAGCTTTACAAGCTTGTTAAGCATAACCGTTTCATGGTCTCGAATTGCTTGTTTCAGAGTTGAGCAAAATCTGCGATATTCGTATAATTTTCGCATTCTTATTTCCAGTCCGCAATTTGACACTTCGGCATTCAAGGATTCAGGGCTTCTCGACCGCCAGGGTGGACGTCGTCAGTTGTGTTCCTCCGGGTTTGTAACTCTTTCAGACAGTAAAGTTTTTTACCTGAGTGGGAACCGCCAACAGGACTTTTTCACAAGAGTTGAGAAAGGTCTACAAAACGTCCTTTGTGTAATTTTGCAATAAATGCATCATCTTGTTATTTTTTCAATCGTATCCAAACTCACCCGCCGGCGTCGCACCCGTTTTGCACCACCGAGCAAATGTTTTACAATTGTTTGTTCTTATGTTGTATGTCAATCTGTCATTGTTTATCCTCGACCTTGCCCTCTTAATAACTACATCTGCGTCAAAAAGCTTGCTGCTTATACTTTTATCTCCAATATAGTATCTAGTTACTTTGTAAATCGGTGTTTCCCACTGCTTCCATTCTTCTATAACACCTTTCTCATAAGTAAATCGCACCAGTCTTAGTTCATTCTTGTCTATATTTGTGTCGACCACAATGCTATGACAACGAGGATGCAACGTCCAACCAGACAAAACTATGTGATCTCCCTTTGCCAGTTCTTGTATGGAATCAACTAGTTTGTCCTCATGGTCAACTTTTATCCTCCAATTGCTTAAAAAAGCACCAAAATCAGTCCTAGGTCCTTGAGTCTTGTTTTCCTGAAAGTAAGAAAAGAATTACTACTTTTAAATACCTGGGAACGTCATACCGGAAGCAATTGCCATGGTCTGTATTTTTTAGGGTAGTGGTGGAAGGGTTTGGGGGACGACCGTATTTGGGAGTGAAACTGCGCGCCATTACCCGTCTCGGCTGTGACAGTGGAAATTAGTCTAATAAAGGGGACACGGTTAAGGGAAAGTGGAGGACAAAGCCTCGTCGCACTTAGCATTAGCGGAGGCTTGAGGTAAATTCAAGAACGGTTCTGGATTTAAGTCCATGTACTCGAGCGATGATTCCAGTTCAAAAGAATCAATGAAATTTTACAAACAATTTCAGGTTAGATTGCTGTAAAATAGAGACCCCAAAGTACGCAATTAATGACAAAGTCCCAAATGTAACTCTTGTAACAAAAACTACACCTTTGATATACATATTAACGGCCAACGAATCAAACAGGCCAATCATGTAAAGTTTCTTGGGTCTATATCGATTCAAATCTTTCATGGGAAAATCACATCTTACACGTCTGTAATCAGGTTTCTAAAGGTGTTGGTATTCTTTGTCGGTTGAAGCATATTTTACCCCGATTAATCCTGAGAAAGATTTACCATTTTACCACATTTGTCTTATTGCTGTACTGTCTGGTCTGGCATCACTAATCGTCATTTGAATAAATTAATTGTTCTTCAAAAACGAGCCTTTCCTTCGTCACATTTACTCAGCTGGGCCTCGTGATCATACCAACGAGTTATTTAAATCATTGAACTTTCTAAAACTTAGCGACATTATAAGGCTAAGTATTTCAATATTTACTTATCGTTTTTTTATAAACGCTCTGCCATCTTCTTTTTACGATTTCTTCGAGAAAAATGGTTCATTTCACTCATACAGCACTAGAAATATATCACTCCTTCGTCCTGTGTATGCAGTGGCGGATCCAGGGGGGGTCGCCGACCTCCGGACCCCTCCTCAAATTTCCCAATTTGCCCTTTTTCAAAATTGTTTTTTTTTCACACTACCCTTAAAAAAAATAAAAAAAAAACAGTTTTACAGGTAATGACAGTTGTCCAATTCCGAGGTGATTTTGGTTACCCCGTCCGGTATCGACCAGTCCACCCGTAAAAGTCTAGCCACGTATCGCAGAAACTTTCGGCAATATATTTGACTACGGTAGCCTATATTGCCCACCCCAAACACGACGAACAGTGCAATCGTTTTACAGAGAATGTGACTACAGTATGTCTTACTGCCTGCGTGACAGTCAGGCATTCTAATCACTTTTCGCTTGGAACCACGTGTGGCGTGCTTGGGCATTCAAAGAAATACAAAACACGCAGACATTACGTCATACTCACTAGCTAGCGCTTTGTGCAACGTATTACTATTGGGTTTTAATATTGATTCCAAAAGGTCACTGCTAGTCCTTTGGTCTTACAAAATAATGATCTGTTCGTACTCCCTAAACGCTACATCTACGAAACCTTCCCTCTACCCGCTAGTATCCCTCCTCTCATGAACAAGAGAGAGTAGGTAAACACGGTTCGTTATTCTCAGTATTCATAGTCTGGAATTACTCTCTTCATTTATAGTGTTGCCCTAGTGATGGGAATATTTTAGGTTAAAGTCAAGAGTTGACCAGAAGTCACAATAGACGAATCGGTGTTTGTTCATTTTAAAATTACTATATAAAATCACCACCAGGTCAAATAACGCAATGTCAGTCCGTTCAATTTTTGACGTCTTTTGACCGATGACCGGTCTGCTGTCGCAAATAAAAAGCAAACATGGACTTCAATCATCTGTTCTGACAGAGTATTTTTGACAGTCGCGCCGCAAATATATAGGTAGCACAACATACAGTATTTTAACCCCCTCCCCCAGTCGAGATAACGGTGGCGCCAGGTGAGGAAAGTGTTCATGCCTCCCCACCCCCGTTGGGGAAGGCTGGCCCCCTATCGAGGAAGTTTTACAATTTCGTCGGGGAGTCTTAGTCGAAAGTCGCCCGGACGGTTTACTTGTTCTTTGCTCTCAAGAGGATAATTTCTCTAATTAGAACCCAAAATTTTCGGCAGTTGAGTCACTCTATTTTCTTCAACAGTTCCATTCCACATAGCAGGGTAGCACAAGTCCTGTCCACCTTATACCAAGCAACATATAGGAAGAGTTCATAGTTTATGTAAAGGTCGTAACTTTCATCCCATATCGCAAAGCCTAGTTGGTGTTCTTTTGTGTGTGTCATGCGGTACAGTCAGTCGGTGAGCGACCTACACGGAGCAGGTTGGCTATTTCATCGTGTAGTCCAGGTGATTTCGATCCAACGTATGTTACACCCGATACGGTCTACAAGTTCTTTTTTTTTTCGTTTCGTCATATGTCTTATGTGTAAGCTTATCAAAAGTTTTCGCCCGCTTCGCGCGCTTTTCAATTTCAAGATCCAGATTCAAAGAACACTATCAGTGCGCAACTCGGATCTTGAAGTATTCAGTGATATAATGCAAAATATGCCCACAATGGCATGGGATAGTGAGGCTCCTCTGTTAGCCCTTCTCATCATCCCTCGATATGGCGAAACTTGAGGTAGCTGACATAGCCTGGCCCCCTGCTGGGAAAATTCTGCCGCCACCCATGGTCGGTTTACTATTTTGGCTTTCATAAGGGTAATTTCGGGGATAAAACCCAAAATTTTCGGTGTCCTTTGTCCACTCTTCCTCAGTTCCGTTATACTTATAGCTAAATATAGTACAACCCTTTCCACCTTTTCAAGTTAATAAGTAGAATACATGGATTAATGTAAATGTCGGGAATTGAATCGAATCGCATTTCGCTAAACCTGGTTAACGGACTGGTTAACGGTCACTTGTGTCTGTCGTACGGTACGGCAGTGACTCGAGGAGGGAAGTACAATAAAGTTATCCCCGATAGGGCGCAACTGTCCGAACAATTGTTCTATATAAGCTTTAAATTAGTACCAATTCTTATATATGTAGGCTTACCCAAAAAATTTTGGCGCGCTTGGCGCGCTTTGCAATTTCACTATTTAGATTTCAGGTTTTGATTCCAGTTTTTGCATGTCTCTTGGTTTATCCTTTCTTTGTCAATATGCAGTAAATTGTATAATCGCTGACGTTTATGGGGTCGAACCAAAATTTTAAAAATATGAATGTGCCCTTTTTATGTTGGACCCCCCCCCCCCTCAGAAAAGACCCTAGATCCGCCCCTGTGTATGGGACAAACCTCACTCGATACAGCTTGCGATATCGCGCTGTGAAAGTTTGGAACAACCTATCAAGTCAAGTTAATATGGCTGGTAAACCTTCAGTAAAGTCTGTCAGAAATGTCTTACGGCGTTACATGATAAACCTATACTAAGTATATCCTTTTTGTAGCTTCTTATGGTATAGGAGGGGAGGGGTTGAAAGACTGGGGATGGGGAGGAGGGGTGGGATTGTTATTGTGATCTAGTTAGGCCTAAGTATACTTTTTGTAATTTTTGAAGTATACTGCACGTAGTTCTTTTGGTTTTGTAATTTCCGGGGAGTGTGTTCACGTCAAGCCCTCCAGGGTTTTTAACACACTTCCCTTTTCACGACATGTGTTGTTAATATGATGTTACGTAAATAGTTATTGCATGTATGATTTTTGTTGTGAAAAGAAACAATAAATGAAATGAAATGAAAAATGGACGAAGCCGTAGTGCGAAATTTGGACCGTGCAGGAAGCTGTGTTATCTAGTACCGTCTGATCCCAAGTGACCGTTGGTAAAATTGCAGACGTTACAGAATCTGCTAACATACTATTATGGGATATCACATACGGTATGTCAACTCCTGATTAGTCCATTGTCAAAATGTTCTACCAGATGTGAATATAAATGAATCGGTTTACATGGTTAATATTGTAAATGGCACTTCACAAACCTTTTTGTTTGTTTTTACACAATCTTAATTTTACGTTTTTATGTGATAAAAATTTACCCTTCAAAAGAAATACAAAGTACTATAGGATCAGTGGAGCACCAAGCAGGAAGGCACGGGGGTCGGCTCTTTCCTATTTCATTCGGTGCAAGAGGTGTCATCCTAGGGGTTGGGTTTAACTCTCATTTGAAAAGCTTTGTTTAAGGTGAGTTAGCTACAAAATTGTGCTGCATTTGCGTGTCAAGAAATTCTCATTTTAGTGGAAAACATGGAAAGCTCTCATTTTTAGCTGGCTATAAGGAAAAGGGTGTCGTGTAACGGAGGAGGATCATTTCAATTACATAAGGTCAGACGCTGAAATGCTAAGAAACCCACCGGAAAAGTGTTAAAGCTGTGCATATGTCAGGAGAAGGATCTGTCTTAAAATATATTAATACTCTTCAATGACAGGTTTTATCAGAAGTAAACCAACTAGAATGATGAGGATGGTTGTGTGAACATAACAAATGTGAAATTGTTTTGCACATGGAGTTAAGAGGGTAAACATCGCCTCGCGTGGAAAATTGTGATGTTTTTGATTTATCACTGGTAAATATGCAAAATTTGAATTAAATCTAAAAAAATGCACCTTACTCTACCTCTAACAAAAAACTTTTAACCGCTCAGAAAAGTGGGGTTAAGTACCCCCTCCCCACTTCACCGCGGCGCCGTAAGTGCAGGGCAGAATTTAGAAATCTGGAGCCATGAGCACGAACCTTTGTGGACCACTTGAACATACATTGGGCTCCTATACACGCACACCTACCTTTTCAGATAGGCCTAGGAATACAAATATACCCACCACGTCTCCCAGAAGGCGAAAACCAAAAGTATGATAGCCTGCATTATGGTGGCCGTGTGAGTTTGGACCTCTGAGCCTAGGGTAGACAGCGTCTTTCGATAGCCCTTCAAGGATATGATATCCTAGTTTGTGTGACCTCTATTGTGTGGGGTCCCTGGGCACGTGCCCAACTGGTCCATGCTTAAATCAGGCCCTGCAGTAATTGGGTGGAGCGGGGGCAGGGGCGAAGCTCCCGGAAGCTCTGTGGGTTCTGTGAGTAATTAAAAACTCGCATGAAGCTTTTTACTGACCCATATAACACTTTGAACCCTTTTCGTTTCACGCCTTTGTACCCTTCCTTTTCCATTTTCTTAGATTTTTCTTTTGCCTTTGTTCTTTGTTTCTTTTTCTCTCTGGGAGCACCCAACGCCCACTTTGCCCCCAACACTCCCTGAATAGGCAACTACAACTGGCCGTCCGGGCCCGCTTCTAAAATTATTAAACTAAGCATGCTTGAACCTCAGTTACCTCCGCCCATCAACACGTACACACACGCACACACACGCACGCACACACACACACACACCCTTTTGAGAAGCTGTTGACACTCTTGCTCCGATCCAAAGTTCGTTCAATATGCTGCCGGACAGAAGGTTACTGCACCGGTGAAATTGTGGACAGATTATATGCCGACTATCTTGTTTGGACATGGATATACCATACGTCTTGTTAAGTATTCTATTTGTAATCTTTAATAAATCTATACTCTTCGTAAGGTGCATGGTGTCATTTGGAAGAAAGCTAAAAGCTTCATGCTAGTGTCCCTCCGTAGAAGCTACGTTAAAGTTCCAATTTCCATACCGATTCCATATCTAATACCCTGGCCTATAAGTGGAACAGCTGGGGTTTAACTAGCAAATCACTGATGTGGACAGTAATCATTCTGCGGGCCGTGACTGGAAAAGGGTCAACGTTTCAATACAGAACAAGTTGTGATGAAACAAAAGCAAGATGGTCAAAATTATGTATGTACATGAGCTTACCTCTTCTGGAGAGTCACGGCTTTTGTCCGCAGAATCTTTCTTCTCATTAGCATAGTCTTCCTCTTCAGTGCTAGATGACTGCAGAGGCAGCTAGAAAAAACGAAAAATGTGTACATATGTCATAAACCTCCATTACCTTGAGTTTTTTTTTTTTTTTTACCGAAATAGGCTCAAGCTACAATAACACTAAAAGTAAACTTGGGTGGCAAAATAATGTCGACATTCAAAAATATCTACCGTCAATAATTAAAATAACAGTGGTGACCAAAATCCCCCAAAATTATCAAGAAGTTTTAGTTAAGAACTATAGTTGCCTCTTGGGTCAGTCACCCGCCAAATGTCGAATGTTGTGCGAAAGTTCTCAATTGCTGAAGACTGGAAAGCAACTGGGTCAGCGACTAAGTCGGCAACTGATCCGTGATAATTCAACAATGGGTTTGGCGATTAAGTGGCCGATGGTCGTACGACGCAAATATTTATATAGCCTTATCATTTCATTCCAGTTCAATTATTGGTTCGTTCACTGAGAACAGTCAAAATACAGTGTACAGAATCAAGTCAATTGTATCTACATCAGAGTGTAATAGTGGAAGCAACTAGGGTCTAAAATGATGTGAATTGGTTTACTAATCGACTAATATCTCCTAAAATTGAACTCCCTGGACGAATTAGCATTACAACGAATTTTGAAACAGTAATATCGGTTTGGTGATAATATTGATCAACCTTTTCAAATTCCAAATACCAGTCAGCAACAAAAAGCAGAGTCTTCCAAATTCCTGTGACTTTTTTCTCCCACTTCTCGCCGTAGTCGCCTAGTTTGATTTGTCGCCGGTCTTCATGGGGTAGAGATTCTCTCGTGAGAGTTGTTGCTTCAAGCAAATATAAGTAGGCCATCGTGCAACCGTGCATGGTTACTCTTTGAAAACATTGACAATTTCATATTTCCGCCCCACCACACTTTTGTCGAGGGGAGGCTTAAGTCCCTCCCTCCAGCCCCCGCTTCATACGCCTTACCTACTACGAAACTCGTTTACCACTTTGCACCTAACCTTGTCTGTAGCGTTACATTACAAGGATTCTTTTGACACTTAACTGAAAATGAACAAAATTAATCCCGTTTACAAACTGTGGATAAAAGAAAGTTATGTCAATAAGAATGAGCATTGAAGACAGGCCTACCATCTTCACGGATTCAGGTTTTACATTCCAAGTATCGTTATATTCATCGACATCATAGAATTCGTCATCACCCTAGGTAAAATGCAGAGATATTTGATAATCAAATAGATGCTTTGATACTATAAAGTATACAGCACGCAAGTTGGAGAATATCAAACTGAATGTGATTTACTGAAGTTTAGAATTTTCAGAGTTGAACTTAACAAGATTCGTTACACTTTAATGTAGTCCCTCGTGCGGTTTGTACCTTACAGGTAAACAATTTAACTCCACGCCATTTACTATCCTGGCATTGAGAAACACTTAATGTAGCAGAGTGCGACTCCAAGCGCCCCAAATTTTAGAGAAAGTCCTTACAGTTAGGAATTAGAATTTCATGCAAGCAAAACTGTAAGATTTTTATGCCTCGGGATCCTCAATGCACTTAATTTAGTGACATTCAGTGTGCAAAATGGAAGTACAAAAAAACTAAACATATCTTGAGGTTAAAGGCCTTTACCTGTATTTCATCCACCCTGCCATAGACCTTGCGCAACGAGTAGTTTTCTAAAACTATTGTTACAAGCTTTCATTGGGTACATAATTGTTTGACAACAGTTGCTTCGAGTTACAAAAGGAGTTATCCTTACTTCGTTGCAGAGCCTTAGCTACAGATTGGAACTGGGGCAGGGGAAAACGTCCCTCACAAAAAGAAAGTTGTGCTCCAAAATTCCTCAAAAATATTTAAATAAATATTTTTATGTTCTGGCAGTCTATTTGGCCTACAGTGACCCTTAGAAAAGATTCGTGTCCTTAAAAACCACACGCCTATCCCGTGCCACGCTGAAAACATTCAGGACAACTAACAACACAAGCCTAATCTTTAAACCATTGTTACATTAAGCAAGCCATTTCACTGTTAAAACACTGTTTAAATTTTTTAAACAACCACATATTAACCAGTGAATCGCTCAATGTTGTTTAAATTTCAAACAAGGTTGTTTGAAATTTAAACAATGTTGTTCAAATTTCAAACAAGGTTGTTTGAAATTTAAACAACATTGAGCGATTCACTGGTTAATATGTGGTTGTTTAAAAATTTTAAACAGTGTTTTAACAGTGTTCTTATGGTGAATGGGGCAATGCGTTTACAAGGAAACCGAAATTGAAAGCAATGGTAATGTGACGTTGTTTATAACGTTGTTTGAAACTTATCTTTACAAATGATTTAAGATGTACACATATGTGGTTTAAAAAACTTCTGACAATGTAGTGAAACAACTGCTTTGTGACTCGGTGTAAAGTCATGTTGAAATAGAATAACGTCTGTAGTAGTATAGTTTACCTCTTCCGAAGAATCAGAATTGATGCTTGCTGAATCCTTCATTTCGTCAGGACGGTCTCTCTCCTTTCGGTTAAATGAAAAACAAACAAAAGAAGTAAGAGCAATAAATGAAGCAGTTTAACTGAATGAACGAATGACTGACTGACTGACTGACTGAATGAATGAATGAATGAATAAATGAATAAATGAATAAATGAATGAATGAATGAATGAATGCATGAATGAATGGATGAATAAATGAGTGAATGATGAATGAATGAATGAATTAATTACTTCCTCAATAAATGTTTTGATAAAAAATAAAATAAAGGAAACACATGAATATGGTTGTGGTTGTCCCTTACATCACTGACTCTCAAACTCTTCACGCCAATGCCTTCTCTTTTCATTGTTTTGACTGTAAATAATCCCATGTTTTCCCATACTTAAGAGAAACCCATAAAAATGATGAATCCAGGAAGACAACTTTTATGGTTAACATAGGAAAGAGTTTTAAATTTTCAGTGACGTTATAACCATGCATAACCGAATCCTTACAACAATAAGACCTAACATTGCCTCTCAACCTTCCAATGATGTTATAACGCCAGACGTTTATTAAGCTATTTTAAACCTTTTCCTTTACCTTAGGACTTTTATTCGTAGAAGATTCCACCTCAACGGGACCGGACTCATTCTTACCATCAGATTGCATCACGGATATCTGACAATAAGATTGTGACATTTCAAATGAATGAAGGTGTACTAGATCAGCAGTAGCAGCTTTAATAGTATCTTTTAGCTAGAGATTTCATGCGAATGTATTACAACATTACATAATGAGAAATTTCCTCAGTATGTGCATTGAATATTAATGTTGGAGAATTTATTGATTGATAAACTCCGAGATAAGAACATCGGTGAGAACAAACCATTTTAACTAAATGGTTGTTTTTGAAATATTTAAGTTATTGTAGAAAAATATCCGGGCTTGACAATGTTTCCAGAACAAAAATCAATACTGTCTTCAAAAACTTCAACCCTGAAAAATGACTTCTTCCCTGGAGTTCTCGTGTTCCCTTTAATACCTTTTTGGCCAAGCCCCAAGATCCTGCACCCTCTGAGGATTCCTGAAAAAAATATTTTATGTCGAAAGACAACGTATATGTAGGTATGTAGGTGCCTCTTCCGCAGGATCAGAGCTGATATTCGTCGAGTAGCTCGTTTCATCAGGAGGGTTTTCCTCCTTACTGTTGAATGGCTGAAGAGATGTATCACATAAATACAATAGATGTAACAATGGCACAGTTTCCAAACACTGAGACTATGAATCTGTTCCCCCAAATTGTTCCCATCGCTTAAAATTTTACGCGGAGTGGCTAAGTACTCGAAAGGTGCTGAAAGTTTATAGAAACCAGGCGCGTAGCCAGAGGGGGTGGGGAGTGGAATCAAAGCCCCGATAACCCAAACAGTGGCGTTACCAGACTTTTCCATGCATGGTGGGGGGGGGGGGAGGGGAGCAACAGATCGAACAGGGAGAAAGACTAACCTTAACATAGACTCATAAACAGGCACCCACTGTATTCTGTCATTTAGATGCGGGGGAGAGGTAGTGCTTCTGGGAGAGGGCATGCCCAACCTCCCTCTGGCTACGCCTCTGGAGGGCTCAGAAATAAATATTCCCCTATTAACATATTTCGATATAACTCCCTGCGACCTGACCCACAATGCTTGAAATTCCCCGAGGTGGATCCGTTGACCATATGACCATGGGGGGAGGGGTTACAGTTCGTGGGAGTCATTGAGTTAGTGTGTTTTTAACCGCCACCGACTAAATCCTGGCTACTCGCCAGATAGGTACACGTCGATAGTAACGAATAACGTGTTACAACTTTAAGTTGCATATGAAGAAGGAACTTCAGTCAAGGGACGTTGAAACCTTACCAGAAGAAGGACTTAAAGGCATTCAAACCTTCCAATGGTTGCATTAGCCCTGCTTAAAAAAGCAAATCAGCTTGGACATAGCTGATTGTAGTCAAGTCATATCGGAAGGTAATAAAGTGATCATCTTCCTATACAAACCTTTTCCTCAGACTCAGGACCTTTGTTTGTAGTGTGTTCCATTTCATCTTCGGCACCGGACTCATCCTTACCATCAGGTGACGTCACCGATTTCTGACAAAATACAATGTATGTTGGCGTTTTGAATGTATGGAGATGTTCTTAATATAGTAAGTTTTTTAACTACTGACTTGGTTCGAATTTATAGCACAAGTTAATGAGATTTTTCAACAAATAAATATTAAATATTCAAGTTGAGGATAAATTCAAAGGCAGTTTGGTGCAGTATCTAGGTAAGAAAATGGCGGTTGATATAGAAATTAAATGTAAACATGTCATTTTAAAGGGAATAAACAGTCGCCCCATACTTGTTTTAAAAATCAGCAAATTCTTGCAAATCTCCTCTTACTGTCTTACTTGCCTTTCAAATACTTTTAGAGATATTTTTCAATTAACGAAAATATAACAAACAAAAGTTAAAGCGTGGAGCTATTGTCCATGAATTTAACATTCAGAAACAAAACATATTGTCACATGATTAAAAAGAGCCATTCATGAATTAGGATACGGGGGTATACTTATTCTAATTGGGGTGACGGCAAGTTTCCCCTTGAAATATTAAAGCCTTAATACTGGAAGCATTACTATACTAAAAACGAAGACCCACATGGCTATATCTTACAATCGGAAAGGCGATATAGGTACAAAATTCAATGTGAAATGGGAAAATATGCATTAACAGTATTCACGCAAATGCTTTAGGACTAGGGTTCACGTGGAATGATGTTCTATTTATTGCATGGTAATTTGGTAACTTGTAGATCGTTCAACCATCCCATACTACCAGTTTAATCCGTCTTGTCCATTTCCTTGACTATTGAAATTTCTCGATAAAAATGGCCCTTCACATGTAGTCCATCAAGTTACGACCTAAACTTTCTTAGCCTTTCAAAAAGATATTTAAATCAACCTCTGGCCTTACAGTAATTGTACGGGCCATAACCAAAGGAAAGTATATAACACTTTCACCAATGTTTTAAAAGTAATGTAGGAAATTTGGAGTTGTATTTCTTACGTACCTCTTCCGATGATTCAGTCTTGTTGTTGGCAGAATCTGGCGTGACAACGGCACTAGGTTCCATACCAAGACTGGAAGGCGGCGGAGATGTCGTCTAAAGGTGATTGCATAAAGAAAACGTCAGGGAAATATCCCAGTGGGAGGGGATGCACGACCCCCTTTCGAATATAAAATTCCTCTCAGGAGTTCCTCTCATGCGAGGCACACTTGAACACAAATTAACTTCAAAATTTGCAAAATGATGTACCTATTAGTATACGAGCAACCGTGACTATTCAAACAAATATTTTACCATAACTTCTTCTTAGACAACATCCCATCGCCAAGGATTACGTTCACGTTCATAGAACTATTGAAAAGTTACAAATTACACTTCAAATTCTGTTTGAATGGAACCCCCCGCTTCTAGACATTCTGGTTACAGGCCTAGGAATGTTCTTCCCATTGCCACTTTTTCGCTTACTCACCTTCGTCATGTCTTTTCGTTCGATGTATTATTTTACAAGTGCAATATTACCCTAACTCATTGCAAATGTATTCACCCAAAACACTTTAAAATAGATTGTTAAGTCGTTGGATTTTCAACTTGACCCATCACGACCAACTTTTTGGAGACTAAATTCCAGACAACCAAAAACTGAACAAATAGCCCAAAACAACTTAAAAAAATTTACCCCACTTATCTCATGTCTGCACCACGGTCATTACGAACCACCTTCCTAGGGTAAGGGTCGGGGGGGGGGGATCTAGAGGTGAGGTAGACATTTTGCTTTGGAAGGGATGTACAAAATGGTACTAGTATTTTCATCTAAGTTAAGTATGTTTCTGTTTTATATTTTTGTAATGTAATTCTCATCGACTGAATTTTCTTCAAGGAACTTTTTAAAGCAAACATTTGAAAGTGACATAAACTTCAATCATATTCTCATAGTGAGGATTATGTGACCTAATGGAAACCATGCTGCTTAGCCCTTCAGCAGGGTCACTTGGTGTTCATTCATATATGCTAATAATATAATCGCTATATGCTTCATGTTTAACTTAGAGGATCTATGGTGGTATGTGTCCGAATGGTCAGTTAGATATCAAGCTTGGGTTGTCGCGTTTCCAGAAGTATCGGATTTTTCAAGTTGGCCTGGAATAGAAGAGGTCTTATAGGCCTGTTCACAGTTCTACAAAAGTATTGTCAAGTGAAGGGAAAGTTTTATTCAAGTTCGGCCTAGCCTAGACCGGCCTTTTAAAATTTCTTGTCTACACAATTTTATAGGTCACAAACCCTGGTTTGAGACTCAGAAATACATAGCACATAGCTTATGATTTTGATGTTTAGTAAAAAATTAGTACAAAAAATGGCGTGTTTGCAGAAGCCTGGTTACATTTGAAGTCATGTAACCTTTTATTTTCTTCATAAAGCCACACTTTGCAACGCTGATTACAAGTCAAAAATACCATCACCAGGCCCGTAAACAGACTTGGAGAGCAGGGGGGGGGGCAAACCAAGCTCAGGGGGGCTAAGTATAAGGGGTGCTAACCATAAGTTATTACACAGGCATGGCCATGCCTACATAGCAGAGGGGCAAACCAAGGAGCGGGGGGGGGCTGTCCCCCAAATCCCCCCGTGGTTACGGGCCTGACCATTACACAAATAAAATGCCAATGCATAAAGACAGAAGGTTGTATGGCAGTCTGTCTTTACTTATAGTCAATTAACGGTCTGTCGAGACGTAATTGTTATGTCGCCTGTTTCTCCGTTTGCTCCAATCCAACAGGACCGTAGCCAAACAAGGTGCTGGAGGGGGTGGACGAGATGGCCTCTAAGGGAAGGGGCAGAAATATTTTCTCAGGAGGCGAAATGTGTAAAAATGTGTTAAGGCAATGGTAACTTTAAATTTGCTAGGGGGCGAAAAAATTTTACGAGGCCTGGCTCTCTCTTGGTTACGGGCTTGCTGTTCTTAGGTCCGTATTTACACTGAATTATACCAAAACTTGTTCTAGTGTTATGTAGTACAGAAGGTATTCTAGTATAGATCATGAAGGACGCCAGTTTGTTGCTTACAAGTTATACTTACTTTTTCCCTCCTGTCCTAAATCCTCAGGTCCCTTCCATCCGGACGTTCGGGACACTCCCAGGCCACATCTCAGACGTCTAGCACGCTTAGTTTATGGGTGTGGTTTCCCAAACCCTTCACCCCCTCTGATTGGTCAATCGTTCCAGTCTGTTCATTTATATTCATATCGCGCAGTGCATGTTTGCTATGGACCAATCAGGAGCTCACAAATTGTATCCCCTAATAGTAGTAGTCACTGGATCAGGGCTTCCACGTGTCTGTCAGCAAACTGCAAACACTTATAGTTTTGCGGTCAGGGAGAGAACACTTCAGGAAGCATTGTATTAGCGTCGACCTACGCAGCCCTCCGTGGAGGCTTCGGCCCATCCGTCAGCAATGTCACTTTGAATATTTTAATTCACAAATCGTGAAAGAAGACCGATCTTAATCATTGAATACAATGTGATCATCTTTGAGAAGAAAGTGATTCAGAAAAATCAGTAACAACTACATCATCATCATCATCATCATCATCATCATCATCATCATCATCATCATCATCATCATCATCATCATCATCATCATCATCATCATCATCATCATCATCATCATCATCATCATCATCATCATCATCATCATCATCATCATCATCATCATCATCATCATCATCATCATCATCATCATCATCATCATCATCATCATCATCATCATCATGTGCAATTCTTTGGTCCTGTTTCAATGGGGCTCACCAAGCCTTCGCACGGAGCGACTTGCCTTACCGTAATCTTACTCTGACATTGCCGGTTACCAAATAAAGCCGTATAAGTATGCATGACTGAACCTTCTCTTTTTTGATCCTGCACTTACCTCTTCCATAGGAACAGAGCAGGTATTCCCGGAGAAGTTTCTTCCAACAAGGTCGTATTCCTGGTTTTTCTTCATAGACGACAGTTCGTTAATGACAAGACAGATGTTTGTATGGAAAAAAAATTGGAATAATGTTTTGATCAGAATGCGGAGATTATAAAGTTCCCTTTGAACTTTATAAATATCATTTTTAATCGCATAAGACTCTTTCGACACCATTGGAATGTATCAAAAATTAGGAATACACTGATAAGCCTAAATTATTTTTTTCATTTCCATGTGGCATTATCACAAGTTGAAGGTCAATCTCGATTGGATTCAGTGGGGGTGACTTTAAACAATGATCATCTTGGGCCTTAAAGCGGCACATTGAGTTGGTTCATGAAATTCACCAAATTTTGCCAAACCTGTAGAGTTTTCTTCACATACTAATGATAAATGGTCAAACTTAAACAATCCCCACATCTTGCATACAAATAAATATTTCATAAGTAAGTAATAAACAATTCAATTCGGTTTTCAAAAGTTTGTGACCAGACACTTTTTCAAATTACTCACACAACCGTTACAAGCCAGGATACCAAAATATTCAAAATTTTAGCTTTATCGGTAATTATTGGATGTGAACCTTGTCTAATTATGCTAATAATAATCATTGTCATGTGGTATTACCCTTCAAAACCCTCGTTAAGTTATCGATATCAACTCAATATGCCCCTTTAACGAAACAACAGGTTTTATTTCTTTACTTATACCAACTTTTCAGAGAACATTTCAAACCAACTTTCACACTCAATGCATGTACTAAAGGAATATAATGCAGCCTCAGTCGAGTCATTACAGGATAATTACAGTTGGTATTAGTCAAACGGTGCTCAAAGGTACCCCGTGTAGATCTGGAAACAATTCCCTACAGAACATAAATACAATCTGCATTTAAAGGTAGTACCGTGTGTGGTAACATGTAAGCCAAATTTAAATTTCACTGTGCATGTTATCTCCGATATGTTTAAGGCTCTACACACAGTTTCCTTATCAAAAAAAAAAAAAAAATCAGATTAAATTCCACTGCAGTGTGAACGTTCTAAAACTAAACTCCACTAGGGGGAGATGTTTTCGACCATTAATATTAGATAGGTTCTATTACGGTACTTAGAATTTTTCGAAAATTCAAAACTATTATAAATGAAGACATTTTATTGCTTTAAAAATTTACTTCTGGAATTTATAAATTTTGTGTCACCATTTTCATAATCTCTCGTCCACGGTTTTCATTGTTTCAGGAACTGATCGTCGTGTGAGATGCGATATTAAATGTATCCCGGTACGTACGAAGTATCTAAGTCAATTTGATAACCTTCTATATGGACCAAGTAGCTTTCTCAGCCTTGTTACATACCTTTTGTTTTCGTTTACAACAAGTAACACAACAGAGAAGCCCGATTATCGCTATTATCAGTACTATCACAATTATCACGACAATGGTGGTTGGAAATGTTTGGTCAGTCTCGTCTTGATCGTCTTTTGATTCTAAAAGAAAATGTATAATATTTTAGATGATTGAATCCGTAAACATAGACTAAACAGGCATGGGTTCGCGAGCCGAGCTATTGAGGGGAGGGGACGGAGAAGTTATTGCTAGAGGGTCTGACCAAAAAACAACTCCCTGGTCTGACAGATTCGGTGGCCAACAACTCTTTGGTCAGACAATGTTTACTTGAAAATCATTTAATTCTTTTTCAGGCATCAACGTTTGATTGACAGATCCCTTTTTTCCTGCTTTTAGCATCTGTTGACTAAACCCTTGTTAAGATGATCTGCTCCTTTCTAACTCCCGTAATCTGAGACAGGCCATTGTTTAGACATGTTTTGAAGTGGGGTTTGTTTCCGCCAAAAGCCAAACTTTAATCAAGATGTTTAGAAAAACGACTGTCAACAAACGTTTAAATAATGTACTTCCTTAGTGACCCCATGCACGATTTTAATATGTCATCTGTTGGAATCATTGTTCATGACAAGCCTATACATTTCTTTCCGTCTTGGGAAATTTCCCCATCAGTAAGAAACATTTTCGAAAGTAAGTTCACTGGCAACGAAAAGTTAATGAGTTCAACGCGATAAGTGGTTCAGTCCTCTAATCGTAATTTAGAAAATACATCACTCACCATAGTTGATCTTGGTATTGAGATATGAATTTTGAAGAGAAAAGTAAGATTACCATCGGAAAGTATCAAAGTAACATTGCTTCAAAGAGTCTATAGAATGTTGCATCTCCTTCCTAACACCTCCTTGCTAAGAATATGGGGAGAAGTGTTTTTGTACAGAAGTTTTCACGGAAGAAATAATTGCACGACAGAAAATGGGACGGACAATAAAATTAATCGCGCAATGTAGAAAAGCCGTTTCGATTATTTACATTATTTCATTGAAAAGAAATATTAAAACACTTAAACATTAAAAAGAATGAAACTGAGATGTCTGTGAAATATAAATGTTACTACAAAACTCAAACGTGCATTGTTGCAAACTACAAACTAAGGTTATATTTATAATGTTAGGCTAAGGCGTTATAACATTTTGGCGTTATGACAAAGACTTATGGAAGTATGACGAAAAAGTTTCTCATAAAACTTTATTCATTATAATTATTTTCTGAGCAAGAGGAATTATTTCGTTTAGTTCCGTTGAGACGTTTACACAACCAAATTGTATCCTTTAACTACGTGTTGCTTGGATTAAAAACGTTCCTTTATTATTCATAATTTACTCATAAATCGCTTATTTTGCCTTAAATTAATTAAGAACAGGCCTATCAAACCAGAACGAATTATCACCATGAGCCAATGAAATGAAAAACTGGCTGACTTACCTCACCTGTTGGCATTTGATTAAATTTTATCTCACTTACCAATTATTGTCACTCGTACCATGTTAAGGGATGAAACGTCATCTTCCAAATAAATACAAGTAAATAATCCTTCTATGGAATAATCAACCTTCTTGAAATAAAGAGCTCCATCTTTGGATACTTCGAATGAATCGTTAAGATTGTCAGATACCTCAGTTTCACCGTCCGAAGATGTTAAAAGGGTACTGGTTGTGTCGGTCCTCTTAAAACTCCAAACAAACACAGTTGGTATACGATCTGTACAACTGATTATTAGTGTAGAATTGAAAATAACGTTCCTTTCAGAAACATTAGCATAATGACTTTCTACACCCTTTTGAATATTGTAAACAAATACAGTTGTGGTAATGTTTTTTAAGTTTAGAGCTGGTCCAGATGCTTCACATGTAAAAACGGTTATCGGCCTTTCAGTGAAACCAGATATATGAAGGGAAGAAATTGACGTGAAAGTGTAGTTTCCGTCTCTGAAGGTAGTTTTGCTAACTTGTAAAATTTCTTCTCGATTATTATTATACCACGTTAACTCTACTGCTGGCCTGGCTCCCGTATATGTGCAATTTAAAATGTCTGTCTTCATTGAACTCACAAAACAATGGTCATCAGCTCCGCATAAATTGACAGCTGCAGTGGTTTGAAGAGGGTTAACTATAAAAAGGAATCGAATGAAAGAGTGATTAGTCTTTGAGGAAGTGAAATCATGATGCACAAAGACTATAAGGTTGTAAAAGGAGTGAAAAGAGTTTATGCCCTTACAAAACACTCTTGGCTTTTAGAAATATGAATGAGAGACTTGAAGTCTCATGAAAAACACATGAAGGACATACAAAAGTAAAAAAAGTACCGTGCACATCGATAAAAGGTTAGACTTAAAAATTTGATGTTGAAAATTTGTAAATATGAAGATTATATATTACTATTTACGAGAGGCCACCCCTATAACGTTACTATGAAATTGAAATGGGAGAAGACTGTTTCGCGGATTGGTTGTATGCCTGTCCGCTTGTCAATTTGGGGACAGGTACGAACAGATTGTGGTAACAACTGGCACTACTTAAAATTGAGGTAAATTGATTGACCTTATCATATCATGAAACACATTCTTATTCACTCCCCCTTTGAACAATGCCAATCATAGTCATACCGTATACTTCTTCGGGGGGGGGGGGGTAAGAGTTAAATCTTTTCTGATTTACAGTATCATCTTGAATCTTCTACTGCATTCGTCGAATCGTATCTTCTTGTCTCGGCTGACGTCACGTCTAAGGGCAGCACCATGACCTACACAGGCATGACGGGGGTTCATTCAAATTAAGGTACAATAATCACCTTAAATCTTTCCTCCACGAAAAATATAAGAATGAAACCGAGTTGTCAAAACACATTTGGAATCTTACACGGTCAAACTCAACGTACGACATAAAGTGGTCTATCTTATCGGTATGCCCCACACGGCAGGGGCGTCAATCCGTATTCAGATGTGGGGGGACGGGGGACATACATGACTTAGCACAAACCAATCCCTTTGGTTTTGAAGAGGGGGCGTCTTCCTATAGGCCCTTTCCTCTCCCCTTATGATGACTGACGTTGTCCTATTCTAATAAGAATTATCATTTCAAAGTTAACATGACCGTCATAGATGATCTGCCTGGTGAAATACGCAGAGTCCACGGAATTACTTCAAGATGTTATTTTCATCATGTCCCAAAATAGCTGAAACAACGCTTTGCAGCGTGGATCATTGTCGGAGATCATGGACCCGACCAGGCCCGTTGCTAGGGTGATATATTTGGGGGTGTGAAGGTCCCACATTGCGACCGGCTAGATGTTTTTGCCAACTGAGTGGAGGCGTTTAAAATGCACTTTGTTATGCGCTCTGCGCTTTGTATACAGCAGTGGGGATCCTTCCTTTGTCACAACATAAATGTGTCGTCCTGGGGGAGGGGTCTAAGGGGGGATACCCCTCCCTTTTGAGAAATTTTTGTTAATTTAAGGCTGCTTAGGTGCAAAACGCTGCTATCTTTGGGATTTTTTTGGAGCTGATCGTACATGGCTGGAAAATGTCCATAATTTAGTGAATTCTAATTTTTCCGACTGGCTGGATGTTTTTACTAACTGCAGTGGCGGCGCGTAAATTGCACCTTTTTTATTCACCCTGTGTTTGTATACAGCAGTGGGGATCCTTCCTTTGTCACTTTATAAAGGTGTCATCCTGGGGGAGGGGTCTAAGGGGAGGGGCATAGCCCTCCCCTTTGAGAAATTTTTGTTAATTTAAGGTTGCTTAGATGCAAAATGGTGCTATCTTTGGGATATTTTTGGAGCTGATCGTAGTATAGCAAAGGTGTGAAGGATTAGCAAGGGCGTTTTCAGAATGCTTTGTAGTCGTAAGTGTATTAACAATCACCCATCTGCAGGCGCGGATCCAGAAATTTTGAGGGGACGGCCCAAGATGGAAAACTCATGTGCACCGAAGGTGCACCACGAGCGCGAAGCGCGAGTTCCTACATGTGGTGTCCAGGGGCCCGCGTTATAGGGCCCTTCGCGGGGTCCAGGGGCGGAGTCCCGGTGGGGTCCAGGGGGCGAAGGCCCCGGAAGTTCTCGCAGTATTGCATTTTAAGAGCACAGAAATCGGCTCCAGTACTTATGTCAGTGAGATTTTATACCTTTTCATGTTGCATGGAATTAGATGTGTATGGCTCAGTATAAGTTACTATATGTACCTGCAGAGTTCCGGAGAATCTAAGTTAGGCTATCTTAAAACTTACACGCCAACATTATGAGCCCATGTAGCTAACTTGAAATGATTTTTGCCATAATCAGTGTTTTATTTTCGTTATGCGGTATTCGGGTATAGGACGTCAGATGAAACAATTGCGCGCGGAAATTTGAATTTACATTTAAAACCATTGCTATTACAAACGGTGTCAATTCCCTTTATGTGTGTCTATCAATTAGAAGGTGGGTTCGATACTAAGTTTTTAGTTCTCATAAGAAGAGGAGGGTGAAAAAATGAATATCAGTTGCTTTACATCCTTACAATGCTGGCTCCTCTGAAATCACATTTATGCACACGAATAATTGGCTTGTGGTAGAACCCCACCGAATGCGAATACTTTTTGGACCTTATTGATAGTAAGAGGATCAATTCAAGACTAAAAGTGCGCAGATCAAACAAAATCGAGAAATATCGAGAGGACTTTGCAAAAAGCGTAAAAGATTTCAAATGATTTTTTGGTAAAAAGTGATAAAAATAAATCCATCACTCAATAAAAACGTACCTCTCTCCGTAAGCGTAAACAATTGCGCGCGAAGCGCGCCGAAAATATTCGGTATAGAGCCTCCCAGGAGCTCTGAATTAATTGTACACTGAAAAGGGGGACCAACAGGACTCTCACAACCTGACATCCATGTGGGAGGAGAGATGATATATCTCCTTCTTTATGGATTTCTGAAGGGTATACCCTTCAGAAATCTATGACCATGGTGCCGGCGGGAGTTGGTGATTGGGGGAACCGCAGATAACTGCTAAACCGTGCCTTTTTAGGCTAGTGGGATTTTGTATACGCTATGTACAAGAGTAGGAGAGCCTTTTCTTGTTAGTACATGACAGTGCAATCCCAGGAAGGGGTTTACCCTCCCTTTTGAGAAATGTTTGTTAATTTTAGGGAGCCTATATGCAAAATGGTGATATCTTTGGGTCATTCTAAAGTGATTATAAGTTTAAAAAATGTCCACAATTTAGTGAATTCTAACTTTCGTTCGGGTGAAAAAGGGGAGTAAGAGATGGTTAATATATTGTCTTCAAACCTCCTTAAGTCCCAGGAAAAATCATGGGCGTGGATCCATCTCCAAAAGTGTGTGTGGGGGGAACTTTTCCACATTTGTGAATCGCCGTCCTGGTGGAAGAAGCAGTGGTGGTAGCCAGAATTTGCGTCACGGGGAGGCAATAAGTTTTGTGATCGTCGGCATGGGGGAGGGGTCTAAGGGAAATTTTTCTTAAACTGAATGCCCTCAGATGCAATTTGGTGCAACAAAAGTGTAGGATTTTTAGGTTATTTTTCTTCTAAAAATATCGTTTTCCTAGGCATAACTGCAGTCTGTTCCATCATTTTTGAAAAAGTGAGGGGGACTTTTTGACGATGTCCCCCTTCCAAAAAAGTGAGAGGGGCGCGTCTCCCTGTCGCCCCATGATCCACGCCCATGGGAAAATTGTACACGCAATTATACCTGCGTGGAGTCCACAGAAACATTCTTGGACTATAATAAAATATTTTATTTACATTTTAAAAGGATATCCAAGGTTGACAGAGAACAGTATAGAGCCTCCCGGGAGCTCTGAATTAGTTACAGTATACAAAAGAGGGACCAACGGGATTCTCACTACCCGACATCCATATGGGAGAAGTATGATATATCTTTTTAGGTATAGCAAGAGGGATGGTGGACAGGCAAAATTCGTTTCAGGAAAGATTTTCGTCGTTATTGAACGTCGCGGTAAAATGTTTGAAAAATAATCAACGGCAATTATGTACTTTCAATCTTTCAAACCATGTGCTAGACTAGATTAGTCAAAGATCCCATAATGATGAGAGCCCTACAGAGAAGGAAATGTACTTTTTAGAAAAATGTTTGCATTGGTATAATTTTTTTTCGTCATAGCTTTGTCAATGGTATGTGAAATCGGGTGTAAACCCTGTCATATGCGCGCGAAGCGCGTCGAAATTTTGAATAAAATATTAGTCCATGACAAAACCTGCTTTCAGAACCTGCATCGGACACTGTCACTTTCCCACCAACCTATGCTTTTCAGAAACGAATCTTCTGACTGAGAATTCTTAAAAAGCACTTTTGTTCCTTTGTTTCCCCGTGAGTAGTTACCGAAAGCTATTGATAATAAGGACAACTCTGACACAAGGGTTGACGCTAGCGGAGCGTGCGAAAATTTGGAATTTGTCAAGAATTTCCAAAACTTGTGATAGTTTGAGAACAAAATACATCTCACCCTCCACCATCCACAGAAATCTGTAGCTTAAACGACTTTTGAGACCATTTTAAAAATTTTCAAGAATCGATGGGGGAGGGGGACACACGTCACCCATTGTCCACTGTGCCGATGCCACTGTCTGTAGCTTGAAAGCCTGTTGAGTTCATTTTAAAACTTTTCAGACAGTTTCGAATAGGATATGCACGCCGCTACTATGCCAGCAACAGCTGGTGCCACTGTGCACAATAGCACGTCACCTGACAGCTTGTCTTTTGTATTCATTCTGCAAGGTCTGTACGGGGAAAACTTTGCCTCCCAATCCCTCTAGATTACAAAAAATTTCACTCTTTAACACAAAATTGTTACTAAATTTCAGTGCAGCTAGCCGGGCCCATACTGCATATGTCACGATGTTTACTTATTTAGATCTTAATTCAAGGATCATCACTCAGCTATTCACCTGTTTTCGAACATTGTAGCTCTCCTTTCGTGGCCAACCACTGTGAAAGATATCTAAAGAGATAATCCAGCTATAGCTCCACCCAACCCCTACAGAAATATGTACTTTGAATACGTTCTTAGACACTTTTTTAATTTTTTGCTCTTAATTTTTCTTTCTCCTTTCGTTTTTTCTTTTTCTTTCTTTTCTCCTTTGTTTTTTTTTTTCGTGGCGATGGGGGGGGGGCTGGCCCCCCTGGATCCGCGCCTGCACCATCTATACCGATAATAGCTTCGGCAAAGCGCTCGGTAAAATTTTTTGAAAAGTGTTTAACGCCAACAACGTACTTTCAACCTTCCACAAGGGGGGGGGGGGCATGCAGTATGTTGTGTGACCGCTAGCGTGGGGGTCTTAGGGGAGGGGTGTCCCCTCCCCTTTCAAATTTTTTGAAAAATTAGGTGTCCTTACATGCAATCTGGTGCCACATATATTACCTTTTGAAGTAAAATTTGTGATAAATATTTACGTATTTTTAGGAACTAAAAAAATAGGCATCGGTGAGGGGGGCATGGCCCAATAGGGTGTCCCATCCCCTTCGAAAAATTTTGAAAAATTCGGTGTCCTTACATTCAGTCTGGTGCCAAATATGCTACCTTTTGAAGTAAATTTGTGTTAAAAAATTTACGTATTTTTAGGAACTTAAAAAGAATCGGAATCAGTGAGGGTGGGCATGGCCGAATAACCCTCCCCTCTACGTACGCCACTGATTGAATTATCCCATATTGATGCGAGGCCCCTACAGATGTTTGGAGATGTATGTCTGTTTTCGGAAAGTGTTGTTATCAGAATAGTTCCATGTATACTTACCTTTTTAATGGTCATGAGAAGGAGTGCAAACCGTGACGCATGCGCCGGAAGCGCGCCGATATTTTGTCATTAAATTAGATTTCCCTGACGAAATCTACATTCTGAATCTGCATTGAGACACTTAACAATTGCCCCAAAAACCTACATGCCACTCAAAAAGCCAGTCAAATAGAGCCACGACACTACTCTTTTACGCAAATGTGGGGGGGGGGCACATTTTATATTGTGTCACCCACCCATCGAAATGTGGGGGGGGCTTGTCTCCCCGTCCCCCCAGGATTGACGCCCATGCCACTCGCCAAGCTTCACGCAATCAATGCTCACTGTGCATTCAGGAAAAGCTTTGTATTCTATCCATGAAAAGCAAGTGCAACTTGCTCAACTCCCGCTCATAGCTAATCTCCGCTTGCTGGCTCAATAAAATCAAATCCGGTCACAATAAAACCAAACCCGGCGGGCCATAACATCGTAGGCTCTCTGTAAAAAGGTTCATTCAGGAAAAGCTTTGTGCATTCAGGAAAAGCTTTGTATTCTATCCATGAGAAGTAAGTGCAACTTGCTCAAAAAACCAAACCCGGTGGGCCATCTGAAGAGTGCGTTAGCACGAAACCACTGGTAGCGGCTTGATATCCAATTCTACTGATTCTTATTGTATATATATATATATATATATATATATATATATATATATATATATATATATATATATATATATATATATATATATATATATATATATATATATATAGATTATATAGGTAGAAAGGTAAATAGTAGTACATTCGATCTTGAATTTTTATACCAATCCTAGATAGAGCATAGCCCTTATCAAAGCAGGAAAGGTTCAGAGAAAATACCAGAGAGAAAAATTGAACCGTACCGAGGGTTTGAACCCGCCATCCTCCGCTTTCCGGGCAGAGTCTGTGACCACTGCACCAGTTCGGCTTGTGATTCACAGAAGTGACGAACAGGCTACAAATACCTCGTGTGATTCAATTTTCTCTCCTGGTTACTATGGTAGTCCCAAGCGGGATGAATAATCAGTAGGTCGAGGTTGGTAGATCGAAGTTAGAATGTGTAGGTCGAAAGGTAAATAGTAGTACATTCGATCTTGAATTTTTATACCAATCCTAGATAGAGCATAGCCCTTATCAAAGCAGGAAAGGTTCAGAGAAAATACCAGAGAGAAAAATTGAACCGTACCGAGGGTTTGAACCCGCCATCCTCCGCTTTCCGGGCAGAGTCTGTGACCACTGCACCAGTTCGGCTTGTGATTCACAGAAGTGACGAACAGGCTACAAATACCTCGTGTGATTCAATTTTCTCTCCTGGTTACCATGGTAGTCCCAAGCGGGATGAATAATCAGTAGGTCGAGGTTGGTAGATCGAAGTTAGAATGTGTAGGTCGAAAGGTAAATAGTAGTACATTCGATCTTGAATTTTTATACCAATCCTAGATAGAGCATAGCCCTTATCAAAGCAGGAAAGGTTCAGAGAAAATACCAGAGAGAAAAATTGAGCCGTACCGAGGCGCCATCCTCCGCTTTCCGGGCAGAGTCTGTGACCACTGCACCAGTTCGGCTTGTGATTCACAGAAGTGACGAACAGGCTACAAATACCTCGTGTGATTCAATTTTCTCTCCTGGTTACCATGGTAGTCCCAAGCGGGATGAATAATCAGTAGGTCGAGGTTGGTAGATCGAAGTTAGAATGTGTAGGTCGAAAGGTAAATAGTAGTACATTCGATCTTGAATTTTTATACCAATCCTAGATAGAGCATAGCCCTTATCAAAGCAGGAAAGGTTCAGAGAAAATACCAGAGAGAAAAATTGAGCCGTACCGAGGGTTTGAACCCGCCATCCTCCGCTTTCCGGGCAGAGTTTGTGACCACTGCACCAGTTCGGCTTGATATATATATATATATATTAATATATATATATACATACATATATATATATATATATATATATATATATATATATATATATATATATCCGTTGTACAGCCATCCGTACGTCCAGAGACAAATAAACCAGCTGAGAGAAGCTACGATAGTCGACCATCTAGAGACAGACACCCTGAAACTTAACGAGAAACAACAACCCAAAAGGCAAAACCTACTCGAGAGACTGAGTTGAAAGTGAATCCATCAAACCGCAGGCCATGCCATCTGTACGCTGCATTTTTACTTGTCTCTGTCGAGTCTTTCCTGCAACAGTTTTCCTCCTCCCTCTGGAAACATTAGCAGGAAACATTGGCTGTTACCTTCTGGGTGTTGTACTCCCCCTGAAAATCGCTACGCGTTGATGCCAACGCGAGATCCGTTTGCTCAGCAGTCAGTGCTACGAGGGCCTAGCTTCAATGGTTGGAGCGCGTAGGCTACTTTCAAATCGAAGTAGGCCTAAATAAAGTGAGGGATAACAAACGGCAGAAAAGCCTTGACAAAGGCTACATTTTTACCTGTAACATATGTCTTTGTTTCGCCCGTTGCTGCAGCCGACTACTGAACTGTGTAGACCCGTTTGCCTAGCCTATATTCGTTATCGCGTGAACGTTGGGGTACGATGAGTACGACAAACAGCCGGGCCTTCATCACCATTGAATAGCCGATATCAGTAGCCTCCCCCCCCCCCCCACCCCCCGCCGGCCCCCCCCCACCCCCTCCCCCCCCCAACCCCCCCCCCCCCCACCCCCCCCCCCCCGCCCCGCCCCCCCCCCCAAACCCCCCCCCCCCCACCCCCCCCCCCCCCCACCCCCCCCCCCCCCCACCCCCCCCCCCCCCCACCCCCCCCCCCCCCCACCCCCCCCCCCCCCCACCCCCCCCCCCCCCCACCCCCCCCCCCCCCCACCCCCCCCCCCCCCCACCCCCCCCCCCCCCCACCCCCCCCCCCCCCCACCCCCCCCCCCCCCCACCCCCCCCCCCCCCCACCCCCCCCCCCCCCCACCCCCCCCCCCCCCCACCCCCCCCCCCCCCCACCCCCCCCCCCCCCCACCCCCCCCCCCCCCCACCCCCCCCCCCCCCCACCCCCCCCCCCCCCCACCCCCCCCCCCCCCCACCCCCCCCCCCCCCCACCCCCCCCCCCCCCCACCCCCCCCCCCCCCCACCCCCCCCCCCCCCCACCCCCAGGGGAGTGAAAAGGAAACAATTTATCTAGTATCGCAGCTAATTGAGAAAAATCTGGTCAAATTGGTATTTAAATGAGAAAGTATTTCGTAATGTTTTGAACAAATAACGTTAGAATATTCAACAAATGAACGGGACTATTTCCTTTTTTAGGGCTGTGGCACTTTTACCAAAATAATTAATTCGACCTTTTCAAAAATTAACACACAGACCTATTTTGCTCGAAAATAACAACATTTCTGCCCAAATGGGGAGGATATTGATGCAGGCCCCAGCCTCTCTTCGCACGCCCATGAATTTAATCGGATTCAGTGAAATCATCCCATTACACCTATGCAATAACTGGACACTAAATTAATCCTTATGAGACACCCTATTCCCTTATAACGACATTCTTGCGCATTCCCTTGGCACTCCGAACTTAACCCCCCTCACGCTTATGCTTGACCCTCACAACAGCAAGTCTACTGATGCACTGACAGATGCACAATATACCGTCCGTGCGGTGATCACTTTTTGCCGTATCAATGTGAACAGTTATACCGGATTGTCGTTACCGTTGCCGTTGCCGCAGCGTTTGCCGTTGCCCTTGCCGTTACCGTTGCCGGACAAGTGTGCACGTAGCTTTAAGGTACGTTCACACTTGTCCGGTAACGGTAACGGCAACGGCAACGGCAAACGCTGCGGCAACGGCAACGGTAACGGCAATCCGGTAAAAGTGTACACATTGGTACGGCAAAAAGTGATTACCGCAAGGACGGTAAAAGGTGCGTGGAACAGTGGGTCATGTCAAGTAGACTTTCATTTCTGAAGGTCAAGTAAATGTTTGCTGGGGCTACAGTTTGGAAAACCGCCGGAAAGCGCAAGGGACGTCTCTAGAGGAATGAGAGAGGTGTTATACAGGGAATATTATAATTGATGTGTTGAGATATTTCATAGCTGTAATGAGGTGTTTTCACCCAGCTGGCATCTAAAGTTGAGGAGTGAGTGCTAAAGTACCCATTTCAATTCGGGCAGCAAATTTGTTATTTTTGGAGAAATATATATTTCTGGCAAACGTGCATTCAACCTTTTGGCAAAATTGATGTTACCCCCCCCCCACCCACCAACCCACCCGTACGGTAATTGCGAGTAGTCCAATATGCTTATGTTTAAATTTAAAGAAAATCCCGTAACGTTAAATTTTCGAAAAAAAAATACCAAACGTTTTCTCCTTGGAATTGCATTCTCATTTGACCGGCTTAGTGTACCTAGCCTAAAGGAGGTATGCGCATTCCCTCCCTCCCCCCCCCCAGTCCCAGTCAGTTTAAAAGTAAGAGTCAAATTCCTGACTTTTTCGTCTCCTTTAAAGGCCTGCGGAAAGTCTCTCTCATTTTACTGTAACAAAAAACCATAACTGTGTTCTTTGGGTAAGTGAAATGACTGCCGATACACAGTTAAAATGTCCCTTTGCGCCCAGCTTATGTGAGTTTTGTTGGCCATGTGAGTCATTTGTGGTGATGTACCGTTTGTCTGAAAAAACACTAGACTTCTCATAGGTCTACCTTTCGTTTTCGAAACATGCAGTAATGATTGGAAAAGATTTCTACAGGGGTCTGGGATCTACTGAGAGGAGCTACAGTTGGAGATTAAGAATAGTAGACCTATGGGGTGTCCTTCTAACGGCCAATGGACAACTTAAAACTGTTTTCCAGCACAAACCGTTCTCAACTACAAAAATTAGTTGCATAACAGGGTCAGGCGTACCCCGCTGAGCAGACTCTGTTTAAAAAGTCATTCTTTCAGGCTTCCCCAAACAAGGGACAAGTAAGGGACTGAACAAGAAATACACAACCACAGTCAGGGGCGGCGCCAGGGGGGCAAAGCATGAGATTGGTGATCGCCGTCCTGGGGGAGGGGTCTAAGGGGAAGGGGTTCCCCCTCCCCATTGGGAAATTTTTTGTTAATTTAAGGTTGCTGAAATGCAAAATGATGATATCTTTGGTACATATTTTGAACTGATAATATATGGCTGGAAAGTTTATAATTTAGTAATTTTAGTTTTTGTTTTGGGAAAGATGCTTCGATCTGGGGAGGGGTGGTCCCTCCCCTTTGAGAATTTTTTTTATTAATATAAGATTGCTTAGATGCAAAATGGTGATATCTTTGGGTATATTTTTTGAACTGATCATATATGGAAGAAAGTGTTCATAATATATTGAATTTTAATTTTTGTTTTTGGGAAAGATGTTTTCTGGGGAGGGGTCTAAGGGGAGGGGTGTCCCCTCCCCTTTGAGAAATTTTATCAATTTAAGGTTGCTTAGATGCAAAATGGAGATGTCTTTGGTATTTTTTGAGCTGATAGGAGGGTAGAGGGGTACCGATTACCCCCCCAGGAGGCCGAAGGCCTCCTTGTTTGGAAGCCGTTGTAGTTCGGCCCCCCATTTGGGTAGGAGGCCTCTGTTGAGGCCTTAGTGGATGTGTGTGTGTGTGTTTGTGTATACATGTGAGCCGGAGTACGCAATGCGGGTAGGGTTTTTTTTTTTTTTTTTTGTCACCGTCTTATTTTGGTACAAGCAAGTCGGCCAAATTACTTCGTCGTTCCCCTTGTCGCTTTTCAGACAGTATGTATCTCAACTATTACGAAGGTCATTTTAGTTACATAAAAGATATGGAGCACTACTCCCACACGTTTAGTTGTACGAATTGTAAACGTTTGTTTAAGAGATACAGACAATTGCAAAAACATATCCCGCATTGTAAAACACACGTAAAGTACAGATACCCTGCAGGTGTTTTCGAATTGTCTCCTTCCGTATACGATAGGTTAGAAGCAGTAGGTATTGTAGTCAATCCTAGAGATCGTTTCTATCCGTACAGAATAACTTACGATATCGAGACGTACCTCGATAAAGAAGATGTCATCCCCTCTAAAAGTGCAAAGCTAAATTACATTGGCCAACACAAGTTACTCAGTATTAGCGTGTGTTCGAATGTACCGGGGTACAAACATCCCCAATGCTTTATTTCCGATGGCAACGATCCCCAACTGGTCGATAACTTTGTGACCTATTTGACCGAAATCAGTCAGGCTGCTTTCGAACTTCTGTCCGAGGGCGGGCCCGTTTCGAACGCTCTCCAGAGCTTGAAAGAGTTGGTGAAAGACTACGGACCAATGGACGACGACCCAGAGGGGTCCGAATCGGGTGATGACGTTGACTGCGAAGACAAAAATTACGTAAAGAAAGTTTTGAAACCGCTATTAGGTTCGCTCCTTAATTATTGCAGGCAAATTCCCGTTGTTGGTTTTAATTCTGGTAAATATGACATCAATGTCATGAAAGGGCTTCTGTACAATAGTCTAGAAAAAAATAAAGACGATGACACAGAGCGCCCGGCCGTCAACCAAATCATAAAACGCTGTAGCGATTACTTGTGTATATCTACGAAATGGTTAAAGTTTTTAGACATCAAAAATTATCTGGCGCCAGGGTGTAGTTATAGTCAATTTTTGAAAGCGTACAAATGTCAAGAACAGAAGGGCTTTTTTCCATACGACTGGATGGATAGTTCCCATCCAAAGAGTCTTTTCACAACAAACTCAAAGAAATGGACTTGACTGACGAAGAATACCGATACTGCCAAAAAGTGTGGAAAGACCAGAACATGCAAACGTTTAAAGATTTCTTAGTGTGGTACAATAACAAAGACGTGGTACCCTTTCTAGAAGCACTTGACAAAATGTTTGCTTTTTACCGTGCTAAAGACATAGACATGTTCAAGCAAGGTATATCCGTGCCAGGTCTAACGCTAAGATATCTTTTCAAAGATATTAAGAAGGATGTGTTTTGTGTCTTTCCTAAAAATGACAGAGACTTGTACCATTTATTCAAAGATAATATCGTAGGGGGGCCTTCCATCATTTTTCATAGGTATCAAGAAAGAGATCAAACTAAAATAAGAAACGGTAAAATGTGCAAAAAAATTTTAGGTTTTGACGCAAACGCACTCTACCTATGGGCCGTCATGCAGGATATGCCCACCGGAATTGCCTTAAGGCGCAAAGAGGCCACGGGGTTTCAAAGAATGTTTACTCACAACCTACAAAAGACGGCTGTGGGGTGGCTGGAATGGGAAGCCAAGAAGCGAGGCATTAAGATTAAGCACGTGCTCAATGGGAAGGAGGTTAGGGTTGGCGGTCGACAATTACCGGTCGACGGTTTTAGCGCGAGTGGGGGTGAAGGCGGGAAGTCCATCATTTTCAGTTCCAGGGTTGTTACTGGCACGGTCACCCCTGTAAGCTTAACGAGGGAAAAACACACAACGAAAAGAGAGACAAACCTCTGACCGAATTGTTCGAAGAAACACAAGCTATTACTGAATATCTAAAGTCGCTTGGGTTTGAGTTTGTAGAGATGTGGGAGTGTGAATGGCGAAGCGAACGACGGAAATCTCTCGAAATTAGACAATTCTTACAAGATCTATTTCCCTACCCTTGTCAAGAAAAATTAAGATGACGGAACAAGAGATCCTGAATCACATCAAATCGGGAGACATTTTTGGCGTGGTAGAGTGCGACATTACCGTTCCCGACACCTTAAAACCCCACTTTGCAGAAATGCCTCCAATCTTTAAAAATATAGAAGTAGGGATAGAAGACATAGGGGACCACATGGCTCAGCACGCTAAAAGGTGCGACGCATTACCCCGACCCCGCAGAACGTTGATAGGAAGCATGTGCGCCACTAAGGTGTTACTCGCCACTCCTCTGTTACGTTGGTACCTCGAACACGGGCTGGTCGTGACTAAAATTCATCAGATAGCGCAATTCCTCCGAAAGGCGGTATTCGAACAGTTTGGGGAGGAGGTCAGCAACGCCAGGCGGGAGGGGGACAAGGACCCGTCCAAAAGTATCATAGCCGATACGATGAAATTGATAGGTAACTCTGCCTACGGCAAAACGGTAACCAACAAAGAGCGCCAATTAAACGTACAAGTCTGCACAGATGATAAAATATTCGAGCTGGTAAATGACCCCTTTTTCAAAAACTTAACGCCTTTAGTGTCTGACATCTATGAAGTAGATTTGCATAAACGCGTTATTGAATTGGATCTCCCGATTCAGATTGGTTTTTTTGTTTATCAATACGCCAAACTTAGAATGTTAGAATTTTATTACGACTTTATGATAAAATTTGTTCACCCCGAGGACTTTGAGTATTGCGAAATGGACACAGACTCGGCTTATTTAGCCATCTCTGGAGACTCTTTGGACGACGTCATCAAACCAGACATGCGCAATGCTTTTGAGTTAGAAAAACACTTGTGGTTTCCCCGCACGGATACCGACGAACACAAACAGCACGATAAACGCACCCCGGGATTGTTTAAGTTAGAGTGGGAAGGTGACGGCATTGTCGCTCTTAATAGTAAATGCTACTACTGTTTTGGTTCCGAAAAGGAGAAAGTGAGTTGTAAAGGTGTCAATAGTCGGTCCAAGCATTTAACCAAAGAGAATTACTTAAAGGTTCTTCGCAATTGTTCTTCGGTGCAGGCACAAAACATGGGATTTAGGTTGTGGGAAAATCAAATGCAGACTTATATTCAAGAAAAAACCGCATTATCGTATTTGTACATTAAGCGTAAAGTGAATGAGGATGGAGTGTCTACTCGTCCTTTAGATGTGTAACTCTTTTCATTTATCATGTTATTTTGTTTGCTGGTACCGAAATAAACTAAATGTGTACCCTACAAGTCATTTTGCTAGGTGGCGGGAATGGTGGCGGTATTGTAATATAATAAACGTATAACCGATTTATTGTCGTGTTTGAGGGTCGTTATTGCGTGTCTCTGCGTTTTTTCAAAGTTTATAAATGTGCTATCCCGTTAGTCTTAGTCTCAGTCTTTAGTATGGATCCGAAGTTGCAACATCCCTTTACGTGCGTGGTAGCGGGACCTACTCAGTGTGGGAAAACAGTCTTCCTAAACCAGTTATTATCCCATGCAGAGGAATTAATCAGAGACCCGCCCCAAGTCATCCTGTGGTTTTACGGGGAGTATCAGCCTCTGTACGACCGATTGACAGAAACGTTGGGTGATTCTGTGACATTTATAGAGGGCGTCCCCCCATCATTCGACGAATACTTGGACAAGTCTAAAAGAAACCTTATCATACTCGACGATTTGATGAGCGAAACAGCCAATGATCACAAAATAAGTAATCTCTTCACGAAAGGTTCCCATCACAAAAACTTGTCTGTCATATTAGTTAGTCAAAATCTCTTCCACCGAGGCCGAGAAAGTCGAACCATCAGTCTAAATTCTCATTATTTGGTATTATTCAAAAATCCTAGGGATGCTTCTCAAATTTCTTATCTCGCCCGTCAAATGTTCCCAGAAAAGCCTAAACATTTACAAGAGGCTTATAAAGACGCCACGCGTAAACCTTACGGCTATCTTTTTATAGATCTCAAGAGGAATACCCCCGAAGAGTTCCGTTTGAGAACTCAGATATTTCCCGGGGAAGTTCAATACGCTTACGTGAAAAAATAGATAAAAAGAGAGGTAAAGCGATTTCATGATCAGTGTGTCATCATGCAGCGCTGGCGTAAACACGGTCCGTATTTACAAGTACTAGCCAAAGGTTCTCCCAAACAAAGGCAGGGTATCATAAGCGGAGCATCCAAAGACTTGATCCATTGTCTCTGTGAGGGCGCTGTAAACACTTTGAAAGGCAACGTCCCGCTGAACAGATTGCAGAAGAAAAAATTGCGCAAGCATCGCAATACATTAAGAACCTTGGCCAACAGACGCGTTTCTATCCCGTCTAAAAGAAAATTATTGTTACAGAGAGGGGGTTCCTTGTTGACAGCACTATTACCGCCCCTGCTCGGAGTCCTTGGCAGCGTCCTATTCAAAAGTCGGTGATAATGGAACACACCAAAAAGCTAGTGCTAGTGTCCCCCGAAGTTTTAGAGCGTGTAAAAGGAGGTCGATCGCAAACGTTGGAAAAGACCAAAGTGCAAGAACTGGAAGAGCAGTTATCCTCCGTACTGAGTGACCCTCGCCTCGACGACGCCACTAAAATGAAACGCTATTCGGAGGTCTTGCAACGTTACACCGTGTACCATGCCAAAGCAAACGAGCCACTTAAGGTCAGAGTACTACCGGAGACGAGTTCCAGCGTACAACCCGGTGATAATTTACAAAAACGTGTTATAGAACAAGACGTCATAGAAAGCGTTCCCCGCGCTTACAAGAGTAAGGCAACCCAATTACTCGGAAAAATAGCCTCCAATGACAGCGGTCTAGATTGGACCGATAGAGGAGAGTTGGTTGTGAATGACCACACTATTAAAGGTTCCCATATCGTAGACTTGGTAAACGATATGATGCGTAAAAGGAAAAGCGCCACACCTATCGGAATGGATGAATTTACCAAAGCTTTAGCCCGAATCAACACGCCCCGAGAACTCGTTGATAATCCAGACCGTTGGCAAGACCTCAGTCGCTGGAGGGATCTGGGCGATGCTCCTCGAAAAGTGAGAGAGCGACCTCTATCTGAAGAAGTCCCAGAAGACAATGACGGCGACCACCAAACGTGTTACGCAAAGGCCAATCACTTACCCGTAAAGAAACGGCCAGACCTCTCACCTCGCAAGAGTCGAAAAATAATGAGAGCTTGGGAAAAGTATTAAATACTGTTGCATGATGGAAGCGAGCTTTAGTTTGCTACCGGCGTTACACGATGGATTGTCTACCAAAGAACGGGTTCTCACTCGACGTCTCACTACGAAAATTTGTGTGCCAGTCTGCTTGTTGTGGGGGTTCAGTACGCGGCACGGATGTCCCAGATGGAAGCCTACCTAAGCAATCTATACTACGATCCTTCTCATCCCGCCGCCTTTGGAGGAGTAAGAGCGATAAAGCGAGCAGCAAAGAGAGACAAACAGGACGTTAGCAACGAAGATATTGTGGCGTGGCTGGAAGGACGAGACGCTTATACCCTACACAAACCCACAAGAAAATCATTTAAAAGAAATAAGGTGATCGTTTCGGGTATTGACAGTCAATGGCAGGCGGATCTGGTAGATGTTTTGGCATTCGTCAAACGAAACGAAGGCCACCGTTACATTAACTTGCATCGATATTTTGTCTAAATTCGCGTGAGCTAGAGCCATGAAAGACAAAACATCCAAAAGCGTCGTCCGGGCTTTTCAGAGCATATTATATGGACAGAACAGAAAACCTCGGACATTACAAACGGACAAAGGCAAAGAGTTCCTTAACAAACCTTTTCAAAAGTTTCTTCGTGACAAGAAGATTCACTTTTTTACGACAAACAACGAAACCAAAGCATCAGTCGTTGAGAGATTTAATCGTACCCTCAAAACAAAAATGTTGCGCTACTTTACGGGCAACGGCACTCGACGTTACGTGGACGTGCTGCAAAAATTCCTCGCCGGATACAACGAAAGCCATCATCGCAGTATCGGTATGGCGCCGAAGGATCTGAATGAATATTGTCAAGAAGTGTGGCAGAGACTGTACGGAAATGTAGACGCGAACGATGTGGCAGAGCGAGGATTTAAATTCGCACTGGGTGACACGGTGCGTATCAGTATGGCCACCCGACCTTTCCGCAAAGGGTATCTACCCCAGTGGACCGATGAAGTATTCACGGTGGCCCGCAGAATAAGACGCACACCTCCTGTATACCGACTTAAGGACTATGGCGGAGAAATGGTGGAAGGAACCTTTTACGAGTAGGAAATGCAGAGAGTATCCAAAGCAGATCAAACCTATCGCATCGAAAGCATCATTCGTTGCCGGATCAAAAACGGTCGCAAAGAATATTTTGTAAAGTGGAAAGGCTATCCCTCCAAGTTTAACAGTTGGGTAACGGAAGTCTACACTTATAAAAACATGTAAGACGTGAATGGACTGTTCATTTGGAAGTTACCGACAAAGAGAGTCATGGCTCATTCGTTTTACGTCACTTTACCGAGCAATAGTTCTCCACTTCTGTATCCTGATAACACGGTCACTCATTATCGGGTGAAATTATCACAACCCATCTCTTTGGAAGGACAATGGGAGGTAGGTCTCGCCGAGATGATTTATCCTCATCAGTGGTACAACATTGACGAGGAGTGCGAATATTCGTACACGGTGAACGGTCACCAGTGGTGGCGTAAACAAATCGATCCCGGATACTACGGGAGTATGAAAGAAATCTTGGAACTATTGGAAACGAATTACCCCGAACAAATCCAATACCTCTACCATGAAAAAACTAGAAGATTGGAAATTCGACTCGTAGAGGGTGCCCAAGTCAGGATCAAAGGAAGACTAGCTGGTTTGCTGGGGTTTCAGACGGAGGCGCCGACCGTGACTCAGAGTACGATATTAGACCGTCCGTTAGATCTCAGACAACCGCATAATCTGTTCGTGTACTGTGACATTGTGGAGCCTCGCGCAGTCGGTCACACTAGGGTACCTCTCCTTCGCGTGGTTAACGTCAGACAACGGTACGGCGAAGACGTCAGTGTGATCTTTACCAACATCCATTATCAGTCTGTCAAGCAAAAATATTTCGACACCATCGAAATCGATATAAGGGATAGCGTCGGGCGCAAAGTGCCATTCGTACGCGGTAACGTCATCGTGACACTACATTTTCGTCTCAAGAGAGCTTCTCAATTCGTTTAAACATGCCTCATCATCATCGCGAGTTTCGTAGCGATCCACGCGGTTACGAACACTATTATCTCAACCAAACCGGTCACGGTGTTCCAGTGTTTCGAGGCGGTAGAGCCCAAAGAGGATATGGACTTGGCAATATACTCGGTGGTTTGTTTCGCACGGCTGTGCCTCTTCTCAAAAAAGGAGCCAAGGCTCTGGGGAAAGAAGCCTTACGGACGGGTATGGACATTGCAGGGGACGTGCTCGACGGCAGATCTCTTAAGACTTCGGTAAAACAAAGAGGATTGGCTGCCGGGAAGAGAGTGGCCCGAAAGGCCGTCTCCAGCGTGGGGGCGGGCTCCGGCGGAATCAATAAAAAGCGTAAGCAGTCTTCACCGACCACCAGAACCAACTCAGCCAAGAAAGCGAAAAGATCTCTAGATATTTTTGATTAATCTGTCATTCATCATGTATCTGTTACACGAAGCCTCCTGCGAATGCACAAAGTCAGAGTTGGATTTATTTACCGTACCACCCACACAGACGAGTATAGAGAAGGGGCAATGGATAGAATACCACCCCATCGCTAACATTACTGACAGCGGTCCCATCGAATTTTTCGTGTCTGGATCTTCCGAAGAATACGTAGATTTGGCCCAGACGCAACTCTACGTGAAAGCTAAGATTACGCTGGTAGATGGGGGCAACATACCGGCAGATGCGAAAGTTGGTCCAGTCAACCTCTTTTTACACTCTATGTTTAGTCAAATCGATGTCAGCCTCAACGAGCGACTTATATCTCCTTCTACCCCTACTTACCCGTACCGTGCAATGATGGAGACGCTGTTAAGTTATGGTTCGGATGCCAAGCACTCTCAACTCACTTCAGCCCTTTTCTATAAGGACACGGCTGGACGCATAGCTCAGTCCGACCCCACTGCAGCTGGTGACGCCGCAAACCATGGTTTACAAAAGAGATATGCCTTTACGAAAGGAAGCAAGACCGTCGATATGCTCGGGCCTATTCACAGCGACATCTTTTTTCAAGACAAGTATTTGCTGAACGGTGTCGACATGAAACTCAAACTTATCAGGAGCAAAGACACATTTTGCCTCATGTCGGGTGATGCCGACGTCGAGTACAAAGTCGTCGTCAAGGAAGCTGCCCTGTTTGTCAGAAAAGTCAAACTAAACCCCGGAGTTACCCTGGCTCACGCTCGTGCACTGGAGAAGGCCACTGCCAAGTACCCGATCAGGCGTGTTGTGACAAAAGTATTTTCTGTTCCGACGGGAAATATGTCATTCGTGCAAGATCACATCTTCCTGGGCCAACTGCCCAAACGGATCATCGTGGGATGCGTGCGAAACACCGCCTTCAACGGCTCGTTTCTGGAAAACCCTTTCAATTTTGAACATTTTGGAGCTAACTTTTTAGCCGTGTATATGGATGGCGAACAAATCCCTTATAAGCCCCTAAAGCCAAGCTTTACGGAGGACGGCGGTGCAAACTACATCAGGGCCTACCACACACTATTCTCTGGAACCGATAAAATGAACCAAGACGAGGGAAATGCTATCAGTCGCAAGGATTACCCCGGAGGCTACACGTTTTGTGCGTTTGATCTGACTCCCGATTTATCTTCTGGGGGCATTACAACCTGGTGAAGCAAGGAAACCTTCGCATGGAAATGCAATTTGAACAGCCTTTGGCTACAACCGTCAACGTGGTCGTGTATGCCGAAATGGACAATATCATAGAAATTGATAGAGCACGCAACGTAGTATTCGATTACACCAGCTGAGCGGGCAAGAATGGATACTCAACAGATCACGCACCTTTTGCGTTCAGACGCATTTTCCAAACTCTACTTTCAGGGTGTGTTTCCTTCGGACGGTTTGGTTCGTCTCAACCCAATCTTTCCTTGTGCGATAGTTGTCAACACGGAACAGGGGCACCTCCCTGGATCACACTGGGTAGCCATTTTTATTTCTGAACATCGCCTCGGAGAATACTTTGACTCTTACGGGCTACCACCCTCTGTCATACCCGACATTGCCTCATTTTTGGATCGTGTCTGCGTCGGTCAGAGAAACAACAAAGTTACTTTACAAGGACTAGTTTCAACCTTATGCGGCCAGTACGCTGTCTATTTTCTCCTGCATAAGAGTCGAGGATGGAGTTTAGAGGAGATTACATCTTGGTTTACCCATGACCCGGAAGTCAACGACCAACTTGTGCATGGCTTCATCGAGAAACATTTCCCGTGTGTGGACGAACCTATCTACGATCACTCTTTCAACACTCAAGTGTCCACGGCTAGACTGCAAAGAGGAGGACTGGGGATTTGAAAAATATATTTTGGGAGATGGGATCTCGCTATTTAACATTTGACTGTAGGTTGTCGTAAAAGCTATGGTGGCGGTTGTAATAAGCTACAAGGGTGATGGAATTACGTTATGTTATTAATAAAGTAAAGACAAAAAAAAAAATATTCAAACAAGTCTTTGTGTGGTTTTTCAATGATGTTTTTATTTGATTTCCCCCTCACCATCTATCTCTCATATGAGCAAATTGCAAAGTGTAATACATAAAGTTCAATTTGACAGACGAATCATCGACTGTCCCCATCCACCGTGGAGTAAACACGATAAAATTATCTTATTACAATGTATAGTTCAGTTCAACAGACGAATAATCGACTGTTCCCATCCACCGAGGAATAAACTCGTCTTCGAGGTGTCCCTTGATGATAGCGTTGACCCTCGAGGTCTCCATTGCCTCTACCACTAGTTCCGGCGACTGTGACCAGCTCGTTCGTAGTTGTTGCATCACGGCTCGGACAGTGTGAGATTCTACACTTTTCAGCAGATAATCCCTCACGACATTAACGACCCATTCGTCTTTCACCAAATGTTGCATGTCATTAAAATACATATCAGCCACGGAGACATTCGATCCAAAGTTCAGACAACGGTGATCCATTTGAGAAGGCCATCCCATGTCGCAACCCTCGCAGTTTTGTTTCAAATATCCATAGGCTACTCTGTCTATCATCGAAGCAAATATGTAGGCCACCATTTCCCTGGCAGTGTCGGAAATTTTGATTTCACCACTGCAAACTGAACGAGACAAAAGAATAATCAGTCTAAGTTAATTTGTTCACTGCGGCATTGATTCGATGAACTTGTGCATACAGCTTCTTCCATTCTTCAACCCGTAAATTGATACCTTTCTTACCCGCAATCAACCTATCTTTCGTTTCCCCACCAAAGTATTCTCTGATATTGATGTACGGTACTCCTCGATATTTCTTTACGACAACGTGTCGCTTACCTCCCAACGGGAATCTGGTAGTGGACTCCTCCATAAGCTTCTGGTACAGTTTGCCCGGCGCTTCCCCTTTCTCGATGGGCTTTTCCTCGTTCGGTGTCTGTCCAGATGTTGTTGCAAGATTTCTTTCCGACTCCTTTGCTTCAGTGTAAAAGGAGGGGACGAAACCTTCTGTCAAGTCGATATTAGCGTTCTCGAATAATGTTAGGTTGGTTGATGGACTCTTCACCACGGTAGGGAGTGTATCGGAACGCATTTTCGTTTGTTCGTTCACAAAGTATTGCTTATCGTCTTCCATATTGTAATGCACACGCCAGCCAGCATTGTACAAGTCGTCTGGTACTTCTGGAAGTATCTGGTTGTCTTCCATGGTTACTTTACGAACTGCTTCTTCTCGAGATAATTGCAAAGTCGGAATGAATATCTTGGTCAAGAAAATTCCAGCTTTTATAGGCTCTCCACTCCTAAAAGTAGCGATGATGTCATGCGGTCGTGTCACGACACGTTTTGCGTCTAAAAATAGCTTGTTACAGCTCTAACGCCATATTTCAAAACGATTACGTCATCATTAAACGGGTTGCGACTTGCTTGTACCAAAATAAGACGGTGACAAAAAAAAAAAAAAAAAAAAAACCTACCCGCATTGCGTACTCCGGCTCACATGTATACACAAACACACACACACACACATCCACTAAGGCCTCAACAGAGGCCTCCTACCCAAATGGGGGGCCGAACTACAACGGCTTCCAAACAAGGAGGCCTTCGGCCTCCTGGGGGGGGGGTAATCGGTACCCCTCTACCCTCCTCCTGATCATATATGGCTGAAAAGTGTTAATAATTTATTGAATTGCATGATACACATGCACAAATTAGCTGTCTGCATTTTTTTGGTGCAACACTGTAAAAGTAGACGTCTTCATTTTTTAACACATATATGGCGTTTAAGAATTAGAAAACGAACAACAAAGTGGATACTCACAGTAAATGACGAATATTAACACATGATAAGGACAATGACGTCAATTAAAGTGCACTCCGCAAACACGTTTACATGATTTATATATATGTTAATTTTTCTTTATTAAAAACGACTTGATGTTTACAGTAATCATGAAATAAACGCATAAACGTGTTAACGAGATGGCGTTAAAGTAGCGTCAATGTCTTAAAGTTGGCATTTTAGACGTTTAATTTGCTTATTTTTATTATTTTTTCTTTTACATAAACGCCAAGACGCGTTTATTATCTGTTACAAAAAAGTGTTAATCAATTTTTACTGTGAACTTGCATGATACGCACCTTTTCTCCAAGAGAGGGAGAACTTTTTGCTCTATGCTCCTATTTGCGTTATGTATAATGGCCTTAGTGTTTATGTAATACTAAACCTGCATTCACGTAAACAATGGTGAAAACAGAAAACGTTGTGCGTGCGGGGATTGCAAGTTTCAGGTATTTAATTGTAACGAACAATTTAACTCATATATAGATGGGTGACATACTGTAACACCTCACCCCACCCCCTACAAAATTATGTCTTAAAAAAATTTTTAGACGATTTTATTTTTTGGGTTGAAAAACCGTAGGGGGGCAAATGCCTGCCCTGCCCCCCCCTTGGCGCCGCCCCTGAAGTCTGTCAGGTCGGTAGTCAGGATGAAATACTTAGAAATGTGTGTGGACAGTTCATTACTCTATCTAAGCGGAGCACCTGCAATCACCCTAATGCCGTACCAACAGGAGGTACGTTCACATCGGCAACGGTAACGGCAGCGGTCACATCAAGGGCAATGGTAACGGCAATCCGATATAGCTGTTAACATATGACGGCAAAAATGAGTTCCGTATACTGTAAGAAAATACCGAATGTGGTTTAAATGCAATTGGCAGGATATTTAAGCTTACAAACTTGTTTCATTATCGAACATGGCTGACTTTGATGGGGAGCTAATTTTCCTGCTAGCGAATATGTAATTACAATGTTTGATTAATATGCTGATTTTTTAAAAAAAATATGTATGGGATCAAATCACAAAGCAACAGTGGATAAATAAAAAACAGGGGGTTTGAGAGCTGATGGGGCGGAAAATGTCCACTTGAAACTTTGACCAATCAAAATGCCCCCAAAATTAAAAAGGCACATGTTTAGAGTTTAATTATCTTCTTCCAAATGTTGAAGCTAGACTGACTTAAAATAATAGGTTAATATTATTCAATTGGTTATCATTATCATACCCAAAATCATGATTTTTCTGTGATAACGTCCGGTCACTTTCAGAATTTAATATAGTAATGTTTGGTCACATGACCCTCAGCTAAAGCAATTTGACCAGTTTTGAAGTTCAGATTTTGACTTTCAGTGTGACAGGTTTGGATCATGACCTGTAGAGCAGGGAGCCAAGTCAAGGAGCAGTGGGCTGGCCCCAAATGCCCCCTTGGTTACAGGCCCGGATGTTCGATCTTAGAACTCGTTCGACTTTGAACCACCCACTATACCAGGGGTGGGCAACCTTTTTGATTAAACGGGCCAGATATGAAGAATGAAAAATTGATCGGGCCTCACATAAACAACGACCTGCTGTTGACTTCAAACCTTCACCTCCGAGGACTTTCAAGCAATATAAATCTTTTGTCACAAAAACACAATCTCAATATAGTAATGTTGATAAGTAATTTTGATGCTGGATCGAGAAGTTGCCATTTCAAAAACAACAAGAAATGCTTGCTCAAACTGTAGTGTTCAATGTTAGTATCTCAGTAATGAAACCAGATTTTATAGCAGCTGCTATAGTAGGCCTAGTAATAAGGGACGTAAGTCATAGGCGTATGGGACTCTGCCAATTTGAAGGGGATAGAATTTTTTTGGCTCGAATCCCAAAAACTTGCCCGGATTTCGTTGCATTTCAGGTACAAAAAATAGACCACGAATTCACTAATGCGTGCGAAGCACGCAAAAATTTTTGCACATTTTTTCGTTCATTCGATCAAAAATTCGGGAACTCAATAGAAAATTCGGCAATGTTTTCACTTTCATCTCATCTGTGCCGGAATTTCACCTATTCTTTACCCCATTTTTTGTAGTTTCCTGAACGAATTTTCGACCTCAAAATTTTTTGGTGGGAGGCAAACTTCCCCCTGCCCGGGCCCCGCCTCGTACGCCTATGATACCAGTTCGTGACTTGGCTCCACGGCTAAGCTCAAGTAAATTTACGGAAAATTCGGAATTTCACAGCCAAATTTGCGTTATAGTTAAATAATAGGGATCCATCAAAAACACAAATCAGTTGCACAACCCAGTGCTGATTCATTTCACGGCAACCCTTGTAGTACTTTCATCACCACTACGCGTTTTGCAAAATAAGGGGAATACCACCGCTCCATGATAACACTGACAGAATAGAGCTGGCCATTATGCGCATTGCAAAACGAAAGGGAATTAGACCGCTCGTTCCGTAGTAACACAGAGAGACGTACTTTACTAACTAGTGTTACGGCTTGTGGTCGCAAGTCAAACCAATAACAGAGAAAGATCACAGAAGAACGAGATTAAAATTCAACAACTTAATGATTATTTACAATCTCCTTATCTTACTTAAATTTACAATAATTAATTAGACTTACTCACAATCCTTTACTCAATATTTGCCTGGTCTGGTCCAAGGGCTGGTAGTGCATGCACGTTGACGATGGTACAGTAGTAGACCTGCAGCGTGCTGTAGCGTAGGAACTGGTTCCACGAGCGAATAATGACAAGGCTAGACCTGTAGGCGATGGATGATAACAACCTCAATACACAGTGTAGAAACGGCGTAAGGCAATTTGTCACAAGTGTGAAGTGTCAGTGGCTGGCCTCATATGATTCGGTCAACATACGGACAGCAGAATAACGTCTGGACTCGATGGTGTCTCTCGATGAAGTATTAGGGTATCTCTCGCCGATAATAGTTGTTGAACTGCCTTTTATATGCTAGGCTTTTATTCGAGAACTCTCCAGAATTTAACAGAAACTTCTAGTGTACACAGTCCAGTAATTACGAGAACGTTCCTTAATAGAAACTTCTAGAACACACAGTAGTTGTAATTGGGACATAACGTAAACAGTTCTCACTTCTAGACAGTTCTAGAAAGGCTGCGTTGAAGTTGAATTCTCTGGAACTTTCCATTCGCTCGTCGATGGATTCAATCCGGTGTTCCTGACGGGTCGTCTTGTAACACTCCCCCCCCCCCCTTGAAAAAGTTTTGGACGTCTCGGACAAAACTTCAGTTACAGTATTTACAATGTATAACTTTACAGTAATAACTACAGTATGTATATTATGTAGTCCAATATTCAATGGAAGGTATAATCATAACATATAATTTGTCTTGCAAGGTGATGATACATGAATACAGTAACATCATCAATACACATTGTGCTGTAGTTAACACAAAATTTCAAAACTTATAGTGAGATTTTCAACATGCTGCATCAGATCAAATTCTTGACAACGAGTCTGGTACAACATTGTCTTTCCCTTTAATGTGCTTAATATCTACATTATATGATTGCAGAAATAAACTCCACCTCATCAATCTTTGATTCTTATTCTTCATCTTAGATAAAAATGTCAAAGGGTTATGATCAGTGTATACAGTGATAGGGAAACTAGTAGTTCCCAAATAAACATCAAAGTGTTGAAGACCAAGTATCAAAGCTAATGTCTCTTTTTCAATTGTTGAATAATTTTTCTGGTGTTTGTCAAATTTCTTAGAATAATAACAAACAGGGTGATCAACACCATGCTCATCAGCTTGAAGCAAAACTGCTCCTACGCCATTGTCACTGGCATCTACTGCCAACTTAAATTGCTTCTCAAAATCTGGAGCAATCAACACTGGTGAACTCATTAGTGCCTTTTTCAATAATTCAAATGCTGCTTGGCAATTATCTGTCCAATCAAACTTTTCATTTTTCTTTAACAATTTTGTCAATGGTGCAGCAATGTCAGAGAAATTCGGACAAAAACGTCTGTAGTAACCAGCCATGCCTAGGAAGCGCATGAGCTGCCTTTTATCAGCTGGGGCAGGGAATTTGTCAATGCCCTCAACTTTAGCCTTAATTGGTCTAACTTTACCCTGACCAACCACATGCCCTAAGTACACCACATGGGCACAAGCAATCTCACTTTTGACCAAATTGACAGTCAAATTAGCTTTGGCCAGCTTGTCAAATAATGCCTTAACATGTTGTACATGTTCATCCCACGAGTTGCTGTACACAATAAGGTCATCAACATATACTTCACAATTTTCTAAATTTGACGTAAGGTTATTTACTAAGCGTTTAAAGGTCATTTGTGAATTTTTCATACCAAACGGCATAACCTTATACTGAAATAACCCATCCGGCGTCACGAATGCCGAGATTTTACGAGCCCTCTCAGTGAGTGGTATCTCCCAGTACCCCTTTAGTAAGTCAAACTTTGATACATACGTAGCTTTCCCAATCCTATCAATACAATCATCGATACGGGGTATCGGATAGGAATCCGTTCTTGTGACCGCATTCACCTTTCGGTAATCAGTACAAAATCTGTACCCACCGTCTGGCTTGGGGACCAATATACAAGGGGAAGACCATTCACTATTACTAGGTTCTATAATGTCATGGTCCAACATGTACCGAACCTCATCCCTGAGATGTTGTCGTTTTCGAGGGTTAACTCGGTAAGGATGCTGCTTGATTGGTGTGGCATCTCCCACATCAACATCATGTTCAATCAAATTTGTCCTAGTAGGATCATCTGAGAACAAGCATACATATTCATAGATTAATGATTTCATTTCTGACTTTTCTTTGTGATCCAGATGACTTAATTTCTGGTCAAGATTTTTCAACACATCAGAATTTTGTAACTTAATACACATGTCAGGAACATTATTAGCCTTGATTTCATCATTACTGAGTTCATGATCAGTATTGATAATACACACTTGATCACCTGTATCATTAGTGTTGCTATTTACATCATGTACACTTTCATCCTTAGAAATGTCACAATCTTCTCTTTCATAACATTTCTTCATCATATTAATATGACATACTCTTTTAGATTTACGCTTGTCAGGTGTCAAAATGACGTAATCTGTGTCACTAACTTTTTTCTCAATGACATAAGGTCCTTGAAAGCGAGCTTGAAGTGGCTGACCAGAAACAGGCAAAAACACTAGCACCTTATCACCAGGCTTAAACTCTCTTTTCACAGTGGTCTTGTCGTACCACGCTTTCATTTTCTTCTGAGAGTGCCTCAGATTTTCCTGAGCAAGTTCACATGCTCCATGAAGACGATCTTTAAAGCGGGATACATAATCAAGTAGATGTATGTCTTTACCTGGATCTGATAACCACCTCTCCTTTAACAATTTCAATGGTCCACGAACTGTGTGTCCAAAGACAAGTTCAAATGGACTGAACCCAAGTGACTCTTGTATAGATTCCCTGGCAGCAAACATTACAAATGGAATGCCTTCATCCCAATCTCTCTCATTATCATGACAACATGTCTTTAACATATTCTTCAATGTTTGGTGAAACCTTTCTAAAGCCCCTTGGCTTTCCGGATGATAAGCCGAAGACTTAATTTGGTCTATGCCTAACTCATACAACATCTGCTGGAATACAGTTGACATGAAATTAGACCCTTGATCTGATTGGATCTCTTTTGGCAACCCAAACAATGTGAAAAATTTAAGTAAAGCTTGTAAGACTGTCCGAGCCTTAATATTCCTCAGAGGTATTGCCTCTGGAAACCTTGTAGAAGCACACATAATGGTTAATATATACTGATGTCCTGCCCTACTCTTAGGTAGGGGACCTACACAATCAATGATGACTCTACTAAACGGCTCTTCAAAAGCAAGAATTGGCTTTAAGGGTGCAGCCGGAATATTCTGATTCGGCTTCCCAACCATTTGACATGAGTGACAGGTCTTACAAAATTTGGCCACATCACTTTTAAGTTTTGGCCAATAAAAGTGATTTAGAATTCTGTGGTAAGTCTTATTGACTCCTAGGTGCCCTGCAAATGGCATTTCATGAGCAATACTCAGTATTTCCCTTCTATAAGTCCTAGGTACCACAATTTGATGGTAAATTCTCCACTCTTCATCTAATGGTGCATCAGGTGGTCGCCATTTACGCATCAAAATATTGTTTTTAACATAAAAGCAGACTGGGACGTCTTTAGATTCATCCTCAGTGAGTGCACCAGCTATTAATGGCTGAAGCTCTTCATCATGTTGTTGTTGGACTGACAACTGGTCTCTGTGGAGTGTGTCAGACATTTTTGATTTTTCCTGTTTTACCCCCTCACTATGTGTGGGGCCAGGAGACTCACAATCCTGACTATCATTAAGATTAGTCATAAAAGATTGGCTGAGATCATACCAAGAATCTTCACTTTCGTGAATATTTTTACTAGAATCTTTTTCAGACTCTGACTCCTCCTTTGGGAGTGTTGTTCCATTTTTAGGAACTAATTCCTCAATTTTAGAGGGCGGATGATTAAGTTTGTCATCCTTATTTTCAGAAATCATACCCTCATTTTTAGAGAGTGGATGTTCAAGATTATCATCCTTACATGATTCCCTACTTGTTCCACTTTTGGGAACTGTATCCTTACTTTTGGAGGGTGGATTTTTAAGATTATCATCCACAGCGAGCTTTTGTGACATAGCTCTAGTGACAGCACAGGCAGGGAATAAATTTGGAAATTCCTTTTCTAATTGCTCTGTGTTGTTATAATCACATGGTTTATCTTTCAAAATTGCATTGGCTACTACCTTTCCACCAGCTAGGTCATTGCCTAGCAACAGAGATACCCCCTTTACAGGTAGAGTAGGTCTGACCCCTACTATGACCGACCCAGAAACTAAATCTGACTTCAAATTAATTTTGTGCAGAGAGACAGAAATAAATCCACACTCAACCCCCTGAATTAGTACATTTGCCCCTGTGGAAGTAGAGTCCGATAATGGCAAAACTCCATCAAGAAGCAACGACTGAGTTGCGCCTGTGTCACGCAAAATTTTAATTTTGACGGGTGGATGAGCTGAATTCCCATCTAGGGAAATAAACCCCTCAGACACAAATGGAAGGTATTCTTCCTTAATTTTGTCGTTAGAATTAGGCCGTAAAGTCACGACTACCTCAGAAGAGTTCTCTGCATTGGCTAAGGCATTGGAGGCTGTTTCAGTCTCCTTTAATTTTGCCAATGTGAAGCAATTTGCCATTGTGTGGCCTTTTTTGTGACAGAAACCACAGCTTATGTCTTTAAAGGCAGCTTTGTTTGAGCTGGCCTGGTCGTTCTTTTGACGACTCGAATCTGGTTGTTTTTTACCAGAATTTGTTGGAGAGATAGAACCAGACTGAGATCCACTATTACTTGTTGTGCCACTATTATTGCCACTGTTGCCATATTTCTTATTTGGCCTACTAAACTGACCCTTGTTTTGAGTCTGACCCACTTTACTGAATTTATGGGTAAGTGCATACTGATCAGCCAAATTTGCAACTTCACTCAACTTGTCAGCCTTATTTTCCTCAAGGTGAGTCTTAATGTCATCATTCACACACCGTTTGAATTCCTCGACCAGCATCAGTTGTCTTAAAGTGTCAAATGTGGAGACCTTTTTGGAAGCACACCATCTATCGAAATGCCTTTCTTTTTGATAAGCAAACTCTACGTATGTTTGTGTATCCGCCTTACGATACTTTCTAAATTTTTGGCGATAAGCTTCGGGCACCAATTCATAGGCTTGTAATATGGCCTTTTTAACCTTATCATAATCCATGCTGTCCTCTATTGACAGAGCGGAATACACTTCTTGAGCCTTGCCTGTGAAATTACTCTGGATGAGTATGGACCATTTATCTCTTGGCCACTTTAGTTGCTCACCCAGCTTTTCGAAATGGTTAAAGAATTTCTCCACATTATCCTCCTGAAATTTGGGGACAAATTTTACGTGCTTTGAAACATCGAATCCCCCAGTATCTAAGCCTATTTTAGGGTCTGAGCCTTTTATGACCCCTAACTCTAGTTGCTTCAACCTAAATTCATGTTCTCTTGCCTTTTCCTCCCTTCTTTCTCTTTCTTCTCTTTCCTCTTTTTCCCTTTGCATTTGCATTTCTCTTTCCTCTTTTTCCTTTTGCATTTCTCTTTCCTCTCTTTCCCTTTCTCTTTCCTCCCTCTCCCTTTCTCTTTCCATTTCTTTTAATCTAATCTCCTTATTCATTTCCATTTCAAGCCTTTTCAATTCAAATGTGTTGTCAGTTGGCACAGTGATAGCTGTTTCCAATACTGTACTAGGTAGGATACTTTCATCCACAAGATATTCTAGAACATATCTTTTAATCTCGTCCTTCCGCATTAAAGGCTGAAATTCAATGCCATAATGTTTTGCGACCTTTACAATCTCAGATTTCTTTAATGAATCTAGTTCCTCGACTGAGGGACTAGCCACGAATTTATCTAAGTTGAATGGCATTTTGAAATTGTATCAAGCTTTCAACAAACAAATAAGTAGTCTGAGCAAACACAGTTGCTTACGATTCACAACAGAATTTCTCGAATTTTCTAGTATTTTTCGTTCCCGGATGTTAGGCCACCAATTCTGTTACGGCTTGTGGTCGCAAGTCAAACCAATAACAGAGAAAGATCACAGAAGAACGAGATTAAAATTCAACAACTTAATGATTATTTACAATCTCCTTATCTTACTTAAATTTACAATAATTAATTAGACTAACTCACAATCCTTTACTCAATATTTGCCTGGTCTGGTCCAAGGGCTGGTAGTGCATGCACGTTGACGATGGTACAGTAGTAGACCTGCAGCGTGCTGTAGCGTAGGAACTGGTTCCACGAGCGAATAATGACAAGGCTAGACCTGTAGGCGATGGATGATAACAACCTCAATACACAGTGTAGAAACGGCGTAAGGCAATTTGTCACAAGTGTGAAGTGCCAGTGGCTGGCCTCATATGATTCGGTCAACATACGGACAGCAGAATAACGTCTGGACTCGATGGTGTCTCTCGATGAAGTATTAGGGTATCTCTCGCCGATAATAGTTGTTGAACTGCCTTTTATATGCTAGGCCTTTATTCGAGAACTCTCCAGAATTTAACAGAAACTTCTAGTGTACACAGTCCAGTAATTACGAGAACGTTCCTTAATAGAAACTTCTAGAACACACAGTAGTTGTAATTGGGACATAACGTAAACAGTTCTCACTTCTAGACAGTTCTAGAAAGGCTGCGTTGAAGTTGAATTCTATGGAACTTTCCATTCGCTCGTCGATGGATTCAATCCGGTGTTCCTGACGGGTCGTCTTGTAACACTAGCAACAACGCTGTATTTCGAGGTCAAATCAAAATCGAAGTAAGTGTACAGTTACGTTTCGTCAAAGAAGGTCACACCAATGTGCAAAACGTTTGTGAATAGCTGATCACAAGTGAATAGTGATGATAAACATGTTGAGAAACTTCGTTAGTGCCAATAAAAGCAAATCTGCTAGCTAGTTTGCTATGATATACAATCGTAGATCATTTTTTTCTTTTCCTTGAGACATCTCGAGGGCCGCAAAAAAAAAAATCACTGGCGGACCGCATGCAGCCCGCGGGCCGTAGGTTGCCCACCCCCGCACTATACACTACGTTCTCCCTTATGGGACAATATTATCATGCACCTAACCAGAATTTCTAAAAGACCGGTTCACTAGGCTTGGCAACGGAGCTGGAATGTAACATTCACATATGGGATCCTTAGGGGCCCAATATGGGTCAGCATTTGGGGCCCATACGATTTTGCACCCAAGATTTATAAGGGGCCATATGGCCAGGCCCATATGACATTGGACCCATATGGGATAGTTCTGGGTCCCATATGGGCGACTGCCCCACTTGGGTCCCAGAACAATCACATATGGGTCATATGGGAATATGGGCCGGCCCATATGGGCCCCTTATGAATCTTGAGTGGAAAATCACATGGACCCATAAGGGATCACCCATGTGGGGCCCATATAGCATTGCTACATGAGAAGAGGAATCTAACAGTTGAACAGAGGCAAAGGAAAGGAGGATGGAGAAAGGTGGCGCCAGGGTCTGACCAATGCTGAGCAGCAACATGATACCCGACGAGGGCTACGGAAGATAAGGGATAAGAAGAACAACATATCAAGAGGGAGGAAAACCACATGGAATTAAATAGGTGATAATTAGGATGGTTGCAACGTTTAAAACATTGTCATTTCATGTGCCAGTCGATCGCGTAGCCAAGGCGGGCCTGGTGGGGGTGAGACCCTTGGAGAAATTTTCGCCCGCTCGTGCATATAATATATCTTACTATTTAGAACTATATTGCCTCCTGGCCACCAGGAAGCTTTCCCGTCTCTTTCGATTAAATGTCTGGCTACCTACTGGTCTTAGTATACAATTTCTGAGCATCTAGCGTTGTGTAGACCGTTGTATTTCGCGGAAAATTAGGCATAAGGCCTACAGGGTGCTTGAATAATGCACGAGGGGGGGGGGGCTCAACTTTAATGTGCCAGTCATATGTGGCCTTTTCGAAACTAGCTGAAGCAGGCCCATAGCCAGACATATTGGGGACCGGGATGTCGAAATAGCTCTCAGAGTAACGAGGTATATCCAGTATTTAGTGGACGGGATATGTTACGTTGCATTAAAGCAATAGTAATTTGTATTGTCCAAAAGTTTGTAGGGGGCGAAATTTTTTCCAGGGCAGCTGCCATTCTCTGTCAGACTCCTCCCTTGACTAGAGGGCTGGGCTAAAAAGAACAGATACCAAACATAATTCTAGGAGACGGTCAAGATATGATCCCTGATGAGAGAGCATGCATTATACAAGTTGTTAAATATCAGAACAAAAGTTTTGTGACTTTATATTAACATCAATGTAATTAAGTTGAATAAACTTGCAGCCCAACCTAAAAAAAAATGAAATATTAAATTGTCCATCCCCATCAAATGTTGAAGAACTCTATAATCTATAGCAATAATATACATGACATACCAGCTCATTAGTGGAGCGGCGTAGGTAGCACGTATTTGCTGAATTGTGCAAAAAACTGAAAACTAACGTTGTTACCTGGTAGGATTTTTGAAGTAATTGATGATGGATTCATAAATATGTGTTGCGGTACTTTCGGACTTCTAGTGAAATCTGCAACGTGTCATATCGGTTAGACCGGTACTGAAGACTCAAATCAAGAACCAATGTGTAAGTTAGAAGCTAACGTTGAACGTTCGGTCCAGAGCTAGCCTCAGGCCGAGAACAAAAGTAAGGCTAGGCCTAACGTTAACAGAATAGGCCCCTAAAGTTAAGATATAAAACTGTAACATTACGATGCATTTCATCCGGAATGCAACTAAGGCAAGCTCCTTTTTACAGTCTAATTTTATGAAATAAATAGCCAAGTCATTTTGAATCCTCCCACATATCAGTTCATTGGTGGAGTGGAGTGGGTAGCACGTACGTGCTGAATTGTGCAGTACTTTTCTAGATCCAGTAGCCCAGACCTACCTGTCGCTGTCGAATATTGACATAACGTCAGACCCATGGGCGTAGATCCCGGGGGGATGGGGGATACATCCCCCAACATTTGACTAGAGGGGATGGCCCATGTAATCATCCCCTCCCCCCTCAATTTCTTGTCATTTTCTGTCACAAATGTTTCTCAAACTATCAGAATTTTAGCAATTCCTTCGCAAACTATCAAAATTTTCGCCCTCTCAGCGCGTTCAAACCTTACGTCAGTGTTATTCTTGTTATCAATATCTTCCGATAGAAACTTTCGGAGAAGCACAACAGCAAAAAGTTGAAAGTTTACGAATTAACAGGAGAAATACTGGCTTATGGCTGTGGCATGTAGGTTTGTTGGGCAACTGAAAGTGTCTCGATGCAGAGCCCGAATGCAGGTTTTGTCATGGAAATCTTATATACTGAAAAATTTCGGCGCACTTCTCCCGCATTCGTCACGTTTTGCACTCCATGTCATGACCATTATTAAGGTAATAATACATGAAACTATTCTGATCACAACACTTTCCCAAGAACAGAGATAAATCTCCAAACATCTGTGGGGACCTCGCATCAATATGGGATCTTTCAGTCTAAAATATAGCATGATGTGTAAGGTTGAAAGTACGTATCTGCCGTTATACATTTTTCAAATATTTTTACAGAGCGCTTCGCGCGGAGCCATTATCGGTATACATGAGTATTGTTCATACACTTGCAACGAAAACAGCATTCTGAAACGCGCTTATTAGTCCTTTACCCCTTTTGCTTCACCTATTAGGGAGGTCTAATATCACCTCCCTGCACCTATACTCTCCTCCCTCTCATTCCCCATTGCTGGAAGCTGTTCTTCCGCATTTTCGTTCAAAATTAGTATAATACGATAGTTGTAAAGTGTTCGGCGTCATACTCTACATTATCATGTGGATGTCAGGTAGTACGCTTTATGTCATTGTCCCCATTTAATATGATTAATGCAGAGCTTCCAGGAGGTCCTATACAGGTACCTGCTAGCCATAGATGCCTTTTCATGATGCACAATGAAGGAAAGGAAATATTCCGTAATAGTCCAAGAATGTTTCTGTGGACTCCACGCACGTGTATTTTTTGTGTAAAAAGTTTCCCCAAATAGAAAGCAGTAAAATAGACAAAAGGGAGGAGGCTTCAGGAGGTTTGTTGCCAACGTATCTTTCTCTCAATAGGCAATATATTCTCCTCTTTGATCTTACCAAAAATTATCATTTACTAAATTATGGACATTTTCATAATCATCCCAAAGATAGCACCATTTTGCGTCTAAAAGACCTTAAATAACAAAAATTCTTTTTCAAAATTCTATTCAAAAATAAAGGTGGAATTTACGTAGACTTGGGGGAACTGAGGTATTATTACGTCATCATCTATGGCGCCATCATCACAAAAAACCTGGCTGCGCCACTGATCTCAAGCAAACTTGCAGGTCTTGTATGAGTTGCAGGTCTCTCAATGAGTTGTGTGATCAAAATAGAATTTCCTAAATGTATAAATATACCAATACCCAAGAACATTACCTCTGAAATTTACCCCTTAAAACAGTCTTCCTGGCACTTCTGAGACATTGAAACCCAGGAGCTTCCAGGGGCTTCGCCCCCTGAACCCCACCAGGAGCCCTATGACGGGCCCTTGGACCCCACCCGTCATGGGCTTCGCGCTTCGCGTGCACATTTCCTAGATTTGCGATAATCCACGCCATCCAAAGTTGAGAGGAAATCTACGCCCTTGGTCAGACCGATGCTTCCGATTACAGGGAAAAATCACCCTTAGCCCTAGCCCTGTTAAGTTAGTTAACGGTAACGTTTGTCCAAGTGACTGACGTTAATTGCACCGAGCAGGTTAAGCATGAACTAGGCCTAGGACTTAATGCATTTAGTCCCTAACTTAATTTACGACTACGCAAAGCCTTAGTGTTCGTACTAGTCTCTATGGCCTAGCCTGTGTCGTGCCCTCACAGTCAAATTTGTTACAATCACTTGATTTTTCAATCGACAACGTGTATTACTCATAGCGCAGGATATAGGAACTAGGGGACCAACTCCACGAAACAGCTGTAGACTAGCGGCGAAGTCTGAAAATTTTCGACCCCCCCCCCCACCGTACAACTTCGAAAAGTTAACACCTACCCTTAAAATGTTCCTTAGGATGTCAGCTTTCATTTTCTGTTGGTTGTCACCTTTTAAATTTACCCGAACATGGTAATTAGGAGGGTCAAAGGTCACGAGTTTATTTTCACCCAAACTTCAACAATCTTGGTACTATACATGTGTACTTCACCTTCAGGGGAGGCTTTACCTTGAGTCTAGTGTGGTAAATATTTTGAATAAATTTACAATAAACATCCCTGAACTCCAATCAATGCATAAAACTCTTAATTATCAATATTTACTATGGTTTCATTGAATATTTTCATTATTTTTTTTTAGTTTTCCCCATTACAAATTTACACGATATGATATTTTAATGCATCTTATGCATGTTTTATGGTTTCATTGAATATTTTCATTATTTTGTTTTTAGTTTTCCCATAACAAATTTACACGATATGATATTTTAATGCATCTTATGCATGTTTTACCACATGGAGATAAAGCGTCTCTCAGTAAAGACAAGGTAAGATTGTTACATAGGCGTAGGAAGAGGGGGAGTGGGGGCCCCCAGTCAAAAAAGTGAGGGGCTGAAGTATGCTTCCGCCCCAAGATCCAAGGGCAAAACAACCCCCTTATTTGTCTCTTCTGTAAGAAATGTCAAAAATTTGCAGTAATTTTCCTTAAAGTTTGTCCAAAATGTTGCACCAATTGCATCTGAGGCCCCTTAAATACCCAAAAATGTTCCACAAGGGAGGGGGACTAAACACCTCCCCTTAGACCCCTCCCCAGGAGAGCGATCCGAAACAAGATTCAGCCCCCCGTCGCGAAAAGCTTCCTACGCCTATGGATCGTTATAAGTTCTACATTGCAAAATAACGCTCTTCTTGGATAAAATTGATCTGTCGAATGTTTGCCTGCATAGCGGCTCTCTTTAACTTCTGCCACACTGGGTAACCGTAGCGAAAGGCTAAACAAAAAACCCGTCAGCTATGTGCAGACTAGTCAAATTTTAAAACCATATCTGGAAGTTTAACGAAAAAATGTGGCATTGGTGTTTCACTTCAGTGTTTTCAAGTTATCATTTGTGGTAACAAATTAAGATTTTCTCATATAGACGAGGTTTCTGACCATACTTTTATTAAAGCCCTTAAACTATATGGCGTTGAAAAATATACATCTGACAGTTTTCATGTTGAGCTTCTGAAGGCGAAAACTCAGAATGGTCATTACAAAAGGAATGCACTTTGTAAGTAGGAAAAGTAGTGATGAACAGCTGAGTTTTTTCATTATAAAAATTGCGAGTCCCATATCAGATGTGAGAGTAATAAAATACAATACTCCACCTTCAAAATGTGTCACTAAAATCTTGTTCTAAATGGGTCAAAGCGGTAAACAATTAACGAATTCTTTGCTTTTCATAAAAAGAAGCATTTTGAGTATCCTGTCAATTGAAACTGCCTTCATTAATCTGCATATGAAAACTCAAATCACCAAACCCTCTTACAGCCAGTTTCATCCATACTCATAGCCAGACAACGTGCTGAAGAGGGCGAGAAAGTTCCCAGACTGTAAGAGGGAAAATCATTTTCAAGGCACGAAATGTGTTAACATAAAAGGCAAAGGTAATTTTTGTTCCTACGATTTCTCCCAAGGCGTTAATGTTTGTGGGTTCCTCCACTGCTTTTAAGTTATAGACCTGTATTTTTGAACAGAGTGGTCAACACATGGTTGCATTCAGGCTATATCTGAATCTGGTTGACCCGTGATTTAACCAACCAATTTATGTGCTTGATACCAGGATAAAAGAATAACTGGTGGCAAAAACCCTCGAGTTTACTGAATGCTTCATACCTCCAATCATTTGTCGACAAAAACGTATATTGTGCTAGACAAAAAGCATAATATCAGTCCTAAGAAAGGAACCTGTTTCTAATGTCCGCCTCACGATGTTAGATGTGGCTGGAATTAAACACGTAATCCCTAATTGTGATTACTAAACACTGTCTTTATAACTTTACCAAAATGAAAGCTAGATCATATATGAATTTGTACCGTATTAACAGCCCCTCTACAAGCTTCATTGAATTCATCTCAACATAATTATTTTTTGAGAACTGCGAATTATTTTATTTAAAGGATTTTCTTTTTGCAAGTAAAATCAAGTCTTGTTATGGATATGTGCCATTTCCATGTCCAGACTTGAAAACAGCATAGATGAGTGCAAGAATCATTCACTGGCTTTCCAATACAGGGAAACAACTTTTAAATATATTGCTCTGTAACCACAAATTATTAAAGGTTTATTTACCAGTAAAAAAAATGAATTAAATTCATGTAGCAATTACGATGGGTGTAAGGGACACTTTCTAGGGGGAGGAGGAGGCTAAGCCGTTTGCCCGACAAACTGTAATAACCCGACCAATGGCCGGATTTTCACAAAATGTGCCAGAGAAATAGGATTTTTTCCAAACTCCGGCTGACCACGTTGCATTGCGACTATGTTCCAACTCCCTCTCATAAAAAGATAGCAGAACAATGTGTGTTGAAACAAAGCAAAAGCGTACTTTGTCATTTGTAGCGGTAAAATGTATTAGTTGTATGCCATCCCGAGCAAAGACGCTTTCTGCCTTATTAAATTTACCATCACGTCCGAAAACATTTAAACAAATATCTACTTTTTTGCAAAGGATATTGCTACAACATACCCCTTTGGCTGATCTGGTTCATTTTAGCAAATAGTTATTGCCATGACAGAAACACCGTAATGTATTTAATAAATAATTAAGTCAATTAATTTAGTTAGGCTATGTGATTTCGCACATTTAATCTAATCAATGCAATGGTTCCACACATCCTAACAACCGAAACAAAAAATTCAAAATTCTCTGATACAGCTACGAAAATAGCCTACATTTTCATGGTAGGCCTATAAATATTTTCATTATATCCCACTTAACTTTAAGGATCGCACGTTCTCGACATTGGTAGGGGCGGAAGCCATGGTCCAAAACCAGGACAAAAGCGACGGATTACTGCATGGGAGGATGGTGAATAAACATTTTGGCACTATTGGGGCAGCACAAATTTGGGACTTTTAGTGGAGAAATTTCAATAATTTGGTGTTTTTATTGAAGTAAATTAATTTAAAAATTTGGTTTTATATTGAAGTAAATGCAAAAGGTTAGGTTTGCAATTTATTTTGAAAAATAGTCCTCTTTGAGAGTACCGTGACTCAACTAAATTGTTGGGACGACCAGTCGCTGTCGGAGATTAAAAACTTCATCGCACACACTCATTCTCCCTAAAAAAAAGATAAGAATTTTTTCCCGACGAGGGCCTCAACCTTTCTCGAAGGAGCCATGGCCTCCTCACCCCACCTGGCCTCACCCCTGACAAAGTTGCTTTAAAACATCGAAATAAATGTTGTTTGAAGTCACATGATTTTGTGAAGGGTCCTTATGGGGAGAAACGTAAAATGCAGATCAAGTTTAAAAGGTGCGACCTTTAATGACCCTTCACAAAATCATGTTCACTTCAAACAACATTTATTTTTCGTGTGTTTAAGCAGCAACTTTGTCCAGTGTGGGTGATGCCAGGTGGGTGTGAGGAGGCCATTGGCTCCTTCGAGAAAGGTGAGGCCTCGCGTCGGGAAAAAATTTCTATCTTTTTTTTTTAGGGAGACATGAGTGGTCGTGCGATGAAGTTTTTAATCTCCGACAGCGACTGGTCGTCCCAAAACAATTTAGTTGAGTCACTTGATACACTCAAAGAGGGACTATTTTGCAAAATAAATTGCAAACCCTAACTGTTTTGGCATTTACTTCAATATAAAACCAAATTTTCTTAAAATTAATTTACTTCAATAAAAACACCAAATTTTTTAAAATTGAAATTTCTCCACTAAAAGTCCCAAATTTGTGCTGCCGCCCAATAGTGCCAAAATGTTTAATTCACCATCCTCCCATGCAGTAATCCGTTCGCTTTTGTTCCTGGTTTTTGGACCATGGCTTCCGCCCCTATCAATGTTCGGAGAACGTGCGATCCTTAAAGTTAAGTGGGAATTATAATGAAAATATTTATAGGCCTACCATGAAAAATGTAGGCTATTTTTCGTAGCTGGATCAGAGAAATTTGACATTTTTTGTTTCCGCGTTGGTTAGGATGTTGTGGAACCATTGCATTGATTAGGATTAAATGTGCGAAATTCCAGAGGCCTAACCTAATTAATTGACTTAATTATTTAATTAAATACATTACGGTGTGTTCTGTCATTGCAATAACTATTTGCCAACAGAACCGATCAGCGAAAAGGGGGTATGTTGTAGCAATATCCTATGCAAAAAAGTAGAATATTTGTTTAAATGTTTTCGGAAGCGTGATGGTAAATTTTAGTAAGGCAGAAAAGCGTCCTTTGCTCGGGATGGCATACACTACTAATACATTTTACCGCTACAAATGACAAAGATACGCTTTTTGCTTTTGTTCAACACACAAGTGTTCTGCTATCTTTTTTATGAGGAGCGGAGTTGGAACATAGTCGGAATGCAACGTGGTCAGCCGGGAGTTTGGAAAAAAATTCACTATTTCTCTGGCACATTTTGTGAAAAATCCGGCCATTGTGTCGGTGTTATTACATTTTGTCGGGCAAAACGGCTTTAGCCCTCCTCCTCCCCCATAGAAAAAGTGTCCCTTACACCCATCGTAATTTGCTACCATGAAATTATTAATTCATTTTTTTTACTGGGTCAAATACAACCTTATTAATAATGTGGTTACAGAGCCAATATATTTAGTAAAAGTTGTTTCCTTGTATTTGAAAGCCAGTGAAATGTGATTCTTGCACTCATCTATGCTGTTTTTTCAAGTCTGGACATGGAAATGGCACCATGATCCCATAACAAGACTGTGATTTTACTTGCAAAAGAAAATCCTTTAAATAAAATAATTCTGCCAGTTCTTCCCCAAAATATATTATGTTAGAGGATGAATTAATTAAGATCTTGTAGAGGGGCTGTTTAATACGGTACAAATTACATATCATGATCTAGCTTTCATTTTGGTAAAGTTATAAAGACAGTGTTTTTAGTAAATCACAATTAGGGATTACGTGGTTTAATTCCAGCACACTCTAACTGCGTGAGGCGGCCATTTAGAAACTGGTTCCTTTTCCTTAGGAACTGATATTATGCTTTTTGTCTAGCGCAAACATATAGACGTTTTTGTCGACAATAATGATTGGAGGTATGAAGCAGTTCAGTAAACTCGAGGGTTTTTGCCACCAGTTTTTCTTTTTCCTGTATCAAGCACATAAAATTGGTTGGTTAAATCACGCGGTCAACCAGATTCAGAATATAGCCTGAATGCAACCATGTGTTTGACCACTCATGTTCAAAAATACAGGGTCCTTATACTTAAAAAGCAGTGGAGGGACCCACAAACATTAAACGCCTGGGAGAGAAATTGTAGGAACAAAAAAGCACCTTTGCCTTTTATGTTTAACACATTTCGTGCCTGAAATGCATTTTTCCCCTCTTACAGTCTGGGAACTTTATCGCCCGTCTTCATGCAGGGTCGGTTGTCTGGCTTATGGGTATGGATGGAAACTGGCTGTAAGAAGGTTTTGGTGATTTGATTTTTTATATGAGATTAATGAAGGACAGTTTCAATTGATCAGGATACTCAAAATGCTTGTCTTTTATTAAAAGCAAAGAATTGTTAATTGGTTTACCGCTTTGACCCATTTGTAGGACACTAGATTTTAGTGATACATTTTTGAAGTGGAGCTTGGTATTTTATTACTCCTCACATCTGCATATGGATTCGCAAGTTTTTAATCATGAAAAAATTCAGCTGTTCATCACTACTTTTCCTACTTACAAAGTGCATTCCAGCGTTTGGTAATGACCATTCTGATTTTTCGCCTTGCAGAAAGCACAACATGAAACTGTCCAGAGATGTATATTTTTCAACTCCCTATATAGTTGTTTAAGGGCTTTAATAAATTAATGGTCAGAAAACCTCGTCTATATGAGAAAATCTTAATTTTGTACCACCAAATGATAACTTGAACAAACTGAAGTTTGAAACACCAATGCCACATTTTTTCGTTTAAACTTTCCAGATATGGTTTATAAATTGACTGATAGTCTGCACATCGCTGACGGGTTTTTTGTTTAGCCTTTTCGCTATGGGGAGGGGGGGGGGGGGGGGGGGGGGGGGGGGGGGGGGGGGGGGGGGGGGGGGCGGGGGGGGGGGGGGGGGGTTACCCAAGTGTGGCAGAAGTTAAAGAGAGCCGCTATGCAGGCAAACATTCGACAGATCAATTTTATCCAAGAAGAGCCGTTATATTTTGCAATGTAGAACTTATAACTAGATCCATAGGCGTAGGAAGCTTTTCGCGACGGGGGGCCTGAATCTTGTTTCACAGGATCGGCTCTCCTGGGAGAGGGGTCTAAGGGGAGGTGGGTTAGGACACCCCACTCCATTGTGGAACACTTTTTGGGTATTTACGGGCCTCAGATATGCAATTTGTTGCAACATTTGCGACAAACTTTAAGGAAAAAGTACTGCCAAATTTTTGACATTGTCTTACAGAAGAGACAAAAGGGGGGTTTTGCCCTTGGATCTTGGCGGGCGGAAAGCATACTTCAGCCCATCACCTTTTTTGCTGATGGGGCCCCCACTCCCCCTCTTCCTACGGCCTCTGTAACAATCTTACCTTGTCTTTACTGAGAGACGCTTTATCTCCATGTGGGTAAAAAACATGCATAAGATGCATTAAAATATCATATTCGTGTAAATTTTGTTTATGGGGAAAACGAAAAACCAAAAATATGAAAATATTCACTGAAACCATAAAACATGCATAAGATGCATTAAAAATATCATATCGTGTAAATTGAGTAATGGGGAAACATAAAAAAAAATACAATGATAACATATTCAATGAAACCATAGTAAATATTGATATATTAAGAGTTTTTTGAAATGCATTGATTGGAGTTTCAGGGATGTTTTTATTGTAAATTTTATTCAAAATATTTACCCACCCTAGACTCAAGGTAAATCCTCCCCGGTGAAGGTGAAGTACACATGTATTAGTACCTCAAGATTGTTGAAGTTTGGGGGAAAATAAACTTCGTTGAGCCTTTGACACATTCCTAATTACCATGTTGCGGGCCGCAAATTTAAAAGGTGACACACCCAACAAGAAAATCGAAAGCTGACATCCTAAGGATCATTTTAAGGGTAGGGTAGTTAACTTTTGCGAACGTTGTACGGTGGGGGGGGGGGTCGAAAATTTGTACAGACTTCGCCGTAGTCTACCAAGCTGTTTTCGTGGAGTTTGGTCCCCTAGTTGCCTATATCCTGCGCTCCTATGAGTAATAACACGCCTTGTCGATTGACAAAATCAAGTGATTGTTAACTAAATTTGAATGTGAGGGCACGACACAGGCCCTTGGGCATAGAGGACTAGTACGGAAACACCTAAGGCTTTGGCGTAGTCGTAAATTAAGTTAGGGAACTAAAATGCATTAAGGGTCCTAGGGCCTAGTTCATGCCTTACCTGCTCGGTGCAATTAACGTCAGTCACTTGGACAAAACGTTACCGTTAACTAACTTGAACAGGGCTAGGGCTAAAGGGTGATTTTTCCCTGTAATCCGGAAGCATCGGTCTGGACCAAGGGCCGTAAGATTTCCCTCTCAACTTTGGATGGCGTGGTGGATTATCGCAAATCTAGGAAAAATGTTTAGGCACGCGAATGCGCGAAAGCCCATGACGGGTGGCGGTCCAAGGGCCTTCATAGGGCCATCCTATGGATCAGGTGGGTTCCAGGGGGCGAAGCCCCTGGAAGCTCCTGGGTTTCATGGACTCAGACAGTGCCAGGAAGACTGTTGTTAAGGGGTAAATTTCCGAGGTAATGTTTTCTTGGGTATTGGTAATAATATTTATACATTTAGGAAATTCCTATTTTGATCACACAAACTCAGTGAGAGACCTGCAACTCATACAAGAAACTGCAAGTTTGCTTGAGATCAGTGGCGCAGCCTCAGCCAGGTTTTTTTTGTGATCTCATGGCGCCATAGATGATGAACGTAATAATACCTCAGTTCCCCCAAGTCTACCGTAAAATTCCACCGTTATTTATTTTTTGAATAGAATTTTTTGAAAAAGAAATTTTTGTTATATTAAGGTCTTTTTAGACGCAAAAATGGTGCTATCTTTGGATGTATTATGAAAATTGTCCATAAATTTAGTAAATGATAATTTTTGGTAAGATCAAAGAGGACGAAATATAGTGCCTATTGTAGAGAACAAGATACGTTTGGCAACAAACCTCCTGAAAGCCTCCTCCCTTTTGGTCTATTATTTCTGCTTTCTATTTGGGGAAACTTTTTTTACACCAAAAAATGTACACGTGCGTTGGAGTCCACAGAATACATTTCTTGGACTATTACGGAAATATTTCCCTTTTCCTTCATTGTGCATCATGAAAAGGCAGCTATGTGCTAGGCAGGTACCTGTATAGGGACCTCCTGGAAGCATACTGCTTAATCATATTAAATGGGAGACAATGGACATAAATGCGTTTACTACCTGACATCCACATGATCAATGGTGAGAGTATGAACGCCGGCAACACATTTACAACTATCTGTATTATACTTAATTTTTGAACGAAAATGCGAAAAGAACAGCTTCCAGCAATGGGGATATGATAGGGAGGAGAGTATAGGTGCAGGGAGGTGATATTAGACATCCCTAATAGGTGAAGCAAAAGGGGTAAAGGACTAATAGGCGCGTTTCAGAATGCTGTTTTCGTTGCAAGTGTATGAACAATTACTCATGTATACCGATAATCTGGCTCCGCGCGAAGCGCTCTGTAAAAATCTTTGAAAAATGTATAACGAAGATACGTACTTTTTCATACCTTAGCACATCAATGCTCATGATTTTAGACTGAAAGAATCACCATTATTGATTGCGAGGTCCCCACAGATGGTGTTTGGAGATTTATCGTCTGTTCTTGGGAGAAAGTGTTGTGATCAGGAATAGTTTTCATGTATTAATTACCTTTAATAATGGTCATGACATGGAAGTGCAAAAAACGTGGACGAATGCCGGGAGAAGTGCGCCGAAAATGTTTTCAGTATTAAGATTTCCATGACAAAACCTGCATTCGGGTTCTGCATCGAGACACGTTCATGTTGCCCCAACAAACCCTACATGCCACAGCCATAAGCCAGATATTTCTCCTGTTAATTCGTAAACTTTCAACTTTTTTGCTGTTGTGCTTCTCCGAAAGTTTTCTATCGGAAGATATTGATAACAATAATAACAATGATCCGTAAGGTTTGAACGCGCTGAAGAGGGCGAAAATTTTTGTGATAGGTTCGGCGAAGGAATTGCTAAAATTCCTGATAGTTTGAGAAACATTTGTGAACAGAAAATGACAAAGAAATTGAGGGGGGAGGGTATGATTACAATGTGGCCATCCACTCTCAAGCTCAAATGGTTTGTGGGGGATGTATCCCCCATCCCCCCGGGATCTACGCCCATGGGTCTGACGTTATGTCAAATATTCGACAGCGGACAGGTAGGTCCTGTGATACTGGGATCTAGAAAAGTACTGCAACAATTCCGCACTTACGTGCTACCCACTCGCACTTCCACCAATGAACTGATATGTGGGCGGATTCAAAATTATGACTTGGGCTATCTTATTTCATAAAAACTATAGACTGTAAAAAGGAGCTTGACCTTAGTTGCATTTCCGGATGAAAATGCATCGTAATGTTACAGTTTTATATCTTAACTTTAGGGCCTATATTCTGGTTAACGTTTGGCCTAAGACCTTACTTTTGTTCTCGGCCTGAGGCTAGCTCTGGACCGAACGTTCAACGTTAGCTTTCTAACTTACACATTGGTTTCTTGATTTGAGTCTTCAGTAACGGTCTAAACCGATATGACAGCGTTGCAGATTTTCACGAAAGTCCGAAAGTACCGGCAACACCATTAATTTTATGAATACCATCATTCAATTTACTTCAATAATCATACCAGTTAAACAAACGATTAGTTCGTTTTCAGTTTTTTGCACAATCAGCAAATACGTGCTACCTACGCCGCTCCACTAATGAGCTGGTATGTCATTTATATTATTGGCTTAGATTATAGAGTTTCTTCAAATTTGATGGGGATGGACAATTTAATATTTCATTTTTTTTTAGGTTGGGCTGCAAGTTTTATTCAAACTTAATTCACATTGCATGTTAATATAAAGTCACAAAACTTTTGTTCTGAATATTTTAACACTTTGTATAATGGAATGCTCTCTCATCAGGGATCATATCTTGGGACCGGTGCTCCTAGAATTATGTTTGGTAATCTCTGTTTCTTTTTAGCCCAGCCCTATAGTCAAGGGAGGAGTCTGACAGAGAAGGAGCCAGCTGCCCTGGAAAAAATTTCGCCCCCTACAAACTTTTGGAGCAATACAAATTACTTAGTTGCTTTAATGCAAAGTAACATATCCCCGTCCACTAAATACTGGATATACCTCGGTTATCTCTGAGAGCTATATCGACATCCCCGAGGGTCCCCAATATGTCTGGCTATGGGCCTGCTTCAGCTAGTTTTTCGAAAAGGCCACATATGACGGCACTTTCACCTTAAAGTTGGGAAGCCCCCCCCCCCTCGTGCATTATTCAAGCACCCTGTAGGCCTATTACCTAATTAATTCCGCGAAATACAACGGGTCTACACAACGCTATATGATTCAGGAAAAATTGTATACTAAGGACCGGTAGGTAGCCCAGACATTTAATCGAAAGAGACGGGTAAAGCTTCCTGGTGGCCAGGAGGGCAATATAGTTCTAAATAGTAAGATATATTATAATGCACGAGCGGGCGACGAAAAATTTCTCCAAGGGTCTCACCCCCACCAGGACGCCGCTTTGCTACTCGATCGAACTTGGCACATGAAATGACAATGTTTTTAAACGTTGCAACCATCCTAATTTATCACCTATTTTAATTCCATGTGTTATTCCTCCACATCTCTGCATATGTTGTTCTTCTTATCCACTTATTCTTTCCGTGCCCTCGTTCGGGTATCATGTTGCATTGCTCCAGCCATTGCCGCCCCACGACCCTGGCAGGCCACAAAACTTTCTCATCATCCTCCTTTCCCTTTGCCTCTGTTCAAACGTGTTAGATTTCCTACTTTAAATCCGGTAGCCAAATGCTATATGGGGGTCCCACATGGGTGATCCCTTATGGGTTCCATGTAGGAAATTTTCCCACTCAAGATCATTATAGGGGCCCATATGGTGCCGGCCCATATTCCCAATATGACTCCATATGGTGATTGTTGCTGCGGAACAACCAAAAGTGGGGCAGTCCGCCCATATGGGATCCCAGAAACTATCCCCCCAAATTCCCCCCACCCCCCCCCCCCCCCACCCCCCCCCCCCCCCACCCCCCCCCCCCCCCACCCCCCCCCCCCCCCACCCCCCCCCCCCCCCACCCCCCCCCCCCCCCACCCCCCCCCCCCCCCACCCCCCCCCCCCCCCACCCCCCCCCCCCCCCACCCCCCCCCCCCCCCACCCCCCCCCCCCCCCACCCCCCCCCCCCCCCACCCCCCCCCCCCCCCACCCCCCCCCCCCCCCACCCCCCCCCCCCCCCACCCCCCCCCCCCCCCACCCCCCCCCCCCCCCACCCCCCCCCCCCCCCACCCCCCCCCCCCCCCACCCCCCCCCCCATTCACAATAAGCCTACAGTCTTCCCAATATAAAATTCATACCCATCTGTCATATACTGCAGCAAATCCTAAGTAGATGGATATTTACAACCCCCATTTCAAAACCACAGACATTATTTTAATGCAATCACTGTGGTTCAAGGCTCTACCCCCTCAGCTCTAGAGAGGATTATGCCACCTAGCAGTAGCAAATAGTCTTGTGCTTTAAAAGTAGATTTAATCTGATATAAACAACAAAATAAAGTCTTAAACCTATCACCATAAATCTACTGTGCTAGATACTTGTGACACACAGAGATAATTACCAGGTGTTAAATCCATCACTCCATGTGTGGTTACATGGCAGTTGCACACACAAAGCTAATCTGAACACAGAATCCGCAGATAGAGCCAATTCTTCGTTGTCAAGCAACCTCATGGAGAACTGAACTTGAGTGTATGGCGACCCAGAGATCCTCAATAAGCCTGAAAAAACTTTGCTATATCATTTGGTAACCTAACTTTGGAAAGATCACCACAAATTTGATTGGCTGATACTATTTCCTGATGAAATATTTAAATTCAGAAGTCAAAATCGACACAATAACAGTTGCATTCAAGTCTAAAATGAAGATTTACAAAATGAGTTACCTTCCACAAACAGCGACTATAACACTTTCTGCATTTGCATTCTTAGTACAATTTTGAGTCAACATTTACAGACTTGAAGCATTTGATTTGTTGATATGCAATTGTAAACTCACGATTTATGAACTGATTCATATATCTTTCCATTATAAATCCCTTCAGATGAATTAAAATTTGTGGACCATCTTACCATTTCTGAATCTGACGCACTGGCCTGAAAGTAATTTACAACATGCAATTCTAGTTGTACCAAAGTTAAAATGAATGAAACTGATTTTAACAAACTACTTAGTACTATAGTATACAGAAACTGTGTGAGCTGTTGTGGCTTTGTACTGCAGACTTGCTGCAAGTCATTACTTGGTAAGAGGCAGACCTTGCAGTACAGTAACAATTAAATGGTCATATCTAAACAAGATATCATGATACCATTTGTTTTAATTGCAGCTTGTAATTTGTTGATTTATCATAATTCTGAATATCGTTCAAAGTTACATTTGAAATCCCCAAAACTCCCTGGTTTGTGAATCTACGAGCCCCGATACTTACCTCCTATCTACAATTGTAACCCTCACTTACCCGTATTAAGGTCCTGGCAAGTTTGATCACACAGAAGAGGAGGCCGGCCTCCGCCAGAGGGCGGCCTCCCCCGTCCTCTTCCGCTTGCTGAGTCAGACAGACCCGATCTTTGGAGAACCCCTGTGACAACATTTAAACACGTGACACATGGTTAGGTTAGTTAGGCCAAAAATACTCCACACCACAATAACATGAACCACTGACACAAGTAAAATAATAAGGTCAGAGACCGTTCTCACCTTGTTATTACGTCAAACAGGTGGTCCCGCCAGAAGGCCCTCTCTCGGTGTCAGGAACAGGTACTATGCCAGACGCCAAAGGATCAGGTGTCGAGTGAAGACCCTGTACACCGAGGTTAGTGGATGAGTGTGGAGTGTAGACAACAATACATGGTCACAAGGGCCAGCGATCGGATCCATCGGTCAACAGCGGGGTTGGGAGGCGGGAATGCAGATAGGAGGTAAGTATCGGGGCTCGTAGATTCACAAACCAGGGAGTTTTGGGGAATCTACATCGCCCTCTCTTACCTCATATCTACAATTGTCACAATAATAGCACCGAGGCACCGGTGGGAGGTCTGCGATCGGGAGCTGGAACTTGTGAGAACTGCTCTGGCGAAATCACCCTCGGAAGAAATGACGTTGGTTAAATAGGATGCCACAAAGGTTGAAGGCGTTTTCCAGGCCGCTGCTTCCATGATTTGTTGAAGAGGGATACCCTGAAACCAGGCGGCGGATGAGGCATGTGCCCTAACATCATGAGCCCTGACCCGTTCGTCGTGGTTAGCGTGAGGTGAAATCATCTGCACGATCCATTTGGAGATAGTGTCTCTGGAGGCGGAGAGTAGGGGGTCCTTGGTAGCAGGAACAGATTATCGGCCGTCCGTACGGTAGAGGTCTTTTGGAGGTACCATTGAGGCATCTAACTGGACAGACGAACCGTCCTCCCTGACTGAAGAGGTTGAGGCAATCGACGGTAGAAAAATGGGCCTCGGAGTGAAAGTTTCCGACTGGTTTTGGATAAAAAGTCCGGGTCCGGAGGAGGTAGACCCCCTGGGGGGAAAACCTGATGAATCCCTTCTTCGTTGAGAGGGCGTGGATCTCGCTCCTACGACGGGCCGAGGCCGCTGCGACTAGGAACAAAGTCTTCTTAGTAAGGACATCCAACGGAGCGTCCTGAATGGGTTCGAAAGGAGGTCTCGACAGAGTCTCAAGAACCTTGTTGATTGACCAAGACGGGGCCAACTTTCTAGTCGGTGGCCTTCTGTTGAACATTCCCTTCAGTAAGCCTGAGATTGTTGGATTTGTGCCGACTCGGGAACCGTCGGAGAAGCCGGGGTGAATTGAAGCTATCGCCGACCTGTAGTTTCTGATCGTAGACACCTGCTTCCCCTCATCAAAGAGGGAGACGAGGAAGGAGCAGACTTCGTTTACCGTTGCTTCCAGGGGATTGCAAGCATTAGATTAGCGTCCGCCCATGATGAGAACTTCTCCAATCTGGCGTCGTAAGTCTTAGAGGTGGATTGCCTTCTAGCTCCGGCTGCAAGGCTAGCAGCTCTTTCAGAAATTCCCTCCTCCTGCAGGCGTTTGGTGATAATTTCCAAGCTGTCAATTTTATGTCGGTCAGTCTCTGGTGCCGGACCCTTCCGTTGTCTTGAGTTAGAATGTGGCTGTCCGTCGGAAAGGCGAATGGCAGGTCCACTAGAAGTTCCAAGATAAGCGGGAACCACGCCTGGTTCGGCCAGAAGGGGGCGATTAACAGCATCTCTCCCGGCGACTGAGCCAGCTTTAACAGGTTGTGTGAACCATGCTCCAAGGTGGAAACGCATAGGACGACAGGCCGGTCCATCCGAAGGAGAGAGCGTCTACCTTCCACGCTAGAGGGTGGTGGAACCGGGAGCAAAAAGTGGGAAGCTTGGTGTTCCTGTAAGTGGCGAACAGATCCACGCACGGACGTCCGAACAGGTCGAAGACTAGATTGGCCCATGGTTGTGATAGCTCCCACTCGTTTTCGTTCCGTAAACCCCTGGATAGGGCGTCTGCCTGGAGGTTTAGCCTCCCTGCCAGGTGGGTCGCTCTGAGGTTGATGTCGTTCCTCTGACAGAGCAGGAGTAGATCCCAGGTGTCTCGGCAGAGGCGTAGGGACTTCGTGCCCCCCTGGTGGTTCACGTATGCACTGCAGTCGAATTGTCGGATAAGATCGTGACGTCGAAGCCCTTGAGGTCTGAGATCCACCCCAAAACAGCATTCCTTATCGCCCGCAGCTCCAATACATTGATGTGTAGGAGTTTCTCGGAGTCGGACCATTGGCCGGCTAGAGACTTCGGGCCACAGGGTGCTCCCCAGCCGGTGAGAGAAGCGTCCGTGGAGATCGACGTTTGAGGCCTGTGAAGTCGGAACGGTCTCCCTTGGAGGACATTCTCGTGATGGGTCCACCACCTTACGAACGGAATCACCTCCTCTGTGACCGGAATCGGAGTAGTGAGCGGATCCGTGTCGGTTTGAAATGGAACAGCGTGTGGAACTGAACCGGTCTCATGTAGAGTCCTGCAGAAGGGTAGCACTTCTACGAGGCTGGCCATCAATCCCAGTAGTCTTAACCATGTCCGGGCCTGGTGGGATCTTCTGGAGAGGATCAGGGTGGCCACCTCGGCCAAGGCTTGGATTCTCTCTGGAGTCGGAAAGGCTTGGCCTAGCGAGAAATCTAGGATCGCTCCTAAGTAGGTAACTCTCTGGGAGGGGGTCAGTAACGACTTCCGGTGTTGATTATCCAACCTAAGGCTTGGAGTGTTTCGACCACGAACTGAGTTGTCTCCACGGCCTGTTGTTCGAGTGAGCTAGAATAAGCCAATCGTCCAAGTAAGCGAAGACGAGGACCCCGTGTTTCCTTAGGAAGGCTAGGACCGTCCTGGTTATGCGTGTGAATACTCTTGGAGCCGTGGAGAGTCCGAAGGGCATCGCGTTGAACGCGTAGTCTCTTCCTCGGTAACGGAAGGCTAAGAATCTTTGGTGTGATGCGTGAATCGGTACGTGCAGGTAAGCATCTGTTAAGTCCACTGACGTGGCCCACATTCCCCTGGACAGAGAGGGTATGATCGATGCCAGGGTTTCCATACGGAATCTTTTCGGTCTGATGAACGCCTTGTTGAGAGGCTTTAGATTTAGGATGGGACGCCAAGTGTTGGGTTTCTTGGGCGTTAGAAAGAAACTGGATCGGTAAAGCTCGTGAGCACTTTCCGGAGAAACCTGATGAATAGCTCCTTTCGAGAGTAAGTCTTGGATCTCCTTCTCGAGGGCCAGGCGCTTGTCTAGATGGGCTGGAACTGGAGTAACTCTGAGCAGGCCCCCTACTGGAGGCGGACTTGTAAACTCTATCAGGTAGCCATGTGATATTACGTTCCGGACCCAAGAGTCCGGCTGGATTCTTCCCCAGCTGTCTTGGAACAGCATAAGTCTCCCCCCCACCGCCGGAGGCTGGACGGCCAGGGTGGGCACCCTTAGGGCCTCGAGAACCCCCGACCTCTGGACGTTGTGGACGAAGCCGGCCGTCGAGCTGTACCTCTCGAGGGGTTGAAGGCTCCCCTCTGGGGACGTCTAATCTGCCTCGTAGAGGAAAAGGAGGGTCTCCTGGAGGATGTCCCCGACGATTGGCGAGACTGGGTGGAAGAACCTGTTCTCCGACGGGACGACTGATATTGAAGGCGAGAGGAACTTAGGTTGGCCTTCTGCAGGTCTTTCTTCCGCTTAGCCTCTGTTTGCAAATGTGCATCAAATTGGCCGCCGAAAACATCTTCACCCGACACTGGTAATCCCATAAAACGGCGCCTAATGTCCCTTCCTGGCAGCCTCATGGAGTCCAGGATTAACTCCCTTTGGTCTAAGACCGACCTCACGGAAACTCTTGCGAACTGGTCGAAAACTCGTCTCGCAATGGGTCCGATCAAGCTAGTGAGAGTCGACAGATCCCTTCTCGGGATTTCGGAGGACGATTGACGGGAAGCCTTCGAGAGAACCTCCGCAATGAGTAAGAGGGCAGAAGAATACTTCAAACCAACCCGCGAGGCTGAGTCCAGTTGGTGCAGAGTTCTAAGAGAGCGTCTAGCAGTGAGAGATCTCAGTCTACCCGACGAGTCCGCCGATCCGACAGAACGTAGGTAATCCTCGGCAGCTTGGGGAACAGAGGGAGCTCTGAACAGATCCCGCCAGTCTTTCTCGTCGACACGGAAGGCAGCATTCTGGTTTCTAGGAAACGCGGTCCATTTCTTTGCCGCAGCAGCTGCTCTAAACCGGTCTTCACATTCTGCGTCTACCGGTAAGGATTCTTTGACGGAGGAGGATGGTCTGTTTAGAGTAAGTCTAGACTTGGAAGACACTTCCGGCTGGGCTGAGGCTGGGTAACCCAGCTGAGCACGCAAAATTCCTACCGCCTTATCAAAAATGTCCGGAGGTATGTCGGTGCCAAACAAGGGTTCATCTTCCGAACCAGAAGCATTGGAGTCCAACTCCGAACCCCCAACTTCCATAGGGGGAAAAAAGTTCCAATTGGGAATCCTCCCCTTGATCAGAAACTAAGGGGTCTTCCAAAGGAGTACTTGAAGGTTGGGCCTCAGGTTGAGACGACATCCCTGAAGACTGGCCCACGGAGGGGGCTCGGCTAGGGCCGCCCTGTGAGAGGTTGGTCAGCAGGTTCAGTATCTGAGACAAGGCTTGTGAATTCTCCGACGGACTACGACGCCGGTGCTTACGGCGCCTGGGTGATCGTGATGGTGAGCGTGATGATGAGGAGTCGGAGGAAGACGAGTGTCTACGACGACGTTTCTTATGACCCTTGTGGGACTTCCTTGATTTGGAACGACCTCTACCTTCCGAGGCCCGTCCTTGATCGTCAAAATCGGGGCCTCCTTGCGGGGCTCTTGTACAGGGAGAGCCAGAGTCTGAGGCAATGAGAATTTCCTTACCACCAGTTACCAGTGGTGGGCGTAAGTTAGGAATCCCCTCGGAGTTTGTCGAAACCTGTCTACCGGAAAGGCCCGAAGGCCCAGGCAGGGAGGGATCCACCAGGATTGCCGTTACATAATGTCCCTCCGACCGAGAAGGATTGTCTTCCAGATAGTTGCTCGGAATCAACATCGGGGCCGACGAGGCCAGAGAAGCCGGAGTCATCTGGGTAGCCAGTACCGTCGGGACCGTGGACGTCGAGGCTATCACAGCCGTAGAGGAGGTCGAGGTAGAAGGTGCCGTGACCAAGATCGATGAAGAAGGCACCGAAATAACCGCCGAAGTAGCACCTTGGCCTGGAGAGTGGTTTGGGGAGGGTCGGCTCGTTACATCCGTATCAACGGAGGCCGTATTGCTCGGCACCAATGCCATAGTTTGCAATATACCCTCTTGGTTCGCATGGGAACCATTCATTCCGGCTTTTTTTGCCGATTGCTCATTCCGTTTCTTGGCTTTTGCCCTTTCCTTTTCAGCCTTCCACTTGGCTAACCACTTCCACTGATCAGTCCAATCATGGCAAATGTAACATCTAGCGGACTGAGAACACGATCGGCAGGAAGGACAGAGGTCGTGTTCATCCCATTCCATAGCCATCACCTTCTTACACGTAAAAGGTTAGCCAACACGCCCAGTCCTCAGTCGAGGACCGGGAACAAAGGAGAGAGAAAAGCATGCATACATACAAGTATGAAAGGCTTAACGAGCAACCGAGGCAGCGCTTCCACGCTCCACTGAGCACGAAAGGATAACCCCGGCCAGTCCACTGGACTCGCCCGCATAGCGGGTGACTCAATACAATGGCTACAATAAGGCTTAAAACGACAACATAGGCAACCAAGCAAAAAAAAGGGCGGCCATTACGAAAACACCTAGAACAAAATGGCCGAAACATGCGTAACAACACGGGAGTCCCGAAGGGCATCTCCCGGAGCAAGAAAAACTGAAAAAGGCAATAGTATAAAAACACAGCATGCAAATGAACCTCATAAGGCACAACATGCACAACATGCAAACTACTAGGCATGAGAAGCTCCGGAAGGAGCAAACTACACGAAGGGGAGACCAAGGACAAGCTCCCCAACAAGAACTCACTAAAAACGAATGGAATCGTACCCGAAGAGGGAAAAAAAAGGGGGGGGGGGAGTGGACTCCCGCGTCCACGAAGCCCCGAAAACCACCCGCCCTCAAGGCACTAGGCTACATCGCGGAACTGGTCCCTGTAGAAGGCCTATGGCGAAAAACACGTTGCAAAAACGTGACTAAGAGCGGAACCTAAAAAAGGCCCGAAAAAGATCCCAAACGAAAATTATACTCATCAAAACCCACTGCAGAACACTTCTGATACCAATTCTGAAGGAGTCCACACGGAAGCAAGCTCCAAACTTCGATAGAAATCCAGAAAAACTCTGAAAAATGCGCAGGATCACAAAATACGTGTCTAAGCTCTGACGAGGCAAGTGAGAAGAGGACGGGGGAGGCCGCCCTCTGGCGGAGGCCGGCCTCCTCTTCTGTGTGATCAAACTTGCCAGGACCTTAATACGGGTAAGTGAGGGTTACAATTGTAGATAGGAGGTAAGAGAGGGGCGATGTAGATTATATGTGTCCTTAAGCTAAATTTTGACTGTGGTTAATATACAATATCTCCAACCCAAAACCTTTTAAAGTATACATCATCTACAATTTATGTTGAAGTACTGTACGTACTGTACTTCCTGTTTGCAATCATGTAAAGCCACAGGCAACATTTATCATATGACAAGAATATCTGTTACATTGCAGCCTGTGATCATGTGATATGCCTACAAACCATTCATGAGGAAGTTTAGGGTCGTAACAATATTCACTTCACCAAGTCCCTACTATTAACCCACCCATTCAAATTTATTGTAATTTCATTCTGCGTAATTTATTTTACTGCATAAGTTTCCATCAAGGAACAATAAGGCAGATGGTCACGTATTCAAACCCCATCACACAAAGCTGACCGTAATCACCCTAAGAATGATATTAAAATTTAAAATAGTACAAAGCAGCAAAAGCAGGATGTATTTATAAGTATATATATTTGTTATTCAAAGTGGCCACTCTAGAAGTCTGTTTCCCACGAGGGTACAATGTTGTCACTGGGAATGAACCAGAAAGCAAAACATACTGGGAGGATAGCCAGCAATTGGAAGAGGGATGTTGTTTACATTCAAACGCCAAGTTTAGAACACGAAGCAAAACTATTGTGTACAGAGAAAGTAAAACCTGCCGGAGTTTGTCTTTGTAAAGTTCAGGAAAAAAGTAGGACTACTGGAAAATGATTTACTTGATTTACAGAAACTGTACTTAACTCATCTTAACACATGTTGTGTCAGACATCTGAGGTCTTAAGGTCTTACGCTTTGACGTCATGTCTTTTTTATTTAATATGGTTTGAAGTTTACTACAAGAGATAAATTGAGGGAAGAAAGATGGACAGATTCCACAGGAAGTGAGATAAAAATCAGAGAAGAAACAGGACCACGTGTTGTCTATGAATCGACCTCTTGGAGTCAGGGTTACATGGTTGAAATCTCCATGATTAGAACTGGTTTGAACTTGGTTTAACTGCAAAGCGACAAAATCATCTTATTGTAAAGATGGGTTGCATGAATGAAATAGGAGACATATTGAAGGGGACTACCACCGACTATTAGTTATTTAAGCTTTGTAGTGACTGCAGCTGGATGTATGTACACATTTTTAAGTCATGTTGTGTACCTTTCAACACTGACATGAAATGGTACAGATAGGCAGACTTGTATGCAAGTTGTGACTTGGGTTACATCCCGCCACCACTAACTGACTTGAAAAATTCTGGGCAATTTTCCCCTATTGAAAAATAACACAGACTTGAGTCCATGACTCGACTCGAGTCCCTAAATGGCTCCAGTTGACTTGACTTGCTGAGAAAAGAGTGACTTGAATACATCTCTGCAGATAGGTTACATACTGTATAGTAACCCATTTTCCTCAAAGGAAAATACTTTTTCTCCCCTCCCTTTCTTTCCCATTTCACAGGAGACTTAAAAAATGTATGAAATACGAAAACATATCGCACACAGCCCACACAAAATTACTTGATCTCCACATCCACAATTACTCTGATATATCAATGATTTCAAGCCTTGTAAGCTTATATGTATCATAGCTCTAACAAAGGTACAGTACTTGTACAAAAGCAAGTTTTAACACCAATTTTTACCTAACTTCATTCAACAGTGTCTTCCCTTAAGGAAACTTCCTAGACACTATAGCTATCAGTTCCTACAATGCAAAGCTGAAAAGAGCATTTCAAAGTTCAAAGTTCTTAAGTCATCCATAACAATGAACATACCATACAGATCACAAAATCTGCACTAATTGCATAGGTTGCAGTACATACCTTGTGTCATTCACCTATACAAGCTTGCAAACAATTTAAATTGTTAAAGCTTACCATCTGCAAAAGAATTTTCTTTCTAACTTAGCAATAATTTTTTAACAATAAGGAGTTTTGCTTTTGTGAAGTACTTAAATTCAAGTTTAAATTAAGGAGCAATGACATTTTCAATCCAATTTCTGTTAAACGTTTGATGACTATGGTCAGTGTAACCGAACATTTTTTGCCCAAGGGCCACTTCCTACTACATTAAAAAATATTGCAGACCATCAACATTAGGCCTAGACTTAGTCCCAGTGTTTGACAGGCCACAAGTACTTCTTTCTGGCCCTCTTACTGGGTACAACTCCTGTAGGTCAAGGGAAAATTTAAAGTGGCCATTGCAGGCTTGTAACTTACAAAGATAGTATTTGAAAGTCATTCCTGTTTCATAATGCAGGATCTGATGAATCTAAGCACTAACTTGCACCCCTATCCTCTTTGTAGTGTTACCAAAAAGTGTTTAAAGTTGCCCTTGCATTGCCCTCAAAATATTTAGGAAGTCAGGAACCCCAATGTACCTCCTTTCACAATTGGTGACTGCCATGCACTTTGACATAATTCAAGCATTAGCTTTTATAAGTTACTCTGATTGGTCAATGACTTGTGCAGCTCAGGGAAATATAATGTAGTGTAGCCCATTGTAGACTGGTCAAATTTCGGTATATACCAAAAGATCACACACAGAAGTGTACTCAGCAGAATGTCGCCTGGGGCAATAACAGGCTTACTTTGTCTGGGAGGTTACAGATGTTTTTGTACACAGGATGATAAGCTAGTAGAGAACATGGTTGGGGAAATTTTATCTCTGTGGAACAAGGCAATTGGCTCTTTTCACAAGGGACCCAGCCCATTCTCACAGCCCACAGGAAAATACCATATAATCAAACTTAGTGCAAGAACGTGTTCCTTCTCTGAGCTACAATTGCCTCTCCCCACCATCTTCCACTGACATATTCTGTGGTGAAGCGACTGTGGCCACAACACATGCAAAAATGAATCTCAGCCAAGCTTCGGTTTTGTAACTTAACACAGCAAATAGACCAATATAGATCAAAAGCAAATTTAAATCTGAAATTATGCTTACCAGACATAACTGGACGAACCAGATGAAACTGACCAGCGCTGTTTCCAGGAAACCTTTTAATCAGTACACAAGATCTGCTTCCTTAATCACAACTGCTGATATCTTGCAATCGTTACCTTGCAGGGAAACACATGGTATGTCAGACGGCAGTTAAGGTTGGATGAAAATGGTATTTCCACTGTCCAGTACAAAAAAATGACGTCTAGAAGATAGGCTATACCCAGCTACAGCAGCTTCACGTTTGTCTTGAAAATTCAGCTGTAACAAAAATGAAACAAGGAAAGTCAAATTAATTCATCAACAGAGTGAATATTTCCATCCAATCATTAATACTTTAATATAAATCTTATAAGTATGAAATCTAAAGTCTTAACAGCCCCTTTTCTTAAATACCTTTAATGGAAAATGCATGGAATTTTACAAAACGAATTCCATTTCCAAAGGTGGAATACAGTTTTTAAAACATGGTTTTGTTTCTCCAAAATAAACCAAAACTTAAAAGAAAATGTAGAGAGTACTTCTTACACGGCTAATGAAATAGATTCTGCAGAGAGTATAGTTCTGTTCAAGACGTAGGCAGATGAACCAATGAAGAATCATGAGGACGAAGGACTGATTTATTGGACTTGGCTGGAATACTCTGTTTACACAATTTCATTAAAATGAGACAAAGGCAACTTAATTGTACCAATCAGTGACTTGCATTTGTAGTAGATGCCTAAATGGATCACCGCTGATCTCTCAAAGATGTCAGTTACAGGTTGTTGAACGGAGACAAATGATTTTAAAAATATACATGTTTAGAAAGTTGCTGAGAGATTGATTTGGCTACCAAACAGTGACAGGGTTTGGAGATAGTGGCAATGCTAACACCTTGAATATCTTGACTGTGAGCCAGATCTACCAACACGTATGCGTATCATAACTAACATAAGCTCTCCTCAGCAACGACACTCTTGAATATCATGACATCATTCATCTTCAACCGCCTGACAGCTGCAAACTTAGAATCGGAGGAGAGGAAATTGAATGAACTACACAGGGTACAAATAAACAGATTGACGCAGACAATGAACAAACACTGCAACAGACATTTGGCCTCCAGATTGGACATTGATGCATTTCCCTTTAACATTGCATCACCAGGGTCATTAATATCCATTAGAAACAGTAGCACCAAGCTTACATATAACAACATGATAAGCTGTTTAAAAACATCTCAGGATCTAACACCTCTGTACCCATGCAAACAAAACACCTACTCTTTAGATGCTGTCAACTTCCAGTGGGAGTTAGAACATTATACGGCTTAAGCCATTGTAAATTGCACACAGTACACCAAAGGATTGAACCCTTTTATACAAGTTTACCTTATTATTTAAAATTCAACAAGGAGGGTCTCATCAATATCCAATCAAAAATTAACTTTGCTTAAATGTTTGAATGAAATTCTCAAACCGGCCAACTTTTAATTGCACTGCACTCAGAATGGTACTTTTTGTTCGTGTGTTTAAGATTAGGTGTTGACAAATTACTTCATGTGGAGTGAGCAGTCATAAGAAGTCTATGAATTTGGTACATGTAGTAGATGGGTGAGTAAACATCCTCACTGCCTAGAAATGGATAACAACAACAAAAACAAAAGAAGAAAAAAACTGCAATAGTAGTGAAAAGTTAGTGGGGGCAAGGGAACAGTAATAATTAAAATAGGTCTGCACCAAGAGTTTGTCTCAAAAAAGTGGCACTGCCAGCTTGGCATAATACTCCTCGATTGGAGGGTTGCCGAGTTCCCGCAAGGGAGAATCAGTAAAACAAACAAACACCAAAGCTTTAAGGGAGCCATAGCATAGGAAATGTACTGCTTTATAGCCACAGTAGTGTAGGGTGCACCATGTTATTACTTTTGATCATCCCCCCAAGAACAAAACAACAAAAGGTGCACAATATTGTTTAAAGTTTGTCCATGATTCCCCAGCATCTGAGAAGGGTCAGTAAAACAGTCCCAGGGCAGACAGGTACAAAGACATTAAGAAGAATGGAGACAAGAGACAATGTTTAAACTATAGCTCTAGTAAAATAAGAGAGGTATCTTACATTGGTCAATGATGGGTGAAAATAAAACGAAGAAGGAAGACTTGGAAATGATGACCGAAGACTTGAAAACAAAGACCAAAGACTTGAAAACAAAGACGGAAGACTTGGAAACAAAGACAGAAGACTTGAAAACAAAGACGGAAGACTTGAAAATGAAGACTGAAGACTTGAAAACAAAGCTGACCGTAGACTGGAAAACAAGAACTTCAAAACGAAGACTGGTAAAGGAATACTGGGAAACAAAGACTGGAAAACGAAGACTTGAAAATGAAGACTGGAAAAGAAGACTTCAAAACCACAAAAGATATGTGCAAGGATTAATGCCAGTGCAGACTATATTTGCTGGTGTAAAGTATGCTATTACATCCTACACACACAAACACACACATTGAATACAGAGGTTAATGCTACATTTCCAAATTAAAATTAGAAAGATATTATGGTCACTGCAGTGCCTAAAGCGGTGAATATCTACGGAAATTAGTTTGCTACGTGAGAAGTCGTCAAGTGGTGCATTCAGATGCATTGATACCGAAAATTTTGGACCTTTTGTTCTGATCAAAATTTTGGTGGTGGTGTATACGGTCCATGCACTAAGTTATCTCCGGGATCTGCTCGTGCACTCTGAATATTCGTGGGCTTTACATAATGAAAAGATCAGTGTTTCTATATCAACCACGCCCAACACAAAACACCCCATCTGCTTGTTAAATTACTCCTTCCCCTTGGGATGTTTCTCACTTCTTTAGACTACATAGAAACACTTCTAGGCTATCGGACATTCATGTCAAATGTGTTATTGTACCTCCATAAATTTTAGTCCAAACATAACGGGCAGTCAGTCAGAATTAATTTCTTGCTTAGCAATCTTTCGTGCAAATCTATCTTCCTTGGTATTCATGTAGTCCAGCATGTCCAATAGTCCCTTGTCTTATGAAATATGAGAAATAGTTTTTGCCAAGATGAGTTTTAGTGGATTACAACAGAAAACCTTAAAAATACAGTAGACCAGTCATTAATTCGAAAAGACGCCTCATCTCACCCATTGTAGTAATCTTTATTTTTGACCACCTTTGTATCATTTTAATGTTTTGGTCGAATATCCATAAAAAAAAAATGCCATGTGTGGTGCAAGGGACCCCTTACCACGTCCCGGCACCAACCCTTTCTACAGTGTACTAAATGTACCAGTGTAATAAGTGTATATAACAGTGTATTTAATACATGTACGTGTAAAACTTTGCGTGTCTTTGTTTTCCAGTCTTAATTTTCAAGTCTTCTTTTTCAAGTCTTCAGTCCTCTTGAATGGGGTTAGGGGTGGGTATATATCACTGCTGGCCTCATGGTTACCAATGCATTTGTTAGTTTCTACATTTCTGGGGGAAAAAAGTAAACGCTAACCAGCCACATACCAATGCTCCATTTTTCAAAAAAAAAAATCAATTGTGTTCTTTGGTTTGGGGTCTACAGATCACCTACAGAATAAGTACTCTGAATGGTTTATCTTTATACATGTACATGTAGTTTACATGTAAGAGGCTTTTAATGATCAAATAAAAAAGGATCAATGAAGTATTGTATCCAATACTCTGTACCCATAATCCCATATCACCAATATGAATCTTTTATCTGAATTCTCAATATCTGCAAATACTGATGTGGTGCCACTATTTTAGGAAATAAATTACAAAAAATTCATCTGGCTATTGTCGAAAAGCTACCACAATATGTATCGATCCTTTCCTTAATTCACAGGAGTTAAAACATTTTTAGGAAAAATAATCAGACAAAGAGAGAATTACAATGAACCCTTTGTATGAAATACAGGTCTAGTATATCCATATGATAAGAATTGGATAAGCATTTTAAAGGGAATTCTACCACCTCTAGCCATCCTTTATTGAGAATCCTGCATTCTAATTGGTTAAACACTGAGTTGTTATTCCATAACACACAGTCAGTAAATGTAAACACCGATAAAAATGAAGTTTTTTTACACATTTTCACTAGTAGAATAGGAATAAACCTATTCAGCTTCGCCTCGTCCATTATTTTGCCAAATCTGGAGTCTCAACGGTTTATTCACCAATGAAAGTCCACCAAATGCAATTTATTCCTAAAATATTGCATTTATATAAAATTTTCATACCCCTAAAACAATGAATTGTAGATACATGATGATGATGAAACTGACAAAGCAAAGTCAGTAGACAACTTCACTACAAGATATAAATTCTCACAGTAAGAATTTCACTTCTTCTAAACTCATTAATAGTTTGTTCACCCAAACTTTCATATTTTCAAATGATGCAATAGTCTGTAACTCTTGTTATGCAAAATAAGTTTGGAAAGAAAAACTATTGACGGAGTTTGCTGGTGAGACTGAATGGGTTTAAAAATTATAGTGAAAGCTATTTTTGGTCTGTAACATGTTAAACTATTAATGCAATGTACATGTAATGCAATATTTTCCTAATTAACTACTAAATTCTCCCGATACTGCTAGGTCTATAGGACAAAAACAAGGAATGTAGCCAGATAACATACTTGTGCTGAGTACCCACTAGTATTCATATTTTGCACAATTACCCATACACATACTCATCTGAATGGACTTGTACTTGTATACTCACATATTTTGAAAATTATGCATCACGGTTAATACAAAATTTTGTAGTAGTACTCATTCAGATGTGTACACGTACGAGTGGTACTCACATCCGCAGACCATACACTTGTACTCATGACAATGTATGGTACTCACAACACTACCTGTCTGCAGGCTGATAGCATTACTGGATAACAATAAGTCCATAACACTACCCTGGCACAAGAAGTGGCAGTATTAAGCATGCGTTTTGATGAAAGTTGAGGGTGAACCCTATAGCTACATCATCTGAAGTACAGTTAAAGGTTAAGTGAATCAAATAACATGTCAATTTGTCTTGCTTGAAACTGGAAGAGTCTGATAAGATATAAAACAGACTAAAAAGTAAACTACAAGGAGACAGAACTACTGTACTAGCTGTGTAGTACCCAATCATATGTCCCAGTCTAGGCTTGAACCAAAATTCCTTGTAAAGTGGGTGATGCTATGTAAAGGACATGTAGGTGCTATAGGCATCAATCCTAGATGAAAAGGGGGGGGGGGGGCAAGCAAGTGCCCATCCTGATGTCCAGAAGTTACACATATTATGGTATGCTAGAGATCAACATGTCACACTAACTTTAGCACCCTCATGGACATCAAAATATACTTCCTTCAGAGGGGCATAAAAAGTCCTTTTTTGTGGGCTTGGCCCAATTTCACTAAATCTGGAGTCATTGTATAGGCCCTTTTAAAGAGGCACTTTAGCTAATTTGTGAAATTCACTTAATTCACTAAATTTTTCCAAACCTGTCAAGTTTTCCTCACAATCTAATGACAAATGGTCAAACCTAGACGATTCCCATACCCTACATACAAACAAACTTTTTATGAGTGATTAATTTATGATTCAATTCCGTTTTCAAAAATTCATGACCAGACACTTTTTCACATTAGTACGTATTACTCATAACTGCAGATCACCATTACAAGCAAAGAGTCCAAAAATTCCCAATTTTTAGTTTTTCATGAGTGTTGGATGTGAAACTTGACTAATTATGCTAATTATAAGCATAGTCATGTGGTACTGCCCTTCAAAATTCTCACAAAATTAACAATATCAACTCAATGTGCCGCTTTAAGATGACATACAGCACACATTTAAGTGTGAGCATGGTTAAACTAACCACAACATTTGAGGGGATTGTAACTACCTAAAGATGAATTAACCAATGTTCATTGTGAAAATTCAATAAGAAAAGCATTAATGCAATCAGCAATGTGATACTACACATTTTCATCTATAAACTGATTTAAAATATTAATAATTTTACAGTATGGACCTATTTACTTCTTTCAGACTCTCCTAGTTTTGATGTTTAGGAGAAACTTTGTCTCTAAAAATCAATGTCTAACAATAACCAAGTTCTTATAAATCTGTGGCCTATCAGAGACCAACTCTTAATGTAATTATCTTAAGGCCCTTTCACACTATGTACGATGTGACATGACATGGTATGATACAAAAAAAGTTTCCAAAAATGTAATTACTTAGACCCTTTAACGCTAGGCATGCTACAATGCGATGCAATATGACACGGTAAAATTGAGTTAAAATAATTTTGACTTCCACCAACTTGTCGTCAAGCGATATTTTGTGTGACCAATGAAGAGACAGAATTGCTATTTTGTTAGATCACATGACTAATTGATCTTTGGAATATCACAGAGAGAGGAAGAAAAAGTCACCTGTAGTGTGAACATTCTGTTATAGTTCAACAGGCTTGTTTAGCCAAAGTTCCCTGGGAAAAGGCTGTTTTCCCGGGTGAAAAATAAAGAAGTCTTAAGTCGCCTGATGGCTAAATCCTCCTATTGAATTCTACCCTCATGAGAGGGCTGGCAACAATTGTGATATCCTGTTGTATCATACTGCATGAAGTGTGAAATGGGCTTTAAGGGTTTCAGCCTCAATTCACTTCTAATATGTGAAAAAGGAACTACATCTGAGCATTCTGGTAAAATTCTCATTCAATACCTATAGGTACAACCTGGTTCTAGAGATATTAGCAGCTGATGTTAACACATAAATTTGTAACTTAAAGCGGACAGCTGGAGTGATGTTGCTTTCCTCATATTTATTACCAATGCTGTTTTCTTTGTTTTGCAGTCTATTGGTTTTGAACTTGAATTTGGGGTAGGAGTTTTTCCATGGAGACTAACATCTCAAGAACCACAAACAGGACTTCCATGCAAATTTCACCAAAATGTTACTATGCTACATACCCCTATCACATATGAAAACTAAATTAAAGCATTAATCCTTCTTAGAGTTAACCACATCTATGCAGGACTACAAAGTCTGTGATACTGTTGTTATACTAACAGGTTTTTCAAGTCATGGGGGGAGATAAGGGCTGGGTTGGGAGGTATCTAAAATGTTAAAAATACACTTTCTTATTCATCTATAGTCAAAATTTGTCAAACTGTGCTAGTACGTAGTTCAATTTCCTTTACCCTTGTAAGCAAGCCACGATGGATTTTTCTCGCATTAGAATATGGGTATCTTCACAAAGCAGTTCTGTAGATACCTGTAGACAATGATAGAAAAGTTAAGTTGTCAGCTCTGACAAAGATGCATAGAGGAAAGCAAGCTGAAAGTAGTGTAGACAACAAAATGATTTCATCCTCAATATCTGATTAATTTCAGTTCACAGCTATTTTCTGGTGATTCACATATAAATCATTTATGTCTTCTTTCACAGAAACACTACATGCAGCTCTTCCATGAAAATGACAATGTTCCATTGTATAAAACTGCATAATTTAAACACTTATCCAACCGTTTGTAAAAATAAACAATGAACACTGAAGGCATGAATCAAAACACAAAACACAAACAAGTGAGCTGTTTCTGTCCTTCTACGTATTCGTTATCCACCTTGTAACAGGCAATAATAAATGCTTCCTGTACACTGAGTGAGAAAACAATTTCCCACTACCAGTAACAATTTGTTTTAAGGTTCATTTCACCTATCTTGAATGCACTAGTACTGTACTGTACTTCCAACTTTTCTGTTGCCCCCAATTCTATATACCTCAAACTATTTTTTACCACAAGCCTCAAATCACATACAGCAAAAATAGTGGCTAAAAGACCTTTGGCAAACCCTGTCTTTAAAATTTATCACTATTGCCAAAAAATTGTATGAATTAGGTCCATATGTGTGAATTTTAGTGGCTAAATAATTGTATAGCAGATTGAAACATTGCCAAAAATTCTCTAGTAAGTAACCCCACTGATAAGGAAAGTCTCTATTTTTGGAAGAATGACATCATAGGTTTGAGTATGAACTATTAAAGATAACACACTCTGACATTTTCTAGGCACATTAACCTGGAGAACAAATAAAACTCAAAATGCCAAGCTTGGGCTTCTGGAATGCATTTTATTGTTGTTGCCATAGTATCCAATTGACTTAACCAATCACTACAAGGTTTGAACTGTGCATAACAGAGGGCAGCATTTATAATCTACAACCCTCAGTCAGAAACTCAAATGCAAGGCTGACATGTACAGTATCTTGTACAAAAATACACTACCAAGTGACTTCAACTTTTTTGTGGAAAATTCTCCTGTAATGATGATTACGAAAAAATTCACAATGTTCAAAGTGTGCATTAGCTAAAATTAATTGTTTGCTTGGCTGTGGTTCTTCTGAGAAGTTATGCATTAAGTTAAAATACCCAATTGTCTGACTCATTACAATGCAGAGCATGTGCAACAAGTATGAAGCCCTTTCAGTTTGCATCAAGGGGGCTTTAAGAGTCCAGTCAGCTTTGGGGATAAGGTGCTGTATTTGGGACCACTTGAGGCCAAATATTTTAGAGTCGTTTTCACTTCTTGTGGCTATATTTGATATGCCCTTGGTCTTTCACATTGTATCATGTTAAGATTACAATGACATCCTCTTCATGCTGCTAGAATTGAATAGGACATTTTAGCCAATATTACCCAAGAAAAATGCTTTTTCCTGGGTGAAGCTTATCTCTATAATAGCAACAGTTAATCCCTTTTACAAACTTAGTCTATTGACCAAACAGTCTTTAAAGGGGTTCAAACCCCTTTAACTTTATTGATCTCAAGATACTTGAACAGGAAGTTCTCTGATAGATTCTGGATTAAGAGTGGTCAACTAGAGATGGCTAAAACTTGCTATTCGATTCTAGCATCACATTTATTTTTCATCTGAAAAGTTGTCTCAAATCAGATATTTGGTCACAATTGATTCAAAGCAGCTTAGCAAGAAACAATGCTCCTCAGGCTATTTGAACTTCATGCAGTATTTATTAAGGGTCTATCATGCATCAGTTGTTCTTGGTTGAATTGAAGCAGAGGTATATCAATTTTGGCTTAAAAGGTTAGCAAGGCAAACAGAGTAACACTCAATTCAGAAGCAGACCATAGTAAAAAATCAAAGTATGGGAAATGCAGGAGTTACCTTCTTGAAATAGGGAAGCAGTACAATTTAACCATCGCCATTTGGTCATCTCACTTTATACAATGCTTTAGTTGACATTTGGGCTGTGAACGTTTAGCAAAATTACTAAATGTTCAATTGCAAAATTTTGTGATCGTATAGCGATTAATTGCAAGAACCTATGATCAACACAGAGACTTTAAACATGCCCTTGAACATGATGATTATGTAAAATGCTTTAGTGACGTCCAGGGAACATAGTTTTCATGAACCTCAAACACGGATCCTCATAGAAGCTCAACTTTGATGTTGTATGTTTACGTGTGTGCCATTTGTATAATTATGCATTTCACTTTTTCAAAAAGAGTTAAAGTAAACATCTCATTTTCTGTAATGACTGCAGACTGTCTTTTCTTTCGTATGGAAAATGGTTTTTGCGATTAATCGCTGGTAGCTTTGCACTAAACGTTTATTACACATGCGATCGTTTAGCGATTAATCGCTAAATGGTCCCAGCCCTAGTTGACATACAGCAATTTTTTTATTAATCAAAACATCTTCATCTAAGCCAATTGCACTCACCATGTTGAAAATGCAGGTCTCAGATTTCAGGTCATGTGCATTTACTATGGACTTCATTGAGAAATACAACAATTTACTACTGTTTACTACACAGAATTTAAAGGGAAAATGCAGTCTCCCCAAACTGAATTAGAGCACCCCCATTATCCTTATTCAGGAATGGCTCTGATCAATCATGTGGCAATATTTTTGTTACTTATTTGTTAAATTCATGCAAAATAACTCCTTGGTTACCTTCATATTCAATTTTTTTATACAGAAACACAAAGATACTTGTGAACAATATAAGAGGCGCTATATGTAAGATTAGCAGATTTTTGAAAATGAACTTAGGGGGAACTGCCATCTCCCTTTAAGTATGATCCACCAGTGATTGTGCTGGTTTTAAGTACCACTTACAGTTGGCATATATTTTATGATGCAGACATAAAGGCACCTTTTGTAACATCTTGGTGCAAGTAATGTGACACTGCATGTAGGAATGTGCAAAGGATAAATACCATGGGGAAACTTATAGGAAATACTATACTTACAGAGGAGAAAGCATTGAGGAGGACCACAGGCAAACAGGCGTAGCTAGGATGAAAGTTTCAGGGGGGGCCTAGGTATTAAATGGGGGGTCACAGCACTGATTGCTGTCCTTTCTTACAAATTTTATTAGGACACACACAATTTCTGGGGGGCCTAGCATACATGTGGGGGCCCAGGCCCCCCTCCCGTCCCGTAGCTATGCGCTTGCAAGCACAAACTGGGCCCAAAGCCAGCTGGTCAGTTTTGTAGAGGCTGGGTGTGTTTGAGCCAATACCAAAATCTGCATGAATCATGGGTTTCCTACTGAAATCATAGATGAAACTGAATAATCAGTATGTCCTGGATGCATTGCCCCAGAAGGCTTCCTATGGCTACTTTCTGCAAACTGTTTTGTTATGTTCAGAAATTTCTATGATCCAAGTTCAAATGTTCAGTGGCAGAACTAAAAGGGCTAACAGGTCAACAACAAGTGCAACTGTGGGCCTATCATGTGTTTCCTGCCAAAAGGTAGGCCTAGTGTAGTATTGTAGGGGTATTGGAGACAGGAACTCTGGAAAGGGAATTTATTGATTCCTTCTAATTACTGCCAACTGTTATCCACAACTGAAGAAAGAAAATGAATTTATGTACATCCTTAAAGTGGTTTTAAGTTTTACACTCTAGAAACCTTCCACAAAATTACTGTCTACTTTCACTGTTTAAGTTCAATTTAAGTCCTTGCATCCAAAATTACTCCTTATATTGATTAAACATTCCCAACCTGATTGACTGATGAATGCAATTTTTACAATGAATTGGATGAACATTTAGGGACCGCGCACAAATTTAATCGCCGTTTGTCACCGTCTGAGTGGTTGCTACCCATTGTAATGAGTATAGCAACCACCAGTTAATGTGCTTCGCTTCAGTGCACACATCTCTCCATGCACGGGCAGACCGTGAACAGTTATAAACACAGTCAGGAAGAGCAGCAGTATAAGCCTCTCTAGCACAAAAGAAGACTTAACAATAGGCTGCCCATCGGAGTAAATCTCAACACAAAAGGTGCTTTTCGTCAATAGCTGGTCAACATCTTGTGAAAGAAAGCTACCTTTCTTTGTGTAGCAAGCTCACGTACAAGTGCATGTAAAGCTAGCCAGAGTTCCGAGTCACTGAAATGTGGTTCTGGAACACGAAATTCTGGCACGTGCATTACTTGTTAAACCATTGCTTTTCTTTACTAACGTCCGCATCATCCGCATTACTAACATCTTCATCTTGTTCAAAAAAAGAAAGAAAATAAAGAAACTAACATAACCAATCAGATTAAGCCTTGCCTAAAACGAACTTCTGCCCAGTTTAACTTTGTCAGCAAAGGGAAAATAGAAACGGTCAAAATGTAACGTAAAACTGTCTTCGTGAAAACTGTTATAAAGTAACCAGCGCACGCTACCTACCGAGAGAGAAAGAGCGATATTTATAGTACGTGCATGCATTACGTACCGCTGTATATGATACTACAACACTTGAAAACAAACACGTGTGAGCCTACACCCTGTGTTTATGTATAGGTAATACACGGTAGGATGGTGTAAAATAGCCAAGTAGCTGCACAGAAATACTGAAGGCTTCGAAATACTTCCGTTTATAGTTCGTTCTGTGAGAAACTTTGGTTACGGTTACGGTCTAACCTAGCAGTGCTTCCACACTCTAAATTTATTCTTTTTTGAAATGGAATCTCAAATTTCCTGAAATCGGCTTGGTATTTCCAGATATTTTCAATAACGCTTCTTGTATGCTACTTTAATGGCTGATCCAGGATTTCACCCTGTCAAGCCATACGTCATTTTCATACGCCATACGCCATTTCCAGATTTCCCGAAATCATCCCCCTTCCCAAAAATTTCTCGACTAGCACCCAGATTCCCGAATTTCGGGAAGGGAGGAAACACTGTAACCTAGGAAGAAATAAAACAGGTTAAGGGCGTGGCGGCAATATTTTTAGTCTTCATATTTTCAATTTTCTCGGGAGAATAATAACAAGACTAGACGCACGATAAGAACAAAAAGATATGAGAATTGTTAGATAGCATTAATGTGTCACTGCCATTCTCCCGACTGTTGGCTTCGGCCCGACTATGTGCTATTGAAAATGGAATATTGGTACATGGATGTCAGAGAATGGTTCCTTGGACCCTTATTAGCAACATTCATGGAGTGGCTCCGCCATATGTTACCCTGGACTTGGCCCGAACTGTGTCCACAGTGGTACTATGGTAGGAGGGACCAGAGCACCAACTCTGCCCTTAAGGGTGCCATGATATTGCTAATGGGGTTTGTGGCATTATGCTTGAAAGGCCGGCAATAGGCAGTCGCCCTAATGTTTGCTCCCTAAAATCAGCAAACTCTTGCAAATTGTACCTTATTAGTTTTTTTCTCTGAAAAAAAGAGAAAAAAATCAATAAAAACTTCACCCTCAGGCCACTACCCTGCATCAGTAAGATAGCTATTGACAATATAAAATCATCTCCCCCCCCCCCCCCGATCATGCAAATCCGAGATTCGCCACTGTGATGATGCATGCACATCTGGCTTTTAGCCTAAACTTGTTGAACATTTATAGTCTGTATATAAGCGCCCAGCCGCCGGAGACGTGGAGCTGACGGAACTTGGGGTCGCTGGCATGGCCTGGCCCCCCTGTCGGGAAAATTCCGTCGTCAGATATAGGCTTATGGTCAATTTCTTTATTTTGGCTTTCCAAAAAGGGTCATTTATGAGATAGAAGCCAAAATTTTCGGCACGCTTTATATCCACTGATCCTCAGTTTTTCGGAAGTAAATTGCAGTTTAATGTTCTTCTCTTATTTATCAAAAGATTTATTAAGGTTTGAAACGCGCAAAACTATTTTCGAACATGCCAAGAAATTTCTGAAACCCCTTCGAATATTCTAGATGATTTTTGACAAATGTCCGACAAAACTATTTTTTTTTGTGACGGAGATTTTCGGAAGTAAATTGCAGTTTAATGTTCTTCTCTTATTTATCAAAAGATTCATTAAGGTTTTAAACGCGCAAACCTATTTTCGAACATGCCAAGAAATTTCTGAAACCCCTTCGAATATTCTAGATGATTTTTGACAAATGTCCGACAAAACTATTTTTTTTTTTTTTTTTGTGACGGAGATTTTCGGAAGTAAATGGCAGTTTAATGTTCTTCTCTTATTTATCAAAAGATTCATTAAGGTTTTAAACGCGCAAAACTATTTTCGAACATGCCAAGAAATTTCCGAAACCTTTTCGAATATTCTAGATGAGTTTTGAGAAATTTCCGACAAAACTAATTTTTTTTTTTTTTTTTTTTGTGACGGAGATTTTCGGAAGTAAATTGCAGTTTAATGTTCTTCCGTTATTTATCAAAGATTCGTTAAGGTTTTTTAAACGCGCAAAACTATTTTCGAACATGCCAAGAAAATTCCGAAACCTTTTCGAATATTCTATCTAGATGATTTTTGACAAATGTCCGACAAAACTATTTTTTTTTTTCTTTGTGGCGGATTTTCGGTAGTAAATTGCAGTTTAATGTTCTTCCGTTATTTATCCAAAGATTCATTAAGGTTTTAAACGCGCAAAAACTATTTTCGAACATGCCAAGAAATTTTCCGAAACCTTTTCGAATATTCTAGATGATTTTTGACAAAGTCCGACAAAACTATTTTTTTTTCTTTGTGGCGGAGATTTTCGGAAGTAAATTGCAGTTTAATGTTCTTCCGTTATTTATCAAAAGATTTATTAAGGTTTTAAACGCGCATAAAGTTGTTATTCACTTCCGAAAATTTCCGTGACCAAAATAAAAAAAAAAAATTAGTGCTATCGGAAGTTTGTTAAAAATCACCTAGAATATTCGCAAATGTTTCGGAAATTTCTTGGTATGTTCGAAAATATTTTTGCGCGTATAAAAACGTAATGAATCTTTTGATAAATAATAGAAGAACACAAAATTGTTATTTACTTCCGAAAATCTCGTCATCAAAAAAAAAAGAAAAAAAAGTAGTCCTATCGGACATTTGTTAAACGTCACGTAGAATATTCGGAGATGTTTCGGAAATTTCTTGGCATGTTCGAAAATATTTCTGCGCGTTTAAAACCTTAATCAATCTTTTCATAAATAACGCAACAAAATAAAACTGCCGTTTACTTCCGAAAATCTCCGCCATTAAAGAGAAAGTATCGGACATTTATTAGAAATCATCTAGAACACTCAAAAAAGTTTTTTCTTTACCTTTCCGTCGGGAATTTTTTGCACGTTCGAAAATATTGCGCGTTTGAAACTTCATGAATCTTTTGGTAAAATAGTGGAAGAAAATAAAATTGTTATTTACTTCCGAAAATCTCCTTCCAAAAAATAGTGCTATCGGACATTGTTAAAGTCACATAGAATATCGAAAATGTTTCGGAAATTTCTTTGCATGTTCTAAAATACTTTTGCGCGTTTTAAAACTTAATGAATCTTTTGATAAATAAAAGAAAATAGAACTGCCATTTACTTCCGAAAATCTGCGCCATTTAACAGGAAGTATCGGACATTTGTTAAAAATCATCTAGATCACTCAAAAAACGTCTCTTACCTTCGGAAATTTTGTGCATATTTGAAAATATTATTGCGCGCTTGAAAACTTCATGAATCTTTTCATAAATAGTGGAAGAAAAAAAATTGTTACCGGTACTTACTTCCGAAAATCTCCGTCATCAAAATAATAGTAATAATAAAAAAATAGTCCTATCGAACATTTAACTTGTTATATTCATCTAGAATATTCGACAATGTTTCGGAAATTTCTTAGCATGTTCGAAAATATTTTGCGCGTTTAAAAACTTAATGAATCTTTTGATAAATAACCTAAGAACATAAAACTGCAATTTCCGAAAATCTCCGGCATCAAAAAAAAAAAAAAAATTAACAAATGTCCGATAGGACTATTTTTTTTTCTTGATGACGGAGATTTTCGGTAGTAAATAGCAGTTTTATGTTCTTCCGTTTTTTATCAAAAGATTCATTAAGTTTTTAAATGCCCAATAATATTTTCGAACATGCAAAAAATTCTGAAGGTAAGGAACGTTAAGTGCTAGTGATTCAGCCTGCTGCTAGTTCGCGGCCGGGCCGTACAATCCATGCAAACTTAACGCAGCTGTCGCAAGTAGCGCTAACATCGTTGCCGTACCATTTTCGATGTACGTGAAAAAGCCGATGCAATCCGTGGACCATGTTTCTTCTAACGCAACTAACGATGGGATCGTTACTTGGAGGGAAGATTGCAGGTGCGGAAAGGCATAACGCTAGCAACAATTCACGTTGATAACGGAAGTATCGATAACTGTGGTTCAATGCTAACGCAACTATCCTTAGCAAACGGAATTTTCTAACGCTTAACGCTACTAACGTCCATCTTATTTTGAGTTGTACTGTAGATGGTCACTTAGTCAATTTATTCAACAGTGAAGTCTTCTTTTGACACTCAAGTACAGTTTATCTTTTATAGACTCGAACCTTTTGTTCGCGTGAAGTAACCACACGTTGGCCAAATCCGGTCACTGCTTTTGTTTGTGAACAATAGCAGTGCCTCTTAACTGGTGAGCTCCATGCTCATTAACTCTCCTGGTGCTTCCGTGGTTGTGTGCGCTCATGCATAAGCATTATGCAGGGTGCATAATAGGCAGTGATCGTCGGCTGTGTGTATCGCCGATAAACGGCGATTAAATTTGTGCGCAGTCCCTTACTAAATATACAACTACTCTCCTTGCTTACTCGTTCAGCCACCCTTGCTTTGTCAACACCAGAAATATCATTGGACAGAATTGGGAGAGCAGTCTATGGTTGGAGAAATTGTCAACACCAACTCAACTCAGTGGGACTTCACCCCATGCAGATGAAAGACACCATTGGTATTATGATGTCAGTACTAATTACAATAACTACTTTGCTACCCACCAATTACGTAACATTCAGGGCTACTGTTTTTCATTCCACTGGCAAACATATTGGTGCATTTTTTTACTCTCAATCACTCATATTGACGAGTACTAACATCTAGAGAAGCAAAACATCTGAACACACCACAGTAATTTCTTTTGTCATATGGTATGATAGTAAAGATAATACACCTATTACCCTATTTATTACACTGATGTCCAAACAATGCCAATTTACCACACATATTCAACACGTCACTTTCAGTTTATGGGATCATTTTCTAGTTTACAACATGCATAAAGGCAGTTTAAATTTAGACCCGTGTTGAACTCGTAGATGAGCAAAGTGTTTATTAAACAAACACTAAGCCAATAATTGACAGCATTTTATGATTCAGTCTTCTTCAATTGGGAAGCTCCATATAACCAATTCATTTATCCAAACATTGGGTGCCATTTCTGACACAGAATATTTTATAACGATCATCTCCCGATACCATCCACAGCTTAGTACGACGCCTCTGACTACATTTGCCCAATGGGTGCACGCCAAAAAAAAAAACAATAATACATCTTTCTCACATTATTATTTTTCTCAATAATAAGTAAGCTATAATAAAATTGCATGATCAATCAATGTTATTTCAAGACAGCTGCTGATCAGTCATAATGAGTTTTATTGAATCTGCTAAAAGGTAGGAACAACAAACTAGTTTACAAATGTGCTACAACAAAACAAAAGAAACCAAAAAGCCCCAAAAACCATATGCAAGTTGATAAATGTTCCACAGAAAGAGGTGATCACAAATTGCACTTCCTTTTAAAAGTATGCATATTAAACAGCCAATCAGTGACAAGCTTTTGAATTTACTACAGTATTAAAGAAAAGGTAAAACTTCCAAGTGAGTCAACTAAATTTTCACCAGTCATTTTAAGGTGAAGACAGGTAGGCCTTTAATTTGCAATGACGGTCCTGAAATGATGACCTTCCTACAAGGTCCTTCAGCCCAATGAGCCTTCCTTTACAAGTGAAAATGGAAACCTATTAGTCCTACACCCCATTGGCCCTACAGTAAAAATGCCCATTTGTCCTTTAGCCCACTAGTCCTGTGGTACATACAGTACATGCAAACTCGGGCCACTGACTGTACTAACATTAGGCTATGGCACAATTGGTGGATACCCACTAGACCGAGGGTTTCCTAGATCGAAGGTTTGCTAGACCAAAGATCTCCTCAGACGAAAATCTAATTCGGGTTAGAAGTAGAGTTAGAATTCTAGGTAGATACAGAATAAGGTTTAGAATAAGGCATAGGATTATCCTCAGGTAGGATTAGGATTGGGTAAGGGTTATGGTTAAGGTTAGCATTATGGTTAGAGGTAGGATCTTCGTTCTAGTGAACCTTCAGTCTAGTGAACCTTCAATCTAGTGTCCTCTGCCCCTACAAATGGCCCAATAGGTCCTGGGGAAACCACTGACATTAAATGAATTTCTTCATACATCAGGTCCCAAGTTATATACAATCAAAACTACTGTAAGAAGCATTTCCTGAAGGGGTGTACTGTTCAAAACTTGTCAGCCTTTCTGTATTAGAGAAGAGAAACTAGACAAATATAAAGCAGCCAAGTTGATCTTTTGACAACTGAATTTTGCTTCTGGCCTACATGTTGAGATGTACAATAGTAGGCCACAGGTGGTAAGAATTAAGAGATACTGATTGAGAGTGTCATTCCCTGTTTTCTCCACAAAAGTACTGCCACAAGTTTTCTATGAAGCCAATCTTTTCACCTGCGACAACTGTCACAATTCTCCATCAAAATAATCCAAGAAGTTCTCCTTCAAGCTAATCTCTACAAAAGAAACTTGACACAGAAGCATGATTCACTTGACAGAAAGTATTCACTAGAACTAAAATGCAGTACACACTCAATGATATTACGTAATATCTGCAGACATGAAATTCAAGCAGTTGGCGCGACGGCTGAAACTGATACTACCATCCTCTTTGACTCCAATGTACAGCATGTCTACCGTTTCATGTTCAACGAAACCACACAGTGATTGCCTGTAATAATAGCGATGCAGCTGGTAGTTATTTTCCACTTTACAATTTGCATAGCATTCCATGGCCCTGTAATTCATTAGCACAATTTGCCTGCTTGGCAAATGTGTATTAGTTCTACACCTACAATGGTTCCACTTCTTAGAATGTGTACATGTATCCAAAAGCTGTAGTTACATATTCTACACCTGCTGTGAAGGTTATTTTGTATTATTAGTGTACCTTCTACAGGAATTTTCATTTCATTCTGATACCACATGTTGTAACTATACTGTATCACAGTAAAAATTTAAATTTTCTTCAGAGGGTCTCATTTAGACGGGGGAATTGCCGCCCCCCCCCCCCCCAATAAGTTTAAGAGGGTATTTTGGAGTTATTACAGGGGCTATTTTCATTTTTGTTGGAAAATATTTACAATGGCAATTTTTGTAACATTTGGTACCAGGGTTGTAGTTATGAAGGGTGGTGCTGGGCAGCCACACCCAACACTCAATATTCCTGCCCAGCACTCCTGACAAACACACGTCTCCCCACCCACCACAAATCTGCCTACTGAGACCTAAAACTAGCCCCATATTTACTCCCAAACATAAAATGCAGGAAAAATGAAAAATATATGGCTGAAAAATGGGGTAGATGCCATGGGGTTGGGTGAGGTGCTTTCGCCAGATCAGACAATTTCCCGGCACTAAGATCTTGCTAGCTACAACCCTGTTTGGTACCAATATTTCTGGGCCCTCCCCAGTCTTTAGGGTTGAAATTCTGGATGCTGCTGGGACCAATCACCCATGGACCCTATAATCTATATGCCGTACTATATGCCTCAATACTGCAAGTACATACAAGAACTTTTTTCCTTTTTTTCTGCAACTGTCAAGTATGGAAGGACAGACAGTATCAACAATGCTTACAAGGGCACTCACATTTCCAACACTCTATGTAATTTTTTAAGTTAAAGGGAAATATTGCACTTAAAAAATTGGGACAACTTCTCAGAGGTTTAAAGTGATAAAAAACAACTGCAATATAAGTGTGAGACTTAGAAAGGAAAAAGAATGGTAGTAAATGTAGACGGTGCAATTATAGGATACCTCGCCTTCCATAAGATCTGTTAAATTTCAAGTGGAATGGGAGTCGCAGTCGAAAGCCAAGATCTCTTTTGTGTGCAACTGGAGTCAGAATACCCTCCGTAGCTGCTTTCTGTTTCTTAAGAATACCTCCCTTCCAGAATGTCTAGGCTTTCCCAATGGAGTTGGAGTCGCAGTTGACTGTGGCTCCACTTCACAGAATACATAACAGAAAAGTTTCTCGCTGCGCTCCAACTCCAAAGTAAAAATATTCTCTTCCACCTCGACTCCGACTCCACTTGAAAAATACAGGGTCAGAGCCTCAGTCGACAGTGACTCCGACTCCACTGCACAGAATACATAACAGAATAGTTTCTCACCGCAACTCAAGAGAAAAAAATATTTCCTCTCCCACCTCGACTCCGACTCTTCTTGAAAAATACAGGGATTTGGGGCATGCATTCGATTTCATTGCAGCAGGCAGTTGCTTTTGCAGGCTGTACAATGAAATTTGGTAGTTTTGTATTTAGCTTGTGTGTCAGAGGGATCTGGCATCTCTACAGAAATTTGAAATGTGGTTTTTCCAAAGGGCTGCATGGGTTAGCAGGTTTGAGTGTTCAAATGTGGGTGAAACCTACAAATTGGGGGTCACTCGGAGGTTTGTAAGTGCCAAAGTAACAAGAATGTCCTGATTTCTGAAGCCAGGCACTGAGGCAGAATTGAACAGCAGGGCTAGATCCCAGCAGTGCAGTTCCCCAAAAGGTTGGAGTTGTTATGCAGAAAACACTACCAGTAACTAACCTCTAGCTGAGGGGTGGGCCCAAGGGGCCTGGGTTCTTCTGGGATGGAAGGTGTTCAGAATAGGGTTAATGGTTAGAGCTGTGCTATTTGTTGGACCTTAGCTTATAGCCTACATACAGTGTATGCTAAGCTTTAGACTAAGGCCTATAAAGTGTGCCAGTATGCCTGCTCTTGCTGGTTAGCTCACCAGTAGTACGTCAGAGATTTAAAGCCTTTAAAGCCTGTTCATTCTACCACCTCTAGCCATCCACCTCTAGAATCCTGCATTCTGATTGGTTAAACACTGACCTGTTATTCACAACATACGGTCAGTAAATGTAAACAATGATGAAAGTGAAGTTTTTCACCCATTTTCGGTGGTAGAATAGGAATAAACAACATTTGGTGGACTATTGTTGTCTCATAAACCGTCTCGACTCCAAATTTACAAAATAATGGACTTGGCTTCACCTCGTCCGTTATTTTGCCAAATTTGGAGTTGAGACGGTTTATCCACCAATAACAGTCCGCCAGATGTGATTTTTTCCTTAAATAAATATGTAAATAAGTGACTGCAGGGCTCAAAATCAGTGTGGTGCTCTTGAGGCAAAAGTTCCTGAAACTACTCAGATAAACTACAATTTGAAAAGGGTAAAATGGGGACTTTGTAGGATTAAGAATAGAGCCAGATGAGTGTTGTTTACAACCTTAAAATAAGGCAAAATATCCTTGCACATTATTTTTATTCAGCACAGCATTCACAAGCAAGTATGTATCCATACTATCCAGTCTATAGTAAATTTCAGATCATTGACATTCAGTATAACAGTACTTAGTCAAAAAGCACAAGCTACATTTTTAGTGGTAGGGTCAAAGTTCAAACACGTAGAATTGAAGTGCTCCAGTTATGACTGCCCCTGTATATGGATTAAGTATTGTAAATATATGCCTAAGTGGAAATTTTAGTGTATTTTGTAGAAATTAAGGAGAATGGGGTTTAAATAATCAGTTTGGAATCTTAATCTCATTCTTATGCATCCTTTGACTGTTTCTGTTTTGCATTGTACCTAGCCATAACACCAGTAATAACTACCTTTACCCGTAATTTATAAGTAAGTGCCTGTAATTTATAAGGTAGTGTTTGCTCAAATGTGACTTAATTTCATCAGGAAAACTTGCTTGCTTTGTACTTCTTGGTTAAATCAGCTGTTGCTTTGCTTTGACAGGTGAATTAAATGGACTTTTGTAATAGGTTTTCAAACTTTGAACCACTCACTAAAGGTACAATCAGTGGCTTATACCTGTTGTGAATGGCTGCAAAGCAGCCAGAAATGATAGCCTAGAACTTGTGCTCAAAACACAGCTTGGTTTTTGATCTGGTTACTTTTTCCAGAACTGATGAATGTATACCTCTCTGTAGAAAGTTAAAAATTTGAGCTAGAAGTCTTTTGCCAGTTATCCTTTCTAGGCATATATCTTCATGTCAGAAAGTAAAACACACATTTGTAAACAGTTTTGAATAAAAATTATCTGAAAATGATACCTGTGGCATTATGAATAGGGGGGAGTATTAACTCAGGAAAAATTGGATAGTTTTAGTTCAAGTTCTGTGTGCACGAAAAAGCGCATTCAATCAATTAAGGAGCATCAATTTGTCACTAATTTGCCACTTTTCAAAATCACTTAAGAGTGTACATACTTATGATAATCTAATTTTTGATAATAGTTTTCTTTCACTTTGATTTTTTATGTATATTCAACAACAAACACCATGGTACTCATCGTAGAATTTTAACCTTGGCAAAGGAAGACACAGTAGAGGCTGAGGGCAGTCTCTATTCCAGCTGGCCGCCATCATGGTACTCTGGCACAATATGGTTCAAAATTTGTCCTTCAGTATTGCAGTTTAAAACTTTGCTTCTCATTACAAAAGAATTTATTCCAGTGATCAGTTTGCATCATGTAAACATAGCTGTCAAAGCTGACTGTTTGACTGTGGCATTCAATATTTTACCTTAACCTCACTGCCTTGAAGATTCCTAACAAAGACTTATCCTTCATATATGATATTCAATATGTACAAATTTAGAAAAAAAAAGACTTGTATTATCTTTTCTTTTTCAGTAAAAACGGCTTACTTTGTGGTACACACATTTGTCCGAATGAGAATATTTTTGAGCTTGGAAAACCAGGAAATAATTTTATATTCCACTGCATACTTTCCAGTGACTATACAGTAAATAGCAAACTATAACCATTTCAAACATTTGTTGTATTTAGAGGCAAGAGGAAGAATTTTCAAAATGGAAATGGAATGTAGGACGTTTCGGACTATGCAGTCTTTACTGCTGTCATTTATTCTGTGTTTAAGTGCAAATAATATCTTAAAAATGGAAGCTCAGGCTTCATCTGTTATAGCAATTATCAAAGAAAGTGAAAATGTTGGGGTAGGTACAGGTGGAACTGTGGCAGTAGAACAAGATACAGAATCTGTCATCAAGTTGGCCGGCTTTGACCTAAGGGAAGGACAAGAGATACTTTTTACTACAGCTGGGGAAGAAGATGACGACTGCAGTAGTGGGGAGAAGACAGAATCTTTTTCGATTGAATCTGTGGTGAATACAAGTGAATCTGTGGATTCTGGCACTTATGGAACAGTGTCAGTCAAATTGGGTTCTCGTTGGAATAGAGAAAACCTTTACATTTGTCTAAAGGTTGAAGAAAACCGTTTGAAACATCAAGGATCTGAGCCATGGCTGACAGTGACTGTGGAACCACCGCTGCTTCCCCTCTGGTTGCAGATTATGCTCATTGCAGTTCTCCTTTTATTTTCTGGACTGTTTAGTGGTCTTAACTTGGGACTTATGGCACTGGATCCCACAGAGTTGAAAATCCTCCAAAACTGTGGCAGAGGATCAGAGAAAAAGTATGCAAAGCAAATTTCACCAATCCGAAAGACAGGTAATTACCTGCTGTGTACCTTACTGCTAGGTAATGTCCTTGTGAATAGTACTCTGACTGTTCTTCTAGATGACCTTTCTTCTGGTCTGTTTGCTGTCATTGGCGCTACAGCGGGAATTGTTATCTTTGGAGAAATTGTCCCTCAGAGTATTTGTTCACGACATGGGCTGGCAATTGGAGCCAGAACCCTCCTGATTACAAAATTCTTTATGGTTTTGACTTTCCCTATATCATGGCCAATCAGCAAAATCTTGGACCTGATATTAGGACAAGAAATTGGTCAGGTGTACAACAGAGAACGCCTCTTGGAATTAATAAAAGTGACAGATGAGTATAATGACCTGCAGAAAGAAGAGGTAGATATGATTTCTGGAGCTTTAGAACTTAAGAGAAAGACAGTTTTGGATGTCATGACCCCATTGTCAGATTGTTTCATGCTAGACGAAGATGCTGTCCTGGACTTCAAGACTGTCACAGACATTATGCACAAGGGATTTACCAGGATACCCGTTTACTCAAAGACCAGAGATAACATCACAGCACTTCTGTTTGTTAAAGATTTGGCATTTGTTGACCCAGATGACTGTACCCCATTGAAAACTGTGGTGAAATTTTACAAACATCCTATAAACTTCGTATTTGATGACACTACCCTGGATATTATGCTGACAGAATTCAAAAGAGGTATAGTATTACTTAGTATCTATGTTTAAAATGTCTTGGATGCTGTCATTGATAATTTCTTTGAAATGTAGGCTGAATCTAGCAAAATTTAAATTATTTCCCTCAAAAGTTTATTATTTTACTACTGTATGTTTAACAAGAAAGGTTGCTTGACATAGACAGTACTGTATGTCTTGAACAAGAAGGAATCTTGAGTTAGTAATGTAGGAATTTATGAACGAAAGTTTTCATGAGACTACTTAAACGAAACTATTTCAGGTTTGACATATATACCACCCTCCCCTTTGCTAAGACAGATTGATGTGAGTGCATTTGCTCTTCAAGTACTGTATCCATGGATGGAAAAAGTTGGGAAGCTGAAAGTTTCCTGAAAAATTTGGCCATTTGGGTTCTAGCAATTGGGAGGGAAATCTGCCTTTTTTGTATATGAAAATTAGATAACAAATTGTGGGTAATTTGACTCCCTTCTTGAGAAATAAAACCTTTTTCCTGCCCTGACTGGACTGTTATCAAGCCTTACTTTAAGTGCACTTGGACCAGGTGCCAGTCCAGTCCACTTTTTAGCTTGTTGTTTGGCACAAATTTTCAATGACTAGGAGTGTTTTCTTGAAATCGTAGGAAATTACAAGTTATACATGATAGTTGGTAAAATGACAAAGCATTGTTAAAACTCTGGGAATGGAGTTTACAAGATTGGCAGAGTGCATACAAATGTGTGAGATGACCTCATGAATTTAGGTCAAGGTTTTGTGCACAAATAAGGAAAATGCTTACTCACTAATAGACACTTTTCCAAATAGCAGTTACAGTGAATTATGGAATAGAGTTTTGGTAAACATCTTTTTTGTCAATGACATTTTACTGTGGTCAAAAACGATGGATGCCAAAACTCTATTCCACAATCCATGGCTGTTTGGAATTTAAAGGTCTAGTAAAACATTTTCATTAAGTATGGATTTGATAAGTTTGGGCATACAGTATGACTAAAAGAGGTTTGCGAGAATTAAACTGGTCATGTCATATTTTGGAAGCAATCTTGGCAATTTATGTCATGGACCACAGCATGATCAACACCTGGTGTCTGCTGAATGTAAGGCTTGGCTGTAGTCACGCAGGTAAACAATACTGTAGGCCTAACTAGGAAGTTGGCATGAGGTGCAGTAGACAAAATTACAGATCTTGTGGAGATACTGTAATGTGTGTACTGTAAATGTGGTAGTCTGGCACTGTTGGCACAGGTGTGTTTTAGAATTTTCTCATCAAGAAACTGTGGTGATCAGCTTTTCAGACATGAAATCAATCCCTGTTATTTCAGAATTGAAATTAATCTCTGTAAAGGGAAACCAGATGGTGTCAGACAGCAGTTTGTGGAAGTACATGTAGCCTTAAGTTTCATGGGATATATTTAAATTTGAATAGAAGCAAGTTGCTGAGTTTTGTTGGAAACAAACTGAGCTTGAACAGAATATGTCCCAAAAGCTGTGTAAGAAGTAAATTCTTAAAGACAGACAGTCATCACCCCAAAGTATATTTTTAGTGTAGGGGTATGAAAATTCTCAGTTGGTGACTGTTCTTTGATTGACATCAAAGTTTGAAAATTTGAAAGATGCAGAGTAGCTCACATTCCACACAAGGCAGAGAGAGTGCTTTTATTACATTTTATAGCCTTGTATGCTCACCAGGACAAGGCCTTAAAGCAATAAAACAGGTTTATTCCTGCACAAGGAGTAGCTTCATACAGTTATGGGAGGAGCTAGAAGTTGCATAGTTGGGAGAATTGGAACTGTCTGGGATGATGAAAATTCCCCTTTAATTATAGGGATGCACCAGATTGGAATGTTAAGATCCAGCAGGAACAGGACTTTGCCGGATAGCACTTCAAATCCAGTTGGATTAAGTCTGGCCAAAACCAGATTTTTTATTCACTCGTAAAGAGAAACATTTAAAATTGCATTGTGGACCAGGGGTTGGCATGTGAAGGCAGGGGAGCTGGTGATTAACTTTGTAACTAGATACTAATACAGTTTTAAGCCACTAAGCTACAGTAGTGTGATTGGGAAGAGTTTATACACAGAATAATGTGGACAGGACATTATTTGAAAATTACTTCCTGTGCCTTTGAACAAGAAAAATCCATTAGATCCTCAGAGTGACAGTAAATGTTAATGGAAACATGTTCTGATGAATGTGACTCAGATTGTGCATATTGTTAAGGAATAATTGGCAGAGATTTTAAATATTTTTACATTATGGCATATTTGCAAATGTGGGTCCTGTCAGTAAAGTTTGGGTAGATAGGCTTACTCTGAAATTGTCTTCATTGTTAGCTCCACTAATTTTGGACATGTGCATGGCTGCTGTAATTGCTACAAAGTGAAACTTGAGAACCCGTGATCTGTACTGTCTGCATTTCCTTTTGCAGGTGAATCTCACATGGCCATTGTTAACCGTGTCAACAGTGAAGGCGAAGGGGATCCATTCTATGAAGTTCTTGGTTTGGTGACCTTGGAAGATGTGATCGAAGAATTGATCAAGGCAGATATTGTAGATGAAACTGACCAGTACGGTGAGTGATGGTTGGAGACATGAGAGGAATGCAATAGGCCAGCATCTAGTATTCTGGAGTTTTCAAACTTGTAATAGTGCAGACTTGTGCATTTAAGAATGGTTACGAGTTTAAGGGGATATGACATCCCCCAAGTCAGGGAGTTGCTGGCAACTCCCTGCCCAGACATATAGCCCAATACAGTTTTTTAATAAGTAATTGATGACTGCACTTGAATTGACACTAATTCAAACAATATAGCTCTGTGCTGGTTGGTCAATGATGACTTATAAAGTCAGTTATGTTCCTAGTTAAGGTCACACACAGTTGTGTGTCAGTATGGTCTTGCACAATTGAAACTCAGTGCAGGTTACTGTGGCTCTGTCTTGGAGGTACTAGACAGGTGCTTTTGTTTAAATTTTGGAGGAGGGGGTAGAAGTAAACTTAGAAGGGAGAATTTTTTTACTCTCTGGGTTAAACTTAGCCTTCAGAGTCAGTTGGTGCATACTCAGTTTTTTTAGGGACCAAATCATCTGGCATGATATTTCATTTCAAATGTACTGTAACAGAAACTAATCAAATTGTTATGGATATGGAAAATATGAAGCAGACTTAAATTCCTTGTTTTGCCCTGGGTTTTCACTGGTAAAATGAAAGAAATAAAAATTTAAAATAAAAATAAAAATAAAAATAAAACATAAAATAAAAATAAAAATTTGTTTTTTTTTTTTTGAAGGAACCTCGGGTCTATTCTTGAGGAATTGTAGATAAATGGTTGTATAAGTCACATGAAGTAATACTGTACAGTACTACTGCCCAATCAATACGTAAAAAGTCACTGAGCAATCTACTAGAAGGCTGTTCAAAAAACACAGTATTGTTGAATAGTGAATCACTTTGTCTGTTGATGCCACAAGACCTTTGACCCTCTTATACATAGCGAGGCAATTAAACAGGGTCCTCTCTGCTTATAGCAGCATGTGATAAGCTGAAATGACCATTATTTTAATGTCCTCTTTGTTTTGTTTGCTCTTGAGGTGTTTATTTGCATTGCACTTCCATTACTAACACAAATCCTATCCTTTGCAAGTAATACACATCTGGCCTTCCAGTTCTTTTATGCTGTACTGTGTGTGTGTCTCTTTATGCAATCTAAATACTGTAGGTGGGATATTATGGGTTAGACTGTACAGTGCAGTTCATTTGTAAAGTTATTACATGTGAAAGAGTGAAGGGGTTTTTGATTGGTGTTTTATTACAAAAGGATTAAAGTGTACCTAAAAGTCTAAAATTACAAAAATATGGTTCACAAAGGTTTAAAAATGTGTACATGTGCACCCTACTCCCATCTTCACAAGACATTCCGTGCTGAGGTATAAAATGTTTAAGTCTGTTCACTCAGTTGAAAATGGTAAATCCTGTAAGAATTTGTTTTGTCACTTTTGTACAGTGTACTACACAAATAAATTTTTTTGTGTTTCTGTGTTTGCCCCATATTCCAATATGTGATCACATTCTCAATGCCATAGAGGGACTTTTCTATACCAGCCAGTGTTTCCTCTAAGAAATTATCCATTAGGTCAATATACACAATTTGAGAAAATTTGACTCACTAGAAATTTCAAAGCCATGCATTCACACAGCATCAACTGTAAGGAATGGATCAAACCCTGCTTTTTAACTTTTTGCCATGAATATCAGTGCGTCAAATGGAAAAGTCACTGCGTCAAAATCGCGTCATAGCGGCTTAGCAGAAACACTGATACCAGCCCTCTCCTTAAAAGAGGTTATGGAAGAGACCTCAAGAGAGTAATTTTCCCAAGGTCAAATAAACATTTTTATTTTTAAAAGGAAGCAAAAGTAGGCTGTTTTGCAGCAGTACGTAAGTGCAGTGGAGACCATTCACATTTCGAAAGTAGCCAAAGATCCTGAATTTCAAAGGAACTAGAGAAAAGTTACTGTATCTTTCCATCGTAGGTAGTTACAGTCCACACAGGCCAGCACTCAGCAAAATATAAATTATAATGTTGGGATTGATTCAAAAGTGGGATTTATGGCTACGTTAACCCCTTCACTACTGAAGGGGGCCCATCCCTCCATACTGAGCCATATATTGAAGAAAATCAATATTTAGTCATGTTCTAAACTTATCTATTTTTTTCTGATTTAGGAATGACAGTGGCAGTTTCTGTTGGCACTATGAATGGGGAGATGTCAAAGAAAGTGTGGAGATAATTACTGGCATCTGATTTGCTTATTACTCATTAGCATATTAGCCTAATTTGCATATTTCCCCAAATTCAATGCCTTTTCCATAGTAAATGAACATAATATGCACATATTTATATAATATTCATACCTAATTTACCTGTGGGTGTGTTTTAGGTTATAATAACACAATAAATTTATTTGCCTGTACTGATTTCATATCACCTCATTTACATGTTGGCCGCATCCTCCTATACTGAGCCATATTTACGTTTGCTCTAACCCAAGAGGGTCTATATATGTAAAAAACTCCTCTACAAGCCTATATTCCATCCCCAGAACACGATTAAACACTAGGTTTATACTGAGCTATTCCAGAACACAGTGAGTAATATGGTTTCAAGGGCGAAACCCTACGTACTGTATATAACAATGGTAAATTAGGGTTTAGCAGTGAAACCAGGGTTAAAACAGTTAAGGAGTTCCAAGTACAGATGTGTACAAATTGTGCCAAGCCTAAAATCTGACTTGAAAAGAAACTTGTCGGATTTGGTCATGCCTAGATTGATGAAAATCAATAATTTTCAAGTGTATTCATCCACTTGGACTTATATAGCACCTACAGTTCATCCCCATTAATAGTAGATCACTACTTGATGGAATTTGATGTCTTGTTTAATAAGAAAACTCAATAGAGAGTAATAATCCTGTGAAGTACAACTTTATGAGATGCACATTACAGCATCTCTGAATCTGTCTTATCTTCTTCCTGGTTCTGTCCTCTATCAGGAGAGAAGGCAGCAACTTTCCTGCTCTCTGATAGTGTTCTGAACACTGTAGTACTGTGTTACCACAAGTACAATAGCATACATGTGTAAAATGCGTATGCATGAAAGCAGGGCCTAAGATATATTTTGGTATTACACAAGTAGCCTGAAAAAGTTAAATGCATGGAAGCAATATGTATTTCTGTATTACCGCAAGTAACCTGTAAAAGTTGTGTGCATGTATGAAAGTAGGTTTTAAAATGCACAGTACAAATTTGGACATGGTAAAGGTAGAGGACAAAACCTTTGAAGTTCGCAAAATAAGTCACACTGTTATGCAGCACTAATGAAGAGAAGTGGTACGGTAGTGTACTTTGTTATGCAGTGCTCACATACTGTGTGGACATACAGTACTATACACAAAGATTGTTCACCTTTACCCTACATCACCAAGCCACATATGTACACTTTACCCAGCTTTCATATGTGATGGATGTACTGTAGGCAGTATGATACCCATAAAATAAAATTAGAAGTTGATATCCTGCTTTTAAAATATTTTTTTGGGGGGGGGGGAATCTTTTAATATTGTGTGGAATTTTACATTTCTGGTGTGCAACTATGCTGGTTCAGGTGGCTACATTGTAAAAATGTGTGGGAATTTCCTGCTGACAATTATCTTGCAATATTTTAGACTCAGGTGTTTGGATCTGCAGTCTGGCTGCTTCGGGCAATCATTGGTGTATAAAGCCAGTAAAGTGTTGCAAAATACATATATATAATATATATAGTGTAAAATGCAGTATATGAACAATAGATCAATAAAGGCTATGGTACATTTTGTTTTATTAGCTTGAAAGGGTTTTTTTTTTTTTTTGTTGTAAAATAAGCCTGGAGATAGGTAAGCTTCAAATTTCACCCAATATTTGGTTACATTTGTCAGATTTATGGAATTGCTCCCAAAAAGAAGTGGAATTATGGGGTTATGACATGGTTTAATTTTTAGATGGTTAAATTGTCATCCTACAATATAAAAAGGTTCTGTGGTTTTTGATCCTGTGTTGTACTTAGTTACTGTAGAAGTGTCAAGAAAAGCTTATGATGACTTCAGTGCCATCTTTCACATACACACATGGTAGAATATCATTTGTTCTTGTAATCTTGTTCAGTGTATGGTTCAGTGCATGGTTTATGGTTAAATCAGGTTAATGAGTTTTGTTTGGGGAATTGGAGGGGGGGGGGGGTGAATGCTTGTTGATTGCAGTCCTGAGGATACCTTTTACAGGATTATCTGCTGCCTGGAAAGTCATATTTCATACACGCAAAAAGCTTTCTTCTTAAACAAGCCTATAGTAATGAAATACAAAATCAATGATACATGTTATTGCTGAAAGTGTCTCCAGTATTACTTTTCCAAAGGAAGAAAAATGTTAAATAAAATAAAAAATTCCATGGTTTGGTACAGTCTGTAGAATGATCAACAGTTGGTAAAAGAAGTGGTTAACATCATTCTTGGTAGTTTCACATGATGTTGGCTCATGAATATTTAAATACAGTAAGTCTATATTGACATGGCAAATTATTTTGACCTTAGCTAATGTGCAGATCCTTACAAGTGGTATAAACATGTGAAATTACAGTATATAGAGAGTGTTCTCCACCGATTTAATTTTTGTCCAGGTGCTCCAAACATTAAAGGTTAATAGTGATCGCAGTCTATAAAGAGAGGGGGTGCTGTCTTTGAAAAATGTGCTAAAATAGATGATAAATTTAATTATTGGCCTTCTTTGATGACAAAGTACATTCCTGACTATATATTACTCAATGTTCACTCAGAAATTATTACTGTTTGCTCTGTTTTAAGGTTTTGAATTGATAATTTCTGTCCAGGTGGCTCAACTTTTTGTCCGGGTGGTACATTTTTTGTCCGGGTGCTAAGCACCCTCTGCAAATTTTGTCCGACCCTAACAAAACAGGAAGTGGAGAACTCTGAATAGAGTGTTGTAGCTAGGACAATTCAAGGAGTCACACTTAACCTGCAAAGTAGCTGGAGAATTCTTCAAAGTAAAATTATTTTACTTCTTGTATATCTTTTAGTTGACATACGAACCAAGAAGTCCAGACGAGATCACAACTACCGAAGAGATTATTCAGTGTTTGCAGAACAAGATGATGTCATACGGCCTAAAATTACACCCCAGCTGGCTCTTGCAACATTTCAGTTCCTGTCCACAGGTACCTCGGGAATCATTTTGTGTTCGGTGTGATAGCTATAGACCTTATGTAATGATGTCACGTTATGTTATTTTGGAGGCAAAACAATGAATTACATGACATGCATGCAGTAGACTTTGCACGTGTGTGGAGTAGACGTACGCGCGTAGCCGTTTGGTTGACAGATCAGCTGTCTGCATTTGTTGGTGTAAGTTGCAATGATACACGCCTTCCTCCAAACAACGGAGCACTTTCTGCTCTGTGACATCGTTTGCATGAAGTCTATACTCTGTATACAATAACCTTTGTTTCTCTGATGTGAAAGTGGTGTCGTCAGATCAGTTAATAGGGTTACCATAGGAACAATGCTCAGTAACTGCATAATACTTAAATTATTGTAACAGTCATAAATAGCTATTGTACCATTGTACTTGCTACAGTGTTAAATTGCTTCTTTCCTGGAAAACATCTCGTAAATTTGATGGTTTTAGAGTGACTGTAACAGTCAGTACACAGGTGAATTTGCACTTGCTGAAACTTCAGATTTACTGTATCTTTCCCTCTACCAGTCCACCTGTTACCATTCATTCACAAACAGATCTTTCGTTTGTTTGTTCAAGATATTTTATTGTATTGGTGAGGACAACAGTCCACAGGCTATCAGGGGTGTTTAGAAATGTAACATTAAAGGTCACTCTGGATCACTTTTAAAGGCGCAAATTTGTTTAGTGCAGTCATGATGAAAACATGTTAAAAGCAAATAGTTCTTGTTTGGTGCACGTATGTATATCAGTGAATCCTGTGCTGCCACCAATGTGAAGACAGGCTTCCAAGCAGTGGTTTAGCCAGATCAGATTTTCACTGGGGCAACGTGCTGAATTTTTGGCCTTGAATAGGTGAAGAGATGGTCGAGGAGAAAGAGGTTGTTGGAAAAATGTGAATTTATATATTCTTTATTTGCCAAAAATTAGCATAATTTCGGTAATTATGAATGGGAATGGGATATATTGCACACTGCAATTGGGTTGACATTCAGAATTTGTGATGATAAATAATTGGAAAAATTGCACTAAATGATTGATTACCTTGAATTGCAACTGTGTGCAGAATTGCTCATCAGAACTTTTTTGTCTGATACCCTGGTTTGTTAATAAGACAAAAGTTGTACAAATATGGGCTGGCTAAATCACTGCTTTCAGGGGATTCCTACTTATCCTTCTTTCCTCTACTTTTGATCATTCCTCCCTCTTCTACTTCAGTACTGATGAATGAGGACTGTAAATGTCCTACTTTTGTGTGTCGCTTTTTGGTCTACTGTGTACGGTCTTCTTCATGTATGGAGAAGCGTCATCCTTCTGTTAAGCATTTGCACCGGGTCCAAAATTCGGAACCCGGGTACCCGAAGTCAATGGTCGGTCGGGCACCCGGGTACCTGAAAATATAACTTCCGTTAGGCTTCAGATTCGTTGTAAAGTCATAATAAGACATTTTGCTTTGCACGTTGATATTGTATAACACCAACGTATCTTACTACATACGTATGGGCATGACAAGTGTTCTTAGGCGTGTGCGTGATAAATTTTGGAAGAAAAAGTAACATGTTAGGTGTTCTGTCACATGTACAATCTATGTTACTGTAGTGAAACTTTGGATCCAGGTAGCAATTTCAGAACCGGGTCTTGACACCATCAGTCGGGTACCCAGTGCAAACACTACTTCTGTTATCCTTTGTTTTCACGGTCAGCTTGAAAGCCTTTGAAGAGCTACAAGCACAAGTCTGATGCTGCGATTTCAGTAATTTCCTTAATGCAGCATATTCATATATCTTATTTTAATACAGAGGTCAAACCATTCCAACGAGACTATCTCTCTGAGACAGTTTTACATCGTTTATTGCAACAAGATATCATTTATAATGAGAATCTTCAAGAGGACGAGCCGACTTTCCTCTTCAGTAATGGCAAGGCGGTTGATTATTTCATCATGATTCTCCAAGGTCGTGTAGAAGTCACTATTGGGAAAGAAAACCTTATTTTTGAGCAAGGACCTTTTGCCTACTTTGGTCAGCAAGCATTAATGTCTCAAACAGGTAAAGGTCTATCTATGTAACTTAAAAGATTTAAAGAAAAAACAGAATAATTATCCACATTTGAATTGAAATGTATAATTTTTTCATTTGTCAGGGGAAAGCTATAAAGTCTTTAGTTCTGCAATTGACCTTTGCAAATTGATGGTAGATTTGTAAATTTGAATTCTGCTGGGACTGTTGTTAGTAAACACACTGTGGTGCAGTGACATTACACCACCACTTTAACAGAGGACATTTTACCTACATGGGATCTGTCACCTGCATAAATTGGCAGGTTTATACACGTCAGTTGGCATAGAGAGTAATGAGAATTATATGCCTGTTTAAGGAAGGCACAGTATTTGCCTCTTGTTATACCAGGGGGGTGACACCTGCTTTTGCTGGATAACACCTACATGGTATTGCAGTGTTTACTTGCCTAAAGCCAAAGAACATGTTGCAATTCCATGGTTTGGAAACACTTTTGTGACTTCCCAAAGGACCTACCTGCTTTAGGAACATAGCAATACATCTAGCTGTGCAGTCTAGTGCCTTGCAGTACTTGGATAACTTTAGGAACCACTCAGATCAGTTTGACTCTTTTAATCAATTGATCAGAATTCCTTTGCTTTTTTACATTTTCTTGAGACATCCATGGCTTTGTTTGAAAAGGGGTGTATCGATAGAGCTGGATGAATCAGAATCTACAATTTATTGGGTGACAAGGCATTGTTTGACTTTTTTTCCAGATAATTCTTCAATGTCTCCGGCAAGTACTCCAAGTACACCAGGTTCTATGCGAAGTAACCTCTTTAAACCAGACTTTACAGTGCGACTCTTGTCAGATACACAGTTCATCCGAGTGACAGCATCCCAGTACCGTGCGGCACTGGTGGCTACCAAAATGGAGCAGGAAGTACAAGGTACAGAGTCCTCATCAGATGTATTCAGCCATGAGTGGCAGAAGGCTCAAAAGAAATCAACAGCCGGTGACGAGGAGCCAGAAAAGGCCGTGGAGGCCCTGCCAAATAATGGAGCAGTCCATGATTTGGGTGGTTCTGATGATGACTCCCCTGAGATTAAACTGCTTCACAAAGATCCAAATGAATCAGTGGCTTAGTGGTCAGTAGGTCATCTCTTCAGTTCAGAGATACATATAATTATAGGGAAGGAAGTGAAGTAAACATAGTACACCTGACAACAATCATTTGTCTATTGCATAAAATTGGAATCTTTTATCGCCATATTGGTGCTAAAACTGTCCAAAATTCTGTTCTGGATTTGCTGGGATCATAAATGTGGTGATTACGCTTGACAGCTTCAAACGTAAAAAGTTGGGAGATTTCCAAAGTGATATTGAGACTTTAGATGTAGATAAATATAATATGAAAAGTAAAAATTAAACAGCAATGTACAGATGTATGAGCATTTGGGCAGATTTTAAAAAGTTTCAGGTATTGACTGGATTTTGTACACAAAAATACAGTCTTTGAAAGTGATAGGTCACCCTTTCCTGAGAGTATTTTTTTTCCATCATTTAGCAGAACCTTTACTAATTTTCAGGTGATTACTATGAGATTTGCTGATCAAGATGCAGACACTAGTTGACACCTCCAAGGTATCTTCCATCTATGTTAATGAGAGCTCTTAGCATGTAGGAGGTTGAATGCTCGGAAAAAATATTTATCCTCCAGATGGTGCGATTGTGAATCTATAACTAGGATTTACCTAGTGAAGATGGTCACTCACTTGTGAAGAAGCATGGTAAGGCTAATTGGGTGAAAAGTATGAGATTCCTTCACAATTAAAAATATGGAGGAGTGTCTTGTACATATTGCGCGTTATATGTACAGTGGATTCAGAAGAACATCTCTTTGGGGTATGAAGTCCTTTATGTTTCTGAAAACTGACAGTGACTTTGTATAAGATGAAGAAATATTGGTGCTACTTTGTTGTTGAAGTCGTAGTGAAGTATGATATCTTTTTGAACTGAGAAAAAATATGTAACGGAAAAGTTGAAAATGGAAATTAGATGAAAATTTCAAGAGGAAGACATGTTAGTCATCACATGATGCATTAGAAAAGATTCGTAAAGCCTCTTGTTTCTATTTGTTTGATTTATGTGTTGATATTGTAGGGTATTTTGCAATTTTTGTCCAAGATGTTGACAACATTGCTACAGTACTTGGTTAATGCAGTAACACTAACAGCAGTGTGATGTATCCTTCAACAGGTAATGCTTGGAGTGGAGGTGAATAATAAATTGATAACATCATATCTTAAGAACAGTTTATGCTGTTTAACATTATTTGGATTGAAAAGGGAGGATTTGGAGGGATGGAGATTGTCCATAATGCAAGTTATTGTTGTAGGGTTGCTTTTTGTAGAATAACAAGGAAAAAGAGGTAAAATCACTGAAAGCAACTCTGCCTTAGCTGGCCATCCATACGTGTCGGACGTGAAATAAACTAAATTTGAAATGTTTCTGTAAATATTCACATTGTTTATGTTTGAAGAAGAGGGTTAAAATTATATTTTGTATGGTGAAGATTAGTTCGTGTGAACATAGCAGCTTTACCGAAACATTCTTGTCTTCCTTCTACCTAAGTATTTTTTAACATTATGTGTGACTGTATGATCAGTGTGTGTGTAAAACTTTGTTTGCCAAGTGCTAGATGTGTAGGATTCTGCCTGAGATGTAGGTTGTCCAAGAATATTTGGGGAGTCCCTCCCCATGTTAAAACCAAAATGTTAAAACATAAGTGGTAAAAATTACCACAGCAGATTACCTTTGCAGATGAAAATATTTCTGTGAAGTCCGTAAAGAGAGACATCTCAGTAAAACAATATCAGCTTAATAAAGTGCCATCATTATACAAAACATCAATAGCACAGTGATCCCCATTTGTTACTACAAACAAAAGGCTAAAAGCATAGCTGTTAAAGACAGACACTCATCACCCCAAGTACAGTTTTGGTAAGGGGTAACCAAAATTCTCCACTGGTGACTGCAGAGAAGCTCAAGAAATACAATGCAGAGAGAACGTTCTGGTTACACATTGGGGTCTTAAATACTCACCAGGATATGGCCTTAAGCAATAAACTAGGTTCATCTCTGCACAAGGAGGAACTTTAGACAGTTTTGGGAAGGGCTAGAAGTGACTTACTGTAGTAGGAAGAAATGGAACTGTCTGGGATGAGGAAACTTGCCCTTTAAGTAAAAGTTAGAACTTAGAAGCACAATTTTCATGGAATCAGTCACCCACAAGAGTGGATTTGCATGCAATGATAGCAGTTTGGGTAATGGGAATAAACAGTACACCAGTCTTATAAGTGTATATGACTAAGTTTGATGCTTTGAAATAATGCACCCATCTCCACAGCATGTTGCATTTGGAAGTTACTGATATGTGAATAAATAGTGTTTTGTGGGGTTTCTACTTTGCATGATGGAAAACATGTCATCTGGCCACCTAATCAGAAAAAAAAAAATAATGTTTTCTTTTTTAATGTTCACCATTGTATGAAATATTTAATACCTTTGTTTGCTGTACCAAACATGTGAGACACTTTTATTCAAATCTACATGAAAAAGTATTCAGACATTCCAACATTATAAAATGTCAAGGACAAAACAGGTTTTCAAGTTATCAAAGAATAACAAAAGGGCTGTAAGGACTTTGCATTACATTCTGTGATTGACAGGGAACCTACTGTAGAAGAATTTCTTGACATAATTAATCAGACTTCAAAATGGAATATCTAGAGTCAAGGAGTGTGGTTCTTCTGCTGGGTCTGGATGACGTATATATAAAGAACAGTTTTTTGCATTTATATAGAATCCCCACACAAAATGCCATCAGGAAATGCTTTTAAAACATCAGCCTAAATGTTAGCAATTTTTCATTTCCCTTACATTTTAATGTTCATGTTTCAAAACATCTCATATGAAGATAAGTCAAGAAATTACTCTATATGAATTTGTTAAATAGCAAAATTTTTGCCTCTTGAACAATACATGAGTTCAAGTGGAGGGGATTGCAGTTGCCCTGTAAGTGTAAAAGAAAATGTTTTGAGACATTTTAAAGGTTGATGAACATTGAAAATGTCAGGGTGGGTAATTTAAGAGCATTTTATGTTTTATTGGCAACCAGTGTGGGTCCTCGAGTGGCAGAGTGGTTTGTTCTAGGCTTCTAGCTGCCCTGTTTCACAAGTGCTTGGGTTCAAATCCTGCTGGAGGTGCATGGGCTGTTTTTATTTTTTCTTTCTTTTCTTTTTTTTTGCTCTGGGTACTCTAGCTTTCCTTCCACAAGGCATAGGCTCGCCATCAAAATCGGTTGCCCAGGTGACAAAGTTGGTTGTGCCTCTGACTGAAGTGCCCTTGGGCAGATGGTTAGTAAACCAACTTTGTTTTTGCTTCTTGACAACCAGTATTGTCCTGGGCTATTGTCATTTGTATGGTTCAGTTGCTATGTTCGTGTTAGTTGCAAAAGTCATCCAATCAGAATCTTTTGTTGTATGTAGGCATCTGTATTTTTCTGTAGGGTGACAAAACCATTTCAATCATTTGATTGATGTTAATGATTTAAACACATGGTACATTGTAAAACTCATATGTCATCCCTTTGTTGTTTCTATATTGTTTTTTTTTCCTTGTAGAAATAAATTTTCCCTTTTTGACATTTCTTTTCTTTCATATTAGTTTAGTAAATGCTAGTGATGCATTTTGTATATTTCATCATAGTGTAAGTCTTTCATACTTGTAAAGGACAAATTTTATCTAAATGAAGATAGTGTAACATTACGTTAAATTTATTTGACAATTTAGTTACGTTTTGGTTTATTGAAGTTACAATCAAAGCTGTGTGCATACATCTTTCCTTGTTCTAAGATTAATGTTTAAAGAGATGTTAGCTGCAATATAAACCCATTATATTTGTTTCTAGGACTGAATAAGTTTAACAAGTCCAGAATATAAAATGAAGTACATGAATAGTTAATTGTCAGCCTTTTGGTGTTAATACTTTATTAGTGTCTTGTCAGACTTACTGACATTACCCTCACAGGTTTTGATTTAGGATTGTGTTTTTCAGTCATCATTAGTGCCAGTCAGGAGCTAGCCTACAAGTTAAACGAGAAAATTCATAGAGGTTGTGCACTGAAGTCATAAAAGGGCAAATTGCCACGCCATGCTGGACGGCAACTTATTGTAATAGGCGAATAATTAGGCGTTTGTTTTTAATTCCCGATCATTCATTTCATCATAATATCGGCTCAAAAGTCTTTCATTAGTAGGGGGACTTCTTGAAGAGACAGATTATACTAGCAGCATACATTAAAAAGCTCATTCTCATCGAGTAAAGAGATATGAAAATCATTCTCTGTGGTTTATGTGTGACCGCAATGAGAGACTTGCCGTCCATTGATGATGTAGCTACAGCCTGGTATATCAAAGGATGATGTCACATGCACGACCTCTATAATAGAGGAGAGAATTTCTCAGTGTGCATTGCATATCTTAAGTCAAGTGGCTGCCTTAGAATTCTTTTTGGCCTGGCGTTAAACTCACTGATGATGGGCCTCAGGCTGTATTGAAGTTTGAACCCTGGTCTCTTATGCTCAACAATGCTTTGACCATCTATCATTGCAAGTTCAGTAAAAGGAATGAAAGATAGTCTTTGAGGAGAAATATCACTCTTTTGAAGTTTAAGTTCATAATTGTTAGACTTACTTGGTCCATAACTTTGAGGGCTGTATAGTATAGCAACTTGAACCCTCCCCCTGCAGCATTTATAGCATTGGACTGATATTTCTAATGTGACAAAATGTTATGACAAAGCAATACATTGTTTTGATAATAAATTAAACATTTCAAATTTCATTCCATGAATACCTACTATCCTTTTGGTTCAGTGTGTTCCAGCTGTTTCTTGTGCAGGAAATAAAATGCAGTTTGAAGGAGTAGAAGTCATAGCATTTGAAAGACAGATTTATCAGTGGGACAAATCATAGGCGTAGGAAGCGGGAGGGGGGGTTGGGCTGGGGGCTTAAGCCCCCAGTCAAAAATGTGAGGGGGCTGAAGTATGCTTCTGCCCCCAAGCTCCAAGGGCAAACATCCCTTATTTGTCTCTTCTGTTAGAAATGTCAAAAATTTGCAGTAATTTTCCTTAAAGCTTATCCAAAATGTTGCACCAAATTGCATCTGAGGACCTCAAATACCCAAAAAATTTCCAAAGGGGAGGGGGACACCCCATCCCCTTAGACCCCTCCCCAGAACAGCGATCCAAAACAAGGTTCAGCCCCCCCCCCCCAGTCTGGAAAAGCTTCCTATGCCTATGGGACAAAGTAGTATTCAATATTGGTTGTGTTGGTTACTATACCAATGTCTCCACTTGTCTCCTAGTCATAATACACCCTGAAAGATTTGATGGATGCTTAACATTCTTGTGTCAAAAAGACTCTTCAAAACCTACATGAGGTTGTTTCAAGAGAGTGATTGTCACAGAGAGTTGCTAGTTTCTGTATCTCAAAGCTACTTGTTATGGTACAGTACATCAGTTGATATGTCAGCCATGTAATGTTTACTTGTCTATGACATAAGTACAACTGCTGGGCAGATAGTCATATAGTCCAGGTGCTTCTCTTGTGTCACTGTTTTCAGCAAAAAGAGAAGAGTTGCTTTCAGATGCTAACTTTGGGCAGTAGGTATATACATACAGTGTTGAAAATTCCATCCCAAACTTTTGTTGGCCTCATGTCACACTGTTTCACACATCAGCATAGGCATAGGAGGCTGGGGAGCTGGGGTTGCTGCAGTCCCCCCAATCAAGTATTTTTGTGAAAATTCGGGCAATATGCTGAGAATTTTTTGGACACCTACTGAAAAAAAATGCAGTGATTTAGCTAAAGGTAATCAATAGTTTAAAAAACCCCTTGGTAATTAAAGTTCTGATATGAATTGCACCAGCACCTATATACTCAGTATTAATTAACTAGTGTGGTTTTTTTAATGCTTATAGTCTGATTATCAGTGGTGTATTTAGGGGGGCCATTGGGCCATGCCTCCCTCACTGATGCCGATGTTTTTTGTACCCAAATATGTTAATTTTTTAACACAATTTTACTTCAAAGGTAGCATATGTGGCATCAGATTGCATGTAAGGACACCTAATTTTTCAAAATTTTCGAAGGGGAGTGGGACCCCCTCCCTTTAAACCCCTCCCCCAGGCTGGCAATCATACAACATAATGTATGCCCCCCCCCCCCCCCATGAGAGAAATCCAAAAAATTCTAATCAATATGAAAAGGTAGTAACAAGGCAAATGGTTGTATGTAATTGGCACGTGGTGTGGTAAAACTGATGCTTGCCTATATATATATACATATGTACATAAACATGTTGAATGTGCATAGTGTGCGCGGAAATTTTTGGTTATATTTTTAGGGCAAGTCTTAACAGCCCCCACCCCCACCCCCAAATCAGCTTGGGCTCCTACACCCATACCTCAGCTCCAAAATTTTGCTGTTGTATGTTACAGTCTTAGTGTCAAATAGCAACTCCCAGGTGCAAAGTATGAACAAAAGTCTGTGCATGGTTGTACATGAAAACAAAGTTGTTTTAAAGACGAAACTTGGCAATTTCAAAAGGTACATACTTTGTCCAACAAAGATGTATTGATTTGGTTTTCCGTAGTGGTTTCTTGTTGTTATAAGTCATGATTATACCTTAAAAAAGTGGTCCTAAGCATCTCTGAAGAAATCAGATCTTCAAAGCTGCTTTGGTTATATACATTGATATTCATTTATACAAGTATAGTATACCTAAAAGAGAAGAAAATAGAAAAGAAAAAGTTGTTCTTCTTTTCTGTTGTTTTTTATTTGACATTATATCTCTGCTTTAAGAAAATCACTGGTCAGATATTTTATTGCCATATACACTTGGTATAATATAATAACCTGAATACAGCAAGAATCGTCTAGACAGAGACAAGAAATGCACACACGTAATGGTCCACCATTTACAAGCATATACCCTCCCTTAAATGCCCTTACCCTGATTAAATTGTATTACAGGGTGGTACAATCAGGAAAATCAAGGAGAAATACTCCCAGTTGAGGAAAACTGAAGGAATTTGACAGGCCAAAGACAAAAGATGTTACTGCAAGTCTTCTGCCATATGGCTGATAAGCTACAGTGGTTCTTCCAACAGCATTTATTCAATGCACATATTTCTAAAAGAACTTTGGAAATTTTAAAGGGAAAAATGCCTAAAATTTTGCTACTTTTTAATCTTCACTTGGGAATGCTGACAGAGCCTTGTTATACACTGCTATTATGGATGTTGGTTTGTCCATTATTGAATGTCAAGTTTGATTTAGAGACTACAGTACACAGGGATCTTCTTTTTGGACAGTACCTACTACATTTACAAACTTCACAAGCTGCCAGTGTGGAAAGTATTCTTTCTAAATGCCCACTTCTTATAAAGCAAACTACATTACAACTTGCTTTGAACAAGGAAAGTTCCTTAAGCTTATTAGTGGTAACCAGGTCTGGAATTGTTCATGTACATATTGACTGAATTTACTAGGTGATAATGTCAAGGATACAGTACCCATACCAAATGGTTCATCAATACTAGCCTGGTCAATGATAACCCTTAAGTAGTCTCTTCTATGGCTGCTGCAGACAAGGTACCCCACAGGTTCCCTTACCCTGCACATTTAATTCCTGGACAGGAAGTATCAAGATAAAGCATCATGATGGATAATACGATGATCCAGCCAAGAATCTTGCCTGTATCTAAGATTACATGGTCACACTATAACTGTTATTTGTAATGGTTCAGGCTGTAGCCAAAGATGAGAAATTTATTTTGGTCATGTCATGCCCACTTAAAGAATGTCACGGATAGAGTATGGTAATCAATACTTGCTTGGTCAATGATAACCCTTCATCAATACCATCTCTCTTTAGGCAGCTGAAGTTGCACTGTGCCCAAATGACAAGTTACCCCACAAGTTCCATCCCCTACACACACACACACACATACATTTAACACTTGGATGGAGGAGGTATCATCATAAAGCATATTGATGGAAAATGTAAAAGATTCAGCCAAGAACTGAACCCACATACCAAAGAGCTATGGCCATACTATTTTAGAACTATTATTTCATCATGAGGCACGAAGTTTTCTAGCAGAACTTTACATTCTTGAAATCCCTCGATTGCAACCTCCCATCTTTTTGGTATTTAATTAGCACATTCAATTCCATTGTAGAATATAACCATCAACAGGCTATCCTCTCTCTCTCAATGTCACATCCCAGACTAATGTAGTATGTTAATTATGCAACTTATATTTTGAATACTGCAATTCTTTCTGTCAATTGTACTTTTATGAATAATGTATGTATTAAGCAAGTCGAAGTAACCTTGTTTTTTTCTGGAAAAAACACTATTAGCCAACACAGAATGCAATGTACTGACTTTACCATCCGGGGCTCAATGTGTTGTTAACACTGGTGTTGATAAGACAGTTACGATTCTGCTGAAAAAATATCCGACATCCAATCACTGAAGAAATTATTGACTGACAATATTTTAAAATAGGTAAACTTCACCAGTCTCTGTCTACCTCTGGTATACACACATGAAACAAAACATTTCCTCAAACTCTGATTTCTATGTAAAACAGAACATAACAACTCAAAAAAAAGAGCCAGGTCTATTTGTGGTTATCAAGAGATGTTTAACACAAACTATGTACAGCACACTGTGTCCATAAAGAGGAGCTTAAAATATTCATTGCACTTAATATGTAAACCCAAAGTCATGACGAAGCTAGATGTAACTGACTCCCTTTCACAAAACCAGTCTTTCTTCATAAAAATAAAAACAACAAAATGTCAAAAATGTTTCCTTCTGACCTATGACAAGCACTGTTCCCATTTGACATTATATTTTTATATGACTAAAGTAAGCAGTTTTAATTTCTCTTGCTCCTATAGGAATTTTATAACAGGCTTTGGCTTTAAATCTAGCAAGTTGCAATACTAACCTAAGCTAGCAACCTGTTAGATATAATGGTAAGATACCATGGTAGCATGTTATGCTTGCATACAATGAACCAATCTGTCACAATGACTGACTTGTTTTATTAAGTCTCAGTCTTCAGATATCTTGATTAACATTTTCTTGGTTTGACCTCATGTTACCTCAGATGACCTTTGACCTCCCCAAAACACAGCAGCATTCTTTCTCTGGATATACAATGCAGATGCATGTAAGAATGAACACGATCCACACTTCCTACCTTGAGATACTGTTTTGGCAAGGTTTTCAGTTTGACCTGCAATGACCTAAGATGACCTTTAACCTCCATCAAACACATTACAGTCTTCCTCTCAATATGGGGCATCCACATACCAAATATGAGAACTTCTGGTGTTAACCTTTACGACATATGTCAACAAACTAAGCATAACGAACTAAATATCACAAACATACAAATGCACATACAAACACCATCATGAATGTAAAGTTTTCTCTCTTTTCAACAAAATAATCACTTTTTGATATTCTTTGTGCCAATCCATCTAAGTTGTGCTGCTGCTTGTCTCATTATTACTTTCTGTCGGGGTGCTTACACAGAGTTATCACTCTAAAGCCTCATACAACCACTACCACCATCCATCCCACATACTCACAAGCTCCATTTCATCAACCAAAAAGCCCAAAGGCTTAGTGATTCCTTGCCGAAAAGGAGGGTGCTTTGTTACACCAAGGTTCATTCCTCATGTTTATACTTCTGTACTACATCATTTTTTACGATGTGTTCACAATTAGAGCCCTGCTGACCTCACATGACCTTTGAACCCCACCAAAACTTGAAAAACAAAAAATATAAAAAAGAAAAAAGAAAACAAACATGTCTTAGAAGGGATTTGTCTGTGCTTCCTTCCTTGTAATGTCATGTTTACAATGTTTCAGTTTTTGACCTCTGGTGACCTCAAATGACTTGTGCCCTCCACCAAAAACAACAGGGTTTCTCCTCTCAACATGACAAATTTACATAAAAATTATGACAAGCATCATTTATCCAAGCTTCCTATCTGGAGATATCGTGAACAAGATTGTCAGGGTTTGACAACTGGTGAAACCTTTGACCCCTGCCAAAAATAGTAGGGATCTTCCCCTCACCATAAGGCATCTACACATTCAGTATAAAATTTCTTCAAGCTCCTACCTTGAGATTTCGTGTTAATAAGGTTTTCAGAGTTTGACCCCCGGTGACCCCAGATGACCTCTGGCCTCCACCAAAAACAATAGTTTTTCCTCTTTCCATAATGCATCTACATACCAAACATGAAATTCATCCAACTTTCTACCTTGTGTTATTGTGTGAACAAGGTTTTCAGAGTTTGACCCCTGGTGACCCCAGATGACCTTTGGCCTCCACCAAAAACAATAGTTTTTCCTCTTTCCATAATGCATCTACATACCAAGCATGAAATTCATCCAAGCTTTCTACCTTGAGTTATTGTGTGAACAAGGTTTTCAGAGTTTGACCCCTGGTGACCCCAGATGACCTTTGACACCAAGGTTCTTCCTCTCAATATGGGGCATCTATGTATCCAGTCTGAGGACTGTCATAGTTTCCCTTCTTGAGATATCGTGTTAACGAGCAAAGTGTCACAAACACACACACATATACACACACACACATACACACACATACATGTTTTTGGCGTCAATCGGGGACACACGTTTTTAACAGTGAAAATGTGGATATCCCCACTTGGGGTGTATCCACACTTCACTAGGGAAAAAAACGCTCATGTCCCCAATTTACATGTACTACACGCATACACACACACTCTGGCACCAACCCATGATATGTGTCCTACTGATAGGTTCACAACATGTAAAATGGGGAAAACGCCAAAAATGCTCAAACTTACTGAGACACATCTTTGAAAGGTGCAAAATCCAATTTCATGGCAAATTTTGCATTCGGGAATTGGGGATATCCCCACTTGCAGGTGTATCCACACTTGCCCGGGGAAAAAAACGCTCATGTCCCCGATTTACATCTTTTACATACGCACACACACACGCCACCATGAATGCATAGACTCCTTGCCTGCCTTCCGCAAGGAATCAAAAAGACTGATTGTTAGTCTGAGTTATGCCGTTAGAAAGAAACTGTTAAATTTTGATTATTGCAGTCTGTTTAGTGCCATTCCTATGTCATGTAATGATAGGTTCATGCTTCATTCTAATTCCCACAATTCTGCTAATACCCCAGACCTTCGAGAGGCTTTGCTCCCTGGTCCTCCACTGGAGCATTGGCCTTGGACCCCTTCAGGAGCCATAAGGTGGGGCCCACTACCTCACACCCTTTGAGGAGTGCTCTTGCTCTTGTCATGACATCTTTGGCATTGTTAATCATGTTCAGTCCTTAACTACCCCTCAGACTTCACCCCTGATACTCGAACACTGTACAGATGTAATGATAAAACAAATACCACATAGGCTGCCCATGTGTGCGACCTGTGAACTGTGCCAGTGACAGTCAGCCTCAAAAAAGCTAGTCGGTCTAAAACTAATCCACACCTGCTTGAAATCTGGTGAAGGTACAACCCTGCGCTTAGTACATCAATAGATTCTTCAAAATTGCTCTCTACTGAAAGGGATCGGGAGGACACATGCACTTCTATTTCAAAGCCGTGCCTCGTGAAATACAATTTTACCCTCCAAACAACCCGTCGCTAAAATGGGATGTGTTGGTGAAAATTTTGAAGTTACCACTGTCCTTTGATGGCTCAAGAGCATGCACTTCTCTGTCAGTGTTTTTGATTCCCCCACTTTGGGATTTATATCGCAGAGTTCCCTGCAAATATCATCAAAACTGAGGAGCCTAATGCCGAATCCGAAGGAAGAACAAATGAATCGTCCATCCGGACTAACACTGATTTCCTTGATATATCCACGGCCATCATTTGGTTCTGACACATGGTACAATAGTCTCTGTTTTGGAACAAATGGTGTATTGTTTTTCCTCTGTTGGTCCACTGTGCTTTTATCAAAATTGAAGCTGTCCTCTTGGATATCATGCACACAGGTCCACTTGAAAAGGAAAAAGAACAAAAGAATGCATTATTTGCAGAAATTAAGATTTTGACAAAAAATATAAGGAGTTAAACCAATTATGAACACTGTCAACACAGAGAATTCTTGCAAACTTATAGACCTAAAATAAATGTACTGGTCTAGTCTTTTTCACCAAGTATTTTAATCTACTTTTGCTATCTAAATCCACCCTCTAAGTCTGCAACAAAAATTTGACACCACACTCCTTTGACAAGCAAATGTAATTATCTGTCATAATGTATGACAACAGACAACCTGCAGTGTTTCATAGACCCTTTTCCAAATAGCAATTGCAAAGGATTGTGGGATAGAGTTTTGGTACACGTTTTTGGCCACAGTAAAATGCCATTGACAAGAATGTCGCACACCAAAAGTCTGTCCCACAATTCTTTGTAATAGCTATTTGGAAAAGGATCAATTGAAAAGTTAAATTCTCACAAGAAAGATAGCATTAACTGCTGTTTGATAAGGCCTTTAAGAAAAAGTTAAAAAATTTTTTAATTTTATCAACTCCTTGATTTGCTTTTAATGTGAAATCCTTATTCTGGAACTAATAGGTGATCTGTAACATTTAGCTAATGCTTCAAAATAAAGTTGGGGCACATACTTCATATTATCCTTCTTACCTCGGAATCTTCCATTTCTGATGTAAATCTTGACATCATACACCATCCCTGGGGGTGAACCACAAGGGAAGAGATGCACCACGGGAAACTCTCCGGAGGGAAATCCATTACAAGTTCAACCCTATTCCGCTTTTGATGGAAAACATGATTGGATCTGTGGTCCAGGAGTTCTTTGGGGTCCTTCTCTTGAAGAAGTAAATAGTAGTCATCAGAGACAAAGTTCTCAAGGTCTGTCGTAAGAGTTGAAAGGTCCAGGTCATGAATGATGACATAATACCCAAGGGAAGTGGACAGAATCATTTTGTTATCATCTGGAGTAAGTCGTGTTCTCATTAATCTTTCCAGACGGAGTAACTCTGTTGGTTTGGCGGCCTCAGAAGAGTAACTGCCAGGAAAGAGAAAGAAAAATGAAGACTTGAAAGGTCAGCCAAAGCTGAGTGTAATTACAGTATAGCCACAATTACTTCATGAGATTTAAATTATAGTCAGGTATACAGCTCCAAGGAGATACCGCTCCAGCTTGACCGACTGCATGATCATGTTGTAGAGCATCCGACTTGCAGCCAGCAAAGTCTGGGGTTCAACTCCTGGTCAGGTCATACCAAAGACTTTATAAAGATGGAACCTACTGCCATTGTGCTTGCTGCTCAGCATAAGCAAATGGAGTAGGGAAAACAAGCCAGTGAGCCACAACTGGAAAAAAGGCCATTCCCCCCCCCCCCCCCAACTCAAACCAATTGGTTAGAAACTGAGCTGTAAAACCTCATCTAACTCTTACTCCAAGGAGATAAGCTATGGAAATCAATAAAGTTGAGATGTGTGTAGCATAGTCTTTTAAAAGGTGTGACAACTGATGCACTTTTTAAATTTTTTAACTGATACTCTCTTACCATAAATATATTTCTATCATAAAAGAATTTCATCTCTGAGAGGTGTGTACATACTTGTACATACTTCCAAAAGAAAACTATTTTAAAGTTACATAAAGCAATCACTCACACCTAATGAAACTACTAGTCAAAATGGCAAGTTGTGGCTATTTCCTTACAGGGGATGTGCCAAGACAGCTACAAGTGGCCCACTTGGTGCAAACTAATGCATTGATGTAGCAAGAAGGGGGGGGGGGGCGGGAGGGTCAGTGTATGTCTGCAAAGGCTATTAAAGGTAAACAGTGATCTAGTAGCTAACACAAATAAATGAATTTACTCTCTAGGGACTTTCCAGCCGATGGCATTATTACTCAAATTTAACATGCTGTATATGAGTAGTAGATACAATATTTAAAATACCCTTAAACTCCAAAAGGTTATCAAATGAAAAATACTTTATCAAAACCTCACACATAAGATGCAATGAGTTTACTTCAGACAATGGTCATACATCCTACAGGGCAAGTGTTACTGCCACATACAACAGGATTAAATGTAGGTCAAATACGACTGAACATGAAAATCAAAATCAACTGGCCTAACATTTTCCTCTTGAAAATGCTTGTTACTTAAGTTTAGAACATCTACCGTTTATAATCTAAACCACTTAACCAGAAAGCCAAAAGGCTTAGTGATTCCTTGCCATATAGATATATTGTAACAAACATGAATCACCCACATGACAAGCATGTGATCCCTCATAGTTATCCTACTTAAGATATCATGTCAATAAGGTCAAAAGCTTTCAAATCTTGTGACCCAAAATGACCTACATGCTAAATATAAACAATCCACTGGCTAAGAATGAGATCCCTCATAGTTACCCTCCTTTAAAATATGATGTTTACTAGGTTTTGACCTTTTGTGACCTCAAATGACCTTTGACCTGCACGAAAAATAATACTGATCGTCTTCTCAATATGGTCAATACACAAGGTAAGTATGTGATCCCTCACAGTTACCCTTCTTGAGATATCATGTTTACAAGTTTTTTGACCTTTTTACCTCTGGTGACCCCAAATGACCTTTGACCTCCACCAAAAACAATAGTGATCATCTACTCAATATGGGCAATCCACATGCTAAGTATGAGATCACTCACAGTTACCCTTCTTGAAATATCGTGTTTACAAGGTTTTGACCTTTTTACCTCTGGTGACCCCAAATGACCTTTGACCTCCACCAAAAACAATAGGGATCATCTACTCAATATGGGCAATCCACATGCTAAGTATGAGATCACTCACAGTTACCCTTCTTGAAATATCGTGTTTACAAGGTTTTGACCTTTTGACCTCTGGTAACCCCAAATGACCTTTGACCTCCACCAAAAACAATAGGGATCATCTACTCAATATGGGCAATCCACATGCTACGTATGAGATCACTCACAGTTATCCTTCTTGAAATATCGTGTTTACAAGGTTTTGACCTTTTGACCTCTGGTGACCCCAAATGACCTTTGACCTCCACCAAAAACTGTAAGGATCATCTACTCATTACAGGCAATCCTCATGTCAAGTATGAGATCCCTCACTGTTACCCTCATTGAGATATAGTGTTTATAAGGTTTTGACCTTTTTACCTCTGGTGACCAGAATGACCTTTGACCTCCACCAAAAACAATAGGGATCATCTACTCAATATGGGCAATCCACATGGTAAGTATGAGATCCCTCACATTTATCCTTCTGGAGATATCGTGTTTACAAGTAATTTCCAGCATATTTACTATTTGACCCCTTGTGACCCCAAATGACCTTTCACCTCCACCAAAATGAATAGGGATCATCTACTCATTATGGGCAACTTACCTGCCAAGTATGAGATCCCTCACAGTTACCCTTCTTGAGGTATCGTGTTTACAAGGTTTTGACCTTTTGACCTCTCGTGGCACCAAATGGCCTTTGACCTCCACCAAAAACAATAGGGATCATCTACTCAATATCGGAAATCTACCTGCCAAGTATGAGATCCATGGGAGTTACCCTTCTTGAGATATCGTGTTTACAAGCCAAACCGTCACATACACACATACACATACACACACACACACACACGCACACACGCACACACACACACACGACATCACCATCGCATAGATTCCTTCGGCCTTCAGCAAGGAATCAAAAACACCCCAAAAATCTACCAGACTCTTCACGTAAAATTTTGTGCAATTTATACTGATAATAAAAGAAAGTTAAACTTAAAATCAGTCCCCACTAAAAATTACACTGAGGCTCATTAAATGTTATTTACTTGTGTTATTTTCACTGGCAAAAAGCACACACACACATCATATAAATTTACTTGTGATGAATTCCCTAAGGCAAAGAAGTACAGTGCCTTAGGCGTGGCCTATCCTAAACTAAACTAGTTTGACTAGAAGTACAGGAGAGTACTATAGGCATCAAAACCACAAAATGTGTTGAGCTATTCATACACTTAGCTAACCTGTTTATATCCCAAGCATAAACTTTGCCATCAAATGCCGAGGTTATTAACTGTCCAGTACGTTGACTGTATTCTATACTTTTAACCCAGTTTCGGTGTCCTTTCAGCTCTGACACTTTCTGTCTCAAGTTGCGGTAATCCCACAATGCAACAGTGCAATCATCAGAGCCAGATGTAAAGGTTCTTTCATCTAAAAATCTGAAGAAATGAATTGAACATGCAGAGTATTTTAGAAAATGCTGCAAAAGTCTGAATCAATATTGCCAGATTACTACAGGGTTCCTGCACTTTCTGGGGAATCAATTTTCATGACTTTTCCATGACTTTCCCAGGACCAAATAAAGAATTTCCATGACCTTTTTAGGCAATTTTCGGCAAGCAGGCAGTATTAAATTTGAGGTGAAGAGAATGAATTTTGATATTACGAGTGAGAAAATATTTTGATATAATGAGTAAGAATGGAACTATGTCATTTGTGAAAATTTCCATGACTTTTCCAGGACTTCAGACAATTTCCCTGAATTTCAAAACTTTTCCAGGCCTTGAAATGATTTTCCAAATTTTCATGACTTTTCCAGGTTTTCCATGACTGCGGGAACCCTGGTACTAGCACAGCACTGGTTTAAACTTCCCAGAAATGGAACACTGCTACTTAGCACTAGCACTGCACAATGCCACCAAAGTTTTTGCAAATGGGCCCCAAATTTTTTCAATGCCATAAGATGGTTGTATTTGCTCCAAGAAATGTGGCTAGTAAGGCACCAATTTACACCCTTCTACCATACTGTACTATTCAATGCATTCAAATACATGCCCAAGCAGTTGATATTTTCATGAACACTACATGTGCAGCTGTTACAGCATGATCCAACTTTTTACGGTCTCTCTGCAAATGAAAGTCGCCTATGGAGAAGCCCCATTGATGCACAGTGTAGACTGTGTTATGCTTTTTTCCACAGCATTTCCTCCCAAAGGTTGTACACTACTTGATGATGCTTTTTCCAAAATAAACCCCTCAAGGTATACCAACATTACAACTGTCCTTGGAATGAAGGTTAAACAAAGGATAACATTAACACATCTCATGAGTTCCTCTTTCCATGCCACAAATTTGCATATGTTGCTCAATGTTTATTCATGATGTTAGTGCAAAAACAATAAGTGCCATGTAAAATGGTCAATTTTTGATAGATTTTGATGGGAGTTTTGACTACTTTTAATGTTTTTAAAGCTTTTACATGAAACAACCAGGTATGAAATTATATCTACAGACCTTTAAGTTTACATACTGATCTCTGTATTCACAGTAATGCAAAGCTTGCAAGTGCAAACCATTCTCAATGGAAATTTAACAACCAAATAAATCACTGCTGCTAACTCATACAGTACTGTGACCCTATCACTGCACTTCGAAAACTTAAAAGCTTAAGTATGGTACTGTAGTGTAAAGTTAACTAAATTGCCATTTGCTAAAAAATACACTGAACATAAATTTACATGCTCAATGACTTCTGCATGTCATTTATAAAAGTCCAGTGCTAAAAACACAAACTGTACAGTAGTTGAATTAGGCACAAACTATCTATGAGAATACTTAAACCTTACACTGTAGAACTGTTCAAGTTAAGACAGAAATGTCATTTCATTTATGGGCTAAGGGTAAATACTGGGACTTATGGTAAGTACTTATATGGAGGAAAATTACATGTTTGTGTGAAATACAGTACCCTACACAGTGTGCCTAGTTATATTGGGTGGGTATCAATCAGTATTAAGACAGGCTTCGACAAATTCTATTTTCATTACTTGTTCATCGGGCAAGCTGTTCTCTTATTCTACCTGTCCACATGAATATCTACTTGTCCCCTTTTAATAGGCCTTTAAACTCCTTTGTGGAGGAGACTTTACAAGAGTACTTGCCCAGCGGGATATGATATTGAACAATGCACTTGCCTGAGTAACTTTTTACTTGTCCCCCGACTGTCGGGCGGGGGATTTGTCGAAGCCTGATTAAGATACATTTCAACAATGTACACATCACAAACATGAGAAATATAGGCAGATACTGTACCAATGTTGAACACCATTGACCTATCCAGTAATAAAATAAAGAATTTAACATCAAGATTCTACAGTAACTGATTGGGCTACAAATCAAATATGTCCGAAAATGCAAAATTGAGAGGAATCTTACTGTACTTAATGTACAGTCGTTTTTCTTCGTGTCAAGATTGATTAAAGAGGAGAGAAAACAAAAAGAAAAAAGTCTCACCTAACACAATTTACACAGTCTGCATGAGCTTTAGGTACACAATGAATTTGACGCAGAGAAAGAGGATCATAAAACTTGATTGCATTGTCTTCACATGCTGCCACCAGAATCTTCCTAGAAGATCAGAACAAGAAAAGAGAGCACTGTAAAATATACTGATTACTGATCTTTTTATACCTAACCAAAATAAGTTAAAGGCACTGTCTGGTAGCATTTCGAAGACCCCTTATAAGACAGAGAAAATTTTTTCATTATATGTCATCCAAAACTCCATTCCTAACTCAAGGACCCTTATTGAAGACTGGTTACTTTGTCAAGGAAAAGGTTCAGGTTTCCTCAAGGTCACAGAGCATAATGTTACCAGATGGGAAAATTGCTTCAGATTCCTTTTTTATTCTTTGTAATTGAGTAGGCCTACCTTGTTTGTCTTTGAAATCTGAAACTGTCTGAATGTTTAGATATTTTTCTGTGTTGATATAGTGTAAAAATATTCCATACTTATGGTACAGCAAATAAAGTTATGAAATATTCAATGAACAGGTAGGGCTGTGAAGGTTTAGCTAAATTACTAAACGTTTAATCGCAAAATTTTGCGATCGTTTAGCGATTAATCACAAGTACCTATGATCAACATAGAGACTCCAAACGTGCTCTTGAACATGATGAATATGTAAAATGTGTTAGTGACGTCTGGTCTGGGGGACATAGTTTCCATGAACCTCAAACATGGATCCTCATAGAAGCTCAACTTTGATGTCGTATGTTTACGTGTGTGCCATTTGTATATAATTATGTATTTCACTTTTTCAAAAAGAGTTAAAGTGAACATCTAATTTTCTGTAATGCCTGCAGATTGTTTTTTATTTCATATGGAAAAACGGGTATTGCGATTAATTGCTGGTAGCTTTGTACTAAATGTTTATTACACACGCGATCGTTTAGCGATTAATCGCTAAACGGTAACAGCTCTAGAAACAGGTATCAACCTAATAAGAAATACAACCAGAAAGCCAAAAGGCTTAGTGATTCCTTGCCGAAAGGGGGTGCTTTGTTACACTGAGGTTCATCCATCAAATTTATACTTCTCTTCTACATCATTTTTTATGATGTGGTCACAATTTGACCCCTGCTCACATCAGCTCATGTCACATGACCTTTAAACCGAAACTTGAATAACCACAAAAAAATGAAAAAAAAAAAAAATAAATAAAACGTATGAGAAGGGATTTATCTGTGCTTCCTCCCTTGTAATGACATGTTTACAAAGTTTCAGTTTTTGACCTCTGGTGACCTCAAATGGCTTGTGACCTCCACAAAAAAACAATAGGGTTTTTCCTCGCACCATAACACATCCACATACTTAGTATGAAATCTATCCAAGCTTCCTACCTTGAGATACTGTGTAAACAAGGTTTTCAGACTTTGACCCCTGGTGACCCCAAATGACCTTTGACCTCCACCAAAAACTATACACTTCTTCCTCGCACCATAACGCATCCACATACTTAATATGAAATCAATCCAAGCTTCCTACCTTGCCATATGGTATAAAAAAGGTTTTCAGAGTTTGACCCCTGGTGATCCCAGACGACCTTTGACCTCCACCAAAAATAACAGAAATCTTCCTCTCACCATACCACATCCACATACTTCGTATGAAATCTATCCAAGCTTCCTACCTTGAAATATCATGTAAACAAGGTTTTCAGACTTTGACCCCTGCTGACCCCAGATGACCTTTGACCTCCACCAAAAACAATAGGGTTCTTCCTCTCACCACAACGCATCTACATACCAAGCATGAAATCTATCCAAGCTTTCTAACTTGAGATATCGCGTAAACAAGGTTTTCAGATTTTGACCCCTGGTGACCCCAGATGACCTTTGACCTCCACCAAAAACAATAGGGTTCTTCCTCTCACCACAACACATCTACATACCAAGCATGAAATCTATCCAAGCTTTCTACCTTGAGATATCGTGTAAACAAGGTTTTCAGATTTTGACCCCCGGTGACCCCAGATGACCTTTGACCTCCACCAAAAACAATAGGGTTCTTCCTTTCACCACAACACATCTACATACTAAGCATGAAATCTATCCAAGCTTTCTAACTTGAGATATCGTGTAAAAAAGGTTTTCAGATTTTGACTCCCGGTGACCCCAGATGACCTTTGACCTCCACCAAAAATGATAGGGTTTTTCCTCTCACCACAACGCATCTACATACCAAGCATGAAATCTATCCAAGCTTTCTAACTTGAGATATCGTGTAAACAAGGTTTTCAGATTTTGACCCCTGGTGACCCCAGATGACCTTTGACCTCCACCAAAAACAATTGGGTTCTTCCTCTCACCACATTGCATCTACATACCAAGCATGAAATCTATCCAAGCTTTCTAACTTGAGATATCGTGTAAACAAGGTTTTCAGATTTTGACCCCCGGTGACCCCAGATGACCTTTGACCTCCACCAAAAACAATAGGGTTCTTCCTCTCACCACAACGCATCTACATACTAAGCATGAAATCTATCCAAGCTTTCTAACTTGAGATATCGTGTAAACAAGGTTTTCAGATTTTGACCCCCGGTGACCCCAGATGACCATTGACCTCCACCAAAAATGATAGGGTTCTTCCTCTCACCACAACACATCTACATACCAAGCATGAAATCTATCCAAGCTTTCTAACTTGAGATATTGTGTAAACAAGGTTTTCAGATTTTGACCCCCAGTGACCCCAGATGACCTTTGACCTCCACCAAAAACAATAGGGTTCTTCCTCTCACCACAACGCATCTACATACCAAGCATGAAATCTATCCAAGCTTTCTAACTTGAGATATCGTGTAAACAAGGTTTTCAGATTTTGACTCCCGGTGACCCCAGATGACCTTTGACCTCCACCAAAAACAATAGGGTTCTTCCTCTCACCACAACGCATCTACGTACCAAGCATGAAATCTATCCAAGCTTTCTAACTTGAGATATCGTGTAAACAAGGTTTTCAGATTTTGACCCCCGGTGACCCCAGATGACCTTTGACCTCCACCAAAAACAATAGGGTTCTTCCTCTCACCACAACGCATCTACGTACCAAGCATGAAATCTATCCAAGCTTTCTAACTTGAGATATCGTGTAAACAAGGTTTTCAGATTTTGACCCCCGGTGACCCCAGATGACCTTTGACCTCCACCAAAAATGATAGGGTTCTTCCTCTCACCACAACGCATCTACATACCAAGCATGAAACCTATCCAAGCTTTCTAACTTGAGATATTGTGTAAACAAGGTTTTCAGATTTTGACCCCCAGTGACCCCAGATGACCTTTGACCTCCACCAAAAACAATAGGGTTCTTCCTCTCAATATGGGCCATCTATGTACCAAGTTTGAGAACTGTCCAACTTTCCCTTCTTGAGATATCGTGTAAACAAGCTAAGCCGTCACATACGCACACACACACACACACACACACACACACACACATACACACACGACATCACCATCGCACAGATTCCTTGCCTGCCTTTGGCAAGGAATCAAAAAGCGACATCTAATCAGAGATTTCCCATCAATGCATTGTGGAAGCTGAAAAAATAACATCTTATTTTCCAAAAATTAGTATTTTCCAAATGCAAGGTACAACTGAAATAGGGTTTTCACTGCCTAATGCAGAAAATTTTCCTGTATATTTGGAAACATCAAATTTGGTCACCAGACATGCTTTCAATTCAAGCATTTTTAATACCAGGTTTTACAAAATTGACAGCACTACTTGCAAAACCTGTCACACCCTTGATGTTTGCCACACTGAGGCTAAAAATGGCATCCAAGCAATGGTGAGAGTTGCCATCAGTGACCTTCATTGACATTCATTTTTATTGTGCACTTTTGAGAACTGTGTCAAGCCCCCTTACACCACAAGGGTGCTGTTGTGTCATGCTGACAGGGTATACAATGCCATGACCTATACAACATATGATACCTTTAAAACCAAATTAGTACTACTGTAACTCTATTGGCTTCTGGGAAGAGTAAGTGGAAAGAAAGGTACAATTGGTCAGTTTAGGGTTTTAACAGAATTCTAGAACAATATTAAAGGTACACAGTAATGGCAAGACAGCCTCATATTTTTTTCAGTAAGTCAGTCCTGCCTGGGAAACAATGCCATAATGACTCAGTATAGCCTACGTATCAATAATCTTGCAGGGAAATGTTTTGCTCAATTTATGACATCAAATCAGCAGCAAACTGAAATAAAATCAAGTTTTGTCATCACACTATCCTAGTACTTCTTGTTAAAAGTTGCAGTACACTAACAAAAACCATCAAGGAAGAAACTGAATCATTAACAAAGAAACAAACAATACTGATGTTTATCAAGTTCTGTTACAGAGACAAAAGAAACCATCTTCATCTTTTACGCAAGAATGAGGACGAGAGATTCACTCACCCGCTAGGGGAAAACTCTAGGTTAAAGACTGCACCATACCCCACATGTGAAGATGCTGTTTTGCTGAGATAAAAGTATAATTGGCTCTGCATATCTCGAATGTGCCTTTGGCGCCATGATTGTTTGTAAAACTTCCCAAATCTTCCATGTTTTTGTATTTTTGACAAACCAGTCTGCTGTCCTATACTCCATTCAAAGAAGCTGTCATGGTTATTTTCAGGGGTACCTCGAAGAGACAAATATGACTTCTCCTCTTTTTGATCTATCCTTTGCTCCATGATCATCCTGGTATTGAAAAGTTTCTGCCAAAAGAATTATAACAATGAACCATGCTTTAGAAATTATGAATTTGAATGTTTCAAAATATCATTGCTACACATTCCCTTTTTTACTTAAAAGCACTTGATTTATACTCAGTCACTCTGTATTAAATATTGTTTTGTATTTTTGAACAAGGATGCTTTTTCTTTCTACTTCCTTTATAATTTTATTATTTCCTTTAGTTTGCAAGTACTGTACATACTGTACCTGTCATGTTTCAAAAATATTCTACATAACACTGCACATTTAAAAGTATTATTCTTCATCAAATTAAAAAGTCCTCTCAACTGGAGTTTTGCTCTCTTATGTGATAACTGCAATCAAACATCTGTTAAAAACATCAAAATGACAATTTTGTGCTGTACAGTAGCTTTCCGGAACATGCAGGTAGTGGACGCAAATCTATGACTTACATTCCCTTGGCCTTAGTCCCTTCCAGTACAACCATACAGTACAAGCACAAGGTCTCCTACTTACTAGTGTTTGCACCGGTCCAAAATTGGAACCGGGTACCCAAAGTCGATGGTCGGTGGGGTACCCGGGTACCCAAAAATATAACTTCTGTTAGGCTACAAGTTTGTTATAAAGTCCGAGTCATAAAGTCCGAGTCATAATAAGAAATTTTGCTTTGCACGTTGATATAACACCAACGTATCTTACGTATGGGCAGGGAGTTGCTATTTGTCAAATAGCAACTCCCTGGTATGGGCGTGACAAGTGTTCTTAGGCCTGTGCGTGATAAATTTTGCCAGGAAAAAGTAACATGTTAGGTGCTCTGTCACACGTGCAATCTATGTTTGTGACACTTTGAATCCGGGTAGCAATTTCAGAACCGGGTCCTGACATCGTTGGTCGGGTAACCGGGTACCCGGTGCAAACACTACTACTTACACTTAACATTAGGCCTAATTTACTGCTACTCTTGGGAGTAACTGCAGAATACTGGGCGGTCAATTTCAAAGAACCATTCTGGAGTGGAATCGCAATCCCAGTGGCAGTTTATTTAATGATGGTAAATTTTGAGAAATGTTCAACATACATCTGATCCCTATACTTTTGCGAAAATTATTTTAAGTCCACTGTGCCTCCATTCTGGAGTGGAGTCACTGTCACCATTCCAGTGGCTCTTTATCCAGTCATGGTTATTTTGAGTATGGTTCAACGTACATCCTCCATATACTTTTGGGAAAATTATTTTATTTCCACTGCACCTCCATTCTGGAGTGGAGTCATAGTAGCAGTCCCAGTGGCCCTTCATCCATTGATGGAGTTGCACACTCTTGCACAGAAAAAATGTTTTAAGTCCACCCTGAGTGGAGTCGCAGTCCTGTTCCTCGGTTAAGTGCCCCTCTATTCTGGAGTGGAGTGGCAGTCACAATGGCCCTTCATCCAATGACGGGGTCGCACACTCTTGCAAGGATATTTTAAGTCCATCCTGAGTGGCCCAGTCCTTGGTGATGAGAAAACATGACTCTGGCACTCTTGCATAGATATTTTCCATCCTGAGTGGAGTCGCGGTCCCGGTCCTCGGTGACTGCAACCGTGACTCCACTGGAGTTTGTTACTCTACAGTTTGTTACATCATCATCATGCTGACTGCGATCGTAACTCTACTAGGAGTCTCGGTGACTGGGTTTTGGGGCAGGGTATTCTGCAGTTTTACCCTACTCTGTAAGTTTTAACTGGGCCAACAAAAACGTTAGCCTCAGACTCAGTAACTATTAGGCATTAGGCTGGTCGAAATTGATTTTCTTCTTATTGCAAAGTTAGGTCCTAAAGTCTTAATAAACTACCATAACTTTTCCTTTCCATGTCTTACACTTATATTGCAGTTGTTTTTTATCACTTTAAACCTTGGAAAAGTTCCGAAAATTTGAAATAAAATCATCAACTTGGCCGCTTCTTAACAATTTACTGTAGCGCTCGAAATATTTGTTGACATCTGAATGCCGTGTGCGTAACATTGTGACGTCACGCACAACATTTTGATTACTGTAGTTCCTATGCATATACATGACAACTGCCTCTGCAGGCATTCTATACTCACGTAACGACGTAGCTCATTAGCATACTGTTGTAAACAAAGTTCCAAAGTCACACAGTAAATTTTACAGAGCGGAAAAGTTGCTGATTTCATTTCATATTTTTGGCACTTTCTGGAAATTCTCGGTGATCCAGAACAGCTGCAATACTCTTGTAAGATGTGGAGAAGAAAATTCCTGGTTGTAAATTAGGATTTTTCTTTCAGAATTTGCTGTGAGAAGACAGAAAATTTTAACCATTACACAGACGGCCGACCCCCCCCCCCCCCCCCGGCTATTTTCAATGGTCGGTGTAAGGACTGTGTATAGAGAGCTGTCAACGACCACAGTCCTTTACTGAGGACTATGCTAGGCCTAGCCTAAGTCAGTTTATTGGTTACAAGTTACACTTAGCCTACAGTAGGTTACATGGTTAAGTTGCCTCTTTAGTCTTTAATAAGCAATACCTGAAAGCACTAATGTTAATGACAAGGATATCACACGGATCATGGCCACTATCCGTCCGGCAGACTAGTACAGTCCGATATTAGGAATATTGAAGTATTCATACTTTTTGCTAAACAAAATAAGAGATATTAAGAGAGTCGTTCTCAAAATGTTTTGGTTGCATATTATCCACCTTTATTTTTAAATTGTCTAAGAAGAATTATTTTGAGAACGACTCATCATTTACCATAAAAATGTGAAAGTAATGATTGTAATCCCCTATTTTTCAATGGAATGGAACAACCGGACGGATAGTGGCCATGATCCTATCACACCATTGAGAACTATTTAAGCATAATTATTTGGGGATTTGCGGATGACGTTCTCTCCCTAGAGTAGGCTCATGTCCTAAGTTACTGCACAATATTAATAACAATTTAGGCTATGTACTGCTGACTGTAACCTGTAGTGTAGTCTCGCCTGTTAGGGTAAGGATAGGAAGTATTGGGGTGTAGCCTAGGCCTATTAAAACTTATGCCTTAGTCTTTAGGCTGGAACCAAGAGCTGTCTGAAAACTGTAGCTTCACCTCCTCTAGCAATAACTGTATCCTGTGTTACTCGATGTTCATTTCACGATTTTTATCCGTTGATACACTTGGAACAACCTTGATAATCTTCTTTGTTATAAACATCGCAAAACCTATATCCTATCAGTGTTTCCATTTAAAGAAAACAAAATTCCTGGCATACATTTTCTGAGTTTTCTGAAATTCGACATTTTCGACAATGTTTAAGAACGCCTTTTCCTGTATGCCATTTGTCCTGTCATTTTCACTAGTGACCTAAAAACAAGAGACTCACCATAAATCAACGAGGGGACTAGGAAAACGGGTGTCTCACTTAACATGATACCAGGTAGCTGCCAAGAATCCCTGTCCTACATAGGGATAGTCAGGGTAACCCTAGCTACGAAAACTTCACTCATATCCAGTTCAGGGATAAGTGAAAAGACCATGTAAACGCTTTCCCTTTATAGGGTTACCCTGACTAGTAGCAGGGAATGGTGCCAGGTTAGCCAGGCGAGGAACGGGACAGGGACCATCCCCCCCCCCCCATTTGGAAAGTCGATCGAAAATAAAATTTTACTGTCTGTGAACAAGTGACCCTCACATGTCTCCAAAAGCGACATTATTGAGCAAGATCTGAAATGATCACAAGCAGTGGTGTCACCAGACTTTTCATTCTGGGGGAGGGGGGCACAAGGGGGGGCACAACAGTTCGATGAGGGGGCACAAATAGATAGTGGCGTATGCAGTATGTTGTGTGAACGCCGGCCTGGGGGAGGGGTCTAAGGTGTCCCCCTCCCCTTTGAAAATTTTTGAAAAATTAGGTGTCCTTAGATGCAATCTGGTGCCACATACGCTACCTTTTTGAAGTAAAATTTGTGTCAAAAAATAACGAATTTTTAGGAACTAAAAAAAAAATTATGCATGGATTGAGAAATTCTCATGAAAGTGAAAAAACGTGCATGTGTAATTGCCGAATCAACGATCAAATATTCGTTCCATTGTGGACTTTTCAATTAACGTGAAATTTTCATGATCCACATACTGAGTGATTGAAGTCTTAACGGGATTAAAGGGATCATAGAATTTTGTATCATATGTTTCCCTTTTAAAATTTATTGGAATTATTTTTTCGAAGAAGAAAATGCAGAAAAGTCTCATTGAAATTGCTGGCACTGAGCTTGCATTACAACTAGCAATGGCAAGTTCCATGGCACGTACGAAACAACACCATTCACTGTTTTGGTCAATGAGTTCGCGAGGCAGACATTTCCGCTACACTTTATCAAGACGTATATTCACACCTGTTGAGGCGGCAATGACTATGGATAGATTACAAAGACCGATGTCAGCCTCCGACACAGAGAACACCATGTGTTTTATGAGATGGGCGATTTTTTTTTATTCGAAATAATACAAATTGCTGCCTTTTCTTGTCCTAAGAAGAATCAAATCATATGAAACATGGTAGTCAAATATTCTGACTACAGAACTTACAGGAGATCTATATTTTTTCAAAATCTCAAATCTCAGTTGGGGGCACAAGGGGGGGGGCACAAGGTTTTCCAGGGGGCACGTGCCCCCCCCCCTTGGCGACGCCTCTGATCACAAGACGTTTTAAAGATGAACGTATTTTGTTTTACAATTTTTCCTGTAATTTCGAAAAATTTTGCGCCCTTATAGCGCGCTTCCATCATCAGTTGATTCAGTTCTATGATTTTGCTTATGACACGAGTCGCCGTTTCAAACATGTTGGTTTCATTCAACTGTATACGTGCTACAATTAGGCCTATTGTTCTTCCGTGTAGACGTGATTCTGAAGAAACACGAATTGCATCGATGCGAAGTTCTACCCTCCTTTCCTACCTTTATGAGGATTCTCAATTTAGAATCCCCATCGTGGCAACATATTTTGTAAGAAAATTAAAACTGTCTCAGTGTTGGCCCCAGATGTGGAAGGTAAACTATGCCCCAAAGACGACCCGCTTCCCCGATGAATTTCTTAGTTTTTAGCTTGAGAAGGGCAGATTCTCCAATAAAAACCCAAAATATTCGAACTGTCCTTAAGGGAAACCCAAAATTTTTAATTTTCTTCAATAGATCCCCAAATTTTTTTGGCGCCCTCACCGCCTAAAATTCCGCGTTTGCCATCATTTCGCAACTCTAGGGTCTTCGGGGTCTTCGGGTTGCTGGACCCTCTTCGGGGGGCTTGGGCCGTTGCTGTCGGGCAAATCCAGGCTACTGGCCTGGGGATGAGGCTGGGAAAAGGGGCGCAACAAGGATGGTTGTCCCCTTTCCCCTAGGAATTTTCAAACTTTATTTTAATCACATTGATCTTTGAAATCTTTGGTCATAAAAAATGCCGAAAGATTGTTAAGACGCAACTTATAAGCATGAAAGTGTCATTTCCGGGGGTATTTTTGTCATTTTTCCTTTCTTTGTTCATTAAACGACACCGTGTAACAGCGCTCTGCGCTTAGAGTGCTGTTCCCTTGTTAAAACTTTCTGCGTCATAGTCTCATTGTTTTGAAAAAACAAAACAAAACAAAACAAAACAAAACATAAATTACTCCCGCTTCAAATTAATTTGAATTTGCCGAAATTTCCCATACCTTAAGTGTTTCAATTTCCCCAAAAGGTCTAGTGATGAAACACTTTAATTTATCCAAACAATAATAATTTCCGAAATAGTTGAAACATTGTGCTCTACTCTTATCCTTCCAGCAGTTGAATTTCATACATCAAAATTTTATTTTCTGGAATGTTCTCAAAACTTCCAATGATAAATAAATATTTCAAACCCTGCTTTTCAATTCTCACTTTCAGCAAGCTTAGGGCACCCCACCACTTTATACAGAACATGACCAATTTAATTTGATCAGGGACGAAGCCTGGGCGAAATCTCAAGGCCGGGGGAAGGCAGTTCATGACAACATCCAGTGGCGTACCCAGGATAGTTGGCACCTGCCGGCAAGCGGATCAGGCTTTCTTTGTCACTCAGTGAAGCCCTGAGGGAGGGGTCTACGAGGAGGGGTGTTAGGAGAGGACATGACATTTATGTAAGGTCGCTAAGGTGCAAATTGGTGCTGTCTTTGGCAAAGCTTTGAACTAATTATTTGCTTAGAAATTTATATATTTACCGTAGTGACCTTTCAGAGCCCGGACAGGTAGTCTAACTCGGGCCGGGGTAACACACCTTCTCTTTGAGAAGTTATTGTATATGTAAGATGACTAAAATGCCAAATGTGGTGCTATATTGCTTTCAACTGGTTTACAAGTTCTCATTTTGTACTAATCTTTCTGTATTTTTTCTTTAGCTGGGGGGTGTAAAGGAAGGGTCATGTCTAAGACCCCTCCCCCCTGAGAATCTTTTTGCCTTTGTACGGCTGCTTGAAAACAAAATAGTGCAATCTTTGACAAACCTTTGAATCGATTAAACCCTTTTGGAATGTGATGCACGTAAACCTGCCTGGAGATGAGTTGTACAAGTAGGTATTCGTGGTCAGTTGCGTTGGGTGCAGTCGGATGGTATAGGTACGTAACACATTGCGGAGGGGAATGTAAGTCTATCTACTGTTTATCCATCATACACGGGGGCGAGAACATTGACTTTCTGCAACCGTCGTCTAAATTTGCAAACGCTTCGTTTCTGGCCACATTCATTAAAAAGTGAGTCGCAGCATGGAAGTAGTACTTCCATGGTCGAATTTCCGATGTGGTGAAGACGAAGACTGTCAGATCGCGATGGGGACCGATAGTCGGAACAAGCTGGCACACGCTTCCCCGTCTGCACGCGACTTGTTTTCACTGTCACATTGCAGTCGGGTGGGTACGTGCATGTACGCTGGTTTTCTACTTATAAAGTTGGAGGGCGTTCGTGTTTGCTGTAAATACTTGAAAATGGATATAGTCGGGGATCCAGTCGCCCAAATTTGGAATGAACATGAAATTGTTTGCTAGACTTTTTATTTGTGTCTTATCTGTTAGTATAGATATTAAAATTACTCGAATGGGTGGTCTGTTCTGCCGGAACAATTGCAAAAAAAAGTTGTGGCCATTTTGATACAGGCAATTTTGGCAATTTTAGCACCTGGGGCCATTTTTGAGTACCAGATTCTCTAAAATTATGTATCCCTGCGACCTTACCTTTTCTTAATGGGTAGCCCGATAACCAGGTAAGACGTGAGAAAAATTTCAATTGAATTTGGGAGTTGAAATTTTTTTCACATCTTATACCTGGTTATCGGGCTACCCATAAACAAAAGGTAAGGTCGCGGGAATACATAATTTTAGAGAATCTGGTACTCAAAAATGGCCCCAGGTGATAAAATTGCCGTTTTTCGCCTAAAAGGGCCATATTCGACAGGTCACTACAAAAGAACAGATCAATATTTTGGGAAAAACGTTTAGGATATTGCAGGATAGACTGTCAATTTTACCACTTATACGCCTAAAAAGTTTTAGACCCCACATGTAGGAGTAAAAGAGTGTTTTTTGTGCTAAATCAGCCAAAATGATCAAAATGGCGGCCATTTTGAAGTGGCTGGCTATCCCCCTTTACACATGAAAAAAAAAAAAAATGCGGATCACATTCTTTTCTGATTGTGTGATGTACTGATGCGTACTCTACATCATGTCAAACTTTAACCAAATATAGCAAAAAAAGAAAAGAAAATGCAAACCCAAAAAAGGCTACAAAATTGCCTGGACTATGTACATTATGTGAAGGGAAAGGTCTTAAAATTGACAGTGGTTTCAATAATAAATGAAAGCACCATAGAGATAAACATACTTATGATAAACAGTAGGTGTAGACATCTTCTGTTGATATGAAACACCTAATCACTAGGCATGAGTTTATTGGATGAATGTGCAGTTCATAATTATGCTGAATATTGAAGTGGCCTACCTAATATCTTTTCAAGTTTTCCTAATTCGGCGCTATCTGGATGATGATGGAGTAAAATAATTGTTTCTAGAAACATTTTCGAGGTGAGAACATGGCATATCGGAAACGTTCTGTGAGGACAGACAGTTTGTATGAAAGAAAGTGTTCACATGGAACACCGAACGAGAGAAATGTTCGTAAGTGTAGATGATAATATTTGTGTACAAAATGCATGGGTATCGATCATGGGGGTAGCCTATGGGGTAGGGGTGCCCTGGGTGGGCTTGTGGGGAAAGAGAACAGAGAAACATGCCACCCCCAGTATCTGAGGATTCGTTTTGATACTTTCCTCACTCCATACAGTCAATTACTTGACGAGGGAATCATGTCTCCTGAATATTGAGAACAAATTGCCGCCTTTAACAAATTGAAGGCTTAAAATGTGGAAGGTTCCGAAGGATTTTGCCGGCAAAAATCACCATAAATAAGGTCAAAATGTATTTTAACCATTTGAGAAGAGTTTTTAATTGCATTCCTCAACTCCTGTTTCTTGTTAGGGAATGTATTTTATGTATTGTGGTGATTTATTACCACATTCAGCACACACTGTACGATTTTGTGGATTCATATTTGTTCACATTTTTCAATCATGATGTAAAGAGGAGCATCTATACAAATGGCCATAACTTTTTTTGCAATATTTCTGGCAAAGCAGACCACTTAATCAGCTAACCTTAAGGTATGAATTACCAGAAAATACACAAATTAAAAGTATAGCATGACATGTCAGGTTCAAACTTTTTTAGACGGCTTTTGAGCATGTGGATCCCCGACTAATAGGCCTACACTCTGTATTCCGATGGTTGCAAAGGAGGCTCGCTTTCTGACTCCTGTATACATGTAGTGTCCGACAAACGTTACTAAAATGTCTTTACAATGCTATTTTTGTAGCGCATCGAGCTTATCGAGCGCATCGCGCGCATCCTTCATATGCGCTAATTGTCCAATTATTAATTCAAGAAGGACAGAGCGTGTCTTGGATTATTGCAAAATCCGGTTCAACCTTGACGGTTGTCTATCTTAGCTCCCATTCTTCATAGCCTACCTGCTGCATCATAAAGAATCGAATGACCATTACGGTTAGACCTGTGTGGCTGTTATGAAACAAAAGGGCACACTGCAACTTTAAGGTCTGTTTAGTGCGTATATTCAATGCTGTTTGTAGATAGGTTATTGCTATGATGTAAAATGAAGACAAACATAAGTAAAATGTCAGTGAAAGTGTTATTTTTCAGCGCGCTTAGCCTGCATTTATCTTGTACTCTAGTTGTCCTACCATGACTTCCCATAAAACATAAAACTTAGTATAATTATGGCAATGAGTCCGTAGAAACTCTTTGTCCCTCCCACCACTCAATCCGCTATGTATTGATAGCATTGAATATACGCACTAAAACAGACCGTAAAAGTTGCAGATTCAAATTCAAATCTATGAGGCAAAAAAAAATCATTGGTCAAAAATTCTTGGTCATCGAAAAAGGGGGGGGCGGGGGGGGGCGTGCGCCGGGTGCGCCCCCACCTGGATCCGCGCCTGATATATTTCACAGAAATCGCAAATACTGCGTGTCACTCGAATTAACATAGATTTGTTCAGCCATTTATACATTCCTCATTATGCTTTATTCCCTAAAATGTTACCTTGTCCATACGAAACCCACCGAAGAACCATCGTACCAGGCCAGTAAACAACCACCTTAGGTTCAGTACAACTGAATTTAATAGCAAATTAAGAACAACGAACTTTTCACGTTTTCATATCAATGATGTCACAGTGTATCCCCTTTGTTCACACATAATGTTGTCAATTGCAATTCATGTCAATTCATGTCTAAATAACATTTTTCGTTGGTCAAAAATATCCGTGGAACACTCTACAGTACTTCCTCGGCCAAATAAGCCCTTATAAATTGGCTTCTTCGATCTTCGAGCAATGCATCTGTTTATTCATATTATTTGATTCCTCCACTATTTATAAGGGGAATAATTAGCTTTACAGAACATCAACGTAGACAGAATTGGTATGGTTTACAAAACATGATTATTTGTTTTGTTTTGTTGTATATTTCTTACTAAGTAAATTTTAAAGTACAACTGTAAGATTAGTTTAGTTGATTAAATATTTAATTCTTTACCAATATTGGATATTAAACTCCCTAAAAAGAAGGTCTCGCCCAAAGTTCCAAATCTCGCAAATAATTGCATGAAAGAGGCTGAAAGCTGTATTTTAAGAGTTCCTCCTCTAATATTTTACATGGAATGTTTTTATTAAAATAGTTTTCATTCCATTTTCTTTCATATAAGCGGCAAAATTTACATAAAACACATATTTTCAACCTAATTGATACGAAAAAGAGGTTAACTTGTTTGTTACGACGTCCCTTTTCTTGGGGAGGATTTCACATATGCCATACTGCCAACTGTTCAATATGCCAGTCATGTCAAATGTTCACATACCATACAAAGGTGAACAGTTGTACATTCTTTTAAGCAGGTCCAATATTTAGAACACATTTTTCCAAGCATGATGACACCATTAAAAAAACTAGCATATCTTGGAAAATATAAATTTAACACGAATTTTTCAAGAATATTTCTGACACTCACTATAAGCATCACACCGTAAGCAACCATGCTATTCACACAGACCTACTGAAAAGGACGTGCTTTTGAACAGGCTCATGGCGACTCATGATGAACTTCCAGTTGTTGTATGCAATTAGCCAGCAACACTCAACCACCTCAACGGATGATGGTTGCATGATTTACGTAGACCAAAGTTAACTTCGATATTGGTCTGTTTACCTGGCTATTGTAACTCCAGTATTTCGATCACTTCGCCTCCCCCCTCCCCCTCGTCCTTTCCGCCACCCCCCCCCCCCATTTACCCCAAAAACGTTCAATTGCAGAAGTACCCCCGTGGTAGATCCATGTGTAATAAGTCGGTATTACCTCTGCCCTTAGTCTAAACCTGATCCGTCAGCTGGCCACAGGTCAAACTTACTGAGAATCCGTAGTACTAACCTCTTAATTTGGATAATTATTGGTCATTCGGCGCTCCATAACATTTGCTTTTCGTTTTCTCTCTTCAGTCTTCTCGTTGTTCATTTGCTCCGCCTTTTTTTATTACACGAAATCTCATTTGCTGTTATGTGACATGCATAACAGCTTATCGCCAATCACATAAGTCCTCATTTAACTTCATCGGGGTTATTCTTGGACGACGAAAAAGCAAAATGGTGCTGGAGAGTACAATTGTGTGGTAAGATGATGTCGAAAATATATACTGTAACGACAGATAGGTTGCTCTTATTATTAAAAGTAGAAGGCATAAGCTTTTCCCAGGTGCATCTTAGTTTTACTTGTTAAAATGTATAGTACTGGCCCGAGGAAAACTAGTATAGGCCCAAGTCAAGTGACAGTGAGTTTGCAAATCACATTGACTAACAATATTGTGTTGCAGGTAATATGAGCCTAATGTTAACAATAATAGTAACTGTTATAGTCTGCCTGATATTGAATAAACGAGTTGGGGAAAATTGATTTTTTGCCCTATGCAGTACCCACAGATCACAGGCGTTCGAAAGTACATATACTACACACTATATATATATAATAAGACAAGGTAGGTCATTTCTCACGACGAAGCACCAACCTTGGCCAATTTTTACACTCTTACTCTTACATGCAAACCTCAAAAGACTTGATCGATCACGCCATCTGTTCCAGCAGAATATCCAACACCTCTTCGGATGCAACTTTGTGCATAAGATAAATTCTAAACAGTAAAAAAGGTGAGAAAATGAAACTAAGAATTAACCATGACCATGGCCTTAGGCCCGGTTGAACTTAACTGCCAGCCAGTACTTCCACACTCTAAATCCATTTTTCCTGAAATGAATTTTAAAATTACTTGAAATTGGCTGGGTATTTTCTCTCTGATACTTAAAAAGGAATAAAAGACGCTTCCAAATTGCTGATCCAGGATTTAATCCTGTCAAGCCATGCGTAATTTCAAAACGCCATACGGCATTTCCAGATTTCCTGAAATAATCCCTTCCAAAAGAACATCCAGATATCCCAAATTTCGCGTAATTTCGGAAAGAGTGGAAGCACTGCTGCACGCGACTTTGATGATAGCAGCCTGCGCAGCTATCCGTGCTATCTTTTTCACAAGAAACACGTAATACAAGGTGAAGCAAAGCAAAAGAACCAAAATTCGCCATGCAGATTCGGCATTTTTTTCACGATCTGCTATTAACACATGTAACGTGCACTGTGATTGGCCAAGAGTAAATGAACTAACAGTCTTCGTTTTTCCGTGTTAACATGTGACAATTTGTGCGTACAGAAGTGGTCAAACGAAAAGTGTTTAAGATGCACTTGCACAATCAAGGTCAATTCTACAGATCCCTATGGTTTCATTTGCTTATTCATTTCAACGTTGAAATCATGTCTTTTTCGGTTTGAAAACTTCGCCCTGTTAGTTCATTACTGTTGGCCAATCACAGTGCACGTTACATGTGTTAATAGCAGATCGTGAAAAAATGCCGAATCTGCATGGCGAACTTTGGTTCTTTTGCTTCGCTTCACCTTGTATTACGTGTTTCTGTGAAAAAGATAGCACGGATAGCTGCGCAGGCTGCTATCATCAGTGTCGCGTGCAGCAGTGCTTCCACTCTTTCCGAAATTAAGCGAAACTTGGGATATCTGGATGTTCTTTTGGAAGGGATTATTTCAGGAAATCTGGAAATGCCGTATGGCGTTTTGAAATTACGCATGGCTTGACAGGATGAAATCCTGGATCAGCAATTTGGAAGCGTCTTTTATTCCTTTTTAAGTATCAGAGAGAAAATACCAAGCCAATTTCAAGTAATTTTAAAATTCATTTCAGGAAAAATGGATTTAGAGTGTGGAAGTACTGGCTGGCAGTTAAGTTCAACCGGGCCTAAGGCCATGGTCATGGTTAATTCTTAGTTTCATTTTCTCACCTTTTTTACTGTTTAGAATTTATCTTATGCACAAAGTTGCATCCGAAGAGGTGTTGGATATTCTGCTGGAACAGATGGCGTGATCGATCAAGTCTTTTGAGGTTTGCATGTAAGAGTAAGAGTGTAAAAATTGGCCAAGGTTGGTGCTTCGTCGTGAGAAATGACCTACCTTGTCTTATTATATATATATAGTGTGTAGTATATGTACTTTCGAACGCCTGTGCCACAGATCAAGTCCACAGACATTTTTGCATGGATACGATTTCATCGAGCAACTGTACATTTGTCTTCCACAATTTACCGGCATAGGCTAGGCCAGTAGCCAAACTTGGCTGTGCCAAAAACTGGTTTTACGGGAAAGACAAGTTAAAACCGATTTCGTTTCGGTTCGGTTAGTGAAAAAATATAAATCCCTAAAATAGAGCTTTCGTAACTAACCTACAAAGCTGTAAGTACCAATCCCACAATTGGCATGAATTCGTAAATTTCATTCACTTCAACCCTTAACTTCTTAGGCTATGCCTAGGCTGGGTACTGTTACTTTCCGCCCCTAAAATTCTGGTGCAGAAAATAACATTCGGAATCAATAATTAACTTACAATTGTATCTACTTCTTTTTTCATTTCTGAGACCAAAAAATGGTGAAATCATGGGACTTTTTCAGAAATCACGTAGAGAAGAATGGATTGTAGGCCTAGGGTAGATTAGGCCTAGGCGGTTTTCAACCTAGGTCTATTTCCGACCGCCCATGAACATTTCTGCAAATTGTGAATTTCTTAAAAAAACAGCAGTACCTAAGACTTTACCAACAAGTACTTTGAACTAGTGGCAATTGAAAATCACCCACCTTTTGACCCAAGCTAGCCATTTAATACAAAAAATCTGAACCTGAAAATCAAATGCAGATGCATTAGTTTTAAAAACATATTTTCTTAAAGTGGTCGGTAAGCCACGTGACCTAGGCCTACTTCCACATATCTTTACACCCACAACTTTAATTATTAAGTGGTCAAATTTGATAAACTAAATAGAAATAAGTTGTTGGGATATTGTCACAAAAAGAACTTCGCCAAAAATTGTCACTGCCCTCATTTCGTCGGGAGGTCGAAAACCACCCACCACTTTTCAATGTGTAAGGCTATTTTTGACCACCTAGTTTTTGACCTGCATAAAATCATGGAAATTACTGTAATTTGATCAATGTTAATTTTAAGTGATATAATTAATGGTCATAAACCAAATGTAAAAGAGTTACCTTCATTGGTAACTTTTATCACAACATCTGGGTGACAACCCCATATGACCCATACAAAATGTGATTTTACACTACAGAAAGAAAAATTCTCAAAATTGCTACTTTAAATTTGAATACTAAATTGTTCCCTGCATATTGGCGAGGCCTAATACACGTTAAAAAGGTGGGATAAAGAGTCAAAAACTGACACAGTCAATGCAGCTGAGGAAAGTTTGTTTGGTTGTAAATACACTATTAGTATAATTCTCACACAATGTTATTAGCACAGAATATCATGTGTATTAGCAACTAATAGACCTTAAGCATATGATGTCACAAAGCAGAAAGTGCTCCCTTGTTTGGAGGAAAAGCACATATTACTGCAAGATACACCAGTGAATGCAGACATCTGATTTGCCAACCAATCCTTTACAGTCGTAAGGCTACTACAGGTGCGTGGGAAATCAACGCCGCTTGTGCATGTGTGCTTGTTGGTTTTCCTCCAAACTGATGTCGTGTAACGTCAGTGCATAAGGTCTATGAGCATATTGTACTGTGACGACGTCAAACAGAATACCCTACGTGGCGACTCCTCATTGGTTGAAGGCTGCAATGCTAAAATGTCAAAACTTTGTGGGTTGGGCTTGCCCACATCAATGGAAAATGCTCCTAAATTCAATTTGAAAAACTTTAGGGAACTTGCTAATCATTCAGTTTTGCACATGAATAATTTTTGTTGAAGATTTCATCGAAGGGTCTAGAAAACAGGCGGGATATATATGGCCCTTCAAAATCGGACTTAGGGCTCCCAATTTTTTCCGTGTGGTACAGCTTCAAGTGTACTGAAGAACTTGGAAACGTTGTTAACAGTAAATCTATTCCCACGCCGATAATTTAATTTGCAATGATGGTAAAAATTTGAACACTCATTAAAATTAAATATGTATTTAAATTTTTCATAGCAGTCTGTTTTGTGTAATTATTAGCCAAGTTACGTGATATGCCTAGTGTGAAATTATAGTATGTGTATGTGTGTGATCGTATGTCGCGTGTGTGTGTTGCTAAAGTTAACAATGCTATGACGTAAAACCGGTAAAAGTCGGTTTTTTGTTGCCCGCCAAAAAAAAAAAACGGTTTCCACTTTTCCGAAACCAAACAGCCTTGCTGTCATACTGTCCAACCTTTGTGGTCCATATTAAGGAGATCAACTTTAAAAAGAACTTTTCCTCTAATGCCAAGGGAATGAAAGTCATAGACTTGCGTTTGGGAAATATTGAAAAGACATGGGTTTATTTTTCATTATTCATTATTTGTCACTGATTAATATTTACATGGGCCTGGGTGAAAAGCTCATGCGCATGTGCATACGCAGACTTTTATTTTTCCTCCGAATATACAGTTTACAGGTGTGTTGCACTCCCTGCATATAAGTAAAACACATACAGTAAAACTGCATTGAAAGTACACAGTAACTTGTCATTTGTACTTCATCATCTTGGAAGTAACAGAAAACTAAACTAGGCCTAGTCTACTAGGGCCTTACAAAAATATTTCAAGAAATGCCACTCATTTACAGAACTATCATAAAACTATTAAAGATTCAACCCCACTGCTATTTTGATACGTACGGGACTACAGGAATGTTTTAGCATCAGGATTTTGGGACAAACAGTGGAGATGTTTTGGTAAAGGGGCATTTTTGACTGGATAGTTCATATGATGCATCTACTAGGCTGTGATATCATCAAAATAAATGTTAAAGTCACTACAGTGTCGTCCTAGACAGTACAAATTTTCCAGAGCCTACTAAGTATACTTTGAGCCCCTCCTCCTCTTTAAACAAAAACCAGCTGTCTAGTGCAGCTTCCAGACAAAGTTACAGTAGCCTGCACCGAGTTCAAATTGCATCCACACAGTCATACTGGGTGTGATCATGGGAACACAACTTTCTGCACTTGTCATTGTTGATTTACCACAGTGAAGCTACTGGTTCAGTTCATGTCAATCAAAGTGCAGTTACTAGTTGTATTTAGAGATAGGTCTATGATCATATTACTAAATATGTTTTGGGTGATACTAAAGCCCCTTAAACTGATTCAAACTTTGAATCTTAGTTCACTTGCATGATATGTAATTAGGATTACCATATTTTGTTTCTGTAACAGGAGGATATCAATTGTCCACCTGAGTAGGATCATACAAGGGGATGAAACGTTCATCATCTGCTTTGAAGAAAATGTGATTTCAAGGGTGTCTTCATACAAATTACACCACATGTAGTGGAATTACACAGGGTTCCTCAGATTTGGATGAAACAAAACGTCATGATCTAATATGTACATTGGTGCTGCCAGGAGCTGGTGTTTAGGGGCATGCTGTTAGTAAATTGTGCACATGCGTATGAAGCGAGTAGAAATTTTGAGTCCCCTAGTGGCAAATTCCATCAATCTGCACAGAGACATAGGGCTCAGGGCCTTTTTAAAAGAAAATTTTAATTGGGAGGGGGAGTTTGCCCAACAGCACTGTCACAACACTAGCTACTGTAGCGGAACACCAACATCAGCTACAGTAGCGTGCTGTAGTGTACTGAAAATGTTACCAAAATGCCTCTTAAATTGCAGGAAATGGAACTTCCCAGGTCTTAAGTTCTGGATATCTAAACATATCTTAATCTGAAAATTGAATTGAGGTATGATATTTTTTGGCTCCTTGAAGAGCGCCTCACTAGCAGGCATGGGATGAGAAAGGTTTGATAGTTTGTGAATGACTTGCGATAAATACCGCAAAAACACCATACTACACTCCCAACAGAAATCTGTAGCTGAAAAGCCTTTTGCGTTCATTTTAAAAAATTTCAGAAATTTTTGGGAAATTGCTGGAGGGGGTACATGCCCCATAACCCTTCGTGCCTGCACCACTGCTAGTACAAATACTTTGACCAAAGGTTTGCAGCAACAAGTAGCCTACTTAAGCCTATTATACTGTCGAAAAAGCCTCATCTGGTAAGCTATTTGTAATGTACTTCACAACAGTCTTATACTAAGCTTGATATTAATCATCAAGACCATACGAGATTGGATACGCAAGTTACGCTACGAGCATTAAATGCTTGTAGGGTCCTCAGCCTCATAAAGTGGAACTTTTCCAATTGATCTAAGCAACGTAGGTCTGAAACTATCTAAAGTCACCAGCCTCATCAGTGATATGGCAAGGCTTCCTGAAAATGAGCATTCACAATTTCCAACAACCTCAAGGAAAGTGGGCCGGGGGTGGAGGGTCGGTGGGAGGGGTGGTCTGCTGAGGTTGTGGGAAATTTTAGAGTAGCTTACACAGTGGTAGCACATTGAATGCATTTCTACGTATCAAACAGGGAACAGGGCCCTTGATTTATCTACAATATAAGATGGGTTTCCTTACCCAGTGTAAATTTTAAACTTCTTAACTGGATTGCCAACTTCGGTTTTGTTTCAGCGCTGATACCAGTGAATTCATGAGAAATGGGGACTTTGTGCCAACCAGGATACAGGCTCAGCAGGATGCCGTAAATTTGGTGTGTCTTTCGAAAACTAAATCTAATCCAGAGAATAATGTTGGACTGATCACAATGTCACCAACGTAAGTTTATTTGTTGCTTGAGAGAAGTTAACATTTACTTTGTGATGTTTGTGTAGCAAGAATAGAGTGACTAATAGAAAACTAACACATTTCTTGATGCAGTATAACTTAGGTCTGCATCTTTTTAAAATATGTGTACTTTAAGGCTGAAGAGGGTGATGTTGTTCTATTACACCATTTGGAGTTTATGGCAGTCTCTGTGCATTTGCAAAAATTTATCAAGTTAAATAAGAAGAAAAGAAAAAAGAGAGCTGAATGAGAAAAACCATTTACAAGCAGTTCATGTGAACTGCAGGCCAACTTAAAAAATAAAAGTAGTTTCTGGTCATAAATTTTGAGAAAAAAGAAGATTGCAGGCTCTCCTTATTTTTATGTTTTTTTTTTCTCATTTTGCAGCATATTCAAAAAAGCAAACTTAGAGCTTTGATTAATACACAGAAATGCCACTTTTCAGATTTTAGTCTGAAATCAGATTTCTTTGGAATGCCCATCAAAAATTCAGATTTTTTTGACATCAGAAAACACTTTTGATTCCCAAATTTTTGGTCAAATTTACGAAAAAGTTTGCTCTGTTGCATGATCCGAGAGTTAGTCCAACATAAACCACTGATAGTAGCAAATGTATTTGTTGTACCAAGTACCTTATGCAGATGGCATATGACACCTTTACAAAATTTTCAGTTTTTTTTGGGTAAATGCTGGTAGCATCTGTGTAATACATCACATATTGTAGTTGTCAGATTCAAGTTCTACGAGTTGAACTGAAACTGCAAGACAATATTGATAGTACCAGCATGGAGATTGCATATATACTGCCATTCACCTCTAGAGAAGATTTATGTGACTGGAATGGGAGACGTTTTGTAAAATGGTGATTATTTTGACTGATAATGGAAAAGTTCAAAGGAAAAAAATAGAATCTCATTGGTATGGAAAAAGGATTCTAGCAACGACCAAAAAATGACCTTTTTTTTTTTTTTTAAAAAATGGCATTTAAGGACAGGTATTGATGAACAAAAGAAAATGTTGGAGAATGTAGCAGTGCTTTTAAAAAAATTATCTTCATAACCTCCTTAAATTGTTTATGTGCTCTTGTGAAAGGATGTATATTTCTCAATATTTACTCGCTCATATTGTCTGGTGTAAACTTTTCCAGAGTTAAAGTCCTGGTTACTATGACAACAGAAGTAGAGAGAATACTTGCAACTCTGCATCAGGTGCAACCAGATGGACCCCTTCAGTTCCTTACAGGAATCAAAATTGCTCATGTAAGTTGTTTTGTGGTGTGCATGTGTGATATGTGAAGGTAGGAATGTTTAAAAGTTATCAAAGTAAACAGTCAACTGTACTTGTTGGCTTCAGGTTACAGTTCCTCGGGCAAACAGAGTCACCCTATAAAGTAGGGCTGTCCAATGGGACCACATCAGCAGGAAATGTGACCAAAATTTTGCAAATGTGGTACAATATGTCCACTTCATGGTCACCTGCCTACATGAAACTGGACTACAGAATGCATTGCTCAATATAGTTGATAAGTCACAGAGGGTACAGCTCAAAGCAGCATATTTCAAGCTTTTATTTTGTACCTGCAAAGAAAACTTAACAAATGCAAGTCATGTAACTGTAAATAGTTACACAATCACTCCTCACACTTACTACACAACTAGAAACTGTAAATTAATGTTGTTCCAAAGGGGAGGATACATCTCCAGTTGTGAAAACTGGCTTCTAAATTTTTGCGGGCTTGTGGTTTGACACCCAAGTTATTAAAAGCCAAAGCAGTGAATGCTGGGTCTAGATTTTCATGTAGGATTTCAAGAATGGCAAACAGAAATCTTTTCTCCTTGAAATTCTGGGGGAACAAAAGCAAGGACTTAAACTCAAGATCTCCACAAACGAGTGCAAAGGCTATTAGCCAATTCAGTCTGAACTAGATACGTGTGTAAGGAGGTGTACAGTAGAGAACGGCTGGCACAGTGGACAAGTAAAAGAAAAAGAATTTGTCCAAGCTTGTGCAACTGCATATTCCCTTTGGTTGGATGTCCATGTTATTATCAAAAAAGTCCAGAATGTTCCTTCTTTTAATATTAACTTGCAACGTAAATGTACTGTTAACTTATGTGCTGGACAATAGCATTCTACTTTAAATTTATTATAGTCTGTATCGACATTCATTGGTATTACTTGGATAAACCTTAATTATTTAAAAATGGTAACTTTTCATTGTAAGGTAGGGAATAGTTAATCTGGTATCCCATCCTGCTTTGTAATGCAAGGTGTTCAGTATGCTGCCTAAATGTAAAAATGTTGTAGCAGATTTCATTTGTGTGAACCTATCGTTTGCCCTAGTATTGTGTTAAGTAAATAAACCAATAACCTGCTGTAAAGTTTCCAAGCACTAAATTCTTCCTAAGAACATTGTTTAAAAGTTCAAGGACCTTGTCATAATTGGATTTATGCATCTCTCGTTTTAATTATTATAGCTTAAATTAGCAGGCTTAATTAGAAAGGAGGGTGGGGATAAAAAAAAAGATGGTGTATGACATTGGTGAAATTCAAAGATTGAATTTTATTTTCAGCTTGCTTTGAAACACAGACAGGGTAAAAACCACAGGATGCGAATTGTTGCATTTGTTGGAAGCCCAATTGAAAACGACGAAAAAGAGGTAAAGTGAGGACCATGTTAGCCCATCTCTCATTCACTTTTCTTTGTTTATAAAGGACTGTTGAGCTTGTCCTTTTGTTGTCATAGGTAATTGTTTGAGTAATTATCAGTAATTATCATACTGTGGAACTAGCTGTGCAGTAGCTTTAGAAAAACATTGAAAAACAAAGAATGTAACTTGAGTAGTACGAGGATGACATCACAAATTATTGCACAATTAACCATTTTAAATTGAGTGAATAAGCTTCAACATTTTATATCTCAGCTTAGGAATGTCCTGTGAAGATGGGATTTGGACCATTTGCATTTATTTTTCAAGCTTTGTAACATATATTTTTGAAATTTTAGACTTCAGGTACACTCTAAAGAGTGCCTGAACTCAAGGCTGTATGTTACCAAGCTTGAAAATAAATCTCATCTCACATCTTCAGGGGACAGTAATGTGCTTGGATATAAAATGGTCAAGTTTATTCTCTCAGTTTAAAGTGGCATGTTGCACAATAATTTGTGGCGTCACTCTTGTACTATTTGTAAGGCAGGAACAAATCTGACAAAGAGATGAGAGAGGCATAAATATGTTAATAGTGATTCTTTTGGAACACTTCTTTGTTTATTTGTGTGACCTTTGGGGTGGAATACGTACTTCAAATTTTCAAAATATTTCTGATGTCCTGTCTGGGTGTTTTAGGATCATTTGCTGCTGTCTGTTGTGTAGTAATCAATAATCCATAGTCAAAAACAGAAGAGTCTCATTGTTCAGGTCCTGGAGAAGTCTGAGCCACTTCTGACCAAAGCTTGACTCACTTTCAAGTCATCTGATGGGGTACTTGTTAAAAGTCTTCTATTTCTATGGAATCCCATCATGAAAGCCTTTCTCCTTAATCCTTAGTTGAGTTGTTACTGCTGTTAAGGGTCCTTGTGGAAAGCATGAAGCTTGTACTTTTCAGTCAGCTGAGATTCTAGTCTTAGATGCAGTTTAGATTCAAACTTCATGTGCTTCTTTTTCCATCAGTTGGTAAAAATAGCCAAAAAATTGAAGAAGGAAAAGGTCAGTGTGGATGTTGTCAATTTTGGACAAGATGTAAGTATAAACATAAGAAAAACTCATTTGAGAAGTGACCATCCTTGTTTGCATTGGTTTTTAGATTAAAGGTTATAAACCAAATTTGGATTCCTTGTTAATATTTAAGGATTGCCAAGTTTTTGCCGAAAACAAATACTAATTATGCATTTTTATCTAATGAAAAAAATGCCAGCATCAACTGTTTTAGTTGAGCAACATACCAGTGTGGATCATACTAGGGATATGCTAACTCCTGCTTTAGATACTGTAACATTTTCCTGTATTATAATTAAATTGTGTAGACATGAGTGCTTTGATCGAAATTGATGAAACAATATATTTTTCTCAATATTGGAGTTGAAGGGTATGTTTTTTTTCCAAATGGAGTTAAGCTTTAACAGATTTGTTGCTTACCATTTATAACTGTACTTATGAAAATTTTTAATGTAAGTATATTGCAACATTCCTTTCTCAACCGTCAGGCTGAAAATACAGAAAAGCTCACAACTTTTATAAACACAATCAATGGCAGTGAAGGAACTGGGTAAGTTTACGTATATTTCTCTCCTACAGAATCACACATTTGTGGCCGTTCCTTTACATACTTCAATGCTCGACCATTTCCATTGCACTTTTGTAAAGCCTGTATAGTTATTGGAATTTTACCTAAATTTTTAGCATCTCTTTCAAATAAATGGTTTGATTGTAGCAAATTCTTGTTCTTTGCAGCTCTCATCTGGTTACCATTCCTCCTGGGACCCTTCTCTCAGATGCCCTGATGCACTCTCCCATCATTGTAGGAGAGGATGGCTCTGGAGCCGTTCCAGGTCTCCCAGGGTCCTCCGGAGGAGAATTTGAGTTTGGCTTTGATCCTGCTTCAGATCCTGAACTGGCCATGGTGAGAATTGCAGTTCATTTTTCTATTTTATGAGGATGCTCTTTTTCACATATTTCATGTAGAACTGGAATTACAGGATTTTCTCAGACTGCATTTTCTTTCCAGTGTTTGTACTTCTTTGCGATTTTATTTCTGAGTCAATGCTTTTAATTGTTACTATTCAAATATGCGTTTCTTTCATTCTTGACATGTTCATTACTTTAAATTAACAGTTATGTCCATCTTATGTCATTACACCAGCAGCTGGTAAACTAAGATTTAGGTTATTTCCATCATGCCTGTGGGAGAGTGAATAAGTGTTTGTGGACCTCAAGATTATAGGAAGCATAGCTGTCATGGGGCTGAGGTTGGGATGCGAGGGGTTTCCGTACACAAGAGGGAAAGAAATGAAATTCTCATATGTGCTTTGTCTTGACAGTGTATAAAATTTTCCTTATTAAACTTTTCATGACGTCGTATCCCGCTCTCACAAAGTTTTCATGAATACTTTGGGAAAATGAGAAAACTGAGCTGAGAAATACTCCACATGTGGAATAACCACATTTCCTTTCCATAGCAATTTGCCTTGCTAGACTCCTCCAAGCCCTCTTTGTATAGAGATTATGCACCTACGTCACGTTTCTCTATTTTTCCATCCAAGCGTACATTGTGCAACAATTGTTACTAAGGTGCTATCGTGAGTGCATATCTTTAACACACCTACTACGTATGGCAGTTCCATCCAGTAAGCCAAATTGAAACACGCTGACGTCACGTGTATAAGCTCTATCGGGAGACTGCACCTAAGGTCAAAAGGTCAAATTCAGTGGGACACTGGTTGTTAGTGATGGAAAACATTTGGCAGACAGTTGGTGTGCATATGAACAGTACACCACAGCATTTCATACTGTAATGTACCACAAACCAAAATGGGAGTAATACTTATTACAAGTGTAGGTTAGGCACATATCAGTACATGGATGATTTTGCACCTTCCAGCAGTTGGGTGCACAGTAACAACCCACCTGACATTGCAAGCTCCCTATAGTCTAACACAGTAATAAAGGTTTATGCAAGTGAGACCAATACAATCAGTCAACCATTCACTACTTTTTGATTGTGTTTGGCAGGCTCTTCGAATCTCCATGGAGGAACAGAGGCAGAGACAAGAGGATGAAACCAAACAAGTCATTGAAGATACTGCTGGAGAAGCCACCCCTAAACCAACTACCACAGTAGCAGTTCCTCCATCTGGTAAAAACATTGGTTCTGACTTTCCTAGCTTAGTTCATGTCAGGCGACCTAAGTAACTACAAAAACTATTTTGTCATGAGGATTTTTTTTCTGATCTGTTGAAAAAATTTATAGTGTAAAGAGAACTCTTTGTGAGTCCTGTATCATTAAATATTTTAGGGATGACTTTGGAAGGACTGCAAGGGCCAAGAGTGTGTTTATTTCTTTGTTCTTCATGCCATCAAAGTGAGCACACCTGTGGAGAAACATTCAGATTGTCCTTAGACAGTGAGGAAATTGTAATTTGTCTGTAGACACTCTGATGAACTGAAAATAATACCAGAAAACAAATGTAAGCACAAAGAACGCACTACTGTAAATGCACCCTCCTGTAGCTAAACCTGTGCGTGTACTTGTGACTCTTACAAAATTTTCACAGACAATGGCAGTTTAAAACCTTCAATGTTTTTTCTGAAATCATATTTTGTGCTAAGAGTGTTCTCATGTTCATTACATTTTTTCTGAAATTAATGTGACATGTGACAGAAAGCTCATTGACATTGGATAATAGCAAGAGTAATTATTGACAATACTCTGAGGGTGTGCGAGACTAAAGAAAGGTATATTCATCAGTGCAAGTTTCATAAATAATGACATAATTTTTGGAGGCATTATCATGTTCTTGAAGGGAATGTGACAGTTGGGTGGGTATCATATGTTTCTGATTGCATTCTGGAGTGGATGTGCCACTGTTTCACAGCTGTACATTGCAGTAGCTGACAGTTTTTTCATAACAGTCGTACACCTCAGTTCTCTTTTTTTTTTAAAAAAATTGTAGATTCTGAAGAGGCTTTACTCGAGCAAGCACTGGCCATGAGTATGAACCCAGGAGGGGGAAGTAGCAGTGCTATGGAGGAAACCCCTATCCCTGACTTTAGCACTATGACAGAGGAGGAACAGATTGCTTATGCAATGCAAATGTCACTTGCTCCTGAAGGTAAACTTTCAATTTCTTTTGGTTTTGGTGAGAAAAGAGACAGGCATTCTTGATTCCCCATGTATGGGTGTACCTATGCATTCATAATGGCATGTGTATGGGTGTGTGTGTGTGTTTGTGACGATTAGCATGTACACCCGATAAGACAAGAAGGGGAAACGTTGATGAATCTTATACGTGTGGATGCCAAATGTAGAATATAAGAAATCTACTGTTTTTGGAGGAGCCAGATCAAAGGACATTTTGGGTCATGAAAGGTCAGTATGTGAAAATCTTTTGAGCACAACATATATAAAGGGAGGAAAGTTGAATGTACTTCATGTTTGTCATATTGATAATATAAATTGTCTGTTGGAGAAGTAATTCAAGATTTGAAAAAAAAAGTTGAATTTGTAGCATTGCTTTATATATTTATCAGAGAACGGCAGTGTGGTTCTCAGATGTAACTTACATCATGTACCTAGGAGTGTCATAGATATGAGGGACTACATTATGTCATCTTCACTGTGGCATTGGGGGCGAATATCAACTTTGTTGAGATATTTGGTTGATCCAGCCATGGTACTACATTATTCTCATGTTGCCATAATTGGGATCACTTGGTGTTGTAAAGTTCTAGAATGTCAATTTCATTTCATGAAGTATTGTGAGATTATTCCTGTATGGTTAGAGCTCGGAAAGAACAATTTACTTTCCTTTTATTTTCAGACAAGGAGACCCCAATGGAGACAGAAGCTGCAGGGGGTTCCAAAACAGATGCAGCAAAGGTAATGGGATTTGACTTCTATTTGCTATGTAAATAGTCATGCTGATATAGGATAAACTTCCTGGACTGGTCTGTGATATTCCATGGCAGCACAGTAGGGCAGAGTGGAGGGCAGAGATGTATCCAAGTCACTCTTTTTTCAGCAAGTCAAGTCAACTGGAGCTATTTTAGGGACTCAAGTCAAGTCATTGACTCGAGTCTCTGTATATTTCAATAGGGAAGATTACCCAGAATTTTTCAAGTTAGGTAGTGTTGGCGGGATGTGACTCTAGTTGCAACTTGAATACAAATCTGGTGGAAGGTGGGGGCAGGGTATGGTACAGGCAGGTGCAAGAAATTGAAGAAGCTTGAAGGAGAAAAATATATAGTATAGTGAGGCACAGGAAATTAGGGTGGGTTTGTGCAGATTCAGTTCATTTTCAAGTGATGTATGGTGAAATTTTTCACCTTTAACTGAACTTAAAAGGACTGTTTTGATGTATTATAACAGGGAAGTCAATGAGGAATGGCCACACCTGTTAAAATATCATTTTTTGTAGGGATTGTCTGCTACAATAAATTGAAAGGATTTGTTTATCACAGTATGTCAAGAAGATTCCTTTATGTGCACCATCACTGTTGAAAACTCATAGCCTGTACTTTTTCCTCATCTTTTGTCCAGTATTTGACATCGATTGTATGGAATAAAAACTTTTGGTCTCCACAATTCTTACCAGAAACTGGCCTAGCTTGGCCAAGTGATGTCTTGAGTTTACATGTAGTACTTGCAAAGAGGTTGTAGTGCAATTTATGTCCCAGAGTGAAATTTTCCTATCAATTTTCTGGCCATGGCAAATAAGGATATGTATGGCCATATACAGAAAGTCTGTGACAGTGGGGCAAAAGGCTGAACAGAGTTGCACTATCAGTTGGCTCGAAGTGTCTTATTAAAAAAAATTGTCTAAAATGCTTCCATTTTGCTGTAAATGGAACTTTGCATGCTTAACAAGTTGCATCTTAACAACTATGTTCAATTACCAAAGATTTCAAAGACTGATATTGTGGGGGAGGGGCCGGGGCAACTGCCCTGCTGTCCCCTCCCTTCAAAGTATGGCCATGGTGATGTACTCATTGGACAACCCACCCTGGACAGCTTCTTTTGCCATGGTCACAATTTTGACCACATAATGTAATTTGGTGACAAAGAAATGTTTTTCCTGACATTTTAATCTTGGGATTGATGTTAGGTCAGTCATGTTTTGATAACTAGAATTTCGGACTTGACAAAGAAATAATGCAGTATTGCAATTTAACTGACAAAGATGGGCAAAAATATAGAAGTCTATAAAATCCACAACACCTTCCATGCTATATTGATTGTGCTAAAAGTAGTCTTTGTAATACCCCACAATTCTATTAGTTTAAGCGGGGTATATGATGTTGACAACTCCATTGTCCAAGGTCAATGCAAAGGCAGGGAGCTCTGAAAAAATGTATTTATATGGAAGATATTGAGTTTTTAAATGACCATTTTTATGGAGACCAGTTTGTCTTATAAATAGTTCATATACAACTTCAACTTACATAACAGACGCAAAATCATGCAGTCTTGGCGCCATGCATCAAAGCCTTTGGTATTCCTATAGAACAGTTACTGCACACATAAAACTATTGCCCCCATTGACCACATTTAATCTTGGCTACAATCAGTACTGTTTGTTGTGTCAAAAATTCATTACATTTTGGTGTGATTGGAAGGAATTATCATTGATAGAGGGATAGATTATTTTGATGTTTAACTTTTATTCAATCAAAAAGAAAGGGAAAACCAAACATCGAAGAATGTATGAAAGTTAAGTAATTGAGATATTTTTTCATGTTTAAATCTTTGATAGGCTGAAAGCGGAACAGTGGACTACGAAGAAGTTATGTCAGATCCAAACTTTCTCAGGAGTGTGCTTGAGAATCTGCCAGGTGTGGACCCTTCCAGTGAAACTGTGCAGAATGCGATGGGTTCCCTCCTACAGCGTCATTCTAAAGAGGAAAATCAGGAGAAGAAGAAAAAGGAAGAAGATAAAGAAGAAGACGAGAAGAAAAAATAACCTCCTGATGGCACACTGATATGTATAGGATTTGACAAACATACGTGGAGGGCAGTATTCTCATTGTGTGTGCGTGGTCATTATCGTCATTTGACATGCTTTGTGCTTAAGCTATCAGTACATTGTTTGAACATTGCATCGACATTGGAAATAAACTGCATAGCACCTCATGAAGTAATCGTAAACAGACCAATGATATGCTTCCTCGTAATAGTTGTGATTCTGTTTCATGATTATCATATATCCCCTGTTAATATTCAATCATGACACATGGTCAGTGATACAGTTTGACAGATGTGAATTTTAAATTTGGCACAAAAACTGCCTTGCTGTAGCAAAGTTGTATTTTCTAAGAGCATTTAAGTACAAGCCCTTACATCCTTGATGATCGTATTACTTGATATTTCTGAATTTATGTGGATTTGTTGATCACAGTAAAGGCAAGCATTGATACTGCTGAAGTTTCTCAATGTCACACTTAACGTGAAGCACCATACAGTTCAAATGAGGGGCTTGAATAGAGTAACTTCACATAAATAACTTTGAAAACCTTAAATCACAGGTAGATGTTTTTGTTAAGATGTAGTTGCTTAGATGCAATGATAATTTACCCTAAATAGGACAATAACCTTTGGGAATGGGAACCTTTGTCCAAGACAAAGACAGATGGATAAAGATTCAAGTAAAGATACAGTAACCTGTCTTTATTATTAAGTGACAATAAAGTGATTGTCACATAAAACCTTCCAGTTGTATTTTTTATTTTTGTGAGAGCAATTTCCCATGTCAGAGGTTTTTAACCGACGTCACTGCGTTGCCCGTCTCTCTGTTTGTGGACATTTGTTCATGTATCACAGTTGTTTCTAAGGTCCTGTTGTGCATGTATATCAATAACACACCTTTTGTGCATGAGCAGTGGTGGCCAGCACGCCAAATTGAAACGTGCTGACGTCATGTGCAAAACCCCACAGTCAATGTTGCATTCCTTCTAAGAAGTTAAAGTGAAATTAAGTTTTGTATGTGGAGTGTATGATGAATAGCATGTGCACTACCTTTCACATTTGGAATCTACTCCCAATTGTAAACCGTAGGTTTTCAAGTAATGGCCTGGAGACCATTTGACACCCTGCATTAAAATGGCCTGCAAAAGATACAAGCATCCCAAAATATACATGAGAAATCTCACTGCATAATTTAGTTTTAGCTACAATGTTTTTTCAAAGTAAAAGCCCAAGCAAAATTTACATGCAGCACAAAACACTTGAGAACCCCAGGTAATCAATCAATTGCCCATATTTACGGAGACAGATGAGTATCTTGGACACCTAGGCTAATTAACTGTTAGTGTACAATAATATATTCAAACAAATTTTGTGAGCTAGCATTGGTAAAGGTTTACTGCCCCACCCCATGACAAATTCTTGTATATGCCTCTAAAGGGTAGGTTTCCCATGGTATCAAATAAATGGGGTTGCATTCAAATTTACAGAGAGCATAAAAAGAAAGTATGTCATAAACAAAAAGGTGAAAAATTATGTGACACAGGCATTTTTGAGGTTCAAAGCTCATGTGTATGCAAGTGGGAAGTATCTTTTCAGTGTTTTGTGAACAAATATCTCACAAAAGAAAATTTTTATTGATTCACATCTTTGACTTGTGGGTAGTGTTATTGGAGAAATAGAGGTGATGATAAGATTTTAGGGGTAGTAAAGCTTTGAGCAGAGGGTTAGGGTTTTGACTATTAGGGGGAAAATTGCATTTTTCAGTGACACAGTCCATCTTTAATTTTTGGTTTCGATAAGAGAAACCTATGCATTCATGATGGCATGTGTGCCTGTGTGTTTGTGACACTTTGCTCGTTAGCACGATACCTCAAGAAGGGAAACTGACAGTTCTCAAAACTTGGTACATAGATGTTCCATGTTGAGAATTGTTTTTGGTGGAGGGGTCAAACACTGAAAAACTTGTTAACACAATATCTCAAGGTTCGAAGCTTGGATGGATTTCATACTTAGTATGAGGATGCTTTATGGTGAGAAGATGGACCCTTTTGTTTTTGGTGGAGGTCAAAGGTCATCTGGGGTCATTGGGGTCAAACACTGAAAACCTTGTTTTTTAAATGACAGCTATGGAATGCTATATGGAACTTGTCTACTAGAAAGAGTGTAGAAGTATACAAAAAAAAAATAAAATCCCTTATGTGTAAAAGTAAAGTTAACCAAGAATTTTTGTAGAAATTAAACCTTATCGAACAGGTTAACTGCCAATTATGTTATATGGTTAATGAGAGATAATGGGCATACTGACGGGACTAAGTGATGCCACAATTTCTTCTGCTTGCATTTGAACAAAAGTCCACTGCAATCCACCCTTTGTGTTTGTTTTGAACTCTGCTGCTTTAAAGACTAGAAAAGGAACAACATTCTGCATTTGACTTCTTAACAAGTAGTTATCTTGTGATTTCCAAAGCAAAAATCCTGTTAACAGGCCATCAAAATCCCTAGTCATTTTGATCCATCAGTGCTGACAGTCCAAGGTGATTTTGGGTATAAACTACTGCTCCTAACAACCTTTGGGATCTATGCTGTCTACAGTCCTAATTTAAAAACATCCCCTGACCTAAGCCTGAAGCCAAGGCGGCTGCCTCCTTAGTTAAATACTCCCCCTCCCCCTAGAAAGTTCAAAATCACTTTTGCTTCAATGCATTTTAGTATGTCTCGTTCCCCCAGAAATCCTTTTCCCCTAGAAGCTATTTCACCCCCTTCAAAACCTTTTCTGGCTGTAAGAGTTGGGGGGTAGGGTTAAATTGTTGAACAGTGCTTCCAGTCACTATGACAAAATGGTTTGCGATTTGACATACCGATTTTCACAGAAAAAGATTTTTTTCAAAGGCCCCTCGACACTATGGAAAAGAGCCAATGGGCGAAACCAAACGTTACTCCAGAAGGTGTTCTGCTCTCGAAAGGAGGTAAGTCAGAAAGAGGACAGGAAGACATAACATGACTAACTTCTTGACTTTTAGACCTCTACATCGATATCATGGACTGTCATGAGTTGTCTCACAGAAAAAGAGGGTTGCATTAGCTCCTGAATTGATACGTACAATGATGTGGATGACAACGACATACCAGAAGACAAAATAATTTTAAAGTTTTGTCCGAGTTATGCCAAATACAACTCCAATGGCTACAGATGCACCCAAAACCCCATAGCTTTCAGGGAACTGAACGAGCCCTGGACGCTTGCTATACGGGTTTGCATTATGCGCTCGCATTGCTAACGTACCCCGTATTCAGTAACAACTGCTCAGATATTGTACATTAAAACGAAAAATGATTTCTTTGGGGAAAACAGTGTTGGTGATGTAATAAAAAGTTTTCTGCCGTTAAACTTCGGACTCATGAAGTTGTCCTATTCAGGACTGTTGTCCGCTACGAAGTCTGAGCTGTTGATTAATCCAAAACGAACATAGTGGCAGCCGAGATTGGTTTAAGGGGGAGTATTGGGCACCCATTTCTACCATAGTGGAGTCTAGAATTGTTCCGACACCCCATTTGAGCTCGAGTCAAGTCATTGAATACTTGGAAAAAGTCTGGGTCCACATGAGAGTCAACTGAATAGTGGGAGATAGCAACTCGCGTCATGACTTGCTACAACCCCGCTAGCTTGTCGTGCGTAAAGGAACAAGTTGAATCGCAGTGACAAATTTGTGTTTTAGATTGCATTTTTTTTTTTGCAGTGTAGAACATTTGGGATTGGGGATGTCTCTAGGGTATGTGAGAAACAGGGGCAGTGGCGCTGGCAAGGGGAGCTCATGGCACAAGCGATTTTCGAAAAATTTTTGATTTTTTGAAATGAACCCAAAGGCGTTTAGCTAAGCTATACCGGTACATTCTGTAGGGGTAGGATAAGGTAGGTTTTCAACGGAGTGATGGATCTGTTTGAATTATTTTTTATCACAAATCCTTCCAAATCTATCAAAATTTCGGCTGGTCCGCGCTCTCTAACGTTCAGATTCAATATTTTTAATACCATACAGGTTTTATATAAAAATTCTTATGCAAAAAATTGGCGCGCTTCGCATGCAATTGCCAGAGTTTACACTCGATGCCTGATGACGACTATTAGTAAGACGATAATGCACGAAATTGCCCTGGCGAAAACCTCTTTTCGAAAACTTTAGGGCCTAAGTTCGTCTTCAGGCTAACATCACGAAGACGGGATTTTGTGGTAAGCTTGAATTATGGGCAACATTTGTATCGCGATTTTATTATTTGAAGAATATAACTCATTGCACAAGCTTATTCAAAGGTCATTAAGTGCATGTTCAAAAAATCAGAATTACGAAACGCAATTTGCCAGTCCTGTATACCACTGTGCTACAGTTTTACTTCCATTTCGGTCTTTCCCCCGATTTGAAGCTGTTTATTTGGATTCTCGTTCAAAATGAGTGAAACTACTATTTTTGGTGTGCTCTCCTAAATTAAAGTGTCATTTGGATGTCATTTCAATGCATCATACTAACGTCCCCATTTTGTAATTACCAGCCAGAGCTTCCAGGAGACCCTGTGCCGTTCTCATATGGTACCACCACTGGAGGTGTGCTATACCACAGCAGAAATACCACTAAGTAGTGGCAATTTATTAAAGTGAAATCAGTTCAAAGCTTTGCCAAAGAGAGCACCATTTCGCAACTAAACAACCTTACCTTAACGAAAATTTCCTCAAATGGATCAGTTTCAGGCCTCCACTTAGACGCAATACCCTCCCCTTATACACCCAGCAATTTTTCAACATATAATCAGTTCAAAACTTTGACCAAGCAGATCATTTTGTACTTAGACACCTAAAATGAACAAAATTTTCTCAAAGGGGAGGGCGAAACCACCCCCAGACGACACCTTCCCACAATAGGTGACAAAGGAATGGTATAACTCCAGGTGCAAAGTCTCGTAGATAAAAGTATGCATACTTAAGACTGACTTTCTGAGTTTATCTGGAATGGAATTATGACGTCATCTCCTGTGGTGCTCCCAATCATCAAATCATGGTGGCACTGGACAGGGGGCAATGTTTGCATTTGGGTAAAAAGGTGTCCAAATCGTGATTTCAGTGCTCTATTCATTGCACATTAAACACCTTAAAAATAGTTAAATGCTTCATTCTCATTCCCATAATTTTGAAAATGGTCCAACATTTCCAAGGGCTTCCCATTCCTTCATTTGGGAGTTACGTCTGGACCTGACCTGGGTGCATAAACTGGGCTCCTGGACCCCGCATACGCTTGCGGCCATGCTTCGCGTTTTGCGCGTCATTTTTTTTTTTTTTTGTCCGCATTTTCTTCCCTTTAGTCGGCAAAACTTGGCACACCCCGCTACCCATTCAGAATGCCCTCTGCTAGCGTCACCCCTGGTATACTGTGAGACCATCATTAATTAATTTGTTCTGAAATAGGAAGAACCTTACGACCTCGCTCAGTGCATTTCTGTTTATTCGTTATCTCGAACTCACGACAACCCATCCTTCTCTAAGTGCGAAACTCATACGTCACCTCTTGTTTCTAAAATGAGCAAATAAGTCGATGTCACCAAGTGGTTCACTCCTGGATTTGATATCTATAAAAATAAAAAAAAATCTTCACAATTGCATCGTCTTCAAGTTTGTAGATGCTATTTTGCCAGTATAAGCTAGTTTTTCTTCAAATTCAACAGGATAGAGAAACCCTTCCTTTTAGACCCCCCGCTTCCCTCATACAAGGATCGGGGGATTCACGCGTTTGCCTACTGTCTGTGTTATATCTCGGTAATCCTGCGCACACTGCTGCACTGAAATTCAGGAAAACATAAACTGGTTAAGTCAGTTATGTGCACTTTTCCTCACTAACATTAACAGATTGACTACTGTATGACACCGGTGAGCTATGTAGGCTACTGGATCAGTGGCGTAGCTAGATATTTGTGGGGGGGGGGGGGGCAAAAGCAAAAAGTTCCGACAGATTATTACCTTGAAGTAATGATGTACTATCTAAGCGTAGCGCCACCATCATCTGGCGTGTAGCGCGCGGAAAAAAAGAGTAAAATATCTCCGATCGAGATTGCCTTAAATGACACTTCCAGGCCTTGTCAGCAACCATTTCGATGTGTAAAACATAAGAAGTGTTGTAAGTGTTTCAAATGAATTGTTTTTATTTATTTCCGACAGAGACTAGAAATTTCCGACAGAGGCCTTCGGAGACTTTGTCAGGGAGAGACCGCCCCCTCCCCCCTCCCCCTCCCCCCTCTAGCTACGCCACTGTACTGGATTAAGGATCGACTAACTGTATGATAAGTTAATCCTAATGACATATGCAGGATTGTTTTCCTTTTTTTCAGGCCGCGACTTGGAGAGTCTAGAGTGATCTTTTGACACTAACTTGGTCACCACCACCAGCACCAGTTGGCGCGTAGCGAAAAACATCTCAGGAAATTCCTCCAGCATTGATGGAAATATCGCTTACCAGTCCTACACCAGACGTCTCTTTGAGAGTGCTTCGCTCTCCCGCGGCCCCATTTGGGAGAATTATAAAAATGGAACATTTTTAAAGATAACTTTCAGTCCAGTGAAATTTTATTTCGAATAGCACCAGTCTTCGTCTGTCAGCCTTAGTTGTCAATAATTTCAAACCGCACCTTAAGCCCTTCCCCATACCTTTATGAAATAATACTTCCCTAGAAGAAGAACTTGAATTCGAGGAAGGTCTTTAGTCAATATTAACGTGTGAAATGAAGCGACGCCGATGTAATAGATTCCCCGAATCGTACGTAAACGTTTTGGAAGTTAAGTTTCAACTTTCACCTGGGCATAGATGAAGGAAGAATGCTTTTCTCCTGATCACAATTTAAGTCTAGGAGGTAATTTATTCCTTAAAGACAGATTTGCATCACCCTAAGTATGACTTTTAGTTGGGGGTTACCAAAAGTCTCATTTGGTGACTACTCTTTGATTGACATCAGAGTTACAAAATTCAAAAGATGCCGAGCAGCTCATATTACACAGCATACACAGAGAATGTTTTAATTACACATGGTATCTTTTATGCTCACCAGGATGTGTCCTTGAGCAGTTAACTGTTTGTGTCTGCCCAAGGAGAAGCAGTAAGACAATTATGGGCGGGGCTTAACACCAAGTAAAAGTCATACTTGGGGTGATGCAAATCCCTCTTTAAAATATGGGGACAATCTACTTAACTGGAGGTATAAGAGTGTAGTTCATCCCCTGATGTCATAGGGGTGCTGGTATAGCTAGGGGTGGGAAAGAATGGCACACATGGGGAGACCGCAGCCAGACAAGGTACTGAAGGGAGCGAGATGTGTTTTTTGGGGGCCGAGATATAGTGAAATGCATTAAGTTAATGAGTAATTTTTAGGCGGGTCAAACATTTTTCCATAGAGACCCGCCCTGGTTCTTTCTTGGCTGCGCGTTTGGCAAACATGCAACGGGTAGTCTAAACTGCCATAGAGCACACTGGGAGCTTTGTGACTTACGAAACACTTAGCCCGGGCCTCACCCAGGAACTCTGCAATAGTGAACCACACCACCTAAAACACAAAACGGCTTAATAGGATTGCCTTTCATGCGCAATCATGTGTGTGTCTCCTCAAGTTATAATGGGAACTTTTTTGTCCGTTTTTTTTTTCGTTATCTTTTCTTCATTCCATTGAAGACACTCAAACGACAACTGATAGGATTAAAGAAACCGTTCATTGCCTAGCAACCGAGACTGATGAAAGCTTTTTAACTCAATTGCAATAGCGAGCTGTCTACAGATACGAAATCGGTTCCGACTTTGTTCACACTCTATAAGGATTAATATTCGTTGAAATTCAGTGTTGCAATGTTTGTACAAGTTGAAGCCTTGGAGTACATGGCATGTACAGGCGACGGTAGCCAGGATTTTGTCCTGGAGGGGGGTTTGAGATCACACTAACCCAAAGACCCCAGAAGCACAGAAGAAATGCAAAGCTCCGTCTATGGGCGTACGGCCTAAGGACCCTCCACTGGGAACATATATGGTGGGCAGTCTGATGGTGGGTTTCCGCAGTCTGGGACAATGCCTTGGGGACGAAGGACCGGAAAGAAACCACGAAATGGGATTTTGGGGCACTATTTCTTTATCACAGATGAGTTAAGGGTGGTACAACCCCCAAATCTTCTCCTTGTTTACGCTCCTCCGCACGGAGCACTAAAATTCATACCACCAGATGAAAAGTCGATGGCATAACGTTACGTAAGTGATGATGACTTCACAAGTGCATATACAGTACTTTATTTCTTTTAAGACAAGTCTCCACTGCAGGCTAAATCCTGAAACCTTTTCCAAATGGAGTCACCGCCCGAAGGTATACGACACTTAATTGACAAAAGCCCCAATTTTAGAGAGTTCTAACGATGTCCTGAACTTGCATATATAGTCCAAGTACTTCAACGCTTTGGTAGTGTTTGATGTTTCTGACAAGCTCCATTGAAAGGAAATACGGCTATTGTAAAGACAACAAAAGGTTGAACAGGATTATTACTCCTGCAGACACAGCTGAAAAACAACTTATACAAAACGGTTGCGCCTCGACGGTAGAGTTACAGGCTTGTGAACAATAGTATACCAACAACGAAACAAGCCGAACAGACAAGCTTGCTCATTGGTTCCGTCGAACTAGTGATTTGGATGACGTTTCTTCCTTCAACTAAATAAATTTCTGAAAATGTAGGAAATTACATCAAACATCATTTATTTGGATGAATTTGGGAGACACGCCGCAGAGATAAGTCACAAAGTTTGATTTTCAAACATATACGATTTAAACAAGCACCCCATCCCTTCACGTCGCATGGAGTTTTGACTCAAAAACGTTAGTAATTATGTTACTATGGCACTGGGAATGGCCCTATATAATCAATCCGTATTCTTAAATGTTACAGTGAGTCAGTAGCATACGCCATCACTCGGCCTCTGTGCAAGGTTTGGCACATCAACAGTGGTCCAGGGGCCGTGTCACTTCCTCCCTCCCTGCAGGCTTGCTAAAGATCAGAGTCGTTCACGATGACGACAGGCTCGTTCATCTATTTACAGGGAACGTCCTTTCAGATGTGGGCAGAAGCGAACTAAATAGCCTGCGCGCATTGGGCTTACTCAGGCACTTGACTCAGTGGGGTATGTTTCTCGATGACCAGCGTCTATGAAAGCGTGACTCTAATCTTTTGACAACTTTTCATTTTCCCCACTTAAGCAAAATTGGGGGCGCTTTCTCATTTATAAATCATGACTCGGTGAAAAAAAGGTAGTTGCCCGTAAAACTAAAAGAAAATAGCGCCACCGACCTTTGGCTCCTTTGATTTGTTTGAATGACAAATGCGTTTGCCAGGCCTGTAGCCAGACAAGGTACTGAAGGGAGGGCGAAATATTTTTCGGGGGCGAAACATACTAAAATACATTAAGGTACTAGTGGTAATTTTTGATCTTCTAGGGGAAGAAAATTTTCCAGGGGGCAGAAGCAAGGGTAGAAGCAAGAACTGACTTGTATGAGTTCAATGTACAACGTTCAAAGTGCATTTGGGTAGATTTACACATAAAACATGGAAATAAACAGAAAACATCATAATGCCTGCTACACTGTACTGACAATTTTTACATGTTCTAAACATGATTCCGGAAATCATGTAAAAAGTCAAGTTCGTTATTAAGATAACTTCTTAATAGACCAGAAAAATTTCGAGATTACAACAATTCAAGCTTTAAAATGTAACATGCAACCTGGGATGGGCTATTTTCGGTGATCTCGGGGGTATTTTTTGGCCAAAATTTTCTTTCTATGCTCCGCACTAATGATGGTGCTCCGCTTAGATAGTGTCACTGACTATATCCCAACTTTCAAAGACGGATCACTGACTCATGAACAGCTATACTATCTCGGACGATACTGTCGAGTCCTCCTAAAGATGGACTCTTGAAGAGATACTACTGAATAGCACAGAACACGACTATACTTAGACACCTGATACGGTTAACAGTAGTTGAAGATTAGAAAGGAAAGCGATGGCTTCATTGAATGAGTTAGCTTTTTTCGTGCCCGAAGTAATACCGTCGGTTCAATCTTCCTAAGTAGGCCTATTCTTCTTGCAAGGGATTAGGATTAGTTGCCTTCTGTTATCATAGAGAACCTAAGGTTGGAAAGACTATGGCCGGCGTGTGAATTAAACTGTAACGGGAAAGCCGGTCTTATCCAAATTAATAGGATACGTTCGTCAATAGACGGAATTTCTTGTCAGTTTTCAATGTGAAAGTACAGAGTAACGACTGAAAGATAACAAGTTTTAGAAATAGCTCACGAAAGTGTTGTCACAATTGAGGGAATTTTGTCTTTAGGGAAAAGAGAAGTTTGCTCCGATCATGAAACTGGTCTTGCCGCAAGGGGTTTTATGATTAAATTGACTGCTGGAAATGAAGATTTTGTTTCTTACAAGTATATAACGAAGTGTGCAGGTTGACCTGTAAATACAACCATGGTGCAATTAGGTAACTTGAAGTCAGTACACGATCATCTAGCCTCCACAATTTTCCTGGGCCCTTTAGTGATGCTTCCCTTCTAGGGCCTCGCTATTCGCGCTTGAACGTAGTTATTGTCAAGGCACGGCCATCCCCACCCCTGTCCTCGCCCCTCCCCCTCCCCCCAGCCTACACACATACTTTTGAGGAGCTGTAGACGTTCTTCGGTCAATGAGGGGTGTCAGTCGGCCTTTGACTTTGTCTTCATTATTGCTGAGCATGAATGGAAAAAGAAGAAACTTTTTGTCCTAAATGACTCCCAGATTGCAGGAAATAACATTTATCTGGCCTTTTAGGTTGCGTCTAAAACATTCCGTGTTTGTAAACATTTATTCATCTCGTAATAGAGAAAAAATAAAGAGATAATTTAAAATCACTTTGTCTGGGCTAATAGTACTGAATATATTACTCTGTAAACTTATGAACTTGGTATAACTCAATTAAAAACAGAGAGATGTTTTGATCAAGGAATGCTGGTCCATGACAGGTGTGTATATTTGTAGATGATCTGGGAGGGATATGAGGGGAGGGAGTATCCCTCTCCCATTTTAGGAATTTTTGTTTTATTCTGATGATGCCTCCATGCAAAATGGGGGCATGTCATAGTTATTGACCACACAGTTGTTCTAATTTTTCAGAACTTTTATGGATGAAATTTTTAGGGGGCTTATATATCAAACGGTATCGATCGCCGTCCTTAATTCTTACACATTTTGTTAGGACACACACAATTTTGGGGGGCATGGCAAACATCTGGAAGCCCAGGCCCTCGACCCCCCAGCTCCACCCCGTAGCTACGCGCCTGTTGCAAAATGCGCTAGCCTACTGCCATTTTTTAAAACTTTTGTCCAAAAGAAAAATATGCTGTTCGGGAAAGAAACACAAAGTATAATGATTTCATTTCATATTTTCATTTAATGTCAGGGTCTGAGGTCAAATAAACCTAGAGGTTGGTGAAACCGGTTCATATGCGTACCTACTGTAGTTTACATTCCGGACATAGGCTGGAGACATTGAAAATAATAACAATAAAAGAATAAACGAAAGGAATAAGTAAACAAACGAAAGGAAGCGAGACCAGAGAAATTTGAGGAAATTCTTAATTTTACGGTAAATTTTGCAATGCAAAATGAAGAAAAGCAATGTCAAATACCATTAAAATGCCCAAAAGATTTCGGCCCGCGTCGCGAGCACCCGCAGTGAAAATTAGCTAATACAGTGGCTGAGCTTAGAGGTGGGGAGGCAAAGGGGTAACTGTTGTTGAAAAATTTCTTTCAAAGCATGGGTAGCGGCTACCCTCCTTTTGTGACTTGAAGAAATAAAGTAAGGGTCACTGACAGTATTAAAATGTACTTTATTACACTGCCAGTGGCACCGCCACAGGCTGGTGATGGGGGGAGGGGGGCACTACAGGAGATGATGCCTTAAACCCACCCCAGATAAACACAGGCAGTCGGTGCAATTGTACATATTCTTATCGGTAGTAGTAGTAGTTTGCACCCTTCATTTGTCACATTGTGGAGGTGATGTCCTGGGGAAAGGGTATAAGGGGAGGGGTTGTTTTTTGTTCATTTAAGATGGCTCAGATGCAAAACGGTTAGTGCCATCTTTGACGAACTTTCGAACTAATCATACATTGGAAAACTTTCAAAATTTAGTGGCAGCAAGTTTGACGCAAATCAGAGGCCGACAGCAAAGTCAGGGATAAAAAAGAGGAAATTCCACGAAAAGACTATCACGCACAAAGCGCCTTTTTGGAAGATATTTGGCATCTTTAACACCCTGTATACATGAAATCGCACTATCCTGGCGATTTTTTACCGCAGTTATGCTTTTTTTCATCCTGTATCCTACCTAACCTGACTATATAGACTGCTATCACAAATTACCGAAATTTGCGCGAAACGCGAAAGAAAACTTGTATTACTTGGGTCACCGGCCGAATATCGATACTGACTAATTCCTTAGGGCGGGGACGAGGAACTTTACTTGTTCAGTGCTGTACGGAAAAGTTAAGAGTTAACTACAAAAAATGACTCGGTTTTGGGTACTTTTTCTGTCTCTTCAATAATCCATCTCGGTCTCTTCAATCTTTCTCTTCCCTTTTACCTTAACTTATTCCCCTGCTGAGTGAGCTTCTCCTGACTGGTCACGGAGGCAGGAGGCTATATACACCCCCGGCCACCTTTAAATACGCTTCTGCGGTAATGAAACTCTTTATTTTGTAAATACCTCCAACTTTTGTGAAGGCCACCCGAGGTTTCGGCGTATTCGCGGCGTCCCCAACCGGGCCTTTCCCCTAGATCGGCCTCTACCCCAGGCCCCTGGATCATGAAGCCTGTAGGGGAGCGCTTTCCAAGTGCATCAACAGCTTCTCAGAAGTGATTGGGACATAACCTTGATGAAAATAATTGAAGCGCAAATCTTGAAGTCCCAAAAACGAGGTACGAGGGGCATGCTTTAAGCCAAGGGCCCCGAAATATTTGGATTGCAAAGCTGAGGTGTAATCTGAGACGTTTTCCCATCTTTATAATCCATTAAATGGCTGTAACTTTCAGTATTTTTGAGGTTGATTTTATTGAATTAGCAATTCTGTAAGCTATAGAATCAAACATGTACATGCTATTTTTGTTCGGGTTCTGGGAAAAAAGTGCGTGGGGGGGGGGGAGATATGATATCCCCTCCACTCAAGCCCGTAGCCAATGGGAGAGGAGCTGGGGGAAGCACCCTTATAAAAAATTCGCCCACTAGAACATTTTTTAAGTTGCCATTAGCTTTAAAGCTCCCTAATCTCACCCCAGACAATAAACTTCTCCCAACTAGTTCACTTTAAGTCCCTTCTCCAATTAAACAGAAAAGCTCCCGGAGTACGTATACACCTCCAAGACAGAGCCACAATACATAACATGTACTGACTTTAAAGGAATAGTCCGGTGACACTTTCAGAGAATCTCCAAAGAAAGAGAATAATTTTTATCACATATCCTTCCAGCCCACATCCATAGCTCGCGGTTCATAACTCAAGATATTCTTGTTTACAGAAATACTATTCTTGTCAAAAACAGACTTCCAGTTGCTTCAAGGTTACAAAATGTTAATAATACCGGCAGATATCTTCCAAAATCTTTTGTTACTCTTTAAAATTGAAGTGGTTAATTTGACCATGACACCAGAGTAAGACATTCATTCATTCATTTTTAAGCAGTTAAGCTTAAAATTTTGTGAAAATAAAGGTTACGATTCTAAACGTATCTGCACATTTGCTCTAGGCCAGCGATTCTCAAACGCGGCCCCTGAGTTGATTTTAGGGTTTGAGAAAATCAAATTCCACAAGAGCAAAACTTAGCAAAGAAGGAAGTTAAATTATGTAATATGTCTCTACTTGACTCCTTCCAAGTTTGCTCTCCGGAAGGGGGAGGGGGTGCTAGGTTGACTACGTAACAAGCTGTGCGGTATATTCCTTTTTCAGTAATAACTAGCCAGTACTAATTTCATGTGCTTTGTTGTTGACAATCATGTTATATACACGGTGGCATGTATTTATGTAGCGGTGCATTACGGAGTGGTTGTATTTGTAATGACAAAGCTTGTAGCAAAGTAACATCCCGGAAATTTAATTGCGACGTGAGGTGACTGTACAATTGAAAACGTATCGTGTTGAACGTTTGTTGATTGGTTACCAGGTTACTGAAATTAAAATTTCTACAGTTTCTGCTTCGTGTTTGCGATATGAGCTTGCTCTTTCCATAGCTCTGTAAGATGAAATGTAATCATTCAATCATAGCTTTTTTTGACTTGTGTGAATGCGACCCTCGAGGCTCGAACTGAGCAGACCCACTTCTCTATCTGACCTTGTTTGGGAATAACTGATCAAGAGCTTTCTGACATACTGAACAATAAAAGTTGTGACTTATCCGTTTCAAAGTGCTGCTTTCGTAGGCAACCAACTTAGTTTGGCTATTTGGAATGCCAGATGTTTTTCCTATACCTCAAACCGACGCATGATAAACATCAAAATAATCATACGGGTGACTCACGCATGAGACGCGGAATTGTAGACGGGTGGTGCACCGTGGGGAGGTGCAGGGGACCATGATCCCTATTGTCGGGGAAACTCCATTTTGGTCGAGGAGCCTTAATGGGTACGATAAAGTATGAAATCCCCCGACGACGACCAACCGCAGCAACAAATTTCTTGATTTCTTGAGTTTGCCCTGAGTAAAGCATATTGCCCAATAAAAACCACCATTTGTCATATTTTTTTCAATAGTAATCCCGAAATTTTGGCCGCGCTTCCCGGGCCAAGATTTCCTGTTTACCATCCTTCCGGCGACCGGGCCCCGGTTGCCGGGCCGCTCCGTCTGAGAGCTTCATTGGCCGTCATTTGGAGATTGAAGAGGCAAATTTGTGGTGAAGAATGCGATTTCCTGCAATCTAGAGCGCCTGGAAAGCAAAATTTTCTGACCTCAGCCCCAACCATAGTGCTGCAAAAGTACAGATTGCCCTCTTAGGGAACCTCTTCCTATGAAAACTTGTACCTCTGCCTCTGTTTGCCGTAGAGACAGCTCCGGGACCTATTAAGTATGGATATCGCCCTATTCAATTGGTGTATTCTCTCTCTAAGCCTGAGATCCTTCCCTGCGACCCTCGACCTCTTTCCAGCCTCTCTATTTGGCCCCACCCTCAAAAAGTTTGAGAACCACTGCTCTAGGCCATATATATTGACACACTGTGTAGCACACTGTATAAGTCATTGCCTGGGAACTCAACTGACCATACAATTCATCGTTGACAAACCAATGTTTGATCGAATATGTAAGTCAAACTGCGGTCATCAACTGTATTTAGAAGACTAGGGCTATTCCTAAATACATCTGGATAGGGAGTTGCTAGCAACTCCCTAGTTTTGGGGATGCCACTAATCCCGGCCCTTTACCATATTTTTACACACCGGCTCATCTCGCTCCCCACTTCCTGAAATTAAATTATTTTCCGCTATCCTGACAGCCATCTCCCAACTATTTTCAGTAGGCTATATTGTCTGGTTACGGGCCTGCCTCCACTTTCAAAAGTGGGGGACATGTTCCCGGCCCCTTCACCCCCTGTCGCTTTCAGTTGGCGTCGCTCAGTAGGCTTCCATATCAGTCGACGAGGCCGGAGCAATATCCGTCCCCTTGTGATGCCCCATCCTCCACTTCCTCCCACTTTCGACAAGCCTGGCGACGTCACTGATTGCGTGTCTGTAGAAATATTCCAAAAGTGGTTGACGGTCAAGCAAGAACACGGATCGACGCCGCGTTCTTTGTATCAGCTGGGAGGCATAACAACTAAAATGGAAAACATCGCGATTTACACAGCCTGTCATCAGTACAATATTACGATATATGGTGTACCGTGTGCATGTTTCATGCAATGTCGTATTTACTGTAGGTGTGTGTGTAGTCTTGTACACCGAAGAAAAATGCTTCGTCTGACCTTTGAATAACATTCTCAAAGTTTTTTCTGTATGACAAAGAGAACTTATCGTTACGGTTACGCGTAAATGGTTAACTAAGACAAACTGGTTTTATGGTTACTCCGCTTTTTTCGATATTAAGGCCCGTAGTAACTAGTAAAGCAGTTGATACGTGAACGTAACGTGTAAGTATGATAAGTGTAAGTAACGGTTCCACGAAACTAAAATTGCGCACACCCTACTGACATTGACAAGTAACAACTGTAGCCTGCAGGTGCATAGGGCAGCGGTATTCGGTACAACCATAGAATACAGGTCCACTCTTGAAAAACACCTAGCATCCAGATGCACAGATGCGATGTGACTGTATACCTTACACCTTGAATTTGACTGCGCATCCGTGCATCCACTCCAAAATATTGCTTAAAGGCAATAGGCAGTCGCCCCAAAATTTTCTTTGAAAAATCAGCAAACTCATGCAAATCTCCTCATATTGCATTACAAGCACCTCTGAATATGTTTTGAACATAACTGTTACAAACAATAGGTAAAGTAAGGTGAAATTCTCCTTGAATTCCACAATTCACTAACAAAAATATTGTCACATGATCAAAATAGGCCAATCATGAACTAGACCTTGAACAGGACCGTGTACTGTGTTAACGGTAGAACCTACTCCGTACCACGGTCCTTGTCCTGCCTACACAAAATTTCCAGTTGTTAGCCGGTCTGCCAGCAGACCGGCATTCCTCACAGCTTCAAATATTCTCCTATGATTACCATACTTTCCATGAATGTTCGTTGTCAGTGCATCTATGCTTCTTGACCAGTTTTTCTTGGAATAGAGGGGAGCAATAAGGTGAAATTTGGAGGTAAAAACTGACCTTAACACGAAGTGAGTTACAAGACTTTAGAGTGCCCGTGCAGTCACATGACTGACTTCCCTGTAAAAAGTTGTAATCAGGATAGTATCCAAAAGGATACAGTATGTCGTATACATGCACATTTTTCAACTTTGGAGAAAATATTTGTATATTAGAAATGGACCTTCACCTCAAACCGGTAGATATTGACTTCAAAATCTGAAACCAAGAAAATCTAACAAAATTTAAGGAAATCCTGCAAATAATTTTAGGAAATTGGACATCAAAATGTGGAAGCGCTACCACGAGCCATTCTGACACTATGGCTGCCATTTTTTGACCAACGTCGAAGCGAGTTCTGTGAGTTTTGGCCTTAGAACACACCTGTGAGCTGTGTGAATGCATATTTTTCTACAATATAATGATAATAAACTGAATTGCATTGTTTTAAAATCAGAGAAATGACAATTAGTGTAGCCTAGGAAGGATCAATTTCTGATAAATTTTCCTCTCAAGCCTTAACTGCGGGGTTTTTGTGTAGGCAGGACAAGGACTCTAGTGCGGAGTAAAACAAAGTGTATGTAGCATAGAGCCCTGTTCAAGGACTAATCATGAACTAGAGTGACAGGATACACTCACTCTGTTTGGGGTGACTGCCTACTGCCTTTAAGTGGTCTTAGTAAGGAATAGACAACAATAAGTCGTTCTTAAATTTAAGTCTCCTACTAGGCTATATGCATATTCCAATTTATTATTAAACCTTTCCTATTTATCTAACAGCCCCGACTTTGACTCCGCATCCGCTCATCCACCCAGGGAATAGGCCTACTTGGAATGGACTTACATTTTCGAAAAGTTTCGTTTTGACCCCGCATCCGAGCATCCGTGCATGTAGGCTTTCACAATATTTCCAGAAAAGACAATCTGTAGTGTATGTCAGGCTTAGGCCTGTAGACAGTATTATGTCGTCACTAAAGGGTTTGTGCGTGTAGCGCAGTAGAATATCTTAGATGCTTATTTGTTGTGATATAATCCAGAGAATACTGAAATACAAATCAGAGTGATACAGACATCAGAAGTGTTAAGTTGTGTTTACTGTTTGTGTCTCGGCACTACATTGGCCTAGTCGGCAGGATAGTGATTGAAGTGTGGTAGTCCATAGCCACAGTACAGCGGTTTGTGGTAGTCCATAGCCACAGTACAGCGATATATGTGTGGTAGTCCATAGCCACATTAATTTCAGTAATATTCCCTCTTGAAGAGGTATAGGTTCCAACCTACTAGCAACTTTATGATGACTGATTCAGGAGATTTTGCCTGTCAAGAGGCAAGAGAGGAGTCTCAAGGTCAGTGGGGTAAGGCCGTCCCAAATCGTTATCCATATCTTAGGTACATGTTAGCTGAGTACATAAAGCAGTTGTGTGAAGAGAATCAGCTTGATTTGACATTACTAAAGACTACAGAGGGCAGAATTCAGGCCTTGCAAATGCTGCCCAATTTGCGTGATGCAGGCCTAAATCTTAATAACAGTAGTCGTGAGAAATCAGTGGATACATTCAACATAAAGTTAAAAGGATTCCACGTTCTAACCAGTGATGATGATGTGGAATGCTACCTTTCAACATTTGAGAGACTTTGCATTAAACATAGTAATCCAGAAGCAAATTGGAGCATCATTTTGGAGTCTTTCTTGATGGGAAAAGCACAGCGAGCATATTTTGCCTTGACTGAGAATGAAAAGGAAGATTATCAACTGGTGAAAGAGTCAGTCTTGTATGCCTATCAGTTGACACCCAGTACATACAGGGAGAAATTCAGAAATGCCAGTAAGAATTCATCTGAAACATTCTGACAATTTTCCAGTCGTTTATTTTTGTATCTTAGGAGGTGGCTTAACCCATCTGATGATTTATTGTCCAGTAAGGAATTTGTAAAGATGATGGACAAATTGATTGGGGATCAATTAATTTCATCCCTTAAAGATGAGAATTTGAGACTAAAGCTTCTGGAACAAAAGTGGAACACATTGGCAGACTTAGCAGACGTAGCTGACAATCTCATTGTGGCTCGAGCAGCATGCAGAAGTAAATCGTATGACACTAGACCAAAGGTGTCTGGGGCCTCCACCCAATTGGATGGTAATGTTAGAGCTCCACAGTCTAATGTTGGTTCTCAGGTTGCTCAAGAGCCAGTCACCTCAAGACAGAGAAGGGCAGCATCGAGATCGGATGTGACATCATTGAGATGTTATCGCTGCAATCAGGTAGGCCATGTGAGTTATAACTGCCCAAACAATCCACAAGAAGATGTGATTAATTTTGTGAGGATTTCAGATCCCACTCACCAGGAGGAGTTGCACGCAGTAGCTGATATGGTTAACCCCAAAGAAGAGAATCCACAGTATAACTGTAAGCCAAAGGGTGCCTATTTTGAAACACTTATTGATGGTGAAGCTTCATTAGCTTATGCTGACAGTGGAGCAGGTGTCTCACTCATTTCAACTTCACTGGTAAGAACACGAGTGGTGAAGCCGTTGGAGCAGCCTATCTGCCTTTCACTTCTGGATGGTACACCTTTTGTCGTGGCAGGAAAGACAACCTGTACTCTTGAGGTAGCAGGAGAGCGAGACCAGGTTGAGTTTTTTGTGTCAGACATCCCTTGTGATACTCTCATGGGACGAGGTCTTCTGGTGAAGTTTGCCTTGGTGTTTGATCTGCACAATGGGTCATATTGGTCAGAAGGGCACCAGCCCAAGGTTAAGTTTCCTTTAGTATGGGTTGGTGCAAAGGATGGTACCTGTGGCAAAAAAGACAGTTTAGAGAAAGGTGAAAAGGATGGGGAGGAACCTGACCCATTAGAAGACTATGGTAATGATGATCAGGATAGTGAGCATGACTTCATGATGGGAAAGATTGGTGGTTTTGATGATCAAATAGACAAGCTTTTGAGTGAGCATAAAGATGTATTTTATGACAAACCAGGGTATTGTAACTTACTGCAGCATAGAATAGACACAGAGATGCAACTCCAATTAGGAAGAGTTCCTATAAAGTGTCGCCCAAAAAGAGAGTTAGTTTGGAATCTCAAATCTCTGAGATGCTAGAGTGGGGTGTCATTGTGCCATCATCTTCAGAATGGTGCAGTCCCATTGTCATGGTGCCCAAAAAGGATGGCACGTACAGATTAGCAGTTGATTATAGGGGTTTGAATGCTGTTACGAAACCTTCAAATTACCCTATTCCCACCATTGATGGTATTCTGTATTCATTGAATGGTTCCAAAGTATTTTCAACACTTGATCTAAAATCAGGTTTTTGGCAGGCTGCTCTTAGACCAAACTGCCTTTGCCTGTGAAGAAGGAGTCTTTGAGTTCAAGACACGTTCATTTGGCCTTAGAAATGCCAGTCAAAATTTCCAAAATTTGGTGGATGTAGTTTTGAAGCCACTGAAACATAATGACACTAGGCAGTATTTCTACCCATACATTGATGATATTGTAATCCATTCCACAGATGTCCAAACTCATTTCCAGGACCTTAAGAATGTTCTTGGTTGCCTTCAGAAAGCTGGTCTTACAGTAAACCAGGCATCAAAATGTCACTTTCTGTACAGCAAGGTTAAGTTTCTGGGATATGTTGTTAGTAAGGAAGGGATAGAGTTAAATCCTGAGAAATGTGAAGCTGTTAGTAATTTTCCCAGGCCTGTAGATAAGAAAGCACTAGAGAGATTTTTGGGATTATCAGGTTGGTGTGCTAAGTGTGTTAAGGGTTATTCACAAATAGTAGAACCTCTGAATGAATTAAGACATAAGGATGTTGAATGTAGATGGTCAGAGGCTTGTGAAAAGGCTTTTGTAACCCTGAAACAGGAAATATCAAGTGTGGTATCCTTAACTCTTCCAAATTTTCAGTTACCCTTTGAGGTTCATACAGATGCAAGCGTGAAAGGTCTAGGGGCTGCACTTATGCAGATAGATACAAATGGGAAAAGTAGATTAATAGCCTTTGGTTCCAGGTCTCTGAAAGAAGCAGAGAAAAATTACTCTGCTACAGAACTAGAGTGCTTGGCAGTTCTATGGGCATTTGAAAAGTGGAGATCTTTCATAGAAGGTTCACGTATTACAGTGTTTACTGACCACAAAGCACTGGTGTGGATGTTGAGAAACAAGGCATTGAAGGGCAAGTTAGTAAGGTGGGCTTTGAGATTGCAAGAATTTGATTACACTGTGCATTATCGTCCTGGGATACAAAATATGATACCTGATGCACTGTCACGGGCACCTCAGATATGCAGTATTGATTATGACAGCAATGTTTGTTTTCATGAGGACTGTATGGGAGACCCTTCAAATGTTGTAAATTGGGTCCAATGTGATTCTTGCGATAAGTGGTATCACTGCAGGTGTCTTAAAATAACTAAAGAAGAGGCTGATGATTTGGACTCTTATGTCTGTGTTAAGTGTGAACTAGAAGTGAAAAAGCCTGAGAGTGCACAGGCTCTGAAAGAGAATTGTAAGGTTCAGTCAGTACTGCCTGATAGAAACTAATTCATTTTACAACTTGTGCAACTTGAAACTTGATTACTTCATTTTTCACAATGTAAGATGTTATACAATTAATATTGTGTTGATATGTTTAACTTTTAACCTGGAGTTTAATTTGATTCTTTAAGTTAAGAATGTAATAAATTCGGTTTATTATATTTAGTTCTTGGTTCAGTATTTAAAGGGGAGAGGTGATGTAGTGGATCCATAGTGATTACTGTAGGATTGGTGTTTCTCTTATACTGCAATGCAGCTTTTAGAAAAAGGGAGGGGTATTGTAGTGTATGTACGTACACTACAGTAGGCCTAGCCATTATGTCGTCACAGTAGCAATGTGTGTATGTTAGGCTTAGGCCTGTAGACAGTATTATGTCCTCACTAAAGGGTTTATGCGTGTAGCGCAGTAGAATATCTTAGATGCTTATTTGTTGTGATATAATCCAGAGAATACTGAAATACAAATCAGAGTGATACAGACATCAGAAGTGTTAAGTTGTGTTTACTGTTTGTGTCTCAGCGCTACAAATCGATATAATCGGACCCCTAATAATCATAATTCGATTATAATTGTTTTTTTCTCCACATACTTTACTTGTTAAAAGTAACCCATTGTGCCGAATGCAGCGTCGCCAAACAGTGTGTACTGTATATGACCTGTACATCAGTGCCAAATTGGGGCCCAGTCTAGCCTTACAAACTGTCACAAAATCTTTAATTTTTTGGTCTAAGAGATGATTAATATACCCTCTCTCCACTATTTTTTTCAATTATTTAATGATTACTTTGATTTTTACGATTATTTCAATTTTTCGATTTTTCGATTTTCTTCTCATGCAATAACCATACCGAATCTAAACTGGTTAAAACCGGTATCAATATAATAATCGGTTTACCGTGAAAGCCTACGTGCATGCACCCGAAATTACTTGCAGCAGACTTAGAAAAAAAAATACAGAAAGTTCCACTTGTACAAAGATAATCTTGGTAAAAAATTTTGACTTCCCATTCGTGTATCCGCGCATCCACCCACGGTGAGTTTGGAAGGGACTTAAGAAATTTTTGATAAGTTTCATTTTGAACCCGCATCTGAGCATCCGCACATCCACCCAGGGTGAGTTTGGAAGGAACTTATGTTTTTTCCGAAGTTTCCGCATATACTAACATGTTCTTAAAGACTACAGGTTTCTCCAAACTTCGCATCCGCGCATCCGGATGCTCAGATACAACTCCTGAGTGGCCCTGTATTCTATAGTTACTCCCGGTATTCTAGTACTAGAGGTCATAAAATCTTATTTAGTGGGGCTTATGATGAAAGTTTTGTTGAAAATCTTTTGCTGTTGATGAAAGTGTTGGAATTGAGTAAACAGTTTAGGCCTAATACCATTTAAATTTTAATCAAGCTTTAAAAGTAAGTTGTTTATTTTTGCATTCCAGTCACTTAGTCTGATTTAAACATGGCTTTGGTTTCATCTGCACTGCCATCCAAGGCATCCAAGCTTAAAAACCCTCCAGTAGGAAACAAAGAATCAAAGAGAGAAGACTGGAGAAAGGCTAAAGAATTAGAAGAAGCACGAAAAGCTGGTACTGCTCCTGCATTGACAGATGAAGAAGGAAAGTAAGTCCTTGTATCCTGCCACAACTTGTAGTTTGTTCTTGATATCTTTTATTGGCTTCCCAAAGTGAATATCTATGAAACTGCTCCATGCTGACCTGACAAAACAACTGTAGACTGTAGTTTGTGCCTTTTAGTGACCACCAGACTTGTAGTGACCACCAGACTTGTAGTGAGTAGGCTGAGGCCTATGTACTCGTACTCACAGTTCTACACAATTGCCACCGGTGAGAATGGATTTGAACTGGTACTAATACTCACAGATTTTGGAAGATATGCATTGAGGGTAATGCCAAATTTTGTGCTTGTACTCACAAACAGAGACACTCCACTTGTACTCACGCTCGTGACAATGCACTCACACTTCAAGTTTGGTATCAGCTATGATTCTGATGAACATACCTTCTGGGGCTCTGTACAGTTCTTTAAGTCGACAGTTTTTTGACACTTTTCTTCTACTCAGTCTGCATATAGTGGCTTTCAGCTGCTTGTACCATTATAGTCTACTGGTGACAGTTTTTTTCAAAGTGATGTGCAGAACAAAAATCTTTGTTTTCTCCTTATGTGAGAAGTCATTTATCAGTGTGCATTAGCTGTTAAGTGCTTTTGGTGTATGCTTTCAGAAAGCTTTATTAATTGCTTCGGAATAGACACATACTTAAATTCAAAGAGATCTAGCACATGTATATATGGAAGCAAACAATTATGGTGATTTGGAAGAGAGACATATTTTGGTTCCAATGATGGCAATCCAGAGAAGAAATGTCCTTGGTAATCCTCATTTCACCATGCTTTTGGGAAACAATTGGCAAAAAACAATTCAGTTTTGATTTTATACTAGAGCAAGCATGTTTATATTGTTCATATATTTTCCTTTAATAGCATACTTGCTGTCCAGTATGTGGCCCACTCCCTCTGGTAGTAACACAAGTCACTGATACAAAACCTGACTCATCCCTGGTTTCCTTTTTATTCCTAACATTAATCATATGTTTTATAAAAAACTTTGTGAATTACCATTGGTGTTATGTGTAATTAATAAGGTATCATTTAATCAGTCACTTCATTGAGTTCGGTTGACTCTACAATTAGTTTTTAATAGAAGGAAATAAGCAGGCCTACTGTACTGTATTTACTCTATTAGAAGCTGGGCTGGAATGTGAAATTTTCCAAAAGGGGGCATTTTGTAGGATTCAAATGCTGACCTTAAAAATGCTTCTAGAGGTGCTGTATAAGTGGCTTTAGGTCTAAGGTTGTACATTTACACCCTTTAGACTCTTGTCTTGGGCTGTCAGTATGAAGTTAATCACCTTACAGCAAAGGTTCATTTATCCTTTAAATACTGCCCAGGGAAGCCAAAAGTTTTGTTGGTAATGAGTTCGTATAAGGAGTGCATATGCAAAATTTAAGCTGCCATTTATCAGAGAGTGGGTTTTCAGTAAGTACAGTGGTACAATTAAACTTGAAACTCTTCCCAGTCTCATAATGTGCAGTACATTGCTTCCTTAAAGAAAAGGTTTAAGCAAAAAATTAATTTTCATATGTGAAGAGGAACTAAATCTACTGTAAAATGGAAGTAATGTTGTCACATGATAAGTAGCAAATTTAATGGAAATTGTAGCTGCATTTGTCATTTTCAAAGTGTCAGAACCTTGTGTCTAAACAAGAGTTCTCTTTCTTTATAGGTGTTATCCTTTTTACCATTGAGTTAAAGTATAAATGGAATGCAACAGGTGTACAATGTCAACACAAACAGAGAAAAGCCTCATACATGTACATTTTGAAAATATGTTGTCTTTAAAACATTCCTTTCTTCCTTGAACAGAGACATCAATCCTCATATTCCTCAGTACATTGCAACAGTCCCGTGGTATGTGGGCATTGACCACCCAACCCTCAAGCATCAAAGAGTGCAGCCAGAGAAGATAAAAGAGTTCAACAAATTAGGAGAATGGTATAAAAGAGGGGTCACAGATGTAAGGAAAACTGATATTTTATTAATCAGTTTGAGATTCAAGATTATGCAGTGTCATGTTAAGTTCTTTTTATGTACTTTTTCAGATACAGGTAATCATGTCATATCAACCCTGAATACTGCTTCATGTAGTGGCACAGCCACAAAAGTTTGTGTGTTGGGGGCTGGGGGGACAGGGGTTCCTTGGGGCTTCACCATTTCATTGGATAGGGGAGCTTCAATATTTTTTACCCTTAGAGTTTCCAGTGTCAAGCTTCTTGAGGGCTTGCACATCCCAAGACCCTTGCTTTAGCTATGCCTCTGGCTACATGAAACATTATTCTTCCTGACTTACCCCATATTAAGGGCACTGTGCTTTTAGTTAAACTCAGAGGTCCATAAGAATAACATTTTTTTCCAGAGGGAACATTGCTGCTTTTGCCTGCAAATAACTTGTGCCATCCAAGAAAATTGCTTGATTTTTCCCAAGGTCTTCCCTAAGAAATAGATTTTTCTTGAACACTGAGGGCTGCAGCCCCCAGTCCCTAGGTCGGTTAGTATTCCTATGGTTATATTATGGTAGGCCCTTTATACCTTAAATAGTAAGTATTGGACTTACTGTACAGGTACGATATTTGAAATAGATAAAGATACGGATCTAGCTTTTGGTACTTTACAGTTGGTAACCCCCCTGTCACACTGGAGCAAGGTCCATGGAGTTGCCACTACGTCAACAAAAAAATGTCGCAAGGCCGTGGGAGCTCTTAGAACGTAGTGGGAACATGGTGTGGTCTCCAAGGTCTCTGGAGACTGCTATTTAAATTTTGAACGTGTTCAAAAGTTACGTAGCGCCATTGCCGTCTGAACAGGATGCAGCATTGATGCTCTATTGACATATTTACAATGTAGCGCAGTCTTCTTCGGTGTGTTGGGGCTTAAGACTGGTGCAGTAAATGGTATATAACACCCTGCAATGGTACTAAGTCAGTACCAGGCCTGATTTTTGGTTTCGATGATAAGAGAAACCAATGCATTCGTGATGGCGTATGTGTGTATGTATGTGTGTGTGTGCGTGTGTGTGTATGTGTGTGTGTGTGTATGTGTGTATGTGTGTGTGTATGTGTGTTTGTGACACTGCTCGTTAACACAATATCTCAAGAAGGGAAACACTGACAGTTCTCAAACTTGGTACATAGATGCCCCATATTGAGAGGAAGAACCCTATTATTTTTGGTGGGGGTCAAAGGTCATCTGGGGTCACCGGGGGTCAAATTCCGAAAACCTTGTTAACACGATATCTCGAGATAGGAAGCTTGGATAAATTTCATACTTAGTATGTAGATGCGTTATGATAAGAGGAAGAACCCTATCGTTTTTGATGGAGGTCAAAGGTCATCTGGGGTCACCGGGGGTCGAATGCTGAAAACCTTGTTAACACGTTATCTCAAGTCAGGAAGCTTGGATAAATTTCATACTTAGTATGTAGATGCGTTATGGTAAGAGGAAGAACCCTATCGTTTGTGGTGGAGGTCAAAGGTCATCTGGGGTCACCGGAGGTCAAACTCTGAAAACCTTGTTAACACGATATCTCAAGATAGGAAGCTTGGATAAATTTCATACTTAGTATGTAGATGTGTTATGGTAAGAGGAAGAACTCTATCGTTTGTGGTGGAGGTCAAAGGTCATCTGGGGTCACCGGAGGTCAAACTCTGAAAACCTTGTTAACACGATATCTCAAGATAAGAAGCTTGGATAAATTTCATACTTAGTATGTAGATGCGTTATGCTAAGAGAAAGAACCCTATCATTTTTGGTGGAGGTCAAAGGTCATCTGGGGTCACTGGGGGTCGAATGCTGAAAACCTTATCAACATGATATCTCAAGTTAGGAAGCTTGGATAGATTTCATACTTAGTATGTAGATGCGTTATGGTAAGAGGAAGAGCCTTATTGTTTTGGGTGGAGGTCAAAGGTCATCTGGGGTCACCAGGGGTCGAATGCTGAAAACCTTGTTAACACGATATCTCAAGTTAGGAAGCTTGGATAAATTTCATACTTAGTATGTAGATTTGTTATGGTAAGAGGAAGAACCCAATCATTTTTGGTGGCGGTCAAAGGTCATCTGGGGTCAGCGGAGGTCAAACTCTGAAAACCATGTTGACACAATATCTCAAGATAGGAAGCTTGGATAGATTTCATAGGTAGTATGTGGATGTATTATGGTGGGAAGATGACTGCTATCGTGTTTGATGGAGGTCAAAGGTCATGTAGGGTCACCGGGGGTCAAACACTGAAAATGTTTTTAACATGATATCTCAAGATAGGAAGCTTGAATAAATTTCATACTTAGTATGTACATGCATTATGGTAAGAGGAAGAACCCTATCGTTTTTGATGGAGGTCAAAGGTCATCTGGGGTCGAAAAGCAAAATTTTAAGAATTCCCAAGATCGTCTCATGAGTTCACCAGAAGGCAAAAAGCAAATTTTCCCAAGAATTCCCAAGTCATCAGATGTCATCATGTCAAAATGCAAAATTTCCCAGGAATTCCCAAGATCAAATATGAACCTAAAATTATTTTTCCAACATGTTAAGATAGCACTTGACCAGTGACTGAAAGACATGGGACAGCATGGCATTATTTGGAATAGAACATATATCATCGAAACCTCAATGCATTTTTGCATTCTGGTTAAAGAAATTTTCAGGTTGCCCATCGGACAACCTGAAGTTAAATTTAGGTTGTCCGAAATAGTTTTTTGTTGTCCGAATGAAAGCGACGAACAAGAGATGAACAATTCTATTTCTTGACTCTGCCATAGAAAACAAACATTTAGTTTAAATTCTGCATTTTGCCATATTTATTGGCATGGTGCAATGATGAATGGTAGTCAATACCATTGTCTCAATGCCACTTCTTAAGGGGATTTTTATGACATGCTTTCCTGCTGATGTAGGGAACTATTCAGTTACAAATAAAATCTACTCATTCATCGGACAAGTTCAAAGAGAGAAAGTGGTTGTCCGATGCAAGTTTTACCCGTCTCGGGCGATCGGACAAGTGCTAAATTTCAGCCCTGAGTACATATTACAAAGAATTACAGTGGTTTAATTATCTTTGTCATTCTTTTTGTTGTTAACTTTCGTATTTTTTGTTGCTGTGGCTTACAATTTGTAAAGTGCTTTGAAACCAATTACTGTTACAAAAGAGAAAAAGAAAAAAGTATTATAAATGTTATATTTGTTAGTCTTCAAAAACAGTATCAAGTACAGTTTAAAGACCAAATAATCCTTTCTCTCTTTGCTTCTTTCCTGTTTTTCCTATTTTCTGCAGTTGTATTATAGTATGTAACCAACTTTTGTCGTAGCTTCTTGTAAAGTACATGTACGTTCCCTTGTTTGGGCCTGGCTACTTTTTCAAGTTGGTTTAGGTTAACCTTGTAGGAATTTCAGTTAATACCAGTATGAACATTTCCCACCCTCAATTGATTGTTTATAAATACTTTTTTATTGCTTCGTTTCAGAGTATATCGACAAAATACAGAAAAGGGGCCTGTGAAAATTGTGGATCTTTGACTCATAAGAAGAAAGACTGTGTGGAGGTAGGGTTCATATGTCTGTCTCTGGTATTGTGTATTCGATATTTGTAGATTTCATGTAACTGTGTCTTTTTAAAATGAGCAAGGGTCACCATTGGGGGATGAGGGTGAGGGCAAAGCAAGGGGGGGGAGTGTTGGAAGACTTAATGCCTTTGCCCCCCCATAAATAGGAGGTAACTTTTGTGTGGTATTGATGTATATGAGAAAATCTGGCCATTACGTAGTGATAACAGACTAAATTTAAGAGTGCCTTATGTGTGCCTTTTACCGAATGTGTGAGAGTTGCACACATACCACTATACAGTATACATGAATGTGAAGGTGTATGTCTATTGGCACATTAATGAGTATTGTAAAGTGGTACATTTACAAACTTGAATAGATATTCATCATTCTGAATGCAGGGTTTGACGTAGCTGATGGTACTAATGACAAAAAGCCATTCTGCCCCTAAACTTTGATGTAATGCTCTTAGCAAGGCATCTAGGCAATTGCTAAAGTTGCACCAGTTACTGCTGGTAGTCAAACATTTCCTTTGTAATCGATTCATTGAGCAGTTCTTCTCACGACTACAGCGATTAATTGAGAACAAGTATGACATCAATACACTGTCATTGGTACATAGCAAAAAAATCAGAAAATCTGTAATGGTATACACTGTGTTTATTTCCCCTGTTGTTTTGTGAAGAGTTGGCTGGCCTTTACATTACAAAACAGCTGCCAAACAAATGTTTGACTCAACTGATGAGTACTGTCACTGTTGAAGGGTATTGCGACAATGTAAGAAAACTCAATGATTAGTGAACTCTGTTTGAAATATTTCTGACAAATTGTTTTCATGTTTATTTATTTTTTTTTTAGTTGAGTATGATATGGAGTAGTCTGCAGTCTGCTGACCTAGTAGTTGGGTCGCTTTGGGGCTTCCCATACTAGGTCAGCAGTATACCCATTGGCAAAATTGGGCTACCACACGTTCAAAAATTTTGAATGGTCTCGATCTTTCTCAAATTCACATATACTCCTACGTAATTGACCTCTACGGGTCCTTTATATGTTTAAGACCTTTCATTCTAAGATTATTTGCACTTAGTGTCCAAAAAGAGACCATTTTGATTTACACAAACGAGCCTGTTTTGTTTTTTTAAACATTCTATGAAACCACTAAATCATGTTACTAGGAGGTTCACACTATTGTATGCTAAATAGCATGCATTGCTGTTCAATTGTCAGTTGTGACATAGTGTGACATCAGTTAAGAATTAAGCATGAGTGACACAATAGCTGAAATTAAACTCTATAATTACGAAATAGTCCTTTTTCTTATGCCTCTCATGCTGGATGTAACCTTTTAGAGATAACTTGCTTTTGCATGAATCTCTTGATGTTATCTTAAATGATTTTAAAATTTTTCAGAGGCCAAGAAAAGTTGGAGCTAAATTTTCAGGTGAACATATTGCTCCAGATGAGCATTCACAACCAAATTTAAGCCTGGACTATGATGGTAAGAGAGACAGATGGAATGGTTATGATCCTCAAGAGCATGAGAGAGTGATCCAAGAGTTTGCTAAAGTTGAAGAGGTGGGTATCATTTTGTTCTGAGAATAAATATTTGTATTAAAATCTACTTATAGATCTTATGCATATGACGTCACATAACAGAAAGTGCACCCGCCGTTGGAGGCGTGTGTATCATTGTAACTTACACTAGCAAATGCAGACAGCTGATTTGTGTACCCGCTGGGTGTGTGTGGAAGTCTACTTCGCACACATGCAAAGTCTGTGTCATGCATACAGTGTGCTTCATTGTCTACCCTCCAAAATGATTGTCGTGGGACATCAATGCATAAGATATATAGTGTCAAAAGATTAAAGATTGAAGCATGTGTTATATAAATAATTATTTCCTTTCTCCTGTCATCATGTGATCACAGGAACTTTGCTCATTTTAATGTACTCACAATCCTTTGACATCACATTATTTGTTTGAAAAAATTAAGCAATTAGGTACTACCTTAAAGAACAATTTATCCCAAATAAATGTAACTGTATGTATTTAAAGTCCATTACCCATAATACCCCTTGCCCCTTCGCTGATGTCTGCATCTTATACCTACTGAATCTCTCAGATAATCCGGTGCCTCCGACATTTCAAGAGTTTCTTTGATAGTTTGTGTGGTTTTCATGGGAAGTTCTCAGAGACTGAGAGTAAGAAAACTGTTTTGATGTTTATTATATTAACTAATGTACTTTTTTATTTGATTTATCATCAGGCCAAGAAACATTTGAAAGTCAAGAAACTGTATGATGACATGTTGTCTGGAGAAGCTAAAGTAGAAGCACAGCAACAGGTTTGTGTAGACTTGGAATTTCAGTCCCTTAATATATTGCTGTTATGTACTATACATTGTTTGCCCTAGACTTGGCATGTCAGTCACTTTGTACAAGATAGTTTCCAAGAAGGAAAGACTACCATAGATTTTGTAGCATTGTAAGTGATTTTACCTGAAATTAGTAAAAAAGCATTTCATGAGTCTTCCTTCATCACTTCCCATACAGCTTAGTGTGTTATATGAGTTGTGTGTCTACTACATGTTAGCAGTAATATGTGTTACTTAAATGGTACTGTATAGTGGGAAATTTTCACGGGGGTTAAATTTTTGCACTTTCCGCGACCAAGTATCTAATCACGAATTTAAGACCCGCGAAAGTACTTTCGTTAGTTTGTACAAAACTATGTTGGTTGCCTGCAACAGTGAATTCTTCACTCCGCAAATATGTGAACAAGGTACAGATTCGCCAAAAACAGGCCTCGAATTTAACCAAGACCACCGAGGCCATGGCTGTGGTTGCCGCTTCAATTGGCCTCGGTGCCCTGCAGTTTTCAAAAGAGCTTGAGGCCAATAATGGCCTCAAGAGCTGCCATACTATGGCTGCAGTGCCCCGCAAATCTCAGCTAATTGTCAATGTCATGCCTTCCTTCTCTTTACAAACTTCTTATACCACTCCAAAGGTCGTACGTATCTGCCATGGCCTGGTCATTTTTAATTCATTTCCTTCATGCTTCCATACATGCATGCTAATGTTGTACGCTCATTGGAAGGAACTAGAAATATGTTAATAAAAAGAAAAGCTCCACTGTACAAGGACAGGCCATGCAGGTACAGTAGAGTCTTTAATCATTGAAGTGGCAAACAGGTGTAAAGAGAGTGAAGTTGAACAAAGACTACAAAAGCAAATTAAGCAAAAATAATTGGTGGAAGTGTCAAAATAAAAGCCACTTGTGTACAGCCTTGGTGCCTTATAAACAAAGTAAACTTTGGCCTAGCTGCCCTACCATTTGGCTGTGGTGCCCTCAGATTTGCCCTGATCCTTGAGGCCAAAATGGCTGTGCCCTTAAAAATTTAGAATTCGAGGCCTGCAAAAATTAGCCTCGTGGAAATTTCCCGCTATACAGTAATATAAGGTACATGAATACTACCGTGATGAATTTTACGTGAATATCACATTTGCAATGTACCCTCTTCCCATGGATATCATTCTATTCAGAAGTATAGAATAAAATCCCACCCATCACTGGTATAAATCGTTTTCTCATTAAATTTGTTAACCTAACAAACTGTTTTGTTTTTCCTCCTCATAGGATGGAGGCAGTGAAGATGAAGAGGATGAGGATAAATATGCTGATGACTTTGATATGCCTGGCACAAACTTTGATAGTAAAAGGTATGCAGAATCTGATATCTTATTTGTGTGGATAAGGACAGTACACTTGCCTATTGAAGATATATTTTGGGTGTTGTTCATGTAGTGTTTGAGATGCTTTCTGTTTGAAGTTTTTTAAATTATTTTTTTTTACTTTTATACAAATTTGAAGGCCTGGTATGAAGCAACTGCCCATCTTTTCTTATTTTTTCTGATTTCTTTTTTCGGTAGTCAGTCCTGGGTGGACTTGACTCTATTTTTAACAATGATAAATGTTTGTGTGACCTTCGTGGGACGTGGATATCAGCTGGTCATCTCTTTTATTATTTTGGGTTTTGTTGCTGGGTATGGTTATGATGAAGGTGTTTGAAGAATTCATTTCCTTGCTAAATTGTGTTGATTTGGTGACAAAGAGGTAAAGATGGAATCATTACAGTTAACTGTCAAATTCTCATAATCCAGTAGAGCAGGAAACATATCTGAGTTGTGTTTTTGATGAAAATGTCACAGGAATTTATCTATTATTTTTCTCATCTTGTTGCAGGCGTATCACAGTGAGAAATCTGAGGATCAGAGAAGATACAGCTAAGGTAAAGCGGAAGAAATTTTTCACACATTCAAAGTCGTAAAAATTTACACTGGTTGCCCCAATTATGTTGAGAGACACTCAGTAATATTCCAAGTAAAGAGGGTAGCAGACAAATGTAATATCTTCCTTCTCTTATTGTTCAATCTCTTTTAAGCATATGTATTAATTTTTAGAGTTTATGCTGTGATTTACAAAGTCATTCTTTTTTATCTTCTTTACATTTTACACCAAAAAAATATAGCAGTATTGTGTTGCATTGTATTTTATTGCATAGCACTGCATTGCATGGTTCACTCAGTTGTTACTTCTTACTTTTATGAATTGGAAGTATTTTAGAATTGGTCAATGATAATTTTTGCAAAACTATAATAACAACAAAAAGATCGAAACAAATCAGTTATTGTAACCTATTAAGTACCTTTTTGAAGGCCAATGTTTTCTTCTTTGTATTTTCCACTGGTATCACAAGTAGACTGAAAATAAATCTCAAAGAGGATGCAGCAAACCATGATAAGTCACAAAAAGTTGCAATATTACAGTTTTCATGAGGATAAAGGAGGTATTGTCACTTTCTCCAGTAGTGGCACTGACTGTGTAGATCATCACTGCAAACAAGCGGGGACAAATTTTCAATTCACCCTGAAGTCTGCAAAAGCCCTCCTAAAGCGCAAACACAACCTTTTAAAATTTATTGATTAGACAATTTCTCAGTTAAATTAAAAAACAGCTCCCTACAAAAAATATTTTTTCTACCACATGTTTAGAGGATGTTAATAGACTTCAAAGTACATATTCAATGGACTTTTTAAGCAGTGGGTTTTAAAATTCAATGAAATGGACAATCTGTTCTTGACAATTGGTACTCATAGTTGGTACATTAGCAAACAAAATGATGGAAATGTCATGTTTAGTTCCTTATGTCACAGATTCTGCTTAAAACTATCTCTCTTTTGTTTTAGTATCTGTATAATCTGGATCCCAATTCTGCATACTATGATCCGAAAACAAGATCCATGAGGACTAATCCATTCAAAGATACAGGAAAGACAGCAGAACAGTGAGTAACTATTTTTTACATTCCATTTCATTTGAAATATTCTGGATTTTTATGGTCTGATTTTGCCAGTGTGTCTGTAGATTGTTACTGCTTATGTAGGGAAATGAATTTGTGACGAATGAAAGGGAAAATTCAGTCACCACAAAGTGCATTTATTACACACTGTCTCATGAAATAATTAAAGATTTTTCACCCTCCCCTGACCGAAGAAATTTGAAACTGATGAATTTGTAAAGTTGGAATTTGACTGACCCCTTCTCGAAGTGTTCAATACAGAGGCTTCTAATGAGGGGTAGAATTATCTTTCTGAGGGTACAAAACTGTGATGTAGGGGATACAACATAAAGTGCAGAATTACAGTGTGAGAATTCATTATGCCATCCCTGAGTGCAAGCGTGTGTTTGTGTGTGTGTGTTGGAGGTGCATGGGGGAGGTAGGAGTGGTACGCCTGGGGCCACCTGAAATGACATGGGGTACATAGCTATAAAAATATTGGGAACCACTGAGGTAGTGTGTGATTTGATATCATGTGAGGTATTTAGGGAAGTATGGGGAGGGAAAGAAACATGATTTTAATAGACCTAGCTGGTATTGAAAAGTAAGCATGTTGTGACTGTACATTCATAAGTACAAGGTAGGGTCAAAATGTCGAGAAAGTTGCACCAGAATGCCAAGGCAGATGGTTTTTATAAGAAGACTGTTTCAGTGATACATTTTAGATCAACAAGGAATGCATCCCTTTCCCTTGTAACACCAGTTTGCACCACTAATCAATTCTGATCATACCCACTATCTGGTGGAGGCTTAAGTTAAAGGGATAGTGAGTGTCATGGGTGGAAAAAGGTGGGAAGCTAGGTGGCATCTTCCAGGGAAATTTGAGTATTTGGAAGGAAACTTATATTTCTTGTAAATGAAAATACAGAAAGAATTGTGGAAAATTTGACTCACTTCCCGTGAAGTAAACATTTTATTCGGCCCTGGTGAGTGGGTGAGTTCATTCTTGTAAGAAAACTACTTTTAGCACATATTACAGACCAGACCTTTAGTGTGAGTACCATATCATGAGTTGGGAGTACAAGTGTAGTATCACATGTTGTGAGCACAAGTAAACACCTTTCTAATGTGTAGGAGTACAAAATTTTGCATTAGTACCAGTGCCTAAAATTCTGTTTGTAAGTGTGAGTATTAATCATTACTTCTTTCTAAAAGTATAGACAAATGTGTTGAAGTGGGGGTACAAGGACATGCTCACTTCAAGTCTGTGAGCAGAGAAGGAGTCAATACTCTTTTGTCTACAAGTATAGGCAAGTTTGTGAAAATGGGAGTACAAGAATGCTCACTTCAAGTGTATGAGGACAGTATGAATCAATACTGTTGTCTACGAGTGAAGACCAATGTGTGGAAGTGGGAGTACAAGTACATACTCACTTCAAGTGTATGAGGACAGTATGAATCAATACTGTTGTCTACGAGTGAAGACCAATGTGTGGAAGTGGGAGTACAAGAACATGCTCACTTCAAGTGTATGAGGACAGTATGAATCAATACTGTTGTCTACGAGTGAAGACCAATGTGTGTAAGTGGGAGCACAAGTATATGCTCACTGAAGTCTGTGAGCACAATGCTAATCAATACTTATGTCTACAAGTATAGACAAAAGCTTGGAAGTAGGCTTACAAGTATATACAAGTATATACTCACTTCAAAAAGTCTGTGAGTATGAATCAGTACTCATGTCTATAAGTGTAGGCTACTGTGTGGAAGAGGGGGTACAAGTATGTACTCACTGAAGTCTGTGAGCACAATGTTAATCAATACTCAAGTCTACAAGTATAGACAAAAGCTTGGAAGTAGGAGTACTAGTATATACTCACTTCAAAAAGTCTGTGAGTATGAATCAGTACTCATGTCTATAAGTGTAGGCTACTGTGTGGAAGAGGGGGTACAAGTATGTACTCACTGAAGTCTGTGAGCACAATGTTAATCAATACTCAAGTCTACAAGTATAGACAAAAGCTTGGAAGTAGGCTTACAAGTATATACTCACTTCAAAAAGTCTGTGAGTATGAATCAGTACTCATGTCTATAAGTGTAGGCTACTGTGTGGAAGAGGGGGTACAAGTATGTACTCACTCAAGTCTGTGAGCACAATGTTAATCAATACTCAAGTCTACAAGTATAGACAAAAGCTTGGAAGTAGGAGTACTGGTATATACTCACTTCAAAAAGTCTGTGAGTATGAATCAGTACTCATGTCTATAAGTGTAGGCTACTGTGTGGAAGTGGGGGTACACGTATGTACTTTTAATGAGTCTCTTCCAGACAAAGAGGCATACAATTTGGGGGCAGGCAAATTTGCATCTTAGAAAAGTTTTGAATTTGTGTTAGTGGTGCAGATAATCAACTGGAGATGAGAAGAGCATGGTTCAGTCTCAGAGGATTTTAATATTGTGTAGTATATGATCCGTTGTTAAAGGGAGAATGCAGACGCCCCAAGTTTTTCTTCAAAAACCTGCTAAATCTTACAACCTCCACTTATTTGCTCATAAGTATCTGTAATTATGTTTCTGTATAAAAACATTGAACTTGAAGGTAAACCAAGGCATTATTCTGTATGAATTCAACAAGTAAGTAACAAAAATATTGTCACATGATTGAAAGGTGCCATTCCTGAATGGGGTACATTAATTCAAATTTGGAGGACTGCATTTTCCCTTTAAAGTCATGCTAAACATGGCTGTTTAGAATCAGACCAAAGTTGGTAATATTATGACACGAAAGGATATTCCAGTGACAGTGTTAGAGAATACTATTGAAAGAGAATAATTTCTTGTCACATGCCCTTCAAACCCCACATCAACATTTTTTTCGTAACTCAAGACATTCTTGTAGGGAGATAGGTTATTCTGAACTGTCACGAAAGGCTTACAGAGGTTATTGTTAATTGTCAAGGAAGGCTTACAGTTGTTTCAAGGTAGCCAATTGTTTTGTATTACCAGCAGATTGTTTGTTAACTTTTTTCATGCTCTTTGAAGTTGTATTATGTATTTGATGTTAAAAGTCAACACCAGTGAGAGCGTTGGATAACATCCATTGGTGATTTAGCTGAACATGACGTGTAAATTAAATTAACAAATTTAAAGTAGTCTCCATATTTCAATTACATTTGTCAAGTAGGATACAAAGAAATACAAAAGATATGTTCAATCAGTCTGCTCTTTAAATCGTGTTCTTCCCTTCATGCAATGCACTACTGTGAAATGAAGGTTTTTAAGAAAATTGATAACTTGCACTGTGACATGCTATTGAGAAGGGGTAGACACCAGTAAAGACACAAATTTTACCTGATTTTATGAAACCACTATTCCATCAACCTTCAAGTAAGTGTTTAGTCAAAGCTTCATATCACTTCCTCAGCATGCGTGTATCTATCAGTGATAATGACATCTAACCTTCTTTACAGCTCGGAGTTTGCTGGTGAGAATTTTGTTCGTTCTTCTGGGGATACATTGAAGATGGCAGCATCTCAGAGTAAGTTGCAACTGAAGAGCATTTTAGTACATTTTGTATAAACTGAACACTACATTTAATTTCTGTTTATTAGCAGGTTATTTCTCTGTATATATGCATGGGTTGGTGAAATGCTCTCTTTTCATCTTTTCAGCCATTTAAAAGAAACAAGTACTGCATTTTATTTCCTCCAGTAGTGTACCTTTCCCTCCAGTGGTTATTTTATTTTTCGCAATAAAAAGTTTTTGAAAGTTGTAGTAATTATGTTGGTGGAATCCAATGGTATTGAAATATTCCTGTATCTGGCACTATGATATTGGCCATCAGACCAGTAGTTGCATGAGGGTGTGTCATTGTGAGATTCCTACAGTATCTGATAGAACCTTACAGAGGGTAGTTGCACAAGGTTGTGTGATTGTTGGATTTCTACAATATCTATAAGAATTTTGCAGCGAGTTGTTGCATGAAGATGTGTAATTGTGAGATTCCTACAATATCTACCAGAGTCCTACAGACAGTAGTTGCACAAGGTTGTGTGATTGTTGGATTCCTACAATATCGAAAAGAATTTTGCAGAAAGTAATTGCATAATAATGTGTGATTGTAAAATTTGTGTGATTTATCAGGTTCCTCGAGCGCAAATGTTTTCATACAGGAATGTTACACTCAGCTGTTATAAAGAAGTAATCTAAAATCAAAAAAAAGAGAAAAAAGAAAAGAAAATGTGTCTATATTCACAAAACCCTCCATATTGTTTGATTTGGCATGAATGCCCAACTGATTTTATTTTCTACTGCAATCATTACATGACTTTCATTATTGAGTCACAGAAAATGTTGAGTGTTAAAAAAAATGATCTCAAATTTTGTGCAAAATTAATGCTCTAAAAGAATGCTCAAATTGCATGAGAGATTATCTAGAACTGTTTTTTTAATCCTGGGCCCTTTAGTGGGCTGCCATGGACCTCACTGGTGGAGGACTTTGTTCTTTTACCTTTTTGTACGTTTCATGTAGACTGTTTATAGAATTGCTCTTAAAAATTTGCAGAAAGGCTAAGTGTTTTTGGATGGATGCCACTAGACTGGACTCAAGATGACAAATGTTTGCTTTATTATCTCTTCCACCAGTGTTTGCATGGGATGCTGAAAGAAAAGGAACCGATGTACATCTTCAGGCAGACCCCACCAAACTGGAACTTTTACAGCGACAGTTTACTACCAAGAAAGAAAATTTCAAAGAGAAACAGAAATCTAGCATCTTGGATAAGGTACTGTAAGCTTGTAGGAACTTTTATCTTTGTTAGCAAAAGTTGTAGAGGTTATAGAGAGGGTAAAAGTTTTCATGTAAAATTAATGAGATAACATAGCATTTGTGGTGATGAGGTTGACTGTAATGAATTTAATCTAACTGTGTGAATGCACTGACTCATTCCCATAGCATGGGGTTTACTCCGCATCCTGCAGGAACAAAGTTGCATGAAGGTTGTATTTTTGAAAAGAGGATACCCAAGACTCTAGGAATTCAAAAGCTTAAAAGCACAAATTTACACTTTATGATAAGAAAAATCCATCTCACAGATCAGGCTAGCTGGGGACATGCAACATGCAATGGGTGGAAGCCAAATGGCCACAGGATTCTGTGGAAAGCAATTAGCGGTTCTCTTTTTAAAATTTGTAATCATTTTGTTTTTCTCTTTTATAGTATGGTGGAGCAGAACATTTGGAGGCACCCCCACGTGAATTGCTGCTTGCACAGACGGTAAGTGGAGAACATTAGCTATAAACATCTTTGGGAAATGTTCTTGTCTTATTATGCTTATAACTCATGGAAACTCTACTCTGACACATCAGCTAAATGGTACAAATTTTCTCTTTCTGTTTTTATGTGAATATTTTATGATGTTCATCAAAGCTCTTTTTCCAAAGTCCCCTCAATTCTCTGGCGAAGAGCCAAAGGGGAAAACCAAACGCTACTCCTGAAGGAGTTATGCTCCCTAGAGGAGCTACGTACCCTGAAGGAACACAAAACTTAATATGACCAACTGCTTGACCCTCACACCTCTACATCATGGGTCAGTCATGCATGGCCCTATTCTAGACCGGCTGAAAAGATCTGATACTACATAAACCTGGAAGTTTTCTTATATGTCTTTTACAAGTCTTTAGCAAACTTATTATCACATGATTGATGAAAATATGTGGTTGAGACTTGGGGAGGGGGTATGCTTATTCATAGTGAGCTGACTGCATTTGCCTAATCATTGGTCACTTCTCATTTGTCTTGAATATGGATTTTATGCACTGCACTGGCTCTAGGCAAGTGATGCTATCTTTAACCTTTTGTATGAAGTTTAGGGGATGTACATTATTCTCAAGCTAATCTCACATTCAAACCAACCAGTGTTGTAAAGACTCTTAAATCACGTGGTTGTAACTGTGAATTAAAGAATTTTTGGATAATTTTGAAATTTTTTGAAACTAAAACTACTCAAATTACTGTACATTCAGACTTGAAAAGGTACTGCTATTTCTGAACTGAATGAATGTAAATGTGGAGAAATCCTAATAATATGTGATTAGGGCTTTGGTTAGAGATGCGGAAATGGTGAAATCAATGTACATAACATGAAAATTCATCTACATTTGTCCTAATCTGATTTGAATACGTTCCCATGTAAAATACCGCTGACTGATAATTAGTTCTTTAGCTTTCCATGACAACCCACCTCATTTATTTTCAGCTTTGAAATTTCTTCACTGTCCTTTCACTCCATTAATAACAGTCCTGCTGTGTTTATGTAGAGCCGTGGTTGGGGATAATATTTTTCTAAATCATTCTGATGTATCCGTTTTTGACCACCAGGAGGATTATGTAGAGTACTCCAAACATGGTAGTCTGATTAAAGGACAAGAGAAAGCCAAAGTCAAATCAAGATATGAAGAAGATGTCTACATCAATAATCACACGGTAAGTAGGATTGTGGTTGCTGTTGCGGTCTCCTTGTTGGATTTGTTTTCTGTGAGTGATTAAGTACCAAAAAAATGTGTAATAGGAAAGAAATGTAAACTTTTATTCAATTATTAGACAAACATAGTTTCCGTTCCATCACAGCCTAATTTGCACAGTAAAATGAAATAAACTTTTCATTAATGTACAAGGTGCTTTTGAATCAAATAGAAATGACTTGATTATCTTTTTAGGTTAAGATTTTAAGTTAATCATTTTTGCTACATGCAAAATACCATCATGAAGAGGTAAGGCAGTTAGGGAGGGGGGGGGTCTGAAAATGCAGACCACACCCCTAACAAATAGTGTTTCTCTCATTTTGGATGAGGAATCATTGTCTTAGAATAAAGTCACAAGTGTCCGAAATCTCTTAGAGGAAACTGTCTTGCAAGTTAGCATGTTCAGAAGACCAAACTGGACACTACATTTTCCTGATTGGTGCTTGGAATGTTGACAAAAGTTTTGAAGTTTGCAGTGTGCAAGAAACCTTTACTTAAATTCTGGACAAGCCACATAAACAATATAAATGAAATGATACATCTGAGTAAGCTTTCATACAGAATTTTGTCTGACTGTCTAATGACTGTCTACGTTCATTGTATGTTTGTAATATGTGTATCCCAAAATAATGTTCCAGCTCATGTATTAAGTCATCCAGAAATGATTACATGCCAACAAAATGTGCAAAAGATCCATCTAACACAACACTGGAATGATGTTGCAATTGGACTTAACTTTAAGAATGATTTTGAACTTAGAGCTATGTTTTGATGACAACATGAAAGCTTTGCACTGGTATTTAAGAACCTACTTTTCAATATCTGAAGAAGAAGATAATTTGCAATATTGTATGTTGTGAATGAGAAAATTGTTTAGACTTTTTATTTTTAGAGCTTGTCAAGATATGTACAAAATAGTTTCATAATTCTGTGATAACCCAATATTGTTTAATTGGATTTTTCTCTCAGAGTGTGTGGGGTTCTTACTGGCATGAAGGGAAGTGGGGATACAGTTGCTGTCACTCGATGGTCAAGATGAGCTACTGTGTAGGAGAGGCAGGCAGGAGTGCATCATCATTGGTTAATCCTCTTGCCATAACTGCCCCAGACAATAAAGAGGAACCAGAGAAGTCATTGTTAGAGGTGAGAGAAATAATAGTTATAGTTTGTTGTATTGTGATTCCATGGCAGATGGCAATTTTTGTTCGATCTATTTTCAGGGATTGTAAAGGCTTTCATTCACTTTGGATGTAGTCATGAAAGTATTAGGTTTGGTAGAAGGCTTGTCCTCTAAATTTTATAACATGGTGAAAACTTTTAAAGAAACAGATTAAAAAGTTTAAACAAAAGTTGGCTTTGAGTTTAATAAGAAAAATGGGGAAATCCCCATTCAATTTCTTTCTCTAGTGCTATAAAATACTTACTCCAACTTAAGTAGGAAATGTCTACAGTTCGTGTTACAGTCTCTTACACTTGTCTGAAAGCTGAGTGATTGCTATGCTAATGCATCTTAAAATATAGACATATTTATGGGGGCTATAATGTATCAATGTTTTTGAAATTACTTTCCATTTTATGGTACAGGATTCAGAAATACACAGCCACCATTAATGGGACGGTACCATAATTTCATTTCATGACTGCATGGCTGTTATTGAATTTTAGGATAGGGGTAAGGCTAGGCAGTCTAAGGCTAGGCAGTCTGGGAGCCAAGTCAGTTCCTACCTTATAGGGGCCTGGGTATAACAATGAAAAGCAAAGGTAGCATACATTTGCATGCCTTATCAGGTGGTGGTGGTGGTTGGGGGTGGGGGTGATGCTGCCTCCTTTCCATGCTAGCCATCATGCCTACACATTTGAAAAATCAGTTTTCAAGTGCTGTTATGAAAAATCCTGGCCAATGCCACTTTTTGAAATGCTGGTCACCCATGTTAGAATTCCTGGCTCTAGGCCGAAGGCATTTTATATGTTTGATATGAAGCGAACAGGATTTCCTTAGTTGGTAGCAAATTTTTACTTGTTAATTGGCTATATTCTACAGTTAGTATTAAATGGGCACCTGTGAGGTAAGTTGTCATTGGCACTGATTTAGCTGCAGCTCTCTAGAGGGATAGTCTCTAGGATGGGTTACTGCTCACCAGGGGTAATATTTTGTTAAGTGCTTGAACACCTTGGTGATAAAGCGCTACATAAACACTGAATATTATTACTTTTCTTATATGTATAAAGCTAATTCCTACAGAAGGGCGAAACCAGTATACCGCCAATACGATCAGATGAAATAATAAGATACAAAAGAATGTATTTCCCTTTTAAGCTTTGTGATATACATAAACGTTATTTCAATGGCCCCTCAGCCGTGCATGTTAGCGCATACATGTGTACGTAATTTGGTGCACCATGAAGTTATTGCACATACGTTATTTCGTTAAGAAGTTTACCACACAATTAAGTATTCCTTATGGAACAGTGTGTGAAAATGCTAAAGCGAAAAAATTTTTTGGCCCTTTTTACGGTTTTCCCCTATTGTTGTTTTTTCAGCATATTTTCCCCCTAAGGGGGAATGAGGCAAATTCTAAGTTCAACTGAAGTTTAGTATTAGTGTTTGTTCACTCTAGAATATTTTAGGAGCAACAGGCCCCCCTCTCACCTACGTGTTCTGCTGGTTCCTCCTGCTTTAATCCTTGATTTTCTTGGGAAAAGATTTAGCACTAAGTTAGTTTAAAAGGTTAAGCAACCATTCTTCAATAAAATGAAGCTGCATGTATGATGCATTGATCTCATCTGAAGATAAGAGGTGTAACTCTTTCATTGTATAAGAATTTAATGCTGTCTTGGTGGAGTTGGTTTGGGGTTGAGTGGGTGGAGTTGGTTTGGGGTTGAGTGTACTGCCTTGCATACTAGAGGTTCCTGGATCAAATCCTGGTGGGTGGAAATTTTCTGGGGACTCAAATTTGCTTGTGTGGCATACCTATTTGCAGTGATGCTGAGCAGGTATAAATTGGTAAATAAAATTTTTAGTGTGTATTTGTATGTCTAAGTAAGTTGTCCCATTTAGGAAGGCATCTGCTTTGCTTGGTTCAACTGTTAAGCAGTGGTGCAGAGCAAGTATCTTCCACCCCTCCAAGCCTTTGGGAAAGTGGAAAAAGATGGGATACACTCATGTCTGTTGGATAGAAACGTTAAATGGGTGCAGGATTGGGAGTGATTAGTACCTCCTGCCTTGTTTGATACCCTCTGAGCACTAGCGGAAAAGAGAAGACAAATCTCACCAGTGTCGATCCACGATCAATGTGGTTTAGTTTCCTTAATCAGCCCAAGTGGCGTCCAGACTCTGAAACATCAGGCTGTGAAAAACTCTAGCAATTCAGTGCCTCATTTGGCTGATGAAGAGAGCAGACATTGCTCATGAAAAGTCTCAAGTAAAAGCTTTTACCTTCTGGGCTTGTCTAGAGAAAAGTTTTGTTAAACATTAACCTACTATTCAATGTTCATTTGTCGGGTTCAGCTATTTAAAAGACCATCCATTCTTTTTTCTTTTTTTTTTTTTGAGTTCACTCGGTGTAAAGGTTAAGGTGAAGTGGTTCCTTAAATTTCATACTTCATGATGCTTACAGCATTCTGTGAATTTAACTTTAAATTGATAGAGACATTTTACAAAGCACAGTTAATTTTAGCAGTAGACTAGAAAAAGTCAGGTGATTATTTTTTATCGTAGTAAATTTAAACTCAAATAGTTCATATATTGAAGGGAGAGTAGGCAAGGTTACTTTATCAGAACTGATAGAGTGATAGAGATTTGAAAATAATGTACTTGCTGATTTAGAAATAAAGGTTAAAAACACAACTTTGATGTGAAGGACCACTTTATGCATGGAGGGTACTACCAATAAAACTCGCTGAAATGAAACTGCTACTATTCGGGAATGAAGAGCGTGTTGGCTTGGTGTCATTTGTTTCATCTTGCAACATTTAAATCTAATATCTGGTATAGGTCACTATAACAGTATGAGGTAATAAAAAATGTTGTGGCTCTAATAGGAAAATATCCATCCAAGGAGCACTTAACACAGACTGCGTAAACTGCTATTACTTATTCACTAGTTCCAAAAGTCCTTCTCAGGCCCATGGAGGGGGAGGTGGGAGAGGAGGGGACAGCATCCAGGCTGATGCTCATATGCTCAGTTAAGGTTTATTATAATTCTGCCAGATGCAAACAAATTATGTAGAATTAGGCCCAACCCTACCCCACTCCATCAAGTGTCAGGCCTCGAATTTAACCAAGGCACCAAGGCCATGGCCGTGGTTGCCCCTTCAATTGGCCTCGATGCCCTGCAATTTTCAAAAGAGCTGGAGGCCAAAAATGGCCTTAAGAGCTGCCATACTATGGCTGCCGTGCCCCTCACAGTCTAAGCCGATCGTCAATGTCATGCCTTTCCACTCTTCACAAACTTCTACCACTACAAAGGTGGTACACATATTCATTTCCTTCATGCTTCCATACATGTATACATGCTTATGTTGAATGCTCGCTCATTAGAAGGAACTACAGTAGGAATACAGTCATAAAAAGGAAAGCTCTACAAGGACAGGCCATGCAGGAAATTGTGTATGGCCTTGGTGCCCTATCAACAAAGTAAAAGTTTTGGCCTTGCTGCCCTATCATTTGGCTGTGGTGCCCCCAAATTTGCCCTGATGCTTGAGACCAAAATGGCTGTGCCCTTAAATATTCAGAATTCGAGGCCTGAAGTGTGCCCTCTTTATTAAGCCCATTTACAGACAATTGTGATGGATCCATGCAATTTTCCCCAAAAAATGAAGAAATAAACTTAGTCCTTCTCCTGTGATCAGATTCTCACAGTGAACAATCACATTGCATTATTGTATTAATATTCCTGTACCAAACACAGGCCTGAAACCAGCTTGGTTTGTCGAAAGGGGCAGGGGGTCCTTTTGAATTGGAACAGGAAGTAGAATTAGCATTATTAATGTGATTGTAGCCCCAGGGGTATAGGTGTTGTCTAAGGAGAATCCTGGTTTTCTTGGAATAATCAAAGATGCTTTGGCGTTAGCAGGAGAATTTTGCAGATTTTGAAGAAAATTGTGTCTAAGAGTTGTCTGAAGCGTGACTGTCTTGTGGAAAGGGTTTCATCCAACCTCTCACTGGTTACAGGCTTGAAACTTTTGTGCTTTGCAGGAAATGAGAGGGGAACATGTTACATTTTAGAATCTTTTTTATGACTTGATTAATTAGTTGAATGTTAGCTTTCTGGCTGAAAGACAAATGTTCTAACCTCTAGGCCAACAGATGCATGACAGTCTAGTTGTTAAAGAGTTTGAAAATACAGGTGTTTTATACCATCTATGAGTCTTTTTTTCGACTGGTAGGTATTTGGTTGGTACACCCTGTCAATAAAACAGTGTACCCATATTGTGAGCAAAAGCCTGTAAAAGTGATCACCAATAGGTTAACACTGATGTATTTAACATTTTTGAAACAATAAATGACAATGAATTGAAATCACAGATACTGGTAATACTAGTGGTGCTGGTAATCAGAATTTTCTGAAATGTTTTTGTATAAAAGTTATAATTAATGAAACCTTCTTTAGAGTGAGAGCTGTAAAATTGAAGTACCTATGTTTTAATCATTCTCCATAGCAACACAAAGAAAAACTTGAAGCAGAGAAAATGAAAAAGAAAGACAAAAAGAAGAAGAAAAAGAACAAGAAAAAATCAAAGAAGGAGTCTTCATCAGAGAGCAGTGAAAGTGAGGATGAGGAGAAAATTCGACAAGCAAAGATACAAAAGGTATTTAATGTAATTCCCAGGGCTGGAAAAAATGTTCATTTCCTGGCTAGCAAGTCAGATTTTCCACGATTGTTTATGTTTCCATGTACAAAACTAGCTAAATTTCCCTCCAAATGCCCATATTTCCCTTCAATACCAAAATTTCCCTGCAGGGAGCCTTCCACATCTCTGAATTTTTTCCACCCATGGTAATTCCTTACATTTCCTGTTTTGCTGTTCATCTTCATCCATAAACCTCATCAAATCTGTCTACCTGCTGCCGACATAAGTCTGTGTAACATGTCACGCAACTTGTGACAAGCAGTGCTTTCCATTGGAGTCGTATTTCACTTATGTGATACTGTCCGCTTGCTTAAATATGCATACGTTGCATTTTTATTTTTGGTAACACTGCGTTGAGTGAAAGATGCTCGTCAGAAGAGAAAAATCCATCTATTACCATTATGTATTGGCAAAACTGTACTCATATATTTTGAAAGTGGCAGCTTTTTTTGGCCAGATGTAAACAAGTTTGCATCCTTTCATCTTTACTTTTGTGGTAGGGATACTCAGGATGTCATATAGAGTATAGCAGTAGCAAGTCCTATGCAAAAGTGTACAGATTACATCTACTTTCATCCATTTTGAATAAAGTTATCACTTGAATTGTGACCTAAGCCCTGTGTCATGATTGATGAACATGTGCATTTGATTCATGTGAAATGTGAGCAGCTGTCATGTGAACACCTGTGCAAATGGCAGTATAGAAATCAATTTTCATTTCGCTATTCTTTTGTGATGTGTGAACTTGTATGGAAAGCTAGCCTTATGTCCACAATGTTTTGAAATCGTTTGTTTTTAGTGATTATATGTAAAATGTATCTGATGCAGCAGTCGGTTGTTATCTAGACATCTCTTGTATCAAACTTCACCTTGTGTTCCTAAAATCCTTTGTGATTCTCCATCATAAATATGGTTTATCTTACACCTCTTTCAGCGGTAATGTAGTCCTTTTTTGTTCCTGAAGACTTCACAACATCCCAACAACCTCCACCCACCCCACCCCTCTATGCACCATTTCTTAAAATCCTACTGTATTATGATCACAGTGGTATTCAAGTTTTTTGTATAGGAGCCCCAATTATTACGTTACTCAGCCTTCGAGGCCCTTCCATGGCAGACCTGTGGAAGAGGCTATATTTATGCAATTATCTTTCTCTCAATTTTCTTGGCAACTAGAATCTTTTGGTGTCTGTGGGCATAACCCCAGTTTGAATGACAGCCTGGACTGACAGGAAATCTCATGCAGTAATAATTCTGTTATCCCCCCTCCCCTTTCATTAGGTTTCACCTTTTTCACCAGTTCCCTAAATTCTTGTGACTTGCAAATTCACCCAGGGGCGGATCCAAGGGGGGTTTTAGGGGTTTAAACCCCCTTTGATTTTCGAGGATTTTTTCATTTTGTATAATATATTGATTATTTTCCCTGGTAAGTTTTGAAGGTTATTTTCAGTTACAAATATGCAATTAACATGCCATAATTATAAGTTTGCTGACAGCGTATTTTTCCTTCTATCGCCCCGATTCTCTCTCATTCAAAATCCTTATAGAGTCAGTGAGTCCTTCAAGAGGAGGTTCAGCTCTAATCTTGGTTCCCATATGCAATGAAATCGCATCCAGTAGTGCCTAACTCTCTTTTGAAAATGGGAACGCGACTCCAGCTTTTCGCTTGTACTCTCGCTGAAAAATTCAAATATTGTGTTGTCTGAAAGTGGTTGTCGTTGAATTGGAATCATTTAATATAATCAGAAATCGATAAGGCTGATCGTGCTTTGGACATCCGTTGGATGTAAAGACGTTCAGGGAAAATTAGACTGTTCAGTTGGAACATATATCTAAAGAAATTACCATTGTTCTGGAAGGTATTATAATCCAAAATTCGCTTATATACTGAATTGACTCCCTTTCATTTGTTTCACAAGATATATTCCTTTTCTATCCAAGAGCACGTTATGACCAAGGTCACGTTTAAACATTATTCCATGCAAAAGTTTGTTAGATGGGATTTTACGACACACTAACACGATTGTGTTATATAGTGTCACCTAGAGAAGAAAATGGTGCAATGTTGCGGTACAATTAGGTAAAAAAAGTTGGGGTACAGTTCAGATTCCTCTGAAATGTTCAGGCAAATGCGAGAGTCATGTCAAAAGTTTCTATACAGTTTGCTTTCCTTGAGAAAGCCCAGAATAAGGGAAGAATCTGTCTGCTCAAATAGTTTTCAGGTCTGGCATAGCATAGTACTTCTGGCGAACATGGGAGTATTCACAACAGTCAACGAGAATGTGACTGACAAAAGAAAAAGTAAAGGGGTAAAATTCAACAAAAAATCTAGGTAAATGCAGGAGACATGTCAAATATTTCTATACAGGCCACTTTCCTTCAAAAAGCCCAGAATGAGAGTAGGGTCTGTGCGCTCAAAAAATGTCTCCATGCAAAAGAGTGGGTGTTTGCCTGGAGTTTCTTGCACATGGGAAGTGCCAGTGACCTGTAGGCAGTATTTTAGCATATTTTCCTTCGTGCCTCTAGACGACATGGTTTTATATACAGCAAGGGAGGGTATCAAAGAAACGTGATGTTTCCATGGAAATGACAAACATACAAAACATGAAACATGAAGATGGCCTAAGTATAGATTGTAAGGTCTGAGAAGGGTCAATTTTTCTTGGTTCACGCCGCGCAGTGATGGCGCCAGGTGGGGTACAGGAGGGCCATGGCCCCCGTCGGGGAATGTTTACACTTTTTTACAGTCGGGGAGTCTTAGTCGATACGGTAAAGTGTGTAGTCCCCTACGACGACAAGTCGCCCCGACGGTTTACCTGTTTTTTGCTCTCAAGAGGACAATTTCCCTTAAAAGAACCCAAAATTTTCGGCGCGCTAGGCGCGCGGTAGAGTCACTCCAGTTTCTTCAGTACTTCCATTCTACATTGCTAGATAGCACAAGACCTGTAAAACTTAACAAACTTAAGAGGTCGTAAATTCCATCCCATATCGCAAAGTCTACTTGCTGTTGTCTTGTGTGTCATGCAATACGGTCAGTTGGTGAGCGACTCAAGGAGAAAAATTTGGGTATTTCATAGGGTCGTCCAGGTGGTTTCGATAAAATGTATGTTATCCCTGATATGGTCTACAACCCCTACAGTTTTTTTTTCTTTTTGTTCTTAATGATTACATATATTGTTTGTGTAAAACCAAAAAAAAAAAAATTCTCGCGCTTCGCGCGCTTTGCAATTTTACGTTTCCGATTCAAAAGTACACTATCAGTGCGCAACTCGGCTCATGAAGTATTCAGTGATATTATACAAAATATGCGCTGCAATGACTTGGGGTATTTAGGCTCCTTCAAATCCCCTCCTTACCACCCCGTCGACATAGGGCTGTCGGAACTTCGGGTCACTGCATGATCCGGCCTCCTGTCGGGAAAATGCTGTCGCTACCGACCTGGTCGGTTTACTTATTTTGGCTTTAAAAAGGGTCATTTCTGCGATAGAATCCAAAATTTTCGGTCCACTTTGCCCACTCTTCCTCAGTTCCGTTACTACTGATAGCTAAATATAGTACAAACCCTTTCCACCTTTCCAAGTAACTTAATATAAGTAGAATACATGGATTTATGTAAATGTCGGTCATTTCATCTTATATTGCTAAACCTAGTTAATGTTCTCTTGTGTCTGTCGTGAGGTACTGCTAGTGACTCGAGTAGGGAAGTTCAGCGTAGGTTATGCCCGATATGGCCCAACTGCCTTGACAATTGACCTATATACAGTGGCGTAGGAACCGGGGGGCCAAAGGGGCTATGGACCCCCAATGTGTTTTGAGGGGGGCCAAATGTCATTTTGCCCCCCCCCCCTCCAATAATTGCGACAGTTTACAGTTTCGTTTTACCTATTTTTGCTCTTAAGAGGACAATTTCTCTAATAAAAACCTAAAATTTTCAGCGCGCTATGCGCGCAGGAGAGGTATTCTGGTTTCTTCAATAGTTTCATTCTACATCACTAGATAGCACAAGTCCTTTCCCCCTTACCATAACACGTAGGAAAAGTACACAGTTTATGTAGAGGTCGTAAATTTCATCCCATATTGCAAAGCCTAGCTACTGTTCTCTTGTGTGTTATGCGGCACGGCCAGTTGGTGAAGGACTCACTGAGCAATATTTGGCTATTTCATCGGATAGTCAAGGTAGTTTCGATACAATGCATTTTATCTCCTATACGGTCTAGAACCCCTACAGCTTTTCTTTCTTATTGTTTTTAATAATTACATAGGCCTATGGTTTTTGTGAAAAATGACCCGAAAAATTTTCGCGCTCTTCGCGCGCTTTGCATTTTTACAGTTTAGATTCTGGAAAAAACATTTAATCAACTCGGAACTTAGCTTCTCTAGTATATACAAATTTTATGCAATATATGACCAGAATGAAATGGAGGCTAGTACACAGGCTTTCTTCAAATCCCACCTCACCAGTACTCGACGGCATTGGGGCTGTCGAAGTTTCGGGTCGTTGGCCGTTCGCCGGGCAAATCGTGGGGCTACCTCTACTCAACTTAATAATAAGTTAACAGACTCTGGCTGTAGAAAATCTCAGTTCCAACTAATCCACTGAAATCCATGGCAGATAACTCAACGCTAAACAATTCTGAATGAAGTGGGATAGATTGTAACAGACTTAAAGTGTTAAATTCAAATCAAATTTACAAAATTTGCACAACAAGGACACATCTTGATGGCTTCAAAAATCCTGGCAAGCACCACTTCCGGTGATTTGGGATGTATTAAAATCTGAGATTTTCTCGGTACGCTTCGTCCACCCAAACCTATGGTGGCGCTTTGCTTAGATAGTAAATGGGGTTCAAACTTCCAATCCTCGGACCCCAAGTCTAGGCTAGCTCAACTAATCTGTCCTCACAGAAATGTATTTTATAAAAAAAAATCAAATCAAACTTTACATTTTTTCACAAAAATTGCACATCTTAATAGCTGCTATCAAGCCGGAAAAGTGCCATTTCTGGCGATCTGGGACGTATTCAAATCTAAAATTTTCTTGGTACGCTCCGCGCCAACCTATGGTGGCGCTCCGCTTAGATAGTAAACGGGAGTCACCCCCACAAAATCTCCAGTCCTCCAGAGCCTCCCAAACAAAAAATCACTCCTGCATGGTGTTGTTTTTGTTTCCTTTTGCTTTGAATATTTTTATTTTGCTCAAATTAAAATCGGAAGAATCACATTGAGCAAATGCGTTTTAGTGTGGGAAGGGGATTCAAGGTCGAGAAGTCACATCTGGTCTGGCCCCCCAAATGTCAAACATCTTCGTACGCCGCTGATATATATGCTTCAAATAAGTACAGATTCTTTTTAGTGTAGGCCTATCCAAAAAAAATTTCGCGCGCTTCGCGTGCTTTGAAATTTCACAGTTTAGATTCTAGGGAAAACGATAAATCAAGGCAGAAATATATTTCTCTAGTATATACAAATATTATGAAATATATGCCCTGCAATATCATAATCTAGTACACAAGTTTTCTTCAAATCCCTCCTCACCAATTCCTCGACGACATCATGGCTGTTAGGGCTTCGGGTCTCTGGCCCGCCGTCGGGCAAATCCTAGCGCCACCCCTGACGCCGCGCCAAACGATGGTCGCGCTCCGCTTAGATAACGAGACAACCAAAAATACCATGCATGCGATTAAGCCTACTAGTTGAATTTTAAGGCCCCAATACCAAAATACTTTCAGAAGATTTCAAAAAGAGAGAAACCAAATTTTCTTTATTGAGCACAAGCGAGCAACTTTCAGTGAGTCACTGTGAGTGCCTAGAGGGAGCACAACAAATGACTGAATGTTCGGAACTCCTGACGCCCAAGATCGTTATCGGGCTGTATAGCATGCATCTCTCACAAGAAGGAAGACAACTTTTTGACAGGACATTTATCATAAAATTTCTGACACAGGGAATTTCAATGAAAACTTGTTTTTATACGTGATCAAAGAGCCTAGGAAACGCGTGGGAAATACCATTTCCTGCAATCTGGGGGTCTTCTGGACCAAAAATTTTCTCTGTACGCTTCGCGCCAACTCATGGTGGCGCTCCGCTTAGATAGTAAGTATAATCCCAAAACCCCCCCTTTAGTCAAAACCTGCATCCGCCCCTGTTACCATATGGTGGTGATATTAGATATGTTACGTTAAAATGTTTGTGACCTCAATAAGGTCAATCAGTGTAAAAGTATTTATGTGAGGTTATTCAGATGCCATATAAGGGTAAGATTTTCATGAATGCACAAGTGGTTCCCATTGTGTTGCAGATATATGTCAACGTGAACTTCAAAACGACTTTACAGTATTTGAATTCTAAATTACTTCCAGCCATAAGTGGTAATATAAACTAAGTTGAGCATGTTCACACTTGCCAACCGTTCCGTTTTAAGCAGAACTGTTCCATTTTATGAGCTTTAAAACCCATAAAAATCAGAACATTTCGTTTTCCTGACTTTCAGTATTAAAATGTAAATGATCAGAAAATTGTGAAGCAACAGCTTGGCAAAAATAAAGTCCATCTTTGCATGACCTAAGTGATTTCAATATATGTTGTGAACATTTAGAGAGGAGTAGAGGAGTTTCGCCCCCTTGACCCCACCCATTGAGTTTAGCACACGTGCGCTCTCCATGCACAGTGGATCATATGCTACATATAGTTGTTGTATAGTCTCCTTCTGGGCACTAGCTCGTTAAACATTGTTTTTCTAGTGTCCTGTCCATTTTTGTATTTCTGTATATATTTGTACGGACGAAATGAATGAATGAATGAACATATGTTCTGTTTTCTGAGACGACAATGTTGGCAAGTATGCATGTTGAGGTTAATTTAAGTTGATTTGATAAATTGAATTGGTGGAGTTTCATATATGGGAGGATCGCAATTATACCATTTACTCCATCCATGGCTATGTTATGATTGCATCTTTGTTTTTTTGGAAAATTTCCTCAGGCTCTGAAGGAACAAGCCGAGCAAGAAAGGGAAGCAGACAGACTCTTGAGGATGGATGAGAGGAAGAGACCCTACAACAGCTTAGCAAGTATAAATAGTTATAAAGAACCTACAGAAGAAGAAATGGAAGCATTCAGGATGAAAAGGAAGCGAACTGATGACCCCATGGCTAACTTCATCTCATAAGAGAGATGTATTTGGTCCAATTGGGACTCACTTTTCAAAAATTCAAACTTGTAAGAGGATCCCAAGTAGTTTTTCCTCACAGTGTTTAAACAGATACTTTCCTCGAGACCTTCAATGCATATTTATCGAGAGCGTGGGATAATTGTGGAGAAAACTGCGTGTAAAGTGTAAAGAATAACATGACATAACGTGAGGTTATGAGGTCAAGCTGCCTTCAAAGTTTCATATTAGGATGAAAATGTGAGGAACTAATATCTGGAGTGAACTAATATCTGGAGAACTATGTGCAACACTTGAGTGCAAATTTTATCAGAATGCTTTTTGTTAGTTCCTATTTAACAAATCAAGGTTTCAATTTTTGCCTAAAAAATTACTTAATGGAATTTGCCAGTGACAAAAAATTAATGATTTCAAAAAATGCAGAAAATTTCTCTTCTAGGAGGTGAAAACCGCATCTCAATAGCTTGTAGCATTTGGAAGATACTAATTTTCAAAGAAATGCAATTTTTTCTAAAGATAAAATGCATTATGGGAAATCTGTGATGTCATTGCGGCATATTAATTTGACAAAGAATTGAAGTTCTTTATGATATATAACTAGAGCACAAAAACTGCAGTACTATCCTTCTGGAATATTGTAAGTAGTAGAGTTTGTAGCATAGAGTAAGGACAGGAGGGGCCTGAATGAACTATGTTATAAATGCAAGGAACAGATGACCAGAAGTAATTGTTGTGAAGCCTGTGTATCTGAGAATCAAGGCATTAACCAGTGATGTGTCTCACCATCTTTGACTACCACTACATAGTCCAGTCGTTATAAAAGCTGCCTCCCCTGCCCCTTTCCCAAGACAAACATAATCTGTAAGATTTCTTTCCAATCAAAAGGGCTAATTCTGTTAATAAAGTTACAAATTATGTTGTAACCTTAGTGTTCATAACTCTCCTCCTTATATTTTCAAGACATGATTGCATTACTTTCAATGGGTCAGTTAACCATAGCCAAATCATTTTGGATGATAATAGTACGTTCTGAGAAACTTTGAGAAATGTTAAAAAAGTGTTTGTGGCATGGTAATTGCATTTTTAGAGAAAAGAGAGTTGGGCAATGTTGGACACTTTCAAAAACTTGAAAAGAAAATTTCATTCCACAGGGGAACTTAGAAATCATAAGTTTTTGAAATTCAGTCGATTCAGACTTGGGGTATTGGTAAAAAATTGATTTTTCTAATCAGTTAAGTAGGAATCATTTGGATTAAGCCATGGGGGATTAGCTTCAGGACAAAATTTTTCCAAACAGACCCTAAGTATTGTTGTCACCATCTACTTGACAATCATTTGCTCTGCCCTCTCAGAGGATATGCTACAACACTGTGCTGTTCAGTAACATGAAAACTAGTTAGGGATATTTCCATAATACTGTTGTCATTGCTGGTGACTTTTGCACCATGTTAGGCAAGAAATTTAGGACAGTTAAAAATTAAAAGAAAATTTTATGATCTATGTGAAGATAAAGACTCTGCATTATTGAAACATGAAGAATGAAATTTCTTCACTTTTCAATAATACAGTCACTGTGTCTTTAGTTTCTTGTAGGTCATAAAATGTATCAAGCAGCAGTTGTATGTTGTGAAAACATTGTTATGGCCAACCGTAGTGGTTGCTGGGTCTGATCAGTTAGTTAGATGAGGTTTTACGGCTCGGTTTCTAACCAATTGGTTTAAGTCAGGTTGGCCACTGCTTTTTTTCCAGTTGTGGCTCACTGGCTTGTTTTCCCTACTCCATTGCTTATGCTGAGCAACAAGCACAATGGCAGTGGGTCTGATCAGATCTTGTCAGGATACAAGAAAATAGGTGGATAGGACATTGCACATTAATTACTTATGTCACATTAAGAGTATAAAGGCTGATTCATACTTCAGTATAGCAATATAAAGCTATAAAAGTTGAACACTGCTCAACTCTGAGCTGTCAATGATTGGCACTGAAGAACAACGGATGGCCGTATATGGTTCTTATATCTTAATTGCGCGTGAAAATTTATAATTATAAACTGGCTTAAATCACGCTTTGTAGAGGACAGTTTGCTGGAGAAGCACAAGACGGTATAAGATGATTGAAGGGGGATTTGCATAATTGTAAACTAGTCATAAGATTCGTATGGGATGTAAAATTCTTTCACTCTTTTTAATAACTTTGTTGACAAGAAAGAAATAATAAGAAAGTGTGTATATAAAGTAGAAAATGTTCTTTTATATTTCACTGTCTTACAACCCTGGCTATCTACAGTCAAACAATCATATAATTGTATAATAAATGATCTTTTGTTTTCTTTCTGTGTGACTATAAAGTTGCTGTTCACTACATAAAAACAATATAAATTTGGCAAAGACAATAAAAACTGGTATAACATGTGATGACTTAAAAAAAAATCACATCCATCAAAATAAGCATTTCTGCTCAGAGATAAGCCACAAAATATTTGATGAGATGATCTTGTTTAATATTTAACAAACAAACTGTTTCTTTGAGCTGCACTTTGAGAGCCAGTTAACTCCACTTCAAAATGCAAAGCTGCACTGTTTACTCCAAACTAAAGTGTTTTCTAACTTTTTTCCTTTGGTTTATGGCTTGCAATGGCGGTGTACAATATAGGTTCCATCAAAAAAATAGTTCCATGAAATAAATGTAAATTAAAATTCACTTGCAACCATTTCGCAAGGTTATGTACCAAGTATTAGGTCTTTTTAATACCTTCTTGCATACACAACAGTTTGATTGATATTAAGCCACAGCAAACTCAAAATTCCACTGTCATGATTTTAAGTATCCCAAAAGCAAACTTTCCATATATTTTTTTCTTCTTTTCATTGCCAAAGAATTATTTCAGAAGGCTTCTCAATGCTTTATACCCTTTCAGCATGGAAGAGCAAACAGAAAGACCCAAATATATCACTTTTCTATATTGCTTATTTATTCTAAAATTCATAATCAACTTTAGCTTCCTGATTATCAAATGAAGCTTTATCAAAAAGGACTCTACTAGTATACCTGTCTGAAGTTTTCAACAAAGTTTTTCAACCCAGTTCAAGACCAGACAAAGAAGGCCTACTGCAACAAAGTATGCCTACTGCAACAGACACAGTAGGCCTAATGCACCATACAAAGTGGGCCTACTGCAACAGACAAAGTAGGCCTAGTGCACCATACAAAGTAGGCCTACTGCAACAGACAAAGTAGGCCTAATGCACCATAAAAAGTTGGCCTACTGTAACAGACAAAGTAGGCCTAATGCACCATACAAAGTTGGCCTACTGCAACAGACAAAGGTAGGCTACTGCAACAGACAAAGTAGGCCTACTGCAACAAACAAAGTAGGCCTAATGCACCATACAAAGTAGGCCTACTGCAACAGACAAAGTAGGCCTAATGCACCATACAAAGTAGGTCTACTGCAACAGACAAAGTAGGCCTAATGCACCACAAAAAGTTGGCCTACTGCAACAGACAAAGTTAGGCTACTGCAACAGACAAAGTAGGCCTACTGCAACAGACAAAGTAGGCCTAATGCACCATACAAAGTAGGTCTACTGCAACAGACAAAGTTAGGCTACTGCAACAGACAAAGTAGGCCTACTGCACCATAACCTTATTTAATGTTAGTACACTTCTAATATTGGTATTAAGGCATTACTATTTTAAAATTAATTTATAAAACAAAGGTTGATGAAAAAAATTAAATTTACAGAAAGTTGATACCTTGAAAAATAATGTCAACATAATGCTGATGCACACAATTAACACCAATCAGGGAATACATATTTAGCAATAATTGAAACAAAATACCAGGCATAAATAAAACAACCACCCACACATACAAGCTCAAGGAATGTGAGTTAGTTACCCTAAACCCATCGCTTACTGTGAAATTCTTGATATTCAAACAGTTTTGGATTGGTCACAAGACATGAAAACAATTTATATTTGACATGTATCATGTTCTTTACTGATCCACCCTCACTAGCATGCACAAAAAGTATCTGAAGACAGTTTTTGATCAGATTTTGGGTTAATTTTGCTCATCCCCAACCCAAACAAATGTTACTTTCCCAAAGAATGTTTCCCTCTTATTATCTATCTACTTGAGGGTCAATATCCACATGCCAAATGCTGTTGCTATCTTTAATGTGTATACCCCTATTATCTGTTGGTCTGTATGTTCATGTTATACCTTATCTAAATAAAGGTGATAACTTTAGCTAAAAATAGCAGCGCGGCTTTTTCAGAGCCTGGTACTACCTTAATTTACCAAAGGTGGTAAAGTAATTACCTATTAGATCATTTAGTCATAAACATTGAACAATGTGAGTCTTAAACTGCTTTTGTTCACACTGGTTCACCTCATTACTTGATGAAAAGAAAGAAATTTATTCATCACTGGATAAACTCATGATACATAAATCACCTTATGACTGTTCCCTCCCCTTTCAAGTGATTCCTCTTAAAACTGTCACCGTACGATGCCAGAGAAAAGAAGGATCACAAAAGCCTCTGCCTAGGGAATGAGTGTCACATTAACAACCGCATGGGTACGTTGTTTATCAACTATTCATGACAATCTCATCCATCTCACTAAATGCGTCGCCTACTGTTTCACCCAAACAATGAGCCCCTACTTGACATAAGTGGAAACTTATCTCTGATGAGTATTTCCTCCCAGACTGATGCAGTTTGATTGAACACTAAAAGAACTATAGGCCTACCAGTTTCATACCTCTTCAAGCCAAAGACCAGTAGCTGTGCTATTCTACTGTCTTTAGAGCAATAAAAAGTTCCGAGTACTCCACTGTATTAATTACACGAAACCAAAACATCTGATAGACTAATTCTATCCAGAGTTTCCACTTTCTCAATTAAGGCATTGGATTAACGTCACAGAGTAAAGTCACACAGATAATGTGAAAATTCACCCATAATCCTTCATGTGAGCCCCACATCTTTTCTACTAATTGTGATGCGTCATCAGCATAGTGAGGAAGGGATGGGTGAAGAAAAGGATATCTCAAAACATTTTCTTGCTGATGGTAATTTTTTGGGGGGGATGGGAGGGGGAGGGGAGAGGAGAGTGATGGAAGGAGAAAGGGTACGACAATAATTGGCGATATTAATAGCTGACTTCCCTTAATGCCAAGGTAGATATTCCTTTCTGTAGAGAGGTTCCCCAATGTCAAAATAAAGAGACTTCTTAAGCAATTTCTCCCTGTTTGGGGTGAGTTGTTAAGGGTACCCTGACTGTAGGAGAAATGTAATGTTTTGCTACTCTCAGTCTTACTGGGTAAGCACACACTAAGACTGAGGGAAGACATATTCTTAAACATATCACTTTCACCATTCCACCACTCATGGTCCCCTCCCCTGTGCCATCTACAGCCTACCAACCCCCTACCACCACTTTACCCATGGGTGCAACTGCAGCAAAGTTGCTTCACTAAAGGTGTGACAATTATCTCCATGTGTCATATATTGCAAGGCATTTCAGGAGTTAGTCTGGAGGGTGGACCGGCCAAGCATTCAGTCCATCTAAACATGCATAAAAGCCTTTTGACCAAAAGCAGTAAATTTCAGTAGTCAGTTCCGGACTTTCCCTTGTTTGAAGTGGGAAGTTGGAGGCTGACGCTACACTTGAAAATCTATTTTGATGTATTTCGAAGGAATGTTTCTATTCTTCCACAGCACAAGCATTCACAGTGAATTAATTGCAGACTACATGCAAATTTGGTGTACAGAGCACAACTGGTCATGCCATTCAACACATTCCTATGAAACTGTCCATAACAAGGCTTTGTCTGCTAATATGCCCACAAGTGGCACAAAGTCCAGACAATTTTTCAACTTTTGAAAGATTGGAAGACATTTAAACCTTTGATGAGTGAAATCTGAGCACCACATGCTAATAGGAATCTGTATCACACACCTCATCCCTTTACTTTCTCCCTAATCATTTTCAATAGAAGTTCACCGCACTTTAACAAAAGTTTTGAAAGCTTAAAATTAAAAAAATAATTGTGGACCATAAATCAACTTCATTTTACTTTAAGACAAAAATATTGAAAAACCAGCTCAAGTATTCACCTGTCATAAAACCCTTCAGTGCTTTTTGAAAGCAATTTTAGCAGGGCTGTAAAATACTCTACGCATAATGCGTTTATACTTAGAAAACAGCAGATCTTCTGAATAGTCAAATGGTACACACAGTGTCCATAATTCATCTCAACCTACTTTCACGGTATTAAATTAATAATTAACAAAATAATGTGATAACTTTCTGGTTTGCCACAGCTGACACTGACAGCTGTGCAAAACTTCATTATTGGAGTAATACGAAATGCACTTCATATAGGTAGTAATGGGTAAAATAGGATCCATGATTTTCCAAATGAAACTTAACTTCACATGGAAATTACCAAATGTGAAACAGTAAATCTGAATTGATGGAGTGCTTCCAATACTTCTGTGAACTATCTCCCCCTCCCCCACCCCCTCCCCCCCACCTTTCCCCCTCCCCACCCCCACCCCACCCCCCACCTTTCCCACTCAATGATCATTGTTATGGCTGCTAAACCAAACTGGTAAAATCTTATAAAGACTTATGGCTATACATACTTCAACATTGATGGCCCCTATAAAATAAAACTAAGCTATGCATGGCATGACTGTAGACATAAATGGTCCTTTTTCCTTTTACCTTTAATAGCAGCAATAATTTGTGGAGAAACAAAGAACCAGTCATTGCACGATTTATTTGCCCTCTCTTAGGAAGGACATGTACCAAATTATCAGTCTAAACTGAAAATTTGGGTCACCATGCAAACTTTCAATGGTCATCACATTTTCTGCCAAAAGTTCCGAAATTCTGATTTTCAGCAAGCAAATACTGTCATAGATCCCTGTGACTGAAGCAAGAATTTTAAATGCTTTGGGTTTTAATCTCCTATTAAAGCATTCTCTGGAAAAAAATGCGTACTGCATGCATTACACAGACCATAGCCAAATTTTTTTGACAGCCCAGTCTGTTCCAAGAACTGTACACCACAATAAGATCTCTATTTGCAGCTCATCTATTAAAATGTTCTCTCCTCAATTCACCAAGAAAAATTTTACAAAAGCCTGTAATTCTTTTGACTTTCCAGTTTCAATCATATTTTGTAGTAAGAATTACAGTTTTGATACATAGAAAGACAAAAATAGAGATCTGATAAGGTGCTATTATGAAGGGGGGGGGGGGAGGGGTAAATTCACTAAATACACATCAAACCTAAATGTCACACAAGAAAGTATTAACACACTACCCAATGTGGGTTATCAGACAAAATATAGCTTTTTGTAATTTACCTCCATTTGCAAATTTTATGTACAACTTAACAGTTCCTAGATCAAAAACTCTGATAGGTACTGAAACATCATGGATTTGAACCAGTACTGACTTGTACCCGTCATACTGGGTTGACAGTGAGTTGTATGTGGCAAGAGTTAGTATTCATACACTGGTTATCATGATGTCTGATAAAATACTAACCAGAAATGTATAAAGAGTTGTGCAACAAGAGTTGTATTAACATTAAAAAGAGTTCTGTTATTGACAAGACAAAGCAGTAAAAAAAACCAATATTGATATCAGGGATTATATTTCCCTAATATCCTGAGATTTTTGAAGAAGCAAAGTCCAACATTTTGTCTTGTGCTATGTTTACTCTTTATAAAACAAACCAAACAGGCACCTGTGGCTACTAGGCTATGTGGTTTAGCATTGAGGTTTTACTTTGTATGTTTTCCACTCAAAATAGATACATTTTTCATCCTTTCAGTTGGTAATACCTGATAAGAAATGGTATCATCTTTCCAAAAAATGATAACTTCACAACTGTATTCACCTTGAAGTAAAGTTCCTATAAACCACAACTAAACCACCAATAAAAGGCAAAATGAAACATTAAGAGACCAGAACAGCTTAGCTTTTGAACAGAAGTAGCAATGTGACAGTATACTGCTGGAAAAGAAGAGAATTGAGGCACACACAAGCGTACTCTATTAAGAGGGAATTCCCTTTGACTATAAACAACCCTTCGTCTGCTGTTCCTTGCTGTCGCTTATTGATTTAATTCATGATACTGTCCAACAGACTGAATGACCATGCTTAATGTAACATAATATGCACATGCATGAAATGAACCAACTAACGTCGTCACTAATATCACGATATTTTTGTCTCCATGGTGTTACCATGGTTACACCAATCAGGTACCCTTTTCTATTGCATCTGACATGATACAAATACATCAAGACGGCTTGTAACATAAACTTCAAAACTGATTTACAATTCAAAATTCCTACGTCAATTTCTTCATAAATTTTTAGATTTAAGCAGCATGTTCATTTCAATAAAATTTTTTAAATAAGATCAGCTTTGAAGAAATCATGAGGTAAAAGTGCTTCATCTTTGGCTGTCAGTCCAAGAAGACTCCACTCCTCAATACAAAATGGTACAAATTGTATATTTCACAATGAGCACTGAAAAACCTATCACATTTTAACATAAAACATAACAAAAATATAATACTTTTCTTAACTTTTAAACAACAACACAAATTTTCCACAAAATATTTATTGGTCCTTCTCACGGTACTCTCACAACTTACATGGCCAAAGTAAAATGACAGGATTTATCCAGCCATCAGGCATAATTTTTTTTTCCAATTTTTCTAGTACTGTTTTAAAAAAGTATATCCATCCATCCATGATCATCAACGTAGTTCATCAAATTATGTTTAGTTGATAAAATTGTTGTGGAGTTCCTTTTCAAGGAAGCTGTTCAATCCTTTTACTTTCTGTGTCGCAAAACACTTCAGTTCTGATACCAGCAGCATCGCCATACGTGAAATATAACATGGTTCCTTTCTGATATTAGGCAACATATGTGAAGTAAAGCACCGTGACTACATTCTGATTGAAGTAAGCTTCCCTATCAATCTTATCGAGCATTTTCTCCGAAAATAATCTTTCACTATAAATTCACCTTTTTTTCAAAATATTACTGTCATGGTAAGTTTACTACAGTCCAAACAATTGCCTTTGATCCTTCACCACAAATTCACCATCCTGCACAGTGTCATGCCTTTGATTCTTCACCATAACTTCACCATCTTGAACAGTGCCATGTCTTTCATATTCTTCAATATAATTCACCACCTAGCCCAGAATCAAGCTTTCTTCTTGTCACTTATTTCATCACCAGAAACACAACTTGAATAAAATGCCACATTTCTTCAAAAAAGTAAAGCCCAGATTTTGGCAAAGAATTTTCCAACAGTCATCACAAAGACACTTTCATCACAGAGCAAAAGTAACCACCCTTCACTGGTTGCACAACTCAAAAGGCATCTCATCCGCACACCACAGTGCCTGAATGATTAATGTGTTCCTCATGAAATGTTTTATGATTTTACTTTATTTTCACAAAACTTCCAGTATATGAAAGAACCGCTCCAAAATAAATGGAATAAAGCAGGAAGAGCTCTCAGGCTGTAGTTCGTCGAACATATCTACAATCTGTACAAGGATAAACTGCATTAACTTTCATTGCTTTGGCTCAAGGAGTTTGTATCATGATTCAAGAAGTCTGAGAGCAGGTAACATATCCTCAGAATGGGCAATGTTAACAGTTACCTGCACCCAGGCATGTGCTACAGACCGTATATCTCTTTCAATAATGGCGGTGGACCCGGATACTGCGGATCGTCCATCAGCATGACCTTTTGAACTTGTTGGATATGTTCAAGTACTAGCTGTCTTAAGTCTACCAGTAAGTGTAATAGACGGGGAAGAAGTATTCGGTGGTTTGCATGGGTTTGTCTGAGTTCTTGCTCTAAGGCCTCTAGGATAATTTCTTGGAATTTTTCTACCTTCTCCCTTTCAGCAAGGTCGTCTCTGTCTGTGAGCAGGAAAAGCAGGTGGCAAAAGTTATAACAACTCATTGATGAAATGAAATGTTCAGATCTTTCAGCTTTTCATAGGCTTTCAAGTGAACATTTTGTTCACTTAAAATTATTAACCATTTTACTATGCATGGTTACAATACCATACCGTACTTTACTCTCCCATTTAAATAGGGTTTTGCTGTGAAGAGAGCAAACCAAATCATACTTTTTATTATAGTGAGAATCTGCTGTTGTGCTTTGGGGACAGTAAGGCTTATTAGCATGTTATCGATTGTTTGACTTGTAAAGACCACCTGAAGCTGATTCCCATCACATACAGCTGCCTACACATCACTGTCCAAAACTGGTATTCGCCCTAAGCTCCCAGCCTAACACAATGTTAAATTATAGTTGCTCCTAAGTAACATACAAGCCTCTTGAAATTTTTGTTACTTCTCTAAACCTCCTTTTGGAATTGAAATGTCATAAAAGACAAACTTTCATATCACTTGAAATTTGCCATCATTCTTCCACTATGGTTCATTATAGAGAAGGGGTTACTGTTGGGTTTCCTGTCAAAGTGAAATGCCCAAAATATGCAAAGGAAATTTAGACATGGGTGGAACAAGAAGAATTTGTACAAGCCTAAGAGAAACTCTCATCACCTGTTAACATGGGCGTCCGCAGGTAGGGGCAAGGGGGGCACTTGCCCTCCCCTGGAAAATGAAAAATTTGAAAAAACGACAAGAAAAAATAAAGAAAAACGAAGAAAAATTAACATCAACATTTTTTCACAGTTCACTCAGTGTTACCCCTATTTATATGAAATAGATAGGCTTTAGAAGTACCATTTCCAGCGATGTGGGAGGCTTTTGGGGCCAAAATTTTCTTGCGCTCCGCGCCAACCCATGCTTGCGAGGAGCCTGCTTTTTCCTCCCTAAAAAATTTTTGCCCCTCCCTAAATTTTTTTCTGCGGACGCCCATGCCTGTTAACATAAGGCAATAAATGACAAAACAGTCCTTAAAGGGCAAAAGCAGTCACCAACTTCAATATTTTTTTCCTGATATCCTTTATTTTCATGTATGGCTCATTACTTTTATTCAAGTGAGCAGTGCAGAGAATTTTGTTGGTTCCAAAACCTTCAATATGCAATATCTGTAATGTGAAACACAATAATAAAATGCACTTGTGAGGGAAACAACAGGATATTTGGTCAGTATAACAGATGTTTCACAGTTACATGGGGGAGGGATAAGGGGATGGGGACTGATATATGCCCTTTTAAATCCAAGCAAAAAGTGAACCGCTTCCCTACTGTGTAAACATTTCTAATTTGTGACAAACTGGCCTTCCCAAAAATGGTCCACTGATACTTTCCTAGTTTTTGCCTATGTGTGTACAGTTTATGTGACGCAGAAAGCTCCAACGCTCAATTGATTTATACCAGTATCTTCCACAGAAATGCATTTCATTCATTAGGATGTGCAAAGGCCTCAGACTGTGGGGTAGGGAACATGATCAAGCATCAAGGGATGTGAAAAACACCTTTTTTTTAGCACAGTCACTGCAATATGTATAACATTTATTATTCACCTTTATAAATATACCTTGTGAATAATCAGTCTTTGAGTCTAAAAATTTACAATAATGTCAAAACTCCAAAGGATGAATACAGATATTACCGACTCTACTAAAGAAGACTTCATAAGGTGCAGTTTGACTGTATTCCAAAATGACCTTTGTTTCGAGTTGTGAGAGCTATCAGAAAATTGATATAGGCTGACGTGAATAACCTAACTTGTCATAGTGGGGTCACATGTCTTGGTGGGATTAAGTAAATCCAAAAGACATTTATTAACCTGCAAAACTTCTAACACAGCACATACTTATCATATGTTTGACCAAGCTCCTACTGAATCAACCCATGGAAAGATTTCCTCTCAACCCTGACGACCATAAGATTAGGCGGCCCTTGCATGTATACTATAGTTTCAATTTTTTTTGAACCAATCAATCACACTCATCTCTTCTTAATCATGACATTATTCAAATTAATTAGTGACTCTTAAAATTTTTCTAAGTCCAGAGATTTTGACACGTATGTTTGAGAAGCAAGTGGCATGATACATTTTGCATGCTAGTAAAATGTAAATGATTGACTGGGTATCATTTTGATAATAAAAAGATGAGGATAACTGGCTGAAGAGTGATTGATGGATATCCTTTATAAAACTGACATCTCAAATTTATTCATGAAAAAACACAAGGGGTGTGTGATCCAAAAGTAAGCATTTTATATGTTTCGCATAGCTTTTACTCTTAACCTATGCAATGCTAACCACTAACTGCTTGATGAAATGACAAAGGGTTCAAGTATCGATATGCGTTGTATGATAAGGGAAGCCTGTAATCAGCAAATATCACTGCATAGGTGTAAAACCAGAAACCAAATCGCAGCATGGTACTTCATTTCACAGATACTTTAATTACTGTTGACTTTATGTGATATAAATGGCTTTTGATAACAGAGTAAAACAGATCAATTTCAAAGTCAGCTTGTAAAAGGAAACAGGGCTAGATGGTAATGTGCTTATAACTAATGTATGCATATCTGTAGAATGTTTTCTTAAGACCTGTAAGTTGTTGTATTAAATGTTTCTAAAAAAAACAGTATAGATTTAATTTATAGTGTGAGTGAAGTCTGCTTGTGAAGACAAAAATTGATATGTAAACTGCTAGGATCTTGGTGTCTAGATTTTAAAGACAGATTTGCATCATCCCAAGCATGACTTTTACACAGGGGTAAGCAAAAGTCTCAGTTGGTGACTACTCTTTGACTGACATCAGAGTTACAAAATTCAAAAGATGCAGAGCAGCTCATATTACACAGCATGCACAGAGAATGTTTTGATTACACATGGGGTCTTTTATGCTCACCAGGATGTGGCCTTGAGCAGTGAACTATGTTTGTGTCTGCACACGGAGAAGCAGTAAAGACAATTATGGGCGGAGCTTACCACCAAGTAAAAGTCATACTTGGGGTGATGCAAATCCCTCTTTAAAGGCACTTAAGTCTTGCCCCAGACAGTAAAAATTCTCCCTTCTAAGTTAAATTCCAGCCCCCTCGTTCAATAAACACTAATACATCTGTCTACTACACTTCCCAAACAAAGCACACAGTAGCCTGAACTGACTTTTTATTGCTCAAGACCACATCACCACCATACTGTGTGGGAGCTCAACTGGGAACACGGCTAACTGCCTAAGTTGTAACTGACCAACAGAATGAAACTACTGTTTGAATTAATGTCAGTCAGAATGCAGTCACCAGTTGTATTTAAAACTGAGGGCTATTCCTAAATATTTTTTTTTTTTTTTTTTTTGGGGGGGGGATACTATTGCCCCTTTAAGACTTCAGGAACAATGTTCCTATTTGAAGTCTGGCAATGTTCCTATTTGAAGTAAGGCAATATGGCTAGCAACTGGCACTAAACCTTTAGCCAATTAGAACACAACTGTTTAAGACATCAGTACAGAATGGAAGGGTTTAAGCAAAACTTTTTTCCTGATATAAGAAAGTGGAATCAATTTTACACATTCTGGTGAAATTTTTATTTAATTCTCAAGTATGAATCCAGAGATATTAGCAGACGAAGTTACTAAATTTGAAATCTAATGTGGACTTGAATCAAGCAGGAGTAATGTCTTCTCCTCCAATTGAGGGTCAGGGAGCCAATTGGCTCATCAAGGACCTACACCAGAGTGAGCATGGGTGAACACTGGGGAGATTCGCCTTCTCTTTTTGACTAGTGCTCAGAGGTTAACGAAGTAGGCGTGTACTAGTCGCTCCCAATCCTGCTCCCAGGATATGATGATGTAACAAGTCCTGGCTCTACTAAATAAGCAAGCTCACGATTCTTGCAAGCACTAAATCCACTCTTCATGAAATAAATAATACACCAAAGCTAAAAAATAAACAAATTTGAAAAATTCCTTCAGTAAAATTTAAACCCTTACCTGGAGCTGCCAAAGCTAATACAGAGAAAAGGGCCAGCTCTCTTTCATTTATGTTAAGTTTCTTAATTTTCTCAAAAAATTTCACTTTGTCTTTCAAGTAGACTAAATCAAGGTCATGCATTATCTGTTTTTTGATGTAGACCCCTTCAAGCGGAAACCACATAGCATCAGCGATGTAACGGGAAGATGTTGCGATCATTGCAATTTCAAATGCAGCATCTCTGAGAAGACAAACCTAGAGAAATGAACAAAGATAAAGTTAAAAATTTCCAGTGGCCAGACTACCACAATCTTGGTCAAAACTCGTTGGACACCCCCGCTCCCCCTTCACAAAGTTGACCATAGTTATCCTGTTCACGGCATACAGTCATTCTCTCTGCGCAACTTTGGAAGGGGGAGCGGGGGGTTCATGTAAACCTGGGAATGGAGATTCAAAAATATTATGACAAAGCGTCCCAACAGTTTTGTCCAAGATTGCAGGTAACTACAACATCAACTATTTAAATGAACTGATCGAAGGACTATTTCTGAAGCCTGTGATTTTACATAAGTACAAGGCTTTTCCAGACAATAGTGACACATGCGTATTTAAAAGATCCTATCAGTTAATCCACAACCAAAAAATTCACACCCATGTAAAACATTCCAAAAATAATCAAAAATACCAAGCCAGAAAATCACACTTGCGTTGAGATTTCGCTAGCAATGAAACAGGCAACTTGGCGCATGGATATGGTAAGTTAGGAAGGGTTCCATCTAGTGGATAACCAGAGCATTGCTAGCGATATTCTGCGGTACATGGAACTATTCATATTTTTGTACAGGTGATGGAATAGGAGCCAAATAGCTTCTAGGAGTTCATCTTCTAAAATCCTTACAAAGGAAACAGAGTTTACATGGCATAGATACCTGATCATTAAGGTCTAGTTTTCTAAATTCTTCAAGCTTCTTGGCAAATTTTGCTAGGCCTTCCACTACAGAGAGCAAGGATTCTGTGCAGTACTTTGCTATATCCTTTGCCTCTGTCAATTCTTGCATTGGTTTCGTATCATCAATACCATTATCCTTCTGTAAAACAGAAAAAAAGACATTGATATACTCCAGATAATATTGACTACAGGAACAAATTAAACCTCTTATGCACCTGAGGTTTCAATCTTCGACTCGGGTAGTGAGGTACTATTGCACACAAGTTTGTCACTTATATGTTCAGTAAAGAACAAATACGCAAGCTGCTGCCACAGCAGAGCAACTTTGCCAAGCCAGTGTCACTCAACTGGCCACACAAAATTGGTAAAGTAGCTTTACAGTACATTCCTCTACCCCCTAAACATTTCCAATGCATAAAAATGGGTGCTATATGGCCCTGACATTTGAACAGATCATGCTTAGTTACTGTGAAGCTAAAGGTCCAAGAAAGGTGGGTCATCCCAAGGGAATCTATGCCTTCCATTTTCAGAATGATCCCCCGAAGGCACCATGTCAGACTTGCCAGCCTCAAAAATGGCAAACCTTGATGTTCTCACAAGAAAACCTGGAAGTCACATTTCAAACCTGGAGGTTTAAACAAGTCGCATACGTTATTATGAAGTGTTTACTAAACTAGAAAGATGTTGGATTTTTTTGTTCAGCCTCTTAGTAAAGTTAAGATGCCATCTACAAAGCAGACTGTCTGAAAATTGTGAAAGGTCCAGTTCGAAATATATAAGATTGTCACACTTCAGTCACTTTTGTGTTAACGATACATCTGCAATTCAATAATAACTTATGCTTCCTTCCTTCCTTGAAGGAAGCTTATGTGGCATTGCCTCAAAGTGATTCTCACCACGAGATCTGGCATTTTCACCATGAGACAATGCCTGAAAATGTGAGACTCACGGTGAAACCGTGAGATTTGGAAAGTCTGCCATGTCAAGACCTCAGGCTGCAGCCATGCTTTGTTTCTCTACACATTACAATCGTAGGATCAAAATTCATCCTGCTATTGTAATGCATACCATGCTACCAGGGTTGTCACCAGGCCAAACTTAGTGCCGGGTAATTCTTGACTGTGACCCTTTAGTGATCACTCTCCTCAGATTACGGGAAGGTGTGGATATTTTTTTGCACTCTAAATTAATGCTCCAATTGGCCGTCTCATTCTGAGATTAATGTTACATTCACATTTCTTTCAAAAATCATAAAACTATAGTACAATTATTGGGAAAAAGTGCTGGGTGGAATATTTTTATTTTAACATGAGTGGGTGCAATTCACTACTCCCGGGCAGGGCCGCCCAGCGCCGCCTGGCGTAGTGACATCCCTGCATGCTACTGTTATTTGTGTAGCTCCAAAGCATGGCCGCAGGGGCTGCAGCTTGGCTGAGGCAGGTGCGTCTTTGCTATTATGACATGGTGTCTAAGTTTAAAGATTCCACATTTCAGCAATATTAGTGTATTGAAAGCAATGCAACAAGTTACAGTCATAATCCTTGTAGATTCTTTATTATCAGTTGTTTTTTTTTTGAGAGCTCGGTTTTCTTTCATCAAAAGGTCTAAATTACAGCCACTGATTTATGGCTTCAAATTCCCCCCCCCCCCCCCTCCAAAATCTCCTCTACCATTAGAATAAGCAAGTTTGGAGTTATTCCATGGAGCGATATTGTGCAATAGGTCAAAGGTCAATTCGTGAAAAAAAGTTGTCATGGACTCCTGGCATCAATAGAAAACCAACAATAGCGAAGTTGTAGTCGAACTAGAAACGACTTCTTGTCGGTTTTAGAATGGAAGTTGATTCCTCTTTCATAAATGAGATGAGACTCTGGAACGTTACAACGCTGAAAGAGTTCCTAAGAAAAACAAAGTCTGAGAGTTTCTGCATGTAAAGAAGAAGTAGTTGCACTTGTTTTCGCTGCAATGCGGATGCTAGACTATGCTAAGTCCATTACTACTGAGACTGAATGCGCGAAATCCAAATGATATGATGATCTGCTTAAAATTTCAAATGGTAAATTACCAAATCCAACAGATTTAGAATGATGGATAAATGAGGAGCAAGGACTTAATACCAGTTAGCCGCCAACAAAGGCATTCGATATCAGGAAGTATTTGTTGAGTGTGGACAATGTTTCATGTCTGATTACACTGCGAAACTGCTATACAAATAACAAATACACACAAGAACACACACTATTTTATTTCGCACATTTGCTTCTGAATTTCATCATGTTGAAACCTTGATTTACCTTATGAACTTCATTCCACGTAGTAAAATAAGTCCGCTGCATTCGGATAGCTGTGAAGTTTTTCAAATGTTCAGCAATACTTTTATGTCGGGTGATTTTTAACGAATACCAACTACGCATCTAACTAGCACGTACAAAGTGTACTAGGCGATGGTAGTCGATGACTTGTTTTTTTCACAGATTGACCTACAGCAATAGTTCAAAGAGTATGCGCAATTCGTATCTCTGAACTGGCTTATTGAACTTCCTTCCATATAATTACTGTAGATTATTCTTTCAAGTGGACCCCCTTCCCCTCAGACAAAATGTCACCAAACAGAGTACACTTAAAACAATGCATACTGTAGGGTTATAATTTCATTTACTTCTTCACAAGTTCCTCCACTGGAAGTTTTCATACAGCACTATAACACAGGATAATGCTCTTCACCTGGCAAAATGCTTGGATGATTCAGTGAAGAAATATTTCACATGAATACTGACAGTGCTATCACCGTAAAGAGGCCCCACTCTATTATGTCGTGTGCTAATAGCTGTTACATGCATGATTACCAATCAAAAATTAACTTGTCATTAATTATTACCTGCTTTACTTTATCTTACGGTCAAACTGTCAACCTAAAACAACTAATGAGTGCCACAAAAACGTTGAGTAAACTCTCCACCGATTGAGATTGAATCATAACATCAATGAACGATGGTGCATGCATCTAGCTAGCATATCACTGGTAAAAATAGTTGCTATGGAAACCCTGAAAATTTCACTTGGGGGCACTAGGTTACACCCAGTCTTACTATAAGAGACAAGGAGATGTTAAAATCCATCTCTGGTGTGTAAAGAAAAGACTTTTATCGAGTTGAAATACATGCTCTCGGGTCTTCCCCTGGAACCCTACCCCCACCCCTTGCCCCTGATATGATTACCCTGAAAGAAGGTATAAGCAATCGGTATATGCTGATCTCATCTACTTGAAACAAATTTAGTATCAATAAAGGTGTTTTCACTTTTAGTATACCTGGGTGTTTTCACTTTTAGTATACCTCTTTACCTCATCCACCACCTCATCTCATATGACTCACAATGAGGCTAAGGTTCCTGACTTGTTTGACCTTTGTCAATTAGTTGCAATCAGCACAGGTGCTACGAGAAAAGGACAATGGGTGTGAGAAATACCCTTTAGAAAAGGTTCCCCATCCTCTATGCTTTATTATATCACATACAACAGTAAAAAGCAAAAGTCTTAGACAAGACTTCCATTTGTACAAATCTACAAATTTATTTAGAGGGTACATCTTGAACCCATCCCCAAATCTTGTACACCCTCTCCCCTTCCCTTTTCACTGTCCACACATATCTCACGCTTGTACAAATTGTCTGAAATCACATACCATTTATGCCCATGTAGTTGGCACCATCTGAAAAATATAACACAGATCTGCAAATGACAACTCTCTTGTACATCTTATTTTCAGGGCTGTCGAGTGGTTCAGATAGGCCCGGGGATATTTTGGTAAGTTACCCACGGTTTCACCAAGATCAGGACTGCCATGCTTGTTTTCATTTTTCATGGTGATCCACCCATTTCACATGCACTTGACTAAATTAACTAAATCACTGTTTTCAAATATTCCTTCCTTATATGAATTTTCAAGAGGATACATCTTGAATGCATTCAATTGAAAAACTTACCACGCCATCTTCCGTCTTCACCCTGTAAGTAGATTTCGCTTGAGGTAACAATGTAAATTTTTCCTTAAATATGTCTGAAAAAGCCTCATGTACCCTGTCTGCAAGTTCTTTAAGTTCAGCCCGGTGTTTGTCCTCCTCAGTAGCATCATTCTCTTCCTCTCTGATCTCTTCAAGAAGTCGAATTCTTTCCTCTCTGGGCATGCGACCAAATCTTGATGCTGAAGGGATAAATGAGCGTAACAAAATGTTCATGTGGAAAGATGCAGACCACAGAGAAGTCTCCAGAAGTAATGAATATCTTGTAAACCACAGGGTATGGACAATGTACCACAGATCTTTTACATAAAGGTTGTTAGTATTTTTTATTTTGCTTCTGTTGTTGTTAAGGCCTGACTGAACATTAAATGCCAAGGAGGATGATTAATGACACACTTTTACCTAATAGAGAAGACAGAATAGCCAAGTGATGAAACATGTGATTCAGAGTTGGCACTAGGTATTAGAATTTGGGAGGGGGGAATTTCCCCTTCCAAAGTATTTTGGAGGGAATTTTGTTTAAAAGGGTGAAGGGGTTTGAATAAACTGCAACAAAAAAAGTAAAATGTCAAATTTTTTCCCCAACTGGTACAGGAAATTCATAAAATTTGTGGGATTGTTGAGGAGAGGGTGGGAACTGCACCATCGATCCTGCTGTTAAATGTGAATGCTGATATGAATCTCAATCGAAACGTTGTAAACTGGAGTCCCCCTGGGTTGTTGCAGTGTGCTATTGAGCAAGGCACTTTACTCCCCTGCTTCAGATCAGATATTAGCTTTGGCTAGGGGTTATCTATGGATGCACTGACATCCCATCCTGGAGAAGTTTCACACTCTCATCTGGTTCAAGTCATGGAAACCAGGTTTTATGAGCTCCAGCCATACGGACCATGAGGGCTCTCAAGGCAAAACCTGTCACCGATCACCAGGGAGTGTCAAATAGCAACTCCCTGCTATCACATAGGAAAGTCTCACCAGGGAGTTGCTAGTTGTCAAATAGCAACTCCCTGGTCTCACCCTCATGCCAGCAGCTTGGCATTTTAACATCTTAAACATCCACCATGGAATAACAGATACAGGTGGTGTCATTTCAAACAATGCGGCTTGGCAATAAGTTAACTTTTGTTTGCCAGAGGCAGGATTTGATTAGGTGAGTTTTTCATCAAAGAACAATCATCGGCTTCTTTCCAGAGAAAGTTACTTTCCAAATTCAAAATATTCTACCCCTGAGTTAAAATGTTGAATCAGTAACCACCCAAGGTAAAGTTGTAATCCCTCAACCTCTGTGGGTTCCTACTACATTCATGGTTGCTTAGTACTGTAAACTATCTTCCAGTCCAAAATTAATTTTAGACAAAAAGACTTAAAATTCTCTTGTTTGTCTTTACTTGTTACCATGCAGTGTTCCCTCCAAGAAACCCCACATTGAAGCAAAGCTCAACACCTAAAACAATTGAACTATGGAGCATGTGGACATAATACATATAAATGCAAGCAAACAGTGCAAAGCACTTCTAGCTGGGATCAAGGGCCCTTGAAGCTGTAGTGTCAGATGTTTTCTGCTGTCATATGAGCTGTATTTAGCATAACCTGAATAATAAAAACAATTTTCCATCTTTCGTTGTATAACTGATATTTCTTCTCGTTCATATTGCAGTATCAATATCGGGACCAAATGAACATTTTTGTTCTTAGTTCTCAAAGTCAGTGTTTTATTAAAACTGATAAGCTCATTGTGTCAAAATTGTGTCATTATAGCGGCTTAGCAGAAACACAGCTTGTTGCGTCAAGTAACCTTTCAATCTGGCAGATTTTCCCCCAAAATGTTTACTTTCACTTTTTTTTAGCTAATAGCCTGGCAACTTGCCAAAGTGTGAACAACATTTCACACTTAACAATTCAAGAAAAATGTTGCCGAAGTAAAAAGAGGGTTGATCCAAAAGAGTTACATATTGACGTCACACGACAGCATTTTGGAGGGTAAACAATGAAGTGCACTACCCACATGCCATAGATTATGCCCATATCTGACCACACACAAATCAGCTGTCTGCATTTGTTGGTGTAAGGTGCATTGATATGAGGTTACCTACATCTAAGGGTGCACTTTCTGTCCTGAGATATCTTATGCATAAGGTATACTCGGTATTTTGGAAAGTTAAATTGTTAACAGACTTGATAAAAAAAACCTTGTTTAAGATCCTTGCGGCCTTACTAGAAAAATAGTGCTAACCTCCTTTTTTTTCTTATTTTTGTTTTATAGCACAGAATCTGATCAAAGTTTTAAGTTAAAATGGTAACATTTGGTTCAAAAAGCTTGAAAGTACTCATTTAATACCATAAGTTTAGCAGACATCTCCATCTCAACTCTGAACAATAAATTTTGAACACAATTCTTTTCCTAAATCTGAATGCATAACTCCATAATATGACATTAACAAACCCATAAGGATAGGACTGGGTAGTTTTACTTTCACTTTTATCATATAAGTTCTGCTATGATAGAAATACAAGCCCTGATACCTTGTACTCCCATTTACAAATGTACCCCTCACTTACCTAAAGTTAAACCTGGCAAATGAAAAGATAGCATGAGGGGTTGCTCTCTGGAAGAGGGCATCCCTCAATTCTTTTCAAACTGAAATAACCACATGCTAACAGTAGCAAGTGACTTTCTTTACACCGCCTTATAGCCCAGTTGTGATGGTATGACATGATACTAATAATCAAAGCCTAAAACTGATGTGCTAACATTCTTAGGCCTTGCTCATGAATGATGAGATTCTTTCCATCCTAGGTATTGATTAATAGTATACAGGTGACAATTAAAAGCAAACACTTGATCGGTAATTAGTGTATTCTGCGTGGCTTCCTTGGCAACTCACATTTATCACTTTGAAACGACAAGTTTATCAGCTTATCTTACGATTTGACTATGTATTTCTTTTGGCAATTATATTAGAATGCTGGCAACCATTTCAGCAACTGTTGATTCTTCCATTAAATTTTAAGATAAAGCTAAGCCTTAATTGGTTCATCTCCAATCTCTGATATCTAAGTATTCACACCATAACGTTAATGGGTATGTGATAGGCATTACTACGTAACAAGAAACCTGAAGAATATCGGGCAAACAATACACCAATAGTGCACACAGGTTTCAACACAATGCCATTTAGCACACAGAGGTGTAAACAATACAATATACTAGGTCTTTAAGTTCTTATTTATACATTATATTCCGATACTGATAAAGGTATTGATAAAGATGGAATTTAAACCAGTCACTTGTTTCAGAGTTTACGACTTTATCTAATTCTGCATTCTAAACTTTATTTAGAATCTTAAAATACAATATTTGAGTTGAGGATCGAAAGAGCTTGATATTAAATGGTTACGCAGCACTGACCTTTGACCCTTAGGATAAGTAATTTACTACAAAAATAGTTAAATAATTATTAAATATCACAGTATTTCAATAACAAAATATTCTGCTCCCATAAATATCATCTAAATTTGTATCTGCTTTCAGTAAAGGTTTTTCAAAAAGATATGTAGGAACAAGCTTGATGGGGGTCCTTGTTTTTGCTTTATTTTACATTTTTATATAACTTGCTCTAAACTTGATCAAAAACAAATAACACATGACAACCAAGAACATTTTTTTATCACAAAAATTATAACTGATCATCTATTCTCAAGACTTTCAAAATTGTTTGAGTAAACGAAATTCACATGCTCACCAATCAATCTGGATATATCAACCACCTCTGTGGTGGCAAGAAGCCACAGAACAGATGATAAGGGGAATAGATACAATATCTGGACTTTTTTCAAATAGATGAAACAGTTTTTTACTTGATTAGTTATCACCACTCTTGTATAGTATGCCATCCTCATACTGCTAATGATCTAGAATGATGTGAAAATCTGAATGTGAATGACACTTTTGTTAACTACCAAACTTATTATCTAGTCTCTTGATTGATGGGGCTTGAAAAGAAAGGGGGTGGGGCTGGGGGAGAAGGTATAAGGGGGCATTGGCTTACCATCATGTGACATGCCCACCATTAGGCATTTCTGGAATCTGCAATATTGACACTTGTTCCTGGTGGCTACATTTATTTTACACGGTTCTGTCTGAAGGTATGGGCAAGGTTTGTATGTCAATTTCATGCGATATGTTCTCCTAAAGAAACCCTGAAAGAAATATAAACACATAAATTATACAATTTTGAATGTACACTCAAATTAAAGAAAGCATTAACATAGCAACTTTGTTCTCTTACTATCAAAGAGTGCTGATGGAAGTTTTCTGAGACCAGATGAGGGCTTTACCATTTGACTCCTGCATTTTGACACTGTCTATTTATGGATATTTGAAGAGAAAAACTCTTCAAACTGGAGACTGTTAGAGGGGACGCGTCCCAAAGCCCCACCAATTCCAGAGGCCCTGGTCAATGTCTTTCCTGTCACACAGCAATTTACTTCAGAAAGAGTAAATATGCTTTAACAACAAATAGTTACAGATTGCTACATTTAGATAAATGAAACACCCATATGTGAATGGAAGTCATTTTTACCAAGTGATTCAATTTATGCTGCCTTCATCTGCTTTCTTCTTAAATAATTAAAATAAAAATAAAAAAAAACCTTCTAAGTACATGTAGAATCTTACATATATTACCAATTTTTAGTCATGAATTAATCTGCAAAGATTTTCATTAAAGGTTTACCTGTTTGTTTGAAACACAAGTGGGGTGAGGGTGGGAAAGGATTTTGCCCTAAACCTGCCCTAGGAACAGGTTTTTCCCAATCTTTGGGTGGGGGGGGGGGGCTGCAACCTCCTGCCCCAGGGACTTGTGTGACCATGATGTGACACTACACTGTGAATCCACATAATCACAATCATATCAAAACAAAGCATTCACAGATTAAGGCTTATTTTTCACACTGCTTTGAAATTAACCAGTTTTACCCGCCTGAACCAAGTTTCATAAGATCGATTGCATATTACCCTCATAGCATCAACCAAAATACCTCAAGCCCTTCATACTTTCTCCCCTGCTCCCCACCACCCCACCCCACCACCCTACCCCACCATCCCACCTCAGTGAAACAAACCTAAAGACCTACTTAGGTACACAACTGACACAACTGAGATGTATCCTCAGTCTGTAAATATTTTTTTCTTTATATACCTGAAGGAGTGGGGGGGGGGGGAGGAAAGAAAGAAGAAGGCAAGAATAATTGCAAATACAAGAAAGCAATCCTCTGAGAGTTTTTTACAACAGGTGTACCATATAAATTAACCAGAATATGAGGAAGAGTGGCCTTGCCATGTCGCCCTCCAGTTGTGGGAGGGTGCCATCCCGGTGCTAATTGATTTATGCCAGATGGTACTTGCAGGCAAGTTGAGGAATTACATATGTAAAAAGGAGGTGTTGCGGAGCGACATTGACACCAGAATACACCAAACAGGGTAAATCTTCCATGACAAATTTTCCTGCAAGGTACACACATGCAGGTATTTCCAAAAATTATTTGTCTTAAAACAACAAAAAGCCTCACATCTGAGAAAGAATCTTTTCTTCTCCTGCCAAAATTCAACAAAAAGGATCCACTGACCTCACAGGAAGTCTGCACAATTTGCAAGCTAAGGCATGCACTCAAATAGGTCCTACAGTTTTGGTTGGTTGATAGGCAGACTTAATAATGACAAGTATTTGCCCTGCTGTGGTTTAATAACTCTTGAAGTGTCACTATGGTCCACTAATCTCGCCAATCACTTTGGTTAATCATGAAAAAAATCTCTTTGTATCACTTAAACACATGAAACTGTAGAAATGAGAGGCTACATTCCAGATAAGGTTTTACAAGACAAGCCTAAACACAGACAAAAAGCATGCACATACTGTCTTTGGTCAATTCATTTCAGGAGCAATTCTGCTAGGGGGGAACATGCCTCTGTCCCCTCTGGCTGAGCACCCAGATGTTAGGCTCCAGTCAGCTGATAATGCATGCACATTTGACTACATAAACTAAACCTGGCAAGGAGGAATATACTCCTCATACACACAACCAAAAGGACAGTAATTCTACAAGTCTACAAGTTTGTGCTATTAAAAGCAACTGTTCCCATACTGAAGGCAAAATGGGTTTCTGGACATCCCCCCCCCCTTTCTTCCAACAATTTCCGACCTGAGCGATTCTTCCCAAGGTAGTTACCACCAGGAAAATTCCCACCTGGACAATTACCAACCATAACAATTACCTCAAAGATAATTCCCCCACTACGGTGGGAGTTATCAAAGGGTGGAATTGTCCAAAGGGACATTGTCAGGATAGATACTCTAGGGAAAAGGGGGTGATTGCCTCATCATCGGCAGAGCGTATTTTTGGCCAAAACAAGGTGTCACACATGTATTTATTCTCACAAACTGAATGCAAGTATTGTATGAAAGTAAGACGAATAAGTAAAGGGCTGGAAAATATTTTTGTGTCTCTGGAAGAAAGTCAGGGAGCTATAACTTACACAAAGGGCTAAATTTCCTTCCAACTGCCAGGATTTCCCTCCACATACCAAATTTCTTAGCAAGGAGCTTCCCAGGTTTCCACTTACTTCCACCCACAAATAATGTATACACAGTACCTTGCAACCCTCACAGGAATGAACACCATAGTGAAAACCAGAGGCCTTATCCCCACAAACTCTACATTTCATCGGCAGGTCAATGTGGTCTGGGTACTTATTGTTGTTTGACCCTGCGAAAGAAAAAAAAAATAACACAAAAGTTATCAATTGAAATAAGGAAATACTTTACATACATGGGAAAAATTTGAAAACTAGGCCCATGATCCAGCAACATATAACCTTTATTGCCAAGGCAACCCTCCACCTCATTCTTGTGATTTTCTTCTAGGACAGGGTGTCATTATTTCACTTCCTCAATTAAAATTATGATTGTTTATTGAGTGCAACACATTTGCTGTTAAAAGCTTATAACTGCTGCCACTTGAATGATACTCTGTCAAATTCTGTGATCATACAAATTTAATATTGCTACCAGGCCCGTAGCCAGACAAGGTGCTGAAGGGGGGCGAAACAGCTTCTAGGGGGGCGAAAAATTTTCCAGAGGGGGCGAAACATACTAAAGGGCATTACGGCAATGCTAATTTTTGATCTACTGGGGGGCGAAAAATTTTCCACAGGGCCTTTGCCCCCCTTGGCCCCCCCTTGACTACGGGCCAGATTATACAATCATCATTTTTCAATATTAAAGGGGACATATTACTCCTCTTCCCTTTAAAAGTTCCTTCGTGGTGTTTATAACATAACTATTGCTATTAATGGTAAACCAAGCAGGTATCTTGAAAAAACCATCCATGAACTACGATCGGGGAAGGGGGGGGGGACGGTGGTTATGCTAACAAAATGGGGATGATAACATTTTTGCTTCAACTAACTGATTTACAGGGTTTACATCATTATTTGTCTATGACCTCACAGCAACCATTAGCTTACTAGGCCTATGTATCTTATAAATGCTGTGATTATCCCCAAAACTTTTTCATGCTTGTCTCTTTGTCGACATCAAGCTTTAAGTCCCTATCTCATTTATGCCATTTTTGTTTTAAGTTAGGGAATACAAAGCTAAATGGGAAGTGTTATTTACACTTCAATTTAAGCCAAGCATTCAAATTTTTCAAAAATAGCATGTTAGAAAATGTGAAATTCACAAAACTCCCTGGTTTGGGAGTCTATGAGCAATGGTACTTAATACCTCCTATTTACATATGTAACCATTATTTCCTGCAATAACTGTATGGCAAAAAAACTAATAGCACTGTGGTAACCCCTACCTATAGAGGGTGCCTAGAACTGTAAATCGTCCAACTACATTTTTGCCTTTCCGAAGAGGGGAATAGACTTAGAGAATTCCTGGTAACCTTTCTTTGCGTTCTAGAACTTTTTCTCTTCGAATCTTTTCCATCCTGACACAAAAAGTATCACTGTGCGCCGACACACAATTTATTGTATTTCATATGTTATATGTTACATCATGGAATAGAAAAATGTGCATGGTACACTAACACTTAATTTGAAAACTAAAAACTGGTATGGACCGGAATCAGGATTGGCTCACGTATCTATTTCCTTCATCAAAATTACATCCATGGATGCCAATATACCCACTGTACAGTTCTTTGACCTTACTAACTAACCTCAAACATTCCACCTGTCTGCACAGAGATTTTATTGAGCCTGGTTACACATTATTCTATTTATAACAATCGGGTAGATACCGTCAGCACCTGAAATTAGTCCCTTCGATACACGACAGAACAAGCACCAGAGCTTACTACGATCAATGCTCTGTGAAGAGCTCTTGCCGTAATGTCCCACAAATGCAAACTCAAATACACACAAAATATACTTTTTACGACATGTCAAAGAGAAGATGTCTCGGGCAGACTACTTTGATGGCAGTACTCAGCATTTTTATAATGTTTGCGTTTCAGTTCAATTACCCTCTTTTATCTAGGCAACGCTTCCAGTCACACTTTCTTTAATAGCAAGTGTTTTATACAAAAAGTAGCCTACATATTAAAGCTAAAAGTGGCTTTCACAATATTTAACTACCGCTGCAGTTTTTGAAGGCACCCATTTGTAAATACACTTCAAAATTCTCTGCCTTCTTTACTTAGGAATGTCAAAAAGTTATAAAACTTTGTAATGATGGGTGAAAATTTATTTCCATGGAAACATCTAATGCTGCAGAAAATTTAATTTGTATCGCTCTTTCATGTAAACAGCATCCAAATTTCTTTGCAACTGTTTTGATACTTGGATACTTGTGACAAGGAAATGATGACCAAAAATGAAATTGTTAAAAAAAAATTCCAAAAAAGTGCAAAAGACTTGCAGCAATGAAAACAGGCTCTCAACTTTTAGTGACTAGTGAGAGTGAGATTCGCTGAGGGACTACTGACATGGAGCACGACCATCGGTTCACGTGGAGTGTCTCGCCAGGGGGACTTTTTGCCAAAAAAACCCCTAGATTGTGGGAAATGGTTTGTCCTGTGCCTCATTACAGCATGCCCACAATTGCCACTTTTCAGACGTTTCATGCTCCTGGAAATTTTTAAGGAGACACTTTGTTCAAATTATAAATAGGCCAACAAAAAATTGGAACTTCTGAGGCCTACCGATATGTATTACTGTATACTGCACTACTGTCAGCTTACTGCAGACTATGATCAGTTGGAGAAGGAAATCAGGTAGCATGATAGCTGGCATTTTACCAACACCTAACATCATTTATGTTTTGAGTGGAGTTTTTTACACCATCCTGAGACATTGCATGAGAAACTGATGCTTCATCATGAGAGCGTGAGATGGCACCGAAATGCGTGACTCTCACACTTAAATGTGTGAGAGTTGACAGACCTGATGTAAATGAGTGATGTTTCCGAACATGTGACATGTACAGGTAGATGTCGAGATGAAGCTTTAGAATTCTAAAACTGATAAAAGATGATAGACCACATATAACTGGTATATCTTAATAAATCACCCCCTCCCTTACCAAGGCTGGAAAATGTATATGCTTCCCAGCAAGCAAATCAAAATTCCCACAATTTTTCCAATATATTTTCATGTATAAAAATGTCATACTTCTCCCAAAGTGCCAAATGTTTCCTCCAAGTAGCAACATTACCACAGATTTCCAGCCAGGAGCATCCAATATTCTTGCTTTTTTATCCACCCATGCCCCGTATGTTAATTAACTTTGTGTCAATAAAGGTTTACGTGAAGTTCCACTTTGAACCATATTACACTTGACTAGCTACAGTATCATATCCCTTGATGAATCAGCTAAATCTTAAAAAAAAAAAAAAAAATTATAAAAGCCTCTTTCACAACCAGAGTTATTCCACATGAACTGAATACTTCATTCACAAAAAAATTGTCATATGGCTAAAAAGACAACCTGGAATTATATATAGGGGCCTGTACTGTTTAATAAACACTATGTTTAAAAGAGCACACACCAATCTTTTTTATCATCAACACACCACAAAGAACTATTACTTCCTTAATTGTAAGATACCGGGAGCTGTTACAACCTGTAAGGTATTAACTGCTGCTATTCAACGCACAGGTATCTGGAACACTGGCCCATTCATCGATACTCAACAGCTTCTATTCGATATACAGTACACCATGGCTATTAGGCACTCTGGCCAATTCATCAATAATGAACACAAAAAGTGATAGCTTCATTATAAGCTACCCAACGAGCTGTTACAACTTGGTAGGTAGCTGCTGCAATTCAACAACCATGATTACTTTGGCACAGTGGCCCATTCATCAATAATTAATGCACATTAAGTGAAAGATACTTGGCCACTATCCAATCAAGGAACTGTGGTTCTGTTATTTAAAGGTAAAAAGCAGCCACCCTAAACTTATTTTGAAACAATAGCTAAATGTCACAAATTTCTTCTTATTTCTCTTCCAAGTACTTTTCATTATATTTTAAGACAGTAATATTGCTTATTCAAGTTAAACCAAGCAGTTGCTCCTTGTAAATTTTACAATTGAGTGAGAAAAATACTGTCACATGATTCTCAAGATCCATTCAGGAAATAGGATAGTCTACTATACAATTCTTTACTGGGGTGACTGCATTCTCCCTTTAACACACACACACTGTGTTCAAGAGGCAAACTTACAGACCAGTATATCAATTATCACTGATCTGTGGTATACCTCCAACAGCATTTGATCTAGCATTAGAAGTATTTCTATGAATCTTGCGAGGTGCAGGATTATCAGTTTTTAAAGCAAAATTGTCATGACATGGTTAGCTTCCTCCCATAACATGATAGTGGGAGGAATTACAGTGCACAATTTCCGAAGTGAAAAACACGAAAAACACAGAGGTGAATAATGAACGAAGTTAACCATTCCACTGGCGATGGAACAAAGGCGATCGAGTTAAGATAGTCAGCTTAGGATATAGTATAGCGCCATCTAGTGGGGGAATTTCATGGCCAAATTTCATGCGGTAGATGGACTCTAGTAGTAATAGGGGAGGTGAGTAGGAGCGAAATAGATTCTGTGACACAGGCAGCAGTGTTCTCCACTGATTAAACTTTTGTGCAGGTGTTCTGAAGGGTAAACGTTAATAGTTATCGCTGTCTATAAAGAGAGGGGGTGCTCTCTTTGAAAATGTTTGCTAAAATAGATGATAAATTTATATGGCCTTCTTTGATGGCTAAGTACATTTCTGATTATCATTACTCAATGTTCACACTGAAGTTATTGCTGTTTGTTCTGTTTTAAGGTTTTGAATTGATAGTTTCTGTACGGGTGGCTCAACATTTTGTCCGGGTGGTTCCTTTTTGTCCGGGTGCTGAGCACCATCTGCAAATTTTGTCTGGGTGCAGCATCCTAACAAAACAGCTAGTGGAGAACATGGTGCAGGTGCTCGCAATATTTGCTCACACATGTGCAGGTAAATATTGCAAGCACCTGCCTACTGTATGTATGCACATGCACTGTGCAAGCAGCACATACATATAGTCAGAAGCACCTGAGTGATAAAGATGGGGGAAATATGCGTTAGGTAATGAAGGACTATGAGTGCACTGTTTACTCTTAATTCATGCTCATCCATCCGAACGCTATTATAATAGTTGTTTTACTCTTCTTTGTTTAACACGTGTGGTACATCAGGTATTTATTCCTCTGAAAACTGCAATTTTTCGTTGTCAAAGAATGCAAAGAGTTTGAAAAAAATCATTAAAAACCATAAAGTTCAAAATCATGAGCTTAACTTTATGCTCTTGTTATTTTCTTTTTTCAAATTTTGGTAATTTCACAGTTCTTACAAGCTGTAGTCACGTAAATGTGTTACACAAAAATGCCCAAGTATATACAGGCCTACAATATCATACAGCACAATGCAGGTAAGCCTGCTGACCACAAGTTGTATAGGCTACTTAAGTTGAACATCATTGTCATTTTCTCCTTGGCTAACAAAAGTTTCAGAAATGGCAAAGTTTAATCTAATCTACATGTCTTTAAGGGAGCAAGAGAGAAAGGTGGTGGGGGTTGGGCAGCGGGGGTGGTCGAAAACTCTTGCAGTGACTCCAGTACATTTTATTTTTGTCAACTTGAATGAACCTTAGTATTCCCAACCCAACCCTCTTTAATTTCTACACTGTACATGAGCAGATTAAAAATCAGTACCAATGAACTGAAACTAGTCTACAGAATGACCTTAGAAATTTTTCAAGGTTGATATCCCTTGCAAAAATGGGGACATGACAACCTCCTAAATTTATAACTTGATAAAATATATTCCTGAGCAGTTCCATAACCTTCAATTCAGTTGCACAAAATTCTTTTTTTATTGACTTAGGGTGCTACCACTTGAAGGAAACACTTATCTTCCCAATAGACTGCTATTTGATACCCTAGACACACAGTCTTGTATCCATAATCAAATCCTAATACACCCTGGCACTTATTTATCCTTGGCAAAACCGCTTTTGGGAGAAGATTTATTGAATATGGCTGGCGGTTATCGGGAATTCGTGACTACTGTTCATTTTCTCAGTAAACATCCCTGCTTACTCAGTTTTGACCTTTGTGCTGTGACTTGCACAGTTCAACAAACAGCAGAGTTGACCTGTCTTTGCTCCTTCTGTCATCTAAGGGTAAACTAAAACTGTAATGGAACAGTCCATGGCACACACTATAATATGGAAAGATGTCAATTGAAAGAGGCTTTTGAGTAGTGGACACTAAAACTGTACTTTTGAATGCTTTGAAGCCTAAGAGCATAACTGGCTATAACTAGCTCTAGTTGGATCCACAAAACTTTGCTGTATAGCTTAAGAATTACACGTTCCAAAACACTGACCCTTCTAATCTCCCCCTCCCCCCACCTTTCTGGACCCCCCACCTGTCTGGACAGTCCTAAAAAACAGCCTTTTAGAATTATCTCTTCACTGTTCAACAAATTTCTGGCATTAATTCTGTCCCTTGACATACAAGACCATTACCATCTCTGACCAATGTGTTGTGGACAGAGGGAGGGAGAAGACAGAGGGAGGGGGAAGACTGTCTTTAAATGTTTCACAGGGATGGGGTGAATTAAATTTAGAGTTAATGTATGTTTCAATGCAAAATGGTGTGCGGTATAGCACATTGTACAACAGACAACCGGGGTATACTTCATTTCCACTAGCAGAAAACCATCTAGTATGAGTGAAATGTTACCCCCCACCCACCCCCTCCCCCTTCGCCAAGTAATACCAGTTAGTTACAGAGTACAATATATGTGCTTCACAATGGTTTTAACTCAAATTCCAGACTATCCCATCAAAAATGCCAAAGTAATCTGCTAAAAAATCTCCACTGAAACTAACACATACACTGTAATTTACCTACAGTACAGTATGCAAGTAACTTAAGTGGTCCCCTGAACAATCAAGATGCCATGCTGCAATCACTTACTTCTAACTTTCCAAGTTTACAGTATGGCTGTATCTAAAAATTATAATAAGAATGAACTGAAGGAAAAAATTTTCATTCAATGGTTCAACAGCAATGATTTTTGGCCATTGAGATACATCATAATCACCAAAACTCCCTGGTTTGGGAGTCTATGATCTCCAATACAATTACTTCCTATTTACATATGTATACCATTACTGCCCGCAATAACCGTCTGGCAAACCTAATAACACCGCGGGATCCCCTACCTATTGAGGTCGCCCTACAGTAGAACCTAACTCTTCCTTCTGCATTTTGCTACTCTGAGTTGGAAACTCATGACTAAAGTATCATGGTATATTTGCAATGATGGACTTGAAGATGTTCTGCTCTACAGAACAGCCTAGGCCCATAACTAAATTTTAATTCTGATTTCAGAGGAGTTTGTGACGAAGTCCTTAACATACGTTCTTCAGGAATATATCATTCTAATAGTTACACAGCAACCTTTCACATCACCATGGAAACCGACATATCATTTACCTCATCCAAACTTGGGGTCCTGAATGATGAAGATACAATGTAAGTTCACTGGGTGAACCTCTTGAGCTAAATGCTAAACCTAGGTATTAGAGACCTTTGCTACACATTACAGAAGACAGTATCTTAATACTGTGCAAATAATCATTTAATTAAGGTTTTAATCTAACACAATCATTTTATACCATTTGCTTACAAATCAAAATCCTCAGGCAGACAGAGCTACAGCTCATACTTAAAACAAATTTAAACATAACAATGAAAACACAATTTATATCAACCTGATAATTGTTGGTACAGTGTTATGATGTAGGTGCATTTAAATAAATGATAAACATCACCCATGTGCCATGCATTCAGAGAGAAAGATTAAAGGTTAATGACTGATTGTTCAATGAAAACTATGTCAAACTTGATAATTATTATTCATCCCAGTTAAAACATCCTTAAAGGAAAAAAAGCAGCCACCTCAAACTGAATTCATATACCCGGGTATCCTAATTCATAAAGGGCTCTTTTAAATCAACAATTTGTGACTGAATGTTTAAATTTAGGCAAAATAACCCCTTTGGTTACCTTGAGAAAGCCACACTTATGTTCTGACACATTATGAAAGATAATTGCAATAGAAATTAGAACAGCAGTAACGTTCAGTTAGTCCATGTGTTAAAGTAAGTTTGGGGTGACGGCTTATTACCTTTAAGGTTTATGATCAAGGCATCGTTCTATACCATGACTTAGTGAAAATTTCAGGCTCTGAGACAAGGCCTGAGGTCCTACCACACCCACTGGCCCCTTCAGAGATTGTTGCTTGGCATATATATTAAATTTAAGCCTATTCAAAAATGCCTTGCAGAGTAGACTCTGTCTGCAAAGCCCCCCTTTAAGGCTTCCCAAACATATGTCCACCAAAGCAAGAAGTTTTGATCCAAACTTCATTCCCATAACATGACTTATTCATGAACTATCTGATTATTCATGCTATTGTTTTTATTGGGCAAATACGTTCCACTATTCAAGCCATGTGATGATAGTTTTGTTTCAGAATTGTTCAATTCATGCTGAATAACTGCTAAGTTTAGATTCAATAAGACATGTTTGTATCGATAATCATGAAAGATATTTTCAAAGGAAATATTAAAGAGGAAATTGCAAAGATTTATTTGATGTTTCCACATAAATTTGGTGTGACTGCTCTTTCCCCTTAAATGAGACCAAATGTTGCATGGTTTTGTCTATTAATTTCAAATCAACCAGCCTTACGGCCACACATTTTAATGAATATGCACAGTGTATGTTCAGTGTTCACGTGTACTGGTGTACTGTACAGGTGTTAGGGATATGGCTAAGCCCTACAGTCTGCTACGTAGGCAAATCTGAAAGCATGATGTCTACAACGTACACTGTTTGGTGATGTACAATCCCCAAAACTCCCTGGATGGGGAACCTACGAGCCCCGATACTTACCTCCTATTCACCTATGTAATCCCCACTTACCTGCAACTAACCCTGGTAAACTAATAGCACAGAGAGGGCGCCCTAGCACCCTAAGTGAGAAGTTCAGTGAGAAGAGGACGAGGGAGGCCACCCTTGTACCTCGTTGTGAGGTGCTAGGGCGCCCTCTCTCTCTCTGTGCTATTAGTTTACCAGGGTTAATTGCGGGTAAGTGGGGATTACACAGGTGAATAGGAGTTAAGGAGAGGGGCGATGTAGATTTAACATATTCATTTGATCAAAGAATTTAAATGAATTACCAAAGCAAAATTCAAATGCTCAAGGATGACTTGCTGCAACTTTAGAAAGTACATTGAGCACCATGTGTGGGGTTTCATTCATTGCCAATGATTGTTCTGCAGAACAATAACATGGACTGTCCAATACTGTAGCACTCTTATAAAATAGAGTAGTTACAGCAGTAGCGAAATACTACTCTGATTCTGTAATTAATAACAAAGTTTTTGCCTGAGCCTATTTGATTTCTGGTCTGTCTAATTGAGATAAAACTTTTACAACATTAATATGTTGTTATTTCCATATTTCTTGAAATGATCTCACAAACTTCTGATATTCTTCACAGCCCAAACACCAAATTGTTACCAGTATTCCCAATAGAAAATGATATCAAAGCAAGGCCTCCCACTTTTCAAATGTTTTTACGTGGGACTCTTCTACTGTAAGTTCTGAGGGATTGTTTTACATTTTAGGTGTTTCTGCTGCATAACAGGCAGGTTAAGGAATTAGCTACAATAGCAATGCATTGCAAATTTCCAGCCTATAATTTTTCTTGTTTTTTGCAAGACTATCTAAGATGAGAAAATCCTGCACCAATAGCATGAGCCAACAGTAGTTCAAGATCACATTAATCTACTGTTTAATGCAGGTCACATCCTTCTATCATTAATAGGACTGAACATTTTATTTAAATTTCTGGTACACAAATTTCTGCTGTTGTAGCTTTCCCTGCCTTTTTTAAACTTTCAAATTGTCAAAAAAATCTCAAGACCTTACATGGCAGGGCTCGATTTTAACAGTCGTCCGGTTGCCTGTGATGACCAAAATTTGTGACTGACAACCAAAAAGTGGTGGGTTGGTTGTCCAATGGACAACCAAAGTTCATGCAACAAGTTAACAGACTATTTCTAGGATTACTGCAATTTTCTTTCTGGACTACTAAATTTTCCCAAAAAAGGCAGACAGGTTGTCCAATGGACCTTAAAATATTCTTAAAATAGAGGCCTGCATGGTAGTGGTTCCTTGACTTTAAATTTCATAAAAAAAAATGTCCAAAATTACAACCCAGAATGTGTCTTACATAATTCTAGTTTTTGCTAAAAACTATAGCACTGCACCAATATTTCAAATAGCCAATATTGCCGATATTGAATATTCCACGACTACTATGAACCAATACCAATCCAATACCGATATTTGAGGCTATTGTGCACTTTTATTGTTGTTTCAGTTAAATGAAGTACAACGCTGGGAACTATGGTCACAAATAGGAAAAGAACGTAACCTCTTTATGAAGAAGGTAACGTTTTTATGAAGGTTAGGGCGAGAATTATTAGCAAAGTAGTATTGGGATTTTAAAGGCAATAAGCAGTTCTCTGAAATTCATTTTGAAAAGCCAGCAAACTTTTACAAGTCTTGTCCCCTTACTTAGCTTGAAAGTGTTACAAAGCTTCTAAACATAAATACAGAAAGTTTGAAGTAGATGAAGCAGTTATACTACTTGAGTTTAACAATTCTGTGACAATTATATTGTCACATGATTAAAATTGGGCACTTGTGAAAAAGGATACCGGGGTTCATTAAACTCTATTCAAACTTGGGTGATTGCATTTTCCCTTTGAGTAAATTTTACTGACACTGGCCGAACATGTGGAATATCGCTGAGTGCTGAGAATTGGTCCAATACTACTAATAACTGCTGGTCCTGGTGGGGTCGAGGAAGTATAAATAAATTTTATGTAAAACTGATTGCATTGTCACCTTAAGGCTGTTTCCTAGACAATGTTTAAGAAAAAAAAAAACAACATGCACATTTGGTACACGGTTTTATTTGCGACAAGAAAACATAAAACTTCTTTCCTAAAAATTCTAGCTTTCAAATTTAATGATATTTTTACACTTCACTGCTATGCATGTGCCATGCATCATAGATCCTTACATAATCTGCTTCTTCTTGGGAGGTGCATATCGATGGGAGATGAACTTTTGGCCTATACATGCGTCATTTACATGAACAGGTTATCAAAATCATGCAACATTACGGTGCGTAAAAGGTCAAATATAAACACAATATCTACCTCAGCCTTACTACATGTACCATGTACTTGAAAATAGAATGATTTCAAGCACACTCTTGGGGTGCACTTTGGAATGCTTAATCAAGGTGGATAAATGTTTGGAGGGGGTTGTAAATGTTTTAAATATATTAAATTCATTCTCCTAATTGTGGCTTTATCAGCTTTATGAATCTTACACCTGATTAAATGCAATCTAGCGACAAACTCAAATTTGGTAACATTATTTGTCTGTTTGATGTGCCATGTTTCCTGAGTATATTAAAAGAATAGATAAGATCTCGTAAGTATGGAGAATTAATTGCCTGTATCAAGTGTCATGATAGCAAGACAGTCAACTGTACACAAAATACCATTAATTCTCAATAACATCCAATCACTTGAACTACTGTATGAAATAACGCTCGACAAGAACAGTATACAATTATTGTACAAGTTTGGAGAAATCAAACAAGTGCCAACAGATCCATCCAAGTTATTAGCATAGGAATAAAATTTAAAACACAAAGCACAAATTAAAAGAAGACCTAAAACTTGTGTATTAACAGGCCTGCAAAATGGTTGAAAATATAAGACTTTCTTCTGCAACTAAAACATTTTGCAGTGATTTCTCATCAATTCATCTGACAGAAACCCTTGTGATTACTTTATTGGGTATAGATTCCAATACAAGAGTCACTCCACTTACCCATCACCCTCCCTTGATAGCATGAAATTGAAAAAAAAATGGAAACAATTTGATCACATCACCAACATTCCAGAGGACTCAGTATCTGTCAATTATTATACGGACAATACCAAACCATGTCAGTGGCTGTTTGGCTGTTTATTCATTTTTGAATGGATTGGGGAGGGGGGGAGGGTTGTTCCTTTCCTTTTATTTCATTGGCTAAGATGTTTAATTTATCCAAAAAACTTGACTCCTAATTCTTAAACTAGGATTTGTCCCTTTGTTCTATCCTGTTTATTGTAACATGTTAACTTTGCACTGCATTTATATTTCTATTTACAATTAACATTGTGAGATGTATTATTCGTCATTCCGGACAATTTCAGACTTAAAAGATTTTCTGTACAGTATGTGATCTGTAATTGCACTTACTAATTAAACTGTGTTGTGTGCTATCTGCACTCGGAGCTGGTCGAGCTCAAGGTCAGGATCGTCTGACTCTTTTCGCTGTTTGGGCTTGGCTCCTTGCCAACTTACCAACATCAGAGAGCTGTCAGGTTGTTGCTGAGATAGTGAGCATGGAAAGACGTACATGCCAGTTATGCGCAGGTATTGCGTGAACTTATGTATAATCTAGCCATTCACAGAATGTTATTATAATTTATGCATATGATGTTATTATTTAGACCAATCAGCTTGTATAGAGCGTTTGAGCAGACTTTCATGATTAATGTTCTTCAGAGCCCAAGCTATAATTTGTGGTCAATTTTATTTTAGACATCAGCTCATCCATGCTGTACTTAGTCTTGTAAAATTCATTCCCGACCTGTTTATTCTCCTGCTGTATTCTGTTCAAGTTTGTTAACCAAGAGGACCAATAAAATATTGTAAATTTTCAAGGAACATTTCTCTAAATTTTTCTGGCCTCTCCTGTTGATATTTACCACTCGGACTTTGCAAACTTTGTAAACTACACTGAAAATTAGCCTTACAACATTTTTCATTTTGTGTTTTAAATGTTTTGTTTCATGCAGTTTCACTTTACTTTTTTTTTTTTACTTTTATTACTACTTTGTACTGTTTTAGAGTTTGTAGTCACCTGATTTTGAAGGTGACTTTAACCACTGGCTGTTAATAAAGAATACACTGATATGCCAGCAAAGTATCCTGCAGCAGTTAAAAGGATGACTGTTTTAATTCCTACAGGTCACTTTTCACCTAAGAGTCTCAGTTTTTTCATATTTTTACATTTAACCATTTCCATTTTATATTTTCACTGCCAGTACTGTATGCTAGCCTATTTTTCATTTCAAAACTCAATATTACATTTAGAAACATATTGCCCCAGTCACCTTGAAATGATTTCAGTAATCCAGTTTAAATTTTACAAAACATTTCAAAAAAAAAGATCAGCATTTTGTGGCAAACCGTGTAAAATGTACAACAATTAAATATTATCACAAATAGCAGACAAATATATTACACAACTAGCACACAAATAAACAATGCAATAAGGCGTACGGTAAGATAGATACAACCACACCAATGTATAACTCAAAACAATCATAAATTACTGCCATAATTTTGAAATGTAGATGTGAGACAGTCATGTCAAAATCTTTCACTGGCACAGAAAGCATTGCAAAAGGATGCAATGTCTGCTTGGGCAGCAGTACAAAATAGTAGGCTATTGTAAATGTCAACTGAGTATTTTTTTTTTTTTTTTTATTTCTGAGGGTCTGCTTGAGGAAAAAATGCCACCTCAAACTTCAATGTAACTTTTTTTCTGTAAAGACTGTTTTTTCATTGACAGTCATTATTTTATCATTTAACATAATGGGAGTTTACTCTTGAATGCCTAAATTAGCTCACACTTTAGTGACTCAATTCGTCAACCTATCATTATTGTGTTAGTCATTAAATGTCATAATCAAACAAACAAAATGGCTCCTTCTACTACCTTTGTTCCATCCATTCTACCAAAACCAGGAAACTTAAATCTGAAGGAGGAAAATTATGTCACTATCAAAAAATTACAATAATTTTTCAGTTATTCATTTGTGAAATTGATGTTACATCATCCTGTAAACACCAGTGAAGGAATGTGTTCTTGCAAAGACAACAAGACAGTGATGAATTTTTGACCACACATTTACTCATGTTTTCCTTTTATTTATTCTTTTATTGCTGATTAATTCTTGTCATGGAACAGATGAAACTAAAGGAGAGTCCTGTAATCTTTATCAGTATCTCATTGTTCTTGTAAAACCCAATAATTTTCAATATAAAAAGGATGTGATTTGGCACACTTTTGGCAGGCTTTAACCAAGAGCATCAACAGCTTCTCAAAAGTTGGGGGGAGGGGGCATGACCTCGACTATAACCTTACCAGCAGGAATAACAATGCTCTAGAAAAGAGGGATCCAGTGCTCACTTATTGTCCCTGGAAAATTTGGAGGCCAAATGATCTGCAGTGTAATATGAGGCATTTTCCCACGACTTTAATCTATCAAATCCTACCATTTTCAAGTTTAATTTCACTGAATCAGCCATACTGCAAGCTATGAAATTCAACATGGTGCCAAGTTCTTTTTTCAATGTTATGGAAAAATGTCAAAGAGGGGGATATGATCCCCTCCACTTTCAAAAGTGAGGGGTACATGTCCCCTTGTCCCCAAAGTGTTGACACCTATGGTTTAACATAAATTCTACCAAATTCTCTAGCTGCATTTTACTACAGGTAAGTAAGAATTACATATATCTACTAGAGAGGGCCGAGGGGTAATAAAAGATGCATTTAATTTTCAGTGAATTTCTTTTAACAAGAGCTCAGTTTCGAATTTATTTTAACAAGAGCTCAGTTTTAAATAAGAAAAGAAGCAGCGGCTACTGTACAATGCCCATACTTCTAACTTTCTAAACTGACTTTGAAGCTGTACAAATCATCTCTACTGATTCATTAAACAAATAAAATATTAACTATGACGTTTTCAGGGTTTAGTCCTACGATACTGCAGAATGACTATCTGATAACATAGTTGATACCGACTATAACACTAAGTACTGTAGCGATCAGAACAGGTACATAGGGCATGTGCTAAGAAGCACTGTCATAATTTACTACGGTACAGTACATGTTGCTGGTTCAAATCTTTACACCATTGTATTGTAACATGTATACAGCTCTTTAATACCAAGAAAAGGGGGAAACCCCTTCACAGTAGTACAGTATATCATCCAAATGTTTGTCCATATTGTACAGTATTAAAATAAGCATCACCACTATAGCATAAGTAGTGCATAACAGTGCAATGTGTACTGAAAACCAACAAACTTGCATTTTGAGTAGAAACATCCTTTCAAAAATATACACACAATGCTAATGCCTTGTTGAAGCTATAAAAATGTAAATACACTTAGTGATCATATTATTCCCTGCCAAAATAAACAGTTGTTTGTTAATCTATGTCCCCCCCCCCCCAAAAAAAATAGAAAAACACAATTTGATGACTGTTGGTAAGTGAAATAATTTGCATCTCAAAATCTGCTTTACTGGGTTGCTAGATAAAAGAAAAATATTTTAATGTTTCCACTGTAAATGCCCAAGAATTATTCACATACTCCATTTCAGCCAAAAAGAAACGGAAAGAAAGAAATAACAAATGAAAAATAAAAAAATTAAAAAAAGGACATCTAACTACAGTATCATTTTTAGCATGCTAAATTTAACTAAATTCTTGTACCATAATATCAAACTTGATGAAACAAATAATCTTTGTATAATGCACTACTTCAGCAACTTTTCAAAGGAGATTGTGAAGACCAGGGGTGCCCAACCTTTTTTGACCCAAGATCTACTTTTCAAGAAGCCACCCTTCCGAGACCTACAAAACATACACTGTCATACAGTTACACATAGAAAAACTATTTCAGTTTTTCCTACACCCCTTGCAGTCGACTTGGGATCAGTCCGCAATCTACCAGTAGACTACCATCCACTGGTTAGGCACTCCAGGTACAGACCATGGGACCAGTTCCCTTTGGAGGATAGCAACTCTTGGGTTAAGCTGGTGTCCTCAAACTTTTTCGGGGAAAGGGCTGAAAAGACATGCATGGAGGAGGTCAAGGGTGGCATTTGAAGAAAAAAGAAACACGATACATCAATGTGGTACCAGTTCTGGAGAAACAAGTTCAAGGATAGGGATTTAGTACAAGAAGAGTACAGAACCGAACCAGGGTTTGGAGAAACAAGGCTAGTTAACTAGATTTTAGAGTCAGGTTATTGTCTATTAAAGCGGCACATTGAGTTGGTTCATGAAATTCACCAAATTTTGCCAAACCTGTTAAGTTTTCTTCACATACTAATGGCAAATGGTCAAACTTAAACAATTCCCACATCTTGCATACAAATAAATGTTTCATAAGTGAGTAATAAATAATTCAATTCGGTTTTCAAAAATTCGTGACCAGACACTCTTTCAAATTATGCACACAACTGTTACAAGCCAGGATACCAAAAAACTCAAGCTTTTAACTTTATGCATAACTGTTGAATTTGAAACATGACTAATTATGTTAATAATAATCATTGTCATGTGGTAATATCCTTCAACACTCTTGTTAAGTTATCAATATCAACTCAATATGCCCCTTTAAAGAACAAGAACAAGTGCCAAAACGGGTTATAGGAGCAAAGAGCTCTTCTCTACAGAGTGTGGGATCCAGGAGCTTGAATAAGGGCTTTTGTGGGGTACAATAATTTGGAACGATAAACTGGAACAATCCCCCTCAAGGAGGGGGAGGGGAATATCCTGAAGTCATGATGCCTTGCACTATACTCATCCATATGACCAGTGGTCAACTGCCCTCACCCCTCCTGCCCTTATGACCAGTGGTCAACTTGCCCTCACCCCTTCCAAAAAAAAAGAAAGAACAGATGACAACTATGAGACTGAAGGAATGTTTTTGTCCATTATACCATAATAATTTTTTATTATATGAAGATAAAGTTATTCTTTGATGAAAGAAAACCATGATTTACAAAGACGGAAGAGGAAGGGACAATTGCCCCCTGTGTCCCTACAATAAACTGCTGATGACTGAATATACTGTAAGAGCACTGGGACTCTGGTTGTAAGTCTAGGAGGGGTCGGACAACTTTAAATGGAAAATTTGGGAAAATGAAACACCTGCATGTCATTTCCTCGGGTCTTGTGGGTCTTGCAATCATGGCAGGACAAATGAAATATTTAGCATATTCCCCTGCAACAAGTGCAAAATATAACATTTGCTGAAAAAAGGGAGCTCAGGTCGGTTGAGTTCCTCACTCATCCCCCTCTACTAATACGTGACTAAGTAGTCACAAAGACACAATTTGAAATATCAATACAAATTTCTGTACTCTTCCAAATTCTTTTACATTTTCATTTCTCTAGTCAAAGATGATTTTTAAATGTAAAATCAGTCTGGGGTGACACCAACAGGGCTTGTGGTCTGCAGGCAATCCTAAGGGCTGTGTTTCAGAATTACGGGCTCAAACTAATGGAGGATACAGAAAATAATCCTGGACAATTAAACAAGGGTGAGTTAGGTTAGTCAACATACAGAGATGGTATAGTGCCAGCTAGTCACGAAATTCATCGCCAGTGATCATTCTGCGGTAAATGGACTGTCCAATAGTAGTAATGGGGGGTGTAAGTGGGAGCATAATGGATTGCATCCTTACCACATGTTATTGTTTAGTTTCAAAAGTCAGCCACATTTCCATGCTTCTACAAGAAGTGCAACTGGTATTCCCTTCTCTTAAAATTAAGTACCTGTATTACTCTGCAAAGTCTTAGGATACAACCATGAGCAACTGCATAGTACCACAAAAAAATGACGAAAAAAAAAAATAACTGTATGAGTAAATAAATAAACTTTTACATGGCTTCTTTGAAGTCGGATGTAAAACTACACATGATCAATGATACTAACCAACAAATTTGTCATGATCATCTAGCAATTAAGCAGACTGGGTAAGCATGGAACATTGTAGGTTCATGGAATTATTACTGTATCCTTACTAAGTGATTCCATGATTTTCAATCTGAGTTTATTTGGATTTGCACAAACCAAAAAAAATTTTTCATTCTCTCAAATGGACATATATTTTAGTGAGTGAGTGAGAGTGATACAGGCAATGATATTCCCAGATACATCACACGATGATAATCAGGAATGCTATAAATGGCAAGTTTTAGTTACATCTCTCCTGAAGCTAAATCTTATCCAATTAATTCCTAGATTTTTTTAACCCTCTTTTGATCTACAGTATCATCTATAACAAAGCCATACAAAACAAAAACAAAAAACAACAAAAAGAAAAACAAACAAACAAACACAAAATTCCTAGGCAATTTTGAAGTACAGCCACGGTACCCTTTCATCTACAGCTCTGTTTGCTATTTTCATAATTTTTTTTTAGTATTACATAATTATAACTCTGCTAATTTTAATATTTATAATATTCATTTATAGTACATTACTGTACTGTATAACAATATGTATGCCTTTCTTCAAAATGCTATCTACCATTTCAAACTCTTGAAAGCAATTGCTATCAAATGACTGACTTACAATGAATAATACAAAAATGTGTTTGAAATTGTACAAAAGATGTCACAATGTTACTTATGAAGAGAACAAAAGCTGATATGATGCATGTTTAATGGGAATTTCAAAAAGACTGACTTTCTTTTATGTAGCTATCACTTATTTTTGTTCCTGGATAGCTGCTGCAATGTTTGTGATGGCATGAGCAATGTTTTCAAAAAATACTAACTTACATTCTGCAACAGCTGAGACCTTTATAGCTGTAACAGTCGACTGTGAGATCGACAGATCGTCCTTCGCGTGAAGCTGTGCTGAAAAATTTCTCTCTAAAGTGTGGAGAACATCCATGGTGCCATCTGTGAATGAAGTGACTCGTGAGATTTAACTGCACAGGACAGCAAGACCACTTTCTTGCACGTTCTCAATGGCTTGACTGCTGGGGATTTGTTGGGTTCTCACCGTTGATTTACTGTGACATCAACGACTCTCTACCCAGCAGCTAACGGTTTGTTTACTGTAAGGTCACAGTCTAGCTTCTAGTTATATCCTTAAACACACAATGGATTACAGCACTTAACCACTCTGCTTGGCTGTCTCATGTGTGTACATCTAGCTGTGAGTAGTACGTATTTTTACACCATCCCATTAATCACACCCAGGGTGTTCTCTGTAAATGTTATCTGGTTGACTCCAAAAGCTGCCCACTTTTTTCTGGGTGGGATTTGCTATTTAAAGTATCAAAATACCTATCTATATGAACATGGTGAGACTGCTCTGATTATTTAATTGATCAACTATTTCCTTAAACCTGAATTAATGAATGATATAATATAAAGAAAATCACATACAGATCAATGCCTGTACCACCTTGCCCCTGTATGTCATACTTTTCATGAAATTTGCAGGATTTTTTTTTTTTTTGGGGGGGGGGCAGGGGGAACAAAATATATCAGTGAAGTATCCATCCAAGTCCTTGCTAAACCAAGTAATGCTTCACAGGGTAAAGGATTGCATTTTTGCATGCCATTTGTCTAGAAAACACATTTTACAGACTGAATAATTCAAAGGGAATCATGTATTTGATATTCAAAGTTCCTAGGTCTCGTTCATAAATCTTTACTGGCCAAGGCAGTATTATTGTATGATAAGCCACTGACCTCCAAAGACAGTATTATTGTTTCCAGAAACACAGGATTGGAAATGAGGCAACATCATGACAGTAAGATCATTTTTATATTAATGCATTTCAAAGGGCACCAAGGCCAAACAAAAGATGTGGCCTTTGTTTAATTCTGGCCCTGGGCACAATATCCTGTATGCCTAGTTATTTATCCAAAATAGGTAAGTGGCACTGCTATAACCCTTAGGTCTGTCACTTTATGAAACTAAGACAAGGTCCAAACTTGGATGAAATTTGTTTAAAGTTGTTTCCAAAACGAAAAGTTTGAAGTAATCAATTTTTTTTTTTACTTGGATGCATACATTGGCCACTGGATGATTGTTTTGTGCTTGATACGTCTTTCACGATACTTCAACAATTTTGCATATTTTCAAGATTTTTTCACATACCCTTAAATTCACTTCTTCCGTGTCCCCTTACTACTCATGGAAAAACTTTGAATAAATCCTTGTCCCATTTCTACTTACGTTTACACTAAATTCAACAGAAAAGTAATTATGTCATCGCTCTACAATTTACTAGATTGAATAAAGCACCTGCCTTCTCATATTCTCAAAAAAACGATTTCTGCAATTATTGTATTGATACCATATAAAACCCCCAAAAGAAAAGTACCAAGAACTTATCACCATATATATCTCCTAACATTTTCTTTTGTAATGTGTCACATTCGTGTCTGGAGACATACATATCATGCATGATATTATGTCTCCCAGTTAGGTTAGGGTTAGAGATGTGAAATATGGTTAAGGTCACAAGTCTCGAGACTTTTTATGATGCATGATATCATGTTCAGGACTGGGTTAACTAATACATCTTGGGTCATAAATAGCAAACATACATGTTCTTAGGTCTAGTGCCTGGAGAATGCTCCTTACACCCAAGACACACTGCAAATCTTTTGGCGATCGTTCTTTTGCGATTGCCGGCCCTTGTCTTTGGAATGATCTTCCATTAGTGACATTCAATCTGCACCAACACTTCTGGTTTTTAGGTCAAAGCTAAAAACATGGTTATTTTCCATGTATTAATTGTTTTGTTGTTGCTTTTGTTGCTCAGTATTTATGTCTTACAGTATCTTGTGGTTTCCTTACACTCTTGTCTATTTTCATGTTCTTTCATGTTTTTGCACAGCGCATTAGATAACTTTTGGTTGATAGTGCACTTTATTAAATCAATAATAATAAACATATATATAACTCCTTAAATAAACAAAGTCACATTACACAACAGTTTAAACAGCAACTGCTATAAAATGTATAAAATGTTTACAATGAAATACAGTCTTAGTGGGAATTTGAAAATATCCAAAAAATATTTTTCACTGAGGGAATGGCCAATTCTCTTTTTTACATTTATTACGTATTAAATTACTTAATAAGGAGATGAACATTGCATGAACTGTGTATGAAGAGACAAGGTATGTTATTTAAGAAATGCACAGTTGGGTATGCTTCCCAAACTAGAGTAGCCACCTACTAATTCCCAAGTATGCATTTACAATAATGGGTGGCTATTTTCCAGCCTATCATAAGCTTGATGCAAATAAATCCAAATTAATCACAAGAAATGATAACTTTTGTTTGTTTTTTTTTTCACTTAATTAACCTTACGAGGATCAGTTCAATCAGAACATTTGTTTGTTTTTTTTTTCACTTAATTAACCTTACGAGGATCAGTTCAATCAGAACATAATTCAATTTTTTTTCTGACAAAACTTTCATAAATATTTCCCCTCCATTTATTCATGTATTTTGGTTGTACATTTTCTACATAATTCATACTGTAATGTTTCTCTTCATAAATAATCTAAAAAACATAAAAACAAAAGAGATACTTCCTATGTTGAAAAGTCTCATTCAATGTGTCACAATCAGCTAAAAGGCTTTCAGGAACAAGTCCAAACATGTTGAATAATACACTACATGTACACACAAGGTTTGAAGAATGCAGTAATTTTCCTCTCAGTTTTATCAATGATGTTTGTCCTACTTCTGTTTAAGTGTGAGTGCATGTAATAGTCTGCGTTTTGGATATAATTAATTCAAACGAAATGATGAAAGAGCGTGCATATATTGATCCCAACTAAATGATTAAAATTATTTAGTTGGCAGTTGACACAATAACAATCCAATAGTGACTAAACCATTAAACCTTTAGGTACATTAAAAAAGCTATGAACATGTTGGCTGTACATGAAAGTATTTTCATATATAGTACACAACAGATGCGAAATAAATGCTGCAAGTAATTTATCATTTCACAATAAGCCTACAGTCTTCCCAATATAAAATTCATACCCATCTGTCATATACTGCAGCAAATCCTAAGTAGATGGACATTTACAACCCCCATTTCAAAACCACAGACATTATTTTAATGCAATCACTGTGGTTCAAGGCTCTACCCCCTCAGCTCTACAGAGGATTATGCCACCTAGCAGTAGCAAATAGTCTTGTGCTTTAAAAGTAGATTTAATCTGATATAAACATCAAAATAAAGTCTTAAACCTATCACCATAAATCTACCATGCTAGATACTTGTGACACACAGAGATAATTACCAGGTGTTAAATCCATCACTCCATGTGTGGCTACATGGCAGTTGTACACACAAAGCTAATCTGAACACAGAATCCGCAGATAGAGCCAATTCTTGGTTGTCAAGCAACCTAATGGAGAGCTGAACTTGAGTGTATGGCGACCCAGAGATCCTCAAAAAGCCTCAAAAAACTTTGCTATATCATATGGTAACCTAACTTTGGAAAGATCACCACAAATTTGATTGGCTGATACTATTTCCCGATGAAATATTTAAATTCAGAAGTCAAAATCAACACAATAACAGTTGCATTCAAGTCTAAAATGAAGATTTACAAAATGAGTAACCTTCCACAAACAGCGACTATAACACTTTCTGCATTTGCATTCTTAGTACAATTTTGAGTCAACATTTACAGACTTGAAGCATTTGATTTATTGATATGCAATTGTAAACTCACGGTTTATGAACTGATTCATATATCTTTCCATTATAAATCCCTTCAGACGAATTAAAATTTGTGGACCATCTTACCATTTCTGAATCTGACGCACTGGCCTGAAAGTAATTTACAATATGCAATTCTAGTTGTACCAAAGTTTAAACGAATGAAACTGACTTAAACGAACTACAGTAGTACTATGGTATACAGAAACTGTGTGAGCTGTTGTGGCTTTGTACTGCAGACTTGCTGCAAGTCATCACTTGGTAAGAGGCAGCCCTTGCAGTACAGTAACAACTAAATGGTCATATCTTAACAAGATATCATGATACCATTTGTTTTAATTGTTTGTAATTTGTTGATTTGTCATAATTCTGAATATTGTTCAAAGTTACATTTGAAATATGTGTCCTTTAGCTAAATTTTGACAATGGTTAATATACAATATCTCCAACCCAAAACCTTTTAAAGTATACATCATCTACAATTTATGTTGAAGTACTGTACGTACTGTACTTCCTGTTTGCAATCATGTAAAGCCACAGGCAACATTTATCATATGACAAGAATATCTGTTACATTGCAGCCTATGATCATGTGATATGCCTACAAACCATTCATGAGGAAGTTTAGGGTCGTAACAATATTCACTTCACCAAGTTCCTACTATTAACCCAACCATTCAAATTTATTGTAATTTCATTCTGCGTAATTTATTTTACTGCATAAGTTTCCATCAAGGAACGATAAGGCAGATGGTCATGTATTAAAACCCCATCACACAAAGCTGTCCATAATCACCGTAAGAATGATATTAAAATTTAAAATAGTACAAAGGAGCAAAAGCAGGATGTATTTATAAGTATATATATTTGTTATTCAAAGTGGCCGCTCTAGAAGTCTGTTTCCCACGAGGGTACAATGTTGTCACTGGGAATGAACCAGAAAGCAAAACATACTAGGAGGATAGCCAGCAATTGGAAGAGGGATGTTGTTTACATTCAAACGCCAAGTTTAGAACACGAAGCAAAACTATTGTGTACAGAGAAAGTAAAACCTGCCAGAGTATGTCTTTGTAAAGTTCAGGAAAAAAGTAGGACTACTGGAAAATGATTTACTTGACCTACAGAAACTGTACTTAACTCATCTTAACACATATTTTGTCAGACATTTGAGGTCTTAAGGTCTTACGCTTGACGTCATGTCTTTTTTATTTAATATGGTTTGAAGTTTATTACAAGAGATAAATTGAGGGAGGAAAGATGGACAGATTCCACAGGAAGTGAGATAAAAACCAGAGATGAAACAGGACCACATGTTGTCTATGAATCGACCTCTTGAAATCAGGGTTACATGGTTAAAATCTCCATGGTTAGAACTGGTTTGAACTTGGTTTAACTGCAAAACGACAAAATCATCCTATTGTAAAGATGGGTTGTATGAATGAAATAGGAGACATATTGATGGGGACTACCACCGACTATTAGTAAATTTAAGCTTTGTAGTGACTGCAGCTGGATGTATGTACACATTTTTAAGTCATGTTGTGTACCTTTCAACACTGACATGAAATGGTACAGATAGGCAGACTTGTATGCAAGTTGTGACTCGAGTAACATCCCACCACCACTAACTGACTTGAAAAATTCTGGGCAATTTTCCCCTATTGAAAAATAACACAGACTTGAGTCCATGACTCGACTTGAGTCCCTAAATAGCTCCAGTTGACTTGACTTGCTGAGAAAGGAGTGACTTACATACATCTCTGCAGATAGGTTACATACTGTACAGTAACCCATTTTCCTCAAAGGAAAATACTTTTTCTCCCCTCCCTTTCTTTCCCATTTCACAGGAGACTTAAAAAATGTATGAAATACGAAAACATATCGCACACAGCCCACATAAAATTACTTGATCTCCAAATCCACAATTACTCTGATTTCACACCTTGTAAGCTTATATGTATCATAGCTCTAACAAAGGTACAGTACTTGTACAAAAGCAAGTTTTCACAACAATTTTTACCTAACTTCATTCAACAGTGTCTTCCCTTAAGGAAACTTCCTAGACACTATAGCTATCAGTTCCTACAATGCAAAGCTGAAAAGAGCATTTCAAAGTTCAAAGTTCTTAAGTCATCCATAACGATGAACATACCATACAGATCACAAAATCTGCACTAATTGCATAGGTGCAGTACATACCTTGTGTCATTCACCTATACAAGCTTGCAAACAATTTACATTGTTAAAGCTTACCATCTGCAAAAGAATTTTCTTTCTAACTTAGCAATAATTTTTTAACGATAAGGAGTTTTGCTTTTGTGAAGTACTTAAATTCAAGTTTAAATTAAGAAGCAATGACATTTTCAATCCAATTTCTATTAAATGTTTGATGACTATGGTCAGTGTAACCGAACATTTTTTGCCCAAGGGCCACTTCCTACTACATTAAAAAATACTGCAGACCATCAACATTAGGCCTAGACTTAGTCCCAGTGTTTGACAGGCCACAAGTACTTCTTTCTGGCCCTCTTACTGGGTACAACTCCTGTAGGTCAAGGGAAAATTTTAAGTGGCCATTGCAGGCTTGTAACTTACAAAGATAGTATTTGAAAGTCATTCCTGTTTCATAATGCAGGATCTGATGAATCTAAGCACTAACTTGCACCCCTATCCTCTTTGTAGTGTTACCAAAAAGTGTTTAAAGTTGCCCTTGCATTGCCCCCAAAATATTTAGGAAGTCAGGAACCCCAATGTACCTCCTTTCACAATTGGTGACTGCCATGCACTTTGACATAATTCAAGCATTAGCTTTTATAAGTTACTTTGATTGGTCAATGACTTGTGCAGCTCAGGGAAATATGATGTAGTGTAGCCCATTGTAGACTGGTCAAATTTCAGTATATACCAAAAGATCACACACAGAAGTGTACTCAGCAGAATGTCGCCTGGGGCAATAACAGGCTTACTTTGTCTGGGAGGTTACAGATGTTTTTGTACACAGGATGATAAGCTAGTAGAGAACATGGTTGGGGAAATTTTATCTCTGTGGAACAAGGCAATTGGCTCTTTTCACAAGGGACCCAGCCCATTCTCACAGCCCACAGGAAAATACCATATAATCAAACTTAGTGCAAGAACGTGTTCCTTCTCTGAGCTACAATTGCCTCTCCCCACCATCTTCCACTGACATATTCTGTGGTGAAGCGACTGTGGCCACAACACATGCAAAAATGAATCTCAGCCAGGCTTCGGTTTTGTAACTTAACACAGCAAATAGACCAATATAGATCAAAAGCAAATTTAAATCTGAAATTATGCTTACCAGACATAACTGGACGAACCAGACGAAACTGACCAGAGCTGTTTCCAGGAAACCTTTTAATCAGAACACAAGATCTGCTTCCTTAATCACAATGCTGATATCTTGCAATCGTTACCTTGCAGGGAAACACATGGTATGTCAGATGGTAGTTAAGGTTGGATGAAAATGGTATTTCCTCTGTCCAGTACAGAAAAATGACGTCTAGAAGATAGGCTATACCCAGCTACAGCAGCTTCACGTTTGTCTTGAAAATTCAGCTGTAACAAAAATGAAACAAGGAAAGTCAAATTAATTCATCAACAGAGTGAATATTTCCATCCAATCATTAATACTTTAATATAATTTTTACAAGTATGAAATCTAAAGTCTTAACGGCCCCTTTTCTTAAATACCTTTAATGGAAAATGCATGGAATTTTACAAAACGAATTCCATTTCCAAAGGTGGAATACAGTTTTTAAAACATGGTTTTGTTTCTCCAAAATAAACCAAAACTTACAAGAAAATGTAGAGAGTACTTCTTACACGGCTAATGAAATAGATTCTGCAGAGAGCATAGTTCTGTTCAAGACGTAGGCAGATGAACCAATGAAGAATCATGAGGACGAAGGACTGATTTATTGGACTTGGCTGGAATACTCTGTTTACACAATTTCATTAAAATGAGACAAAGGCAACTTAATTGTACCAATCAGTGACTTGCATTTGTAGTAGATGCCTAAATGGATCACCGCTGATCTCTCAAAGATGTCAGTTACAGGTTGTTGAACGGAGACAAATGATTTTAAAAATATACATGTTTAGAAAGTTGCTGAGAGATTGATTTGGCTACCAAACAGTGACAGGGTTTGGAGATAGTGGCAATGCTAACACCTTGAATATCTTGACTGTGAGCCAGATCTACCAACACGTATGCGTATCATAACTAACATAAGCTCTCCTCAGCAACGACACTCTTGAATATCATGACATCATTCATCTTCAACCGCCTGACAGCTGCAAACTTAGAATCGGAGGAGAGGAAATTGAATGAACTAAACAGGGTACAAATAAACAGATTGACGCAGACAATGAACAAACACTGCAACAGACATTTGGCCTCCAGATTGGACATTGATGCATTTCTCTTTAACATTGCATCACCAGGGTCATTAATATCCATTAGAAACAGTAGCACCAAGCTTACATATAACAACATGATAAGCTGTTTAAAAACATCTCAGGATCTAACACCTCTGTACCCATGCAAACAAAACACCTACTCTTTAGATGCTGTCAACTTCCAGTGGGAGTTAGAACATTATACGGCTTAAGCCATTGTAAATTGCACACAGTACGCCAAAGGATTGAACCCTTTTATACAAGTTTACCTTATTATTTAAAATTCAACAAGGAGGGTCTCATCAATATCCAATCAAAAATTAACTTTGCTTAAATGTTTGAATGAAATTCTCAAACCGGCCAACTTTTAATTGCACTGCACTCAGAATGGTACTTTTTGTTCGTGTGTTTAAGATTAGGTGTTGACAAATTACTTCATGTGGAGTGAGCAGTCATAAGAAGTCTATGAATTTGGTACATGTAGTAGATGGGTGAGTAAACATCCTCACTGCCTAGAAATGGATAACAACAACAAAAACAAAAGAAGAAAAAAACTGCAATAGTAGTGAAAAGTTAGTGGGGGCAAGGGAACAGTAATAATTAAAATAGGTCTGCACCAAGAGTTTGTCTCAAAAAAGTGGCACTGCCAGCTTGGCATAATACTCCTCGATTGGAGGGTTGCCGAGTTCCCGCAAGGGAGAATCAGTAAAACAAACAAACACCAAAGCTTTAAGGGAGCCATAGCATAGGAAATGTACTGCTTTATAGCCACAGTAGTGTAGGGTGCACCATGTTATTACTTTTGATCATCCCCCCAAGAACAAAACAACAAAAGGTGCACAATATTGTTTAAAGTTTGTCCATGATTCCCCAACATCTGAGAAGGGTCAGTAAAACAGTCCCAGGGCAGACAGGTACAAAGACATTAAGAAGAATGGAGACAAGAGACAATGTTTAAACTATAGCTCTAGTAAAATAAGAGAGGTATCTTACATTGGTCAATGATGGGTGAAAATAAAACGAAGAAGGAAGACTTGGAAATGATGACCGAAGACTTGAAAACAAAGACCAAAGACTTGAAAACAAAGACGGAAGACTTGGAAACAAAGACAGAAGACTTGAAAACAAAGACGGAAGACTTGAAAATGAAGACTGAAGACTTGAAAACAAAGCTGACCGTAGACTGGAAAACAAGAACTTCAAAACGAAGACTGGTAAAGGAATACTGGGAAACAAAGACTGGAAAACGAAGACTTGAAAATGAAGACTGGAAAAGAAGACTTCAAAACCACAAAAGATATGTGCAAGGATTAATGCCAGTGCAGACTATATTTGCTGGTGTAAAGTATGCTATTACATCCTACACACACAAACACACACATTGAATACAGAGGTTAATGCTACATTTCCAAATTAAAATTAGAAAGATATTATGGTCACTGCAGTGCCTAAAGCGGTGAATATCTACGGAAATTAGTTTGCTACGTGAGAAGTCGTCAAGTGGTGCATTCAGATGCATTGATACCGAAAATTTTGGACCTTTTGTTCTGATCAAAATTTTGGTGGTGGTGTATACGGTCCATGCACTAAGTTATCTCCGGGATCTGCTCGTGCACTCTGAATATTCGTGGGCTTTACATAATGAAAAGATCAGTGTTTCTATATCAACCACGCCCTAACGCCCAACACAAAACACCCCATCTGCTTGTTAAATTACTCCTTCCCCTTGGGATGTTTCTCACTTCTTTAGACTACATAGAAACACTTCTAGGCTATCGGACATTCATGTCAAATGTGTTATTGTACCTCCATAAATTTTAGTCCAAACATAACGGGCAGTCAGTCAGAATTAATTTCTTGCTTAGCAATCTTTCGTGCAAATCTATCTTCCTTGGTATTCATGCCTAGTCCAGCATGTCCAATGGTACCTTGTCTTATGAAGCGTGAGAAATAGTTTTTCCAAGATGAGTTTTAGTGGATTACAACAGAAAACCTTAAAAATACAGTAGACCAGTCATTAATTCGAAAAGATGCCTCATCTCACCCATTGTAGTACGTTTTTTAACCACCTTTGTATCATTTTAATGCTTTGGTCAAATATCCATAAAAAAAAATGCCATGTGTGGTGCAAGGGACCCCTTACCACGTCCCGGCACCAACCCTTTCTACAGTGTACTAAATGTACCAGTGTAACAAGTGTATATAACAGTGTATTTAATACATGTACGTGTAAAACTTTGCGTGTCTTTGTTTTCCAGTCTTAATTTTCAAGTCTTCTTTTTCAAGTCTTCAGTCCTCTTGAATGGGGTTAGGGGTGGGTATATATCACTGCTGGCCTCATGGTTACCAATGCATTTGTTAGTTTCTACATTTCTGGGGGAAAAAAGTAAACGCTAACCAGCCACACACCAATGCTCCATTTTTCAAAAAAAAAAAAAAAAAAATCAGTTGTGTTCTTTGGTTTGGGGTCTACAGAACACCTGTAGAATAAGTACTCTGAATGGTTTATCTTTATACATGTACATGTAGTTTACATGTAAGAGGCTTTTAATGATCAAACAAAATAGGATCAATGAAGTATTGTATCCAATACTGCTGTACCCATAATCCCACATCACCAATATGAATCTTTTATCTGAATTCTCAATATCTGCAAATACTGATGTGGTACCACTATTTTAGGAACAAATTACAAAAAATTCATCTAGATATTGTCGAAGAGCTACCAAACTATGTATCGACCCTTTCCTTAATTCACAAGAGTTAAAACATTTTTAGGATTTATAATCAAAGAGAGAGTTATAATGAACCCTTTGTATGAAATACAGGTCTAGTAATATCCATATAAGAATTGGATAAGCATTTTTAAGGGAATTCTACCACCTCTAGCCATCCGTTATTGAGAATCCTGCATTCTGATTGGTTAAACACTGAGTTGTTATTCCATAACACACGGTCAGTAAATGTAAACACCGATAAAAATGAAGTTTTTTCACACATTTTCAGTGGTAGAATAGGAATAAACCACATTTTTCCGAGTAACATTGTCTCATAAACTGTCTCAACTCCAAATTTGCAAAATAATGCACTCAGCTTTGCCTCATCCTTCATTTTGCCAGATCTGGAGTCTCAACGGTTTATTCACCAATAAAAGTCCACCAAATGCAATTTATTCCTAAAATATTGCATTTGTTATACTTTCATACCCCTAAAACAATGAATTGTAGATACATGATGATGGGCAAACTCAAAGCAAGGTCAGTACACAACTTCACTACAAGATATAAATTCTCACAGTAAGAATTTCACTCCTTCCTAACTCATTATTGGTTTGATCACCCAAAGTTTCATATTTTCAAATGATGCAACAGTCTGTAACTCTTGCTATGCAAAATGAGTTTGGAAAGAAAAACTATTGACAGAGTTTGCTTGTAAGACTGACTGGGTTTAAAAATTATGGTGAAAGCTATTTTTGGTCAGTAACATGTTAAACTGTTAACGCAGTGTACATGTAATCGCAATATTTCCCTTAACTACAAAATTCTCCTGATACTGTTAGGTCTATGAGACAAAAACAAAGAATGTAGCCAGATAACATACTGGTGCTGAGTACCCTCTAGTATTCATATTTTGCACAATTACCCATACACATACTCGCCAGAATGGACTTGTACTCGTACTTGTGTACTCACATATTTTGAAAGTTATGCATCACAGTTAATACGAAATTTTGGACTAGTACTCGTTCAGATGTGTACACGTACAAGTGGTACTCACATCCGGAGACCATACACTTGTACTCATGACAATGTATGGTACTCACAACACTACCTGTCTGCAGGCTGATAGCATTACTGGATAACAATAAGTCCATAACACTACCCTGGCACAAGAAGTGGCAGTATTAAGCATGCGTTTTGATGAAAGTTGAGGGTGAACCCTATAGCTACATCATCTGAAGTACAGTTAAAGGTTAAGTGAATCAAATAACATGTCAATTTGTCTTGCTTGAAACTGGAAGAGTCTGATAAGATATAAAGCAGACTAAAAAGTAAACTACAAGGAGACAGAACTACTAGCTGTGTAGTACTACCCAATCCATGTCCCAGTCTAGGCTTGAACCAAAATTCCTTGTAAAGTGGGTGATGCTATGTAAAGGACATGTAGGTGCCATAGGCATCAATCCTAGATGAAAAGGGGGGGGGGGGCAAGCAAGTGCCCATCCTGATGTCCAGAAGTTACACATATTATGGTATGCTAGAGATCAACATGTCATACTACTTAGCACCCTCATGGGCATCAAAATACACTTCCTTCAGAGGGGCATAAAAGTCTTTTTTTGTAGGCTTGGCCCAATTTCACTAAATCTAGAGTCATTGTATAGGCCCTTTTAAAGAGGCACTTTAGCTGATTTGTGAAATTCACTAAATTCACTAAATTTTTCCAAACCTGTCAAGTTTTCCTCACAATCTAATGACAAATGGTCAAACCTAGACGATTCCCATACCCTACATACAAACAAACTTTTTATGAGTGATTTATTTACAATTCAATTCCGTTTTCAAAAATTCATGACCAGACACATTTTCACATTAGTACGTATTACTCATAACTGCACATCACCATTATAAGCAAAGAGTCCAAAAATTCCAAATTTTTAGTTTTTCATGAGTGTTTAAAGTGAAACTTGACTAATTATGCTAACTATAAGCATAGTCATGTGGTACTACCCTTCAAAATTCTCACAAAATTATCAATATCAACTCAATGTGCTTCTTTAAGATGACATACAATACACATTTAAGTGTGAGCATGGTTAAACTAACCACAACATTTGAGGGGATTGTAACTACCTAAAGATGAATTAACCAATGTTCATTGTGAAAATTCAATAAGAAAAGTATTAATGCAATCAGCAATGTGATACTACACCATGGGCGTCAATCCTGGGGGGGACAGGGGGACACGTCCCCCCCACATTTTGGAAAAACGCCCATTGACTTAAGATTTTTACACAGTAAATTTTTGACAGAAGTGGCCATGTCCCCCCCCCACATTCGAGTGAAGATTGACGCCCATGTACTACACATGTTCATCTATAAACTGATTTAAAATATTTCATTTTGAGGGTCTAATAATTTTACAGTATGGACCTATTTACTTCTTTCAGACTCTCCTAGTTTTGATGTTTAGGAGAAACTTTGTCTCTAAAAATCAATGTCTAACAAAAATCAAGTTCTTATAAATCTGTGGCCTATCAGAGACCAACTCTTAAGATAATTATCTTAAGGCCCTTTCACACTATGTACGATGGGACATGACATGGTATGATACAAAAAAAGTTTCCAAAAATGTAATTACTTAGACCCTTTAACGCTAGGCATGCTACAATGCGATGCAATATGACACGGTAAAATTGAGTTAAAATAATTTTGACTTCCACCAACTTGTCGTCAAGCGATATTTTGTGTGACCAATGATAAGACAGAATTGCTATTTTGTTACATCACATGACTAATTGATCTTTGGAATATCAGAGAGAGAGGAAGAAAAAGTCACCTGTAGTGTGAACATACTGTTATAATTCAACAGGCTTGTTTAGCCAAAGTTCCACGGGAAAAGGCTGTTTTCACGGGTGAAAAATAAAGAAGTCTAAAGTCGCCTGATGGCTAAATCCTCCTATTGAATTCTACCCTCATGAAAGGGCTGGCAACAATTATGATATCCTGTTGTATCATACTGCATGAAGTGTGAAATGGGCTTTAAAGTGTACCTAAAGTCTGAAAATTCAAAAATATATATTACAGAGCATGAAAACTGAATTCCAATGGTCCAATTCCCATCTTCACAGGACTTTCTTAAGCTGAGATATAAAATGTTGAAGTTTATTTACTCGATTGAAAAAGGTAGATTGCGCAATAATTTATGATGTCATTGTTGTACTACTCAAATTACAATCTTTGTATTTCTTTGTTTTTCTGAAAGCCACCGCACCTTGTGCCAAAATGTGATCGCGTTCTTACTGCTTTGGGGTGACTTGACTATATAAGCCCTCTCTGTACAGCATGTCATGCAAGAAAACAGGAAGCGGTCAAGGTCATATAAACATTTTTAATTTTAAAAGAAAACAAAGCATTTAATATGAGTTGTACAACAAGAATGTCTAAAATTATTGCGCAATGAACTGTTTGGATTTAAGTGAATAAATTTAACATTTAATATCTCAGCAATGGAATAAGCTATGACAATGGGAGTTGGACCAATAAGATTAATTTTGTAACCTCTAAAATATATATTTTTGAATTTTTAGACTTTAGGTCCACTTTAAGGGTTTCAGCCTCAATTCACTTCTGATATGTGAAAAAGGAACTACATCTAAGCATTCTGGTAAAATTCTCATTCAATACCTATAGGTACAGCCTGGTTCTAGAGATATTAGCAGATGATGTTAACACATAAATTTGTAACTTAAAGCGGACAGCTGGAGTGATGTTGCTTTCCTCATATTTATTACCAATGCTGTTTTCTTTGTTTTTCAGTCTATTGGTTTTGAACTTGAATTTGGGGTAGGAGTTTTTCCATGGAGACTAACATCTCAAGAACCACAAACAGGACTTCCATGCAAATTTCACCAAAATGTTACTATGCTACATACCCCTATCACATATGAAAACTAAATTAAAGCATTAATCCTTCTTAGAGTTAACCACATCCATGCAGGACTACAAAGTCTGTGATACTGTTGTTATACTAACAGGTTTTTCAAGTCATGGGGGGGGGGGGGGATAAGGGCTGGGTTGGGAGGTATCTAAAATGTTAAAAATACATTTTCTTAATCATCTATAGACAAAATTTGTCAAACTGTGCTAGTACGTAGTTCAATTTCCTTTACCCTTGTAAGCAAGCCACGATGGATTTTTCTCGCATTAGAATATGGGTATCTTCACAAAGCAGTTCTGTAGATACCTGTAGACAATGATAGAAAAGTTAAGTTGTCAGCTCTGACAAAGATGCATAGAGGAAAGCAAGCTGAAAGTAGTGTAGACAACAAAATGATTTCATCCTCAATATCTGATTAATTTCAGTTCACAGCTACTTTCTGGTGATTCACATGTAAATCATTTAACATGTCTTCTTTCACAGAAACACTACATGTAGCTCTTCCACGAAAATGACGACAGCATTGTGCAAAAAAACTGCATAATTTAAACACTTATCCAACCATTTGTAAAAATAAACAATGAACACTGAAGGCATGAATCAAAACACAAAACATAAACAACTGAACTGTTTCTGTCCTTCTACGCATTCGTTATCCACTTTGTAACAGGCAATAATAAATGCTTCCTGTACACTGAGTGAGAAAACAATTCACTACCAGTAAAAATTTGTTTTAAGGTATCATTTCACCTATCTTGAATGCACTAGTACTGTACTGTACTTCCAACTTTTCTGTTGCCCCCAATTCTATATACCTTAAACTATTTTCACCACGAGCCTCAAATCACATACAGCAAAAATAGTAGCTAAAAGACCTTTGGCAAACCCTATCTTCACAATTTATCACTATTGCCAAAAAATTGTATAAATTAGGTCCATATGTGTGAATTTTAGTGGCTAAATAATTGTATAGCAGATTGAAACATTGCCAAAAATTCTCTAGTAAGTAACGCCACATGATAAGGAAAGTCTCTATTTTTGGAAGAATGATATCATAGGTTTGAGTATGAACTATTAAAGATTACACACTCTGACATTTTCTAGGCACATTAACCTGGAGAACAAATAAAACTCAAAATGCCAAGCTTGGGCTTCTGGAATGCATTTTATTGTTGTTGCCATAGTATCCAATTGACTTAACCAATCACTACAAGGTTTGAACTGTGTATAACAGAGGGCAGCATTTATAATCTACAACCCTCAGTCAGAACCTCATATGCAAGGCTGAATTACAATGCTCTGCTGATTGGCATTTACACTGTGTTTTGTACAAAAATACACTACCAAGTGACTTCAACTTTTTTTGGAAAATTCTCCTGTAATGATGATTACGATTTACGAAAAAGTTGACAATGTTCAAAGTGTGCATTAGCTAAAATTAATTGTTTGCTTGGCTGTGGTTCTTCTCAGAAGTTATGCATTAAGTTAAAATACCCAATTGTCTGACTCATTACAATGCAGAGCATGTGCAACAAGTATGAAGCCCTTTCAGTTTGCATCAAGGGGGCTTAAAGAGTCCAGTAAGCTTTGGGGATAAGGTGCTGTATTTGGGACCACTTGAGGCCAAATATTTTAGAGTCGTTTTCACTTCTTGTGGCTATATTTGATATGCCCTTGGTCTTTCACATTGTATCATGTTAAGATTACAATGACATCCTCTTCATGCTGCTAGAATTGAATAGGACATTTTAGCCAATATTACCAAGAACAAGGCTTTTTCCTGGGTAAAGCTTATCTCTATAATAGCAACAGTTAATCCCTTTTACAAACAAACTTGCTCTATTGACCAAAAAGTCTTTAAAGGGGTTCAAACCCCTTTAACTTTATTGATCTCAAGATACCTGAACAGGAAGTTCTCTGATAGATTCTGGATTAAGAGTGGTCAACTAGAGATGGCTAAAACTTGCTTTTCGTTTCTAGCGTCACGTTTCTTTATTTTTCATCTGAAAAGTTGTCTCAAATCAGATATTTGGTCACAATTGATTCAAAGCAGCTTAGCAAGAAACAATGCTCCTAAGGCTATTTGAACTTCATGCAGTATTTATTTAGGGTCTATCATGCATCAGTTGTTCTTGGCTGAATTGAAGCAGAGGTATATCAATTTTGGCTTAAAAGGTTAGCAAGGCAAACCGAGTACCACTCAATTCAGAAGCAGACCGTAGTAGTAAATCAAAGACGGGAAATGCAGGAGTTACTTTCTTGAAATGTGAATGTTTAGCAAAATTACTAACTGTTTAATCGTAAAATTTTGCGATCGTATAGCAATTAATCGCAAGAACCTATGATCAACACAGAGACTTTAAACGTGCCCTTGAACATGATGATTATGTAAAATGCATTAGCGACGTCCAGGGGACATAGTTTTCATGAACCTCAAACACGGATCCTCATAGAAGCTCAACTTTGATGTCATATGTTTACGTGTGTGCCATTTGTATAATTATGTATTTCACTTTTTCAAAAAGAGTTAAAGTAAACATCTAATTTTCCGTAATGACTACAGATTGTCTTTTATTTCGTATGGAAAATGGGTTTTGCGGTTAATCACTGGTAGCTTTGTACTAAATGTTTATTACACATGCGATTGTTTAGCGATTAATCGCTAAACGGTCCCAGCCCTAGTTGACATACAGCAAATTTTTTATTAATCAAAACATCTCCATCTAAGCCAATTGCACTCACCATGATGAAAATGCAGGTCTTGGATTTCAGGTCATGTGTATTTACTATGGACTTCATTGAGAAATACAACAATTTACTACTGTTTACTACACAGAATTTAAAGGGAAAATGCAGTCCCCCCAAACTGAATTAGTGCACCCCATCCTCCTAATTCAGGAATGGCTCTGATCAATCATGTGGCAATATTTTTGTTACTTATTCGTTAAATTCATGCAAAATAACTTCTTGGTTACCTTCATATTCATTTTTTTTATACAGAAACGTAATGAAAGATACTTGTGAGCGATATAAGAGGAGATCTGTAAGATTAGCAGATTTTTGAAAATGAACTTAGGGCAAACTGCCATCTCCCTTTAAGCGTGATCCACCAGTGATTGTGCTGGTTTTAAGCACCACTTATGGTTGGCATATTTTATGATGCAGACATGACGGCACCTTTCATAGCATCTTGGTGCAAGTAATGTGACCTTGCATGTAGGAATGTGCAAAGGATAAATACCATGGGGAAACTTATAGGAAATACTATACTTACAGAGGAGAAAGCATTGAGGAGGACCACAGGAAAACGGGCGTAGCTAGGATGAAAGTTTTAGGGGGGCCTAGGTATCAAATGGGGGGTCACAGCACTGACTGCTGTCCTTTCTTATAAATTTTATTAGGACACACACTATTTCTGGGGGGCCTAGAAAACATTTGGGGGCCCAGGCCCCCCTCCCGTCTCATAGCTATGCGCTTGCAAGCACAAACTGGGCCCAAAGCCAGCTGGTCAGTTTTGTAGAGGCTGGGTGTGTTTGAGCCAATACCAAAATCTGCATGAATCATGGGTTTCCTACTGAAATCATAGATAAAAATGAATACTCAATATGTCCTGGATGCATTGCCCCAGAAGGCTTCCTATGGCTACTTTCTGCATTATAACTGTTTTGTTATGTTCAGAAATTTCTACGATCCAAGTTCAAATGTTCAGTGGCAGAACTAAAAGGGCTAACAGATCAACAACAAGTGCAACTGTGGGCCCATCATGTGTTTCCTGCCAAAAGGTAGGCCTAGTGTAGCATTGCAGGGGTATTGGAGACAGGAACTCTGGGAAGGGAATTCCCCAAAACTCCCTGGATTGGGAATCTACGAGCCCCGATACTTACCTCCTATTTACCTATGTAATCCCCACTTACCCGCAACTAAACCCCTAAAATCCGTCCCCCGCGGAAATCCAGTAGTCGGAATCGGCAGGAGAAAAAACCAAGGCCAAAGTTGCGTTCAAACCGTCTGGTGGTAAGCAGGAAGAGGACTTGGGAGGTCGGCCTCCTCTCGGAGGGCGCCCTCCCTGTCTACTGTGCTATTAGTTTACCAGGGTTTAGTTGCGGGTAAGTGGGGATTACATAGGTAAATAGGAGGTAAGAGAGGGGCGATGTAGATTTATTGATTCCTTGAACACTGCCAACTTGTTATCCACAACTGAAGAAAGAAAATGAATTTATGTACATCCTAAAAGTGGTTTTAAGTTTTACACTCTAAAAACCTTCCACAAAATTACTGTCTACTTTCACTGTTTAAGTTCAATTTAAGTCCTTGCATCCAAAATTGTTCCTTATATTGATTAAACATTCCCAACCTGATTGATTGATGAATGCAATTTTTACAATGAATTAGATGAACATTACTAAATATACAACTACTCTCCTTGCTTACTTGTTCAGCCACCTTTGCTTTGTCAAGACCAGAAATATCATTGGACAGAATTGGGAGAGCAGTCTGTGGCTGGAGAAAATGTCAGCACCAACTCAACTCAGTGGGACTTCACCCCATGCAGATGAAAGACACCACTGAAGTAATGATGTCAGTACTAATTACAATAACTACTTTGCTACCCACCAATTAGGTAACATTTGGGGCTACTGTTTTTCATTCCACTGGCAAACATATTGGTGCATTTTTTTACTCTCAATCACTCATATTGACGAGTACTAACATCTAGAGAAGCAAAACATCTGAACACACCACAGTAATTTCTTTTGTCTTATGGTATGATAGTAAAGATAACACACCTATTACCCTATTTATTACACTGATGTCCAAACAATGCCAATTTACCACACATATTCAACACGTCGCTTTCAGTTTATGGGATCATTTTCTAGTTTACAGCATGCATAAAGGCAGTTTAAATTTAGACCCGTGTTGAACTCGTAGATGAGCAAAGTGTTTATTAAACAAATACTAAGCCAATAATTGACAGCATTTTATGATTCAGTCTTCTTCAATTGGGAAGCTCCATATAACCAATTCATTTATCCAAACATTGGGTGCCATTTCTGACACAGAATATTTTATAACGATCATCTCCCGATACCATCCACAGCTTAGTACGACGCCTCTGACTACATTTGCCCAATGGGTGCACGCCAAAAAAAAAAACAATAATACATCTTTCTCACATTATTATTTTTCTCAATAATAAGTAAGCTATAATAAAATTGCATGATCAATCAATGTTATTTCAAGACAGCTGCTGATCAGTCATAATGAGTTTTATTGAATCTGCTAAAAGGTAGGAACAACAAACTAGTTTACAAATGTGCTACAACAAAACAAAAGAAACCAAAAAGCCCCAAAAACCATATGCAAGTTGATAAATGTTCCACAGAAAGAGGTGATCACAAATTGCACTTCCTTTTAAAAGTATGCATATTAAACAGCCGATCAGTGACAAGCTTTTGAATTTACTACAGTATTAAAGAAAAGGTAAAACTTCCAAGTGAGTCAAATAAATTATCACCAATCATTTTAAGGTGAAGACAGGTAGGCCTTTAATTTGCAATGACGGTCCTGAAATGATGACCTTCCTACAAGGTCCTTCAGCCCAATGAGCCTTCCTTTACAAGTGAAAATGGAAACCTATCAGTCCTACACCCCATTGGCCCTACAGTAAAAATGCCCATTTGTCCTTTAGCCCACTAGTCCTGTGGTACATACAGTACATGCAAACTCGGGCCATTGACTGTACTAACATTAGGCTATGGCACAATTGGGGGATACCCACTAGACCGAGGGTTTCCTAGATCGAAGGTTTGCTAGACCAAAGATCTCCTCAGACGAAAATCTAAGTAGGGGATAAATGCGAGGGTGCCCGGTCTCAAATGTGATTTGAGACCGACGATGACGTCATCATAGAGGCTGAGCGAACCGAGGCGACAGCCGAGGTCCGCTGCCTCTGTGATGACGTCATCGGAGGTCTCGAATCACATTTAAGACCGGGGACCCTGCTTTTATCCCCATTCATAAACACTCAACATTAAAATGTTGGGAATCGACAAAAACATTGAATTTTCGACAAAATTTTACAGATCAAATTTTAATTCTCCCAGCTAACTTAGGACTCTATTATGACGTCATGTTTAGTTTCTTGCGATAGTAGCGAACAACTTCAAGTCAAAAGAAAGTGGACAACCACACAAATATTTTCACTTAACATATTGTTTGGAATCTCAATTCATCGAACGAAATTTAATTGGATTAATTTAACGCAAAATCGTTTATCTCTGAATTATCATACATCGTTGTAGAGATGAGGCTGAGCATTAAAACAAGGAAACTACCTTCTAGCTGGCTATTGTTTACAGTGAAGTTCTTCACCACGAAAGTTTCACAATACACAGTGCTGTGTAGTTACGGTGTACTACAATATACTGTGTGCAGTGCAGCCTTCAAAGACATGCATGCGGACATTTGACTGTAAGTAGTTAACGCACTAATTGCGTTCAAGATCCATAAGTAAGACGGTGATGGGTCTTTAGCCTCTTTGGAAGAGGATTATAGTGTTGGTAACTTTGAAAATGTGTTCAAGTTTTTCATATAGATTATGCAGGCCTAACGTTAGGCCTAGCTTAAACTATTTACAACATTAGTTCAAAAGAAGCCTAGCTCGGCGTAGAACTAGAAATGAAGACCGTGCTGGCCTGTTATGCCTGTTAATGTTAGCGGAATTGGTTCAAACGTAAAAACCTGTCAGTGACACTGTCAGTAAAACCTGTTTACCATTGGCTTTGCATGTCATAGTTAATAACACAGGCCCCATGCTGGCATTAGCAGCACAGAGACCAAATTCACTTTTCTTTACCATGCATCCATTCCAACTTAGGAAAATTAGGAGTGGAATATTTGTAACAGGCAGACCGTTAATAAAATGTACCCTTGGCATATACAGCTGTAAGGTTATACGCTCTTTTAGCCATGTACCGCTGCCAGTATCCAAGAAGATGAATATGGTTTTGCAAGCATTCATTTATGGGATGAAATGAGCATTATGGAATGGTTATAGCTACAGGGGTGCTAGGCTTAACAGTGTAATACTACAGTAGTTTACAGTAACTGGTTTTCTTATTCAGATGTTATGGTTTATGTTGCTATGGTAACACATCATGGACAAAGCATAGTACACAGTGCAGTAGTAACAGTGACATTCAATTCACCCTGAAAAAGTAATTCTTCTAACTGGCAAAGGCCAGTCTCGAATCGCGATTCGAGACTGGTCTCGAATGGTTTTCAGCCAATCAGAATGCAGGAAATCAATAAAGGTGTTTATGAATTTGGGTTAGAAGTAGAGTTAGAATTCTAGGTAGATACAGAATAAGGTTTAGAATAAGGCATAGGATTATCCTCGGGTAGGATTAGGATTGGGTAAGGGTTATGGTTAAGGTTAGCATTATGGTTAGAGGTAGGATCTTCGTTCTAGTGAACCTTCAGTCTAGTGAACCTTCAATCTAGTGTCCCCTGCCCCTACAAATGGCCCAATAGGTCCTGGGGAAACCACTGACATTAAATGAATTTCTTCATACATCAGGTCCCAAGTTATATACAATCAAAACTACTGTAAGAAGTATTTCCCGAAGGGGTGTACTGTTCAAAACTTGTCAGCCTTTCTGTATTAGAGAAGAGAAACTAGACAAATATAAAGCAGCCAAGTTGATCTTTTGACAACTGAATTTTGCTTCTGGCCTACATGTTGAGATGTACAATAGTAGGCCATAGGTGGTAAGAATTAAGAGATACTGATTGAGAATGTCATTCCCTGTTTTCTCCACAAAAGTACTGCCACAAGTTTTCTATGAAGCCAATCTTTTCACCTGTGACAACTGTCACAATTCTCCATCAAAATAATCCAAGAAGTTCTCCTTCAAGCTAATCTCTACAAAAGAAACTTGACACAGAAGCATGATTCACTTGACAGAAAGTATTTATTAGAACTAAAATGCAGTACACACTCAATGATATTATGTAATATCTGCAGACATGAAATTCAAGCAGTTGGCGCGACGGCTGAAACTGATACTACCATCCTCTTTGACTCCAATGTACAGCATGTCTACCGTTTCATGTTCAATGAAACCACACAGTGATTGCCTATAATAATAGTGATGCAGCTGGTGGTTATTTTCCACTTTACAATTTGCATAGCATTGCATGGCCCTGCAATTCATTAGCACAATTTGCCTGCTTGGCAAATGTGTATTAGTTCTACACCTACAATGGCTCCACTTCTTAGAATGTGTACATGTATCCAAAAGCTGTAGTTACATACTCTACACCTGCTGTGAAGGTTATTGTCTATTATTAGTGCACCTTCTACAGGAATTTTCATTTCATTCTGATACCACATGTTGAAACTATACTGTATCACAGTAAAAATTTATATTTTCTTCAGAGGATCACATTTAGACTTGGGGGAATTCCCCCCCCCCCCCACCCCAATAAGTTTAAGAAGGTATTTTGGAGTAATTACAGGGGCTATTTTCATTTTTGTTGGAAAATATTTACAATGGCAATTTTTGTAACATTTGGTACCAGAGTTGACTTTATGAAGTGCGGTGCTGGGCAGCCACACCCAACACTCAATATTCCTGCCCAGCACTCCTGACAAACACACGTCTCCCCACCCACCACAAATCTGCCTACTGAGACCTAAAACTAGCCGCATATTTACTCCCAAACATAAAATGCAGGAAAAATGAAAAATATATGGCTGAAAAATGGGGTAGATGCCATGGGGTAGGGTGAGGTGCTTTCGCCAGATCAGACAATTTCCCGGCACTAAGATCTTGCTAGCTACAACCCTGTTTGGTACCACTATTTCTGGGCCCTCCCCAGTCTTTAGGGTGAAATTCTGGATGCTGCTTGGACCAATCACCCATGGACCCTATAATCTATAGGCCGTACTATATGCCTCAATACTGCAAGTTCATACAAGAACTTTTTTTCCCTTTTTTCTGCAACTGTCAAGTATGGAAGGACAGACAGTATCAACAACGCTTACAAGGGCACTCACATTTCCAACACTCTATCTAATTTTTTAAGTTAAAGGGAAATATTGCACTTAAAATGCACCAATGTGGCATGTACAAAAAAATACCTTAACTCATTATTAAACCATTCTGTCTCACCAATAAACTCTAGCAATAGCTTTATCTCCTCAAAGTATTATGCATTACAAGAGTAACGGATGTTGCATCATTTGAATTTTTGAAAGTTTGGGTGAACAAATTAATTTTGTGCAATAAATAAACAAATTTCTTCCTGTGAGAGCCTTATTTCTTGAAAAAAGCTACCGTACTGCCTTATATTGAATTGCCTATCATTCCCTACCTATTAATATTTTTCAAAAATATGAAAATTTTCTGTAAAACAAAATATTTCCCTTTAAAGGAATAAGTCATTACCTCTGGAAACTTCACTTAACCTCAAAGACCCCAGAAAAATGGTAATAAACATTTTCTACCCTCACAGTTGGGAACAGAATAAGAAGGTCACTCCTGAAAGTGATACTGTTGAGGTGTCTTTGCAGTGGTGTCACAACTAGTAATAGACTTTGAGATAGAATACAGTACAGTAGATTCCCCTGCTCAGTTTAACTCTAGCCCCTCCTCCGATTTAAAGGGCAATTCTCATCATCCCAGACAGTTCCGATTCTCCCAACTAAGCAGCTTGTACTGTAGCTCCTCCCATAACTGTGTAAATCTCATTCTTGTGCAGACACAAACCTATTTCATTGCTTCAGGTCATAACCTGGTGAGCATACAAGGTTGTAATGTGTAATCTAAACACTCTCTCTGCATTGTGTGGAATGTGGGTTACTCTGCATCATTTGAATTTTCAAACTTTGATGTCAATCAAAGATCAGGAACCAACTGAGAATTTTGATACCCCCACACTAAAAATGTACTTTGGGGTGATGACTGCTTGCCTTTAAGAGTAAAACATCAGTGTTAAGTGCACCACTTGGACAAAGCTTCAATGGCCTGGACCAAGTTTAAATTGCTCAAGGCCATATTTACAAACTATTGTGTGAGCTGTCTCCCATACTGAGTGATATGCAAAGGTATTATTGACCAGTTGGAGTGATGCTATTGTTTTAATTTACATCAGTCTTGTCTCCAATTGTATTATCTAGAGATATGGGGATATTCCTAAATATGTTTGGGATAATACAATAGCCCCTTTAAATCAATGACTTGAATCATGTGTGGTTCAAACAAGCATCTTGACAAAATATTAACAAATACTTGCTTGCCACATGAAATATAATGACTGTGACTGGTTGAAACCAATTATTTGAATCAAATCTGATTCAAAATAAACACATCACAAAAGAAAGATTTCTTTTATGAATTGAGTCATCAACCTGTATACTTTAGGAACAGAATTGTTCCATGCTGCTAGAATTGAATAGGACATTTTAGCCAATATTACCCGAGAAAAAGGCTTTTTCCCGGGTGAAGCTTATATCTATAATTGCAACAGTTAATCCCTTTTACAAACAAACTTGCTCTATTGACCAAACAGTCTTTAAGGGGGTTCAAACCCCTTTAACTTAATTGATCTCAAGATACCTGAACACGAAGTTCTCTGATAGATTCTGGATTAAGAGTGGTCAACTAGAGATGGCTAAAACTTGCTGTTCATTTCTAGCATCATGTCCAGGGGGATATTTAAGGTTTTCACCAAAAAAATCTAACTAATACAAAATTCAAGGGATATGACTGTGATTATTTAATTTTTTAGCAGTTTAAGATTTCCATTGTTAGGGTACAGAAAAGTCCAAAACAAGGGACCTACACTTTGATCTGATGAGTAAAACACACTTTGCCAGATTTTTTTAAGGTTTGGCTTTAATGGAAAAAGGCTTTTTGATAGGTTTTTTTGACAAGAGTTGGACAGATAATTACTATTCAATATCAGTATATGCCAGTGTTCCTCATATTTGTCCATAGTGTGTTCATAGCCCTTACTGCTGTACAGCACACATCAGAGTCCCCAGCAATGTATGGAGTTGAGTGTTACGACTCTTTTACTTCAGTAATTGCTGAAGGTATTAATTTAACACTTGGACTGGCCAAGTGAAGCATCAGTTTATATGTCATGTAACACACTGTAATAGCAATTCTCTAACCACAGAGACAACTGTATTCACACACCTTGACTTCATCATGAGGTTGTCCTCCTGGCTCTCCCTGGGCTGTTATCAGATTGCAGGCTCCCATGGAGAGGGAAACATCTGTTTAAAGGTCAGAAGCAGTCGCCCCAAACTTATTTTGAAACAATAGCTAAATTTCACAAATTTCTTCTTATTTCGCTTCCAAGTATCTTTCATGATATTTTAGAACATAAATATTGCATATATTCAAGGTAAATCAAGCAGTTGCTCCTTGTAAATTTTACAATTGAGTGAGAAAATACTACTGTCATATGATTCTCACGAGCCATTCAGGAAATAGGATAGTCTACTATACAGTTCTTTTTTGGGATGACTGCATTCTCCCTTTAATTGACCAGACAGGTATCAAATCCTCTGTGCTATTTCTCTCAGAACAGTGAAATCAGATTTTTACTGTAACAGTGGCATGGGAATGAACACAGTACCTGTATGTCCTAGTGTCAATACTGAATTTACCAAGAATGCCAATTTTACCAAATTGATATCACTAGCCATCAAATTCATTCAAGGCTTATGCTATTTGCTCATATTTGTCTGTTCAGTTAGGTCACAATATTTTACCTCAGACCAGTAAAATGACACCTATTTTTGTGCACAATTACCTATGGTTTGTGTGCAGTACTCTCACGGATTGGTATAGGCCCACAGTATATTAAGAACTAAAATACTGGGCCTTGATTTTATCAGGATTTGGCAATATCAGTACAAAAGTATTTTTACAGCCCAAATAACTGGCTAAGGAAGGATGGCATATGCCCTGGAATACAGAAGCCCTTTCTGACACAAGTTACTGCAAAGAAACCAATAGCTTGCAAGCACACTACACACCTTTTCGTGACGCTCAATTCAATGATTAAGTTGTAGCCATGTAGTGTGTGGTGGTTCACTGGAAGTTTTGTGACCATTTTAAGCAATTTGAGTTGCATAACCTTTAGACAAAAAACCAACAGGTAATTTTTCCTGACTGCAGGAGTCTGAGACAGTCATTAAGTTGAGGCTTTTGACAAATCAGGTGCACTGCTTGTGCACGGTAAGCCAGAAGAGGGTTCCTAAACACCACAGTGCAACTTCCTTAAAATGGACTTGCCAATTGTGTAGTCTATTACTGGCATATGCAACTGGCAGAAACCCCTTAAAAATTTCTCTCTGGGGATAAGAAACTTTGCAAGCCTCATGCAAAACCTTCAGTACAAAGCTTCTTGAATTATAGAAATTGTTTACATTCCAAACAAAATACAAGACTGAGCACTTTGAAAGGAGATCAAGTGCCTGTTTGAACGACTGCACAATAAATCACTGCTTACTGTACTAATTCCACATGTGTAGAACACAGATTTTATGTTGATTTACTTAAATTACTAATTTCTGGGAAAATGAGTTCAAGACAACTCAGACAACCCAACTTTGTCTGAGTATTTACATTTTGAAGGGGCTGTTGTATACTTCAAGCATTTAAGAGTTAAGACACCTCCACATCTCTATTCGAACTGGTGACTCTACTTTGAAATAAATTCAAACAATAACTTCACTGTGATTGGTCAATTATGCTTGTGATGATCAATGATCAATGAACGTGATGCAGAGTAGCCCATAGACCCTTTTCCAATAGCAATCACAAAGGATTGTGGGATAGCATTTTGGTCTGCATCATTCTTCTCCACAGTAAAATGCCATTGACAAAAATAAAAGCACACAAAAACTATCCAACAATCCTTTGTGACTGCTAATTGGAAAAAGGTCTATTGCAATGACAGGAACAGACTGTAGTAGCATGGCAATCACACACACTAGGCTAGTGTACTCTGCAGAATATGGCCTTGGGCAATGTGAACTCAGTAATAGCTACTGTAGTTTTGCCCAAGAGGTGCAGTCTAAGACAAATATTTCTTTTTTTCACTGAAGGGGGCTGGAAGGTAACTTAGAACTTGAAAAGTCGTACTGTCTGGTATAAGAGGATTAATCCTTTTTTGGTGATTTTGTTTCTTTTCTTACTTTTTTGGAGGGGGGGGGGTGGGAGGGTGGAGGGGAAGTGGAGTTCAGTGACTATTGCTTGAGTATAAAATAACTTGCTTGAAATAAGATCAATTAATTTCCTATTATTAGACCAATTGCTCCAGAGTGTGACTGTTTAATTTAAGCAATTAATTAAGCTCATTGAAGGTGAGGTTTTTGTTTAATTCTCCTCTGGTTGATTTAAACCTTTGAACTTCAATTTTCCATTCAAAGAAATTAACAGAATATGTATACAACCCAGAAAGAAAACATTTTTTAGAGACTTAGCAATGATCATTCAAAAACGATTTTCGGAATGATGCAAAGTTAAGGACTGCAAGTAGTGCTTAATCTTCCATCATTCCTAAGTTGAAGTTCTGTCATTCCCAAGTTGAAGGAGGCTGAATTTAGAGATGCTTGATTAGTACAGGGTATGCTAAAAAGGAGAAACCATTCGGGGTACCCAACACCATCGTCTACTATTTCTAACTGGCACCACTCCACAGTCCACTGAAATGACAGTACATAATTCTGAAGAGGTACTATCAAATAAAATACTTCCATTGCAATAACCAGTGGCTGATATGCAAGATGACTACAATATGGATGGATACTCCAGACAGGGTTATAGCTAGCCCAATTTGAGTACCGGTTAAAATCCCCTGCATAACTTTCACAAACCACGTTATGTGTACATAGGATAATGAATGTTAGGCCACACACTACGAGTGCTTAGCCTATCCTTATAAAATCTGTGCTGAAACGGGATTTGTCAATACGCGTCGAACGTGCAATTGGCGCTAATATTAGTGGAAAATGTTTGTTGTTAAAACTGTGTTAGCGTCTTAAACTGATGCAACATTGGATTTTGGCCACGGATATTGTCCTCTGTAGTCAGAATATACTAACGTGAAAAAGAAAAGATACATTTTATATCGATATTCCTTTATTTTAGGAAATCGGGTGCCGGTCGGTAAGCTGACAAATTACTTTGAGTGGCAGTGGGTAAGCTTTAGTGCCGATTGGCCCGACTGGCGTAGCTATAACCCTGACTCCAGATCAACCTCCTAGCATCCCATGCATCCAACCCCACCTCTTGCTTCCCCCCTCCCCTCTATGAAAAGCCATTGCATTACTGTGTAGTACCCACAAGCCAGATTTATTTATATACGTAATTTCTAGAAGCTTGTAAATTATACAAACCAGCTTCTATTACTATTTGACTCAAACATTGTGTTTGGAACCCTTCTTTGCACCACGTCAACCTTAAAGGGCAAGAGCAGTCATCCCAAACTTATTTTGAAGCAACAGCTAAATCTCACAATTTTCTTCTTATTTCTCTGCAGAGTATCTTTCACAATATTTTAGGACTTCAATATTGCATATCCAAGGTAAACCAATCAGTTACTTCTGGTAAATTTCACATTTGAGGAGAAAAAATATTGTCACATGACTCTCAAGAGCCAATCATGAAACAGGACAGTCTACTACACTACTTCAAGTTGGGGTGACTGCATATCTCCTTTAAAGGCTCTATAATCTTGCCCAAGACAGTGTAAATTCTCCAGGGCTACTAAACCCCTCCTCCAATTTAAACAAAAGCACCTGTCTAGTTCAGCTCCCAGACAAAGTTATAGAAGCTTGCAATGAGCTTTAATTGCTCAAAGCCACATCTATGCAATGCTGTGTGTGCACTTACTCTGGAGGACAACTGACTGTACAAGTAATCACTGACCATCCAGAGTGAAGCTACAGTACTGTTTGAATTAAAGGCAGCAGGCAGTCGCCCCATAATTTGCTCTGAAATATCAGCAAACTCTTGCAAATCTCCTCTGATTGCATTATAAGCACCTCTGAAGAGATTTTGCACATAACTATTACAAACAATATGTAAAGCAAAGAGAAATTCTTGAATTTCCACGCTTTACAAACAAAAACTTTGTCACATGATCAAAATAGGCCATTCATGAACTAGAGTGATGGGGCACACTAACTCTGATTGGGGCGACTGCCTACTGCCTTTAATGTTGATCAAAGTGCACTCACCAATTGTATGTAGAGGTACGGTATGATCATATTCCTAAATATGTTTGGGGTGATGCTACATGCATGAATTAGTTTGCTCTGTTCTTTACCTGGAAGCCCTGTCAGATTTCTGCCAGTCAGACGACCTTTGACACTTCCCAGTGACCCATATTTCAAGACCTATCCCTCCCCTAACCCAACCCTTATCTATCTCATTCTTTCTGCTTTGGGAGGCAATTGTTTGGAACTTACCAACTGTTTCAGATTGTGCTGCCTATAAAGAATAGAGTTATGTATACATAATCAACTGGCCTGTAAAATATGAAAAAAAAAAGAAAAAATCCAACCACACTAGAGGCAAGAAAAAGGGAATAAAAACACAGTCAACACATACATATTGACAAATCAACTGAATTTTACATGATCTTCTTATTTCTTTTAAAATATCTTTCAAGATTTTTTGGAACATGAACTTTTAATGCCACTTGCATGGTCCAGTGAGGTCCACCAAGGGATTTTCTGCCAGAAGTTAGCAACTCAGTTGTCACATGATTTAAAAGTATTCATGAATGAGAATGCATGTCATATACTTATTTAATTTGGGGTGATGGCAATTTCAAGTGACAAAAAAACTACTAGAGGATTTGTCTTTCAATGTTTATTTTCGTCGAATATCACTCCATGAACTTAATTGAAAATAAAGGTTAAGTCAACAATAATTGTAAGCTTGAATTGTCTTTGTGATTATACTGGCCAGAAATGAATGTGTTCCACACCAGGTCTTATAGAAATGAAAAATTCTCCTCACCAGCAAATGCTACTTGGGAAACGCACAGCATAAAACACGGATGTTCCCAAAAAGACTCCATCTGTCCTTGAAAGTGTCACGTCACACACATTCCTCACATTGGACTGCACTTTTCTACATGATTCTAGATCTTGACATGTAATTTTTTTAGCACGAATTATTAAGGAAGGCATAAATGACTATAACCAACACTTATCAATCTTTTTACCTCAGACTTTCCACAATTCCTTGTGATAAACTAAAAGACACTTTCAGCATGTACCTCTGAAGACCATCAAAAGCATGTTTTCTTTATAGTGAGTGAGAAGGTTTTTAATTTTGGAATGTAAATCATTATTTACATAAACGTCAGTATAAACCTCATCGTAAATGTCAGACATAAGACTTTGCACTCGCCCAAGTGAGCTGACAGAAAATAAAGAAGGACGAGGGAGGAGTATTGCACATGAGAAGAATGTCGGAGCTAACCTTTAGATTTCATAAATTAAGGTTGTAAAATTGGCATTTGTGGGGAAAAGTTGCCACATCATGACGTCTAAGGTGATTGGCACTATAAAGATAATGGTACATAAACTGAGCAGGTACACATATCGTACTCTCCAGGTTTAAAACTTCAAAATTTATCCAAAAACCTATTAAAATGCCCCACATCTGTGACAGTATTACTCCACGTAGAGGATGCATTAAACATCCAAGTAAACAAATGGACCCTTTTACAGTCAAAGTTCAAATAAGGTATCCATTTACTGGGACCATAAATTTGACCTAACTGCAGGACTTAAGAGTTTACAATATATAGGCACAACAGACACCACATGTTACAGCCATGCATAACTGTAAAGTGATCTTGCCAAGGAGTAATAGTACTACAGTAGCTTGGTCCACTTACCTGACTCTACTTCAGAGTCATGACTCCTGGCCAGAGTCGGGTAGTGACTCCACTTTCCTTGGAATCCTGACTCCTGTAGGATTTTTCAATACTGTCAAGAATATGCACAAAATTGTGTCTTTTAGAGACTTTCCCATTTGTGTTATTTTGCAAGTTTTAATGAAGTAGTAACACATCTGGCTCATTTGATCTTCTTCTTTGTTCAGTTACAAGTTCTAAGGCCACTACGATTCTCCGGCATTGGCATTTCTGTACCTCGGACATTGAGAAACCAGTAGTGTAGGCCTTCTGGCTGACTGATGTTACCAATAGTGTAGGCCTCCTGGCTGACCCATTGTATTAATACTCATTGAAAGGCTAGTAATCAACTGGTTATAGCTGCTGAGACGTATGTATGTTCCTGTGTCAGTTATACATCATTGCAGCACTACATTCAGAGTAATTGCAACTAAGGACCGCTGATACCCAACTCCAAATATTGCCCAAAGCCTAAGTAATAGCAGCTCCCTGGTCTTAGGTGAAATGTAAAGCCATATGCATCCAGGGAGTTACTGTAAATGGCAACTCCATGGAGTGACCATGTGTCATCTCAGAATCAATACCACTTTACATGCAAGACAGTTGATGGAACTGAATATCAACCCAGGTACAAAGTTAATGGGATACACTAATTTATGATGGATACTGTTGCTTATTTTCAATATGGATGGGGGGGGGGCAGTCCCCTAACTGACATAAAAAAAACATTGAACAGTTATAACAAACCATTCTACTTCATGGTCAAGTCAAGCCAGCTCAAACTGTCTCAGTAATATTGAGTCATCTACTCAAGTCCAATGGTTCAGAACTTCAGACTGACGTCTTAAAAATTTTGAAACTGTGTCCAAGGTCAGAGTAAGACTCTTCAAGGAACAACCCCCTTTATGACTTTAACTGGATGTCAGATAGACTCGGAAAATATTGTACAGCAGTTCTTTTGATGAAAGGGAAACAATACCTGATGACCACTGACCAGGTGGGCTTTAGTCTGAACCATGTCTAATGGGCATTTTTGCTATAAACATCAATTTGATGTCCTACTGATTTGCAAACAGAAATATGGCAGACATTGACCAATGTAAAAACAGACTGTGAAAAACTTTGAGCAACATGGTTCAACCATTCTATTTAGTTTTACTCCTACCCATGCCTTACATTAATCAGGTGCTAGGACAACTTACCCAAGGTTTCCCCATGTGTAAGCCCCTGCTTTGCTTCAAAATTTATGACTAGGAGGCACCCAATTTTCACACAAAGTTCTTGGTCATTGTCCCCAACTTAGCTACATCCAAAATGGAGGTTAGTATTTAATTAGTGGGTGAGCTTAGTCCTTGATTTGTGCATGAAACACATGTGTTAGTTACGTGTTCACCCATACTTGTTGTAACTTATAAAACCAGGGTATTCATGAGAGACTTGAGGTTACCATGGACATCAAAAGGTGGGGGATGGGGCAGCACTCCCCACCCCCACTTTTGAAAGTGGAGGGGACTGTCCCCTCATTTTTCTCCAGAACCCTAAAGCAGTAACATTTCTTTGATTCCTTAGCTTGTATTGCTTATTCAATGAAATCAAACTTAAACGGATTAAAATGATGGAAGAATGCCTCACATTACACCACAGGTCATATGGCCTTCAAATTTTTTTTTTTCTATGGACCTTTATTAGCCCCAGATCCCTCCCTTCTAGAGTTTTACAATTTGTGCTTCGATTAGTTCTGGGCAAAAACATGTACCTCCACTTTTGAGGAGCTGTCGATGCTGTTGGAAGTTAACACTGTCATCAAACCTTGCGTCATGCATAATTTGCATAAATTTCTACTGTTTCTTGATTTTAATGCAAATATGGCTTCCTGGTCAGTAAATATGGCAACTGGCTCTGCAGAAGTCTATAAGAGCAGGGGCCAAATCATAGGTCTGACAGGCACCTCCTTCATGTCTGATTTAGCTTGCATTTATGCAATTTACCACCCCATTTCTGGAGATACCCTGACAGGTTTTGCTAGACTTGTGTTATGTTTCTCAGTACTGTATTTACACGTCGCAAGCAATAATTGAAAACTTGTGTTACATTTCCCCTGTTGCCATGGCAGTGATGGAAATAAGAATTTCATCTTGCGTAGCAATACTGCTACGCATTTTCAGAATTGCGTAGCAATTTACCTCAGATTGTATAGCACTTTTGTGGAGGGTCCCCATTCGCCTCTTCCTGCCCTTTGTTAACTTTTTTTACTGCAACAGGCATTCCCTGCATCATGATCACCAGTGCTTTGCATTCAAGGGTGAAAGCGTAGACAATTATTAGTATTATATCAGTTAATGATTCATAAGAGTTTTAAATCCAAAAGGCCAAGGACCCACTTCATTTTCAAAAGACCCAAGAAAATTTAGAGGGCTTCATTTTTGTCAAAACATTCTGACCACCCTCAGTGATGCAAATTACTACCAATGCTACATCACTATATAACACCTTCGGAACAAAGAGTATTTTTCCTTAAGGAAAAGATCCCAAGTGACCCCTAGATGACCTTTGACTCCAGTCACTGACCATCATTGATAACCCCTTTAATGTCCATTCATCACTGAGTCCAGTTTATGCCTTCAGATTTGCCCAAGTATTTGTTGTGGGGGAAGTCATATTTTTCCACTTTCTCGTAACAGTGTTATATATGGCCAATAATATACCCAAAAACTGTTAAAATAAAGTAAGAAATGTAGGCAAACAATGATGTCATCCTATCCATAAATAACACTTTCCATGCATTGCACAATGTTAGAGAACAAATACAACATTTATAACCACTGTGCAACAATTATTGAACGATTTTAATGGGCCCTCCAGCTCTGGGAGCTTGCATTAACTTGTGCACAGATGCACATGCTGTAGGTTAGGCTCGATGTATAACACGTTAGGCAATGGAAAACGTTATAAGCCTTTCTGTAGAAAATTACCCCGTAGAGAAAAATACTTAAGCTGAAACTTGCGAAAATATTTCAGATTCTCATTTGTGAGTGTGTTGCACATGTCACTGACATGATTTGGATATTCTTGACCAGTTTGGGTATTTTGGATGCTTGAATTTGGACGATCAGTTTGCTCAATTGAGACATACTGTCTACAGTATACACTGAGTGAAGAAAGCTGGAGCTGGTCTGTGCAATCGTAATATGACTTATGGGACTAAGCTAAGATATGGGACTAAGATCTTAGCTCTTTATGTTTGGGATTTGTCACAATTTTGAGCACATATTTACTGATTTCAAGTTGACACTGCTAGAATATTAATGGTTTACATAATAATAGGTTAATGTTTTTGGTCAAGGTTCTGAGGGGTACAGTACGCTACAGAAATTTGTTACTTCAGACACATCGACGTTGGTGCATACTGTACCTGCATGTACTGAATTACTGCACATGCACATGAAAGACACACACACCACATGCTGCACTAGACAATATCTGACATATGGTACAATACATGTACCGTGCTCTTCATTTGAGATTTGTTTTACATCCGACTTACATGCTGCTATGTTCGTCAGATACGTAGGGGAAATTTCTCTGTTTTTTGCGATAAATGAAAAACTTGGGAACGGATTGAAGACTTTAAAATCATGTTTTTTTATAAACAGCATTCTTGTGATGATTAAGGAGGGACTCATAGCCACAGCCACATCTGAAAATGCATCGCAAAAAATGCTACACATACTGAAAACTGCATCGCACGGAGGTGCACTTTGCATCGCAAATTGCGATGCGATACCGCTTATTTCCATCACTGCATGGTAATTATCTTTTCTTCCTTTGCATATATCCCAAACCTCTTTTCAATGTTTTCTCATTAAATCTCATTTTTGGGTGGATAATGAGGACTTTTCAAATTCTTATCTTTATAGGGCTACCCTCAGATAACAGGTTTTCACTGTCGTTGATTTCTGTTACGAATTAGTCACGGAACATGCAGTTAATATAAAGGAACATAGCAATTATCATATAAAATTACACTAGTTAATATCATTTTCCCAGACAGACCTTTAAATCAGGTTTTTAATGCCTTGTCCATGTAAAAAAAAACTATGAGATTAAAACAAAACATGGAAGAATGAACACAAAATAATCCAAAGGTGTGGCACTTATGTGTAATATTTTTTTTACAGCCTGTTGGTAATGAGACATATTCATCCAAAACTAGGCAAAAATATCTCAAGTTTTACCACTAGGAGTTTTGAAAAGTTACTGTTTAGTGCGAGTGTCATACTTCATCAACAGAGAATGACTGGTTCCAAAGATGGCACTTCAGGCACTGACCTTACACTTTCTTCTGTCACATCTGCTCCTCCCCATGATTTATTCCTTTAGCCAGCTCCCCTCCCCCACCTCCCCTCCCCCGGCCTCCCCCTCCTCCCCCACCTCCCCCCCCCCCGGCCTCCCCCTCCGACTTCATGATGAAATTGTGAACAAGTAAGCAAGATTCACTGGGTCAAATTTAGATCCACTAATGCATGCCACCTGTAGCTTCAACAATGTGCACACCAAGTCAGAGAGTAATAGACTTATTTCTCAATTCTCTCCCCTCCCCCTCCCCCTCCCCCTCCCTCTTCTTATATCTCGATATGCACTTTAAAACCCATCCATGTGAAAAACGGCTTGTGTGATATTTATGACATCCAGCGGTAGGGAAGTGACATTTTGTTAAAAGACATTAACATTGCCAATTCAATGAATCTTGTCTGTGAGAAACTCAGGAAGATGAAGTACCAGTCGCAGCACAAAGGATCCTAACCCTGAATTATACACGTTCAGGAATGCTGAATGATTTTGTTTTTTGACCTCTACAGAAATCAGGAATCTTCCACTTTGTCTTTACACATTTGTGTAATTTAACAATGAAACAACAGTCTGTTTTAGTAGCTTCATAACATCTGCACTGTTTAGACATACACTATACATCAACAGCAACATATCTAAGGTGGAAATGACCCCCAATTTTTCAAGGTCGACTGCTGGTACAGTCAGGGTGAACACATGTTGCTTGTGTATATACTGTCTACTGAGGATTCAGGTCTGAAAAGAAATCTACTGAAGGGGATCTTTGCAAGCTATTAAATTCACTGTAAAAGATGTGAGACTACACTGTACTTTTCTCAAGAAATGAAGAATACCTGCCTTTAACACTGGGCCTGCTGGACTGCAATGTGTTACAAATACTGACCAATGAACACATGCACTTCTATTCTCTTTTAACAATTTCCAAATCTGTATTAAATACAACACTTGTGATGATTTGTGAACAATCTGTACGAAAGTATGGTGACTACAGGCTTGATGGTGATTTTTCTACTTAAATCACATATCACAACTCTCCCTCCAAAGAATACCAAAGTTCCTTTGGGATCTATTTAAAGAGTGGCATATACAGAAAGCAGGTTTCCTTGACAGAGCAGTCCCTTACATTCAACGCCAAATACATTTCTAGTACATCATGTGGAGTTACACTGAAGACGACCTGCATTGATTTATTGACTAATTACTGTATAATGTTACACTCATTAGATACTGTAACAAACTTACACTGGGGATACTTTGACCTCTCCATTCATGAATATTCATATACTAAATCAGTGAATGAGTAATGATCGATTGCTGGTAACATCAGCACCACTGGCCAGTGAAGCAGACAAACTTCTTTTCAGCTCATCGTTCCAAGAAATAACAGAGGGGGCAGAAGTCCAATGAAGCAGCACCCAAAGAGCCACTACATGGGCTAGAGAACCACTGGGCACCAGTTTCCTTCCTTTCCCCTGGTTCCATCTTAAAATTCCTGGTAGGGTCCACTACGCCTTGGTCCATGCTGAGTCCCTGAACTGATGTCCAAGGCAGCTTTGGGGTATTAAAGAAATTCCTACACAAGAAAAACCTTTTCCAATATAGTCTGCCTCAAATGGCATTAAGGTCAAGGTACATGGCAAAAAGCACTGTCACTTTATGTTTTAAAATAGACTTTTATTTTACTTTTTGTGTTGTAGATGTTTTATCTCCCCATTTCCAGTTTCTATTTTCTTCCATTTTTCTTTTTGTAAAATTAACATAAACCTGGTAATTGAGATGACCTCAGCCCTTTTTGAAGGTCAATTATCCAGTTATCCCAGACAGTTTAAATCCTCCCAACTATTGTTAACCTTTTTATTCCAATCCTCAAGATAAAACTATGTAAAATAACCTATACTGCTTAGTTTTATTCTGCTGAGTACACTGCTATGCACAATTTCAATGCTACTGTTTTTCTTACACTACACATTTCACTGATCTGCACTTAAGTCATCACAGACCTATCAGAGTGGCTTACAGGGAAAAACAGTCACCTCAATTTGAATAAGAATACCCTAGTATCCTTATTCATGACTGGCTTATTCTATTAATGTGACAATGATTTCAGTGGCGCACCCAAGGGGGGACTCAAGGGGCTTCAGCCTCCCCCTCCTCCCTCGGAAGGTTCGTCAGTGTTTTTTTTTTATTAGATAAAAATGTATTTAAGCTGTAGTTTTCAACAGAGGTATAGGGGGCCAGGAGGTGACAGGATTAGTGCTGATGTCAGTACATAGATCAATAGATATCAACATAGATGAAGTCATCATCAGAATGGCACACATCAAATGCCTAAGGTTGGGGTTCCAGCTGTAGTGCAACCATTTTGAGAATGCTGCATGAGAGCATCTAGGACAGACATGATCATATTTTGACAATCTGAAAAATAACATCAAGCAGAAGGGTTTTCCATCCAAGAAAACACTGACAATACCATTTCCAGGAGCTTACTTGCAGGGCCTGGGAAGGGCGATATCCAGCAATCTAGGGGGTATTTTTTTCCAACAATTTTCTGGCACGCTCCGTGCCAACCAATGGTGGTGCTCTGCTCAGATAGTCTTCCCACAAATCTCAGCCCTCCCCCATCCAAAATCCTGGGTGCCCCACTGAATGATTTTGTTACTGAATTGTTAAATCCATTCCCAGACAATTCCCCCCCCCCCAGCAATTTCAGGTGAACAACTCTCCCAGACAATAAATCCCCCCCCTCAACAATGCCCAAACCTGACAATTTCGGCCAGGTCAATTCTGAATTTTGTGGTGGGGTAAGTGTGTCTGGGAGATAAAGATCACTCGTGGGAAATATTCAGGATGGGAATTGTCATGGGAGAAATTATCCAGCAGGAATTGTCTGGGGAAAGTTGTCCTGATGGATTTCATTCGGGGAATGGTTCAGGTGGGAATTTCCCAGGGTGGAGGGACTGTCCTGTTATGTTAAATTCATGCAGTGCAACGCCTTGCTTTGCCCTTATTATTCAATATTTATGTTTCAAAACATGACAAAAGATACTTGCCAGAGAAACAAGCAGAGATGTAAGTTTAGCAGATGTTTCAAAATAAATTTGGGGGACTGCTATAAATTACCTTTAAATATTTGAGCTGCTGCTTGAATTGATGTCATGAAAGCTTACTCACCAAATACCCAAGGGTTCCTCTGGTGTAATGCAAAGCACCTTCACACAATCTCAACACACATTCCCAACCCACCTTCCTCTCTTTCTCTCTCACCTTCTCTCATTCTTCTTAAAGTTCTATCCTCCTACTATGCCACACTTCTTACCCATACTCCAAGATTCCTGTTCATACTAAGAGTCAGGGTTATGTAATCCAACACTAAATGACTAACAAATCTTCCAATACCTTTCTGCTATAAATACAAAAATACCTAATACTGAACAAATCCAAGAATTTACAGACCTCCCATGTACCCAAATTATAAATGACCAATTTGCTGGTTTGCATCATCTTCAGTCTTCTGTAATAAATTCCAAAAAGGCAAACAAAGCTGTCAGGACTGATTCCTGAAATTTTCAAATTGCTTTAAGGATACTAGGAGTTCCTTTTCTTTTCTTTCTTTCTTTTAATAAAATGATGACAATAAATCAATCCAGTTTCTGTTTGTTGTCCACTTGAATTGACATTCACGGATACTGAAAGACCACAACAATGGATTTAGGGATAAGATCACTTTATTCAATCAGGATTACTTCAATTCACACCTAACTTTGAAAAGTGATTGAGGGAAGTATTTGGTGGCAAATAGGCAGTAAACTTGATTATCTGAATACAACTGTGATAACACCTCTTGGCTGACTGAGCAGTGAGAGATCTTATTAGAATTTGACAGCAAGATTGAGCAATCAGTGACATTCTGGTATGAGATTTACTTGAAGGCCATTTGTACAGCAAGTCTAGTGAATTGTGTCAGAAAATAAGTTTTTGGTGACCTGATAACCAAAGTGGCTTTACATTGGGGGGTGGGGGTGTCCTGGGCTACCAAAAGCATCAACAGCTCCTCAAAAGTGGCAGAAGTGGAAGAACAAGGCCTCTGACCAGAACTAATTCTACCACGACTTGCATAGCCAATGCTGAGAGGGATCTGGAGTCCACTTAAGAGCCAAGAAAAATTAGATTTAAGATGATCTGTCGTGCAATCTAAGGCATTTTCCCACACTTTTAATCTACTAAATGGCTGTTTCCATCATTTTCAAGTTTGATTCCATTGAATCAGTTATATTGTAAGGAACGGGATCAAGCATGTGAAGACTACGGTATTTTGGTTATCTATAGGGTTTTGGACAAAGTGTGTGTGTGTGTGTGTGTGGGGGGGGGGTTACAAACAGTATACCCTCCCACTTACAAAAGTGGAGGGACACTCTGTCCCCCATCTGTTAATGCTCACATCGGCTACAGTACAAGTAACATTACCTTTCATACTGTAGCAAACTCAGCCAGCAAAGAGGCCTCCGTACAAATGGAAGTACCTCCCACAATGCTCTCCTCCTCCCCTTCTACCACCCTACCCTACCCCCATCCCAATCCAATCCCTAAAGGACCCACAATTTGCAACTTATTAAACCAATGCAAATTTAGACACATGTAACAACAATATATCTCTAGTATGGTACAACCTGTTACTTCATAAATGGTGCATGCCTTCTTCACATTTTGCACTTTAACGTATCCTGGTCTCCAGAGGAAAAGTCAGTTGCGTGACAATTCCCTGACCGAAGAAGCCATTTCAACCTTACTCAGGAAGAATGAAGTATTTTAGATATCTATTAAAGAAGCTTTCGAAGTTTCATTTTGTATCCTGCCTTAAAGAAAATGCAACATGTCACTGGCTACTACATATCTCTTTCATTTTTCTTGGACTTTGCCCGGACATCCTAGTGTAGTGATAATATAGCTGGAAAGTTGATTGACACTGATGATTAGGGCTCCAACCTCAGTGGCATGACTGTGCATACAGTTTCCTGGTACCACTGCGATAGCATGCATTTTACTGAGTATCCTTTTATCTTCTTTACCACAATTTACACAACAAGACAGGTAATTCAAAGATTATTCTTGCTACATGGCCACTGAAAGGAACACAACCAACGGGAGACTTTTCGTACAGGGAGGATGGCCACCAAGGGAAAATTAAGTTCTGGATTAATGGTCCAATGTGTATGTGACAATCACATGGGACATCCCATGCTGTCATTAGTCCCCACCTCCTCACACCTCCCCACCCCACCCCCATAACTGTACCACACTATGGGTATAACTCTAATTGATAGGGTCTTTGATTTCAAAATGTACAAGTCTGAAGCTGGCTTGCAAAGAATGCATGTACTGCTTCTTATCCAACTAACTTATCTGATGATTTCGTAATAAACATTTTTACGAGCAGACTCCTCGATCGTTATGGAAGACAGATGTCCAAACTTGGTAACAGGAATCCCAGGGGATGGGGCGGAATACCTCCCCCCCCCCCCCCCGGCCCACTTTTGGTGATGCTTTCATTGACTCAAATTTTCACACAAGATAATTATATTTTAAGGGCCTTACAAACTCCCTCCCACTTTTAAAACAAACCTCTGTCACTGATTGCAGGTAAACATAGAGTATACCAGCACTGACATTTTATACTTAATTCTAAAATAATTCCTACAAACAATGCACAAAACTTCAGATTACACTTTCAAAGCAAACTGTAAACTAATGGCATCCATCCCATAAAAATAATCTCTACACTATGCAATCGTTACATATATGAAGATGTCGTGAGAGTACTGCATATCACAGCTCGAAGTTTACATCATTAGGAAGTGCTTTTCTGTCCTTTTAACAATAGATTATGCAGCAGAAAACCAAACACAAGTAAGCATATGGTTTATTTTCATAGTGTGTAGAAACACCAGAATGAAAACGCCACATAGCATGAAGCATATTGAGCTATGAGCTCAGCCTGATAGAAATACATCATGCCACATACAGGCTCGTTACAAAGAGAGTAAAGGCAAAAGTACAGGGTAAAATTTAGTATTCAAAACTTTGCATAGCAGTTTTGAGGATTCTTGGGTTCTCTATCACGAAGTCATTTCATGCCCTATGGTTGTTTGTACAAAAATTGCTACACAATGCATTTGTGTAGCAATTTGATGACCAGCTTGTGCAGCAAAATGAGATGCTATCCCACATAAAATATTGCCTGCAGTAATTTTGGGATGGGTTGACGAACTATCCACCTCCCCTGTTTTCTAAGGTAATTCTAACCATTTTAAAATAAAAACCTTCAAATTAAAAAGTCATAGGGGGTATAGCTCCCTTGTTGTGACAAACCAGGGCAAGAAACTGTAGAGCTTTGCTAAATGAATCTATAGAGTATTCACAAATTAAAAGAGATAAATTGTTAAAGAGCTGATTAGTGGTAATTTTTAATCATTGAACAGCTAAACTGATTAGTAAAATTTTGAATAGCAGTTATTAGAATCAACATTACAGAGATAAAACATACACCTGTTGGCAGAGAATGAGAAATTACTGATTTGCAATTTATGCAGAAATTTATAAATTACAACTGGGGTTTCTTGGGTTGCATTGTGCAGCGTACAGAAATAGAAGCAAGGGAAAATGGTGACAGTACATCGCTGCATATTTGATTTTTTAGTGAAGCCATGAAAATTGTGAGGGCGCTTCTGCTGTACGGCAAAAAGCTGGATGATTGGACCTGTCTCCATACATACAGTGTGTAATCAACTTCAGCAGTTGAATGCCATTTTATCCATTCTTAAAAAGAATAGGAGTAATTTTCACGGCAGGGATAAGTCATGGTGTCTTAAGTGTTTTCTTTTATACTCGTAACTTGAAAACTTGTCATTTCCTTGGCCCATAACTAGGACGAAAGCAACGACGTGCTGTTTGTATTATACGCCATTGCTTTGCTGCTGTCCAGAGAGCCAAAACAATGGCTTCGGTCCAGATCACCAGATGTTACTCTCTGTTACTTTAATTTCTATGGTGCAGTGCAAACTCCAACATTTTGTCCCTTGAATTAAGCAACTCTAGTACTGTAGGTACTAACTGAACTTAATTAAATAACTTCAGAAGTGATTTAATTTAGCAAGATTATATTTTAACACATTTTAATATTCAGGTAAACAAACCACTTATTTTACAAGCTACTACATCCTCATGTCATCATGATTCATTTGTTAAGATTACACTACACAGAATTAGGTTGCACACTGTAGTGGGGCATAAATCACTGGCATCCCTCTTTGTTTATAATTTATCAAGCTTGTGAAACAAGATTTTGTGAGACAATTTGTTCTTCTGTGATTAAACTTTTCCATTTATGCTCTTTTTCCTTTCTCCATTTCCGTTTTATCTTTTTTTAATTTCTAATTTTAGTAAATAAAAACAGCAGGGCTGGTGGCTTTTTATTTTTTGCAATAAGACAACTGAATTTTTCTATTTAAATTATTTTTTAAATTTTTATTTTGGAACATACAAAGAACAATCAAAATCAGTATCTGCAAAGGCCAGTCTACACGATCGTACATTTGTTCAAAACTTCATCCTACTGTACATTTTTATGATGATGTTCACGAACAAATGTATAATTGTGTAGACTGCTTTCCCACCAAAGCTGACTAATGTCCATCATGTATGACTGTGTTTAAAATCTTTGCTGCATGTTTCACCTTTCCAACAAATGTTCAAAACCATGATGGAACATAAATGCCCAAAACGACTTTCTCGGTTTCCTTTGTGCAACAGCTTCATGCTCCATTAACTACTTGACCATGAAACATGCAGCTTTATGTGAAGAGCTGTGACAGGCTACAGACTTTTCCATTTTACACTAGGGGATAAAATTTAATGAAAATATATTTGGTTGTTCTACAGGCATTACAACTCATTTGACTGTATACTATACTTGCTGATTGCTGGTGGGAAGTAAATATTTACAAATTTATTACTAGTCCATCATCATTCTTTCATGCTGCCACCGCCATACTTACATTTGTGCAAACAACCATTCAGCCTCCCTTCCACGGGAATGGTACATCCATGAAACATCAAATTTGGGCCAGAGTCTAATGATGAGCAATTTTTTAACATACTTTTTCTTTCACTTGATGTTGAAATTGTGAAAAAACTTAGATAAATGTTCTATTAACCTTTAAGACATGTTTGCTGGCATTATTTCTTAATACGGGTGCAGAAAAAGCTGAAATTCTGCTCCGATTCGAGACCATGCTTTTCGGTTTCCATTCAAGAACTCAACAACAGCTTGACGACCTCACGTGGGAACAATGAGAAAAAAAGACGTTAACATTTCAACCACTTTCAACAAAAATCCACCTGGGAAGAGGCGTAACCAGCCTTTTTCATCTGGGGGGCTGAGGGAGGCAAAGGTTGAAGTGGGGGAGCAGGCAGTAAAAACACTATCTAAGCAGTTGGCGCATAGTGTGCAGAGAAAATTTTTTGATAAAAATGCCTCTCAGATTGCAGAAAATGACACTTCCCAGTCTCTCTGGCCTTGTGAGTTTCAGCTACATATTCTTTAGTTTTGTCTTTATAAAAATTTGCCCAATAGTTTTTTACCTCTAAATTTCATTTGGGAGGCGATTGGGAAGAAAGACATTTGACTAGGGGGCTCCACTGCACCTGGTGTTTGGCTGAAGTTCTAAACCAATCAGAATGAAACTTATACTGTCAGAAAGATGAATACACAGATAGATCCACTTTACCCACATTGATATGGCATTCAGAAATTAAGATATCACTGTGTGTTTAAAAGAGAACGCCAAAGTTTAGCAGTTTCTGTGAAAGTTGCCATTGAACAGGACTCCTTTTTGTTTTTTTCAATGGAAATCTGCAAAGCTTGCAGATACGAATTTCAGATGAAACTTACATATACACTGAAAGCTTATAAATTTATCTTTTATACTGTGTATGCTCCATGGTTCTGCTTTAAGTATGAGCTGAAAAATTGTTAATTTAGTGAAACGTTAAGCAAAATTAAACACAGTTACATTAAACATTCGCAGAAGCGGTCTTTCGGTAAATGAGTTCCATATTCCTATATGATTTTGAAATGTGGCTTTTTCTTATCTGAGTCCATAATTTATTGTCAGAGTAAGAGAAATCATTGCTTTAACCTGGCTTTACCCGATATTTAAATCAAAGCCAACAAATAGGAAGTTTTATTTCCAAGAAGTTTAGGGACTAGTTTATATTGCACATGAACACTGTGTTTACAGTGCAGGGTGATGGATACTCCAAGTGGGAATCTGTGAAACAATGACATATATAAATATGGCCATGTTCATGGACAAATGTATGATCCAGTAGATTGACCTTAATACTGTCTACTTTTAATAAAGGTACAAAACCATAATCTACTGCCCTCTCAAATAATCCATCAATCATACCGCAGAATATAATCAAATTACACAATTCTATATTTTGAGACCAGGTCACAAAACATATTTTAGATTAAAAAAGACTGCCTGTTAACTTATGACTTACTACAAGAAACGAGATCCTGAAGACCCAAGGTACCTCATTCCAAGCCAGATTGTTTACCTACAATCTTGGACAAAACTCGTTGGAACACCCCTGCACCCCCACTCCCCCGTACAATGTTGGAGGTAATAATGTCAATTGGAGATGCACCGCTTTCGTTTGGACACAACATTGTACTGGGGGGACGGGGGTTTTGTAAACCGTGCGCAACACTGTACTGGGGGACAAGGGTTTCCTGAATCATGCAGGACATCATATTATACATGGTACAACTGAACGGTTGGAGGTGTTCCAACAGTTTTGTCCAAGATTGTCTGAGAATTAGCAGCACAATTTTCAAAGCTTTTCGGAGAAATTGGAGCGATAGACTAAGAACTTCAGTTCATATTTTCAAACGTAGTGATAATTATTCTCTTAGGATGTAATCATTATGACAGATTCGTCAAATAATAATAAAAATATAATCATCCATCAACGATAAACGGTAGTCACTGCAGAGGAATCAAGTTAAATAAGTCGACGCAGTTACTTTAAGGTTGACTCTGAGAAGAGAAGGAGTCAACTTACTGCTGGAGAAATGCACATGAAGTCTTTTCTTCCCGCCAAAAATGTGTACACCAATTTTAAAACCCAAGACAAGTAAGAGTAAATCAGTTTCAAACGATAAACACTAGTTGTTCACAAAAGGGTCAACAGTCCAGGGACTTTTTATTTTGTACTGTTTATCGTGGCGCTATTTCGTTTTGGAAGTCCTACTGAATGGTTAACTTCTCCCTGTTGTTTAAGACTACTGTGAAGAATATATATATATATATATATATATATATATATATATATATATATATATTACCTCCCCTCCCGTTCCACCTTTTCAGTATTTCCCGTAAGCGGTGCAATCGGACATCAATTCTTCACTGTTTTTTTGCCAAACCCTTTCACGTGGAGAGCCTACTCTATAGAATACAGTGTTCTTAAACGTGAAGCTCGTTCCTTCCAAGTAGAAAGCAATTGAGCCTGTGAGAAGATTCTGCCCAGGCTGATAATGTACCTTTGAGAGCATCGATGGCCTCTAATCTTTAAGCAAACTGTTGCTTTTTTGGACGCAGTGAACGCTTTCCGTCCGTAAAGTACAGCGCCCCCAACTAATACTGTCTATTTATTATGCATAGTGATCTCACCATTTGGGAAATGACGTCATATGCAGTTACAAGGGCCCCAGTTGATTTCACCTTGTGCACGGTCAAAAATATCCCATCTTTAGCTCCTACTTGAGACCTTCTTAAACTCAGACAATCTTGGACAAAACTCGTTGGAACACCCCTGCACCCCCACTCCCCCGTACAATGTTGGAGGTAATAATGTCAATTGGAGATGCACCGCTTTCGTTTGGACACAACATTGTACTGGGGGGACGGGGGTTTTGTAAACCGTGCGCAACACTGTACTGGGGGACAAGGGTTTCCTGAATCATGCAGGACATCATATTATACATGGTACAACGGTTGGAGGTGTTCCAACAGTTTTGTCCAAGATTGTAGCTTCCTCACCCAAAGTAATATATATATCCCCATCCCAAGCAAGCAGCGGGACTACTATGTCCTAACTGTTACGTCTGTGTGTTACATGTATCTATCTTGTATTCAGAAACTGTTCACACGACACTGTCTAAGAAAGTAACACAACAAAAAGTGAATCTCTATGGCTTGTACAGGAAGGAACACAGGGAAATGAGAGCCAATGTTTGCACAAGGAAGTGGGCTAGATGAAGTCTCAAGTTTCTTGTCAGCATGGCAATGAGCCTGGTACAGAGTGGCAAACTGCCTGCAAATTTGCTCTCAAGCAAACAGACTGACACACAAAATAACTGACGGACAATAAACTTCAAACATTAAGTTTACTGTATCAAAAAATTATGCACTTTCTGACTTTTGTATGAGAGATAAAAACAGGAATTTTAAACCTTTTATCAATCATTTTCACATACTATACTTTTGGGACTTAGGTCTGCAAAGCTGGCTTAAGAGCTTAAAGTTGTGTAGTACAGCTGTTAAGAGAAGCTGTAGAAAGTTTGAAGTATATGCTACTGAACAGGATGTCAGCTATATGCACTTTGTACAGGATAGAACGCTGTATGCTGTCGTACATTAATGTATTAGACAATGTATATCACAAAGAAGATGTAGAACCCAAATTGATGTCTGCAATGAAAACAAAAAAAAAGGATGAAAAAGATCAAGTGAACAATACCCTACAGGCAATGAAATAAAGTGACTATGAGAAAGTATACCACAAGGTGGGAAGAGCACCATCTACTGTATAAGGACCAAAACATGGGCAGACGATAATCTATGATGGGTTATTCAATGGTTGCAATGTGAGGCATGTAGAAGCATCATAAGTTTGTAGTGTACAAGACAATCCATGCAAAACAAGTATCTCCCACACATAACTTGAACAGAATAAGCAGAACTTTGCCCTAACTTTATTGTGAAACATCACCAAAGCCTTAAACTTCTCCCCTTATTTCCATTCACCTCCAAGTATCTTTGAATGTTTCAAAACACAAAATTCGCAAGCGTGAAACAAAAAAAGCCCAAAAAAGCCAAAACATTTTCAGGGTGCTTCATGTGCCTAAAATTTTGCGTTCCACATCCTTTTGCCAATGCACTCATTGCTGTTGTCAGGGCTTTGGGTTGCTGGCCCGATTCGGGCAAATCCTTGCACCACCCCTATCCATTCTAGTGGACCTTCGACCTATTTACAAAGCTTATGGTACTATTTCAATGGGGGGGGGGGAGGGCCGGGACAAAGTTTTTTGCCCAAATCTCTGGGCCCTGTTAGAAAAGTTCTTCCCCACATTTCTATACATTCTGTCTGAATTTTGTGGTTGTCCAAAATTCGGGTACAGTACCCCCTGCCTCTCCCCCCCCCCCCCCACCTTCTTATATGCCTAGATGTCTATTGAAGTGAAGTGAATGGATTTGATCTTTACGGGCAAATGTATTTTATACAGTACAGTTAATGGACTGGTGGCATTACAATAGTTTACATATTTATAAAGGCTTACAGCTCAAACACGTGAGTCTACACTGAAAGTGTAGTAATCGAGGAATGAGCTAGGAGGAGAGTTGGAATGGCGATAATGCCATCTGTGCTAAGAGTCAGCCAGATAGGTATTGTTACGCAACTAGGGGAAATACATGTTTATAGGAGGTAAGGAGGAATGTTAAAGACTACATATTTTTATGTCCATGAATTGGGTGGTAGGGTGCCATTGTACATGTCTGCAAAGTAATATTAACTTAAATTTTATACTATAAATTAAAAGAATTTCTGTTAATATTTCAGAAATACACCTATTCTTTTGTAACAGTCACACATTACATCAAGGCAATGACTTACATATAGGTATATTCAAATACAAAAAATTCTGGCTGTTAGCTGCAAGAAAACAATGGGAAAAATTCTTGAGTTCAATACACTATACTGTACAATACTTACGCTTTCGTTTTATGGCATGTATGTTTCAAAAAGAAATGTATGTTGCTCATATTTAATTATAAAACATTGTCATACAGAAGAATGGTTTACCTTCAAAAAGGAAATTGTGATTCCATCTTGTGTGCAGGATGCAGAGATGCGTTATTCAGGATTCTGTGTAATGCGAAAACTAACATTGTCCTTGAGTGTACATCCACAGTTCACGGTATTTTTGTGTTTAGAGAGTATCACAACTGCTGTCAACATAGCAGGACAACGTGTGAGATACATTAGGGTTACAATCCACTTAATGAAATTCATCTTTCTTGATTTGAATACATTCTTCAATTTATTTGCAGCTCAGCAACTGAGCATTGCCAAACAACATTACATTTTGAATCATTAGAACATTAAGAACTGCTCAGAAACTCTTCTGTTTTTACTGTACACAGGAAGTAATTCCCAATACTGTACACACAACATAATCCTGAAGGACTGATCACAGCAAAATTTACTGAATAGAGTAAATTTTAATCAATGCAGAGTCTCCCACCTCTGTCATTCAAATTGTTATCTCAGCAAATGATGTACAGGGAATAATTTGGTATTCAAAATTTGCATAGCAGTTTTGAGGATTCTCGGGTTCTCTATCACAAATTCATTGAAAATGCCGTATGGTTACAAAACTTGCTACACAATTTTTCATTTGAGTAGCAATTTGAACAGCTTGACTTAGCAAAATGAGATGCAATATATTGGATAAATTATTCCCTTACATATGCTTTCTTTAGCACATGGGCAATGACCAGCTGAAGATAACTTAAAAATGTTAGTAACACTGTCAAATGATCATGATGATAGGGAATGCAGATCCACTAAAATCTGTCACCCACCAATCCCCACCCCCTCACAAAAAATTGTACCAGGTGTGCCAATATTGGCATTCTAAAGCTTCACCTCCAATAAATTTGAAGGTACAGTACTGTAGGCTATATGAAAATAATTATGCACCAGTAAAATGACCCAGAAAACCCAGAGAGTGAACTTAAAAAGTCAACCCTCAAAATATTTCTTTTAAACTTGAGCTTTTGTGTCCCTAGTATCCTGCCTGACTAATTGACCCAATCCAGAAAGTCTAACAATGTCAGAATATCAGAAACACCCTTGACACTGTATTAAGTCCATGCTGGCTAACATCCAATCACTCAATCTAAAGTGTACAAAAGTAATACATCTATTTTAAAATTGCAAACAAACCTTTCTATTGTACATCATGACAAATCAGTACACTTCAACCTAGAATTATATAATTCTTAAGTTATCCCTCCTTAGCTGGGACAGCAAAAATTTCAGAGTATGGGCATTAATCTTTACATTGTTATCTCTAAAAGTTGCAAGGCAATTGAACATATTGCACATATATATATATTACTCGTCTTGGCCTACATAATTTTCTTTTCAAATGACAAAGCCAAGATACTGCACATAAATACTGTAGTTGGGATTTTGTGTTGTGTATATTTGTTAGGCCAGTTTATCCTAAATACTTTCACCTTGTATTTGTCTAGGGTCTTGTCTTTGACAAAAAGCAAACATCTTGCCATCGACATTCTCACAAATGCATAAATTTCTGTTCTGTATACTGTACCTCAGACTGACCACAACTCTCTTTTGAAGGATCTAAGACCAACACTCACACTGATGTAAAGTCAATATTGATAGTTGCACAGGGAGCCCAAATGAACCATAATGTATGTAAACGGGTCAGCAAACGAATTCCCACAACTAACCCAAGATTTCTAAAATGCTTTCCTGTCATCAGCAGTACAGGACTGTACACACTTGACAGTAATATCATTCCGTAGGTAATTTAGACATAAATTTCACAAAGTTATTCCAAATCATCTTCACAGTATACAGAAGAGTGTTTGAACTCAGGTTTTATCCACAATGCCATGATACAGTCAACATGTTGTTAGAATGCACAATGTAAATGCAAATTTCTGATAAGTTACACGTACACAAATCTAAATACACATAATACTGGACCATACAACACAACATGGGGCGAGGGATCTTAAACATGCCGAAGACTAAGGTAAGCCGTTAACTAATGTTACGGAGCTATTCCATAATAGCTCCATAATTAAATTCATGCAGAGTAACTCCTTGGTCTACCTTTAATATCCAATATTTATGATCTGAAACATGGAAAATACTTGTGTGGGAAATAGGAGGAAACTGTAGAATGTATGTTTCCACATAAGGATGGGGAGAAGTTCCTTTTAAGTTATTGATGTTTTTTCACAACTGACTAAACTGTAACAATTCTAATAAAATTTGGGTTCTTTTTATAGAAAGGACATTCGATTCGGACAGGAAAACCACAGACTGCATAAAATGCCCAATTTACTTCACTAAACTCGATGGACTGTCCAATCATAGAAATAGGGGAGGTAAGTAGGTGCGAAACAGATTGCCCAAATTACTAAACTGTAACTCTATGGATGGAGTTGTAACTACTGAGGCTCTCTACTAAGACCCAGATGGGGTGGGGACCAAGCCTTGAACCCCCTATAGTATGTGATAGGACCTCATGGCTTCATTTTGAAGTTACAGTCTTTCCATCTGTCCATGATAGTACCAGCTATTTTCAGGTCATGCAGGAATAAAAGCCAGAAAGTGCTATGACCTATATACACACTCAGTTTGTACTTGGTACAGTATCGGCTATCCACAAACACGTCTTGCTTGAAGCAAAGCAAGATGGGAGCGATGAAGTGGTTCTACCATAGCGTACATCCTCAAGTATAGTGGGAGGGTGCCACCATCCCAGTGTCAAATCGGAACATAGCGCTCCCGGCTCTCTGAACTCATCCTTAACTGTGTAGCACAAGTGCCATTTTTTGCATAAATTTGGTTACCAAAAATCGTTCGTTCTAGTTCACACGGAATTTGAATGTTTAATTTGTGTTTATTCTACCAATAGTAAGTTTTCCTAGAATGTTTTAGGAACACTATGCGAAATTTGAATAAAAAAGTGAATTTTCACAATTTTTCAATGGGGCTAGTAGTCAAAATGCTGTTTTGGGAGCATTTTAACTCGTTTAAACTGCCATAACTTTTTATTGCATTCTGCTAAAATTCTAGACCGAACAGAATCTTAAAGTATAAATATTCACGAACATTGGTACCAAATTTTGGCTCATTTGGACAATAGGAACCCTCCGCGAAATTACAAAACAAAAAGCAAATCGACTTTGGGGCGCAATCTTTTCTTCTGTTGTCTTTTGTTCGGTTAGTTAGTTAGTTAGATAAGGTTTAACTTCCCAGTTTCCAACCAATTGGTTCAAGTCGAGACGACCACGGCCTTTGTTCGGAATAGCGCGGACGGTCAGGTGACGTCACCGGCTTCCGTTCAACACACACGCTGTTCCTTCAGAACAATGCACAGGGGAAAAAACTCTCTCACAGAGCTCCCGCTGAAGGGCTGTGCTGCACAGCGAATTTTGTGATAAAGCAGGAAGCGTTTTGCCTGAAATAGTTCCAATATGTCACAATTATGCCATGGTAATAACCGGCAAGGAGGGGAAACATATAAAGTAGGGGTAATAAGAAGTGACGCAGATATGCGGCCAGTCTTTATCCATCTTGCCATAACAGCCTTGGATATTTTTAGATCATGCAGGTAAAGAACACATTACGGCCAGAAAGTATTTTGACATTTATACACATAAGTTTACATTTGATACAGTATCTACTGGTCTCTACATGATTGACACTTTTACTAAGGATGATTTACGAGAATAACAAGAACTTAAAATAAAGTTAAAGAACTTGATATCCCTGAAGAACAGTGTACTGAACTCTACATGCAAAAAAGTACACGAGAGTCATAACGAGTCAAAATTTAGCTGCATGAGGAGCATTTTAATACTCAAATGCATTAGTGTATGTACATAAGAGTCATTGTGGAAAATGTGGGGAATCTGGGATGCTCCTTTGACAAGAAATTTGGGAGGTAAATATTGGCAACTGGGAAGAAAACTAAGGATTTCTACAAGCTGAAAATTTTTAAAGAATTGTGGCAAATTTGACTTGCAATCCTAGGATATGAACACATTTCCAGCCCTGACTATATTACACTGACTGTACACTGCAGGTTTAGGATAGACCTACTATAGGCAACACATGGTGATTGACAGGTATCATTTTACTGGCAAATGGTCAACAGTTCAGACTTTAATGAAGGGTTGGCTTCAGTCTGGGATGGAATTGCAAACTGAAAAAAACAAAAATAGAAATGAGGTAAACAGAAAGGGTTAGTTTAATCGTGATTCTTGCTCTTCAATGCTGCACTTTGTGATTGTCCTCAAGTTTATATTACTGCTGTTAGTAGTTACACAGGTGGGGAAGGGGGTTAAGTTGTGGGGGGTTTGATGGGAGTATGTGTGTTCTTTTGTTACGTCTTCATTTTAATGGTTGGGTTTCTCCCCAGGGTCAGTCTGTTCCTTTCTCTGTCTCTTTTCTGTCAGTCTCTGTAGTATGGTAGTGCTATTGTATGTCATTTGTTTTTGTAGTTCTGGGGAGTTCATATTTTCAAGCCCAGCAGCCTTTTTGTGTACTTCCTTTCACCTCATGTACACCTCTATTACCATTCAAGCAATGTTTGTACTTATGTATGTAAGTGTTAAGTGATAAAACAATAAACGAAATGAAACAATCTCTATTGCAAGAATCTTTTGTAATGTTTCAGAACATAAATGTGGAATTCTCAAGTTAAACAAAGGGATTCAATTGTTTTGCATAAATTCAAAAATTCAGTTACAAAATTGTCACATGACTTAAAAGAGCCAGTGCCATTTAAATAAGAATACTGTACCTAGTTATATCTAATTCAATTTGGGGTGACTGCAGTTTCCCTTAAAAAACTTTTGTGTAAAATCAGATTATTGTAAGGACTACTGAAAGTTCCTGTTTGTTGTTTGTTTTGGGTTTTTTTTTTTTTAAACTTCCATTGTTTTCATTTTATTGTTATTCTAATAATTTGTTAAGTGCATACATGTATAAATTTAAAGACGTGCAAATTTATTGTGAGGCTTTCATTACAGAATTCAGCTGAACATCCACAATCTTCCAGGCACCATACACAAAGGAAGTTAGGAACTTACCTGTGTGGAGATTTAATAAGAAAGTCAAAAGTAATTATTTGTACATTTATGTTTCTGTTTCATTTTAGAAGCTATTCTCAGAGTTTTATTTATAACTTTTGTAGGGTCATTGATCTGAATAGGATGGGGGAGTAAATGTAATTATGATAGTGATTCTGAAAAAGGCGCGTAGCTACGGGAGGGGGAGCTGGGGGACTTGGGCCCCCAGATGTTTGCCAGGCCCCTCCAAAAATTGTGTGTGTCCTAATAAAAAGTGTAAGAATTAAGGACAGCAATCGATGCCGAGACCCCCATTTGAAACCTAGGCCCCCTAAAAATTTCATCCTAGCTATGCGCCTGTTCTGAAAGAGCTTGTAGTGGAATTACAGAGCTCACATTAAAGCTCAAATTTTGTTACTTAATTTATAAGTAACCGGTGCTGTGGCTGAGTGGATAAAGGCAGCGGCATTTGAAGCAATGAAGCTTAGCAACCGGGGGGTTCGAGGTTCAATTCCCGGCTGGGTCAAAGTAAGGTGGGTTTTTCATCCAAGAGTAATCTACAGTTTTCCTATCTAAACTGGCCTTTCAAAAGAAACCAAATTTGATCTAAATTGTTCAATTGGTTAGCCACCCGACATGAAGTTGTAATTCATAAGCCATATGCTTCTCCCACTTCCGCTTAGCGTCGTAAAACAACTGCCCTTCAAGGCCTGAATTATAAATTTATGCAAAACAACCCCTTTGCTTTCCTTGAGAATGTCACATTTAGGCCCTTCTGTATTTGCTGAAATCTTATATTAACTTGCAATATGAGATAACACGAGATTTGTAACATTTTGTCCATCTGTCAAAGTTAGGTTTGGACAACTGCTTTATATTCCCTTTCAATTGTGTCTCAGTAACTACAGACATTTTCTCTGTACTCAGGCACTATCAGAGTGTATTTGAGCATAGCAAGTGGGCTATTAAATATCATCATTATCATGAAACATTAGCCTTGGTGCACTGAAAGTGTAGGAATTTTATTGATGACATAAAAACATAAAGAAATTGATGACAGCTTTGGAAAGATTGAAGCAAGAATACCATCCGTTCGCTCTTCATACAGATGTTTGACTGGGATCAGGTTTATTCTAACCCTGAAACCTTTGGTCTTGAATAACCAGCCACAGGCATATCTGGCCTGACATTCACCAATATTCACCCAGTCAATTTTATTATTTAAAGTACTAAGATGAGATTTACGTACATTTAGTTCACCTGTCAAAGTACAGTAAGTTGTGGTCAACTACTTATTCCTGTTTTAAACTTCATGTACATTACAAATACTACCGGAACTATATCAAAAAATTTCTTTTATTTTAGAATAAGAGGTTAAAAACTTCATTCTACTGTCTTTACCTGGTTTAATATTTACTAAAATGGGAATTCATCTTATCATCTTTAATTCTGTATCTTCAAATTATCCAGGTTGGAAGTTCTCCAGGTTGTTCCTTCATTATTATAATTTTGCTTCTTCACCTTAAAGAGTGCCTTTCATTATGTTTCTGAATAAATGTTGTAAAGATGGTGCCTTAAAATGTTTTAAATATTATAATTTTCTGGCATCTGGCAACAGGCAAACAAACCACACATTCAGTATTATCTCTGCTCATTACTCTCACATCTTCTATAGCTATGCTTCTCATTTGGTGACATGAGATACTGTTCATATTTCTTTTACTGTACATGTATGTAAATGGGCCTTCAAACGAGTGGATAGGGAAAGAATATCAATGAGGTGAGAGTGAAAGAGAAGTTGATACTTGTGCATGCTCTTAAGATGAAGATTTTTGTATGGTCAATGAATAGCCTACACTAGGGCTGCGACGGTTAAACGGTTAACCGGTTAACCGACCGATCGGTCGGTTAAACGGCCGCTAAATGTTGTTTCGTTTAACCGTTTTTGCATCCTAATAAATCTGTCGCCGCAGTTCACCATTATACCTAAACTCGTTTATGCAGTAAACCGCAGAAGTTGCTTGCCCAAAACCACGTAACAATGGGTAAACTTTGGATGAAAAATTACAAAAGGTTTAAAAAAAGACCTTTATAATGTCAGTTGTACAGTCTGCGTTGCGTTGCTTTGACTGGTATATCGATCCGTTTGCCCCATGATCTGGGAGTGGTTTGCCGAAATAATGTGACAATAAACTCTTTCACGCAACTTGTTGAAAGGATTAAAATTATCAAAGGTGCAGGGATTAAACTATGCAGTACACGCTTCAACAATCCACCATACCTTTTAAAGTGTGGAGCACTGTAAACTTGATAGATAAGACCTAAAAAGTTACCTCTAGACGGCAGAAAAATATATGCTTAATATCGTTCAAGATAAATGCACTTCGGGAATTTTCCCGGGCGTAACTTCCAAGGTTACGTGTTTACAGTTCATCAGTCTCAAAACATATGGAATCTGCCCAAAAAAGGGACCAAGCTATGTAGCTCTGGGCTTAATTATGCAACCCTGGCTTGCAAGCCTTGTGGGTGCAACTAAAATATTTGTAACTACGTTAGCCTTCTCATTTAAGCTGACTTAATAATTTTATCAAAAGACGATGAAACATTTTTTATAATTTTTTCAACGTTAGTATAATTCCTGGAAAAGTTTCAACCCCCAAAATTCGCAAAGATGAGTGAAATTCTTTCGGCTATTTCATTTATTAACCCCAAATTATAAAATATGGAGCATTCCAATGGTGAACTTCATGAATAATCATATTATTTTCGAACATAATTAGCATAGTTCGTTGGACTTGCTGAACGAACCGGCGCACTGTACGTACAGGTGTACGTGCATTGTACAGTACAATACAGCATTTGTAATTAGCAGAGCTGATTGAGCTTGCTGAACGAACCGGGCCGGCCGGCCAGCCATGTGCTTCGCTGCTTCGCACGTTGCATGAACGATCGTTCATGACATACCGTACGTACATTGTACAGTATAGTATTGCGTACGAGACAACTATGCCCAAGTCCCGTTATAACATTAAGTATAAGGGTAGCGACCGTTACCAAAAAGTTTCGCCGTTCATAATTCCGAAGAAACTGGTATTTTTAGTAGGTATTAGGTAAAAAGGCATGCGATGTAAGGCAAGTTAAAATTCAACGTTACAATTTTTTACGGAGCATGCAGTAATACATATGGGTAAAAATTTTCACACCATTACGACATAACAGTGCTGGAATTCTTAGCAGACACACGTATATTACGTATGAATTGCAGCAAGGTCACAAGGCACACTATAGTACACTGTATGTGGTACGTTTGTACTCGACACTGCTCTAGGCGTGTGTGATACTGTATCGCTGTAGCCGGAGAAGTGTGTCTTGAACTGCAATAATGCCAGTGATATCCATAGGCTTTTCATCTTACGGTGCTATGTTAGACCGCAAAAATCTCGAAAACTGTAATCAGTGGCATAACAAAAAGTATGCATGTTTGTGATAAGTTTGAATAAATGCGTGATTCGCCCATGCGTACGGACTGCTTGCCAAAACATCGCAAATAATGCAACCGTTTTAACTTGCACGCTACTTCGACGATCATCACTACCGGCGCCATTTTAAATGTAGAAACTTTGGTATTTAAATGGTGGCGCTCTTCCGAAATGTTTATTTTGTTTATATTCCTTGACTTGTTTTTATTTTCGGTTAACCGTTAACCGTTCGGTTAATAAAAACGGTTAAACGGATAGTGAATTAACCGGAAATGCACAGCCCTAGCCTACACCAATAGCTTCTTGCAGGCTTCTATTTACCTGTATAGTAAGTCCTGTACAGTATGAAAAATTTCTTAAATTTCTCCAAGTTGCTTTGCACAATCCATTAAAATGATATGGTAATCATACATTGTATTTTTTTAAAACCTAGATGTCTCCAGGAGGACTTGACTGCTGTAAAATTCAGGAACCTTGTCAAAAAGTTTTTCATAGCATGCTAAGAAGGATCCAAAAATCTTCTGCCCATCCCCAATCTCCCTAACTTCAAGGGGTGCAAGGTGAAAAGTTTTTAATTATTCTGAAGTTGGTTCAAAAGAGAATCACTTTTAGTGAAGACACTTATTCCTCAGTATACTACTATACTATAGCTATGGCTGATGTCTACTACAGTACCTCAAGAACCTGGTCAATAAAGACAGACACTCATCAGTCATCACCCCAAGTGTGTTTTTGGTTGGGGGAAATGAAAATTCTCAATTGGTGACTGCTCTTTGATTGACATCATATTCAAAAGATGCAGCGTAGCTCACATTACACAGCATGCACAGGCAGTGTTCTGATCACACATTAGGGCCTTGTATACTCACCAGGATGTGAACTTTTAGGTTTGTGTCTGCACAATGAAGAGCTTAAGACAATTTTTGGGAGGGGTTATAGTAACTAATAGTTGGGAAAACTGTAACTGTCTGAGATGAGGAGATTTGTCCTTCACATTATCAATACCTATCTTCACAATTAACGACTCAAACCTCCATTCTGGATTTTCCCTACATATTTTTTGTTTCAGGTCAATTGAAATCATCGCAACTACCCAAAGCCAAGAGAAAGGCAACTATCAATTAAGGAGTATCCCACCTCAGTTTGAGAATCATTGTTCACACACACAACTGGGATGCATCTTAAAGCTAAATTATATATCCACAAAAATTAACAAGTGCTAAAACAAATGTAACACACACAACCATACGGCTATGCTTATGAAGAGGGGGAGGGGGAAGGGGCAAAAGTCAGCATAATTATGCAAATGATCAACCCCCTTTTTCATGTAAGTATATACTGTATTTACTGCATTTTAATTCTGCTTACCTGCCCACTTTCACTTTCGGAGTGGAGCCCTTCTGCCTGAAATTTTAAGCATACATGTATGCCCCCCAAAAAGTGAAAACTTTGCCTGAAAATTGCTAATTTTCTGTCCAAACAAGGGACTGCAGCACCCAATCCCTCCCCACCTCACAGGCCTATAGCTGAGCTGCTTACAGTATGTTTTATTCCAAATAATCCCCCTTTAATGTTTTCTAGGGCTTCCTGACTATTGTATTTTGAATTCTACCTGTACTCTGTGTTTAAATGGACTGCTTTAACCACATGAATGTACAGTATAGGTATGTACCATGTACTTACTAATTCAAATGATTTCTGAATTAGTGAGAGCACTAATCTTTTGCAGCAGTTACTTGTGTATGAACACACTATGTGCATAAAACTGTCGCCATTAACTGTACTTTAGAACAACTTTTCCAGTTGTATTTCTGCTTTCGGAAATCAGTTTCAATTACCAAAGAAATGACTATATATTAACAGATCTTTCTCTTTTACAACAGTTTCATTTTGAAGATCCATCCACACACTTCAGTTTTCAAAAACAAAATTTCTGTCAAAAACAAAAACAAAAAAAAACAAACAAAAAAAAAACACAAACACCTCATGAATTACAACTGGATGACACAGCACAATCCACAATACATTACCATAACCTACTGAAGTATGTAAAAACAAAAAAAAAAATTATTGTTTGCAAGGAAGGGACATGGCAAAGAAACTACATGGAGGTCTTATTGTACATGCAAATCTCCTCTAACCCCCAACCCCACCCCCAACCAACACTGAATGCAGGGGTTTGGAAGTGAACAAGTAAAATAAGCTACTACTGTAATTAATACAATACAGTACTTTCTGTATCTGCCAGAGGAAGCCATGTCTATACAGGGGATCTAAAAAGGTCAGGGACAAAGACACTTTTGGCACAGTACCCTACCACTTATTATTACATCATATCCCCCACCCCCATCCTCTTACCAGTAACAATGCCACCTAATCAGGATTGAAGAGGCTAAAAAAAAAATACTTAGCAGAAAAGTAAGAAGGTGCCATCCTACAATTTATTCAGCCTCACCATGCTTAAATGTACATGCCAGTGACTGGTGGGTGATCTTCACCATCCAGGGCTGTGGACTCCAAAATTTGAAACTGAGCTGTTGAGGAATACCCATAGCAAGGCAATGTTTAAGTTTCTATTATCTACTTGATAATGTTCTGCAGGTAATATAAAATTTTACACATTACACCTACATAAAATGCTTTCCCTGCATAAAAACCTGATACTGTCGAACCAAAGGGATCGCAAGAATTTAGACGAAATTTGATACCTCTCTAAATTTCTACCTACTCTGATCGCTTACTTGTAAAGTAACAATTAGCCTTTAACAGAAATATGAGAATGAATGGGTTTTTGTTTGGAAATATATTATTGCGTGAGAGCATATACCCTGGAGTGAGGTTTAGAGTTTAAAGGGCAAAATTAATGCAATCAGCCCAATTTGAATTTTCATCTGGGTATGCATTTAAACTACAGGGCTATTATTCTATTTGTATGTATTTAGACACAGGCTGGATAACTGAGTCTACTTTAATAGTGACAGTGGTTTTACGGATGCAGGATTCTGCGTCCAGGATCCAAGAAATGTTTTAGGGATGCTAAATGTGCCAAAGCAATGCGTCCGCTGGAACCAAGATTTTTTGTGGCTCAAATTACTTAACCTGACACATACAATAACTTCACCACCTTACCCATGCGAATACACCCTACACTGACTTCAATCACGCACGAGTAATAAGACAATTTTCTTTTCACTTTTGAAACAGAGCGATGTAATGACATATTGTTTTCAAACCTTGCTGCTTTCATTTTTGCACAAACAATGTTACGTACTGCTCTGTGCTGTATGCCATAATACGCCATCGATCGCTTCACTGCTTTATTTAGTCAATTTGCACCTTAATACAAAACTACACACAATTGACATTGTCAGTAAATCCCTGGTGTTACCATGCAGTATTAATGAACAATTACAGTGAGATAATCCTCCACTAAAAAGATGAGCCGTACATAAGGTGTGCCTGCCAATTGTAAACAAAAAAACATGGCGGCAATCACCACCTAAATTACTGTGCAGCCGCATGATTTATCAATACAAGCATGCATGCATTATCAAGGCTAAATAAACTTACAGAACAAAGAGGAATAAACAGTCACCAGAACTTTTAGCAGCCAGATATATCCTCGGAAGGAAAACAAGCAGGCACAAAAAATGATCCAATCTTTCCTAAAAACATTCATCATTCGAGTTAAAAAATGGTTAGATTTTGAAAAAAAGAGATTAAAAAGACAGTGTATAAATCTTACAGACTTATTTACGTTTGAAACTCATGCATACAGAGTGTCATTCACGTGTCATTCCTATGCACAAAAGTTAGCAAAAAGAAACGCGTGCATAGCATATAGGCCATAGAGCACATACACAATGTACGTTAGGATATGTTATGGAACTGTGCAATGGCCGTTTCCAATATTCAACTGGCGTATGTAAAATTGCCAGCCTACATTTTTAGAACTACATGCACTGTTTTTTTCCCTAGTAAAAACACTGAGTGACCCCTGGTTGGGAGTTGACTATTGATTCCAATTTCTGTGGAGTCACTGACTCCTGGGGAATACTCAGTAAGTACTGTCAAACATACAAAAGCTCTGTTGCAGGATTTAAAAAGTATTGTTAGAACACTGGTAGCCTCTTTTCATCTTTTGATTTATTCAATTGCTAGTTGACTGTTATTGGAAATTAGCATTCAGCACCTCATCTGTTGTCACATACACTGTAGGCCTACTGGTGTACAGTACTACAACCGTACTGGGAGAAAACTTGGCATCCCAACTGCCCTAGATTGCAGGAAATTACAAACAGAAATTTGTCATTACAGCTCTCCATCTACTATGTGTGAATCACCACGACAATAAGGCATCTAAATGCTATGTTTGCACTCAGGATTTTGCATGTAAAAGTGTTCTGACTCCCCAAATCTTCCACAGGCCATATTAATTGACACAAATGGCCAGTGGGCCACCACTTGAGAACCTAGTCCTTAGGGTAACTACAACAAACCCCTCAATTGACAAAAAAGAAAGCTCAGAATTTTTTTATAATGAAAAAAGCCATGTAACAGTCCAAAATACATGCTGTCAAAATATAAAGCTCAGCCAAGAAGACACTGTACATGTTCCATATTCCAAATTATAAAAAAAAAGAAACATACTAAGAAATACCAAAGAGGGGTGAAGTATACGAAAGTGGGGTGAAGTATCCCCATTTTAAAGTACTCTACAGACTTTAGCAGTAATTATGCTTCAGCAACCTTTCTCATACAGTGCTTAGTCATTTTGCACCTGGTGCATACACCTTCTGATTACATTTGCACTTAGTACAGTACTAGTACTAAAGATTTCACAAATCATTTCAGATTTACATCAGCATCACTCTTCCTTTGTAATGCCCAGCACACAGATTTGAAACTTATGCAGTACTGTTTCTTGGGGGGGGGGGGAGGGGGTGGTGGTGGAGGGGGCTATAGACAACAGACCATCCTACTGTAAGGAAGGTTTTAAGAGAGGGGACACCTCCACTTTGTGTATTTTTTCTTGCAAGGTGGTTAGCATGCAAAATGGTTAGCAGGCCTAGGGCACAGCCCCATGGTCTTTTACAAAGTTTTTCTTAGAAAATCCAATACCCTATATTTTAGGGGGTTAGAGACTCACTGGGGTAGCAAGCCCAGCTTGCCTAGGAAATACCCTGCTGAAATAACAGCATACCTATGCAGAGTATTTCACTAATTTTGACATAAGGGCACTCTCTAAAATTGCAATTTGTTAAATTACATAAACTTTTAATCATTATAAGTTACCTTAAACAAGTCTTAGCACTGTCTACTGAAGCAGTCCTAATGGTTATTTTCAGCTGTAATTACCAAAGTTCTGCTTCTTACATGGATTACAGTAACCAAGCACTTTTCTGCAACATACACAACCATCAGCCCTGCTTGGGCCTAAGCTACTCTAATCAGATTGTCCAGCTCTAAAGGATTTTAGCCTAAACTGCCATCAATCCCCCCTGATTGTCCTAACCAATCAATATCACAGACAGGATTAGGTATTCAGTTTATAAACTTTGGTGTGAACTGTGATTTGTGGGTTTGTTAATGCAGCAAATCTAAGAAGGCTAGGCACAGTGCCCCAGTCTTGCAGAAGAATGCTGAAAGCTGCAGCACATTTCTCAAAATGACTGTTTTTGTTATCACTGGAACTGATCCAAAGGTCACAGATGTATGACCTACTTTTGCAGACTATATTCTGTCTTCATAGGTGTTCTGGGTGACCAGATTTTGAAAAATGAAATACATACATGTCACACCAGCTGAAAGGAAGAGTGTTCAAGGGGTGCACCCAAGGCTAGAACAAATGCTCTGGTTGGGTCCATGCCTGTCCATGGGTCCCTGGTGGAGTTCCAGTGGACAAAGTCCCAAAATGCCCCTGGACTGGTTACATATAAGTTCCATATGAAGTTACTGATGTTCTAACAATTCATATAACATTACCATGTATCGCTCTTCATGTGGCTCTTGTGTTGTTCAACTGAACAGGTGTAGAGCAGGCATGGTACACAAGTCGATGCTACACTTGTACGAATCAGTATTCATGCATACCAGCCACACAAACAGCTGCATACCAGCCACACAAACAGCAATGACTGTATGCACTAATGCACCACATAAACACACAAAGTCGTGTAGTTGGTACATACATTTCCTCGCTCACAACGTGCACATTTCCAGCATGTCTATAGATGAGCGTTAGCATCGGTGAAGGACAAGCCAATACATCAGACAGTATAGAATATAATGTAAAGAACATGGGATGTGTGTGTGTGTGTGTGTGGACCAGCTGTGCATTGTTGTCCAATGGTCAAAAATGAGGTAATTCATCAGGTTACTTACTATATCAAATTCAGGTGCTACCGCAAATTGAGGAATTCCCCAGTTACAATAATTAAGCAGTTGCTGCACATATTTAGACCACATTCTGTAGCTGGATGTGTTGTCAAGTTCACTGAGTAACTATGGTATCTTGTTTCTGCTGTGATCAGTTGGCAGGTGTATGTGTGGGCAGGAAACGTAGTATTGCATGATGAAAAATGACAGGAGGGTGTATGAAGCTGTACACCTGCCAAATGCAGACATATTGCTAATCTTATACCACTCTACATACCATATGGTCACAGAGGGTTTTCCAGATTTTGTAAGGAGCATTTTTTTCTCTTGTGTGCAGTTTTTTTAAATTGCATCTTTTTAGGGCATTACTCTGATTTCTACCATTTGCAACAAAAGGTCAGATAAGATTTCTAGTGCTTTTCCACAGCCTAGTATCAAGCCTCCCAGCTCAAGCCAGATCTTGCACCTGCACGGGTGTGGCACCCTCAACCATTCCAAGTGGCCCTGATGGATAACATGATTTTGCTTTCAAGGAAAGTAGTACCTAAAACCCCAAATTTTCAAATTACCCTAACAATAAAAAACTTTTATAAATTTCCTTAATCTATAACAGTCCCAGATTTTGGCTTCTGAAATCCTTTTGAGCTGACAACTGCATGGTCACCCTTGCTGGGGCTGTAAGTTGCTGGCCCCCATGTTGGACGGATAATCCAGGTACCACCCTTGCATGAAAACATTCCAAACTGATTTCAAGGATATTGGACAAAGGACCAATATACAGAACCACCCTGGAAATTACAGGCTGTTTTTTCACCATCACTAACATATTCCCTGACCAAATTAATTGCATATGCTGTTCTAACTAAAATTCTCAACGTACTGACCATAGGAGACTGGGTTCCAATTTTACCTACAGTTTTGTCCTCGAGCAGATTGTTATGCAGGCAAGACTAAGTAGCCTAGCTTATCATGAAATGCTTGAAACTAGGGTTTCAGCATTCACACTGAGGAGAAGTTGGAGGGGAAATGACCTACAAACCACAGTGCATTCCATGTCAGGCCCACACCGACGTTAGGCCAACAAAAACAATAGAAAACATAGCCTAAGGAAAATGCCAACTCCTTGCCAAAGATCTTCAGATCGGAGTGCATGGAATGCACTCTGGCCTACGAATCTAGGAAATCTGTCCTAGGCTGGGAACTGCCACAATAATTTTTTCCATGGTTGTTGCATAATATACATGCGTAACCTCCTATGTCTACACTAGCCTAATGACATTCTCTGAAACACTGAAATGTGAGGGGTTTGGGGTCAAAGCATGCTCAATTACATTTTCATCAGTACAAGGTAGGGACTAAACTAGTAACCGCTACTGGTCTAAAGAAATAACAATGACAATAGGCTGCCTTAGTTCACTGTATATCAGGGACCGTTTGCCTACTCGTCTTGACAGTAATTAAGTTCTTGTACAACGCAATACAAATTTACAATAAGCCTAAGTAACGTTAGGCCTGGGCTCACTGTAGTCTAGTAATAGTATTATACAGCCTCACCTGTCACAGTTCCACTGTTGGCCTGTGCCGTAGTAGAATGCCAGCTAATGGTACATCTAGGCAAAGGCCTATCGTTGCTTATTAATTCGACCCATTTATTTAGCTGGACTAAGCCTTGTAGAAATTGTCTTGAGGAGCTCGTAATCGTATACTCACCCCTCGAAAATAATCTGAATTCTGATACACCAGTCTCAGTCTCACTGGCCGTTACACTTGAGAAACAAGAAAATTTGGGTACAACAGTCTCTGTCTTCGTCTTCCGAGATTTCTGACAACCAAATAACAGCGCTTTAGAACTTACACAGTTGCCACGGGTTTCGTTTTACGGATTATCCGGCAGGCAGGCAGGTTAGTGTCCTCCGCGTCGTACCGTATGGTGTATCATGTTGTGTACGCGATTGAACTCTTTGAAGAAACTGTACACCAACCGTTCCACATGTTTACACCGTACAAATCTCAACCCGGAAGTTGCTTGATGGCGGCGAAAATAAACTTACGTACGTAGGTTTCTTCTGTGTCGCCACCATATTGCAACTGGGAGCTACCCACGGACTTCTTATATACAATTGAAGTCCGTGGAGCTACCACAGCTCCCTGCATGGTCAAGGCATGCAGTCAGGGGTTGTCCCTGAGTAATTTCCCTCATCAAAGTACTCTAGCATGAATAGCTGTGCTCTGTGGCCCTGTCCCTCTTTAGCGATGGGCTAAAGCCGCTCCGAAAGGGTTGTCCCCTCCTAGGGCGCGAAGTAGCTACAACGTCGTGATAGGATGATGGACTGATGGTCGTCGATCTTTCTCATGATCATCTAAACTGTGGATTCTATTCCCAGGCCCGTAGCCAAGGGACAAGGGATGGCCGTCCCCATGACAAATTTCGTCTCCCACTGGAAATTTTTGAGGACAAAAATTATTGATGCTTTTACATATCTCGCTTCGAAAAATACCTCCAGCATAGGCATAGGAGGCGGGGACTGAGGGTGTAGCCCCTCCAACCAAATTTGTGTGTGTGTGTATATATATATATATATATATATATATATATATATATATATATATATTATAGTTGCATGTGTGTCTCCAGCCCTTCAAAGTTTAACGGGGTCTACGAAGAATTCAGAACCCCGAATTCCTAGTGCCTACATGGAACTCTTCATCCGGGCAGGGGATTGGTGACAGGCGCATAGCCAAGGGGGCAGCCGCCCCTACCCCTTAAGCATATTTCTGGTATTTTTTAATGAGTTATTTTTACAATATTGCTAGTGTTTTTCCTATTTATATGAGGTAAATAGGCCTGGGAAGTGCCACTTCCAGCGATTTGGAAGGCATTTTGGGCCAAAATTTTCTTGCGCTTAGCGCCAACCCATGGTGGCGCGGAGTGCTGAGAGTCTGTCTATGGGCTTCGCCTCCCCCCTCCCCTTGACAAATTCCTGGCTACGCCCCTAGATGGTGAGGGGGGAATCCGCACTATCATTTTGCTTCAGACATGCGAAACGATTTGATGTGTCTGCGTATGTGTCCCTCCAAATCCCGAGCACCTGGCTATATATGTGGACTTGCCGGGCCCTCCCGGCGGACGTGTTTACTCCTGCACCTATACTGCCTGCAATATGTACATTAGGAAAATACATAATTCAACACCTGCTGTGAAGGTTATATCATGGAATTAGCACCTAAGAGGTCATTATCTTTCATGGGTTATCATGGTTTCTACAGTTTTTCCAGCCATTGCTTTGTTTGGGGAGAAAGAAATCCGGATTATCGGTCAGACTTACTTTGTGAAACGATGGAAACATGCAGGTGAACAGGAGAACGGAACCTCCGATCATCTGCTCAGACTTTTGAAAATCTTCAGAAATGGTGTTGGCGTTGACAGGGTTGGAATGGGGTCGCCAAAGCTATCCGAAATCAAATGACAAGGCAAAAAAGAAAAAAATGAGAAAAACAAAAGTAAATTTGAAAGGCCGGTGAGTAGCCAGGATTATATCAAGGGGACGAACTCGGGTTGAAATGACAAAAACAGCTCAGAATGAAGGCACTTGTGGAGTGCAAAACTAGCCCCCACCCCAACGGCGTGGGATCCAGTGGCCCCCCTTAGGGCCCCTGATGGCGTCCAGAGGGAAAGCCTCTGGAAGCTCTGGGGCATTTGCGAAAATGAAGGCGTTAGAATGATGCATTTAGCCTTCTTTAAACTGTTAAATGACATTGCATAGGTACTAAACAGAACACAAAAATCACAATTTGACACTTTAATTATACCTTTACACTTTTCACCTATGGCCTTACTCCGACTTACTGCCGAAGGGGGTTTATAACTTTATAAATTATAATGCAGAAGGATTGACGGTATAGGGGAGGATGGATGATGGTAAGGGTTTCCTAGGGTTTTGGAACAATAATTTCACCAAAGATGTCCTACACGAAGTAAAAATGAAAAAACTTATATCACCCAGGCAGAGTGTGCGCAACGGTTGTATTTTTAAGACATATTTGTAAATATTTTACCACATTTTTAAATAGAAAATTGTTTATCTGTACACCATCTTAGCGATAAGAGTAATAGAAAAATATTAAAAACATGCTCAAAGGGGTGGTCTCTCCTCCCCCTCTCCCCTTCGCTATGCGCCTGCAAAGAGGGAACAAAGAAGGAAACATATGTAGCCTATCCAATCAAATGAAATGAAAAGAGATACGTTCACGCATTTGGCCACCCCAGTCAAAAAACTGTCTACACAAGTAGGAATAGCTTGTTTCCCTAAAAGCCCAGCGATGATCGAAATACGTACCAGAAGGGTGCTCTTATATCTGTAGGAGTTAATTTTATACAAATTACATGAACTTTAACATAGACATCTGCCTGTAAAAATTGCAAATCGAAACAATATGGGATGGCCAGAGTGCATTTACCATATAGCAGCCCAGGTAACATTCCAATATGGGACCCGTATGGGTCCCATATGGACTGACATATGGGGCCCATATGAGTTTGCACCTAAGATTTATAAGGGTCCCATATGGGCCAGCCCATATGACCCATAGAGGATAGTTCTGGGGCCCATGTGGGCAACTGCCACATATGGGCCCCAGAACTATACCATATGGGTAATATGGGCTGGCCCATATGGTCCCCTTATAAATCTTGGGTGCAAACTCATATGGGCCCCATATGGATTCACCCATGTGGGGCCCATGTAGGTTTACTACCTGGGAGAGGTTCTCAAGTGTTGAACTCTTATGCATGCCAGTTGTAGCCAGGACGCCATAAAGCAGCTTGTTTCTTGAATAAACCTTGGGGATCATCGGAACGGCCCAGGGTCCACCACTTGAAAATGAAGACCTCGGCTATCTAGGCTTCCAGTGCTTGCCTTTCCTTGGAGTGCCGATCTTTCTCATTCTTTTTCTCCCTCTCCAAGTTTCATGGGCCTAGCTCAGGGAGTTTCGTCTTGATGAGGGTTGTAGGTGTGGGAGCAGGGAGTCATATCGGGACATTTACCTCAGCAAAAATGTTATTTGGGACAGGCCCGTAGCCAGCTTTTATCCAGGGGGGTTCGTCGACTATCTAAGCGGAGCGCCACCATCAGTTGGCGCGGAGCGTACAAGAAAATTTTCGGCTTTTCAAACCCCCAAGATGGCCGGAAACGGCACTTCCCGAGTGTTTTAAGCAAGAAGAAGTTCAGCCCTCATTTCGAAATTCTCCTTGCTTCTTGGAACACTTGGAAAAATATTGGGGGCTGAACATACCTTCAGCCCCCCCCCCCTTCACTTTTCATTTTTCATCGCCGCCACTAGATAGACACCTATCTTTCCTTCCAACCTAATGCAAATGGAGGAAAAAACACATGATCAACAATACTTAAAATAGCTCTTTTATTGTGATCCAGTCTCATAAAAACTGGAGTGGGTACTGTGATTATATAGATCATTCACAGAGGCACATATCATGGCAAACTTCAACTGGCTTGAGAGTGTTACCCCCTCCCCCCCAAGATTTCATGTCCTGGTGCCGCCACTGAATAGGAGATGTACTTTCCTCAGCTTCTCAGGGTGATATCTTGCAAACAGGTTTACCACCACATTCAGGTCAATGTTCATATCATAATGTACGTGCATCACAGCAAGAGCAGAGAGACGAGGCTCTGTCATGGAAGCCCTCAGGTAGGTACGTAATCTTCGCATCACGCTGAAACTGCGTTCACACTCTGAGCTTGTAACTGGCATGGTTGCTCCGATGCTCATGTACACTTGGATACAGCTGTCTATCACAGAGTTTCAAGCTTCTGACTAATGTCTTTGCGAGGTCCACATGATCGATGCCCATGTTAGAAGTACGCCACATCCTGACCTCACTTTGAAGTAATTCGGAACTGGGCAGATCTTGCTCATAGAACTGAGCCAGCTCTGACACATCTGGGGTAGTACTCAAACTGCACAGAAGTGATGGAACAAGAAACTGGATTTTCTCTACAACACTGGAGAGGCCTAAAAGCTGAAAAGAGAGGGGAAAACAACAAAATGTGATATTCAGTGGATTAGAGAAATAACAAATGAAAGAAATGACTCTCATAGGAGAACAAAATGTCCATAATGATGGAGTTACTGAAAACCGTTTTACAAAACACACTGGTGTCATTTTCAGGATAATGATTATCAATCCGCGCATCATCTTCAAAAGGATTTTGTTAGTCAGAAAACATTCAGATAACGCCTATACAGTGATTCAATTGTCCGGTAAATTTCCAACATATGCACACAATTCAACTAGCACTTACCACTGAACTGTTGCTCCTGGTCAGACTGGATGTGGTCTAAAACCGGGATGGCTACATCCTGACGGTAGTAAGTCTCTGGGTCTGGTGCAGGGGTAGTGTTACGACATAGCGATATCCCACCTGATCTGCGCGGCATACACGGATCCACGACTACTTTAGAAGCCATCCTCATAGAATGTTCATATACGGCTTAACGTTCGCACTGCAAATTCAGCGCGGCGCGGCGCGGCGCCCGGTGTCGTGTGGTCTGTGGACGTCCCTTCGCATCAATGATCCCGTGTTGCCTTCAGCTGAGCGTATGTTTTATGTCAATATTGTACTCCATGGTCCTGGTGGCACCCACTGTCGTTGAAAAGTGATTTAAATATGCATTTTCGTGCATTTTGTGCAAATTTACATTTGCCCTGGAAAACGCCAACACTCCATTAAAAAAATTGGTCTGGGCAGGGGGGGTTCGTACGAACCCTCCGAACCCCCCCCCCGGCTACGGGCCTGTTTGGGGTACATTTTTGGTTCTGACTATGGTAACATGATATACCTCACTAAGACAAAAGAATGATGAGGTGTGCAAAGCAGCCTTCTTAGCACAATCAATGTGCCTATTTTAATTTTTTTATGCACTACCAAGCTATCGGTCCAACACAATTGACTTAAAAAGTTCATTTCGTTTCGTTTGGAGAATCTGGTCGACTATCATGCAACAAACATCCGTTCCCAAAGTTTGTGCTCAAACTAAAATTTATGTTTTTGTCTCAACGTTTTTTACATAGGCAGAATTACGGGGGACACTTGCCCCCTTTTTGCCCACACATTAAAAAATATTAAAAATAATGAAAAAAATGAACAAAAGGAAGCGAGACCATGAACATTATAACGGAAGTTTAATATTATAGTAAATTTGAAGGAAAACATTAATATCAAATACCATAAAAATGCCAGAAAAATTTTCTCGGGGCCCTTTGCGCGCACCCGCAATGAAATTTTATACAGTACAGGAGTTCAAAGGTGAGGAGGCAAGGAGCAGTTGTTATTAAAAAGTTTTTTGTGTGTGTCTTAATAAAAGATTTCTTTCAAAGCTCGGGCTACCCGCCATACTTTTGTGACTTGAAGCCCTGAAATAAGGGTTATTGACAGGGTCAAATATCATTACACAGTCATTATACACGCACCATGATCCTCGCATACACAATTCTACGGAAGCCGAGAACATCGCGGTGGTATGAAATCTGACATGCCAGTTTTCCCACCCCTTTCTTTGGTAAACATGGGAAGGAGAAATCAAGATACGATTTCTCCTCACCATTATCCACCGATAATGGGGAGTGGAGAAAACCAAAGTTAGTGAGGGGGTACTTCAAGAAAGGACCATTACACAGTGTCTATTTTCAAACACCCTTTTCATAAATGGACGCGCCCGCACACGACACGGATCCTCTTTTCAATTAAAGTAACATAGCTAGCTCGTTCGTCTACGATTTCTCCGTACCACGGTGGGATCATCCCACGTTGGTAATAATATAACCAAAGTTACATAGCGTCAATCCGTGTCATGTGCGCTCGCGTCCATTTATTGACACTGTGTAATGGTCCTTTTTCGAAAGTACCCCCTCACTAACTTTGGTTTTCTCCACTCCCCATTATGGGTGGATAATGGTAAGGAGAAATCGTATCTTGATTTCTCCTTCCCATGTTTACCGAAGAAAGGGGTGGGAAAACTGGCATGTCAGATTTCATACCACTGCGATGTTCTCGGCTTCCGTACAATTCAGAAACCTACTCGTATACATAGGGAATCGAAATTCTCAAGAAGTTTTTCGGCGTGATTCGCGTGAGCTCAATATACTGTAAGTGTCTTGGTAGTACCTCTGTCCATTAGTAAAACGTTTGTGGAATTGCTTCGTTATCCCTTCCTGTGAAAATTACTATTTCCCAAACCCTTGGTGCAGCCCCTCCCGCTGTCCTCTTTCCCCACCAACTACCACCATCCTCATTAAATTTGCAATCATCATAAGAAACCTATTTCATTAGTATTTTAAATTACCACTGGGAACACTGGATTACCTCTAAAAATGGTCCACAATGGCCGCAAAAGTCATTCATTGTGAGAAAATTCTCGGGGAGGACTCTCGATCCCCAGCCTCCGGCTTCGCGCCTTCGGCGATTGCCATTATGGGTTCGCCGTCCACACCCTGTACGAAGATGCAGCCTCCTATGAAACTTGCTCTCCTGGTACTTTTACTGCGGACGCCCATGGTCATTCCTCGGGAAGAACTATAGGCATGTTATTGATTTTGAAAAGTATTACCGTATATACCTATAACTCTCCAACTTTGATATTCCTTACAAAATTATTCTTAAACACGTCCTGAACTATCTCATTTTTCACAGTTAAAAATATAACTAAAGACGTCCCTTTTCCCAGACCATCTACAAAATGAAACATAAAAGAAAGAATAGGTGCCTGGGGAGAGTAGGATAATCTTTCATCTATAATGGATAATACTGCATTTAAAAGAGAAAGAAAAACTATAAACTGCAATAAAATGAACACTATTTTCTTCGGCTAGCTTCGCGCTAATCCGTTTTAAATTGCTTCGTGATTGCTTCCTGTAGATCACCTTGCGTGTTCCATAGCTTTGTACAAGCTCTTCCATTGAAATTGTTTCTGCCCACAAGTCAAATCACCTTCATCATAAAAAATGACCTTTTATTCTGAGTAAGGCTCTTATTAAAATGGTCAAAATGTAATTTTTGTGATCTGTTTAACATCCAATGAGTTTTAACACAGCCAAATGCTTCATTCTGATGGTTTTACTTCTTTAAATACTTCAGGTTTTCAGGGGGCGTTACCCCATGGACTCCACCAGGAGCCCTACTGTAGTACTCTGGACCCCACACCTTCAAGGGAGCCCTTTGTGCTCCCACAGTGTCTTCGGCGCCATTCGCAGGTCCACCCGGGTTTGCCCCTCCCCTACCCCCACTTTTAGACATGAAATCCTGCCCCTGGTTGTAAATGAGAAAACTACACGTATCGCTCCCGATAATTCTTAGTGAACACTGCGCATTAATCATGGCGTCAAACGATTGCAATGAAAATCGATCATTCTTTGTGTGTTAAAGGGCATATATGACCCTCCAGTCATTAGTATGAATCATCAATAATGTGCCCATAAAAGTGATTCTTCTCAGGCATACTGGGAAGATATTAAAATAAAGAAAGTGTCACCCACGGATCCCCATTTTACTAAATCCAAATAACTTCCAAGCAAATGCAAGTCAGTACCTGGACAGCGAATAAAAGGGTTTAGCAAAATGGCTACAATAGCATACCTTTTTCCTTCTTTTCACCTGCGTGTGTTGTGTCCAGCAACGCTCCTTCCACTATTTACTGATTTCGCCTCCCTGTCCTCGTGTGACGAATGAATCGCATTATAAACTGTTTAAAGGACTGGTTTAATTAAAAACAGAACATGTGGAAGAGAAACTTATCCCAGAGCTGTAAAGCCCGAGTCTGGTCTCGGACTCTGTTCCGGCTCCGAGTCTGTTTTTCGTGGGACTCGGAATTAGCCTGGGATGCCGATTCAACAAATTCTTTTTGCATTACTTGTCCATCGGGCTAGCTGTGTTCTCTAAATCTACTTGTCCGTATGAATATACTTGTAAGGTCTAATCTGTTTAACATAGCATTTGGACGGGCGTTTGTGGGAAAGACTTCTCAAGGGTTCTATAATATTGAGCAGTGCACCTGCCTGAGCAGGCCCGTAGCCAGGCGGAGGCACGACCCCAGGCTGGGTCATGGGAGCTGTGCCCCCCGTGCTGACTACTCTTCCCCTCCCCCATTCGGAAAATCTATCGAAACAAATTTTTAATACCGCATGAAAAGTGGTGCTGATACGGGGTAGTGGTGGCATACCACCAAGCGATTATGAAAGCAAGTGACTACACTACACTACACTACACTACACTTTTACGTGCAAACATATTGAAGGATACGCATCATTTAAAACGATGTACGAAATGTAGCCGTCATTGACTAAGAAAATGCAACTTGGGCCAAGTAATAATTACCAATATGTTCCTGGTCGTATGGCACCCTACATCATTGATTTCGTTCTTGGAATTGAAATTAACTTCAGTCGGTAAAAATGTTAATGGGTCCATATCGTATTATACCGTTTAAGACACGCACTTCTGTGTAAAGCTCCCTAAACCAGATCTACGAAACCTTTTAAAAGTTACAGTTCGAAAGTAAACGAAATTCAATCCAACCTGAAAAAAATTGTAAAAATTCTTCTTATATATATAAAACCATATATTGGACTATCATTTGTATTAAAGAAGCCATTTCATTGCAATGAATTGAAGAACTTGAGTCCTACGATAAAGCAATTGGGGTTTTTGTTCGTATGGAGCTAGTGGCTAAAATGACGTCACACTACGGTACTCTATTGAAGAATGGGCGGTGTTCACTAGTTTGTGTGTTTTCATTTTGTTTTGCATGTACGGTAGCTCTTGCTTCATATCTGTTCATCTGTATTTGTGTATTGTATTGTATTTATCAATAGGACCACACTGGAACTAAGTGCAATCACTTCATGTGTTATTCCTAGGTGATGTTTTATATTATGTTTGTACCGCATACATGTATAGATTTTTGCCGAATAACTTCAATCAATCAATCAATCAAGACATATTGAAAATGCTAATTAACCTTAAGCCGTTCTTTTGAGGGTCCAAGAAAGTGAGGTAGAATTGCCCAATTTTCAAAAATGCATCATTTGCAACAATTGTTTGTCTTCGATCAAGGAAAGGCGAAGGAAGGGATGGGGTGGAGGGCTGAGAAACTGTTGGGGACTGAGACGGCATCATTTCGTCTGTAAGTCTTCTGTTCTTAATTGCGTACGTGCGCGAATCCCCGGGTCCAATGCAGTGCCTGGTATAGTGAGATTGTTTTGGTAACATGAGATTCGATTCCTCGAATGTCTTCAAATTATCACGTTCATAGATCTGGCTTTGATAATGTCTTTACTAAAACACTAAGTATCTAATTACTCAATTTAGATTTTGCTGCTGGTTAGTGAAAGCTGCATACGCCACGCTCGAGTTTAAAGAGTCGGAGTGCCGCTGAATTATCAAGTTACCATCTCACAGATTATCGCTGTACTATAGCTTCGAAATGATTCCTTCAGTTACTCACGTCCTCAAATGTCACAAGAATTTTTTAAGCTCGTCGTTAACTAGATGAAACGAGAAAGGCTACATCTTTCTTTCTTTGGGAATGGATTTCTTTCCCCCTTCCCCCATCCCGTTCGCTGATTCGTATATACTCCGTGCTTGATGTACTATTGAGCAGCAAGTGGTATTTTTCCCCGGTGGAGTGGCAATTGGTTTTCAATAGTAACTACATTTCAAGTGTTGTATGTCGGTGTGAGATACGACTATGTATTTCTTGCATTACCAGGGAAGTGGAAGCAGGGAAATACTACACCCACTAAAAGCATCACGGGAGCTGTTGTCGTCAAATAGCAGCTTATTGGTTGGAGTAGCAACTTCTTAGTGGAAAAGGGAACTTCTATTTGTGTTCACGGGAGAAACCTGCAAATGGGGATGTAAAGTGAGTTCTCTGTTACATCATGTGGGACTCGATTGCTAGTCGGCAACTCCTTGCTTTCATCTGGCTGACTGGCTTCACCTGGCTTCATCTGGTCAAAGTGCTCAAAGACTTGTTATTTAGCAACCAGCATGGTTCAAAGCACAGCAAAATCAGCTAATCAACTGGTCCGCACGAGGGTGCTACAGTCCGACTTCATCGGCTGTGCAACCGATTTGATGGCAAGCCAAATGGATGGAAAGCCGGAGTACTCGGAGAAAATCCGACGTTTATCGAGCGGGAGTCGAACCCACGCACTTGTGAAACACATTGGTGCACACACCAGCCTTTCACAGGCAGTTGGCGCTATATTCTTATCTTTTCATAGTGTTAGGCTTGTGTTCCTATTCGATAAAAGAGTTACGCTGAAATCCGGATTGGGCCTACATAGCCGGTCACACGTCTCACCCTTTCCACCGAGATACCAGAGTTTGTTTGCATAGCCTGGAATGAGAAAACAAAGTACGAAGTTGTTCCTCGCGTCTCTCCTAATCAGTTATCCACTGAATATGGCGGTACCTCCCTTTTAAAAAGTCAAGTTACATCACTAAGCGTCCGAAACAGTGCACCGTCAGCAAAGCGCTTGGAGTCGCGTGTTTTTCCAAGTTCAATAATTGACCAATCTCTTTGAACAATGAATCTTTACATCGCCGTAGCTTATTTTGAATTATCTATCATTTAATATTTGTAAATTGTGGTTTTGATCTCCATATTTCTCTTGAACCAATGCCAAACATGCTAGGAAGGTAACGTTAAGTCAACCTTTCCCATTCTAGCAACGTAAATATTGTCTAAGTACATCTAAAATTTGTCCTCGGTAAGGACCAAGGGGACTGTCTCTCTGTCACTGATACCCCTAGTAGTGTAAGATCAGTAACTTACAAGGGTTACGGAGGGGCCCACGAAATCGTCATGTTTTCGTTTCAATTTAGACTTTTTTCGATCCAACAAAAATATTAAAATATTTACAATAAGGAGTAACAAAATACGATACCAAACGTGAAACGTATATAGACAAAGGGTTAGTTCATACAAAATCTAGAACTTCTAAAGTCTGCAACAAGCCATCTAATTTTCCGTTTGAATAAATTGTGCAGCTCAATATATGGCAAAGAAATTCTTTAACAACTGTATTCTGTACTTCGACAACATAATTATTAGCATGGCATTTCAAAGCTTTCTGCTTGACTGCGCATATAGACTCATTAGCAAGGGCATGCAAGGGGTGAGTCATTACAAGGCAGTCCGGCGTCCCAAGTTTATTTTTAAAAATCTGCTAAATCTTACAAATCTACTCTTATTTCTTCCATTATGTTTCTGTATAAGAAACATTAAATATTAAAGGTAAACCAACTTGGAGTTATTCTGCATGAATTTGACAAATAACTAACAAAAATGTTATTTGATTTATAGGAGCCATTCCCGAATTAGTATGACGGGTACACTAATTCAAGTTGGGGTGCATTCTCCCTTTAAGTACTTGGTTTTTGGTGTACGTTCACCAGCATCAGATCTCTGTATATTTACGCAAATTCGATTTTGACAATAGGCTAAGCCTTCGTGCCTGTTATGCATCCAACATTTTCTCTCGTGGCTATCGCCTCCAACCGATGCCCCACGAATCCCTGGATGTACCGAGCTAAACGTTTAACTCTTTTTGCCATCCCGCAAGCTGCACCTGCTAAGCGACTGCAGAGAAGTATACAAACGGTTTGCGTTCTTACAGATAAACTCACTTGATGATTGCAAGCAGAGCATTGCAGGCTAATGGCAACTCCCTGCTCCAATAGACGAATAATTCAATGAAACCAACCGAAGCTGGTTGGTACATATCTATGGCCGAATTAGTGTATGGGCTCTTGTCATAGAAGAACTACCTCGGAACTTCCATGCTCTTATGTACTTGACTGATTCACTTTGCATTTTGATAACTTAGCCCAGTAGGCCTAGGGATATTCGGATCGTGGATGTTTTTCTGTGGCTGAATAGGTTTTGCTCGAGAAAAACCCTCTCCGCCAGATAAAATTGCTTCAAAAATCTGCCTAAGAAATGAGTTTTCCCGAACTCTGGTAGGGGGCTGCGGCCCAGCCCCTTCCTTGGCTGTTACCCCTATGGTGTTACCCTACAATATAGACAAAAATAAGTGGTTTCTGGGGGAGAATTTGGTGCAAAATGTGACTAAATGGGAGTAGAAATTAAGTGATAACTATGACAATTTCTCATAACCTCAATGTACTACACTGTAAGTTGATATGGGACTTGTTCATCATCAAATATCCGTGGTATATGAAACGGTAGAGTGGTCTATTCCAGCTGTTGTTCCGTGCCAGTATATTTCACATGTGCGTGGGTTCAAATCCCGCTCAATGTACGTGTGGGTTTTTCTCCAGGTACTTCGGCTTTCCTCAAACTTTGGCAATTGGCTTGCCATGAAAATCGGTTTCCCGGCCGAAGAAGTCCGGTTGCTCATTCGTATAAAGGGACTTCAGCACACCGCAGAGCCATATATAGCTGTGGCTCTGGCACACCGGACTGAAGCGCGCCCTCGGCCAACTTTGCTGTTTGCTTTGGCAGGTTCACCAAGAAATTGATGGCGCTATTGACGTATTCAGTCTAGAGTTCCTATATAGGAACTCTAATTCAGTCCAGAGCCATATAGAGTTACATATGCTACTATTGATTAACAATGACCGCTGTTGCGAAGTCCTGTGGTACGATACCGCAGCTCCCTGATTAAATTAAACATTCACATAACTCATGGTGTTTCTCAATACAATTAGGTGAACTTCAAGTGCTGTGACCATTGATTGCCCTTACACTACTCTGCATAAAGTTTGGACTTTCATATTTGTTTATACTTCAATCAAACAATTGGATTGCCAATTACGAGTACCAACAATTAATTAAAGTACATGGCGCCCTCCTAATTAATAATGTACAAACAAAAGGTGCTTATATTCCGGTTTTAATATGTAAGTAACCGCATAACCCAGAAAACCTCACCGTTCTTCTTCACAAGTTGCTTTTGGGAGAAAAGTCGACAAGGATATATCTACCAGCTCTCTTATCTTTCCGGAAACACCCCTTTTGAAATCTCACCCTAGCGATTTACCAGGAAGGACAAGTTTCCGAGTAGAAGTTGCCAAAAACTGAAGCCTTTCAAGGAAACACATCTTGCCTTATCTCGTTAGAGTTATCCTGTAAGTTTCAATATTCTAGGTTGGGGTGGATGTCCTTTAAAAGTGAGATAGTGTTTTATCCGATAAAACCCCAGCGTAATTTGCTAAATGATAAATAGTAAAGATGACTGACGACCACTGACACGCTTTGGAATTACATGGTCCCCACTAACAGACTAATTGGTCAATGATCTCTCCTCAGAAAGGAAGAGTTCACCCTTGTAAGTTAACTTCTAAAATCTAGCCTCTCCTTCAATTTGAAAAGGAAAAATCTAAAAACACCTGTCTAGTACACTTCCCAGAGAAAGATGCAGAACCCTGTGTTGAGTTCAAGACCATATCCACACACGACTGTGTATGAACTATCTGTTATGCACTGCGTACACCACTGACTGCATTTCTGACCAAGCTGTTGCATGAATAAGTGTCAAAGTATGGTCACGAATTGTAAATAGAGATATGGGGATATCCCGAGAAATGTTTTGGGTGACGCAACAGTTGCTACGAATTATAGGTGGGATTCGAAAGAAGATTCACAACGCAGTTCATACGTTGATTCAGGGAGCTGATATTTAAACAGATCCCTAGTTGATTTAGTGTTCTGCATTTAGATGGCGCATCACCACCGAAAGACATGTACCTACGCATATCGTGTACATGAACTAAAGATCGACTGTGCAATTCGCGGAGGACACCGACACTTTTTTTTAGCACGTGGGCCCTATGTACTGCATGGGCCCACTCAGGAAGAGAAGCGTAAGTTGGGCTCTGAGTCAGGAAACCCCAGTCGTAGAAGGAGGACTAAAGGTGGCGCACATATTATTAGATAAAATCTTCGGTGCCCTTAACAACTGTTAAGAGAGAATAAGACACGTAAATATGTTACGTGAATTTTGTTCCGACGAAAATTTATTAACACAAGGAACATTTAGGGCTGAATTGTTGGGAACCGATGTTATTTTATCTCGTTTCATGTTTCAGAGGTTCTGTTGGAGGAGCAACTTCTTAAAAGATCATCAGGCTAGGTTGTTATACTCGCATGAAGGGAGTAAGTGTGTGATTTCCAAGGAGGTCTACCCAATATTCATAAGGTTTTTTATTCATAAGGGTCAATGTTCATAAGGTTCTTTAGTCATAAGGGTAGTTATTCATAATCGTAAAAAAGGTTCGTTGTTCATAAGGTTCGTTATTCATAATAGAAAAAGGGTTCGTTATTCATAATAGGAAAAAGGTTCGATATTCATAATAGGAAAAAGGGTTCGATATTCATAACAGGAAAAAAAGGTTCGATATTCATAACTGGAAGAAATGTTCGATATTCAAAGTAGGATAAAGGGTTCAATATTTTTAGTATGGGAAAAGGTGTTTTTCCAGCTTTAAAGGCTTCCTCTATCTCGTGGAAGGTCGCACACCCTTAAAACTCGCAGAGATGATAGGCCAGTGTGATGTCTACATCATGTTGACTGCGTTTTTATATGGTCTATTTAGATTGGCTGTAATTGGCCTTTCAAAGAGACTGAGCCGAAATTTTTTGGGATTATGAATAGTGAACCTTATTCTCCATTATGAACGACGAACCCTTTTCCGATTATGAATAGCAAACCCTTTTTTCAATTATGAATAGCGAATCCTTTTTTATTATGAATAATGAACCCTTTTGTTGATTATGAACATTGAATCTTGTTTTCTGTTATGAACAACGAACCTTATTCTCGATTAAGAATAGCGAACCTTGTGAATAATGAACCTTTTTATCATTTATTTTTATGAATAACGAACCTTACTAACAATGAACCTTACGAATAACGACCCTTATGAACAATGAACCTTATGAATAAAAAAAACCTTATGAATATCGGGCTGTCCCCTTTCCAAGTACCTCTGACTCACGTCAATGATCACTGTATCGAAATTTTGAAGAATCATACACAGCTAATTATGTGAAGTTTTGATTAAGTCGATTGGAACGTTTAATTAAGTCGATTGGAACATTTAAGTGCACAGCGCCATCTATCGAAACATACTTTAAAAATGGGCTAACTAGGACACCACGTGATCATATTATGGAGCCCTTGGAGGAAAACTCGTGCCTTTTGTCGCCATATTAGATCAACTTCCTCCGCAGGCATTCCTCCCGCAAAGATAAAACTGTGATACCGGAAATCTTTCATTTGTGAAGCCTGGTTAGTCACCAGCCATTGTGACATTTGGAAGCAGCTGGTGATTTTAGGGATTCATCCTTGCTATCAGTCGAACTGTTCTGCTTATAACATGAAGCACTTTACCGGGCTTTGACAGGCCGGATATCCCTAATACGCCTTGATGTGAACATGCTGATTACAATACTGCGTTTTTCCGCACCCATCTGCGCCAAGAAGCAGACCAATATGAAGTTTACTTGAGTAGCTTTGTTAACAGCGTTGAATCTACTGCGGGGGGGGGGGGGGGTGCGTTTTTTTATAGTGTGCGGGTGGGAAAGTTAAACTTATATCGTAGAGGCGTTGAGAGGCCTACATCGTCATCCCAGACAGTTCTAATTCTCCCAACTAAGTTTTACTTAGCTTTTCCTCCAATTTAAACAGTATCAGACTCAGTCTCTTGGACTGTTCCGCAGTGTCAAGGTCTGTAGTTTAAAATATTGCCATATTCTGTTGAGTATACCCGCCTGTTGTGCAATGGAGGTCACATACATTTCAGGCTGAACTGCACAAGTCGTCATTCATCAATCAGAGTGAGTGGCTAATATCAAAAAGCATCGTTTGAATTCATGTCATTCAAAGTGCAGTCACCAATTGCGAATGTAGTCACCCCGGGTTTCTAAATGTATCTGGCAGTCGGTGTTAGAGGTCTCAACACTAGGTCTGGCCTATTGCCTCGGTCTTGGCCTCGGGTGTAATGCCTTGGCCTCGTACCTCTGCCCTAGAATATTTTAGCCGAGTCCTTTCGAGGGGTAACAATTTCCCAAAGAATAGTTTTCCTGCTTTAAATTAAATGTTTAAGAGTAACTCCCACATATAGTCTTTCAGGCGTTGTATTGAATTGATTTACAGCAGGGGTTTCACCAGAGCACCAGAGGGTCCTAATTAGAAAGAGAACATGTTGGCCACAGCCAATGCCCGACGGGGAGGTCCTGTCCAACGCTGGGGAAGATGAGAACTCATCGAGGAGCCAAGTACTGAAATATCATAACGCTAGCATAATATCATAACTGGCAAATCTTGTATCGTATACCGTACTTGCAGACTGTTTTCTTACAATCGCTCACAGTATTGTAAATTCAACAGGGCTTCCGGGATCGTCATCCGGAACCTCATCACGGGATTTAGGAGAGCCCCAGCCAGGACCAAACAAGGCATGTATGGCGCTTCGCTCACCCATGATGCCTTCGACCAGGGAGTTGCAAACAGATGTGCAACTCCCCGCTTCTACGCCGTTAGGCCGTTCCAAAATTTTCATCGTATTTCAAATTGATTGCACTCTTGGTTGAAATAACAAATTTTCTCCCATGAGCTAGCAATCTCATTCATATAGCCTAAGACGTAGTTCATGTTTGTCAGTGTTTTATAATGCGAGTTCCTCCTTTCAGTGCTTCGGAATTCCATTTTTTCTTCCATACTGGCTTCTGACATATCGCAGAGGAAGAAGTTTAGTGAACAATTTGTGCTTTGGGGCCATTTCGTGTAATATCGTTACGGCAGGAGTGTAACGCCAAACTTTTCACATCTGCAGTCACGTGTAGCTCTGAGGTTGGCATTGATATAGTAAAAATTCTGCAGTCGGCGTCCCAACGCAAGTATGTCTTCTAAACGTTATTTTCTTTCCCAACGCTATATGGGCTACGGTATATAGGCTATATATACAAACTCTTATGATTAGGCTAGGGCTTTAGCATTCTTATATACGTTAGGCGTTAGGTTGGCCTCTGAGGTTTGAGAACTCTGCGACCCCTACTGCTCTAGAATCTACCCTTTTGGCTACCTTACTGGTGACTGGGATGGAATTCATTGAATCAGGGAGTCCATAGTCTTAACACCTTAGTCACTGAATCCAATAGCTCCGTTCTTTCCGGGGAGACAGTCTTGCTGTGGAAAACAATGACATTTTTAAAAGGTACTATAAAGTTTGAAAATAGTTGTGAAAAACTTTGAAATGATGTTTTATGGGTTGAAAAAGAAGACGCATTGTATTTCTGTTCTATTCCTATCTTCATAGCTTTTGCTGGTCACTTAGCCCAAGACATGTTAAACATCCTTCAGTATTTAGAATGACTGTTTGTACAACAAATTCAACAATTTTGATGTATACACTTGAACTGCACAGTGTCTTTGTATTTCTTTGTTTTCCAAATATCTTAGCTTTTCAAGTTGTTGGAAAAGTGTGATCGATGTTTTATTGTTTACTAGTGATAAGATTGTCTTGGTCCATTTCTCACAATTTATGTAAGAAAGGGGACATTTTTAAATGTGATTTAAGTATTTTAACTTTTAAGGGAAACAAAAGCAGAAGTACAAGAATAACATTACAAGATAATGCTCTTTAACCGTTTTGAATGAATTGAGTAAATTTCACTGTTCTTTACATCTCAACACAGACATAAATACTGAAGACTGGGGTTGAATCAAGTTTAAATTTTCTTTCTGTAAAATATGCCATAACAAAAATGTTATTTTATGGTAGCTCCTTTACAGAGCAGAACTTCTTCGGGAGAAATGTTTGGTTTTCGCCCTTCGGCTCTTCGCCAAACTGTGTCGAGTGGACTTTGGAAAAAGTATTTTACGGTAGGGCCTAAATTGCTCTTGGCTACAACTTTGGGATTCTACTCTTTAAGTCCTCTTTAAACTCGAATCCTGTAGCCTGAGAAGCTGGGCGCACAGTCTTTCCTCAAATCATTTTATCACTAAATATGTAGTTGGTTTGTAAAAACCAGAAAGTGTGCTTAAAATACACCTTCTGCTTCCCTGTCTAAGCTCGCATTGAAAAGAACCTTGGAGTTCTATCCCACGTTTTTGATCACAATGTTTTTCAAAGCTTTGCTTAAACTTACTGGTTCCGGACAATTCCCTCCCAGGGCATTTCCATATTTTTGTTGGGGGGAGTTTCCTGAGGGGTAGGCTAATTATCATGGATGAGGATTGTCCGGGTCGCAAATTGCCCGTCGGGTGTGAATTGTCGGGGGGGGGGTTGTCCGGTCACTACTCGTACTACCTACATTCGAAAACATAGACAAAATTCATATCTTAAAGGTGCACTTAAAACCTGCCGTTAATTTTAATCAAGATAACGATATACAAACCTAATTAAAGACACTATATTATAGTACTGCAATTTGTTTTTATTCGTGAGATTTGTGTCAAATTTCCTTCCCTCCCAGGACAATTCCAATTTTTTTTGGGGGGGGGGAGGCAAGTTGTCAGAGGGTAGGCTAACTATCATGGATGGAAATTTTCCGGGTGGAAATTGTCGGGTGGGGGGGACTGTCCTTGGGGCAATTATGCAGGGAGAAATTCTCCGGTGGAAGTTGTCTTGTGGGGGAGGGGTTGTCTGGTCACGACGCGAAAAACTCATTCAAGATCATTCTGAGAAAACTTCATATATTAAAGGCGCAGAATTTAATCAAGATAACGACACGCGAACATAATTCAAAACACACCATTATCGTATTTGTTTTTATTCGTAAAATTTGTGTCAAATTTCCTTTCTTTTTTGGCACATCGATCACGCAATGAAGGCGACGATATAACTACAGGAACAGAGGAGGGATTTCCCCTTTATTTTACGCCCGTTCCCTTCATTCTGTGGATTTTTCTATCGACAGCACTAATGTACTATATAGCTACAGGCATACAAAATTACAAATGGCTTTTCCCGCTCAGAAGCCTGCATGAGCAGATGGGGGTCTGATGCAACGTCTTTTAGCCACACAATTTCAAGATGGGTCTTAGTGTTGATAGTAGTTTCTCCCAACCCCTGAGTAGCAGGGTTGCCCTGCCTGACGTGGGTATGGGGCATGACGTCACAAGAGAGAGGTCCAGCGTGTTAAGATAGGCCTATGTCGTGCTCAGTATTATACTTGGATGTGCGACTATCAATGTAAAATGCAAGTCTGCATGATGGCCACGTATTCCTTATAAAGCATAAAGGCCTACAACAACCTAAATGATGTGGAAAAACTTACTTTGCATAACAATAACAGTGATGTTAAACACTTTGCGGTTACAACTCTTAAAGGCTCTCTAATCTCACGCCAGACTGAAAAAATTCTCCCTACTTAAGTTTACTACTCCTCTAAACCACAGGACTGTCTATTACACCTCCAAGACAGAGCCACAGTACTTCGTAGTGAGTTTAAACTGCTTGAGGCAATATTGTCACAGAAGTGTGAGGTTAATTGGGACAGGGAGCTGTCTTCCAACTCCCTGATTGGGACCACAAGTGACTGTACAAGTCATTATTGACCAACCAGAGTGGAGATACATTGTTTGAATGAATGTCAATCAAAGTGTAGTTATCAACTGTATTTAGAACTCTAGGGCTATTCCTAAATGTGTTTGGGCAGGGAGTTCCTAGCAACCCTCTGGCAGGGGGCATATCACCTTTTAAGGTATAGGCCGATAACTATTAGCTCAGTTTTCACATGCCCTGTTTCAAATTGATCCACAAGAATACATGATACAATATTTCATTGAAAAATCCGCACCGGGGCTCGAACCCTTATAGGCTACTTACGCCACTGGCTAAACCAGGGAGTTGGTATTTGACTAAACCAGTGGTTCTCAAACTTTTTTAGACTACTGTCCGCCCTTTAAACCATCTTGAACTGTCCTTATCCCCCACCCCACCCCCTCTCCTCGTCCTACCGTTCACAGTCGGATGCTCAAGTAAGCAATCGGATTGTTTGAAGATATGTATATAGGAATTAAAAACATAGCTGTTACAAAATTAAAACTTAGCTGTTACAAGAAATGTCTCTGCTACTGTAATATAATCCAAACACAGAAGAAATTGGTCCAAGGGGCAGACTTATTGAAATTCTAATGTCATTTATGGATAACTTGGGTTCACAAAATTTATTTTTTCTATCCCCAGACCCCCTGGATGCCTTATTGTGCCCTAAATCACTGCAGTCACAGTGATGTGTCATAAACGCCAGGGACCCCCCCAAATCAGTCTCAACGCCCCCTATTCCCCATGAACTCCGTAGCGCCCACCTTAGACTTCCCAACGCCTCCTGGGGGCGGTAGGGACCACTTTGAGAAACACTGGACTAAACTAATGAAGAGATGAAGATAACGAACGAAGAGGAGATAACGGGGATGTCTGGTTTAGAATTAAGAGCAAATACGTGAGATATTGTTGCGTACATATGTAGTACGTCATTGATAAATGTCGCCATGGAATACACAAGTGTCTCTAGCCCTGACGGATTATACAGACATAAGGTCGTGGGGGACTTTTACGTTCTTCTTCATCAGGGTCCTCCAGACTTTTCAAAGAAAAAATATTAATCAATGCAATACATTCACAAAATTCCCAAGTTGTTTATGTAGTATCTTAAGTGGTAAAAAATGTAAATTATGAGGCCCCTTCTTCATGGTCCCGAAATGAGCATCCGTCTGTCCAGCCCTTAATACCGTCCTCTACATATAGGCTATAATTGTGTATTACAAACTGTTAGTCGTTCAGAATAAAATTTGACATCGAAATCTATCATTACAGGCTAAGGTTTCTGAATGAGCTATAATAATCGTGCGGGGGGGGGGGGGCGATATGACTTCACTGTAGGATAGAACAAGCAACTTGTTACAGGGTTAACGTTGCATATATTAAAACACCAAAAATCTCGCCTTGGACGGGAAAAAGTTTTTCTTCCTTTCACTTAGGCTTCTACCTCGTCCAATTTAAAAAAATACCTGTCTAGTGCTACTTGCAGACAAATCTACAGTAGTCTGCACTGGATTCATATTGCTCAAGGCCATACTCATACACTACTCTGTATCAGTGCCGGATTAACCCCATGGCAGAACCGGCATATGCTGGGGGCCCCGCGCTTTTGGGGCCCCCAAAGTGTGTGTGCACTTTTGCCATGCCTTAACACTATCTGGCAAATGATGTATAATAACTGTCATGTATCACTGTACAATGTGTAAAAGCAACTATTAGTTATTAGCGGTTAAAAGCAAAAATTTAATCTGTTGAGTGTTATTAAGTTTGTGTAAGCGGGTGGGCAAGGGGGAAGGAGGTTAAACTTGTAAAAGGGGCCCGCTATAGAATGTGCCGGGGGCCCCACACAACGCTAATCCGGCCCTGCTCTGTATGAGCTGTCTGCTATATCACTACCATCTGCAACAGTGGCGTAGCTACGGGGCCAGGGGGCACTGCCCCCTAAAATTATTTTGTAACACATTCTTGCACCCCAAATAATTTCAAGCGATGCGTTTAAAAGAAAAATACGGGAAGAGTTTTCCATGACAGACGAAAATACAAAATCTACATTATATACAAACTTTGATAAATATGGTAAGCTTGGCAATAAATTAATTCGGCCAGTTGGCAGTTACAATCTTAACTGAAAACAATCACAAGAAATAATGGCAATCTGGTCAGGGAGTTGTTATCTGGAAGTAGATACATCGCTTTGAAGTGAAGTTTACACCGCCAAGGTCACACAGTAATCTGTCTCTTGTATCCTTCTTGGCATTTCTATAGGGCTTACACTGGATTACGTAATTCAGACAAAGGGGATCTGTCGTCTGCTATACATCAACAGTAAAACTGGGGGTTTGTCGCTACTGCCATAGCATTGCCAGTCGCTGGAAAATTAAAAATTATTGCATCTTTGGACGCTCGGTGACGCGGATCAGAGTATACCAGAAAGGGTTTATGTAAAAATCTGAATCTGATTGTGTACCTGGTTATTTCAGGAAGATTCCGGAAACCTTCCAAATTGTTGCGACAAAATTTAGACTTCTGCCTCTGTAGCTCATTTGCATAACGTTCTTTCTTTAGGAAGGGGCAGACCTCATTGGTTTATTTCAATAAAACAGTCGTTTCGAGTTTTGTAGCACCTGCCCCTAAATTGGTGGCGGCGTAAACCTACTCATCAAAGCATTGTCCTGAGTAAGCCAATTGTGGTAGGATTACTAGACCTGAATGATGTTGCTAACGTATCGATGTCACATTGAAACGAACGAATAAAAGAAAGAATTCCCCATCAACGGAATAAGTAGCTTATCATTAATAATCTCCTCGGTATTTAGTGGATCGTAGCGTATTAGCATAAATTAAACTTTCCGTTAAACCTCCTTCCGACTAACAACTCCCTGATCTGGTCTACTTTGTCAAAGCATAGCTTAACCGCATGCATGCAGTATCAACATATAAAGTCCCACATTGTACATGCTGCTGCATGCTGCACTAGGCTTCAGTACAGTAAGTGCATAAAAAGCTTATTTTGGTTGCCCCCCTTGAGAAAAGTCGAAAAACAGAAGACACCAGACACTCGAAATATTAAAATAATCCATAAAAGTTCAATAAAACTCGAGCAGAGAAAATGGATTATCAAATCTTCAGGCAAACTTGGTGATAAAACTGGTGTAACGTTAAGAAGATAAAAGTGTAAAAATGTACGTTTCGGAAAGGTATAAGGCTTTCCTTGATCACGTACTAGAGCATATATATATATATATATATATATATATATATATATATATATATATATATATATATATATATATATATATATATATATATATATATATATATATATATATATATATATATATATATGGTATATAATATAGGCTACATATATAGGCTATATATACATATATAAATAAATATTTATATAGGGATAGTACTTCATATGTTTGGGGTCCTTTAAGTCGTACCATTGTTCATCGTTTTCTGTTTTGAACATAGTTATTTGGAGTTATTTGGAGTTATTTACACACTCAAATCATTTGGGCCACGACGGAGGTAGGGCCTAACTGAACCAACATTTTGGGTCAAATTTTAATCCAACTTGGGTAAAATAATGCCTTATTTGGGTCATCATTTGACCCAATAATTTTGATCGGTTCCCTACTGACCTACTTTTGGGTCAAATTGAAGCAAGTATCTTTACAAAGAGCTGGCTTCACCCTCTCCCTGCATATCGATACCAATGCGGGTTTCCGGAGTCATGAAAGATGACAAACTAGACCTAGGCATACATATTGCAGTCAAACATGGCTACTGATCATTCTTTTACAAACGCATACTGGACTGCATTGTATACACCATACACTACGCAATAAATGCTTGCCGTGTGTCTTGTGGGCATTCATTGTCAGCTCAGTCGTTTTCCACGGATGTTTCTACATTTGGAGGGTTCTATCAGGAAGCACTGATTTCCTTTGGTTCCCCTGGTATCTGTATCCGTTTTCGGTTGTTTTGAGAACAAGCCACGATGCTTCTCTCTATGTTCAAAAAACTGCTAAAAAAGGAGAGCTCTTTTCCTCCATACTATCTGGGTATAGGAGGCCGTATTCAATTAGGCCATGCAGGTCATGTAGTTACGGAGTTGCAATAGTAAAGTAGCATGTAGATTAACTGTGTTTGTCTTCTGTCTAAACGGAGAGAATTTCAGTACAATAACCCCTACCTCGCCTGCAAAACTGTCCCTGAGATATCTTCCTAATGTAGTGTTGGTTTCCGAAGCCAGATATGCATGAACTAACAACCTCTGCCTCCCCTGGTTAAGACTGGCAGACCTTAACCCCTTGAGCATAATTTTTTCATACATTTATTGTTCCTATCGTTAAACTAATGTGCTATGCAAATGGATAAAAATGGATAACCTTTGGTTTGTAACAGGGAGTAGGACTTGAAATTCCAAAAATGCTTTAATTTTTTCTATTTGGGGAAGTTTCGGTAGAGTGACGTACCCATTCCAACGAGTCCCATGATTACTTCTGTACGGGCAACTTTGGTTCAATTTCTGTTCCAAAGCCAAGTTAAATCAGCATTATTCATGCTTGGGTTTTCGTCCTGGAATTGATAGGGGGCGTAAGCATACTCTGCCCCATCACATCTTTGACTGGGGACTTTAGCCCCAGCCCCTGCCCTTACTTCCTTAGCCTATGCCCATCCCATGCACCCCTTGTCGGATATTAGTTAGGCAATACCGATAACTAAAAAAAAAAAGAAAGGAAAGAAAGTAAAGAAACAAAAATCGATTTTCAAAACAAAACAAAAGTTTTCTTTACCTGTCATTTGAGTGGAAAGCTGTCCATCTAACTGCTTGTTACATAGGTCTTTGAGTCGGGTTCTGGAGGTGCCAGTCCCCATAGCATGATGTGTACAAACACATATGATGAACTTGTTAATACCGGTATTTCCGTGCATCGATAGGTTATGAAAGCCCACACCACTGATATCATTGTGCCTACAATGAAAATCATATTCTATTCTTTTATATCGTAACGAAATTAAACGTAGATTTACGTGAGTTACAAAACAAACAGTTCCACATTTATTTTTGATATGTTAGAGGAAGTTAATGTTAGCACTGTGGCGACTGGCGAGACTTCCATCCAGTTCCTAAGTTCGGCTATGGAGATATAAGCATCTGAAGTTATCACATTTTCGCCATGAAGTGAACTTGGAGCAAGCAGGTGTGATATCATGGATTCACAATAATGAACAGTGCACCTCCCATTTTACTCTACAAATACCATGATGCATTCAAATTATGATTACCTACTGGGCATTGAAATATTGTTAATTTCCATACCCTTAAGGCAAACTGCAGCAACCCTATCTAATACAAGGTCAAACATAAGGTTGAAATCCAAGTGATCATCCAAGTGAATCCTTGGTAATACAACTGCTTGTTTCAAATTCACTCTATTAAGTGGAAAGTGTGTTTAATTCAGCTTTTGATACACCGAGAACCGAACCAGTAATCGAATGAAATTTCACCAGAATGTTTAGTAAGGTCCGTCTTAAAAGGAAAGGTTTAAGTAAAGAAAAAATATCAGTTTTGATATGTAAAAGAAGAACTAGCCTATATCTAAGCATTTTGGTGAAATTTCCATTCAGTTCCTGGGCATACTTTTCGAAATGTCAGCAAGTGCAGTTACTACATTTGTAACCTAAAGTGAACTTGAAGAAAGCAGGGATTATATCATCTCCTCACATTACGGAAGCCGAGAACATCGCGGTGGTGTGAAATCTGACATGCCGGTTTCGCCACCCGTTTCTTCGGTAAACATGGGAAGGAGAAATCAAGATACGATTTCTCCTTACCATTACCCACCGATAATGTGGAGTGGAGAAAAACAAAGTTAGTGAGGGGGTACTTCAAGAAAGGACCATTACACAGTGTTTTCTCCAGGTTGTCTCCACTCCACATTATCTTCTCCACTCTACATAGTCTGGCTACGGGCCTGTTGTGATCCCCAGTGGATCGTCAATCAATACGAATGCGGACGGAGAGAATATATTGTCCTATTCCGTGTGCCCTAAATGAGACGTAAGTGGAAAACTGTTGAAACATACTGCACAACCATTCTTTTGATATATGCAGTTGAATGACAAATAAAGTCGTTCGAAATTGATTTGGCGAGGGCCCGTATCTAGGAATTCTGATATAGGAGGCACTAGCACCGCACGGGGGAGGGGACACTGAAGAAGGTTATGTTTGTAGTCTGTTGTCACCATGTGATAAAACTTTGCGGGAACCACAGGGGATGATACCGTATCTCAAGCCTACCACAGATAGCTGAAAGGTGTCGGTTTCAGGTGTGCACATGCGCACGAAGCGCGCGAATTTTTCGCTCTCCTGGTGAGAATTTCCCCTCTTCTTTCTATACAGAGTTGTTGAAAGTCTCCACAAGTGCAGGGAACAAGGCTATGATCAGATGATCACGAGGATGCTTCTTCAGGTCCGCAAGCGCAGGTGAAGATTTGAGTACTTTGCGAACGAAAAGGACCAGGGGCTGCCATTAGGCGGGCTTGGCGTGGTCCAGTGAAATTTTGGTAGGATCCATAGGGAATTTCCCCGAATGTCTGAGGAATTAACAAAATGGAAACACTAGCATGGATCTTTGAGCGGGACTTTCAGGGCCGTAGCGAGCGGGGTGTGTGTGTGTGGTGTCACACCCCCCAATATTTGGTCGCCCGTCGGCAAATGTTCGGTTTGTCGGCAAAAAGAGGAGAGGGAAAAAAGAAGAAGAGGAGAGGAGGAAAAGAAGAGAGAGAAAGGGAAAAGAAAGGGAAAGAAAGGGAGGGAAAGGAAAGACGGAGAATGAAAAGAAAAAAGAGAAAGAGAGAACGGGCCAGTCTGTTATCGGCTATTTCGATTTTCGGCTATTCATCTAATTGGCCCATTCAAGTTGAAGGCCCGTCGGCAAATTGATTATACATGTGACCGCCTTATACGGCCGTATCAACGGCTGTCGGTGTAATTGAACGAGTGACTGAGTCCGTCGGCAACTCGGGAAAAGAAAGGAAATTAGCGGCCTCCGTATAGGTGCACTATTTCGGGTCATATGACATTCTTGAAAAAACACTTTCTGCACATTATTCCTCACTTTTATCATCACTATGGGGAGCAGCACCCGATTACCCATGGAGAGTGTATCCTTAGCCCGTCTTCTAAACCCTAACCTTGACTTCAAACACATTTTGCAAACTTCTGAGTATCCGGTTTACCCACAAACATCCTGGGGAAAAAATAATGCGTGCCGCGCGTGTCTTCCCTTCACTGCAATCTCAGGCTTTTAACTTTTGAACACCGAAATGAAACAGATACAGAACCCACCTCCAGATCCTGGCGTCCAAAGCATATTTTGAACGCTTGTGTTAAGATTCTGAACACCTTTTCTCCCCTTTTGAACGCCGGACGCCTATCCTATTGTATTTGAACGCCTGACGCGTCTAGTGTTTAAATGCTGAACACATAGTGTTCCAATTCTGAACGACAGGTTCAGCTCCTGAAGTATAGTGACATCACGGGAGGAATAGCCTAACACATTAGAATTAACCGGAATCTTTGCATTGGATAATGCATTATGAACCAAAATATACCAGTCCTGCATGAGACTTAATTTTTACCGAGAGATTATGCTAAAACCTCAGAGCTTCCGGGGGCGAAGTCCCCCGGACCCCCACCTGGGGCCCTAAGGCGGGCCCAGTGTTTAGCCAGCCCCTATTTGTGCGACAATGTCGCATAAACGGCGACAAATGTCGCACAAAAAATCTGACAACAAATTCTACCCAGGTGTAAATCTTGAGGTTCCTTATTAGAGCAGAAATCCACTCAAATATTGCACCATTTGCGATCTAGACACCTTACAAATTCCAAAAATTTCCAATTTCTTAAACCCCTCCCCCAAGCCACAGATCAGTAAATTTCGCATTAAGGAAACGTCCTAGCTAAAACACTGGCGGACCTCTAGATCCCAACCGCATGAAACTATAGCGGCCTGACGAGATTAATAGCCTAATACATTAAAATTAGTGGGGATCTAGTTTGTATTTGATGATGCATTATGAACAAAAATATATCCATCCTGAGACTTAATTTTTCACCCAGAGATATACTTAAACATCAGCGCTTCCGGGGGCTGGGCCCCCTGGACCCCACCAGGGTTCCTTAGGCGGGGCCCTGGACCCCACCAGCTAAAACTCGTTTTCGCACTACGCATTACCAGAACCGTCGGCAAAACATAATCTCCACCCCTCCCCCCAAAGATAACACCTTCGCTACGCCCCTGGGGACTTTGAATGACATTCAAAGCAGACCAAGCTCTTCACAGTTCCATTCCGGATGATAATTATCCAGATGATAATTATCGCATTTTTTACTTTGAAGGAAATTTTGGTTAAAAAGAAAAAGTAAAGTTTGAATAAATTCGTGGTACTAGTAAATTTAGCTTTAAACCATATATTCATCAAGTTTCGAAGATTACTCTAGGTATAGGACTGCTACATGAAATCTCCTTGATACCAGGCGTCTAACTTTGAGCCTTCACCCAGCTTTGAATAGTTCACTAGGATTTTTATGCTAATTATGTTCATTGGCGATACAACTTCGATTGTGAGAACTGCGCGCTAAGCGCGCTGAAATTTTGGAGGAAAATCATTTACCATGCATGGTAAAACCTGCATGCAGACTCAACAAGGGGTGATGAAACGATATGCCCTAAGGGGTCCAGCAACCAGAAAACCCGCCAAAAGTGACAGATTGCCGAAAGGATGCCGAACGCAAAATTTTGGGCGTGCGAGGCGTTCCGAAAAATTTGGTTTTGTTGAAGAAAAATTGAATATATTTGGTTCTCATTGAAGAAAGTTAGAAGATTTGGTTTTCTATGAAAGAATCTACCCCCTCCTCATCCCAGACAGTTCTCAATTCTTCCAACTAAATCACAAACCTAGTTTATATTCTGGTGGGCATGCAAGGCCACAGTATGCAATCGGAACCTCTCTGTGCATTCTGTGTACTGTGATATACTCTGCATCTTTTGACCTTAATGTCAAAAAGCATTCACCAACTGAAAATTTTTGCTTTCTTTCAACCAGAACTGTACTTGGGATGATGAGTGTCTGTCTTTAAGAGCAAAACCAAGACGCCGAGAAACTAGTCGTAGGGGGATGCCCCCTTCCACCACCTGGACTCAGCATTAAAATACACTTCACGTTTCTTACAAAATGTGTTTACCATTTTGCTGCGTCTGAATTAAGAATTAAGAATCTTCCAAATGGTGAGAAAGAGAGGATAGAACTTCTGATCGATTCAATTTTGTGTTTCTCCAGGATTACCCCTGCACGTAAGAACAATAGCATAATTGTGTAACCTTTACGTTTATAAAGCCAACATATGTGAAACGGGTGCTTAAGCAAATGTAACTGAATAAGCGTAACGTTCGAAAAGTTTTGTATTTTTAGAAGAAACATTTTACAGAAAACAAAATACGTTCATTATTGAACGCCTTTTGGGATCATTTTTGGTCAAAAATCGCCTGTAGTCATTCCGGACCACCGTTTACAGGTAGTGAAATTCATTTATGATGGATTTTCCATGTAGGAGGCACAGTGGTCCACACGAGGTTGGGGTCACGACCCCCGCCTGGTTAAGGGCCTAATTTGGCGAGCTTTACGTGCAGCTTATACCGATGAAATTGTTTAAAAGCTAGTTTTTGGAAACCTTACCATACCCTGATCATCCATCCTCTCATCTACTGCCCTTACCTAAATGACTTGTCCCCATGAGTCTAATGTACTTTCCGAAAACTGACCTTGTGTATCAGCTGACAAATACTTCATTCTTAAATTCCTTCTTACGTTCACCCCCTCAGAACTCAACTTTCTTTCATTCTGCAGGATCCTATAAATGGTGTGAGTTTTGAACACCATCCGGGGATTACGACGGGATCATAGACTCCAAACAGACAGGTGAAACTCTTTGCGCTTCAATGGACGGATTCATGTGGGAGCTGAACCGGCCCAGGACCCCTGCTAATCAAAAACTCCAAAGATTTCATTTATCTGTTTAAATTTTTAGTCATTTGGTTCTATAGTTATTTTTTCCCATTTACTTCTGATGAAAAAGACAATGTGCTTATTTGATTTTAAGTCCCTCCAAGTCCGGAAATTGCACATATTTTTCAAATATTCAGTGCTGACCACGGGACCCACGTCGCAACTAACCTACGGTGCTCTTATGTGTAAGCGTTGCCCTAACGAATGGACTCCCCTTTCTCCAAACCCTGAATCACCCCACCCGGCCCGCCCCCGGTAATAAAAGTTTCTACCTAGTTAGAACCCTTCGAAAAGTGTGGTGCTTTGACTTAACATCCCTCTGCCAAATTTTAATCCCATAAATCGTAGTGTCACACCGTTGTAAAGTTTCGAAATTACAAAAAGCCCTTCCGGATTTACAAGAAGAACGGTCTGGAGGAAGCCAAAGTTCGCTTTGGTTTCTAAAAGGCTAGGGGGAACGTATGATGAAATCTAAGCATTTGGGTGACAGTTTTGTTCAGTTCTTACGTTCTCAAGACATTAGCAGATTAAGGTACTACATTTGTTACCTCAAATTAAACTTGAAGCAAGCAGGAGTAATATCACTAGCATTCATAACCAATGCATTGTTTTATTTGATTATCAATTCATTGTTCGACCTTGAAATAATGAAGTAAGTTCATTTAAAGGTGATCAGTCGTCTTGAAATATTCTTTGTGACGTCAGCCTTTTCTTGACATGTTTCTGCAGTCGTCACTGTTCAAGGATACACCGTACAAGTAGCTATGATGACATCGGTATAGCTAGTAGGTATACAGCTACAAGCCGTCTCTTCTTGCTTACCGATTAGCTATACCATGCTTGTACGGTGTATCCTTGAACAGTGACGACTGCAGAAACATGTCAAGAAAAGGCTGACGTCACAAAGAATATTTCAAGACGACTGATCACCTTTAAATTACGACATGTAAAGTTGTTGTCTCTCATGTATTAACATTACGAAAGTACCCGATTGTGCTTTAGCCCCCCACCCCCACCCCCCGTCAAAAAGTGGTTGGGAGGACTTAAGCTTCAGCCCCCTTAATCCAAGGACGAAAAACACTATTTTTTTCCTCTGTAAAAAAGTCAGAATTTTGCAGTAAGTTCCTTAAAATTTACCCAATATGTTGCACCATAACATCTACGGACCTTTAAATGTTCAAAAATTTCCCAAAGGGGAGGGTCATCCCTCCCTGTAAACCCCTTCCCCGGGACGGCGGTCCTAAACAACGCTCAGCCCCTGGTCTCGAACAGCTTCCTGCCCCTGTGCAACACTTTGCGTCGAAAAGTATAACGACTTCAAATCACCTTATAACTCGAAAAGTATCGACAGAAAATAAATGCAAATTTCAAAAAAAAAAAAAAAAATTGTATGGAGTTCCTTTAAACATATTAAAAATGTTATCTTCTATTACGTAACACATGACGCCCTCGAAACATTTCTTTTCTTCGATGCAATTTTTCAAAAGGTTTATTTTTCTTAAAAAAAAAACAGTTTAGGAGTAAAAGCCAGCGGCCGTCTGTAGAATGTCATTGCTAATGTGGGAATAGTTATCGGTAGTATCGCTAATGTTGAGAGAATAACCCACAGCGGAATACCATAAGACTCACATTGCAGTACACCACAAACAGAGAAATAGTCGTCCGCGAAAATGTGTTGCAAAAATACCTCAATTGTAGGTCCTTTCTAGATGTGAATTACAAAAGGAGTAGTCGGTGCTGAATCCCCATGGGTTTGAAAGAGGACATACTAATGTGTGGATAGTGCAAACTTGGGAGGACTGAAGGTGATGCAGACTGTTTCTATTTTTTTAAGAAAGCTGGTTTCTGTCTCCCCCATCCCGGATTAGAATGAATGGGTGAACCCACACCCTCTAAGCTTCTCCCCCTTGTAGCTTACACTCTACTTAATTAAGGACCATTTTGTAGTGAATTTTCAGTGCCATGAGATGAACAACTCATTAGGTTTCACCTTTTCACCCTTTTTCACCTTTTCCTGGCTGTAATTTTAGATAAGGCTGTGAGGTAAGATAATGCAGCGGCTTCATGTGTGGTGTGCTTCCACACATGGCTTTACTCTAGATAGCAAATTTCGTGCTAAAGTTCCAATACTATGCAGTCTCTATTTGACTTGGCAATTGATTATAGCGTCCTCTATTTCTCAGACTTCTTTGTCTCTACTCCTCGCGAGCATGGTGATAACTCCAATCTAGCACCGCACTTTATCATTTTACAACTCACTATTGCTACTGTTTATGAGTGAAGTACGTCATATAACGTATATTAATAAGCTTGTTTGATAACTCTTCCCCTCCGGAGTGTTTCTTGAAGTACAATCGTGAGCTGTATAAAATTGGAAAGCTAAACACAGACGCAATATACCGCTCCCATTTAGAATAAATATTAGAACCATGAAAAAATGAACAACCGAAGTATGAGCTTCTTGGAGTGTCTCAAAATTGATAAAACGTAACCTGGATGAGCCTGCACTTGAGAGAATTGAAGCAAATCCAATACCTGATAATAGACTCATCGAGTTCTAGTTTTATTGCTACACAGTGTTACTGATGACTCTCAATAATCTCGTAATTCTACTTTTATGGCTCACATTATGATGTAGTGCTAGATAGGTAGCAGATTGGTAATTTTTGCACGAACCATGCGGTAACGCTGACTAACATAACAATTATATTATAGCTCTACTCAGTTTGGACTAACAGTGCCTACTGAGCGTTGTCCGCAATTCTGTCCAGATTTCCTGAAAAAAACGTCTCAAGCTAGGGAATAATTTTGGACGTAGGTAGTGTAAAACTATTTTTAGGAGCAGGGAGGGTGGGGAGAAAGGGGAAAAGGATGTTTGCACTGTGACCGGACACTAACCTCTATTTATCCTACAAGAGAATACCTTAAGAAAAAATCGCAGTCCAAAAGAGTTGAGCCCTCATCCAAACTTTTACCTCTCCGTGGTGCCCGGGAGAATAGCTGATACGTCAATTCATGGGGCTATTTCTAAATGATGTTGTTAGGCCCATATGAAAGCTTCCGTTGACTAATATACATCTTGTCAGGAATAATGTGATGGATGTTGCGACAAATGTTATTGGTTTATCGCTTTCTTTGATCTCATGTGCTTTTTACGTGCTGAAAAACGGACACGGCCAGACAGGCGAAAGGACTACACATGGCTAACAGAAAAAAAAAAGAAAAAAAAAAAAAACAAAGACTAACAACACCCCCACAAACAAAACAAAACCACCACCACCACCACCGCTCCCGAATAGCCACAGACACCCTAAACGAAAAGACAACACCAGACTAAACTACCAGAAACTGCTCAGAAGGGCCACAACCCAAGGGAAAACTAATGGACCTGCTTATTTACAAACTATTTACAGTAACTGGTACCAAATACCCGTTGACAATTCAAAATGTTGTCTTCAGTCCCAATGGATCTCAGTGATGCACAGGGTGGGAGGAAAATACGTCCTTGTGTACGAGGTGGGGAAATTAGTCCTGTGGGTAATGGTGGCAAGTAACAAATCAATGATTTCATAAAAAATAGAAAAAAAAAACACTCTTAAAAACACTTATCCCGTCGTTATTGAAGCACAGTACCCTTAATTGGCTACTTGTTCATTTTTTAGCCATATGACGTAATAAACCATTTTCAAAGGTATAGAAAAATGAATTTTAAAACTTTGGTTGGGTTGTAACCAAATTTATTCATATATACCACTGAATAATTCAAACGTTTAAGTAATGAACAAACTGAATAAAGAATCAAGAATACAAGTAACCCCCATGTGTTTCCTTCTACTAGCTGCATTATTACTTATTTTTTAGAACAGCCAACTCTTTGGGTGGGGAATTCCTTTTCAAGACATAATGAGTTGCGGTTTTCTCAGGAAAATCCAGTAAACCTATCAAGCCTCATCTCTCTCTCTCTCTCCCTTATTATCTTCACAAATACATGCATATTCATAGATAAACAAAGAAGTTGCCATGCAAAAATGCAACAGTTCATTTAAAAAAATAGATCAATATAAACAACAAAATTAAAAATCATTCCGAATCATTTAGCACACTCGGGTAAATAAACTTTAAATAAGGGTAGCCGCATTCAACTTAGATTTTATTGCCAGATTGGTCGGCACCTTCATGTCTCAGTGACTGCCAGCTTCTGTGAAAACCAGTCGTTACCGTATACGTTAAACGTTATACGTGACGCCTGCACCCACTGTCCCCAAAATTCGAAAACGTTCCTTATGTTCCTTAACCTGTAAGTAACGAATGAGCGACTTCTCCAAAAGTAACGTTTACGTAGTCGGACGGGGGAGGGGATAGAGGGAGGCGTCTCGTGCATAACCCCTGCAGGGTTCCCATTTAGTAATGCCTGCCGAATGAAAAAAAGGTTAGTATTCTCGATCGAGGTGTTGTACAAATTGAAGTTTTCGCATCTTACGTGTCTGGCGTCGCCATGATGTAGATTATAACAATGGCGTATTTAATCCAGTAACCTGGGACATGTTGTTTACGTACTGACAACTGCAGACCAAAAATATTTTACCTGCGGAATTGATTGACCAAAATACAGGAAACTGAAACATTTTCAAAACTGAAAGAAAGTACTTGTTCCTCTTTTCAGTCACGAAAAGAAATTGCCAGCAGTGTACTTAAAAACCGATTTTATTTGGTAGCATTATGCATGTGCCTTTAAAGTTTGCACGGTAGTGTGCATACTGTTGAAGAGGGATGATTTCATGTAGCAATTCCATAAACACGTGGCTTCATGAACAAATTGAAAAATACGCGACGTCGTATTTTACAAGGGCCTCTTCCAGTGGGGAGGGGGAAGCTGTGGCAGGGTTTCATTTTTGGGGGGAATGTTTAATACTGCAGACTGTAAGTTTGAACGATTACAATGAATCTTGTCATTTTATTCGGGGCAGAGGGAAATGCCTCAGAGTAAAACGAACCGAAGCCCCGAAAAAAGTGATGGGTTGCAGGAGAAGCGCAAAGGCAAATTTTTCGGTGTTTATTAAAGGAAATTAAAACAGTGCGTTTTTGTCAGAGGAAAATTTAAAAATTTGGGGGCATTACTGAAAAAAATGAATAATTTGGGTTTCAAGGGAGGAAACTTAAAAATGTGGGGTTTCTATTAAAGAATCTGTCCTCTTTGAGAGCAAACTCATAAAAATCGTCAAGGCGACTATTCGCCGTCAGGAATTATAATTCTTTATCGTACCGATCAAGGTTCCTAGGCGAAACTGGAAATTTCCCCGACGGAAGGGAGGGGATGGCTCCCTGCCCTCCAGCCGACGCCAACCCTACAGAGGGGGAGAATGTACCTACTGCTCTCCTCTCACTATACTCCTGGATGTATCTTTAGGGCGTTTTTCTTATATCAGAACATTTAACAGGTTTTCTTCTGTGTGGGAAATCCCCGCAGCATTTTCAACGAAAAAAAGTTGAACCGGTGCTCAATACCATGCTTTTTAAAGATTTCTTTCTTTGTCATCTCAGTAAAATTATTTGGACGCCGCACAACTCATTTGATTCCAAAGACGGACGGTTGGGACATTATCTTTCAACTCCTTGAAGGGAAAATACAGTCACCCCAATCAGAATTATAGCATACGCCGCCAGCTAGTTTTTTTTTTCATAGGATACCGACGGGAAAATCGATTTTTCAAAAAATTTTAAATTTGTTTCAAAATCATGGTTAGGGTTAGAATTAAGGTTAGGGTTACATGGATGGGGGTTATTTGGCCTGTTCTTTCATAATCCGGTGTCAGAATTACAAAACAAGGGTCGGAAAGCTGCTATTTTGGAATTAGGGGTGTGACCTCTTTCCAAGAAGCTGATTGGTCCGTATGAATAGAATTCCCCTCGCTATCCTACGAAAAAAAAAACTCGCACCCCGCCATCCCGCTAATTCATGAATGGCTTGTTTTGATCATGTGACAATATTTCCATGGAGAATAACTCCTTGCGTTACCTTTTGTTTGTAATAGTTATGTTCATAAAAACCTTTAGAGGGGTACTTGTAAGGCAAACAAGAGGAGGTTTGCAAGAGTTTGCTGATTTTTCAAAGCAATTTTGGGGTGACTGCCTGTTAACTTTAAGGCGAAAATGGTTCTCGTTGTTGAATTGGAACATCATTTATTTATCCATTCCCCATGACCAATGTTCATTCAAATCACTTTATGAGTTAAAGGCTTGAAAAGCAGTATTTTAAAAAAGCTCGATATATTAGTAGTTACGACATAAGCTTAATTGTCAGAATCATTTTGATGATCTTTGAGATGATTTTTACGTTGGCATTGTTTTAATAAGTACTCCAAGTTCATTGAACATAAAAGTTATAATAAAAAATCAATAATTAAAAAAAAATAGCCGTCGCGAAAGTACTGCTGAACGTACGGTAAGAGGGTACTGGCCTGGCGGTGTTAGTGAAATCTCAAAAACTTGCGGAGATTTACTTCAGAATATTTTGGCAAGAAATGTTTTAAAAAGAAACCAATAACTCTTTACCCTTTCCCGCGCTAACATTTTAAACAGTCCTTGTGTTTTTTAAACAGTAATCATTTTTTGCGTTAGTAATTACCGGTACATTTCACATGTTTGTAGGATCTTTCGGTGAGTTGTTTACAAAAGGAACACGTAACCTGTAGTACAGTAGTATATAAGACTTGTTTCACTCAACATGATTTTGGTAAAAACTTGTTTAATAGCCTTTTTGCAATAGGAAGAAAAGACATTCCAAAAGAAATTGAAAAGAATAAAGTCAGAGAGCATACAGCTTACAAGAAATTCTGTTAAGGTAAAGATCCAGACGTTTAGAGACAATTTCCCATCTTGTCTTCTTTTCTCTCTGCTTTGCACTTTTGAGGAATTTCATTTTGGTGGTTATAGGGCGGGCATACATTTGAAATGTATTTAAAGGCCCGCCCTTCCAGGCAGCTACAACAGATGGCAGACCCTTAATTTTTTATTTTGGTTTTGTCGGATTTAAACGTAAACATTGGTGTCATCAAACATCGGTGATTCAATTGAATGTCCATCTAAGCAAGTTAACTTCTTTATTAACGCAGAGTTTTTATACCGAGAAGACTAGGGTGCCTTTATCGAAGAGGGAATAAAAAGAAACGAGAAGGGGCCAAGCTTTTTCTCCAATAAATTAGGTCAACTGTGTGATACGTGTAGAGGCTCACCGGCTGGACACGGTTGTTAAATTTGGAGATGTTTTGCCATCTCCCCCACTCTGATTGCATCCCATCAATTGTCTCCAATTTTGTTGTTTTTATTGCAATTCAACTAAGATAAACATGAGGGAAAGATAGACTTTTGTCCGATCGTAAATAAAGATTCGTGACACATTCGGAAGTTTCGTCTCAACCTCTTGCTTAAGAAGAAAAGTGTTGAACAAAATAGAAAACATGCCATCATAGTCTATCGAACAAGTAATCAAGTTTGAAACAATTGGGGACTTTGGTGTCAATGTGGAAATGACTTTCAGACAGTGGGCTTGACCAGTCATTTACCTGCCATAGTTAGCCCCGCAGTCTTTGTGATCACCTCACCAACATAGATGGTCACAGTGTAGGCCAGAGAGAGAAGCCTTGCCGCCATGAGAGTGATTCATTGTGGCTTGTCTTACCCCAAAAGAACTTCCCAAACCCCAAAACAACTGCACATATCATGGCAGGGTCACACTTGTACCATGGAGCTGATACTTGGACAATACCGTCCAGGAAATAGCTCCATGCTTGTACTAGGTTAAAGCTAGATGCAAAGTCTTAAAAATGGACACATATTAATAAATAAAATCCCACATTAATAAATAAAATCACCACGGAGGGCGTGAGTCTTCAAGACTTCCCATTGATTCTCCTTAATACGCTTCCCAAGCCATACGTTTAATCAGGGTAGCCCTGTAAAGATGGTCATGTTGAGGTTGCCTATATTATTTCAGAGCTGCAATCTTCTTAACAGCTTAAAGTGGACCTAAAGTCCAGAATTACAAAAATTTATATCTTAGAGGTTGGAAAATGAATTTCATTCATCCAACTACCATTTTCATAGCTTACTCCATTGCTGAGATGTAAAATGTTGATTTTTTTCACTTAAGGTGAAATAGTCTATTGCGCAGTAAGGTGTGATGTCCTTCTTGTACAACTCATATTACCGGCTTTTGTTTCGATCTGAAATTAAAATGTTTATATGAACTTCAAAAAATTACTGTTTTCTTGCATAACATGTTGTACGGGGAGGGCTTGTACAGTCAGTTCACCCTGTATCAGTAAGACAGTGAACACATTTTAGAACAAGGTGCAGTGGCTTTCGAAAAAAAAAACAAACAAAGCAAAATAAAGACGGTTATTTCAGTAGTGCAAGAATGACATCACAAATTATTGAGCAATCTACGATTTTAAATTGAGTAAATAAGCTTAAACATTTTACTACTCGGTTCCGGAATGTCCTGTGAAGATGGAAGTTGGACCATTTGGTTGCAGTTTTCAAGCTTTGTAACATATAGTCTTGAAATATTAGATTTTAGGTACCGGTACACTTTAGCCTGATACGGGGGAAGAGATTTTTCTTGACCTGTTCAAAACTTCGCAAAAAGTAGTAACGTGCTGTAGCTGGGGAGCAACCAAGTTCAGGTGACGTAATGTCGCAGCACTCTGCCCTGACCGGACTACCACCCGACTGCGACATGTCGCAGTTGAATCTGTGCAGTGTGCGCCAGATGTTGTTCCCAAGGTACTGCGATCCGACAGTCAGTCCTCTTCGTGACCAAATCGAGATGTCAAACCTGTTCGATATTCTCGTGGAGGCAAGAGACAATAGACGAGTTGGGAAATGTTTCCACGCAATGCAATATGGGAATGGGTCAAAGGTGAAGTGTACCACGCTTACAGTGTCCCAGCGCGGGTGTTGCATGCTGAGCACGCAGAGCTACACACGTTGCCCGTTGTCATGGTACACTTGACCTTGTGATGTGACCCGACCGGAAGTACCGAATTTCCCAACCCGTCTATTCTGTCGCCGTTGAAACGGGTAGTGGCAATATGCAGATGTCACCGACCCGACATGCATACGAACCGATTCTTTTAGTCAGCCAATGAGGAAACCTCTTGAAATCAGGTGATGGTTATAAAAAGTCAAAACGGTGACGCCCATATATGGACGCGGTAAGCAACGCGAGTAAAGTCGGGTTGAAGTCGAGTCTGCGCAGAGTACGGCAAATCTACGATCCGACTGCGGAACGGCTACTTCACAACTATGCACCGACGTCACTGTGTCGCGCGTTTCTCTGTTTTTCCATCCAGGCGTACATCGTGCAACAATTGTTACTTGGTGCTATCGTGCGCGCGTATCGGTAACACACTTACTGCGCATGATCAGTTCCATCCAGCAAAACGCACTGACGTCACATGCATAACCTCTATAGCTAGCCACGATTGCCTCCATTTCCTCCTCGACGAGTAGTCAGCAGGTCAGGTGAGTTACAGGGTGAGTGCAATTTGTACCTGCCTAAAGTCCGACAGAATACTGATCTATTAATTCAGGGGTGGGGAACCTCCGGCCCGCGAGTCTATGTTATCCGGTCCGTGAGTCAATTCTAAATACAAATTCAGAATCACTTTAAAAGTAATTGATAATAATGTTTTAGCCCACGGTGTTCACCGTTTATCCTGCTTATACCACTTTCCTAGTATTTCACGTAGGGGCTAGCCTATCACTAAACCCCATGCACAATGTAACAATACCGCCGTTTCGTAAGGCAAAAAGCTTTGTACTTGTGGTGGTAATGGAAGCTTTGAGTGGGAGGCTACAAAGCATTGAGCAGAATTGCACTGTCACGTGTATAGGTCTATTTATTACGGAACGGTACGCAGTGGACACTGCATTTATTGCAGTGGATTGGGGGGGGGGGTGAAGGTTACAACTGTTCTTCCCAAGAAAGAATTAAACTTTAAAATTGGATAAGATTGCAATAAAAGTGAAGAAAAAAGGAAGTTTGTTCAAAATTTGCGTGTTTTTGCTGCTCTTTGGGCACACTTTTCATATGTGCTCGTTCATTATTACGCTGTACATTATATATAAAAAGATAATTGGTCATTACAGTGTTATTCTTCTGGTCTGTGTAGACTTGCACATTCAATGTCATTTCACGAAAGTGGATAAATATTTTGTTGCCTACAAATTTCTACAAATCCCAGAAGTTCCAGGTGCCAGGGGCTTCTCCCAAGTTTCTTACCTGGGCTTTTCCCATAGACCCCACCCATAGTCTGTCTGGGGCACGTTGGCCTGCGTCCTATCAGCCTATGGGGAGAAACTGTAAGCTTCCTCGCTATCTGCTGCCCACGAGTGGGTTTTGAATATCAAAACGGTCCGTCTAAGGAAAAAGGTTCCCTACCCCTGTTTTTATTGGACAGATGCATAATCCAGAATTCTTCCCCTACAGGCAAAATCTTTTGTTGCAGAGTATGAGAGTCTTATAAATCTGTTAATAGTTCGTAAAACTGGGCGAAACTTGCAGGGCTTTGTATTCACATGTCACTCTATACGACTCAATAGTGCAACAGAAAATCTTCGCCCTGATGCAATGAACACTTGCACTTCAGTGAAGAATGTACTCATTATAGCGAAGTTCAATGAAGTTCCATACTACAGACATTCATCAGATAAGGGAGTTGCTACCCTACGAGCAACTGCTAGGCAACTTCTGGTAGTGAGAGTCTATTTCCCTCCCAAACATGGGTCTTATGGCAAGGGGGTGAATATGGGCGATGTATTCCATCCTTCTCGAAAACATTTTGAGGGACCATGTTCCCGAAGCCCCATGCATAATCTCCGCATTTGGTCTTTGAAACATACTTGGTTGCCCTGCCAGGGAGCATTACCAGTTCATTGCTGCCCATATTTCTGTTAGACTGCTAGAGTGATTCTTAACTTTTAGTCAGGCGACTCTAAGCTCCAGGTCGATTCACTTGAGTCACTTGAGCTGTTATTTTTTACGTTTTCGAGTGCAAGATGCAGATGCCATAGAACTTATGCATTGACGTCACGTGACGTCAGTCTGGAGGCAAACAATGAAGCGCACGTGCACGCACGACGTATATTTCGCACGAATGTGTAGTAGACTTACACGCGTATCCCCCGATGCACAAATCAGGCATCTGCATTTGTTGGTGTAAGTTGCAATGATGCATGCTTGCCCTCCATTAGAGGGCGTACTTTTTGCTCTGTGACGTCATATGCATAAGGTCTATAGAAAAATTGAGTAACGGGGAACGTGTTTTTATTTTCCGTGATAATGATATTCAAACAACTATTGCTATTACTTTAGCAGTGTTGCTTTGAAAAAAAAACTGATAAAAATTCTCAAGATAACTGAATCAGTTCTTCGTCAAGTGGTCATGGGAAGTTTCCTGTAAAGACAAAAATAATTAACAGCGAATTATAAAGGTAAGGGGAGGGGGTGAGGTGGGATAAGCGAATTAGATAAGGTGGGGGGTCAGGAGGTGGTCATTGTACTCTCACATTCTACATCCGAAGAAAAGAGACATTTTCAAACGACGCCAAAAGAAGGAGCAACAAAGAAAAGTAATTAATTTGCATATTTACATTTCAAATACATATATTTATATTCTTAAAAACACGAATGACACAGAACAGTCATTAGCACGGCCTGTGCCGTTGCATCAACACTCTTTTCTTATACTTGTGTACAACATTAGTATTTATAGTCGCAATGGCTCAATTTACAATACTATGAAAAATTGCTTTAAAAGTAAGTGGAAATCTTTTGTTTAGTTCGAATTCGACTCACTTTTGTACTTTTCTTAGAAACCCACCTGCCGTATCATAGGTTATATTAGGTTCCAACGAAGACATTGTGTAATTACTACGGTCTCACTGTGTTTAGAAAAGAATGATGAAACATATGCCGTGTTGTTTCTATGTGTATGTTGTACATTATGACGAGGATGTATGGTCTGCTCTTTGTCCGTGTTACAGTTGTAAAATGAGATTTCTGGCGTACCTTAAGAAATCTTGCACGATGTCCTAAACAGAGGTATCATTTTACATCCTACCGGAATGGGGAGGGGGTTGTGGGTGATTGCTTGTTTATTTTTCCTTAGGGGTGAAAAAAAGACAAAATTGTGGAAACCTTGTAGTAAACCAGTATTTTCACAATTTTCCTTACAGTAAACCTGTGTTTTTTACAATTTTACCTCAAAAGAAAACGGTCGCATTGCGTAAATTCGTTTTGTCTTTCTTGGAAAAAACTTTCTGTCTACATGAGGGGGCACGCCGTAGCCATAACATTAGGTAGTTCTAAATTACAATTGTGCGTGGTAAATCACTAATTCTTTAAGGTCATATCGTAATAATCATGAAACTTAGGTCCTTTTTTTAGTTTAAAAGCTTACATAACACTTTCCTTGTATTATGAAAAATATAGCGAAGATGAGAGGAAGTCACTACCACGCAGACAGAATTTGACAATCGAGAAAGTACTTTTCGAGAGAGACTTAAGTAAGTCTAAATTAAGTTTAATCCAGTTTATGTAACCCTATCATTTGGAAGTATTTTGACAATTACTACAGAGCAGGCATGAAAGTTATCAGTGTCGTACAAAATCTAGATATCTCATCAACGATTTCTTACGTTTTTCATTGAGAACAAAACTTGCGAACGGGGAAGAGATCCCGAGGGGCAGCGGCGAGTGGAAGTGTGAGGAAGTTTCTCATCGAGCTTATCTCCCAAAAAAGGCGAGGGTTAACTATGGAAAAATTGTTTAAGGTGGGTGAAACTATATTTAATTTATTACACATCCATTCCTGGTATTATATCATGTTGAGCTGACAGTAATTGGACACCTACATGTTCAGCTACCTTATGGGAAACATGCCATGCACAAAAACTTTATGGTCATGGCATCCTTAGAAGGAGAGAAAATATCACTACAGGGTAGATTCATCGACAAGATTAAGTCAATTGACACCCTTCTTGGACCACATGACTTCAAGCTTAAACATGAGACGTAAAAACGGAAATCTCTGTACAAAATTACCTTGAATTTTCTTTGTATCTACTTCGAATGTGCAGAATAATGAATTGAATTGTGAAGCCTTTTTTTATTTTTCGTTAAAAAGTGTTCCTAAAAGGCATTTTTTCGGAACTGCATAAGCCTTATTCATTATATAGTACTGAAAATACGCCGAATTACAACTACCAAGTCCACTCATTTCGCTTCTACTTTAATTTCGTCGAGTAACAAATCATGCCTCCATCCATTGAACAATGAACTTCTGCAATATAAATTAATGACAAAATATTTGCTGCCTTGAAGTACTTCCGGTTTGGAAAAACGCCGGAAATGCATTCGTCATGCCTTTGTTGGTGTTTTTAAAGGTATTTCCAACAATAATAATTTACCAAATGCGTTAATTAAATGTCAGCACCACACAACGAACTGCGAGACGCAAAGGAGGTCAGTTACTATTGTCGACTTTTCACGACTACTCATGGGTACGATGGCAGAAGTGATGGAATACGCATAACGCAATAAAGGGGGGGGGGGTTGTTGGTGGTGGGTGGGGGAGTGGGATTCTTAACCATACCTCCTGATTTCAAATGTGGAGAAAATAATACTATCATTAAAAAGCTACTTTCAGAAAAGCGAAGTGATTGCTAGACTTCTTGTCGAGAAGTTTTATCAGAGACCCCCGCCCCCTCTCTCAAATACGCCCACTGAAATTAATTACACTGATGATATGACTTTTCGTGTTTGACTTCTCATGACAAACAAACCATCTATGTTTATCATGTTAAAAGGTTACCTAGACTTCGTGTTTTATCTTAGTTTATCATCTCTTCATCGTTCATTGAGGTACCGTCTGCAATATAATTCATATTTGTAACTTTCAACATGGTACAGCGATCACGAAAACTTTTTCGTGTTTCCAAAAATTACGAGATATCTATATACTTTTTGCAAAGATGATTGAAACGTCATCAAAGCTATATTGCATACTCATAACCGATGAACATGTTCAAATCGTTGTTTAATGATCATTCACGGATGACTAAACTCAGCCAAGGGTTCATAGTACTATAACAGCTACCATCATTTACATGTCAGCGCAAAATTTACGACGTAACGTCAATCCATAAAAGACTCAACGGAGGCCACTTAGCAGCCATTTGCGTACATGACGTCACACGAGGAAGGTAAGTAGGCCAATTTTCCAGTAACGTTAAAAGTGGTGCCGTAGCGGAGGAATTGATACATGTTACTCATTTATGGATAAATCTCTTAAAATTTCGTCATTTTCGTTTGATTACAAATTCTTGTTTATGAACAAATTTCGTTCAAGACTTCTGTCGTGATCTAATGTATTTCTTAAAATACGTTAGTACTAGGCAGGCGTGCACCTGTAAAAAATACTGCTGATCAAAATATTTCTAAATTAAATAATTTCATAATCTATCTTATTTATTCGTTGCTAAGGTAACCATATTACAAAATGGCCTTGTAGATTGTACTCCTAAAGCGTGTTCTAGGCTGGGGTGAAAAGACAACGAACAGAAGAGGATCACCTCTCGTTGATTACTGTTTAAATTAAAGGCATCCGGTGTGTCACTCGCCTTTTAAATAAAACTGTTCCAGCAAATTAAGAAGTTCTCAGCATATCCCAGGTTATACTTGGCAAAGGTTTAACAAACTTGGGAGAAATTAGGGAAAGGATTGATTCTAAATGTCTTTTCTTCATTACCGCAGGCCTCAAACATATAACTGTGATCAAAATGTAACAAATTTTATTATTCATTTACTATTGAAATATGAATTTGATGCTTCCTGCCTATCACCCAGGTTCCCATTTTCTTTAATGATACCGACCTTAGGACAATTAGTGCTTATTCTTAGATTAAAGAAATGGTTGGATTGGGGCTAAACAAGACAAGGAGGTAAGTGATTATGTGGATCAATTTTAAGACATGGCTGATAACTTGCCCGAAGAAACTTTGTTCATGATTCAATACCCACAAATACACGTTCAATAACGTATTTTGTAGTTGAGGCGCAAAAGTTGCAGTCCAGACACAAAAGTTACATCCTAAGATCAGGGTCCTCACAGCTCCCTGCTAAGATTGTACACAATACGTCACATTTATGTAAGAATTATATATGATGTACGTTCACAAAAGGAGTAAATAAAGTATACTTTTCCATTGACTGAAAGTCAATACGTTACACAGAGGTCAATTCTGCGTAACCATGGAAACTTGTGCAAGCGCGCAGAACCAAGCACTACGTTCTCAAATGTTTTTCCTATTTTTCTCCTCTATTTACTAACAAACTGGACACAAATAGGGAATGTGTGGTGTACGAAACGTATTTAGTAAAGAACTTTTATATTTTGTCTTCTTTTGTCTAACTTAGCGAAAATTTTTCATACTAAAATTTGCGTTTCGTAGCGATTAGGCTTTGTAATTATGAAGAATCTGCTTCTAAATGAATGACATGCGCCAATACGAGAGAGGGGAGCTTGACCTCAGATGTAGTCACGTCACCCCCTTTCACCGAATGCGCGTCACTATGACAACTCGAAAGACTGCATTTGTCTAGCAACCGTTCGGCAAGATGGCCGCCCACCGTTGTCATTGCATGTTCAATCCAATTAGAAGCTTGGTTCCTTGCACTAGTTACCTTGAACTTTACAAATTGCATCAAAGCTGACATGAAGATTGCACGCTCGAGATTTCCAGGACACTTAAAAAGAAATATTTTTCTTTTAAAAATCTGTACCAGATTGCTGGGAAAAATGCAAAAATCAGCAATGTCAATCCCCTCGGTTGTCCTTGGTGCTATAGAATGGTGTCCTCGTTTGTCCAGCTCAGTTTTGTCTCACGTTTTATTCGCTATGGGAGTCTCCAAAATCTCTCCGAGAGAGCACAATGACTAAAAAATAAGACTGTCTACATATTTTCTTCTCATGAGCCAACTGACTCTACAATTGCCGAATGATAGGTTTTCTGCTTCTCTAACTCGTCTTTGCAAGACATCTCTATTTCTTTATGGGTCTCATCAATCAATGTACCCGTTGATTGACACCATGCTTCACCATCTGGTCAATGGTGGACCACCATCCCCAAAAGTACTGACATTTTTTTTTCAAAATTTGTTTCATTTTTGAAAAATAAGTATGGATGGAAGGTGAACAGAACTGACCAATGAAAAAACAAATGGACCTATTAACCCAAAGTCGTTTTAAGGAGTTCTAAGTGTTTGTCGCTCTCAGCATCCAAATTTGCATCGGGTAAGTCTCCGTTAGAGATATCATCATCGGGATCTGTCCCTTGTGTGTCGTTAGTACCATCACCGTCCTTACCGTCCCCTGGAACTTCCTGGAAAGATAAAATGGAAGATAAAAATGAATGGAAAACACTAACTTTTACCTATTTCCTTTGTTTCCTGTTATGACTTTTGAATTGTAATAATATGTTTTGTAGTATCTTTAAAAGGTTAGCCTATCTACAAAGCGACTTTAGTCAATAGTTTGAAAAATAGTGCGTTGACTGAGTTGACGCGTTAAAGTATGAAAAACAAGTAAGTTGTTGACCTGTTAAAATTTCATTTTGAGTCGGCACATTATACGCTGAAGAAGTGTCTACTGAGGAAATTACGCTGGCTTGTACAAACGAAATGACGTCACAGCGATTGGAACCTGTATACAAAGCGTTGGACCAGACTATATATACAATAAAACAGGTTGTTTAAAGGCTCACAGCCGTATAAGCCTGTCCAGGGTTTCATATAAACACGAATGGACTAATTAAAATTAGCTTAACCTCCGTACCGTGACTTTATTTACATGTGGTCAGTGATAAGATCTTTGCAACACCCTTTTATGGTAGATTAGCACATAGACCTTGTATTACATTAAAACATGTAAAACTGTGCGTGAGCAAAACTCATTCGGGGTACTGGTTGGGTTAAGCTCTCAGGGTTCGGTTGTTGTGACGTTACAAAAAGATCACATAGTTATTGTACAGAACTACATACCTCAAGGCCCTAACATCCTCGACTTAAAATAGACTTGACTGAAGACTTAAATGCTTTGCCAACAACCCAGCCACAAATTCCAACATATTTTCACTTCAACCCACACATTCTCTTATCACGATGATGCAAGGCAAGTCACTCCCATAACCCCTTTCCAAATTGCAATTACAAAGGATTGTGGGATAGAGTTTTGATAAGCTTCGTTTTTGTCAATGACATTTTACTGTGGCAAAAACGACGCACACCAAAACTGTCTCCCACAATCCTTCGTAATAGCTATTTGGGGAAAGGATCTATGTGTCATCAACTCTAGGGAGCTGGAACATTGGGTAAACGGAGGTACAACTGAAATGAACGTCTCTCTTCTGTTAATTTTGCTGCCCAAACGAACATCTCTGTTGGGACCGAATGTTTTATAGTTTGGATTCTACCATTTTCTTCATGAGTATAGGTCATTTTTTCACCTCCCCATTGTTCAATCTGCTCTTCTGACGTCACGAATAAGGACAACATGGGTAAAACAATACGTCGGCAGTTTGTTGTAACTGCGTTTGAATGCATGGATGAATCACTTACTCTGACGTCATACAGTACCTTCCACATGCCTAGAAAATACTCTAGTGCGAATAGACCTCCCAATAGCAATACACCAATGGCAATATCCCTACCATTCCTACTCTACAACGAAAATCAAAAGGTTCGCCATTGGCCATCGGCACTATTATTGAAGTCTATACAAGAAGTTCGTAAGGGGGATCTTAAGTGGCATACCATACGACGATTGCAACTCTCGTTTATTAATTGTCTATTTTGCCATCAAGATTCACATCAAAGGAAACAAGCCATTTTCTGTTTTTACCGAAAGGAAGTTTTCTGAGACCAATACAGGGCGATACTTCTTGGAGAGGCGTTTACAACCTAACAACTTTTGGAGAGCTCTTTTTCCACTCATGTGTAGGTACTTGATGGAAGGATTTGTTTGACAGGCAGCGTTTACCCAACTCCAGTAGCGCCTAATTTATGACCAATATCAGAGGCTGTTACACTCCTCGCGTGGTAATGAAACACTTAACTTGAAAGCCAAAAACAATTGATCGCCGGCCCACTCTCTTGTTCTAGAACGATTTATGAAGCCCGTTGATATTACAGCAAGAACAATTACAAGAAAGCCTTAAAGTAGTTTTATTCAAATGCAATTTGACGCAATGCTGGGTTGCTTTTACAGCCTACTTCAGCCGAAGAGGTTCGAAGGGTTGCCACGTTATCGAACTCTTCAGATATTGGAACTTAAATAAGAACCTAAAAATTATTACCTCTCTCTGAATACCATTTACACTTGAAAACATGGTGGGGGCTTGAAAAGGAAGTAAGGACTTCTTGGGTGATAAAATTAAGAACTCCGCGCCTTCCGGTGAAGTAAAAAAACACAATCAGAAAAAGGCGCGGTTACTTGCAACCAGCAAAGCAATTTAGACAAAAAGTACATGGAACGCCATAAAAGAAAAGGTGATTTGAAAGGAAACGTTATAGCGTGTGACCAATGTGAAACAAGACTTAACATTACTTTCTCTTGAAGAAATAGCAGCCTCCATTGCACACTCTTGTCACTATAGTTTCCTGACTAAGAGCAGACTACGCAGATACCAGCATTTTAGAAACATTTTTATATGGTTCCTGAATCTTAAGAGAAGTTTGACTGGTTTTAGTGATAAAATGATTGCAAGCCAGTGAACATATTTACAGATGGAATTTTGAAACAAGGTATCGGCTTTAATTATGTATTTAAAAGAATTATGGCAAAATTCCACCGAACTTCCCCATAAAAATACCTTGTTCGTACTTTCTGAAAGCTGAGATAATTATCTGGGTTACCGTATTTGTCGACGTGAAAGCTAAACTATGGCGGTCTGGTGCATCTAGGTATGTGTTTTTTGGAACAGTCTAGTTTTTTCTTAGGTTAAACACGAACTTTCCTCACGCAAGTAAAATCCTTACATAAATAAGTGAACCCTCGCGTGTCTGACCATGTACACACCGAGTTGTTTCTAGTTTGGTATAATGGGCAATTTGTCAGCCCCCGCAACCGTTAAGGACAAAATGTGTCGTGACTCGAGAACATACGTTTGCGCGGATTAATGTATCCGCTCCGTCAGTGTGTCCCTTCCCACCAAATAAACAGAGCCCTTACCTGTTTGAGTCGCCTCCACTTTGCTCTTCTATTTTGAAACCAGGTTTTTACCTGTCAGGAAACGAAAGATGAAAGTTCAGTTATCAGATCAATAAACGAAAGTGGAAGCGTCGCCATGGTACTCTTTACCACGGAAGTCAAACTGCCGACACGGCACAAATCTACAAAGACAATGCATGCGATCATTTTTTTAAAGTCTACACAAAGATATTATGCCTAACGTTAAGATTTGTGTCATTACGACTCCCCCAACCACTGTTTGCAGGTGCATATTTACTGCCCTTTCCACGAGGGGTAGGTTATTTATTTTTCCATATTTTTGTAAGGTTCCCAGGGGTGAGGATTGGAGGGTAGGGACATGATATTATTTTTGTGTGTCGACGTGAGAAATATGAAAATGTGATTATTGGAAAAGTTTAAATTTCTATGAATTGCTTTTCTTTAAATGATATTTAGAGGGGAAACGTTGCTCTTTGTATCTAACGTTCGATACAAGTTTGTATAAAATAAGATGATGACAAGGAATGACAATGCTTCTGATCTTTCAATATTGCAAAGGAGGGCTTAATTTAAGTTAAGGGATACTATATAGATACCCATTTAGGAGTCTCTTCTTCCTCTAATAATGCGCTCAGTTTGTTTTCTATCTCTCAGATCATGCAATGATCCCACCAGTTCGACGAAGCAACGCTAGTAACTGTATTTCAAAATCGAAGATTAAACTACTTCGTTGGGATACCGTACTTACTATTGTCTTCTAAGAATGCCACTAACGGGGGAGGAGGCGCATTGCGAGTTCGGGGAAACAGTTATACAAAGATGGCTATAATTTTCACCAGTTTGATTTTTTAAGGTGTACTGCTAATGTTAAATAAATTGGAACCCAATTATTTCCATAGAACTCTTATCACTAAAGTAAAGTTACGACAAGCAGTAATCACGCATATCTTTTCGACATAATTAAACAAAAGAATTCTGCCAAAAGTCAAATGTGTTACCAAATAAGCAACTCGAGTGTTTACCAAAAGTTTTATTATGTTACATAACACCAACTATGGAGTTGTCTGAAATTAATTTGTTAAAACATGCAGGAAATGCTACGTTGTGCCTCCAATCATAGAGTTCATTCTTTTTCAAGTTTTTAATATTATTTTTTCCTGTTTTCCTATTACTTAAAGTCTTTAGAGTACTTCAGTTGTGATTTGAGCTGTGAAGGCTATTGCTTTTCATTAGTGTTGTACCGATATTGCAAGTAGCCGATATAACCGATACCGATATTTTAGTTCTCACTATCGACCGATACCGATCCGATACAGATATTTGAGAAATAAACATTCTGCATACTAACAATAGGCCACTTGGCACCACAACTAAGTGTCGTTTCATCTTGACTGGGTAAAATATTGGGCTTTGCATTGAAAAGTAATCAAATAGTGTCCCATTTTCATGACATAAAGGACAATATATCGGTTGGGTGATATCGGCATTTCAGGTAAATTTTACCGATACCGATATCGGATGAAAATGGGGAATATCGGCCGATACCGATGTGAATATCGATAATATATCCAACACTACTTTTCATACGTCGGTTAGAACTTGGGTGTTACCTTCAAACTGAAATCGAGAAACTGAAAGTTTCGATCTATTTTGCTTCAGTTTCATCCGTGTATAGTATACGATATGAAAATTGGACGTAGTTTACAAAACATCTTTTAATTTCTTGTGCACGGGGAAAAGGGCTTTAGGACTACCTTTCAATTGATAAAATTGCTTTAAAATTGACCCTATCTCTTCGTATGTTTCAAACGTCCACACTTAATCTGCTCTGAACAATAATCACGTGTACCTCGTGGGTGATGTGTTCGCCCCCGATTTCTTATCCTCCCATTATGTTCCAAGTCAATAAAATTTATGTAGGCTTATCAGTCCGAAGGATGAATTATCTTTTCTCAATCTTTATGGCAACCAGCCATTTTGAACAGTTTTGGCGCCATACCCAGATCCTGTAAAATGTTTAAGATTCGGCAAAACAAAGGAATCATTTGAAGAAATTTTTAAATGTTATCTGATTGGGTATCTTTTAGTTGTGTTTAGGTGGATCCTTATTCAATTTTGAGAAGATTGTTAGAAAAAAAAAATTATTTAAGTTGTATATAAAACTTAAACTGACAAGATCGCGCAGGGAAAGGGGCTGAACTTTTTTTTTGACTATTAATAAAAAAGCTTTCCCCTTGGGATGAAAATATTTAATTTACGAATTTCAGTGAGCAGTTAAAAGAGGGGAAGTTCGAAAGTTTTCTTTACTAGCCCACACTTTAGTCTGTCACTCCAATGGCGACGTATCTGCTGTGTATTTTTGTAAGTTTTCATCCTGTCAAACAAAGTAAATCAACATGGGGAGATTTTAACTACTTCTGAGACTGGAGGAAGTGCTAATGTAAATGCCATGAAGGAACTAGTTCCTACAAATTCAGGCGTAAAACATTTCATCAAAAACACCGGGTACAGAAGTCGTCAACCACAATTTGGAAAGTTCTAAGCATATTATATCACAAAAAGAAGGAAAACATGTTAATCTTTTGGGGTAGGGGATTCAATTAAAATAGTTTTGTCTTCAGCTTGAACGGCTATCCCTGGGACAATAAAAGACTTGAATAGACTCGACAGAGAGTCTCAGAAAATTTAAGTTGTCGTCAGTCGCGACCGTAAAGCCATGTTGGTTTGCTGACCAATTGGTCATTTGTTCTTTGAAAACAGCACTTGACTAGACCAATGGCCCATGTCATGACTACCAAATAACTGCCTCAAGTAGCTCAATAAGCATTAGCAAAAGAAGATTTAAGTTTTTACAAACAAATCTGTCCATTTTGAAGTGTTTTAGTAGACTGAGTAAACTTATCGAGGTTTCTTGATAGCCCCAACCCTTTCGCCAGTAGTTGAAAGTCTCCTACAAGAATGACAAATCACAACCACAAACACTAAAACAAACTATTCGGCTTTTTGCACAAAATCACATCATTCCGTACATGGTTTTTAAGTTCCTTTACTGTAACAAGGGAGGTTTCTCCCTGATGCAAGTACCTTTTCATCATAACATTTTAAGGGCATTTCAGTCTCGTGTTTTTATCATTTTTTCACCGGCCGTGATATAAAACTTAAACGTTAAATAGGTGAAGAGAAATGTTGATTAAATGGTTTTGAACGAAACCCTATTTTCTACAATTTAGCAGCTTACTAGATGAAATGTGTTGACATACTAGCCGCGGAAAAGTGAAAGAGTAGATCAAATAAACAATTTCTCGGGGTGTAGGTTTTGTTATTTGAAAAGAGAACAATGTCATGTGTTTGCGCATGAACAAGTTAACAACGAGAACAAGACATAAAGTTAAGAATAAATGTTCATTGAAAATCCTCATCCTCTGAAGAGTGAAATATAACAATGATAACTCCTTCACCTAACGATTGTATTGTCCTTTATAAAAAATAGCTTACGTGACTTTTAATTTCTCGATCACTAAGTATACCACAAGTTTTACACATTTTCTGGCCATCCATTTCCAGGCAACGTCCTTTAATAACTGTGTAAATTTAAAAGCTTGCCTGGTCAAATAGTTTTATTGTGATACCGCAAGCGTGGAGGTATGTCTCGTTAAACCGCTACAAACATGTTACAAGTAACATCTGATCCTTTCATGCTTTCTGGTAAGATATCCAATCCTGACACTGACAGGTGTGTTTCTCATATCACATAATTTCATGTGACTTCTCACCAATATTCCAAGTTTTTACGATTGTAACTTCAATGGCTTTCATGAAAAAATATTCCTCCATACTTTTCCATTCATTTAAAAGTTTCTTTGCGTCAAATTCATTTGCTAATGTTTCATAATAGCGTACTAGTGAACACAACAGATCAATGTCTAATATACTCAGTATTACAAGCGGTGTGCTACAAAGCCTACAATGGTTTTTAAATTTGATTAAATTAGCCTACCTTATGAAAAGATTTTGAACAAACTTTGATTTGGTTTCCATTCACCATGTCACAAAAGTGTGTATTCTATAATGATTCTTGGTTGCGTGAGTGGAATTATGGTGCTCATTCTTTTGTTATGCGATTAACACAAGTAGAAATTTAAAAACAATGAACTTTCGTTACACACAATATCTTATCACCGTATAACTTAAAAGGGGGAATTCCCTGAATATTTCCATTGTCTTATTACAACCGGATGATTATTGGATCATCTTATACATTGCCTAAAACAAAATCAAAATATTTTTGGGGTATTTAGAAAGTGTGCTTAACTGTGTATCAAAGTTAAGTACATAATGAAACTTTATTTTTCCACTACAAGAAAATTCCCTACCCACGTAGGGTACTCAAGGATTGTATAACAAGTTTGTGTTCGAAATTTAATGATACAGCCAGTCACTCAAGATGCAAGGAAAAAGAGGTATTAAACGAACAAATGTCTTTTACATATTATATACAATAGGCCTTTGTCTTCTGTGTAAATGCATTTCACCGAACGAACATTCCTTAGTTAATTATCCTAATTAGTTTTGCTCTTTGAATTTTTATTGCGTAAACAGTGTTTTTGTAGATGGTTCACAGCTGGGTCAGGTGTAATATAGTTCATCTACTCCAAAACGTTGAGATAATATCAAAATCACAAAAATCAAAATAAAGTTACTTGCTTAAAAACTAAGACTAATGAGGATCCATTCTGGGAATCAATTGGTAGTGAACATAAGTGTAAGGCACTTACTCCAAACTTACATTTTAAACATCGGCGAAATCTTATCTATTTCCTTTACTGGTAGTTTCATGAAGTTTTAAACTATAAGTATTGGATATTTAGGAAATCACTTTGGGTGAATTTTACAATTAAGTAGCAAAAATATTGTCACATGAGAACAAAGAGCCAATGGTGAAGTGAGATACCAGAATATATTAATTCTAATTGAGTGGAATGAAGTTTTGCCTTCAAATATCAGGAAACGACACAGCTGTATATATGTTTTAGGTAATTATTTTGTTGTCTCTTTAGTTGAAATTGTCTAGTTTGCTCACTTCAGTGAAGGAATATTTCAGTTTAGATTAATTATTATTAGGTCCCAGAATCCAAGGCACAAGTATAAAATGACCTTTGTTTGAATTACTTCATGTATGAATTAAAATTGCAATTTGAAATATTGTTTGAATATATATTGTACAAAGACCAGAGCAGTAAGTAGAAAGAATGACGGAAAGAATAAAGCAAACAAGCAAATTTTACAATAAACAAACAAGCGGACAGAAAATAGCCTTCCGGGTCAAATTCTTCTACATAACTTCGGCGTTTGTTTACGGATGTAGTTTGTACTATTGTGCATCTTGCTTTGAATTTTGCCTCTACATGCATAATGAAGGGAACAGTTATTTATTTTGGTTTACAGGCTCAACATTAAACAAACAAATAATAAGCAAACAAAACAATAAACAAAATACAAATAAAGCAATAGATATTGCGAATTTAAGTATCCTAGTTTCAGTGGCTACTTTTTACTTCTTATTCCTGTTAGCCGTGAAAATCATTACTTTAATTTGAATGATATTTCGAAAAGGATTAGTCATCTTTTAAATGTTAATAATCAGTATCATACTCGAACCAGAAATGTTCCAAAGATCTTGTTTGTGTTGAAACGGTTCAAATTATATTACAGACAAGTTCTGGACCCAAATCGGATTTGTGGTATTGGTCAGTGCAGTATCCGACCAGAAATCACTACATTCGATTGGATATCAGTCCAAGCGATAATTGAATACCGTATTCATTACCGACACCGGTAGTTCCGATTTTAAATGTTTATCTTTGCTCGGTTGATTTTGGAATGATTGTTTAAAATTGAAAATTTTACCCTACGGTTTGTACGTTTATATGATGTAACACAGACCTATACTGAACACCCTGTCTCAAAAGCCGGTTTCTCCAATTGCTTAAGCTGAATATCGTTAAAATAGTCTGTATCGTTCTATATCGATAACGGTGTTGTCGCAACACTATTAGAGTGAAAAGAAGACTTACCTGACGTTCGCTAAGTTGCAGCAATTTTGCAAGCTTCTTCCTTTCTGGAGGAGATAAGTATTTCTGGTTTTCAAATTTTTTCTCTAATTCCATTGTTTGATCGTTGGAAAACCGTACCTGCCCTCCTTTCCTTTTGTGCAGAGGTCTTTGTATAAACGGACTCCAGACAAACGGCTTTCCAGGGACTGAAATGAAGAGACCAGAAAAAATATTTAAAACTAAAGGAAAGAAACTGAATGTAATTTTTGTATAGTTTCGTTAATCCTTTTAAGAGACTGACATACACAATGGGTGTAAAATATCAACACAGTATACCGTTTGTGGAAAATAACCAGTGCAGTGATGTATTATCACGGAATTTTTACGAAAATTTTACGAGGTAGAAAAATGAGCTTATGTGTCAAAATGGTTTTCTATATTACATAATCTTACTTCGGAACTTGACGAGATAAAAGTAAAATGGCATTGTTGCGTCATGTTCAGGCCTATATGTAACTGTAGCTGTAGCTACTCAGAAAAAAGTGTATTTTAGACTCAAGCGATCCCATCTTCGGGAAAATAGAAAAACTATTAAAGAAAAAACTTGAGGCATCCTCATGGATTTCATAATCTATACTGCTCTTATGGACTTCCCCCATCCCCTTCGCAATTGCGCCCTGCCTTACACAAACCTTGCCCAATTGTTACACCTACTTGTTTGCTTCTGTATCGCAAACACACCGTGTAACCAGAATTACAAAGTATTAACCTATACTTCAGCTGTATTAATAAAATTAGTTGCTTAAAAGCAAAAATTAGATCCGTTCACCTACGAAATAAAATTCTAACTAAATGCTATAAACTTGCAGACATTTTTATTTTTATTCACAGAGGTGAAAAACATTTATTTGCCTTGACACCAGGTATGCCTATAGAAATTCGAACTCCTCGAACGAGCTATTTGTTACGGATAACTATGCATAGTATTTCTGGAGTACTGAACGCTTAACCACTTTTCCGACATTTGTTTAGAGTTCCGCCTCAATTTTGTTTTGTTAGGATTGGAATGTGGGTGGGGAACTTAATACCAACTCACCTATTACCAACTCACTTAATTTTAAAATTAAAAATAAAGCAATTTGAGGAACTTCTTAGAATATGTATAAAAATGTATCCCACTTTGAATTCCTGTTTACATTCTCACGCAGTTTCCCGTCAGAACAATCAACAGTTAATCTGTAGTAACTTTACAAGGGTATAGCAACAATCAACGCTTAACCGGCAATAACTTTACGTGGATGTAATAGCAATTTACAGCTAAACTGCAATAACTTTACATAAGTATAGAAGCAATCGAAGACTATTGTTGAAAATGCTATAGGTGGATATTACCAATAGGCCTACTTCATTCACACTTCTTGCTCCCAACAAGTCAATCAAGGGTTTTATTGACAGTTATTTTACCTCAACAGCTTGTTTCAACGACTTTCGATGATTAAGCCATTATACCTCTGCATTTACAAGAAATGTGACTATAGTTGTACAGTTATACCCAGCTATTGTTATCAACCGTTGTAAATGGCCATTTAGCGGATGGGTATTGTTGTCTATAACCAATAGTGTTACTTGAAGGACAAACACTGATAAGAAGGCTCTAAAACTCGCGACAAATGTGAAACAAAAGATTCCAATAATGTCATTGTTTGTCCAGCAATATAAGGTAATCTTGATCGTTGTTCAGAAAGGGAAGACACTTTTGTTTTTCGAGTTGATAGCAAGTTTGGTGAGGCTCGTTGACTGTTCTCGTCACTCAAAGCACCGAATTAGCAGGTCACCGCAGTAGTTTGGTATAAGCTGCTTTCTGTTTAGCTGTAAATTGCCATCGAAGCACTCAACAATGTTTGCTCTTCAATTGTGCTACCAGAGTAGATACGGTTATCGATTCGAAATGGAAGGTATATATGGTTGTTTTAAAAGACATCATATATCACGAGTCAGTGGGAGTTAAAGCAGACAAAACTCGTGCCATGAACCGGGATCAGCATGATGATTTTGGGGGTGGAAAGGAATACACGGAACAATTAAACATCGTGGTAAATAGTGGATGATGTGAGAAACATGTGGCTTTGTTTGAGATAAGAAGAAAATGATAGTGTCACCACGACTTAAGAAAAGGCAAAAAGGAAGAATTAATTTAAATGTTGTGGCAATTGTAACATTTTGGGATGGAGGAATTTTGTACTATTTGGAACAATTCAAACGAAGAAAATTACCACCAACATTTTGCAGATTGCTTGTAAAAGTGCAAAGAATATTTATCATAATTTTTATGGAAGGAAAGCTTAAAAAGAATGTTAAAATTGGTTATCTTTGCATGTGTCACTGAGATAAAAAATGCCCACCAATAAATATAAGGCATCATTGAAGATGCTTTTGGAAAAAACCCTTTAATCCGTAAACCTTCAAAAGTTTCAAGGCACCAGCGTGAGATCTCAATATAGTTGATATTCTTTCCTCTCTTTAGTTAAACAAACATAAGTCTTTGCACTTCCCTGGAAAAGTCAAAACCAAAGGTAAATATTTAAATATGCACCTAAAATAATCACTAATAGGTGATTAAGTTTGGAACAAGCTATAAGTGAAGCGGAACTGTAAGATGACTTAAGAATCCGTACGGTATTTCGTCCGGAAAAATACTAGTGGGAGAGCAAAACATGGGCTAAACTGTTGATCTAGACGAAAGGAGCGCCACATGATTGGCTGGAGTTAACATTCTTGTTGCCCATTCATGACTGACTAAAAGATCTGGAATGTTGACTCATAGAATAAATAAAAAGTGTGAAACGCATTTTTAGAAATAGGCACTCTCTTAAACCTTTAGAGTGAAAAGTCACTCTTTTAGAGTGAAATTAAGGAGCAATGTCAATTTGGATTGAAACATTTCAATCCAAAAGGAATCATTCCCACTCATTTAGAGTAAATCCATCCCTAAATTTCACTTTTTTTAGATTTAGAGAGCAAATCTTAATGAAAAAAAAATAAAGTATCGCAGAAAAGTCTCTTTGAAGACAAGATCTTTCTTATGTAAGTCCATAAGTATACTGTACTACTCACATCCAGTTGGGATGGGTATGCACTTTTGCCTGGAATGTTGATGCATACTTGCATTGAAGATAGTAATTTTTTTCTTACAAACAGCAAATATTCTGCTCCAATGGAGGGCTGTAGCACTTATAAGTGTAAGTTCTTTTGCAGTTATCGAGTCTCACGTCCAGTTAGTAGATTATGAAAATGTTGGAACTCTCAGAGAAACAAGTAACGATCATGATCGCAAGGTCACTAACTTTAGAACAAACGAAAACTTAAATATAAAATTTGTCAGAAAGGGGATTTTTGAAGAAATTTCACAGATGAGCCCACATATGCCACTGGTCCTTGACCTTAACATTCTACAAGTTTTGTTTTATCCATACAAGCGGAAAAGAATTAATTATTCAAAGATTTTCAGAATGTTATGTTTTACAGCTGATAATGCAGCTGTCGTTGAAATAAATTTACAGCGCCGTCGCTAGTTTGTGATTTTGAATTCTTCTATGTACAGAAAGAATGCAAAACTTTAAAACAAAATAAAGAGTAACTCCAAACTAACATTGCAACACCTGTTGATTGTCACATATGTCCTCTTATTTCCCATTCATGCACTTTTCATAATGTGAATATTGCATATTAAAAGTAAACCAAACATCAAGGACTTGATCAATATTCTGCATAAATACAAGACTTTGGTAAAAAACTATTGTCATATGATTAAAAATCCATCCATGAATGAGAATAAGAGGTCTATTTATTCAAATTAAGATGACTACACTTTTTGTCTTTCACACTGGCTCTTTTACCTTAGTTCTTTGTTACCCGGTATTCACTGTAAGTTTTTTTCTACGTACTTTAATAGTCTACTTATTGTGTATTTCCATGGTCCTTTATTGAATGATCTGCTCTATTGTTTCTCTCTTGTCATTCTGTATGCATAGAAATGATTTATTAGACTTGAGTAAGTAGCCTATGTCATGTTTTCTTTGTGGGGTTGGGTAAAGCAGTACCCAACGAAGTACGAGTATACCAAGTTGAAGATTTGAGGTGGTGATTCAGCTTTTTCGCCTGATTGAAAAATAGCCTGCATGACATTTTATTCATAAAAGTACCTACAGTCCGACAGTTGAAGATGAAAGTTACTGTATTTTTGTATAGGGTCGGAGCACGGTGGGCAGGGGGTAGGGAACCATGGCTCCAGTTGGTGAAGGTTGCCACCCCCCACCGTCGAGGAAATTTTTCAGTTTCGTCGGGGAGCCTGTAGCGGGTAAAATAGTGTAGGGAGGTGATATTAGAATATCACCTACCCTGGATATGGATAAAGTAGCCTATGTAGTCTCGAGGGCGGTGCTTCGTTTTGCTCTCATAAAGAGCAGGTTCCTAAAAATTCCAAATGATCAAATTTTCGTCAATGTAATTCTAAATTTTCTAATTTTCTTCAATAAAATCCCCAAATGTGCAATGTTTTTTAATGACATCCAAAACTTTTTTACGTCACTGTAGCTTTTGTCTAGACTTCAAGTTGCTCTCTCCCTCCCGGTCTGGCGGTCTGGGAGCTTGGGTCCCTTCCAGTAGATCAAATCCTGACGCCACACCTGGTTGTGAAAACCTTTTCTCAACCAGGATAGATATTTACAAATTGACCAAGACCGACGATCGTCGTCACCACACTCACAGTGTTAATAACCTCGTCCTGCGTGGAAGGATCAAAATTGAACTAAAATACTTTGTTGCGGGGAAGGAGACGTATGAAGTTGTGGTAACAGGGGAGGGGTAAAATGCACCTAAGGATAATCATATACATTGACTAGTAGCAAAGTGACTTGATTATGGACGAATAGCTAAGGCGGCATGTGCTCCTGACTGAAAGAATGGGAGGGGGTGGGATATCCTTTTATATGACGACATCCCAATTTTTGCCCCTTCCTTCTCTCTGCGACGGAGTTCTTTGGTAAACTTTCATCTTTAAACTGACATTGTGGTTTCGAACCACGAATCAGGAAAAACGATTAGCTATTTATTTAAAACAAGATATCCCGGTCCGTGCTTGGCAGTATCATATTATTCTATTTTTGCTCTCTGTCAATCAAAGATCAGTTACACTATATTGATATTGATACAAGCTGTGACGGTGAATTGGTTGGCAGACGAGTTATATGAATATGTGAATGTAATTACTAGTATGTTATTTATTGGTTCATTCTTTCACATCTTTTGCACTGGGGTTCATAGAGTTCTTAAGATCTTCTTCAACTTTTGATGTGTATGAATCATCGACTTTTGGGTGCAAAGCATCTAGGGATCCAGGTGGGGATATACCAGTACCTGCCCGAGATCCCCCGTTCCCTCAAATACCTTTCAAAGACTTGCAAAAAGTTAATTGACTATGAAGAAAATGCTGAAAACTTTTGTTTTCTTGATCTCGGTTGTAAGGACCTCACAACCTTTGAAATCACTCTTGGGCGATTCTTTTCTCCCAAATGCCAAACTATTTAATACATCAACTCTGATAAAGACATAATGAGTTACGACCAAGTTACGCTCCATATTCTTGGTATTATGAGGCAAGGACTGGGGGGGGGGGTCAACAAAACCTCAGATGGGGGCATGATCCCGGAGCTCATATTAACGGAGTGCGCAGAAACATTTTGAACACAAAAATTCAACCTTCAAAATTCCGTAATGTTAAAAACGCATCAGGGACATTGCGAGGAGAAGCCTATTTTCTTCACATTGCAGAGTTTTCAGGAATGTTAACATGTTCAAAGACTCCCACTCAATTGCTTTTGTGTGTGTGTATCCTTGCAGCAAAGGTCATTATGCCTTTCTTTAATTTCTGCAAAATTTTGACTAGAAATATCTAAAACCTGCACGTGTTTGTAGATTGAAAAGCGACCATTCTGACAGTCGAAAATATTCTCCCGAAAATATTTTTGAAAATATCCGGTACAGTGTCAAGTGGCAAATTGACGGACGATTGTGTAAACTAACTACGTAACAATGGAGAGACTCGTTCGCGCACGCCGCCAGTATTGTTCGAGGTGTGATCTCCTAGGTGGCGAATCAAGGCTATGGCGACACCAGGCCCCTCCATTTCACCCTTTCAACAGCAGAGTAAGATCATCGATTCACGCGACCACAAAAACAAGTATCCCACTCAAAAAGCTCTAGACTGCCTAACGTGGAGGTTACTAATATTTGTCTAAAGGTGTCTCCATATGCCTTTTATACGAACTGCCACAAAGTCTTTGCGTCTCCGGAGTTGTGAAAAATGTCCAATTAACGATGTTTGGCGTAGTATTTCGTCTATGTTTGCTTGAAGTAATACCAAAATACGAGTTGGAACTTTGTATGTCGTGTCAACATGAAGCAAAGCTTTGAAGCAGTAGCCCATATAGTATACCGTTGCATACCATAGCCAAATGCAGGCGTTTTTTGCATTCACTCTAAAGTGCTTCGGACTAGATTAAGAACACCAGCATCATCACAGGAATTTATTGTCAAGGAGTCGGGATTAAGGGAGGGGGAGCCCCATGATGGTTAATTTTCCACTGGGGCATCCAATTAATGTATAAAGGGGCTTAACCCTTTTTAAATGAAATATTACTCGAAATGCTCGAAAATGTCTGTATGCCAAATTAATTTTATGGGGGTTGAGTGGGCTGAATGGTGGATGAAGACATCCCAAGGATGGGATGACTTTTTCAAAAGTCCCTTCGGCTGGATGTCGAAGGGCGAAAACCAAACTTTACCCCCGAAAGAGTTCTGCTCCCCAAAGATCTATGTCACCAGAAGGAAAAAAAGGACTTGACTGATCAGCCCATTGACCTTCAGACTTCTACATCATAAGTCTGTCATGTGTGACCCTGTTCTAGACTGGCTGAAAGGTATTTCACATTCCGAGGATGGGGTGCTCTTTCTCTACACGATAACGCTCTAGAGTTAAACTGTGTTACGTGCTAAAATGAAGTTTGAACAAAGCTAAAAGGCGCATTCGAAATACGACACTAGTAAACTTTGCGATAAATTTTTGAAACCCTTATTATTTTGACTTTTCCCTTATTTTGCAATTTATGATAAAAAACACATAATGTAAATCTTCCACTCAACTAAAACGGCCACTTTGTATTTCCACTGTATTTTTCTTCAGGTGAAAGTTACTGTAATTTGTAATAACCAGAAAAGTTTTTCATGGAGTATTTATTATATAGGGGTGGGGGGTGGTCATTGCTCTTGTCTATACAATAATGGATTTCAAGTAAAGTGCCCTATATCCCTCTTCTTTACCAATTTTCAAAGTTATAAAATTCTCCCCGGACGACGAAAGCAATAACTGTGTCCCGTCCCTTCCTACCAGACTCGATGAAGGAAAAATATACGGAAAAGGAAAATAAACGGTGACCCAGTTTGACACCTTTGTAAATTTATAATGGGTCCAAAAACAGGTTATACAAAAATTAATTTATGGACAGTTCAAAAGGTTGGGGTCCTTGACTTTAAGTTTGTTATATAATTGAAATATTCGCCGACACAAGTCTTTAGAATCAATTAAAAAATAATTTCTCTCTTGGTAAAGTGGAAGACGTCTCCTCCGAAGACCGAATTGGCGCGGAATTGCGCACCTGTATCGATACACACCTGCGTATTACACCGATAAGTGGTGCAAAGGCCATCTCGTAAATAAGTTTCAGATGAGCATACCATATGTTTGGTCAAAAGTGGGCCGGACATTGCTATCCTAGTGTCACCTAATGTCACGTGATTGTTCCTTTCGACACCGTGGGAATCGGTTCAGACGCTGTGGCTCACGACAGTATGTCAATGATGTCGGTCAAAATGAAATCATTCGACAAGAATGGGAGCAGATGTATCAATTTGACAACAGCGTCATTTTATCTTATAGTAATCATCACTTTCCACATTGTTATGAAGGACTGTTATTTCAAAGGCCGAAATTCGTCTTTTATGCTTTAGGAGAAACTCTTTTAATTTTGTTGCGAAATATCAGGAATTTTTTATTTCAAAAATTCCTGGTAAGAAATATAATAACGGAACATACACAGAACATGATAAAAATGAAAATAGGTTACGCTTCCCTTCGTTCTCGAGATGCTTTATGCAGATCATTACGTTTGAGTGCAGCAGTGTCAATGCTAATCGAAAAGTGGGGGCGGGGGGCGGGGGATAACAAAAAAAAACGAAAAAACATGTAAAACAGTGAAGTCTATACCTTCGAAAAGGAAGGGGCACGACTCTCGCCCTCCCCCGTATACTCTCATGTTTGAATGTGAGTTGCTGTTTGCCGGGAGTGGTTCTTAGTCATCCACTATTTTGCCTAATTTTAAAGCCACACAACTTTGGAAAATTCTTCGTTATTTTTGCGGTTTACAATTTATTTTCATTGATATAGGTGATCAGCTTTTTAATGTAACACTTAAAATACCTGAAATGACCGATGGGTCAAGATAACAGTATAAAAATATCTTACAAAATGTCTGTTTTCCTATCAATAGTATAGTAATAAAGAAATAGATAAAGGAAACCCATATGAATTCCAACACTATTGTGATCGCACAATACCATCATAAAGACTTTGACGGTTTCTCAATTCTGACTTTTTAAAAGCAAAAGAATATAATCATATTTCGTGGTTGAATTTTGCGCATGCATTGTATACATCATTAGCCTGCATGTGTAGCTGCTCTGTTTAGCTTCCACCACATTGGGGTTGATTTTCTTTCGAAGCGATGAGCTGGACGAAAAACGTCGTTCACTCAGCCGGCCACTTCACTATTCAAAGTAATCTTCAACCTTGCATTGTTTAAAAAGTTAAAAACGGGGGAGGAGACTGAATGGCTAGTACATTCTTTTCATGTAATAACCAATTTTTAAATATTGCAAAAATTTCTTTCAGGTTCTTTACCTCTTTTAAAGAATAGTCTTATTCAATAATAATGTTTGATAAAAAAGGGTGTAAATTCCAAAGCCTATTTGCATTTTTGAATTTTGGTTGTTGTGGCTTGCTTCATGAGGAAGGGGTGTCGAAGTTACATGGAAGCATTTATAACAGTGCCGTCAGAAATGTTTCTTATACCGGGGGCTAAACCATTCAACTCCGAGACTGAAAAGGGGGCTGGACCATTTAACTCTGGAGTTGTCTGGCATTTTCTGAGGCAACTTCAGTCTCTTTATAACAAGAATGCTTCAAACTGAAAATTATTTGTACCCCAGCCTCCGGCATTTAGGGTAGGCACAATACAATAATCTTTCAAAATTCCTCATGGAGCAATGAGGATTTGCCTTCAAATTAACTTTATCATCTGAGCCGGATAATGTCATCAATCGATCTCACGTGATCAGAGATGTATATTCCTCTGTTTTCATTTCATTTCATAAGTGAAATAGGCAACTGTCACGTGATCACGACAAGCCAGTCACTCACGAAGAGGTGTATTCATTCATAATTATCGTGTATTATTTGACACTTGAGTAAACATTAATTACAACAAGGGCCTCTTTGATTGTTATTTTAACCAGAATCAACTCAAGATGAGTAATTCCAACACATCATCAGAGACGGGTCACCAAAGCACTAGAATATCCAGGGGTGGTGTGCTTCGAATTAATCTGTGCCGAATTAAATGGCTCATCAGTTCTCCCATAATTTCGAATCAGACTTGACCACCTTCTTTAGTCATAACTGTCCAACTTCTTTGGAATAATTCAAAGTCTAGCTCTTGACAGATTTAAGGAGACCTCTTTCGTCAAAGCCGTGGCGAGAATAAATCCTAGGCAACAACTGAGACGATTAATCCGCCATCCCATTGCAGTATTCCAAGGACGTTCCATTTTTGTGAGTTTGTTGAAAAGTGCATGAGTTCACCCAGAGCACCCACTCAGGGGTAGGCCGCAACAACCCGCATATCCTCGGCGCTTTTAGAAGAAAAGCTGAAATCTAATCTCACATGAGCGAGACATTTAAGGAATCGAACCCAAACAAGTGATACTGCCTACCCTGGAATACTTTTTATGGATGCCTTTCATAGAAAACAGTTTTATGATTTCCTTACTAACAGGAAAGTCAGCAAACTGAGGCATACACCTTAAACCTTTGTAAAAACACATATCATCCTGACTTCAGCCCATATTGATGGCTAGGTTAAACAATAGAAGTACTGCTGACTTCCATGGTTTAACCTACGTGCCGGTTTGTGGTGCTAATAATACATTCTTAAACAGAAATGCTCGAATGTGACGGGGGGCAAGAACTTGAAACAGGACAATTGTGAAACAGTTCATTTCAATCTTTGTCCAAAATGTAGCATTTCTGCATGTCACCATCTCTGACGAAAAGTGTGTCATTTGCATCCTTTTCTTTAATCCTCCAAATATCAAAGTGCAAAATATTTGCAACTTCTGATATAGCAGGGAAACCATCCATATTTTACGGGACGAAACGACTGACGCTTAGCAATAGAGGGCCCTTATTATAATGACACTGTGTACGCATGGCAGACTTAAGCTGTGGGGGTGTGTCCCACTAGTGGTCCCTCATGATAATGATACTGTGTACCTGCGGGTAGACTCGCAGTGAAAGCATGACCAGCTGCTAGTCCCTGATAACAGTGATAACAGCGATACTGTGTATTCTATGGGCAGACTCGCACTATTGACCTTATTCATTGACGTCAGTCGACGTCATTTTAGCGGCAAAAATTAAGCGCGCTGCACGCACGACGTAGATTTCTCACGAGCACGTAACAAACTTTCGAGCGTATCTCACCCGTACACATATCAGCTGTCTGCATTTATTGGTTTAAGTTGCAATGATACGCGCTCCATTGGAGGATGCTCATAATGTTCTGTGACGTCATGTGCATAAGGTCTATTTGGAGTAAGTCCTTACGCTATTGTGCGTTTCGTCTGTACTCATAACTTTGGAAAATGGATTTAATACTCTCGTTCATACTTACAAATTTTAGAGGTAAGCAATTGTGTTCGTACTCGTAATGGTGAAAAACAGTACTTTTACTACGAGAGGTCATACGTTAACGTGCTGATATTCTACACTTAATGTAAGGATATAATTCCTCTCGGTCAGAGTTATTTCAGAATAAAACGCCCTCCCACAATTATCTCTGATACCAGCATAAATCAGTACAAAAATCTTCTGGGTAGATATCTGAAGTCTAGGGGAGTTATACGACTTACAACTCTCGTCTACGTTTTTCCCCACTCCTGATGAAGAGGTGTGGGATACGTGTGAATTTGCGTAAATACACGTAACGACAACCATAGTCTAATACTCGTGACATTGTACTAAACTGCTAACAGTTTTAGGTTGACTTAATTGGTTACACTGGCAGTCGTATAGCCCTAGAGCCCACTGGTCCTACATCCCCCTAGTTCCGCAACCCGTAAGTCATACAGCCAATACGATTTTTTGCATACGTATTCTGAGCCCCAATTGGCTGAATGTCAATGTGATGTTTTAGAGTAGGACCAATGGGGTACGGGGCTAATTGCTTTTCATTTTTCCTGTTATCTGAAGGTCAATGCGCTGTGCTCCTATAGGACAGTCTCAGATATTACCTTGTGTGACCATCCCCAAAATGAAATTATAGGACATCTTTCTAAACGGGTTCATGTTTTTAATCCCCAGAAAACATTAGCTTGTATCTAGGAAGACCGTCAACAGCTTCGTAAAAGTGGTGGAGGGCGGGGCACAAGCTTGACCAGAAGTATTTCAAGCGCGAATTGCGAAACCCTAAAAGCAAGAGATCCGGGCCTCACTTAAGGTCCGTGGAAAAAGCTGGAGGCCAGGTTATCTGTGGTGTAACCTAATCCATTAAATGGCTGTTGCTAGCATTTTCAAGAATGATATCAGTGAATCAGCTATTCTGCAAGCTACGGTATGCAATCAAACATGTGCCTACTATTTTCGTTAGGAATCTGGAAAAAGTGAGGGGGGAAACCCTACATGTTCAAAGGTGGGGGCGAGACATGTCCCCCTTTCCTCGTGTGTTGACGCTTGCGGTAGAAAGAGGTATATCATATGACGTTACGAGATCGGGAATGCCAGGCATTCCCGGGCACAGACGGAACCCGCGCAGTGAGCGTATTTACAGCACACGCGCGCGGCATTACCAGATACTACTGTGACACAATGGACGCTTGCCCTTCAAAACCAAAGAGACGCGCTATCACGTGACGTGTGTGAAATACCTCTATAGTGGGTGGTGTGAATCAAAGAGTGCTTTGTAATCATTAATACTAAGATGTTATCTTTGAAAACTTAAAAACTTGAGATGGATACATACGGCTTTTAAAAAACTCACTGATTTGTGTAGACTGCATTGTTTCGTACTGTATCTCATCTCTTGTTACCTTTCTATATAAATAGCACACAGCTGTATTGAAACATTTTATTTTAATACCATGTTGCTATTCAAAACTTAGTCAAAATGGATTTCGTTTGAATGAAAGTACAGATGTGGGAAAGATTATATTCCATCGCACTTTCTTCGTCTGGACCCAACAGATTTCCGATGTTAATAAAACGAAAAATGGCAAACATGCCGAAATCATTGTTTTAGTACTACTTTACAAAAGGATTTGAGGACAAGGTTGGTATCTTCGAACTCAAAGTACCATGACCTGTAAAGTACGTTAACCTCTGTTTTATGCAAGTAATGCCGTGTGGCTTACCCTCGCCTTTATAATCATACGGGATATATATGCTCCTCCACATGAATGGAGTTGGTTTCCTGTTGCCAAGGTATGTCGTCTGCTATACAAGGTTTGATCCCACCCAATTGCCCTTTACACTTTGTACGGTAGTCATGTGACCGCTACACCGCTTAAAATGATATCTATCCTTCGAAACAAGTGGAAAGCACTTTCCACTTGAAGGAATGTACACTCGGCTTTTAACCAAAAAAAAAAAAAACGCCAGAGTTGACATTATAGTGCGTGCGCAATAAATGAAGCGGCGTGCAATAATTAGTTAACAGTTTTTTTCTGACATCTGTTCCTAAAATGAGCAAATTCATCCACTAATTAGTCTTGAAATAACTTCGCTCGAATTTTTTCAAATGGATTTAAAAATGCACAAATTTTAGCGGTTATTCTTGTTCTTCCTTTGTGTAATTTATTCCTCAACATATGTTCTAGAGTGACAATTGGCATGCATGTTGTAACCTAAATATGCAAAGCAAACAGCCTGCACGGCGGGCTGTACATCTTAGCTATCCAAAGGCAGTAGGCAGTCGCCTCAAAATTTGCTTTGAAAACTCAGCAAATTCTTGCAGATCTCCTCTTATTGCATTACAAGCACCTCTGAAGACGTTTTGAACTATTACAAATAATAGGTCAAGGAGAAATCCCCCCTTAATTTCACAATTCACTAACAAAAATATTGTCACATGATCAAAATAGGCCATTCATGAACTTGAGTGACGGGGCACACTAACTCTGATTGGGGGTGACTGCCTATTGCCTTTAACGTACACTGTGGCCCATGAAGCCAAGTATGAGCAATGGTCTATCGCAGGGTTTAAAATCAGCAGACATCTAGTGTTCAAAGATTCTATGAGGGGAATTACGGGTGTTGCGGGTATCAATGGGCAAGCAACAAGGTATCAACTTTCAACTTAATAGCCTTGAAAAATCCATGCACAGGAGAAATGAATATCTAAGAAACCTATACATGCAGCTACCTCACCGAGATTTTATCTTTTTTATTTAATTGCCCTCCCTTTTCCCCTTCCTTTACAACCTGCCCCGTAAAGTTAACATCCTATAGGTGACACATTAAGTACAACATTGTGTTTCGGACAAGGATTACATGAAGCTTCCACTCATTACCCGTTTAATTTGTTTCAAAATTTCCTTAATGAGTTGTTATTTCAGTATTGACTTTGACCACCAAAGTCAATAAATAAATGCACCATATGGCAAGCATATGACAGCTAATCCAAACAGAGAGAACCGATTATCCTTTTAATTTGTTTGCAAATTTTCAAGATGTCTTGTTGTCCATTATTGTTTTTAATCACTAAATCAACACATAAATGTGTCTCTGGCAGTTAATCCCAACCAACCACCGCTTATCCTTTTTTAATTTGTTTCCAAATGTCCAAAATGATTCGCCTTCTCACTGTTTATTCTAATCGCCAAATCAATAAATAAGGAAATAGCGATGTTTCTGGTAAGCATTCTTTACCAGGTCAAAATCCATTCACAAAAGTACAAGCTTACAGAAAAGGAAGTCTAAAGCCATTTCTGGTTTTAAAATTTCCTGATTTAGGCGCTATCTGTATCCTATCTTGTTTTGACAGTCTAAATACTAGCGTTAAATTGCCACAATGCGAGGCCCGCGCGACCCTTCGTCCCTTCGTTTCCCATTTTCGATGTAAGGCTATTTCCTGTGTTTTGCTATCGAGTTGGAAAGTTAACGCGCCTAAACAGGGAACATTAGAAGTACGAAACCTAGCAACAAGCCGTGCAGTCGCGAAGGGATATCTTTTTCCAAGTTTTGTACCTAGTTTCCTGCATTCAACAGCATATGAAGGAACTATGTGACAACGACAGTTTGTGTTACATGATTTTCTTTCCAAAGCAAAAACTGTTAAAGATCTTTTTCAATTTGCTTATAATTAATTTAATAACGTTTTTGTGAGGGCGTCCTGTGTCATAGTCATTATTTTAAATGATGAGGAGATCGCAAACGTGTGATCTGTCATATAATGCTACTGAACTACTATGTCTGACCTTAAAAAAAGAAAAAAACTTGTTGTTTATCGGTATTGATTGCACACCCGTTTTGGGAAACCCCTGTGCTAAGTTTTTAAATAAATATTATATTTTGCTGTATGCAAATAAAAAATTATTCTTATCACTGTAAACAAAAGGAATTTAATTCTCATTTTATTTTTGGACATATTGTGAAAGAAAAACAAAGAAACTTGATAGTCCAACAGGGAAAGGAGTCTTTAGAATGACACCAACATGAAAAGACTACCTCCGAGGGTAGTACTTTCATGATACCGTACGAATTACGCACAAACAGAATATAACATTAAAAGTGCTTTAACCCTCGCAAAACGGAGTCACACTATATGACTTACAATTAAAGAATATTAACACATGCATTATGCATTCATACTGGTTAAGCGAAGCCAAATGTTTGACATTCAACACACATTATTAGTTCTTGCCGTAATAGTGTAGAAAGTTGAAACCGTCCCATATAGTATACTTGTACTGATATTTTTTACCAATACTATTTGTCATCGATAGGTGTTAAATGTCGTCGGCAGCTGGGTTTGCACTTGACTCTCTCAAAATCTGCCAAATTGGGATGAACATGGGGGAACCAAGCCATATGCAAACTTACACTGTATATAAACATTGCTTAAGAACATAACGACTAAACAGCTTTTTCTGTTAGGGAAATTCACCCTGCATACACATAGGTAGCAACTGCACGGCAAACAAGGAAATGACAAACAGCACATGTTAATGTTAATTGACCTCGTTAATCAATGTTTTGAAAAAGAGAAATTTGAGATGTATGGTACTTTCAAACTTTCAACCCTGATCAGGACTTCATTTATGCATAGTTTGAACGATGTCGCTGTAAACTTTTTCAACTTCAAAGAAGGAACTGATCATTTTAAAATGTAACAATATGTGTTTTGTATACCGTCAACCGTTTTCAGTCACTTCAAAACAGAGCTGCTAAACTTACTTTTTCTGCCTTTAGCATAGTCCTTTAATCTTTCATGAAGCAGCTTCTTTGGTTTCCAATGATAAACGCATAAACTTTAAATATGTCCTCACATTTATAAGCTCGGTAAGTGCGGACCAGGTAATCTTACTAACACTTTGATGCAGGAACTACTGAATTATAGGTCACGAGGTCTGTCACAGATATGGCCCTTCTCATAGTTCCATCGAATATGAAATTCATCGGTGATAAAGTTTTCTCCGTGGCGGGCCTTACACTTTAGAACACACTTTCCCGAAACATCAGGGAAGCTGAAACAGTTATTGGTTTTAAAAGCTCCACAAGTCTAATTTTTTTCTGACTGTATTTTACCATTCCTTTTTCTGTTTTTTTTTCTGTTTTGATCTTTTGGATTTAGCTCTATATAGGTACTATATGTGTATTTTTGTAAATGTATATACGTAATAGGAGGTATGCTCAGTTTTAGGAGACTAGCAGACCCGTAGTCGAGGGGAACAGGGGCCGCGCCTTCAGAATCATTTTGCCCTCTAGAATTTTATTTTTTGAAAACTTAAACTACCATTGCTTCAATACGGCTTGACAAATCTCGCCCCCTGAAAAAAAATCTACCCCCCCCGGAATCTGTCTCGCTCCCTTGACACCTTGTTTAGCTACGGGCTGGAGATTAATACTGCTAGGGAATACATAAAAAAGCCTGAGGTTTTTAGGGAGTCCATTCGACTACACACTGGCAGCTCATAAAAATTGTAAAAAAAGCCTGTATTAAGTCTGATGTTTGAGTGGTTGGTCACTTAAGTTTGTGTCTTTTAGGGAGCTTAGCTCATGTATTGGATACAGTTGCAGATAACCTGTTGGAAACGGCATGCAAGGCTTTTCAAAAAGAAAAGGTAGTCGTGACCGTTTTATCTGAAGGTACTATTTGTGACTTGACCTCTGAACTGGACAAAACTGTTTGCCATGTTAGAATTATAAAAAGCTAACATTGTGTGTTTCTTATAAGAAAGGTAACTTATTTGATGAGTGAAATAACGAAAATAGTTCGACAATTTTTGAAAAAAAAAAGTTTTCCCCAGGCCTGCAAACAGGATTTTCTTCTGCAAGGTAGAGGGCGCGTCTGCCCGCAAAAGTAGACTATTACCTAAAGGCGTTTTATAAATAGGAATCTTATTTAATACCCGATACACATAGCATGTCCAGTTTAAACTGATCTGTGTTAAATGTCATTAAATGTGCAAAACAATTGTTTTGTGAGCTGAAATAATGAAGCAAATTCAGGTTAAAAGCTTTCTTTCCGGTCTCAGTTTGCGACACGCCCCTCACCTTTCCCCTGGTAACGGGACTGGTTATCGGGTCCTCTTTTAATTATTTATGACAGTGTGGGATGACTTGGTAAGAATCCAACAGTTACTGACGAAAAGACAGCACATCCCCACCTTATTGCGTTCGGTCGTCGTTGAAATTCATATTTAATCCTTTTATCGAAAGTTTTCTTGAAGATTGTTTCACTAAGGCTGTTGCCTAGTACACTTTGCTTTCACAAACCTTTCTGTGTTTGGATTTCATAAATAAAAATAAACTTATTACAAGAAGTCCCACGATAATTTTGAAGACTTAGCGAGAACACATGTCCAGGGAACGCCTCCAGCATACTTTGTGCTTACACGAAACAAGTCAGACTGGTTTCTGTAGGAGCTAAATGATCTGGCGTTATACACGGACAGTGCCTACGAAAATACCAGCGAAAAGTCACGTCGTCACGATTTGATGCTTAAGTTTATAGTCCTGGTGTCACAGCTATTTCATCTAAAAAGGAGAGTCCAATTTAAGGTATAAAAAGGAGTCCAAACCATTTTGGTTTCTAATGTTTCAGGTTTTAAAGACGGGAGATCCCAGAAGTGCAAAGAAAATGTTGCTTGTTATGTTTTCGCAATATTGGTATACAGTATGAAAGGGTCTGGTGACATAGAAGTGACAAAGTTGGCTATTTGATGCAAAAAAAAGTAGTTCGAATCTAGAAAATACCGACAATTCTCATAAAATTCCATCAAACAGTGATTACTTTACAGAGTAATTTCTATTTTACAATTTCATCATGAATAAATTTTAGTTGTATATGCCAATTTGTGACCTGTAACTAGGGGACTCACCAGACACGCTTAATGATACCCCTTTTCAACCTTCATTTCGATTTTGAGGGTAGTTGCGACAATAATAGTAGGTCCGTAGTAGCCAGAAAAGTTACGGTAGGGGGAACGAGATAGCTTCCAGGGATGGGAGGGAGCCAAATTATTTTTAGGGGAAAGATATATTAAAATACATTAAGACAATGACAACTTTAATTTTTTTTTAATATTTTAGAGGGTGAAAATTTTTATAGGCGGGGGATGCTCCCTTGCCCCCTCCCGCCTACGGGCTTCTGGTGATGTGTTCTGAGGGTTTAATTTTGGAAGTAAAAATTACCTTCCCTAAAAATACCATCATTAGTCACCAAAGTGTAATCTATTTGGCAATGAAGCAAGAGATTACTCGTAAAGGGGCTTAAAAAAGAAAAACTAACGCTGTGCAACCTTCGGTAGGACTGTAGGACCGTAGCATTATTTGGTACCTATGTTAAAAGCTACTTCTGAAACCGTTATACATGAGGAAGGCTTATCTTGAGACCCGGAAAAAATATTGATTCCAACAAATCTTGTTGTAGGGAATTTTACTTTTTCACTTCCTAATAGAAACTGCCCTTTTTGGTTGTTTGTCAACATATACCTTTGTGTCTTTAGGACTAAAAGCAAATTTATTTGTTTGGCAAAACATGAAATGCATTTTTCAAATTGTTCGACTGATCAACTCGTCCATTTAATTGAGTCAAGATTATTGGCTGTTTCATTAGTTCTCGTAGATTATATCTGTAAAATGAGCAACTTTGAAAGTAACTTTTCAAGTCTGTATTCAATAAATTGATTGTTAGAATATTAAGGACTATATACAGAAAAAGTTGAAGTCATTCTTTTGTGAAACAATAGAAGACTTGCTTCAAGTCACCAAACAGCGAAAACGTCGGAAAAAATCAAAAGCATATCTAATAAGCAGATCAAGATACTATGATAGTTTTCCTGTTAAATTTTACTGTTCGTTAGTTATGCGTATTAATTTACTTAAAGGAAAAATGCAGTTGCAGTCCCCCAATTTGAATACGTGTACCCCATCATCCTAATTTAGGAATGGCTCCTGTCAATCATGTGATAAAATTTTTGTTACTTATTTGTTAAGTTCATGCAGAATCACTCCTTGGTTTACTTTCAATATTCAATGTTTTTATACAGAAACATAATGAAAGATACTTGTGCGCGAAATTAGAGAAGATCTGTAAAATTTAGCTGATTCTTGAAAATATACTTTAGAGGAAGTAAACAGACTTCCCAAATTAATCATGATATGAAATATCAGCTAAATCTTACAAACCTCCTCTTATGAGCTTCTTTCGTGATGTTTCAGAACACAAATGTTGAATATAAAAGGTAAACAAGGAGTTGCTTTGCATAAATTAAACAATTCACTTACAAAAATGCTGCCACGTGTCACATGACTAAAAAGAGCCATTCATGAATTAGGACATCGGGGTATGCAAATTCGAATTGAGGATTATCTGCTTTTAACGTAAGCATTGAAGAGTAATTTCATGAACTGTGATACAAGGAGATATTTAAATGTGATTGTAACGATATGTCCCAAATTAAAGTTGTAATGTTTTCTTGATGACGTAGAAGTCACAAAACAGAGTAGCCGGATAATAGTACTATAAGAATTCAGAAAGTGACAGAATTTGAATTACTACCCTGTGGTCTGACAGCTTTCAGTTCAGCGTCATTGTACGGTTGTACCGTAATATTTAGTGTAAAATAGTCTTTACACAGATCTTGTGCAAAATGAAAAAAAAAAAAAAACATACACGCCTTTAGCCCGATTTCTAACTTTTCTCAGAGGGGGGTAGTGTAAGGTGACACAAAATTAACATTAAACGAAACAACACTGCTTGCTCCATCAAAGAAGAATCGACTTAATCTGAGCGTCAAGACTATAGGCCTAAAGTAACCAACACCACTCAACAGAGGGGACTGGGCGTATATACCTTTGCAAGTGAGGGACACAGGTAGGTGTCAAGGCGGTTGGACTGAGAAAACGTTCCCCAGCAAGTTCAACCCATCATTAAACAGAGAGACGAAGAAAACCAAAGGAAAGTTTGATTGACCTTTCCTCACATACTTGACTGTGAGGTTACACGCATTTAGTCACGAATAAATAGTTTTATTAAATAAATGGCCCATCTTTTGCAATTTATTCGAAATAAAAAGTTAATCTCGATCATTTAATTAACCGATTAAAAGGAAATTCATTTTCAATATCGAATTAATTGTCCGTGAATACATCCGGAGCAGAGTTTCAAATCAAAAGTACAAAGCGTGTTTGGAAATACGTTTGTGCAACAAAGATAATAATAATCGATACGAACAATTAGATAATAGTTGTATGTGTCTTAACGTGTTCACATTTTTACAACAAATGGCATGACAAAAGTCACAAGACTGAAGGGCTGGGAGGTGGGGTGGGGGAAGGTTAGTAGTGCCACTCAAGATTCTTTTTCTTTTATTATATCTCTTTGGAGTAATTATTGGCTTTTTCCAACGTGGAAAAATCCCCAGAGAAATCTCCAGGAACTTGAAGCCCTCTAATGGAAGCGAACAACGCAAAATATCGTCTATGCGCAATACAATTACCTCTTATGACTTATCTTTCCCTTCCAAGAAAATTTCCGGTACGACTGAAATAAGTTTTAACTCTCTCCATGATTTTGGAAGGAATGACGGGAGCAAGGCACTTGGATATATTCATGTTACTCCCCCAATATTTCAATCAGTTTAGCCTGTATTCCAGAATTTTACTGTTTTGAAATCTCACAAAGTTCCTATTTATAAAAATATTGATTTAATTCTGTTTCAGTTTTTGCTTTCCTTTTGAATCTTTCTGGAAAGCTTCTTTAAGAAAAGCTCTCTGCAGGGCGTGGTTCTCTAGAGAAAGCTTGGGTTTTTCCACCGTACTAGGAAAATCCCATCTCGCGAGAAATTTTGTAATCTTAGTTTAACCATGTTTACACTTCCCATAGGGCGTGGCTCTTTTGAGTAGACACGGCATTCTCTTTTGGTACTTACAAGTTGGATCTTCTCCAACTGATGGAATTTTGAAGCGAAGATACGATTGACGGGGGTCAGTACAGTAATTATTACTGAATGATGCAAACCTGTGAAAATTCTGTAAAGGTAACTTTTCTAGCTCTTCCCTTTCAACTTATTGCCAATGGGGAAGGTTCAATATCTCTCTATAATGCAAGCCTACACTCTACTAAAAGAACTCTGTTAGAACATGTTCTTTATCATAAAGTTCTGTTCAATGAAACGAGTGGACGGTCAATTACGCAGGCTGCATTTGTCCTTTCTTTAAGGCATAATGATTTGAAGCTTTCAGTTGAAAGAGTATGATGCCCGCGGTATGTACAAAACTTAATACATAAATTACTGGCATTGATTACAATATCGGGATCCCACCATGATAAGGCAATGAGTTAAGCCTGCGTTGCGTAAAGAGAACTTGACTGATTTTTTTAACAGCTGCTTTTTCGAAGCTGCTTAAGAGAGTCACAGAGAAGATAGCAACCTAGGATGGATCTGTCTAACTTTGATAAAGTGATAAGTCATTCAGTAACTTTATTTTCATTTTACCGAGTAGAGGTGCTATTGCTACATCTTTTGATTGGCCAATCAAGGAGATGTTGATAGTTTTGATCCGCCTTAAGACATTCTGAGTTATTTGAATATTCATATTTAACATACTTAGTTAAAATATTCATATTTTCTTCCTATATCACTTGAATAACCAAGCTCTCCAACCCCTATCATCAGTATAGCCTCACGACGGTTTCGATATTTCCATGCATCATTAGAACACGATCAGAAACTTTGTCAAGGTAAAATTTTATCTTTTATCTTTACTTCTTCGACTTAACCTTTTATTACTCATGAATATAGTTTTTTCTACCATTTATCACACTAATCAGAACTTAAACAAATTAACCCAAATTGAACCAATCTCCGCTCCTGAACTTTTCACCGGCTTGGATCAGTTCAAATGTTGAACTTAAAATCCATTACAATTGCATCAAATCGAAATGATTGGAACAACTAATCAATAAGTTTATTCCTATTCAGTCTTTGACATGAAGGGGTTAGAAAACAAGAGTGATCATTTGTCATCAAACATTTTTTTCCGAAAGAAATTTATATCCCCTTTTACATAAAATAAATGAAGTTTTCTTTCCAAGTTACTAAGCTCCCCAACCACCTTTCAAAAAAAATGTTTTGCACCGTTATGGCAACATTAGAAAGACAACGCAGGGTTCCGACTACACGTTTTAAACACTTGTCGACTTTCAACTTTGTGTGACCTGACTAATATTTAAGGTGGATGACACCTAATGACGTAGCCTTTACATCATATATTACACCCCAATCGAATAATTTGAAGTGTCCACTAGAGGCTCAATCAATTAGATATTGTTATTTCTGTAATATTGAATGAATTAGTGCAACAATCGTAAAGATATCCTGATCTATTGACGTTATTAATACCGGGAGTACTGCAGAAAAGCCCCTGCTACCAAACCATAATTTCTCTCTATTGAGGGTCGTAAGCACTTTACCGCTTCCCAGTTCAAACTCGTTGGTAGGACTATTGAGATCTATTGCAATCATTTCTGCGAAAATAATTTCCTCCGAGCTGGCTTTTCGTTTTTATTTATTTCACAGTACTAGCGGCTTCCGTCTCCACTTGCAACACTTACACTGATTACTATACCAACGAGCCTTTCCTCTTTGTCCCTTCTAATGTTTCCTGTATGGGTTTATCTCGGCAGCCAGCCCCCTGACATAGCGAATTGGACCCGAGTACGGAAATCCTGTCGAGAGATTATAAGAAAACAATGCCTAACGGAAGCAAGTATGGTAGACAGGGCAGCGCCACGAAGGACGCGGTTCCCAAGATTCGGCGCAGCTGGAAGACCTCGACCTCTTCACGATACCAAACAGAAGAACAAACAGGTTGGGACTTTTCATAGACTGATTGTGTAAAAAGTCAGTCCAAGAATCCGCCTAGAAGTGAACATAAAATTTAGAGATTACAGGAGGTTTTTCTCATTTTTTTTGAGTTAAGCTAGAGGAAAGAGTTTGAAAGTGATAATCTGGTATCTAAAAATCTTGATTGACAGAACAGAAATGTTTGCTTTAGAAACAAGTTAAGAATTAGTTTGATTTTAATGGAAAAATCTTTTTGTATGATTAGTACTTGAAATTACTGCGAATGTTTACCCTAACGGTGGTCAACAACCAAATGCTAGCTTCTTAGCAGTCAGAACGCTGTGTTAGTCCCCGAACAAGGAATCAAGTGATATTATGGCAATTTTATAGAATAAAGAACGTTTGTAGAGTGAACAATGTCATATTTGGCAGGAGAGATATAAATGTGACACATTTTGCGAAAGTTCTGAATTATTTTTCTAGTTTAGCCTGAGATTATGAAAAACTGTACTTGATTCACCTTATCCACTTAACCGAAACCTATTTCTTTAATTCTAACCCTAATTTTAAAACATAATTTCAAATTCTTGGAAACAATCTTGCTTATCTGTCCCGCACTGATGAATACATGAACGGATCATTATATAAATGAAAAAAAAAAAATAAATAAAATTTAGACGGAGAAAACTTAATGGAACGGTCAAGTACTTGATTGGCAATAGCCTCAGTTCGTATCGTTTCGAAAAGTCTACAAGAATATATAGACTTGCACTTAAATGCACCGTCGATAAATGATAACAATAAAATGTCATTGTTTATGAGTCATATATCATGACATTTTAGTGTTATTAAGTAGACTACGGTACTTAAGAGATATTTAGTGACGTACTTAGTTAACGTAGGTCATGTACTCGTGTACTTCATACATACTTCGAGTTAAAGTGCCTTAGGAATGCATTTGTTAACCACAAACAAGTCTTGCCCGTATAACCCCAAACAGACAGGTTAATATGACCTTTGTGACTTAATCTGGAATCTTTAGACTCGATGCAGCAAGCAGGTTGGCTGAAATAAGGTCACAAGATGTCAGAGTCATACCCACACTAAGAAAGTAGACCCATTAGTAGTCGATGGGGTACTTTAAATAACACTGTACCCTTGAAAATAGTCATACCACAACGCCCCTTTCTAGGAGGCACTGTATACACTTAACATTGCTAGAACCTATTAATTGTTGATCAACGTTTGATTCTCCCAATTTGATCAACTAACAGAAATGCAAGATGATGAGGGCAATTATAAAGCAACAAAGAAGTCAGTGACGTCATGAGACTTGATTCAAGTGGCGTATATGATGGGATACCATGTGACTATACAACAGTGGATTTGGTATTTATTACACATCAGCGCAGACACGATCCATTTTTCAAAGAATTCCTCAAAAGGTGTTGATCATAATCATAGCTGGAACCACGTGACGACGATTTTCGTGTAAACATGAATCCAACAGGAAGTAAGCAGAACGCTGGGAATAGACTAAGTCTGCGGTGTGTATTGTGAAGTGAATATACTCTGTTACATCCACTCGTTTGCAAAATGATATCTATAGATTTCAGGACTTCTTCCCAGAGAATACTGATAATAATTACAAGAGTTGACTTGTTTATCTATTAAACTATACTGTCCTTTCTCTCACTTTCGAATGCCCATTGCTTTGTAACAAAGGGAGACGCAAATAAAAATCACTCAGCAGACATAAATCTTTAAGCCTTTGTCTATGACATAAACAAAAGTGTAATTCCAAAGCAAGGCTACTTTTTGGGGAAAGAAAGTTTGATGAAGCCTAAGCTTTCAGTCCTACCGAGTAACTTACAGGCACTGAATGCATTGTAAGTGAGTGGATATTTACTTATTCCCTGCATATGAGTGGTTATTTACTTATCATTCCCTGCATATGGCTTGAAACCACGTGGGCCTGTGTTTCGCCTGCTAACTTACAATGTACAAACGAGGCGCAATCCATTATTCCCTGTGTAATATTTGCCATCAATAGAATCAAATACTACCGTACAATAAGTACGGTGTTCAAACTAGTGTATTGCAGCGTGTCATGATAACAACATTGTCATACATTAAAATTTGCTTCGGACTTCTGTAGACAAACGAAAAAGAACATCAATTTTAGTTGAGTTGCTACCTTTGCTTATATGTGGATGTTGGATCAAACATTTGAAATGATACCGGTAACAAAAATAGGAAGGCTTGTTTAAATTTTGTAACTTGCAGGAAGGAATTTAAAAGTGGGTATACTGTTCAATCTTTATGCGTTTTAGAAAAATTGCTTTTTGAATGATTCTTTCAACCTATGAAAATTGTTTAGACATTTGGGAGAAACTGAAAAAGTTTTAAATCAGTTTTGGTGATTAAAATTGCTCGAATACCATCACTCGGATCCTTATGCTATTTAGCCTCTGATACACGTATTACAAATAATGGGCTCCTAGATTCTAAGTGTGAATAAATTAGTGTATATAAAGTTAATTTCCACCTACACTCCAATAAATGGTAATGACCCCCCGTGAGTCCGACAGGGTTTACGAAAAACAGCCTAACGACCTATATGGCCATAGTGGCTCTTAAACCGAGAATTGGAATTAGCAGTTGTTATCTCGAAAATTGCTATTCAATTATTGTCCTTATCAATTTCCTCATTATGCGACTCTTCAAATTAACCACAGAAATGGCTTTGATATCCTCACACCGTGTTAAAGTCCTAAGTTTTAACCAGCCTATACAAGCCTAACCAGGTTCGGGCGATGACTTGTTTTTATTGCAACAACTGCCGCTCGACATGTGAAAATTTCCGATAAGCTTTAATACGGTAATGAACGATTTCCAAATCATATTTTGATCCCGGATTCGTTGAGTCTTCGAAAATCAATTCAGGAAGTATACACTTGACAAGTGAATTGAAATGAGCTGCAGACCGAAGCGTCTTCGGATGGGACTGGCACAGCGAGGAGGCGAACCCGGGACTCGATGACTGGGAATGAGTCAGGCTGTGCAGGTCATTGACGACAGCTCAACATGTAAACTTACATATCCCCAGTGGGTTGGTAAGGGGCCATGATATAATGTGCACGTGAGGAAGCTTTCGATAATTAACCGACTTAAGAAGTTCATTTATCCTGCCCTGACAGAAGTTTTTACAGCAGTGTATGCATTCAAAAATCAAATTGAGTAAACAAAAATGGGATAACAGACTTGAAAGAAACCAGACAGTTTGATTTAAAAAAAACTCTACACTCTATAAAAGGTACTGTTCAGTTATGTCACATTGGCTGTACCAATTTAAACTGGGTAAAAACTAATTAAGTACGGTGAAGTTTATCCCTATAAGTAGTTTGTTACATTTAATGAGGTTATCTGTTAACCAAGTTTAGTACCGCAAGCTAACAATTATTATACCTAAGTGCCGTAGCTTGTATGGACCAGACGTAAACAGCTTGGATGAACATGTCTCCAACTTTTTAGAGTAAATAGATCACTATAATAGTACCGGTATACCATGCTAGACCCCATTGAATTTTCTTCTTCTAACGCAGCTTCGACATATTCTGATATTGCTGTTTCATGAGGCTAAGGACCGGTTCACACTGGACAATATGTCACTGTCTTAAAATATAGTCAAACCATATAAAGCGTGTTTCACGGTATGGTTCTTTTATATTTTACGGCGGTGTGATATTATGGAATATTTAGAACTGGTCTTGACAGTAGGGTATCACAAGACCACCTTCACGCCGACAAAACAGACTTGACTTTACAAAACTATCACCAAATAACCTGGCGCCTTCCTTTTGTTTCTTTGGGAATTTTCAGAACTGTAGGTTCAAAGTAATCGTGATTTCTCTTTGGAGGAAGGAACGGCATAAACCGCAAGAAAATGTCACGAAATATCTAGGCACGCATCCATGCATTTGCCCGCTTCAAGCGGCTTACTCGTGTTGATTTTAGATCAAAGCCTCTGCTAACGTGTACACTTCCCACTCAGTTTCCCGTACCGGGAATCGAAAAGCTCGCCTTTTTTTAGCCACTTTCTGTTTTCCTTTAAAGGTTTTGGAGACAGAAATAAAGAGAGAAAAGACTAATTCTTTGGGTAGGTATATTCAAGAGAGGAAATACACACGAGTGAGTTAATACTGCGAAAGTGATGAATACGGGCCAAAAACTTTACAGCTTGAGAAAAACTGACTTCTTAGTGACTATAAAAGGGGAAATGCTTGATTGTAAGTATATGTATACGAAATAAAAAACTTTTTAAAAAAATGAAGTAAAAGGGATTTCACTTATTGAGGTTGACAATCTGGGTCCTGGATGAAATTACAAACTGAATCAATGTACTTTTAAAGTTCAAGCTCAGTTGCTTAGAACATGGAAGTGAAATTCGTTCAGATTTACGGGGGATAGAGTTTAAAGAACACTTTCTTTAAAAAAGTGTAGTAATAAAGAGTAATGCACAACATTAATGAATAATAATGTTTAGAGAGAGAAGAGCTTCTTAAATTATTTCACATGTACCAGACCAGAGTCTAAGTAAAAACTGGAGTGATTTAGAATCAAAACTGACATTTAGAGCTTCTTTAGGCCCAAGACCATTACAGCTGACCAGATTACAAAAGTCAGTAATTTTGAGTTAAACCTCGAATTTTCCACAAATGCTTTCCCCGTGCCTTATGTGGCACTATGTTATATGGCGTTAACTACTTGTTGTCTATGGTCACCCCACAGATAACCTATGTAGCAACCTGTATACTGCAGATTCTTTGTTCAGTCATATCCCTGACTTCGTTTGTATGAAAAACCTTAAAGAAGGGCCGAGTAAACAGAGTGCGCGTGACAGGGATCCCCACAAATAGGGTATCATGGCAGAGGTGAATATGCTGAAATGAAAACACGGTGCCGTACCAGTTACTAACACGTTGAGACATTGAAATTTGATTTTATCTCTTAAGTACAAACGTAGAACTCCATGGTACAACTCGTAAAATAAAGTAGGCTTACTATAACATCCAAACTACCCGCTCTGTTAGTTTGCGAAGTTGTCATATGACTGACTGGACATATACCGGTAACATAGGCCTACTTTATATTGTACTTTAAGGCATAAGGACCTACGACAATATTTACCGAGTGTTCCATATGTAACTCGTGTGCCAGAATAATATGTAAGCTGAACGCCGAAAGGAAATGACAAACAGTATGGAGGGAACTGCCATTCCCATACCATACTCCAGTAGTTCTTGAACTTTTTGGACACGGCAAACATTCTTCGCAAGTACTTTGACCCCCGAAACAAAAACTGAAAATATGCCTAATTTAAATGCGTTCCTTATATTAGAGACCCCTTCATGACAACTGGAAAGGCTCCAAATGACCACATTGGGTCATTAACCCCGGGTTAAGAATCAATGTCCTACACCAAAAGGCATTGATCTTTCCTCAACTATTTTAGGGTATAAGGGTCGTTTAAGTCTACATGTCTTATAGACTTACAGGACCACGTTTATACTCTTCATATGAAAGCAAGAGCAGGTTTTATCATTTTTCTCTGTTTTACATCAAACTTCGTCAGCAGTGACTCAGCACGGTCATTGAAATTTTAGCCTTATCGGCGTATACAACTTCTAAAATAGGGTGGTGGTTCCTCTCTGTGCATCTCGACAATTTACTAAATACACTAATTTTCACTGCGCACAGTAAGACAATAGCGAAAAAGGGGGTTAAAATCATGGTAGTGCTACCTCGGAGATAGCATGGCACCAATTCTTCTCACATTCTGCATGACTACTTCAAGTTCCATTTGGTACAACAGTTATGCCATACATTAAACACATTCCCTTGGCAACACAGGTCCGAACGGACCCCGAAGAAGTTCTGAGGACTTCATTCATCAGGTTACATTGGGGAACTAGATATACTACATTTTAATAGTACCTTGTGTGCTATGAAGTTACAGTACTACTCCTGATCAATTCACTGCAGGCTCTCGACGAAAGGTCGATGCCCTTTTCTAACATCCGGCAAAATGGCGGCCATGGCCTAAATTGACTAACTTATACATACTGTAGGCATACGTCCTGCATAAGCATGCAGAAGGTATTCGGGATTTTCCCACTCTGTCACCAAGCAAGTGACAGTATATTCGCTACAAAAAATCACGTTCTGTAAAAACCACCATGCTTGTCATATAGTTGCACTTCTTTTGCTGACAAATGCAAACCAAGTTATACCACAGAATGAGAACCCTTACTAGCACCAGGGAGTTGCTGGGTACAAAATCATTTCTTAAAGCTAGAGAGAAGATTGTAACACTTCCCTGCTGCATCGTTCTTGAGTAAGCGAATTCTATAAATACCCTGACTGCAGTAAACTATTTCCTCTTATCTCAACATCGGGTTTCATTCTAAGAAGGTAATGATATGCCACATAAAAGCCAAATACTGTATCCATACCTTAGACTGTTAGATGGACAGATGGAGGTCTATAAAACCGTTGCGAAAAATCCTTCCAAGAGGAATATTAAAGGCACAGTAGCTTTTGCCCTGTTTTGTTTTTCAAGTGAAAGGATATAGTATTTTGGGAATAGCGATTTATAATTTGCAGTGTTGTCTTTCGTCTGAGTGGTTGCATGTAAACAAGAAAAAATTAATGCTTAAGTGTTTTTTTTTTAAAGAAATTGTGTTCCTTTCTTATATTTACAGTGTTTACATTGACACACATAATTAAAGTTACACTTTATTCAGTTTAATGTTCGTCTTTTCTTTTTCACATGTTTCATTCAAGTTCGGCTTTTCATAAGTTAACAATCCTGGTTGATGCGTGCCAAACCCCTTTCGTGAGCTATGAATATTTATAGAATATTATGCTTAGTTCATTTTTTTTTTGTTTTAAAACAAAGCTGAAGAAGCAGTGTTCTTATTTTGTTTTGTATCACATTGTTTTAAGGCAGTAGCATCTTTGAATATTAGCAGTTCAGGGGTTTCCCCTTCTGGGAGAATCGAATTTACCCCCGATCGAGAGAAAAATTGCCGGTCATGGAGAGACGCTATTTTGCCCATTTTATCCACATTTTTACACGTTTTTTGTGTAGCCTACATTTTCAGGGACGACGGTTTTGGAACCCCTTGCAAAGTTTTAAGCTACGTCCTATTCTGTAGTTCACCACACCATTCTTGAGAGAAAAAAAACAGTGAAAAAAGGTTCTTCGCAAGAGAGAAAAACAGTTCTTGGCAAGTTCTTGAATTATCTTCATTATTACTGAACCTTATCTATATTAGTCTAGATAGCATATATACTGTGTTGCATAGGTTTCACCCCACTCGAGAGAATTTTTGTTTTCCCAAACGGGAGAGTCTCCCGGACTGGTAGTATGACATGCAATCTTCTCATTCAATTACTATAAGTTACAATTTACATCATCTTTGACTGTTTTGCTAACAATCGATGATCTGACGTGAAAAAATCACCCAATCCTCAACATGATATCATGCATGATAGTAAGTCTCGAAACTTCTAACCTACCTTACTTTTGTACTTCATGTCTCTAACCCTAACCTAACCGCGAGACATGATATCATGCATGATATGCATCTCGAGACACAAATGTGATACACTACAAAAAAAAAAAAAAACGTGAGGATATGGTGGAGAATTTGAGTACCCACATGCATAAGCATCTACCTTGCATTTGCATGTCCAACATACAGTACGCTTCATTGAATATACATTACCAGACCATGCATACGCATAACACTGTGGCATATGCCAGTCAAGCGCCTATAACATTAGGCCTACTTTATTACAAATTTGCAAAGCAAAACTATACATTTTTATAAATAAAAACCGTTTACACTTGTCTTCCATTATGTAAGCCACTTCATCGATATTCATTGTTATCTGCTAAACTGCGGTGTAAGGGATACATATAAAACAATATATCCATTTACAATCACTATCATAGCTATTGAGCGGTCTTTTATGACATCAGATTATTCGTTCGAGTACCTCCTTATTGTAAACATTGAACGACAGGGAGTAAAGACTTGGGAATTACATTGATTGATCATGTATTTGAGTCTAATATAAAAATTCAGGAAATATTGGAGGCAATGCGTAAGATCAATCGGAAGTACTGATTCAGTGTTATCCAAGGCACTACAAAATCATCGCTTCCTGCCTCCTATGCCCGTGTATCAGTCAGCGTTAGCAATATCAAAATAATAACTAGCCATGTACATACCCTTGAACGATTAAGGGAGCTAGCTGGCAACCGACGCAATAGGTATATAGCAGATACCGAAAGTTGTGTATTAGGTTTACGATAACTTTATGTGTGTATTGGCAAGTGATAGTACCGGCTTAGGGTCAACATAATGCACACTATGGAGTGTAAAAGCAATCTAGGCCAGCAATGTAATTTCTCCAAACAAGATAGGCTGCAAGAACACCGAACCAGTACTTGCTCTCGTAGTTCCAAGTTTTAAATTACTTGGTTTGGAATCCAATCCCCTGATGTCCTTTTATACCATGATATTCAACTTTCTTGCTTGGTACCACCCCCTTTTCTAACTTGCTCGTCTTGGCGACACTTGGGGGGGGGGGGCGGAGATAACTTGTTAGACTACGTCGAAGCGGAGCGCTACCATCAGTTGGCACATGGCGTACAGGAACAGGTTTGCCAAAATGTGGCTCCAGATTAATTTGCAACTAATGCTTACTTTTTGTCTTTTGATTTTTGGTATGACCCCCCTAAAAGGGTCGCTACCCTCGGTTTAAATAACACTATTAAAACACTATGCACTGGTTGAGATTAAATCTCACACCACCCACCTACTCACAAACTCTAGGCGTAGAGAGTTCATCTTGCAAATAGGTGAAGTAACATCGGCTGTTTATAATAAATTAATTTGATACATTTAATTATCACTGCGAGGTTTTTCTTTTACCCGCATACAAATGTGATCGGTAACTGATGTAACGCCAGATACTATACTGGCGTTCTTAGTCCCAACACTTCCACTGAGCTTACAATATTCACCATTTCGGTGTACGCGTATTCTAACGTTGTTATTGTAATATTAAGTCTACTGCATAGAATATAAACTCTGCCTATGAATGAAATAAAATGTTTTACTAATCATTCCACTTTGTTTAAAGGGAAAATGAAATTCCCCCAATTTAAATTAGTATACCGCGGTATCCTAATTCAGGAATGGTCCGTTTCCATCATGTGACAATTTTTGTGTTACTTATTTGTTAAATTCATGCAGAATAATTCCTTGATTTAATTTTTAATATTCAATTTTTTTAATTATGAAACATGACGAAAAATACTCGTAAAGGGATAAAAAAGGAGATTTTTCAAATTTAGCTGATGTTTGATAATTAACTTGTGGAGACTGTTTAGTGCCTTTGATAAAGGTTAAAAAACAAGATTAGTAATTAATACGTCTTATATGAGAATATACAGAACTCATTTGTGCGAGCAGTTCCCGTTTGGTTTCCTAAACTGTAAAGCAAAAAGTGAATTGTAAGCTAAACCCTACATGACATGAAGGGTCAAAAATCAATAACTCCTTGGAAAAAATGTAAGAAAATAGTTGACCTTTGCCCTGAGTAAACTGGGTTACCCGGATGTCATCTTTGGGCTTTATTGCGACAGGGTAGTGAACTTTAGTCAAACTGTGTTCTCTGTATAGTTGGGTTTTGTTTCTGCTCGTGCTTCGGAAATTTATGGGGATGGGGCTCCACTACAGGGGCGTAGCTAGGACGAAATTTTAAGGGGGGCCAAGGTATCAAATGGGGGTCACTATATCGATCGACGTCCTTAATTCTTACACATTTTATTAGGACACGCACAACTTTGGGGGGCCTGGCAAACATCTGGAGGGCCCAGCCCCACCCCCTCCCCCGTAGCTACGCGCCTGCTCCACTATAAAATTGTTGAAGGAAGTTGCTGTGGGGCATTGCCAGTTTATGTAGCACTAAACCAATGTCGACGCGTGGATAGATATCGAAGCTAACTTGAGCTGCCGGTATTCTTCGTATAGTGTTTCTGCTTCAAAATCAATTTCTTTTTAATTGAAAATTTATCACAGGCTGCCCCTCATGTTGTAAGTGTGTTTTTCATGTCTGCGTACAAATCTGTTAATCTCTACACTAATAAAAATGCACGAGCAGCAATATAAGAAACCCGTTCCACTAGTATTCTAAACGGCTGGGGAATATTAAGGGAATTTCCCCCTCACCCACCCCCTTCTCACTCTTTTTCCTTTCCTACGCACTTCCACGTAATCAAAATACTAACGAAGAACGATATCATTATTTAAAAATTCCCTCACTACAGAATTATTCTGACTTACTTTAGAGGTATACGTCTAAGCAGAGAATTGGCACGATATTTGGTTTATATAAAACTGTGGGCTAACGAAAATAATTTACAGTGCTTAATGTCCAAAGAGAGTGACCTAGGGGCATGCGATACTTGTATTATGTGCGAGATTTCCTGCTTGTGCAAAATATTTTCAATAGCAGAAACTTAATATACATAATCAGATCATGTTTGTAAATCAGTTCAACAAAACACCAGCATGTTCGAATGATCACAAAAACTGCATACTTTGGCATTACCGTTTAGTATGTATTTAATTTGTAGTTAGATGTCACAGAAATATGCTTATTCATGAATTTCTGCTGCTCTTATTGCCTTTATAAAAAGGCGTGTGTGCATTATTTGTTGTCAATAAGGAGAGAATTGTTTTCAACAAAAATGTCAAACTACATACTTTGGTACTCTAAGGGTGCTATTGTGATGCTAAAATTTGCTATCAACAATTTCCGCTGGTTCATCAATGTATCCACATTAATAAGGCTAAAAGATATTGACCCCTTTCAATTCGTGGCACAATTACTTTCTTTGTGTACTGATTTTCAATATTAGCTGGCTGAATAGGCGGTTTTCTTTCAAACCCTTTAACCACATTGCTTTATGTGCGCGTCTTGATTCTTTAACTTTTATTTAAATCGGTGTACTCCTTTTGTACTCCTTTCCTTAAGACTTTTGTCACTCTCTCAGTAGTTGGATTTTAAACTGCCCAGCAATCGCTGGTCAAGTTACGATCTGTCGGACTTTGATCAGTATAAGTCAAAAAAAGGAACGCGGTTTGTATACAAGTATATTAAATTTTCCGTCAGTAAACAATTATCTCTCCGTGGTGATAAATAGACACGAGGTGAAATTTTGCAACGATTCTTAAGGTTCGACTACGTCATGAGAGGTAGGACAAAGGTGTACGATCGAGTAAAGCCTCCTATTGAAACTTTAAGCTTCTGAGAAATTTTACTTTAAGTGACAAACAATTACACCTTTTACCTAAGCAAAATCAAACTGATTGAATTTTCGCCAAGTAATTCATGTTCAGAGTCATTATGTCTCGCTTTGCCTGAAAGCATTGAAATTGTATAGTTCAAGGAACCAGTGCCATGTGTTTAAATAATGTATCATTGTAGCGGCAATGATTCAGAAAACATGTTCTTTTTATCAATTTTTTTTAATATTTTTCTTTAGATGAAGCAAGCCAATATATTGTCATAAAATATGCCCGAGCACTTTTACTCCATTTGAATTCAAAGCCCCAGCAACGATTTTATTCCATTTCACCAGAAGAGGTGTGACAAGAATTGAAATGCTGCTCTTCGAAGTGCCGTGGTCATAAGCTGTCACCTCTTAATTAGGCTGATGGAAGTTATAATTTATACACATTTCCGACAAATTAAAGCTCAATCAAACTTGCATACTTTCCCCACAAACAGAAGTTTTGTAAAAGAAACTTCTTTTTCACAACTTTAATTAACTGCACATTCACAAAACAATGTGTGTTTGCGCTTACGTATATAGGCCCAGATATAAACAATAAAGTCTTTCCGTCTTGCAAGATTTCATTGAACTTTCATTGAATATTCAGCTGGTTTGCATAACAAAGCACACGAACAAATTTACTGAGTATAACTTCCCATTAGGCCTAATTGCAGCTCGTGTGAAAATATAATTCATGCTACAGTCTGTACAAAGTTACTGGACTTAAGTTAGGATGGCTTCGATTGTATAAATATTTGGAACAATTATTAATTGTTATTACAAGTCCGGCTTCCCTTGTTCGTTCATTATACTTTCGCATTGTATTGAAAGTTAACACGACCCATCCTTTTTATAATAACGATTTGTTACGATTGGATGATTGTACGTTCTAAACATATCTTCGTTTTGTTTTGTTTTAAACAAAGTCGAATGAACGAATCTTATTACTGAAAGTGAGTTTAGGTAAGGCCAATTGCTTCTATTTAAAAGTCATTAATTTAAGAGACAATTAATATAAAGAAATGAAGGCCAACAACTTTTTTGATAGAAGTCGTTTTTGACACTGTACACAAACGACCACTTTGCATTTCAGAAACTGCCAACATTTTTTTCAAAAAGTAAAAAGAAAAGAAAAAGAAGAATTCATACCAGCGCTTTGTCTGCATGCAAAGGATCACCATATACAAAGTTCGACTTTTGTCGCTCATTGCAGGTATTAAATCAACGTGTTATGCAGGTTTGCAGCTACTTGGGCACTGAGAGCACAGAGTTCTCGGTTTTGAAAGATGTAAGGTTTTACGTTACCAGAAAATGAAATATCGTGCCAAATGGTGAGCTATTCATTGCCATATCATATTTGAAGAGATATGCTAAACCAATAAAGCTGACAAGAGCCATCTTCTTGCATGGCTGACTTTAGGGGAAGTTTCAGCCAGTTGTTACGGCTTACAGAAACATTGTCTTCCCGTAGAGTGTGCATGGACTGGGAAACTACATGTTTTGAACGAGAGTAAAGGGCAACTTAGGCTTGACTTTTCTCAGCAACTGACAGGGCTATGCCGTAGAAACGATGTTTGTGTATAGTATGCAAAGCTGACAGTATTTCGATCATAATTTACAAATTTTATATTACCATAATACCTTATCTTTTCTGAACGTAGTAGTGAGAACAGCAGTGATAACAGAGTCAAGGCAGGCAAATCGCTTACTTGAGAATGCTAAAGTCGTAATTGTTCCATGACAAAATATTTACTCAAAACTTACAAAAAAAAAAACTGTTTGCTTACCTTTCTGGTAAGGATCATTGCGATCCAAGAAACCCGCCGAATAGTCATTCCTGGCGTAGGGGTATAGAGGTGGGGCTGAAAATGGAGGTCCTCCGAAACTGTGATGCATCGGAGATGATGGTGTTAGCCCCGCCGACATTGGTCCATCGTAATATCCCCCCGTGTGTCCTGTGTGGGGGTGCATAGCACTGTTTTGTGCGGGCGCGGTGTAGGCCCCGTTTTGAGGAAGCTGATTGCTGTACACATTAGGAGGGAGAGTAGGCGTGGGCCTAGTGGGCATACTTGGGCTGGTAGGCGTTACTGGATCCGCCGCATGTTTACTCTGGCCCAAAATGTTCTCTATCGAAAATGGCGTCGCTGAGTTCGGTGACGGTGAATGGGGATTTATGTTGGGGTTGTGATGATGATAAGGAACCGTGTGTCCGTTTGGTAGGTGCACTGGCGTAGGCTGAACGGGCTGCAACTGTTGATAGGTCTGGTTGGGTGATTGCATTGGCTGAATGGGCGTAGGAGCCATGATGGGCGACATCACGTGACTGTTCATTCCCATCCCTCCACTAGGAAAAGCACTATGAGCTGGCAAAGAGTACTGTACGGCAGACATTTTGTTTCCTTTACGACCGTATACAGACAAGTTTTAGTTTTCAGACACCCAGCACATTGGTCTAGAGTCAACCCTGTGCCGACAAATGATGGACGTTTGCATGCAATGCAGCTGCAAAAGATGAAAATTCGACTTTTCCTGTCCAATGCTATGATTTCTTTTTATTCAAATTAAGACTCATTAGTAAATAAAATCCATTTCCATTGGTACCACGCCGTACCGAAACACAAACAACGTATATATTACACACAGAAACTATAGTTAACTATCCGCTGTGTGCTGAAAGATTTGTAAAACGGGAAGTATCGTAGGGTTGCTGTGTCGATTTTCCTTATGAAAATATATTCTTCAATGTTTAGATCGCTTTTACAATGCCTACACAAACGTGGTTTTTCCTTCTTGTTCGTGTACTAACCCTTGCTTAGAACAACCGCCTTCCTATACAGACATCGGCTTCGCCACTTGCCAACTTACTGACCTTTTTGCCAACTTTGTGGTTAAGAAAAAAGTTTGATGCGATGAAACTCCTTTAACTTTGAAGCTGCATAAACATGTAATAGGCAAGACCCCCAAGAAAAAGTGGGCGGGACTTAGAGCTGCGAACATCCGGGATGTTAACTGTACCAGCACACATTGAACGGACTATTAATATGGGGACTTCACTGAGTTTATTGATACACAAGAAGTTAAGTGTGTGTCAACAACAAGACTGTTAACAGGTTTCCTTTCTAAGTAAAAGAAAAGAGCGTCGTGTTTGGCGGTAAATTTGGTTTTTAAAATCAATAATTGACACGTTGTACAGTCAACCAACAAGGGTATCAATCCGCGATATATTTTCTAAGGCTTTCTTTAGCATGCGGTATTTTTCTTAATAAGTTCCGTCACTCGATCAGGTAAAGAGAGACGAGTAATGGTGTATCTTTGAAATAAACTTTATGAGACTTCTTAATCGAGATTCCAACGCTTATTTATTCAGCAGCCTGGGAAAATGTTCCCTCGCATGAGCAAAGAGATTTAAAGCTTGTAAAGATAAAGATTTTTAGGGAACATGCATAATGAATAAAGGCCTATACTAGGGCTAGGGTATGTACTTAAAAGCTTTAATATATTTGTCAGATGAAATTACAATGTCGCACACGATAGGAGAGAAGATAATCTAACGAGTAAAATAAAGGCGTAGCTATAGTTTGCTGCCTAATTAAAAATACGGTAAAAGTAAAATTCGAAAATCGAACACAGAAATGGCAATTTCAACTTTGAAGGAAGGAAATTGCAGTTAAGCTTTAAACCTACTGAAGTGGCTTAGAAGTGCTTAAGGGGCGTAGAGGGGTGCAAGAGAGGACAAAGGATTGGAATTACTGTATCTTGGGAGGGAGGATGGCTGGGGTAATATATAACCAAGCCAGAATGAGGAAATTAAGCTTGGATTACTTACAGCAAAAGGAAGAATTTTCCTTATTATCTAGGGAATTACGTCGAGGTTGTGATAAAATGTCTGCAATTCGATAAATGAAAATTTGATTAGGTTCGTGCGAACATTGAAATATGAAAACGTCAGTCATAAAATTAAGTTGCACCAAAATTTGAAGCTAGGAATAGGAATAGGCTGTATAAAATTACTCCCTTTAAAAGTAAATGGTGGATATAAAAAAATGGCGGATGTAATATAAGAATAGCCTGTGGGTTTTAAACTAGTCCTTGACTACATGTGACAAATGAGATGCATGTATGTATGTACGTGTGTATGTATGTATGTATATATATTATATATATATATATATATATATATATATATATATATATATATATATATCGTTTGGATAGTGTGCAAAGTGAATATAGCAAAATAGGCGTGGGAATTTGTCCGAAAGCGGCTGGTTTGAAATGTTGTGATTATATTTAAAGCATCGCAATATACATTAGGGTCGAATTTAGAATTGTCTGGGTTCTGGGAATTCTCTTAAATCATCGAAACCCAATATGAGAGTACGTAGAGAATCATTCCTGTTTCTTTATCCTTAGGGTAAAAAAGAACAGTACAGTGTATAAATTGTGGCCGTCCTCTTGTGAAGTGTCCTCTCGTTAATTCGGCAATGGCAGTACATCACTATACGAAAGCTTAAACGGAGGAATAAAGTTTTCTTAGTGGAAAGAGTGGTGTTTGTTCTTTCTTCATCGTTTAGGTGTGATTATGGGGCTCTTCGGAAATCCCACACCTCACCAACCTGACAATTGCCGAACTGAAATTTTTTGCGCATTTTGAAGGTATAAGTTAAATGAAGTATCATGAAATCCTAGGTAATGTATTGGATTGGCGAAAATTTTAATGTAACCACGTTGTAGAACAGAGGCAATATTTACATAATGGCACGGGGGAGGGGTAGGAAAGGGGAGTTCCCCAGCCATGACCCCCTCCCATTTGCAGTCGTAAAAATGGTAGGGTTGCAGTAATTTTGCTGAACGTTTTGCGCTTGAACCTCGCTATTTTTTTTTTTTGCTGTTACAGACACAGTTAAGGTGGAAATAATCATTTTACATTTAAAGCTCTTCGGCAATGTGCTATTTTCCCTCCCAGCTTATCGGGGCTCCCAATACACCCATTAATCGTACAATAACATTAATTACATCGTGATCGGGTGGGGAGTGACAAAACGAGGGCAGGGGGAAAGTGACTGAAGGAGGCTACATTACCAACCTCATAGTCTTGTCTGATATGCCTGATGTGCTAGCCTTCGTAGCAGTTTTTGGTTCTCTCCATAGAGGCGGTCGCCCTCCTTTCTTTTTCTTTTTTGGTTGCGGTGAGCTGAAATATCCTTACGTCCGCTACTTGGGCTATTTGTAAGCATGCCTCAGCAATTGTTAAAATGTGTTTATCAAAGTGCAATTTTTTCAGTACTGTAATACGCAATGTGCACTGCTGCATTTACAAAATAAGATTTTGTAATTTGTCTTGCACTCTACAAGCAATTTAGTTCATAGAGGAACGAACTGGAATCTTGTCCGATGTTTGAATACATTTGATTTAAAATTAACAAGATCTGGGTCAAAAATGAGTCCATTCTATCCATTTTGAGCTGGATATGGTCAAATATTTCACAAGATTCTGGTTTGTTTCCTTCTTTTATATTGATAATATTATTTTCAAATTTGAATAGAACATTTTCATGTGTTCTGTTGTTCGGAACCAAATTTATAACTGTTGTATACCAAACCCCTGTTCATATTTTCGCTTCTACAATTTCCAAACTATATGTAAGTATTTCTAATTTCATATTTTTCGGCCATTTAAGCAGGATCATGTTCAGTATGCTGCAATGGAGCCATGCTTGACAGACACAAGGTGTGGCCTGAAGATTTAAAAGCTGGTTACGTTCAGTTTGATGCTCCGTCAGGCGGATTTCTCCTCATAGACCTTATGCATATGACGTCACAGAACAGAAAGTGCCTCCTCCTTTACGGGCAAGCGCGTATCATTTCAACTTACACCAACAAATGCAGACAGCTGATTCGTGCATCGGTCGGAAACGCGCGTAGTCTTCTACGTCGTGCGAACAGTGTGCTTCACTGTTCAGCTGTTTTGCCGGCAAAATTACGTCATGTGAAGTCAATGCATAAGGTCTATTCTCTGGGGAGAAAACGTGCTTGGTATCTCACCCTTCGGTTGTTGGAACGTTTGAAATATTTCCTAATTTTGTTACCGAAGGCAAGGAGACATGCACATATCTCTGCTGACCAAGGACCAAAATAACCCAAAATGACCAGCAATCTTACTGAAAATATTTGATAAAATTTAATATATAGGTCTTATACTGGTTACAGGGAGCATTTTGACGTTGGATGAGTTTACATTACAGTACAAAAGAATTTGTGACAAATTCAATTTTTACTGATTGTGCTGATTTCACACTTTGAAACAAATAGACTACGTGGTTTCTTTTGCCGAGTTCTCTAATATTACCACAACTGTCCAAGAACTTAAAAAGAGTTAAAGACTCAGTTTGCTAGTCCTCTTAGTTGTTTATTTATTTAGTTATTTACTAATTTTTTAGGAACTCCCGGATCCTATTTTCTTCGTTGCAAAATGTCATCCTTGTTTATTGACTTAAGCACGGATTTACTCACCTTGAGGCATTTGGCAAATGAGAGATTTTTCCCTCCACGAGTTGACAAAGAACGTAAAAACATGAATACACTGTATGCAAAATGTTAAGTAAAGAGCGTTTTGTGGGCGGAGTTCCGAAGAGAGGCCACACCTACGACTTTCGTATTGTTTCCATTGCTTCTTTGACTTTGTAGTAATGTTTCAAATCTCTGAAAGTAGTGCATGCAAATATTTTGAATAACTTGATGTGGAAAATATTGCTCTTTTATCATATTTAACAATGTAGGCTACCACTCGTATGGCAGCCGCGGTAGCCTACCGTATGTCTGAAGGGGTGTCCCCAGAAGATATACAGGTAGTAACTCTACTATCACATCCCCGCCGAAGCTGGAATTCAGGCCAACAACAGACATCGAAATCGCAAAAACCCCTTTCATTATCGAAAACGCTTTCATAATGGGAAGATCTTGTGATTGACACCATCTATTTAAAGCTTAGTGTTAGTCCGGAAGCCAGATTTATCGTTTTATGTGGGGCCCCTATAAGTATGATATGAGTTGTGTACGCATAGGTTTCCCTTAACTTCCGCCAGGCTGGGTTTATAGTAGCTCATGAGCTAAACGAAAAACCGACATTCGTTCCGCTGGCTGGGGGGGGGGGGAGGGGGAATTGCTATCACCCACTTGTTGTTAACCCAAAAGCACGAAGGCATGTAGAGGAAGCCGTCTTTACATACTTAAAATCTTAAATACACGTCTTTCTTAATATAAAAAACATCATGTTCCACGTATAAACCCTTCTGATAACATAAAAGGGTGTGTTTCGTGTAAATCTACGTATATGTTTATATGAAACACCCTTACATTTAGGAACATCTGCAATGATATCCAATTGGCTCCTTTATATCTCAAAATGACCTCTCGCTGTTTACACCTCTTTACCGGAAGTTTGTCATAGGTAGACAAACTGACTGAAAACCAAACTAATCAAAACAGGAACTTTAAACCAACTACCAAGAAGGAAAAGAAGCAAAGAAAAAAGTCACGGCCAGCTTTGTTGTTTACAATACTGTAGGTTAACTAGTTAGGCTCCCTTAAGTGACAGGAATCGCGGTTATGAAACTGAGGGCGCTATTACTATTTAGTAGCTGCCATTTATCCATCCTTTCGTTTAACATGAGAAAGTAAAGACGAAGAAATTTTGGCAACATTTCGCACGACCTCATACAGACTTTCAATCATTAGTTAGGTTGTTGACAATATGTTTCTCACATCACAGGCCTTTTTTCAAATAGAAAATACAAAGGATTGTGGGGTAGATTTTTGGTACGCGTCGTTTTTAGCCACAGTAAAATGCCATTGACAAAAATGACACACACCAAAATATATCCCAAGATCCTTTGTAATTGCTATTTGGAAAATGGTCTATGAATAAGTAATTACTTATAAATTCTATCGTATAAAAATGAACGAATTGGTTTACACAAGAATTCCCTAAGGAAAGACGTTGGCACAGGTGTTGGTACGATAGGTTCAGCTCAGGGTAGTCTGAAAGACCAGTACATTTATGGGCGTTAAACAGGATTCCTTTCAAATCCCTGAAGTTGGTCAATCTACCGTAAGTTACGGTGCTTTTCATCATTCAGCGGCACGAATGGTTGCTTCTAAAATTTTAAGTAAAGATTCACTAAGAGTTAGCATACCGGACGCATGGGGGGTGGTCTGACTGGTTGGGAGCATGGGTGACGTCAGGTGAGGGTAGGGGTGCACACCCCCCACCGTTGGGGAAGGATGCCCCGTGTGAGTAATTTTTCCAATCGTGGATACTTCGTGAGTAAGATAAGGTACGGTATGTAGCCCCCCACGGCGACCAGTTAACCCGACGGATTACTTGCTTTTGTTCTTTGCGGCCTTCTAGGAAGATAGCTTCTCCAATGAAATTCCATTTTTCAAATTTTCTTCAATATAACGCTAGTTTATTTCCACCTTTCGTCAATAAAAGCCCATTTTTCAACTTTTTTCTTTAATTAAAACCCGCATTTTTGGAGCGCTCAGGGCTCCGAAAACGTTGCTTTCGTAACTTCTTATCGCAAACCGTCGCCCCTGTCAGTCGAAACTTCGGGTTGCTGCCCCTGTCGGGAAGCCTGTCCCTTGTCGAGCAAATCCTGACGCAAACGCTGGTCGGCAACCCCCTTCCCCTCCTAGCAACAATGTTGTTGATTTCAGTGCAAAATTTCGCTTTCAAGACAAAATTTATGTCATAATTGCTTGATATACATGGAAACTTTCAGGAAAAACGTCTTCTTCCCCTTTTTCCATACTTACATGAGTGTTAGACCAATTGGAAATGCTTGGAATATTTCCAGCAGTCCAAGAAGGCTAATTGGTGCATGTAAACATATACTGACGACTGAAAGATATGAATAGATCTGTTCGTAAGGTGTCACACAATTTTGAACATTTTTTCTCAAGCAAATTTGACAAAATCGCTGATTTTGATAATACAAAAAGAAAATGGCAATGTGAGGAAGGGATAAGACAAGGAGTCTGACAATTCAGATTATCCATATTTGATAGGTTATAATATCAGGTATTTATCTGAGGTAAAGTCGAGCTTATGAAGGAGGTCAGGGAGGGTAACGCCCCAATGATATTTTAATTCAGAATTTGTAGGTTTTAATGTGCGTGTAGTGCTTAGAACAGGAATAATTATACGGAAAGGTGGCGCAATACTTATTTCTTATAAAATTGGGAAATTCCATTCATTGGCAGTCAATTGTTGGCGTCAAAGCACATGAAATCATCCAAGTAACATCCAAGATGTTTGGGATACATGGATAAAATCGTGTGAGGGGGATTCCCTTGGTAGAACCAGAGAGCGGCTGAGAAAGTACTATCCGCGTTTCTGCAAAAGAGTAAAAAAGTAATAATTTTCACAATTTTTCCATTGATTGATTGCTTGCTTCTACAGACCAAAAATCTTCACCTCGCTTGCGGGAGTTGCGGGTTGATTGACTGCACTTTAGATGATTTATTGCCTTCTTCGTTGTTAATAATTTAGAAATAGATTGCCACATTTCTAACCTCACTTACCACATCATTTAAATTAATAGGCAGTTCCTGTCAGATTACCACTCACTCAGTTTCATCTTTGTATTTTGTTTCCATACCTTATCAAACTTTATCTTCCACTAATAACTTATTGAACTGCAATTAACCAAGTCGTAATCTTATTGTAAATTTACATACTAACCCACTTTGGCACAATTCGAGGGATCGGAGTGCTCGACGGCGTGACTGGTAAGCCCAATCAGTAAACTATATATAAACAGAAAAACAAAGATGAAGTTTGATCACTCACTGAATAAACCTTCCTTTGCTCTCTGTCTATTGTTATTGTGTTTTTGATACATATCTGTGGCTATATAATTGTACTACAGGTGCCTCATTGATAATACTATAGCCTACTACATTTGATTGTCATTGTTACGGTATTAGAATATTCAGTAAGGAAAGGGGAAACCTGCCCAGAACTCATTAGAATTCCCGGTACAAAGGGTCATTTTATCTAAAGTAGATAGTTTAATATTTTAAAGAGGGAAATTAAATCTGGCAAGTTGAGAGGTCTCTTGATATTTAAATATCATACCTGTTTGATGTAAAGAACATTAAAAACGTTACAAAAGAATTTACATCAAAATCCATCAAATATTGACCATTTTATACACAGTAGGCGTAGAAAGCGGGAGGGGGTGTAAATGCCCTCAGTCAAAAATGTTGTGAGAGGAAGTATGCTCCCGTCCTTCTCCATTCAAGGACGAGAACCCCTCTTTTTTCCCTCTGTAAAAAATGTAAAAACATTTGAAGAAATTTCCCTTCAAATTTACCCATCATGTTGCACCAAATTGCATCTAAGGACTTTCAGATATACTCCAAAAACCGTGTCTTTCTCCTCTTAGACCCCTCCCCAGGAGAGCGGAACAACGTTAAGCCCCCAGTCGAGAACAGCTTCTTGAAAGAGGGACTCATGGCATATGATTTATGCTATCTTTTGTTTTTTAAGCTTTATCCGAAGGTCATTTGTAATGTCGGCATTCCCCGGGCGGGGAGGGTATTTTGGAAGTTGCTAGTGACTTCTTTGAAAATGTCCATATTAGACACCAAACTAGAAACTAGGTGGGAAGTAATAAACAGATAAGTTAAAAAAGGACAAACAAAAGACATCAGACACTGGGCACACTCCATAGCACAATATGTCCATAGCTAATGAGAAATCTCAGAAATGGTTAAACTTTGAAGAGGTATACCTTGAGAACCGTAACAGATATTCAAATATTCTTACTGATTTTTCATCAGGGGATCTTAGATTATTATTGTTGTTTAAAAGCAGCTATTTTGGTTATACATGTCCACTTACCTTTTAATCAACTTAGAACTTTCATGATTCTGTCCCCCAAATGTTAATTTGTCGGTGATAGGTACAATTTACTCTCGACCCACTTGCTTGGATTAAGTCTTTGCCAGTTCCATAATCTTGGACAGGGGCTTATTTAATGTGAGCTGAGCTGTAGACCGGTAGGAACGCGGGGCTCTGAAAAGTTCATATTTTCTAGTTAAATTAGAATGTTCTCCTATATTTTGAGTTGCATTATATTGTAACACAGAATATACATTACATGAAATGTGACAGTGTACTTGATAACAGAAAATGTTAGGCAAGGGGTGTAGTGATGACCGTTGCTAATAATGTTGCCACATTATAACACCAATGTGTATTTCACTGGTTGTTGGTATCTGAGGCAAGAATATTTCCCATTATTACATTCCCAAATTGCTTCTTAACTGGTTCTTTTTTATGTGAAAATTTAAAGAAGAAATCAAGCGGTGGGAGGGGACACCAGAGATGGCTACATGGACTCATCATGGGTGGTGGGGGGAGGAGGGGAAATTTGCCTTTTTAAGTTGATACAAATATATCAAAAAAGCAATTTTCTTTTTCGCCGCGCTTACCCCTAAACGTGCTTGTTCCATAATTACTTTTAGGGCAGCATGAGTCCTATTATTGTTATAGGAGTCATAGGTGATATAGTAATTCCTACAATGTCTCCTATTCAAAATCTGTCTGCTTCATTTAAATCATCTTTTGCCTTTTGTCCGCTATTCTAAAAGAACGTTAACTTGTACTTTATGGTCAGTTAAATAGGAACCAAATGTCATATGAAGATGTGAATTGCTTTATTCTGATGCCTACAACTTTGTGAATTTTACAGAGCTTCCAGGGAGCTGGTACCCCACAAGGGCGTTGCCGATGGACCTCGCAGGGGTCCAAAGGCTGGTCCATGAAACAATACCATCACTAAGTGACCCCCTTCCATATCAAACATGAACCAAGGACACGGACAGCCCTAAACAGTCTTACCCAACATTTTTGAAAACCTTGTGCTCTGAACAAGAAATTAAGTGGTAACACTACATAGTTTGGGTCTCACTCATTCAAAATGGCTGCCGAAAACAAACTGGCACACAACATTATTATAATTTATAAAATTGTTATGACACAGTCGTTCTTAATATCTGTTTATGTTTACCGTGTATATTCAAAACTTAGTTTTTGAACTTGCCTGTCAGAATCCAGATCAAATAAGGGTGGCCGAAAAAAAATGGCCGCAAGTATTACAATAATAGAGAAAATAATCTCTCAAATATTTTTGGCCCAATTGTTCCAATATCTGTTCATATTCCATCATGAATATTCCAATCTTTATTTTGCGATTATTGCTACCAAGATTCAGGACAACCAGATGACCGAAAAAAAAAAAAAAAACAAAATTGCCGCCAGAATAATAACATGTTTTCGAATAAATATTTAAAGAGTTAAAAACGCCACAGCGTTTCTTCCCAACTGACTTAGTTTTAAGTTTCATAATCTAAACTTCGCTTCACATACCTTTACTCAAGAGAATATGTCAGCCAAAAAACCACTACAGCTTTCACAACAACAACTTTAAATTTCAAAAAAAAAAAAATAATAATTAAAAGAAATGTCAAAAATCACAAAAAATACTATTTAAACTTACACTTCAAACCAACACATTGTAGAATATTATACGTAATTATCCAATCATTAGTTTCGATACTTTCAGTGTGCAAAAGTCGAGGCCGAACATTATGGCAGAAGCAACAAAATGGCTGCCGAAACGGAAAACTTACAAAATATAATCAGAAAAATTAGTCACAAGTAGTACGAAAATGAAATTCTGCTTTGGCTCGCGGAATGGTAATGTAAATAAACATTCTGGGTTATTATTTTACATATTAGCCTAAAACGAAATATAAAGATTTTTCTTCGTTGTTATAACATTGACAGCCATTTTGTTTTTGACAGCCGTTGTGGATAAGTGAAACCCAAAATATTGACTGTCACCACTTGAATTCTTATATTCAAGGTCTCATAAGGGTCCCAAAAAAGACACAATATTACATCGAAAGGCTGTGGGGGTGCCCTTAAGGTACCCTTGGCTCAGGGCCTAATGTCCACTGCCTTTCAAGAGCAACTGGTCTTCATTATGGGGAAGTCACTCCCCCCTTTTCAGAAATGAGTCATGGATCAGACTGTATGTGTACAATTGATTCACACAATCTTTTGATTATATAAATAAGCTAAGCAAGTCTACAATGTTTGAGCAAGAAGATTTTGAAAATAGTTATTTCGCTAATTGATGAGCTGTTCAACATACAATTAAGGACCTGATAGGAGATTCAATTAATAATTATTTTCTTTATGTCTCCCTTGTACAAATTCATCGACTGGCAATGCAAGAGATTATGTCAACATAAATATCAGATAAATTTTGAGCTTAACAGCATAAAGGCGCCACGTTACCATTAATAAGTACACATTGATTAGTACGTCGACATGTCACCTTCTGCCCTCGATTTATTGGCTGTGCGATTTGATTTGTCGATATCAGCCTAATGTCGCAAACAGAATCATGTGAATTGCAAAAACCGTCACTTTGCGTGACAAACTACTTTCAGAATGTCAACGGCTTTTAATCTTTTAAAAAGTGCGCTCAACTCAATTAACAGTCTTTTAATGTACCTTGTTTGCAGATCACAACATCCACAGATAAAGAAGATTAAGATATCACTTTACATTTATACTAGTACTTTCAACAGGTGCATGTTGCGTCTTTTATTCCTTTCTTTGCCTTGTATGCTATTAATAGAATCACCAGTACAATGGTGGCAGCGGTGGTAGGTATAAAACAGCCTCAGAGAAAGCATCAGTGAAAACAGTTCTATTTTGTTGACTTCACATCGTACCCTTCCTACAAAATGTCCTTTGAATTCAATGTGTAAAAGTATCCTCAGAATTTCCACGAATTTCTTTGAAATTTTATACTCGTAACAGGTGCCTCGTCTTTTACTCCTTTCTTTGCCTTGCATCCCAATTTATATATATATATATATATATATATATATATATATATATATATATATATATATATATATATATATATATATATATATATATATATATATATATAAATGAACTGTGCAATAGTGACAGGGGTGATGGCAACCTCAGAGGAAGAATCTCAATTTTGTTAACTTTCCATTATGACCTTCCTTAAGAATATATATATATATATATATATATATATATATATATATATATATATATATATATATATATATAATTTTTTAAAACAATTTCTCAAAATTTAAAAACATTTTATGATTTTTTTTAAATTTCCATAGAAATATACAATTTTTTCCCAAAAACATTTTAAAGAATTTTTATAATTTTTGTGTACGATCTGTAAAGAACCTATAACGAATCTTTACAACGTCTATAGAATGTAAGGGTTTTTCGTAGTCTACACGTTTGTGTAAAATCCTATAGAATGCTGTATAAATTCCACCGAAAACTGAAATTTTATAGACGTTATAGAGATTCTTTGGGGGTTATTCAGAATAAAACCTCTCATCGAAATTGGTAGAAAAGTTTCAAGATTTCTAAAAAAAAATGTACAAATACTCTGAAGAAATTCGGGACTGTTTTACAGACTGATAGAATCTTAAGACTTTTTGTAAGGTTGATAAACCTTTTCTTGTAGAGAATGAGGAGGGGGTGACCAGCAGATGAGAGTGGGATAAATACGCCCTAACTTCCCTGTAAGAGCATCACTGTTAGAAATATCTGTAGAATTATAGGACAAACAATAAAGAAATACATAATGGATACCGAAAAAGTTTTGTCAATTACTTTCAAAAATTGACAGAACTTTTTCTGAATCCTCTTTGTATTTCTTTATTTTTTGTTCTGTAATTCTACAACATTTTACAGTCATTTTAAGAGTGATGCGATCATCATCGGTTTCGCTCCTTTAGACGATGATTCAAATAGACTCTTCAAGGTTTTGCCCAGACAATAGAAGAATTCTGGGCTATTCTGTCTCTGTCTTCTTGACAGAATAGCCTAGACCCAGATTTCTATTTATGTTAAAGTAAAAGTTAACTTATGCATGCTGGTAAAACTTTCGATTCTTGAAATATTAGGCAATCGTTTTCCATCCTTTTGTTTTTTCAACCCATCATTTTGATCTTCATTGGTAAGGGTTACTAGTTTGCCCCAAGTGTATGGAAAGTTAAAAAATTTTCAGCGCTTACAAAGTATTCTTGGCATGAATACATTAGCATTTTTGAAAATATAAAATTGGATGATAATTTTAAGGAGAAACAAGACATTCTTCAGCCATGTGAATCACTGAAATTACACCCTCTTGCTCCAAGTTCACTTTTGTCGGAAAATGTGACAATTTCTTTTGCTACCATCTCGAGAATCGAACATTCAAGTTGGTTGAAAATTTCACCTAATGTTTAAATTATTTAGTTCATCAAAATAATGTCTGGACTGCTTTTCTAAAGGACTCCCACAACTTGGATCTAACTTTAAGCCAGGTACCCATCCTGGGATTCTTGTCCGCAACATCTGGTCTTCTAATAGAGGATGTGAACAATGTATGGAAGAGACGTTGCATAGGGGATGTTATTGATATTTTTATTTCATCTCCGTACAATACATGTAGTGTATGGGGGAGATGAGGTATTGTACTTCACCTAACATCAGAAATGTGTGTAGGGGTGAGTGTGTGAGTATGTGAATGTGTGTGTGTGTGTCTGTGGGAACAAAAATGGTGTCTTGAACTCCTCCTAAGCCGTAAGTCCGATCAAGTTCAAGCTTGGTGGCTAGGTACCTGATCATAAAACTTGTATATGCGTAATTATTGACGTTACACGTCAGCGGTCAGATTTGCTAAAACTAATTTTTGCCATTATTTGCCTATCAATATGTGAGAAAAAGTAATGAAACCACATGATGCTAGAGCCGATGAGATGATTTTTTAAAAAGTGCTTTTGGTTGCTAAGGGTGGAGTCAAAGGTCCAAATGTAGGTAAAATTTCAAATTTGCCTTAATGTTGCGAAGAAGTGTGTCACGAACTTTTTTCTGCTGGGGGTAGAGTTAAAGGTCAAAATGTAGGTGAAAGGTTGAATTTGTGAAAACGAGTGTCGAGACCTCATCCCAAACCGTCCGTCCAATGAACTTCAAACCGGAGGAGATGAGAACTGCAATTACATGGATTGCCCTCTTTTTTGTATGGGGGAGGGGGAAGAAAACTCTTCGAGTAGACATTGCAGAATCTATGTTGCGATATACATAGGGGAACGAAGGATTGCAGCCCCTCCGAAGTTCGAGTAAAATCTTTATCTCGGATAGATTTCAGGAAAAAATGGGGAACTTCAACGGCTCAGGTTCTAACCAATTGGTTTAGGTCGGGCCGGCCACGGCTTTTTTTCCAGTTGTGGCTCACTGGCTTTTTCCCTACTCCATTGCTCCCTGTCTACAAGAAAATATTCTCGTATGCCTATGGCGGCGATGCGGGATACATGGGGTGTGCGTATCATCATGTTTTCACACAATTTTTACGATACTTGAGTGGGAGGATGCGACCAACGCTGCCCGCCAATGGAGCTCACTTTACATAGACAGGCTTAGATTGCTACAAGTAATTTGTCATCATAAAGGTTAGCCGGGTAGGCTATTTGTTTGTTTTCGTATCTTTATATATGGCACTCGGAAGATATTCTTTACTGTTTAATTAATCCAACAAGTAGCAAAGTTTTTTATCAAACTACCGTTTCATTAGGATTCTTTTGTGTATTAAATGTTTACCTATTTTCATTCTGAGTTATTCAATCTCCTATCTCACTAATTCAGCGCCAGGGTCAATATTGACAAGTACGCTAAGGGGACAGTGTTAATAAGATCTTGTCGAGCTTATCACCAAAATTTGGTGACACGGCGGCAAATGCTATAACAGATCGTGTAGCTGTAGTCCTCTGAAAAACCTGTCTCCCCGTAACCTTTGCCCATCGATCCTTCTTACGGGAGCAAAGTTACCTTCTGGCCAATAATTGACTCGGCTCTTTTTAATTTATTAACAGCTTTTAGGAAGATTGTAATAGTTAGATAACTGTCATGAATTAAACAGGTTTACACTCTCGTGTTCCTGAAAGTCTGTGGGATAATACATAGATCAATACATAAACAAAATCATTTGCCAAACATATACCTTGTTAATAATTGTAATTTTTATTTTGAATCCAGATGCAGTGCTTTCCTGTTTAGCAAACCTATATGGGCCTCATATGGGTGGACCCGTATTGGGCCCATTAAATTTTGCACCCAAGATTCATAAAAGGCCCATATGGGCCAGCCCATATGCCCATATGACGCATACGGAATAGCTCTGGGGCCCATGTGAAGCAGTTGCCCACATGGGCCTCAGAACTACCCCATATGGGTCATATGGGCATATGCTGGCCCATATGGGCCCCTAAGGAACCCATATGGGAATTTACCTGGGTTAAAGCTCATATAAATGCACTTTCTGAACAGCGATTCTTACACCGTAGTAAGGATTTCCTTCAGCGAGTGGAAACCCTGAATCTTTAAGGGCATTTTTTAATGTAATTTATCCCAAATCGATTTGCAGAATGGGTGCGGATCCACGACTTTTTGCACGAACGTTGACCCCGGCCCGTCGTCAGGAATTTTTCAGGGGGAAGGGGTGTAGGGATTAGATTGGAATTACCCAAAGGCGCCAGAGATGCAGCGGGAGCGCGGAGAGGCCTTTACAGTTAAGATGAGATATAGCCCCTGGTGGGGTTCAGAGAGGCGGGAGAACATGGGGACGCCCCGGGACGCTCTGGGGTATTTACAAATATGTGGGCTTTATAATGAATTATATAACCACGACTTCAAATGACATCAGAGCACACTGGAAACAACACAACATTTGTACAATGCTCTAAAATTGAGCTAGCCTGCCAATTGTGAAGAAAAAGGGTTTGTCACAGATGCGGAGAATGGAAGATGGAGGGGGATGCATGCAAATTTGGAAAATTGGTTCTTCTCAAGTTGTCCTACAGAAAGGAACTATGAGTGCGTGCGAAGTGTTCCGAAAAAAGTACTTTTCAGACATTGTAGTTAGGGCCTAAGTTTTACTTTAGTTCTAACCCCAAAACTAATATTTAGATTTCAAAGTGTATTATTATGATGTATTGTTCATTCCAACATTTTATGGGGACACCCATGGGACCACATTTTTATGACGGGCAAGTCCCCCTCCCATAGCTATGATACTGGGCGACTGTGTAAGTTAAAATATATCGAAAGAGCGTTTTCTGATATCGTCCTCGATTTGTTGACTTACCTATATTTGAGATAGTGAAAGAGCGCCATCCTTAAACCAGCTTCTTGCCTATCTGTCGTTTCCTGAGAAGGTATCATAAAGATACACCACTGCTCCTTTGATCAGGGCCCAGATTTGAATAGTTTTGCGAGTATAGCTAGAGAGTCGAGGGGACTTTGGAAAAAAAATACTTTTAAGAGTTACGCTAACTGGCTAAGGTTACAGGATATTACTGCTGTGCTCGACATACTGGCTGGTTGCCCGCTTGCCAATCGGAGGAACAGACTATTAATTTGGAGGAAATGAATTTTGTTTAAAAGATATACATGTAGATACAATTTAGGTGCGTTTATACATTTGAAAGATAGGAGCATAATCGAAATTTAAGGGGGTTGGGTAGTGGGCAAATCCCTAGAATTCCCCATAGCTATACCTCCGGCGACAGATTCACAAAGTACATTTTGTCAGTGTGCAATTTGACATCCAAAACTTAACACTCTGCGTGTTCTTGTAGATTCATTCTTTTTTCTGCACGTATTTCGGATGCTTAACCCTGAAAGCGTGCGGTGATTGTTTTGAAAGGGGACCGTGAAGCATTAAAAGTCGTACATAAATGTAGCCGGGGTAGCGGACCAACTTTTTTCTTTCAGCTCATTGCTCTAAAAAACCGGACGTGGCGGCAGCTCAAGGGCGGCAGTCAAGGAGGCGCTACACAGGCTACCATACAAAGATATTATAAGCATAGATTCCAAACTCCTATACCTACACTGTTACGCTCAGTGACTCCTCATGGAGACGCATATATCGGGGCGGAAGTGTAAATTTGACATGCGCGTCGTTCTATTCCGCGATCTGCGTACAAAAACAAGAACGCGTTACAGAAAATTCCACTGTTCAAAGAGGTTAGCGCGGGTGCACTTTTACAACGCGTTCTATACGCGCATGCAGAATACATTTCTCTGTGTATTATCCGGAATACTTCATGCACAGTTCTGCGCGCTCTGGAAACAAACGCGCTAGTTGCTTTCCCGTTGTGAGCGCGTGAGTAATTGAACGCGCATATAAAAGTGCGTCACTTGAAGATACCATAGAAACTGAACAATGAATGTCCATGAACTTGCAGAACCAGTCATTGTGCGTTCATGTTCAAGTGTAAATACGTGGAATGCCACGTTGAAGAAATAAGTTATTCTTGTTCAAGTGGAATTTATTTAGGCGTAGTACTTCTTCAGTCAACAACATTCCGAAATAACAAGTATTAATACTTTTGTAAGACATTCATTTGCCTGTTTGTTTTCAAAACGACTGAACAGTGATCAGCACTTCCGCCCCGATATATTGGCCTCCATGGGGAGTCAACGCGCCATTTTAAGTTTGGAATCTATGATTGTAATATCTTTGCTACCATAAATGTTGCGGCAGTCAGGGAGCTGTAGGACGTGCATTTTTTTGCAAAATAAGACACATTTTTACAACTTCTACGTGTTTTACTCGAAGTAGTGCCTGTAGCTTGTGCAACAGTGATCTGATCTCACTCTTACACTACTCAGATTGTCTGACTTGTTTTTCTTTGATTTCACTTAAGCCACTGAGCCTTGTCCAAAATCATGATTATTTTGCAATTGCTTTGCACGGCATAGAATGGCTCGACCATGCCTTGAAAGTATATAGGCTACTATGTGGATATATAGTGTGGTTCGTCTTTGATAATAATAGATGCATGGTAGACCTTTATACAAGTGGGGGTTTCCCTGAAAGCTTCTCTGGTTGTGAAAATAATCATGACATGAATTTTGCCGTGAAAAACGGTAGTTTTGCCCTTAAAACGATATTTTGTGTTGTGTGAGAGGGGGAGGGGAGGACGCCTTCCAAGACCTGCCTTATTCGTCCCTGATGACTACACACCGGCCCTCAGGAAATGCTTTGCAAGACTAATTTTCTAAAGATATCTTAGTTTTCTAATATAAAAAACTAAAGTACTTTTTTCCAAAACTCCCTCGACTCTCTGGCGAAGGGGAAAAACCAAACTTTATCAAACACCAAAGTGAGCTTTTTACTAACCTTCATAGCAGGTGTCGAATATGTACTCCTCTTTGGCGTACATACTCTAACGGTGCATGAGTAATACACGTTCGCCGGGCGGGCAAGCTTTTTACGTGCTTGGAAACGGACACGAAGGGAACAACGTCCCAAACAAATTCCGGAACTGACGTTAAAAACAAGGACAAAAACTACAGAATTTAAAAGCATTACACAATTTACAAACAACTATTTACGCGCTCGGGGCGGGTGGTCCCAGAGCCAGGCAGCCTCCGCGACCACGGCTGGCCTCCGTGTTCACGAATACCTCTGCACCAGGTAAGCATCCAAAGTATTCCTCAAGAGCCCAACAGTGAGCGCTTTTAATGTATCCACGCCCTCTATATACACCGACTTTAATATTAACAGTCCAGTTGAAATCAAACCGTGACCAACTTCGACAAAGTAAGCCCCGTTCATATGGCCTTTTGAAACCAGGAAACGATCACAGATCGAGAGTCTCCCCGTTCTTCATAAACGAAAAGCGCTCAAACAGTCACATCAAATAGCGACTGAACATTTTTAGTCGCAGATTGGGGACCTTTTAGGGGAAGCGTCCAATATATCATGCCAACATGCTTGACTATTGTCGACATGGTAAAGTGCATTTCTAATTGCGCTCTTCAAGTGCAACCAGGGTAATGTTTGGCGGGTCTTTTGTTTTAGTACCTTCTTTTATTGCAGACATGATCCTGACATTAAAATGTCGAAGAGGTGGTGGTTTATGAATTGAAATCGAAGCTTTCCGAGTTAAAAAGCTGATTGGAGAAGGAACGGGAGAAAAAAATTGGTCGAGACCGCCAAACCTTTCGTCTGTTCATTTATTTGATTGCTCGTGGTGGCATTTTAGCGTTGTATTTAACTGCTTTTTCTTCTTAGGGGAATAAGTAAAAGAGTTCTTTTTTGAAAAGTAACAAAAACGTCGAAAAAAGGCGCCGAGTGAAAATTTGAAATGGTTAATTTTCCAATCATTGACCAATAGCGCCCTCAATTTTTAATTGCTTTCAATTGTACCCATTAATTTGATACCGCAGTTAGCTCAATCTTTCAAACTCTTTCATCGGCGATTCATGAAGCAATTTTGGCACGTGACCTAGCTCGAAGGACCAGATAAAATCAAGATTTTTGTATCTTTTTTCTTTGACAGACTTGACCGTAATTTACTACAATTAGTATATGATTTCATTTGCTTTACTGCTTCATTTACATTTTATGAGAACTAACAGCTCGCGCACAACTGTTGGCACGCTATGTCTGAGTGCACTTTCCCGCCTTAGCAAGACAAGTTGTACTTTGATTAATTTCCATGGTATGTTAACTTTATCTTTAAGATTTCCTGCAGTGGAAAGTTTTCACGACCAATCGAATATTTTCCGTTTCACCCCATCTTTGTCTCTAGACCCCGAAATTTGTTGACCACTGCAGTAATAAGTGTAACACCTGAATAGGTCATATCGGTGTTATTTTGGAACCATTCTTTGTTCCCTCTAACACTCAAGGAATAACAAGTGATATTGTTCAGCCTATGGTTAGCAAGGGTAACCTACGAAAGCCGAGAACATCGCGGTGGTGTGAAATCTGACATGCCAATTTTCCCACCCCTTTCTTCGATACATATGGGAAGGAGAAATCAAGATAAGATTTCTCCTTACCATTATCTACCGATAATGGATAATGTGGATTGGAGAAAACCAAAGTAAGTGAGGGGGTACTTCAAGAAAGGACCATTACACAGTGTCTATTTTCGAACACCCTGTCCATAAATGGACTATGTCCATCGATCCTTTTTTCAATTTAAGTAACATAGCTAGCTCGCTCGTCGACGATTTCTCCGTACCACGGTGGGATCATCCCACGTTGGTAATAATATAACCAAAGTTATATAGCGCCAATCCGTGTCATAAGCGGGCGCGTCCATTTATGGGCAGGGTGTTCGAAAATAGACACTGTGTAATGGTCCTTTCTTGAAGTACCCCCTCACTTACTTTGGTTTTCTCCAATCCACATTATCGGTGGATAGTGGTAAGGAGAAATCGTATCTTGATTTCTCGTTCCCAAGTTTACCGAAGAAAGGGGTGGGAAAACTGGCATGTCAGATTTCACACCACGCCCATGTTCTCGGCTTCCGTAGTAACCTGATCTCGAGAGGGATGAACCTGCTCGTCCATGGACGAGCACATATCTTAGATCAGACCCGGGCACGAGGCGACCGTCCTTTTCTATGCATAATCAGACCAAACAAGGGCTGTCAAAATCCGCAGTCTACATACGCAGATTGAAAGCGGCATATTCATTGTTCAGTCATATCCCTAACGCTGAAAAAAAAAAACAAAAAAAAACAGAGCCACTGAGCGGGGTATCATCCCCGATTCCTATTCCATCTCGGTGCAAGCGTGTGACACTACTCCATCCTGTTCTATGCCTTGTATCAACTAACCATTCGTGCTTGCCTCATGTAGCCCTTATCTGAAGCTGATCTCACCCAACTTCCAGCCTTAAAGTATGCAAAATAATTATCTTGCAGTAGGAAAATAATACCTGTGCTACACCATAGACAAGATTTATAGCTGTTACATGAAAACATACGTTAAGGAAAGGGGGCTAGTGATCTAAAGCCCCAGTCAAAATATGGCTCTAAGATATGCTTCTAGTCCCCACTTGTACAGGACGAAAACTCTGTCTTCTTTGCGTGCGAAATTTATCAAACTATTTAAAGTAACAAACTTTTTCAATAAATTTTCTTTAAAAAATGCATAAAATGTAGCATCAAATGGCTTCGAAGGACCCTCAAAAATTAAAAAAAAAAGGAAAAAAAGGGGGGGGGGGGACCCCAGCCGGGTACAGCTAGCAGTTATTAGTTAGCCGCAATGTAAACTTCTGGATGTGGCGCTCTTTCAGAACGCAGAATACACCCTTGAAAACATAACATACAGCTCCCGCAACCTTGGTCCAGTTTTGAGTTAGTTTATGAGGGATAAACTACCCATGAAGTTAAGACATGATCAAGAAGAATAAGTGAAGACTGGTTGTATTTAAATTCATTCTTTTAATTTTCATATCTGTGAAACTATACGCTATTAACAGAAGGCGGTCATAGTCTTACGCCACTCCAAAGGGTTTTTGATACTTTTTGTAAGCGGACCATGTTTTTGACAGTTGAAATCTCTCTTGCCAGAGACTGGCGCATTGCTACGATTTTCCGTATTTCCTAGTTGAAATAAGCAGAAGGCACCTGGTTTCGCGAACCCCTCTTCGTGATGGGGTTCAGTGGGGCCGATCAGGGGAGCATTCCCGGATGTTTTGATTAACTTACAATATGTGCATTATACAATGCGGCATCCAGTTTTCTTTAATGGCACTAGATAGTGGATACCATAGAGTAGGATATAGGAATAGAGTGCGCACTCCTAATACCGCGTACGTAAATCCGCTGTGATTGCATGGGGACCCGTCTACCATTATAGGTGGAGGCAAGAAGCTATGCTGTGTGCGAGCATGTGTGTACAAACTGTATGGCGGCCGAGTTCCCCATGCGATCACAGCTGTTTCGGGGAGTGAGCACTCTAGTTCCTATATCCTACTCTATGGTGGATACCCACTATACAGGCCACAAAGAGACTACAAAATTTATCTGTTCTTACTTTTTATAAGACTTTATTTTCTTTTACTCATAATACTGTGGGCCTACCTAGAATAACCTAGCTCGGACTAGCGACCGATCGCTAAAAGGTAAAGGGTAGGATGGATGATGGTAGAGGTCAGTCGGAATCAGCTACGTAACAGGCCCTCCCCTTTACCGCCACCCCTTATCAACGTTGATGACTTATGCATAATTTAAAGATGAAGTTATTTTCAGGTTGTAAACTGGATTGGGCAGAAAGTTTGCAGGTGAAATTTGGCTACAACAGTTGTTATAGGATTTGCAACTGACAGAACGCCCAATCGCCTTTCACAACAGGTTACACGTGGAGAACACGTGAGAAGAATCGGTAGTATCACATTGCTGTGGCGGAGTTGCCATATAGTCAAAGAGGGCAAATGCCCCCCCCCCCCCACGGACTCAAATAGACTGAGGACTCTTTTTCGGTTTTTTACAGTTCTTTTGTCCATGCCTTGTTATTGACATTGTTTTCAATTGATATTTTATTTTATTCATTTATTTTTTAAGCCTACTAGATTGCAAAACTTGACAAGGCGGTCATTATCTGCGATATATACTAGTGAGAAGGACCTTTTCCTGCGATCTGAGCTAGGAGGTACGGGTTAGCCAAAAAGACGCTACGTGCCAACGTTTGATGGCGCTTCGCGTATGTTTTCCCTTCTCAAACAGCAAGGGGTGGAAATGAGCTCACAAAATGTATGGGGGCGAGGGGGTGATCACCCTCGCAGCAGCCAAACTTATCTCAGAAAGATACTGAGGAGAGCGAACAAAGTATAGCCAATCGTTACGAAAATCAGCCTCCCTCCTCATAAAAATTTTCAACATAAGCAATCAAAAATTGGCCCTATAGCCCATAAAACAGCCCCATAAACTTTTTAGCAGGATGTTGTTTTTCCCAAACATTTGAAAGTACCCCTTGTTAAAAAAATAAAGTTTATAACATGGCAGTACTCGGTCTCCTAACTGATAAGCAGCTTTGTATGTGTTTTTGACCATTTTGAACCGTACATGATCATAATATGCGACTTCGCCTTGTCCTAATTTCACAGAATGGTCACCTAACAATGCATACAGTGATAATAACTAACAATGACTTAAAAATGCATCTGGCAATATACTTCTCTTGATTTCCAGATGCCGGGGTATAACATCTAACAGGTTTTTTCTAGTACTTCCATGGTTTTTCTGGGAAGGTATCCCATCGGACTATGGAAGTAGGTAGTACTACCATGATAGGACTCACACCTTCTGTCTTGGCCATTTTTAACCATACATCATGATATTGCCGAGCGGTCACATAGTGATATAAAATTTCATGATAAATTATGGTTCTTTAGGATCTCAGTTTATCCAGGTGCCATAAATTTGCATCTAAGAGTGTTTACTTTCCAAAATGTAAGAGGTAGGACCCCCAGACTTCCGTGTGCCTTTGGCTCTAACAGGTTTAACCTCTACCCTAAAAAAATTAGCCGATCCCCCTGATTGTAAATCCTGGCTCTGCGCTCGACAGGTAATATGGACATTGAGTCGCGGTAAATTTGTCAGCCTTTACACTATAGTATGTAAAAGAAAGGGATTGAAAAAAGGTAGACAGGCATTTGTGTAGAAGACATTTTAGGGGGAACAGGAATGGGAATACAGTGCACTACCAGCCTGGGCCATGACTTAGATGGTGTGGGGTCATTTGGGTATCTTCCTACTATAACTGAACTTCCCTTGAGGCAATTCCCGCCTCCATTTAACCATAGACGTAGGAAGCTTTTTCTCGACGGGGAGGGGGGGGGGGGCTGAGCGTTGATTCGTACCGCCGTCTTGAGGAAGGGATCCCTCCCCTGAAAAGTTTTGGATATTTGAGGGTCCTTAGATGCAAATTTGGTGCAATATATTGGGCAAATTTCAAGGAAAAGTACTAACAATTTTTGACATTTCTTACAGAGGGAACAAATAAGTGGTTTTTCGTCCTTGAACTCGCTTGACACACTTTTGACCGGGGTTTAAGCCCCCCCCCCCAGTCCCTCTCTCGCTTCCTACGCTTGTTCCTGACCAAACCTCCTAGGCACGTCACTGATTTTATCGGTCCAGGAGAAAAGACATAATACTTTGTTTAGTGTACCCCGTTGGTTGCCCTCGTGGAGCGGACGAAGGAATTTCGGTTTAGGTTCAGATCACTGCCGCGACGATAAAGAAAGGGTTTCCTATCACAGAGCGCCGTTTCGCAGGTGACTCGTGGGTAAAACTGCTTAAGTTTAGGACATGCCATGCCTGCGCGGCTGGTATTTGTGACAAAGGGAGCTGGAAGAAACAGTGTCAACTACTCTTATTGACTAAGAATTAACAGGCGAGGAGAACTAAACAAATTGTTTCAGAAATGTGACTGTTACAAAACAGAGCACTGTGTAACCGTTGCCTCGGGGCGGTGGGGAGGGGTACAACAGGTTAAACAGGGGGACTTAATACCACACACGTCCCGCTCGATTCTACACGGGGACAATCGGAGTAACTCACGAATTTACATCGACTAGCAACAATGACATGAAAAACGATCTGGGCCCTACTACTTGATAAAAGAATTTGTCAAACAAAACGATAATTAATCATGTAAAAGTCATATTTTTTCAGTTTGAGCTAGAGACAGCCTTCGGGGCAGTCCGGAACCATACTCTTTTTTTCTCTCCTCGTATTGCAGGCCGGGGAAAGGTTTTGAAAGACAAAGGACTAGCATGGGGTGTAAAGCATCTCTCTCACGAGCGGATTGTTATGGTGTGTGAGGCCGTGGACAGAAAATGTTGATCCATCTGCGCAGATTCGTGCAGGTGTACGTTAAAGGACGTAACCAGAGATAACATCTCCTGAAGTAGCACATCCTTGCCCTGTTGTAGGCAAAATATCTCTTCTGTGAGAATATGGATAGTATTGGATGCTATGAATATTCATTGAGAATACCAGGGCTGTAACGTCCGAGTCTGAGTCCGACTGCGGACTCGAACTCAATTCCAAAGTTGAGTCCGATTTTTGCTGAACTTGGAATTAGCCGGGTATGTGAAGTTCCAGATCGGAATTGACCCGGAATAGGTCGCAACTGTACTGTTACTTGGATTCGATTCTAACCGATTCCAAAAAGATGAACTAGACCACCAATGGTGGAAACTTCGACAAATTCGAAGTAAAGCATTACATCAAGAATAGCCTACTTATATTAAGTCATCATTGTTGTTGTTGCACAGTTTTATGTATGCATGCTCATAGGCGTAGGAAGCGGGGAGGGGGGGGGGCTTTATCTCCCAGTCAAAAATGTGGGGGACTGAAGTATGCTTCCGCCCCCAAGATCCAAGGGCAAAACCCCTTATTTGACTCTTCTGTAAGAAATGTCAAAAATTTGCAGTAAGTTTCCTTAAAGTTTGTCCAAAATGTTGCACCAAATTGCATCTGAGGACCCTCAAATACCCAAAAATTTTCCAAAGGGGAAGGGACACCCTCCCCTTAGACCCCTCCCCCAAGACGGCGATCCGAAACAAGGTTCACCCCCCGTCTCGAAAAGCTTCCTACGCCTATGTGCATGCTCAAGTGGCAAAGTCAATAGACGAGTTGGGAAATGTTTTCACGCAATGCATCATGGGATGGGTCAAAGGTGAAGTGAACTACTAACCTTCGTGCCAGTTGTCGATTATGTATTATACTTCTTTCGGATACACATTTGTCATTGGTATTACAAGCACGGACTGTTGTGCACTTCCGCTGGGCGGGTAAATGTATCACACGCATGCGCACACAGAAGAAAATGTTGTCATGGTACAGCTGACCTTGTGGCCGCACCGGAAGTACCCAATCACCGAACTCGTTTATTAAATAATCACATTGGCCAGAGGATGATAGTGATTTCTAACAATGACCTTTCTGTGTCATGTAAAGCAGGATGATAACTACTATGACCTGCAAGGTAAAATAGACTAGCCTCTGAAAGGAATCGGAATTGGTTAGGACTTGTAGGTTCTGGAGTCGGAGTTGGCCCACAGTTGAGGCCACTGGAATCGGACTTGGCTAAGACTTGAGTTAATCGGCCTAGGATACAGCTCTGAAATACTAAACAATGTTTAAGTTCTTCATGTTTCGATTTTCTTTTTGCAGAACTGACTCAATATCAGGCCCGTAACCAAGGGGGCATTTGGGGGCCAGGTCCCCTTGCTCCTTGGCTTGGCTCTCTGCTCTACAGTAAGGGCATAGTCAGGCCCTGTGCAATAACTTTCACTAAGCTCCCCCTTGAGCTTGGCTTGGCCCCCCTGCTCTCCAAGTCTGGTTACGGGCCTGCTCAATATGTCAGAAAATCTGCCAGGAACAAATATGTTCGTTAATGACGCTAAATGGGCTGACTGGGCCTTGAACTCTTTTACAAACAAGCGATGTCTTCACTTAAATTACGTAGAAACCTTAGTGAATACCTTCAATTTCCTGTTGTGTCGTTTTGCGATTACTTTGAAGAAGGAAGGGAGGAGAACTGCGTTGCCTTATTTATGTGTAACAATTTGTCTATTGTCTCGTTCTGGCTTCTTTCTTTTGAAAGGGTAAGGAAAGGGACTCGGATGTTTGTAAACAACTACTCCTAGTTGACTAACAACAATTGGTAGAAGCCAACTAAAAATTTGGTAAAAGTTGAGTAGCTTTGTGTAAGTTTCTAGAGTCTTTACCAGATGTCTCCGTTTCTTTAGTAAAGGTGATTCAAAGAGGGTTTGATGAAAATGAGCTTTTACTCTAACTTAGAAGTAATATCACATAGGAATGCGTTGTAGCTAGTTATTGAGATAACCTTCTCGCATACTTCACGTGAACCAAGAAGGTTCTACACGGACATGTAGAACTTACTTGCTTCAATCGTTCAATAAGCCAGTTCAGAGTTATTACTGCGCATGCACAGTGGCTTCAGGTCATAGGTCATATGGCTACAGAATGCAACTATAAATATCATTACAAGTTACACTAAGTTACATTTTTCTAATTGTGCTTTCAAATACACTTACGAGATTTAACACGAGACTTCAACGAGACATTTCAGAGTTATTGTTAGGCACAGTGCACAATTTACGAACCTAGTAAGCACATACATAATGTACCCATATGACCCATGACCTGAAGCTACTGTTCATGCGCAGTGATAACTCTGAAATGGCTTATTCCTCAGTTAGCAATTCATTGCAGAAAGTAACACTGAGAAAATCTTGTACCATTGTATAATTACTTGAAAATAAAAGAAAATCTCCTGTGGCAAGCAATCTTAAGACCATTAAAATAACGACAATAGCACATTTTTTGCCCAAACGAAGTAACTGTGACAGAACGAGAACGTAACATGTGATTGTCAAAACCGTACCAAGAAAACAGGTGAAAGCACCTTGCAAGAAAAAAGGAATTGTTTTAGACAGAACTAATATAGCTGATCTATCGATAAAGAGCTACTGACGGTACAATGTCATCGGCATTTATACAAAAAATACGGTAACTCTGTTTTCTTGTATGTTAAAGGTACCGTCTCTCATTGCTCCTAATTTGTTTCTGCGTTCCTACAGATAATTGGCAATTTGCCCTAACTCTTGATTAAATTTATCTCCCTCCAAAGAACAAGAAGAAAGTGTGTCATGTAATAACAGAGAAGAAGTCTATTCTATTTTGCATGGTCACTGATGATTTGAGTTTGTGCTTTGTCGTCTTATGTGGGGTAAGGTTCCTGTTTCGATTGTACCGCCTCAAAAAGTAAAATGTGGATAGAAAATATCTCAACGAGCTGCACAGTCTGATGCATTGCCTAAGAAGTCCCTAGTGTGGTTAACCCCCCCCCCCCCAGATCTTTTTCAGGACAACAAACTTATATATGATTTGTTAAAGATGGATCCAGCTTTTTTGAATAATAGCATAGGGTAGATGGATAATTGGATACAGGTGGACAAACAACTGTGCAGGGTCAATGACTGATTGTGTTAAAGGCTCTCTTATCTCACCCCAGACAGTAAAATTCTCCCTACGAAGTTTCCTTTTTAACCCCTCCTCCAATTTAAACAGAAAACACCTGTCTAGTACACCTCCAAGACAGAGGCACAGTACTCGGCCTGCACTGAGTTTAAAATTGCTCGAGGCCATAGGTGTTGACACGGTGTGACTGTGTGCGAGCTTCATTTTGAACACAACTGACTGGGCAAGTCATCGTAGACAAATAAGAATGAAGATATATTGTTTGAATGAATGTCAATCAATATGCAGTCATTAACTGTATTTAGAACTCTAGGGCTACTCCTTAATATGTTTGGGCAGGGAGTTGCTAGCGACTCCCTGATTTGGGGGGTGCCAAATCCCCGTTAAGAGACTGATAACTGTGTCGTGCGGAAGAACTATTTTAGGTAATTGTGAAGGTTGGACGAACAATTGTGTAGGGAAATGAAAAATTGTGTATGGGGAGGGGATTGATAATTGTGTAAGGTGGACGAGCAATTGTGTTGGGAACTGGGTAGTGTGATCACTTGATGTTGGGATGAGGCACTGGTGTTTGTTACAACGAGATTCATTTTAGGAAGAAACATGAATGTAAGCAGTTTTATCGTTTTTATGTATTTTTTCTTTAATTTTTTAATGTAGGCTAGTATTTTAGACTCGAGAAGGGTGTACCTTTAAATCAACCCTATTTTTGCAAACAAATGTCATCACCATTGAATTTTCTACGTCATTGAAATCATTTTCTATCTTCTATCTTCAAAAGCTTAATAAACCTTATTGTTTGAACTTTTTTCGATAAATAAAAAGGCATTGAGGTGCTTGATGAAAATACGCAAATTACAAAGTTTGCGACAGTATTAACTGGAAAATCAATCAAAGAGCAATCAGGGTCCATTTGTTTTCCTAAATCGAATGAAATAATTGAGGCCATTATTGTTTAATATGATGACCATGGATGAAGAAACTCATTTTCCAGTATTCAATATTGTCAGATTGCATATAAACGTCTAGTTTTCTTTGTTCAACAACAGATTTACGCAAAACGCCTGGGTTATTTGAATAGTGCTCTTCAATTGTTGTAAATTGTTTTTTAAATCCTTTGTTTGGACTGTTACATAAGAATACATAAGTTGCCGGCATTCAGAATAGTGCTTGAAAGAATTGGATTTGTTTTTAACAATTGGATAGTATAGTTTCTGATAGTATTGTTTTTGATAGTATTGTTTTTTTTATAAATGCAACAGCTCATTCATGGTCGTGTGTGTAAACGTGAGGGCGCAATGTATGATGGGCGAGTTGTGGGCTACTTTGTTTTGAATAAGGCTAAGTTCACAAATTTAATCTCTCGCTTTGGCTTGAAGCCAGATGTTCGTTGAGACATTGTTGTACAGCAACGAAAGTGCAGTGTATAGCTTTTAGTTACGGCTTGTTACTCTGTTTTCTTCCATTATTCCTCGTAAAACGGACCACTACTTCGTCGGGACCATAGGGACATACTTTTGTAGGGGTTATACTATGTGGCACTATCTTAGAGGAACGCCACCATCAGATGTCGGCGTACCGAGAAGTTTTGCCATAATACCTCCCAGCTTGCCTAAACTGGCACTTCCTAGTCCTATAAAATGAATTTACATATTCTATCTTAAGGACACCATGGTTATAAAATTCCCACTTTCAGAATAAAGATAAACTTTTGGACATTTGGGGGGTCGAAGATGGGGATGGTGCTAGAAAGTATTTCGGGGTGCTAAAGCCCCTGGCCCCATCCCCCCTGTAAAACCACGCCTGGTCACCATAATAAATAGTACAAGGGCAATGAGTCACAACGAACAGCTACGCATGCAATTCCGTTTGTACAACATAATCGCTAGCTTGATCCACATGGTCTCGAAATGACTTCTTCGAGACTTTTAAAATGTTCTTTTTCCTTGTAAAAATGGCACGATGGTAAAAGTGGAAATGGTTATTTCTTCTGATCGACTAAGGTACCGGTACTATTTATACCCCTGTGAAAGGAAATATACACACACCCACAAATTATTTCCTTTATATACAGTCTCATCAACTAGTGTCTTCTGTCCCCAGTGACAGTTCAGATTAGATAAAACATTTCCCAGATGAGAATATCGGTATTAAGCTCACAAATATTGTGAAAATAGGGGGCCCGCAATGGGTAACCGTCGATCTGACAAGCTGTCGAGGATACGGTCGGTGCAGTAAATTTAACTTAAAAGCAACCCAGTACATAGTCTATCAAAATTTCACTGTTTGACAAACAAACTCGTAAATGCATGAATGTTTTTACCTTACTTAGATTACTTTACACGTATTTAAATCAATCAAACTATCTTTATTTTCGAATTTGAAAGTTGCAAAAGTTTCCACGTTTTGCTTTTTATTCAACTTTCCAATAAAATTAATGTCGTCTCTTCCTATACTTTCATTTGAAAGAAATATTTCTTGTCCAAATGTGTTAAAACCATTGGGAAAAAAGGTTTCCGTTGGATTTAAATGGTATTTAGAAATTTACTTCTGCAGGGTAATGATTCGCTACAGACGAGAGTTTGTACCAAAAAACTCTAAAAACAAAGTACACCTACTCTGACTGGAGTGACCTAAACCCATCTCCGCATGAAACTGCACTGAATGAGCTCATAAAAGATACTTACTCCTAATAAATAGGCCACGCAACAAGGTTTTCACGATCGCCGTGGAGTAACGAAGAGGCCACCGATAGTATTTTATTGGACGTATTTGAACCCTCTTTGCATGTGTTATTTTGGATATAGGATAAAGTTTTCTGAAACTTGTAAGGAAGTAGATTTAGATCTTTGAGGTGTCAAATTTGCACGGGAAATGTTTTTTTTTGTTTTTGTTTTTTTTTTTTTTTTTTTTTTTTTTTGTTTTTGTTTTTTGCGTAGGCGTTTCCTGTCATATGGTGCTCGTTTTCTTTTTGATTCCCTACCAGAGGTGTCAGGAATCTGTGTGTGGTGTGTGCGTGTGTAAGTATGTGAGTGTGGTTATGACGGTTTGCTGAAAACACGATAGCCGTGGTGAATAGTTTTTTTCATTGTACATAGATTTGTCATATTGAGATTTAAGAGGAAGATTCCGATTGTTTTTGGTGGAGATCATAATTCATTTGAGGTAACAAGAGGTAAACTTATTTCACGACATTTCAAGACAGGAGTGATGGATACTTTTAGTACTTGGTGTAAAGGTTTGCTATATTATGAGGAAACCTTTATTGTTCTGTCGGAGGCCAAAGTTCACCTGAGGTCAGCAGAGGTGAAATTACGAAATCCTTGTAAACTGGTTGTAAACACGATAGCTTAGAAAACAGTGGAAACCTCATAACCACGATTATCTCATGAAGGGCTAGCCTTGATTAATGTCGCAGTATAAGCATATGGATGCTCCACATCAGTCTCAACAAGTGTCTCATTTACATGGAGTTCAAAGGTCATTTGAGGTCACCGGAAGTCAAACTGTGAAAACCTCGTAAATATGATGTCTCAAGAAGTGGTCCACACTGAGTTCAAGAGGGATAACTTTGAGGGACTGACACCCATATAGAGGCTCCACATGAACTTAAGAATCCTAATGTGTTTGGTGCAGGCCAAAGTTCATTTGAGGTTACCAAACTGTCAAACTGTTTGAATCTTGTAAGCATAATTTATCTCATGTGCCGGCAAGGTCTTTCATTCTCTCACCGCGCGGCACCGTTCGGCACCAGGTAGACTTACAGAACTTGACATCTACACGATTTTCTTTCGCCATTGAATCATAGAACGAGAGTTCATAGTTAAGACTTTCGTAGTTGCAATTTGTGCATGATTGGGGATGTCATCACTTTAGTACCGACACAAAAGAGAAACGTTACTATTTCTATGTGATGAGGCACTTGCGAACCGACCAGTGGTAAGCCCACAGAGACGTCTCAACATTATAACATTTCTAACCAGTGGTGGCGAAATCTTGAATTGCAGCATATCTTCATGCTACGTATACTGTTTAAAAGCTGACTATAAGAAAGTAGGCTTAGGTGACACCTCGCTTGTAAATTGATGTGTACAAAATTATGTAGTACTGCATAGGCATAGGAAGAGGGGGCGAACATCCCTTCTCTCCCCCACACTCTCAAGTATTGGCACTGTAATTTATATTGCCTGCAATACGCCAGCATGATGTCTTCAATGTATTCATAATTTTTCCAGACTTTACATTACATATAAAGAGAATTGATTGTTAAAATCTTATAAATATTTATCGTGCTTCGCGAGCAATCCTGTCTTTTCCTTTTTCCTTGTACGAAAGAAAGCAGGGAAGGTGTTACTTTCATCTGTCTGATGCAACTTGTGATGAAAAAGTAAAGATCTTATGCATATGGCGTCAAGTTAGTTAGTTAGTTAGTTAGTTAGTTAGATTAGGTTTAACGTCCCAGTTTCCAACCAATTGGTTCAAGTCGAGACGACCACGGCCTTTTTTCCAGTTGTGGCTCACTGGCTTGTTTTTCCTACTCCATTGTTTATGCTGAGCACCAAGCACAAAGGCAGTAGGTTCCATTTTTAAAGTCTTTGGTATGACCCGGCCAGGATTTGAACCCTAGACCTTCCGGCTGCAAGTCGGATGCTCTGACCACTTGGCCACTGCATATGACGTCAAAGAGCAAAATTGCTCCCTCGTTTTGAGGCAAGCGCGTGTCTTTGCAAGTTACACCAACTTGAAATGCAGACAGCTGATACGTGAACCAATCGGATACGCGGGAAAGTCTACTAAACGCGCATGCAAAGTCTAAGTTTGGCAGGCAGTGTGTTGCATTGTTTTGCCTCCAAAATGACTTCCGCGTGACGTCAATACATAAGGTCCATATTGGGTTCATAGTTTATTAGAGAAATCCCTTAGCCGACATATGCATATACTGTAATTATTGATAGTTGGTTTCTTGACACTTGAAGATCTTATCGCATGTGAGTGAAATTTACAGCTAGAGAACCAAGTTTATCGGGGTGCATGGAGAACACACATGGGGGGCAGGGGCCGTAGTGTCCTCTTCTGAGAATTTTCCAACTTTTTGCGGAGCCATAGTCAAGAAAGTGTAATTCCCGACTGTGATCAGTCGCCCCGACGGTTTATCTTTCGATGTTCTCAGGAAACGTAAATCCTCCAATACGAGCACAAAATTTTAAGCCCGCTGGGCGCGCTGTAAAGTTTCTTCGCCTTTCGTGTACAATTTGCTTCCATGTAGTAAACAGTAATTGTGTAACCGACCTTCCACCTTAACTACTAACCTATACATTCTTAGTTGTCGTACACTTTTTTTATTAAGATGGAAAGTTCATCCACAATCGCATAGTTGAAGAGGCTGAATCGCTCGAGTCAGACCTCGGACTCAGCAGTTAAGGACTCGAGTCCTTTTTTCACTGGAATCGGATATAATCTTGCATAGTTGTTCCCTTGGATGTGGCACGGCACAATGCAAAACAGATGATCCCTTTACAAGCCGGTCTCTATTTTCATTCACCACCATCATTACACAGTTGTCAACAAATATTTCTAATTTTTTGCGCCCTCCACAGTCAGGCAGTTCCGGAAGACAAAGTTTACAAAAACTCTAAATCAGCATTACACACTGTTATGGAATAGACTTATGATGAGATAGTGTTCAGATTTTCATTATTCCAAACGATGTTTTGCTTTGTTTCACAAAGCATGTTGGTGTCCTTGGCATTAAAATAGTAATTTCTCATGCATACACACGTGACTAGATAAAATATACTCACGTGTGCACGTGTGCATTCACGTTTGTTTTAAGAGCAAAAATTTTTCGAATTGAGCGGGGGACGTACCCTCAGTCCTCCCAGATCTCTCCCCGAGGACGATCGACTCGATGTCTAAATAGTCTTTAATAGGAATTAGGAAAGTTTCCTTTTCCGGATTATGCTTGTAACGAAACGTTCATTTACCGTACCTTTCTTCTGGAAGGATACTACATTTCTAAAGTATGAGATCTCAAAATGAAAAACGTTTAGATGCATTACCCTGTCTGGGAGTGCCATTTCCTGCGATCTGGGTGCCAGTTTGGCCGAAAATTTTCTTGGTACGCTACGTCCCAACTCATAGTGGCGCTCTGCTTAGATAAGAGCAAAAGTGCTTTAAGGGGCCACTGACCATACATTTTGACTTCGTCTCCCACTCCAAAGTACCCTCATACGGCTATGTACTTTACCGCATTCTTGTGCGTAGCACGCACATTATTGTATGGGAAGTAAAACGCTGTGGTCAACGCAAATCCGAACAAGACCATAAAGGAGGCCAGCTATGCGGGCCTTATAAGGCTTTCGACATGAATCACGTAGCCTACTCAAGCATATATATCTTAAAACACAAAGGCTTAAGAAGCCTATCTGGCTAGGCCCAAGGCGGTCGAAAAGTTTCAATTGGCCCATGGATGTTCTGAAAACTGTCTTAGTCTCGTCTGAACCAAAAAAAAAAAAAAACAACGCCAACGTGGTTCTTTATTCACAAAAGGGCCCTGAAACAGTATCCCTGGTCCTCCTATCCTCTCGATGGACTGATTCGACAAGGCTTACCGCCCTGGGTTCTTTGTAACAGAGACCATCTTCATGTGAACGAGGGCGCTATGTATTTAATTTTTTAGACAAGCATACGTGCCGATATTTCAAAATTTACCTGGTGTCAGTCTGAACGGCTTCACGATTCTCGGTTAGCTATAAACAGTGAACAAATTTTTTTTCTGACTGGCTTTCCACCTACATCCTTGTCACATGTTAGCATAACGCATGCGCGTCACTTTTGACCCTGGCTTCAGTTAAGCTTGTGAATGTTTTGTAAATAAATAATTTCACCACTTGAACAAAGTGATTTATATATGTTCTACTTTAAGCCTACGTAAAGCTATGAAGTGTGACCTACCATAGTTTTCTATCATAACCTGTATTCAAGATGAAACACTTTGAAGCGACGAAAAAAAAAGAAATCACTGTCTTATTTTTCATTTTCTTGAAAGTGATTAAACGCTCTTTAAAATGGCATATTGTTTATACCACAGTAATAAACCATGAAAAGAGAAATGTTCTCCGTAGGTGTCTGTTTACTTGCCAAAACATCCCGCTATCATCGTAATGGGCCACGCACTTTTATCAACTTACGTCCTATGGCACAGTTTTTTTTATCTCCAGACGCACTTAGCTTTCTTTACACTTTTAACTGGAGGAAATCCTTGTCCGTGAATTTGAGAGAAAAAGCAACGAAGATATAAAAGGAAGAATAATTCTTTGATCCTAACATGCGATTAATCATTCTCCCAGTCAGTAAGAAAATAAAAAAATTAAGAGCTAGTTTACAGCATGTTCCCGGTTGAATATCTATAATTGCTCTACGTCTGCAACCGTGCTATATGGGCTCCATATTCAGCCTGACGCAGCGCGACTGTTACACTAATAATCATAAGATGTGCGTGCTTCCATAAATTTCCACGCATCGACTCAACCAAACAATGTGGAAATATACAGTTTCTCGTTCCTCTGCACTTCACACTCGATTTACAGCGGAATTCGAAGGCATCTCTCATACCTAACACCTTAATGTTTTCCCGTGTATATTTTCCCGCCATCGACTATTAACACTCGTCCAATTGGTGTGAGATCGACTTGTGATTTATGTACCTAATTTCGAAAATGTTGCATGAAAAAAAGAGGGCCTTGCAGATACCATTTTAAAATAGCACTTAGACACCCATTTGCAATAATACTTAACACGATATGTTTGAAACCCCAAAGTTTATACCCTGACACCGAGCTGAAGAATCATTCATTCACAACATGGATTCATTATGGTAAAATTCTGGCCGATAAACTAACAAATCATTCCTACCTATGTCTCCTTCTGCCTCCGTCAATTATTTACTGAGCAGGTGAAGTTTATTCGCTGCCATAAAATCTCTAAATAAACCAAAAATAAAGAAAAATGGAACATATTTTCATCATTTGGTTTGACAGTTGTGCTGAAAGTTTTCCCTGACTGTAAGTCAGTCTTGACAGGGCAGAGGGTGTTCCTCGCTTATATCATCCCCGCCATCGCTTTGCTGGGAATTCTAATGAAATACATAAAGTCCTGAAGAATATAGCAGTTCGCTTTGTTTCAAGAGCTGTATGGAGGTGTTTTTCTCACTCATGGTGAGGGATTTTATGCCCTTTTATTTCACTTAAAAGAAAAAGGGAACACCACCAGGTGTACCAGTATGTTAAAGAAAGTAGGATGGTATGTTTGTTGATATATATATATATATATATATATATATATATATATATATATATATATATATATATATATATATATATATATATATATATATATATATATATATATATAAAGGTTGGAAACTGCTCCATCTAACATAGGTATAGGGATTATCGTTTTTGAGAGAAGTATGGATAAAACTATGCCATCATTTGTACTTTGCTAGTCTCGTTTCTGTCGAAAAAAGAGCTTAAGCGATTTTTGTATGGATAAACACCCCTACTGAACTGGGAAACTTAGCGGTACAATCCTACATGGGTCATAAAACAACTCTCGTATAAAATTTTGCACCCCTCCCAACTCCATAGTGTTTCGGACACCTGAGATGGACATTTTTGTACTCAAGTCAGTAAAAGTCTTAGAAAAGTTAAAATATTCCCAAAATTGGAGCTTATTTTTACAGAAAATTTCCAACCCACTGGACTGCCGTGATCGTTAGAACCAAATAGGCTATCATCAATACTTAATTAGGCTATAAGCCTTTAGCCTCCCGACTAAATTGTACAGAAGCGCCCTCAAATTTGTTTTCTATTAAAACAAAATTATCGTAAGACGGAGATAGAATGTGATGATGTCATATTTCATCGTATGGTTATCTTCAAGTCGACTTGAATAAAATATAACATGCTACAACTTAAGGTGAAACTACAAGTTTAGGGGAGAGGCAGAGGGGTGGAATAGGCATGGGCTACATCATCGGCTATATATGGATAAATATGTTCTTTGGCAGTGTAAGACCGGGACTGCACCTTTAATTCCTTCAAGAAAATATCTCAGTGTCATAACTAAACAGTCTCAACGTGATAATCTTCAAAGAGAGTATCTGGTTGAAACTGAGGGCGCTGTCTGTCGGAAGAAAAAAGAAAAGACTTCTTCAAAATCGTCATTGTGAAAGTATATAGTGCAGGGCCGGATCCAGGCATAAGAAAAATGGGCGTACGCCCCCTATTTTCGGCAAAGCAATGAATTTTTGTAACCAAATTTTACATCTCCAAGCCCATGAAAAAGGTATGATCAGCAGACGGTTACGCCCACCTTCTCACATTCCTGGATCCGGCTCTGTAGTGACGTTACAGTGTCATAACTGCTTATTTGAAGAAAATCATTGAAAAGGAGGCAGGTAGCTAGAGTCCCCATCAAAAACATAAAAATTGAGGACTTTAGAGGGTATTTCTATTTTATACCCACAACATGAATTATCATACACTAAATATGCAAATGTGTGACAGACGTTGGAGGAAACACAAAAGATACAACAACCAAGCCATTTTCTCTGCTTTTCTTTTTATTATATTCTAAGCCATTTTGGTCATTTGTTTGTGTGTGTGTGTGTGTGTGTGTGTGTGTGGTTTTTTTTTTGATATGGTCAGTTTAGCTTTTTCCACATATTCATGGTTAAGGATGTAAATTTCGATCAATGCATTTGATCACCAAATTTTTGATTGCGAAAGGAAAAGTGATCAAGACAACGAAATACTGTGTAAATCTATCCTATTTGCGATAGTGTAAACACATGATAAGTTATATCTTACGTCAATGGATAATCATATATGGATATTAACATTTCATAAGCCAAGGTGTATCATTGACTTCTTGTTGAGGGAAAGCTTCTCATATTTTAAATCTTTCCAATGCACAAGAAACCTCTTTAATGTTAGTCATTCTTTTATGTTGTTCTTCGTCAGTCGTTAACTTTCAGCTAAAGACTATAGAGTAGGCCTACTTTATGTCGCAGAAGTCATCTGTCCTCTTAAAATGCACGGGGTTCTTTCTTTCGGAGAGGGGGTGGGGTGGAGGAGATGGAGGTTGAACCGTTTTGTCCGAATTGAGTCTTTACTTGGGACCGAATTGGCCGAGTTTTGGAAGTAATCTACCCGAGAAACTGGCTTCGGCCCAACAATAGGATTGTTGTAGCCCTTTCGCTCCTAGCCCGTGAGCCTATGCGAAGAGAGAGCAATAAGTAAAAGAAATGTCAAATTTGAAGCCTTTTACAAACAACTTAAACCATTCTAGTAACGGGAAGGGGTGATTGGTGGAACTTATTTGTAGTTCTATTCGTTTTTTTTTTCTTACCTTTTTAAAGTCAGAATCTAAACGGTCTTTTATATGGTAGATTTGTGGTACTCGAGCCCATCTCGAGTTGTATTTTCCACCCCACTCGGCTTGAGTCGCATTTACCCGGATTTGGAGTCAAACATGGAGATTCTGACTTGACGTGGGAGTCTGTAGGTGACGTACTTGCCACCCTGTTCTTTTGCAGGCCATACAGTAAACTAGACATGAATATATCATTTCTATGGGTAGGGTCGGAGTGGTGCAGAAAGGGGGGCTGAAAGTATAAGAAGATCTATTGAGGTATATTCTGTACTGTCTTTAGGTCGTTCCTCGCGGTAATGGAGCTAAATGGTTACATGCCCCTGTACCACCAATGGATGAAATACCAGAAAGGGGCCAGGTTTAGGAGAAAAAACCAACAAGGACATCTTTTTTTAATCAAGCCCTTGACCAGACAAGGTACTGAAGGGGGCAAGATAGGGGGTGCGAAAAATCTTGATTTAGGAGGAGAGATATACCGGTATTAAAATGCATAAAGGCAATGGTAATTTTTGATTTTCTAGGCGGGGCGAAAAAAATTTTAAGGGCGCAGTCCTGGCTCTCCTTGGCTACGGTCTTGTTGCTAATAGATCCTCCTTCGGGGGAATTCGTTTGGTGTTGTGCAACTAGCTAGACAGTCATTGCTAAATATGAAAATATGGCACATACAAAACAAAGTTTTACTAATTTGTTCACATTTGTGTATTTTCAAACGAGCATTGACAATGCACCAAGCAAGATTTAAGTTTATATTACAAATACAAAGTGAAAATACTTTATAATTTATTCAATAAACGAGTAAAGCGGAAAAACGATAACAATATTTAACACGCAAATATGCAAAGAGATAATGGTCTCTCCATCGTTCATACCCCACAATTATATTGCACTTTGTAAAATAGTAAAATAGATTATCTGATTGAAAATAGCCTCAAAGTAGACAATTTATCAGAGTGGTCAATACGAAAAATGGTTTTGCCAACATATTTAGTAAATTAAGCACTCTTTCTTCCTGAACACACATAACAAAATTTAGGTGACCATTAACTTAGTACTTCAATGAACCAAAGTGGTCGTGCCTTGAAAGAATACGGTACTACACTTTTTGAAACCAGTTTCATAAATGTTACTTTGGTCAAGTGTTCTTGTCCTTCATAGGTCAGTCCATGAGTATAGTACCGGACCACTTTTAATTGAGAAGTTGAACGCCTTTGGCCAAACTTAATTTTAAGCACGTTTTCTCGAAATGTAGCATATATTTAAAAAAAGGCAAAAATAGCAAATTTTTCCCCGAATGAAAGTCTGCAGTACCCCCACCCCCACCCCACCCCACCCCCATCTCTACGCTTATGGGCCTGTAGTACTTTAAAAAGTTATTTAAGCTAATTTTTTGTATTCAAGGAAAAGATGTTAATGCAGGCATTAGTGACAGTTGCATTTGTACAATTCCATCACATTTTAATCCAAGGTTAACTTGAAGCAAGCACAGGTGACGTCACGGCCTCAATCAATAACCAATACCGTCTTTTCTTTTTTGTTTCTTTAAACCCAATCACAAATTTTTCTATCCATAATTCCATGCTTTCCTCTTGTAAATGCATGAAGGGCATGGAAATTTAACAAACTTCATAAGCCAAACTCATATACCTATCTGTTTCAAAAAAAAAAAAAAAAACTGAAAAAGAAGAAAACAAAGCATTCTTCATCAATGTAAAGAAATGGCATTATTTCTGCTGGTTTCAAGTTCATCTCGGGTAATAAATATGCATGTGTGACAAATAAAAATTTGTCTTGCATCGCCTTGCAAGAACCACTGATTTGGTGGTCCTTAAAATAATTGAATGAAAAAATAAGATGTCTCACAAAATATGACATGTCCCCACCCCCCTCAATATATAAAAGCGTATATGCGTTTTACAGCTTAGCAGGCTGTGCGGCATATCCATTGATCAGATCAGTCATATTGGGATCTCATAGTAAAGAGTTGAATTAAAGCAGTGGCGTAGCTAGAGGGGGGCAGGGGGAGGTCCCGCCACCACAAAGCCTCCGAAGGCCTCTGTCGGAAATTTCTAGTCTCTGTCGGAAATTTTTACCACCTTAATTAAAAAAATCTTGCAACGGGAATTAGTAGCTAAAATTGTATTCTTAGGTTTTAATAACAACACTTCTTATGTTTTTAATCAGAATTACACATCGAAATGGCTACTGACAAGACCTGGAAGTGTCATTTAAGGCAATCTCGGAGATATTTTAATCTATTTTTTTCCGCGAGCTACACGCCAGATGATGACGGCGCTACGCTAAGATAGTACATCATTACTTCAATATAATAATCTGTCGGAAACTTTTTGCTTTTGCCCCCCACCCCACCCCAAAAAAAATCTAGCTACGCCACTGAATTAAAAGGGCTGCCATTTTTGTTTATAAAGGATGTCATCGAGTCAAATTAGACATACAATATTAACTTACATGAACATCATGTGCAAAAACTGTCAGCTCCATTTAATCGGATATTTACTGTCTTTCAATGTGTACCCTATTATATTCCGCAACTGTCCTACTAAGTGTCCATGTTATTGAACCATCAAACACGAACATCTTAAAGCAGGTCATTCTTGAAACTGTTAAAATTTGAAAATTACATTGACCTTGAAAACATTTTATTACATCAATCAAGCCATTAAAAATTGAAAGGAAAGGTAAATTTGTAAAAGCCGTGGGTTTTTCTTTATGGCAAACCACATACAGCTTACATAATAGAGCGCACCACAAGTTGGCACAAACCACTCCCTGCACAAACTACGGTACGAAAGCGTGGGCTATTTGTCTGGCTAAAGAACGTGCCCCACATAACCACATAGAATAGTGCATGTTGAATGGGACAGATGTGGTTCTTTAAATTGCACATAACTTACGCGTGACGTAAGCTTTTGTTTGAATATTGTCTTTGACGTCTGCTTGAGGTCCTTATTGGAACATATTCCTGGAATACCTGTGTGAATCTTAAATATATCTAAATTGGTAGAACCGTCTATTGTTATCATTATAACCACAAAGCCTTGTAACTTTATGTAAACTCAAAACAACTCTAGCAATGGACCCCACCCAGCAGAAGTTAGATTCTTCTCACTTTTCAGACATTATAAAGGCAAGGCCGTGTGCGATCAGTTATGCAGATTTCACGACATTCGAACAAAATGAAGGATATATAGCTTACACAATCTTTTTTGTTGATGCTCTATAAATGTCCAAATGTTCATCAAAAACTTCGACGCTAAACAGAAATTTGAAGTGCAGTAATAACCCATTATTGGATCTTTGAGCTCTAACAGATTTTATAAGGTATCTCTTTCTTATGCTTGTCTCAATAGGAAATATTGTGTTTCTATTGCGTCAACATGGAATAGAGAGTAAGTTTCACCATTAAGTCTCACCAATAAACTTGCTCAATGACCTTTCTTCCCCAAAACAGCACACAATACAAGAGTTCCGGATGTTGCATAATTTGAAAATTTGGGTGAAAAATTTAACATGACCTACAAAGCAGAATTTCCTTCTGTGAGAAATATTTCTTAAAAATGAAGTTACTTTAAACTGCCTTCAGTTCATAGGCGTAGGAAGCTTTTCGAGAATGGGGGTGGGGGCTGAACCTTGTTTCGAATTGCCAGCCTGAGGAGACGTGTCCCCCTCTCCTTTGGAAAATTTTTGGGTATTTTAGGGTCTTCAGATGCAATTTGGTGCAACATTTTGGACAAATTTTAAGGAAAGTTACTGCAAATTTTTGACATTTGTTACAGAAGAGACAAATAAGGGGGTTTTCGCCTTGGATCGGGGGCGGATGCATACTTCAGCCCCCCACATTTTTGACTGTCCCCCCAGCCTCCCGCTTCCTACGCCTATGCTTCAGTTATTTTGAAAATTCTATCAAGCTGCAGTAAATTTCGTTCTAAACGTACCATATGACATTTTCCTTTCCACAAAACACAATATTTCCTTTAAACTGCCGTTGGGTGAACATAATCTATTTATTACTACATTTGCTAGTTGTTTCAATTATGGAGCTATTAAAGAGGCCCTAGTTGGTTTGTGAAATTCACTAAATTTTTCCGAAATATCAACTTTTTTTCACGTACTAATGACAAAAAGCCAAACTAAGACTATCCCCATTACGTACCTTTTCATTAGTGATTAATTAACAATTCAATTGGGTTTTCAAAACTTCGTGATCAGAAACTCTAGCACATTAGTGATAATCATAATTGCACATGGCCATTACAAGCAAGGGTCCATAATTTTTGTTTTTGCATAAGTGTTGGATGTGAATTTTTACTAATTATGCTAAGTTTAAACATTGTCATGTGGTTGTTTCCTTCAAAATTCTCACAAAATTTTCAATATCAACTCAATGTGCGGCATTAAATACGGTAATAGTTCCATGTACAACACACAGCGTACAAGCGTTGACCTTCCGTACGGTCGTGTGACAACATGCACGACTCTTCCCACTAGCATGGGATGCCGATAATGACTAAAACATACAAATATACACATTGATGGCTATCATGCACATTTGCTTACAGGCAAATACCATTTACAAGGAAGTAAAATTGAACCAGGTTCATCTCATTCTACTCGACAAATTGGCAAGGATCTTGGCCGCGTAGTTTCTGCCCTATATATTTTTTACAATCACGTGTGTAAACCAGGAAGGTGATAAAACGTGTAAACTGAGTGCGAACATGGAAGGTGCTGTGACCTTTAAGGGCCATTATAGTTCAAATGCTACATGGCCACGGACCAAATATTCTTGTGCATACATAAGGAATTTCAGTGTATATATATATATATATATATATATATATATATATATATATATATATATATATATATATATATATATATATTTTCTTGGGTGAACTTTTTTCCACTTGGGTGATGAATTAATAAGATAAAACCATTGTACATTTAAAAATATAAAATGTTCAAGTCACAACCCCCCGACCCTCGACCAGTCGCTCTTCTTTCACTTTCTCATAAATTATTTGTGGAATTAAGTAACGGTAGATGTAGGTAATGTGGGTGCAATTGAATTCATCATACTCATCGAGAATGGTAAAATTGAACTACTGGGGAATCCCCCGAGGGGTGACGAATGCTTCTGAGTGTCGTGATATAATATCGGCACACGTACCAACCTCTGGTGTTGCAAACTGGAGGTTGGGGGAGCAGGTCTCCCCTGAGCCTGGGCGTCTGCCTGAGCACGCGCATGGGCGGCGGCGGCATGCGCATGAGCGTAGTTTGCAGCCTCCAACTCTGCCGCCATTTGTCTCTTCCACTTATTCCGTCGATTCTGGAACCAAATTTTCACCTGCGTCTCCGTTAAATGTAGCGTACTCGCTAGCCCGGCCCTCTCGGAACTGGACAAATATCGCTTAACGTCAAAAGTCGATTCCAGTTGGAACACTTGACTCCTGGAAAACACGGTTCTTGTCTTCTTTTTCTTTTTCTGGTCCGAATTTTCGTCTTTTTCCATATCTTCGTCAAATTCATCATCTTCATCTTTTTTCTCCCGCTCCTCTGCCGTATCTCTATCTCCGTTGGTAACGTCATCACCTGACAGCTTCCTCTTCTTACACTTTGTTGAAGTGACACCGGTTACATTTGTACAAGAGTTATGGGCAGGCTTCGTCGTGATTGGTCGAATTGAATTGTAAAACCGTGCATTATTAGACAGGGGCTGTGTAACGGGAGGTGGCGGTGAAACGCCTGTGGAAGAAATAAGCAAAAATACAATAAAATTCATTGTTGCAATTTCGTTTTCTGAAGGTGTTATAGTTTTTCTTGATGTTTCAAGTTCGGTATGGATCCTTGAAATGTGTCGGTATTTTTTTAGTCCTACTTCAGTGAAATGTTAAAGTGTACCTAAAGTGAAAAGTTTCAAAAATATATGCTACATCGCTTGAAAAATAAACTTCTTTGGCCTAATTATCTTCTTCAAGAGACATCTGGATGCTGAGATTAAAATAATTAAAGTTTATTTACTGAATTAAAAATGGTAGATTGCGCAATAATTTGTGAAGTCAATCTTGTGCTACTCAAATCACCGTCTTTGTTTTTCATAGTTTTCCTTGCAGCCACTCTACGTTGTGCTTAAGGGGGATTAGGAAGTCGCCCAAAATTGCTTTAATAATCAGCAAACTCTTGCAAATTTTTTCTTATTTGCCTTACAAGTACTTCTGAAGATTTATTTCAACAATTACAAATAAAAAACAAATAAAATTACAATTAGAAATAAAAGGTAACGTAGGAACATTCTCCATGAATTTAACAATTCAGTAACAAAAATGTTGTCACAAGATCAAAAAAGCTATTCATGAGTTAGGATGACGGGGTATAGTAATTCTCATTGTGGTGACCGTGACTACATTTTCACTTTAAGTGATCACTCTCTTAGAGTGACTTGATTATATAAACTTTCTTCTCACCACATTCATTTTAAAACCTAAAGAAAAAAACAATTTACACCAGGGTGATTACTGAAACAGGTTTCATAGAGTACATGGCATTTTTATTATTTCCTGGAAGTAATTTGTTTCTTTACAAATGTGTTAACTTTTTTACTTACAAGACCAACTAATCCTTTTCACTTATTCATTTTTATTTCGTTTTGGTTGAACATTGGATCACTTACTTTATTGTCTCATAAGTTTGTGTTTGCTTATTCAATCTACGTAGTAGAGAGTTAATTTATGAACTTTTATATCATGATTTGAATTTACGTTGGTGTTTATATAAATACAAAATGGGCTCTCTCATATGGACGTCATGAAGGGAGTGCAAACCTACACTAACGACTTCCAGTAGGATATGATGAAAACTAAATGTGCCAAAACCTCAGTATGATAATCAGCGGCGTAGCTAAAGTGAAAGGGTCTCTGTTTGGAAAATGGGGAATCTCTCACATAGCTTCCAAAGTCCATGACGGAAATTTTTACACCTTTATCAATATTTCTTGAAAAATAATTCGTGAATTAGCATATGGCATTAGTAGACAAGTTTTGTTTGAAGATAGACCCCACTCGAAAAATTTTGGTCCACTTCACCCCTCTTCCCCTTCCCCGCGTACCAAATTTTCTAGCTACCCAACACCATTGATGAATGGGCACTTGTTACAATCGTTGAGGTAAACGTTAACTTGAAATAATGATCGACAAAGGGTCGTTGATGGAAATTGGGGTATAACTTAAAGAGAATGTGTAGTCTTCCCCTATTTTGAAGGACGCCACCTACAAGGCATGTAAATAGCAACATAGTTCTACCAGGGAGTTGCTATTTGTCAAATAGCAACTCCCTGGTTCTACGTAAATGAACCTCACTCGTTAGCCAATGAATGCAGTTTCAATCATTGTTTTCAACAAAGAAAGGAGCTAGTTGACCACATGTTCGATTATAAAATTTCATAGGAAAATTTCTTAACGGGGCCGAAGAAAATTCCCAAAATCTGATGCATGGGGTCATTCTCAGTATGTGGTATAACTGATTTGGGAGCGTGTGTAATTGTCATTTATTAGCTGAAATTCGAAGTTTCTGTCCTTTTGCACCACCGTATAAAACCTCCTTGGTTTTGGAAACATTTTGCCACTTTATACATTGCCAGAAACACTGCGGTAATCAAAGCATGGTAGCACTACCTCCGCAATGACTAAACAAACGCTGGTTTTGAAAGTCTGAAATTTTGTATCCTGTACCCTACCCACAAAACAATCGTTATTAACCATACAATTAACTCGTGTGTCATTGAATTTGGTGGGCTTTGCAAGTAACTTTAAAACTGAAGCATTTTAATTGGCAAGGCAGCCAAAACAGTTAATTTGCGGAAACCATGTCGGCAAGGTGACTCGAGATAGTACTTTGCGTGAACTTGTATGTTCTTTGCGGAGTACTTCAATCACACGGTTTTCTTTTGAAAGAAAAAGAAATAGTTTAAATTGTCGTAACAATTCCACAAATAACTTAGTACTAGTCTTAAAAACAGTTTACGCTTTCCATTCATTTTTGTTACCACAAAGTTGTGCACCAAATGACTGTTAAAGCCACAACAAGGGATTTACTAGTATTGACAACAGCACTTCTGAAAAGGGGTCCTCCATTCAATTCTAAAGAGGAATTCACACGCATAGGAAGCACACAGACACATGCCCGTGAAGTTGAAAAATAGTTTGTAGTTTATTGACACCGAAAATGAATGATGATGTCCTATTCATTTGTGTCGACAAATTCGTATGGAATAAAGATCAAAGGATCACCGAAGCTATTGCAACGTGGTACACAATCATAGCTTTCGACATAAGTAAACACTCTCAAAATTAAAATGCTATTCGAAACGCTATTAACAAAAGCTTCTTAACAAGCAGTGATAAAAATTAAGTAGTTTGCAAAAGTTGTCATACCAAATGTATATAGATGTTTACAAAATGGGAGGGAATATGGTTGTCACTACGACGTGTGAGATTATTCTTACATTTTTAATGTAGAATTGAGTGAAAATTCAAAGAGAGAAACATGTACGAAGGCGTACGAGCCAACGAGGTAGGCTGCAGTCCAGCCCTCCGCCAACCCTGTACTTCCCCGCAATTGGACAAAATCAATTCCTACGGCAGACAAGTGGGACATTTTTGGGCATATTTTCAATTGGAAAAAATTTTCTTGGAAAATAACTGCTCAGCCCCTTCCAGACCTGGAACTAAAATATGCCATCCGCCTAAGTATATATGCACAAGGAAAAGAATAACTTGTTACAGGGGTACAGTAAATCGTGATTCAAAAGTATCACGCACAGTAATATAAGCAGGGCATTTTACCTCTATTTATATTTCTCTCAATGTATTTGACATTTAAACAAAACCGTCTAACAAAAGACAATAACTTGAAACGTGACCCGTGACATAAATTTAGCTTTGTGATCTTCCGTTAAAAATATGAAGACGATCTAAAGAACAAGAGACTTTTGAGGCCAAGGACTTCCAAAGTTTTGCCCCTTGTTTTATAAACTTTTTTATTACTCTTTGAGTTTATTTAAGAAGACGTAGTCGTTAGTAATTATGAACAGTCGTGATGGACGATTCGTTGCAATAAGTAAAATATAAGAAAATAATGACCAAAGTGTGCTTAATGAAAACTAAATAATTAAAATCTAAAAACACCCTAAAACTGCCATTGATAAAGGATTAAAATCCGTACCGTCTGTTTAGTTTATTAACACTCCGAATCTTTAAGGCTTAGGACTAAAATATCCAACCTTTTCAGTATATAGGCCTTTATGTATAGCTAGTAAAATTGATAAACTGTTTTCTGTTTTGTTTGGTTATGACGCTCAAAATAATCAAGGGACAGACCCTTCAATATTTTAAAAAATCAAAGATTTGGCTGGAATGAAGAATTTGTTTCGCTTTCTGACCTTTATGATTTCCCAGCACATGTAAACTTTTTGGTACTTTACCTTAGTCATTGAAACAACTTTGGAAAAAAAAAATGAAAATTTAATTCAAGTTTTTACAAAACGTTTATAATCAATGTATCCTAAAGTAACTAGCTCATTAAAGTTTGGGTTGAATTATTTTTAATCTTAGTAGACTTTTATATGATGAGGTCGATAGTTATGGTTACTGCATGGCTAGCGCCAACAAATCCGTATCAAGTAATTATATTTTAAGTAAAGTTGCCTTTAAACGTCAGTATTTCTATTAAAGATAAAATGTCTAGTAATGTTTGCTAACTTTTTTGAAAACTGAACTACAAGATTAAGGACCAGCTTATGCAACTTTTATTCCAAAAATAAAGATAATGACAAGGCAAACCGAGTAAACATTTCGTTTTGTTTTGTGCTGGTCGTGAAATATGTGTAAATTATCTCTTCTAGACAAAAAAATAAAGCAATAACGGGCAAGTTTCCATCTCACAAGGCAGAAAGATAGACAAAGTCTAGAGTAATTTTTTTATATAACCTATTATCTGTTTAGCCTATACGTTGAGCTAAAGACCATGTAAATTAATAAGAAGTAAGAAATGTATGTGTCTAACCTTAGACGACCATTGTCAATTTTTGTATTACTTATTAGTCTACGTATGTTGACTAATTTTCTGAAACTTTCAATTGATATATTGTGGATTAAGTCGCATGTTATTTCCACTTTCGTTTACTTTTTTACTTTAAGAGCCAATTCTTTTTATTCCATTCTATTTCATAAAATTCCATATTCTTGAATAAAAATGGACTTATGTTCAGCTTTCTAAAAGGGCACAAATGCGACCAAATATTTTATTTTTTGAAATACTTTACAAGTTAAATATTTTAACTCATTTTGTTAGGGGTAAATTCAAGATATTTTCAAATGCCACCAAATATTTCATTTTTTGAAATACTTAACAATTTAAATATTTTAACACATTTTGTTAGGAATAAATTCAAGATATTTTCAACGTTTATAAAAATAGCGTCTCTAGCTAATTCAAAGAAATCATACAGTATTTTAAAAAGTATATTCGACTCATGACAAATTTTTATTAAAGCAAAAATATACGTAATTTTAGTTTAGACGTTTATGCTGACTGTATATAAGAAATATGAACCCAAGAGCCCCTTCCTCTTTTTTTTAATGTTAAATGTTAGAACACCAGTGAAATAAATAACAGAGAATCTTAGCCATCTTAGGACAATCTATCAATTTTCAAGTTTTCATTCAGCAACAAAATCTTTCACATTGTCTTAAATTATTTGCAAAGCATCTTCCATTTTTTGCAATTTTTGTAATTTCTTGTTAAAAGACAACTTTTTTTCACTTGATTACCTCTTCTAGAAGAAAAATATCATCAAATGTCAATTTTTGCAAGTACTTTTAAAGTATGGAATTTTAATCAAATCGAAATTCTCAAAGGGAGGGGGTGGGCAAAATTTTGGTTGTTGCTTACCTGAGTAAGGAAGGAATGAAGAACTAGTTATCCATGGAGAGCTGTACCAGGAATGTGAGCCATATGGTGAAGCAAATGATAGTGGTGGGTGACATAAGGTATTGGTATGGACTGCTGACCTTATCCTACCAACGTCATCTTTCCTTCCGATGTTGCAAAGGTGATCGTGAAAAGACTTTTTGTCATCAAAGTGATCTTTCTGTGTTTCCTTCTTTTCGGATAAAATGCTCTCGATGCTGAAAGATTTAGAAACCATTGTTGGCGATGATTTTGAAGTCGAAACAGGGGTAGGGAGTGAGGGAGTTATACCTGGATAAGGCTTCTCTTCATCAGGTGGTATCGTTCTTATCGCGGAGGCGGAGCAGGACACAGGAAGGGACGGGGAATGAGTGGGTGTCTTCGGTGACGATGTTCCCATGTCTTAAAGAGTCTTAACAGTTTGTCAAGCGTTTTTGGAACAAATGTTAAAACCAGTTTAAACTCTTTTCAAAATTAAAAGAATCGATAACAAACTGACAAGGATTACAAGTCCAAAATTTTTCTACTTGTGAAAGAAAAATTTGTAATCCTTCTGCTTCCAATAACTCAAACAATCTCAAAAATGCAGCTTTACAGTTACTTCAGCACACTATTAACCAATAAAAAGTCCACAACAGAAAATGTAAATTTCTTCCTCTTTCCTTCCCACATAGGGCGATGTTTATCTAGTGTCACATAAAAGTTGTTTCTTCTTCACTGTGAAGAAGTCAAGTACATTTCTGACGAGATCTTGTTGTCGTTGCGGTACTTATCGCTACCCCCTTAATTGTTGCCGGTAATTGCCGTAGATAATAACACAATGCCACTTAAAGTGAACAACAGACACAAGCTGGGATCAGCTGACAATTGAGTTGTATATAAGTACTTTTTTCAAAGAATAACTGGCGAATCAGTGAGGCTTGTCGGGGCCGGTTGTTCCCTCGATTGCCCAACTGAAGTTGAGACGGCCTCACAATACGTACAAGTGCCGAACGACTGAAAGAGCGAATCTATCTGGCGCCCGCTCGATTCTTTAGCTCGGCAATGTCTTAATAAAGATGCCATAGAAGTTAAATGCCGTATGAAAAGCAATGATCACTAGTCATTGCACATGGACAATGGATTATAGGATCGACTCGACCGCTTAGGTTGAATAAAGGAAGGCAGTTAGAACAGACAGGTCTGTGCCACCTTGTAAGGCATTACCCACGCATTATTCCCCGACTGGCGCCTGGCCTAGGAACCCTTAAAATAAATGACAATATTGGTGATTTGTAATTAGGAGGAAGTATAATATTGTATGCTACATTGAGACGAAGTTTTCGGAACGTCGGGGACTGCTGGCACAGACAGCACACGCTGACGTAAAGAAGAACAATAGGTGCGGACCGCTAGGAAGCTTTTGGAATGCGATAGTTAAAATAGATTGCTGCACAGAAGACAAACATACCCATCGAGATACTCATTGGAAATTGTATGCTTTTATATACTGCACGGCACATTACTTCTTAACAGAAGTGAGAACAAATAAACAAAAAGACGGAAATAACAAATGTTCGCTGTGTAAAAAAAAAACATTTGTCGGATAACACTACTGTATAAATAGTGTTTCTCGACGGGGTTACAAAAAACATTTTTGTGCTTTGGTGTGCTTCCTGGGAGCATATAATTATTTTTATAGCTAAAAAGAATTTGAACTTGCACAGTTGTTTTTATACCACAGCACCAGAACTTGATGGGGATTAGTTTTCCTACCGGGGAATCTTGTCTTTGGACATTTCCCTAGTGTTGTTGAGTGTAGTTGTTTGGAATTTAACTTCAAAATGAATTAAAACAAACTATTTTAAAAGAATTAATCTTGGCCACATGCTGGATTTAATTTTAGTTGAATAACGTTAAAAGGTCTGTCTTAGTTTACATTTTGTTACTTGTCAACAGTACGGCAAGTAAGTGCTATCAAAAAGTCTGATTATACATTTCAGCAAAAAATCCACAAAATTTCATTGAGACGATTGAAGAACTTTAAATGATGAACAAAATATCAAGATACGTGCATGCAACAAGCAACTGTTTACACATATGCAATTACTTTCTTCGTTTATCGTGAAACGTTTAGTATCTTGTATTGTTACAAAAGGCGTGCCTTGTAAAGGAAAACAATGTTAACGACGGACCAAATTAATTTCATTGCATTCTGGGTAATAGGTAATTAAAATGTTTTAATATGCAATCGAGTTCTGTTAAAGTGACAACTTGAAACCTAACCTGTGTGTCGTTTTACACCACGACGACAATTGATGTTTTTATTGTAATTGCTCACAAAAATTACTACCAAGTTGTAACAAGGGAATTGAATTCCCTAAATTAAAAAACGGTAAAATTTGATATGAAGGAAAAAACAACAAAATTTTCATATAATTATTAGCTGTTAATTGGTTTTTGGTCTTCAATGCTAGTAATAAGCTAAACAGTCAAGTTGAAGGGCAGACTGCATGTTTGTCTGCGTGTGAATGTGACGCTTGCTCAGGACACTCATGAACACGCACGGGCGTAAATACGGGGGGGGGGGTTGGGGGTGTGGGGGTATGACACCCCCAGTGAAAATGAAAAGTCGATCTCTGAGCGCCAAAAAGTGGGTCTCAATTCGGTTCAGTGTGCCTTTGTAACAGTAGACCAGGCATGAACAACGTTTGAAGTGCAAAAAAGCGAAAAAAAAAAGCAAAAAAAAAAGAAACAAAAAAAAAAAGAGGTCTTTGAAAATTCGGGTCGTACAACTGTGTCAGCGAGAGTCGCAACTCCTGGAGAATTTGCTAATAATGTCAAAATGTGTACAAAATCATATATCGGGGTTTCCATTTTGTGCCATTTCTTAGGTTTTAACAAAGTATTAAAACACATCCGACTCTGTTGAGCTTTCTTTTTACTCAATAAGGTTTTAAGGCCACTACGATTTTCCGACATGGCGGTTCGGCACTTCCCTCTGTTGGTTGAGAAACCAATAGTGTCGTTAGGCCTACTGGTGTATTAATATTTATTGGTAGGCTAGTAATGGACTGTCTATAGCTGCTGAGATGTACGTTTCTGTGTCTGTTATGACGTCATTCTAGGAGTCGCGACTCCATTCAGAGTAGCGATTAAAAGGGCCGCGGGTACCCGACTTTGAAATATTGGAGTCGCTCAAGCCTACAAGGTACCTCCAGACAGGGGTTAGTGGTATTTTTCATATATAATTAACCTGCCCTGAGTGACACATATTGAGGAGATAATTCCTATTGTTTTGGTGAAGCTCAAAGGTCTTTTGACGGGCACAAGAGGTAAAAGACTGAACACCTTGTAAACACGATGTCTCAACAAGGATACTGCGGTAATCATATTTGTTATGTGAATGCTTTACAATTGTTTTCCAGTAGGTCAAAGGTCATCTGAGGTCACCAGTGTTTAAACACGGAAACCTTGTAAATATGATATCGCACTTGACGAGTTGATAGGACCTTTATATGGGCCCTTTATAGGTAGCCCGCGAATATTTTAAATGGGGTAAGAGAATTGCATTGTTTCGGTCGAGATAAGAGGGCATTTAAGGTCACCAGAGGTCAAACACTGCAAATTTTGTAAGCGCAAAATCCTAACATAGTTTTTCACCTGCAGGGTAACGTACTCCATGTAGGATCATCTGCATCTGGAAGTGGCTGGCGAGGTGATAGAAGGCCAAGTTCCGTGGCAGCTCCCTGGGCAAGGGCCCTTGATGATCACAGGTGTAATTAGCAGGGATGGAGGTTCTGCAATGATTTGGGCATGCAATAACCACTTGACAGGCAGTACTCCCATGGTTAGAATGTTAAAATGAACTATGTCTTCAAGATCTTTAAGATTTTGGCAAAGATCATCTGAGGACACTAGCTTTCAAACAATTGAAACCTTGTAAACACAACAACCTCTCAAACACAAAGCAAAACTCATTAAAATCCCTCCAAGCTCACCCCAGACAGTAACAATTCTCTCAACTAACCTAACTTCTAGCCCCGCCTCCAATTTAAACACAAACAACTGTCTAGTAGTAGAACACTTCCAAGACAAACTAAGCCACAGTAGCCAGCACTGAGTTTCAATTGCTCAAAGCAATACTGAAAAACATGTGACTGTGAGCCTAATTAGGAACACAACTGACTGTCCACGTCATCATTACCAACCAGAGTGGTACTGTTATTGTTTGAATGAATGCCAATCAAATTACAGTTACCAACTGGATTTAGAACTATGGGTATATCTCTAAATATATTTGGGGGATGCCATCGCTCCTTTAATTTGAGTTGACTTCACTTAATATGATTGCTTCATGTTCTCTTTAGACTGTCTGACTGTTAGACGGTTATCAAATGTACTGACTTCATATGTTAAATATCTTGAGAACTAAACACATGCGTTGATTGAACAATTACACTCGTAGAATAGCCTTCTTTTTATATACTAAACACTAAATTTTTGATGATGTGGTTTAGAGGACTCAAAACGCGGCAGGTTTAACGCAGTTTATTTGGTTTTAAGTTCGAGCCAAGTTTTGGTCACATATACCTCCTCAGTTTGACCGACCAATATATCAACGGTAGCAACGACTGTAAAAGATAGATTATGGAATCCAGGGGCTCCCTAAGAATTATGGTACCGTACCGTCCGGGGGACTTGAAGACCTGATAAAGTCCACTTTCGGTTCTCTCGTAGTACCAGACAATTACGGTCTAAACCCTAAACAATAGCACAACTTCAATATGGGGGTAATTTGATGTGAGTGACAAAAGGCTAAGTATAATAAATACGCAATTATAATTTGATGTAAAAGGGGAGCTTCGATGAAGGACATTGTTCCAGTAGGAGGAGCTGCCACAGATTTCTATGCTCTAAACTCCCAACCGTAAATACATATGTGACAAGAAGGTCCAGTCTTACCTGATTGTGACGTCACAGATGTCAACAGTATAAAAGATTTCGTTTTACGGTAAACGCTACAGAGTGACGTACGCCTTTTCGTTTTCATGTGAAAACCTTGAAAAGTAATAAAAATTCTAAAGCAGTAGTATTGTAGAGATAAAACGTCTTCTGAAGTCCCACTTACATCGATTTCTGTTTGGTCCTTGATAGATTAGCTTAGCGATCATCTTGAGGGGAATGTTTAAAGCTTGTAGATAAGTTGAATGGGTGCATGAAATTTCGATTGTGCATCCAAGCGGACACCGAACATCCAAGTTGGTGCAATCAGGTACAATGCATTGTTCTCCGTGACAAGCAATAGCTTGCTGTACTGACAAGACAGACGGAGGTCTTGCGCCAAATCAGCGGGGAATTAGCGGCTTGTTCGAGACAGGAGGAGACTGTAAATCAATTTCTATCTCAGAGCAAGGCCAGGACACACATTACTTTTCCTTTATGAAAAGAAAGATGTAAAAGAGAAAGATAAATGAGAGTAACTTAAGCTTAAATATCTTCTTATTTCCTGGACTCCCAACAGGTTTTTAAATAGTATATTCTTTTTGTTGAAGCTAGGAACCATTTGAAACACGCAAATGACTTTATATGATAAACTAGCCCGTAGGCATTTCGGACAATATTTAGAGTAACTTTATCCTAATAAAAGGGCTGTTAAGTTCGAGTCTGGACTCGGACTCGATTCTGGACTCGGACTCGATTCTGGACTCGAGTCCACTTTACGTCGAATTCGGAATTGGCCCGCAATGAGCAGATGAGTGGGAGGTCACTGAATCGGGATTAGCCAGGAATGGACTGTATCTAGACCAGGACTTAGCGCTGATTCCAGCCGAGTCTACATAAATGAAGTTTCAAGAATTTTACTTAAGGCTATATTGCTATTGGTGCACATTTCAACACGTGAGCAGTCACTTACACTCAACTGAATTACAGAGTGAGGTCAAATAAACGCAAAAATAACCCATTTTAAGTAGGTAGGAGAAGGGGGGTTATTCCCCCACCTTTGAAAGTTGAGGGGATCGCAACCACTTTCTTCCAGAACCCTTACGAAAGTGAAAGGCACACGCTGGATCCATAGCTTTCAGTATATATCTGATTCAATGAAGTCAAACATTAAAATAGTGTTAAAAGTCATTTAATTGATTAAAATCGTCACTGGACAATGCCTCAGATTTCACAGCAGACCGTCAGCTTTCAAGTTTTTCCAGGGCTCTTAAATTTGCACCAGATCCCTTGCTTCTACGGCTTCAGGATTCGCGCTTCAAGTAGTTTTGGTCGAAGGTCATATCTCCACCCCCTCCCAGCAAATCAGAAGTTTTTGAAGCTCTTGGTCCCATTGCACTATGATCCCTGAAATAACGAAAGTTTTCCTGAGGGATAAGTCCCGATCTAGGATGATCACTCTTTTGATAATATGCCTTAAGGTGTTCATCTTTAAGTTTTCACTAACCAGGTATCAGGATCGTATTTAATTAATATAAGGGCTGATGGGCAGGGCTGTAGTCAAGTCCACCAAGCTCGAGTCCAAGTCCGAGTCCAAGTCCATGAGGTCAAGTCCGAGTCCAAGTCCAAGTCCGAGGGCTCGAGTCCAAGTCCAAGTCCGAGTCCAGTGTTCTCGAGTCCAAGTCCGAGTCCAAGTCCAAAATTGTGAAAATATGTTAAGTACAGTATTTTCCGGTACTTGGCTTTGAAAGCTAGCACTTAGCTCAGTATGCTACGACAAACTGACCAAACAAATTAGAAAAACCTCATAGCAAACTGAATGAAATTATCGTAAGAAACTGATCATTTGCATGTTCACAACTGCAGTACAATGAACACTGCAGCTTATGATATCCTCCATAGACCTAACCCAGGTAACAAAGTGTATATAAGTCTAAACTGTGGCCCGTTTAAGAGGGAGCTTGCTGTAGTAGTCCCTGCTATTGGACCCAATCACGCCTTTGCTAAATTGAATCCATCTAATCTACACCCCCAAACAAAATTACAAAACCAGTGTTCTCCGCAGATTTTCAAGAGAGGGGGCGACTACGTACATGCAAAGAGCGTAGGCGATGGCATATCATGTCTTGTGCTTATGTGAGGCACTTCGCTGACTAGCTGTCCTTTTGACAGATCCTACTCAGAACACATAGGCAAAATTTTACAAATTTATGACTTCTTTTGTTTAAGAACATGTACCGATCGGCATGCATTTGGAAAAAGCAGTAGCCTATTGTCAACTTTTTCGGAGGCGGAGGCGGACTTGGTGGGGCAGTATTTGTAGATTTGTAGGGGTCGCTATTTCAGGGGTCGGCAATTTCCACTCAGGGCGGGCCGCCCCCCCTAAAACCCCTCGTGGAGAACACTGAAGACATGCTACCAGATACCAGCAACCTCACCTCTCTCACCTCATTTCCACAAAAGACAGACACATATACACACTTACACACATAAAAGAGTCAGCAACAATCCAGTTTTCTGAGCCTACCAATGTATTATCATAATGGTATGCACATGCATGCAATTTCTTCCTGATGCTGTCCCTAAATACTGTATCACAGACCAAATTAAGTGGTTTTAAAGGTGCTGATGAGGAGCTGAGAAATTTTCCTAAAACTAACATCTTTTCATGGTACAAGTAATCATAACCTACAGTACAGTGGACCTACTACATCAAAGAAAACTATCGGCTTTATTTCACTCACATACCATTTCTTTTAGGAGAATTATGAAATTAAAAATAATAGGATAAAGAAAAAGGCTGGACTTGATGGACTCGACTTCAAGTCCAAGCCAAAGTCCGAGTCCAGAGTGCTCGAGTCCGAGTCCAAGTCCAAGTCCAGAGAGCGCGAGTCCAAGTCAAAGTCCGAGTCCAAAAAAAGCGGACTTAAGTCCGGACTTGAGGTCGAGTCCGGACTCGAGTCCTCCAGCCCTGCTGATGGGCAGCGCCTCCCCTGTACATAGAGCGCCCATCTCATAGTCCCCTTATGTAAAACACAAATGAGCCAAACAATTAATTTACACCTTAATCACCAGCATCGCATTCCTTCGGCATACAAATTGCAAGCTTCAGCTGACGTAGTATGCTGCAACATTTATAGGTTTTGTTTTATATTTATAACCTACACAACTATAGTTGCAATATAAAGATAAGCCATGGGACTAGCCAAGACCGCTAACCATGATTTTTATTCTTGTCCTGAATAAAGCACAGCTTCCTAAAAAGTATAATCAATCCTTTGGTAATTTTACAGAATAACTTTCCTACTTCACCTTTTTTTGCAAAGATAAATTTCTAAAACGAGGGATCTTAAAACAAAGAAATTTTAGACACAACTTACAGACCATGTGAAGTGCCGTTTCAAGGAATTCTGGAAGCATTTTTGCAAAATCTCGGTACTCTTTGCGTCAGTTCATGATGGAGCTCTGCCTAAATATTGTCACATATGCAAATGCCCCACCCCTCCGCAAAATTGACCCCAAACCGTAGTGGCTGGCTAGGGGTTGGATGGTACATATTCTTGTTCCTGTGAATAAATGAATAGATACATCATATAGTGTGGACGGTTCAGTAGATTTAACACTAACTTAACCTTTCCTTCACAAGTAACACAGGAGACGAAAGCTGAAAATAAATCTAAGAGCACAGCCAGTGAATGCTTCTCAGTCTTCCATTTTATAGTCTAACCAGTGAAACAACCCTTAAAAAAGAATACAATTTGTTGAATGAAAAATTCTAATAAGAATAAGAAATAAAAAAAAGAATAAAGATAAACAGATAGCCTATATAAAATACCGTAAGTCAAAACTGGATCATCACTGACATGGGCTGACCAAAGCTGAAATGATTCTTCAATAAAAACCCATTTCCATTTTCCTTAAAAACTCAATTTTTTTTAAATTTACTTCAATAAAGTGCAATGTTTTCAAAGTTTTGTAAAAAGAAGTGCCGAAAATTTTACGTTCCACATCCTTTCTGAAACCAGTCGCCTTTGTCGGGTTGCTGGCTCCCCGCCAGGAAGCTTGGTCTCCCTGCATGTCGGGGAAGTCCTGGCGCCACCCCCTGTGTTACTCCCGAAGGAGTTTTTCTCCCCCAAAGGAGCTACGGTACGACCCCTGATGCGACACAAAACTTGACGTGACTAACCTCTTGACCTTCAGACGGCTACATCCTGGGTCTGTCGTACCTAGCTTTATCCTCAACTGGCTGAAAAGAACAGATACCACACATGATCTTAGCCAAAAAGCCGAGAAGCATGAAAGGGGAATTTTCATGATCCCAGACAGTTCCAATTCTCCCAACTATGCATCTTCTAGCTCCTCCCATAACTGTATGAGGCTCTTCCTTGTGCAAGAATAAACCTGTTTTATTGCTTAAGGACATGTCCTGGTGAGCATACAAGGCTATAAAATGTAATAAAAGTACTCTCTCTGCCTTGTGTGGAATGTGAGCTACTCTGCATCTTTCAAATTTTCAAACTTTGATGTCAATCAAAGAGCAGTCACCAACTGAGAATTTTGATATACATACACTAAAAATATACTTTGGAGTGATGACTGTCTGTCTTTAAATTCTGTGACTTTGAGGGGAACTATGGGTACCGGTACTTTTTACAAAAGTAACCAAACTTAGTGAGACAGGAATGGAGATCAGTATTAATACAGGGTTTGCAGGACACGTAGGTTACCGATTCTTCTCTTTTCTCATCTTAAAAATTACAAAATGCCATTGGAAATGCCTGTTCAGGTCAGTGGACATAAAAATTTGAACCTGTATGCTTGATGTAAAGAGAATTGAAAACTTTGACGATCGCCTCAATTATAATAAAATGTATACAAAATTAGTACCATTTACAAGCTGACGGAATAATTTTGATGGGATATCTACTTAATGAATAAACATGAGTTAAGTATGCAAATCTGTGACATGAGGAGACCCCTGGGTACTTTCGTCAAACCTTTATTTCAAAGACAGTTGCTATATTGATATTCCCTGAGGGGTTTCATTTTGAAAGTACCAAGAGTCTACTTCGAAACTGTCAACATTTTCACACCACACTAAGCCTAAAACCTTTTCTTTCAAAACTCCAAATGGCAGAAAATGAGTCCTCTTATCATTATTAAATCAGGCTAACCAATAAACTTTGGAAATAGGTTTACTTCCCACCAATACCGTGACGACACACTACAAACTTTATCATTTCTGCATTATTTAAAAATGGAAACATTTGGGTGGACAAAGGGTTCACGTGCTTTTGAAAGCAGTGAATTCTTTTCTATGAGAAACTTGATAAAGACAATACATCCACTCACCTAACTAAATGTCCTGACATTCTTACATCGATAAATTGTGCTTTAAAAAATGCGAATTTTCTTTACCTGAAACAAACGCAATAATTATTTATACTACCGTTGCCTAGTTGTAACGAGGGGGCAGGTTTGAAACTTTTTCGTTTCGCTATTTTTGCAAAGAAACAAAAAGTGACAGCTAAGGGCTGCTACGCAGATCATGTCATTCATTGAAAACTGTTTTCATTATATTTCAACATATCGGGATGAGTAAAGCCTAAAACAAGATACAATCGCCTAATAAAGACAAAAAATAAACAAACAAACAAACAAACAAACAACAACAACAACAACAACAACAAAAAACGTTTTGGCAGCAGTTCTTAAATTGTTTTTGCTTTCGTAGTATTACTACTTCTAATTCGTAGCAAAATTGTAACTATAAGTCTGTCTGCGGCAAGTAAAATCAAATACACTGCTACTTACATCATGGAAGTACTGCCTCGGAGTTAGTACTTCCATGCTTATAGTATAGTGAAGAAAATTGAGGTCATTGACTCCAACCACCATGTTATTTTAAACACTGGAACACGTTTCAAGAAGTTTTCAAGTTACGTAGTTTGAGAAGGTACCGAATGGAGTCGTGACTTGATTACATCTCCTTGCTGTAAAAGCAAGCTTGTTAAGAACAGTGGTCAATCCTTACCGAGTTAAGGTGTTTTTGAAGGTATTTTTCATAATGGACTTTGATTTTTGACAGTTTTTAAAGCTGTAGGATTAAATGATATGCAAAGAAAGATTAAACGATGTACAACAGATTAGAATCTTTAATGAATGGAATTGCGCAGTACAATTGAGCAGAGTGCGCCATTTTGCTTGATACCGGCACACTGTATACTGTATATATTCATTGACATCATCATCATCGTCATCGTCGTCATCGTCGTCGTCATCATCATCATCATCATCATCATCATCATCATCATCATCATCATCATCATCATCATCATCATCATCATCATCATCATCATCATCATCATCATCATCATTGTTATTATTTTTGTTATTTTTACTTTTTATTGAAATGAATTGCCGTCATCTTGAAAGTGAACGTAAAGGAAATAAATGTCAATTAAAGTTCAGAAGAGAACCTGTGAGAATGTAGGGCTTCTCGATAAGTCTGGTGTCCATTCAAAGTCTTAATTAACTCCATTTGCGAGTAGTTTCAGGTTTTTACCTGCGGTAATAGTATAGAGATAATTTCCTTCTTATCAGCCCCATGCATGGCAGGACAAAGTCTAAATAATATCCACAGTTCAAGTGGTCGTTATTTTTCATAAACACGAAGACAGGTTTCTTTAAACATTTGAAAAATTACAGTTGTTTTGCATTGATTACGAAAACGATAGGATTAAAGAATTATAGAAATCACCTTGAAATTCGTGTTTTTAAGTTTTCTTGTACTTTGCTGAAGTGACGGCTTCAAAGAATTGCACAGTCCAAACAACATAAAATGTGAACTGGAAATTGATCAAAACGGTGTCTGAATTAACCAACTACTTTAATCACACAACATTTGACTGTTTTCTGACCAATTTACTCATTTCTGACCGATTTTAAGCTGATGGACTATTTTCGACTAATCTGTGACTAATAGTTCTTAGTACATTATTGTGCAATTAGTCACATACCATCAAAAAGATTAGTCAGGTATGAGTGAAATCCACAAAGCATGCATTCTGTTCAACTAAAACGGATAGAACCTAGACTCTTATTCGAACTGTGACCATTAAATTAACACGGCGACGGTTACAGAATATCTACAGCAATCCCTGTGATTCTTCATCAATGCACTTGTTATGGTCACAAATGTATTTGCAAAATGCAGCAATTTCATGAGATTTTAGCTTTATCTTCTCCTCAAAACTTGCTGTGGAAGAACGCAGCAACTTTTAAAAGAACTGTAAAAGTATAATTATAATCCGGTAGCCAAAGGGGCCCTAGAAAAAAATTTTGACCCTTCGAAAATTCATGATGACCATTGCTTTAGTGCCTTTTAGTATGTTTCGCCAACTAAGAAAATATTTCGCCCTCCCCCCTTCAGTACCTCGTCCTCGGCTACGGACCTGTATAGTTATGCCGGGTGGAACAAAATTAACAATCAAGGCCCACAGTTTCGAAAGGAGGGGTTGCTTTTTCGACGTGTGTAACAGGTATGACAAATTCTGCATTGAGCAACACTGGCAGACCTTAATATATTTGCAAAATCGCGAATAGCTACGCAGTTGACTCAACGACCTGTCCTCCCCTAAACAGTACAACTTTCGAAGTTTAAAGAAAAACAAACCATACCTTATTACGTGTCTAGGAATAATATCAGGTAATTACGCAAGTTAAAATGTAATTTTCATCTTAAGAGAGTAAAGTATTCAGCTTAATAGAGCACTTCCACTTTTGTCGAAATTTCAGGAAAGTCAAATCACAGAAAACAAACCAAATATATTCCCCTTTTCTTTGGTTTAACATGTAAAATGGATCTCAGACTGTTATACTTTTGTTTATGTCCACCCATGAACAAATTACACAAACATTTCATGTTGGAAGCATTCTTGAAAATATCAAAAAATATCCATCACATTCTAGAAAATTTGTGACTGTAGATCAGGAATTCTACTTTACAATTGTGGAAACATTTTCTTGAGTAAGCTTTGTTGTAGTTCGAACATGATTCGAACAACGAACAGAGCTCAAATGCAGTTTAAGGGAGTTTTTGGATTTGTTTTACTTAACAGGATATCTAGGATTTGACGCTGATAAAAGTCATCGAAACATTCATTCAGTTTAAGTCATTTCATAGCTCGTTTCACAGTATAGCAGGTCCTTACATTGAAGTTACTGTTAGTGTTAATAGGCAAGTACGAACATGTCTAGTTATTCTTAGGGCATGGTCTTTAAAGAGGAGCGCCATAAGGGACTAAAGCCCACCTCAGCCTCGTCATTACTCAGTGGCGTAGGAACCGGGGGGCCAGGGGGCCATGGCCCCCAAATGTGTTTTGACGGGGGCCAAATGTCATTTGGCCCCCCAAAATCGCGATAGTTTACAGTTTCGTTTTACCCGTTTTTTGCTCTCATGAGAACAATTTGTCTAATAAGAACCCAAAATTTTCGGCACGCTACGCGCCCTATAGAGCGACCCTAGTTTCTTATATATGCCCCGAATGACATGGTCTAGTACACAGGTTTTCTTCAAATTCCACCTCACCAATACCCGACGGCACTTGGGGCTGTCGGAGCTTCGGGTCGCTGCCCCCCCCCCTTTCGAGCAAATCCTGGCGCACCTCTACTCAACTTGATAACAGACTCTGGCTGTGGAAAATCTCCAGTCCAATTAATCCACTGAAATCCACGGGGATAATTCCACTCTGAATAATTTTCAATAAATTCGGATAGTTTGTGACTAACTTAATGTGTTTTAGAATAGATTTAAATCAACCTTCACAAATTTTCTACAAAACTTGCACATCTTGATGGCTGCTATTAAGGCCGGCAAGTGCCATTTCCGGCGATCTGGGATGTATTAAAATCTCAAATTTTCTTGGTACGCGCCAACCTATGGTGGCGCTCCGCTTAGATAGTAAACGAGAGCCAACGCCAACAAAAATCCCCAGCCCTACAGAGCCACCAAAAAATATCTTAGCTACACCACTGCTGATGTGTTGTTGTTTCCTTTTTCTTTAAATATACTACTTTGAGCAAATATTAAGTTGGAGTGTAGAAAGGGACAGGGTTAAAGGTCGAGAAATCGCATCTTGTCTGCCCCCCCCCCCATGTCAAACATCTTCCTACGCCGCTGCTGCTATAACGTTATATGGTAAGAAAATTCCGGATTGATATTGTACATGATCTTACAAAGCACAAAACGGCTCCCTAAAGCAAAATTTGTCGTTATAGTCCCTCGTGTACCAGTGGGTGGGCAGCAAGGCCTTAGCCAGCGATGCGTCTCACCGTCTTTGGGACGGCTAAATTTTAATAAGAGACGGCCAGATCTGAGCAGGACAGCTTTTGAGATGCAAATAAATGGCCAGGTGTGGGGAAAGGGGGACAAGGACCTCCGGGGAAAATTTTTCCAGTTTCATCGCGGATCGGTAATGAGTACAATAAAATATCTAGTTCCCGACAACGGCCAATCGCCCCAACGATTTTCTTGAAATTACTCTAAATTAGGGGAAATCCCATAATAAAATTTCAAAATTTTTTTTAACCCTCTACAAGAACCCAAAGTTGTCAAGTTTTCTGTAACAAAACCCCAATTCTTTCAATTTTTTTCCATAGAAACCTAACATTTTCGGGGCGCGAACCGCCGAAATTTTTCTCTCAACATCTTTTCGGCAACCCGTCGCTCTGTCGCTCTTGCAGTGGCTTAGGGTTGCTGCCCCTAATTGGGGAACTTAGCCCCCCTGTCGAGCAAAACCTGGCGCCACCTCTGCGTACGTATGTTTCAAGTAAATTATCGAGAAGAACGTGCTTTGTAGTCAACGGAGGGAGAACTTTACTGACCCTGGGAAATTGCGTTTTACTATAAGACTTGAGGTTTCTCAGTTTCGGGAGGCTGGGCTAAATAGTCCAACGGAGTTAAGTAAACATTAGTCCTAAAAATTTCAGCAAATTGTCTTGCTACGTTCTATTTTCGGTCCCTCGCCCCTCACGATTCCCGAAATGTCGTGTATTTCCTTGCTATTTGAATGGATACAGGCAACTCGAGGAATATCAGACAGTAGAAATGGCAAGAATGACTTCTACCGATTAACGGAACACAGTAGGAATGGAAAGAGCTAAAATGATGTGAAAAATTGTCGGAGTCATGTCAAAGTGTGGTTGCTATTTTCATTTTCGAGACAAGAAACTGAGTTGCTGGATCTTTATATGCTGTTCTGTCTCATTGACACTGCGTAAATCATTTCTTAAAATAATAGACTAACGGGACATGAGCCTTGTCTAGTTCTTTCTTTTTTGGTCAAAGTTTAGACAAATAAGCTCCCCAATCCGAAGCTAATTTATTTTCGCAAAATTTGAATTATTTCTATAACCATCCACGTGCACCCGATTGGCTGTATTTATGTGATTTCGAACTCTCGCGAAGACTTCGATTATCACAGATTTTGTCACGTGGGTAAGGTAATGGATCACCTTTCCTATGTTTGTATTTTCCTAAGTTCTCTTCAGTCATCCACATTTCTATCATAGGCAGTGCGGGTAAGTTTACTGTTGCCTACGTAGCAGGCTTTACGGCAGATTCCTTGTTCAGTCATATCACTGTTGTTTGGGAAGCCATATAGAGGGGCTGAGAAAACAGTCCGCTTAGCGGCTAAACAAGGGGTAGGGAATCTTGATTTACTGTATCTTCCTGTGGGTTCTTTGAAGGAAAGATTAAGCAAAACTTTTATTTTGATAATTAAAAAAAGGAAATAAATTTACGCATTCTGGTGCAATTTTCATTCCATTTCTATTCGTGGTTTTCGGAATATTTTCAGATAAAGTTACTATATTTGTAAGATAAAGTGAACTTGACGCAAGCTTGTATGATGTCGTCTATTTACATTCACGAGCAGTGCATTCATTGTTCAATTTGCTCTTCTCTCTATTGTATTCAGGGGCGTAGCGAAGGTGTTATCTTTGGGGGGAGCGGGAGTAGAGATTATGTTTTGTCGACAGACCTGGTAATGCGTAGCGCGAAAACGAGCTTTAGCGGGTGGGGTCCAGGGGCCCGCCTTAGGGCCCCTGGTGGAGTCCAGGGGCAAAGCCCCGCTGGGGGCCAGAGGGAGAAGCCTCGGGAAGCTCTGAGGTTTAAGCATAGGCTCTCTCTGGGCGAAAAATAAAGTCTCAGAATGGATATATATTTGGTTCATAATGCATCATCCAATGCAGAGATTTACAGATAATTTTAATGTATTAGGCTATTCCTCTCGTCAGGCCGTTATAGTTTTAAGCGGATGGGGTCCAGAGGCCTGCCAGTGTTTTATCTAGGACGTTTTCTCAATGCAACATTTACTTATCTGTGGCCTGGGGGTCTTAGGGGAGTGGTGTCCCCTCCCCTTTAGAAATTTTTGGAATTTGAAAGGTGCCTAGATCACAAATGGTGCAATATTTGAGTGGATTTCTGACGTAATGAGGAACCTCAAAATTTACACCCGGGTAGAATTTGCTTGTCAGATTTTTTGTGCGATATTTGTAGCCGTTTATGCGACATTGTCGCACAAATAGGGGCTGTCTAAAACACTGGGCCAGTCTTAGGGTCCCTGGTGGGGGTCCAGGGGCTTCGCCCCCGGTAGCTCTGAGGTGTTAGCATAATCTCTGGGTAAAAAATTAAGTCTCATGCATGATAGGTATATTTTTGTGCATAATACATTATCCAGTGCAAAGATTCCGGATGGTTTTAATGTGTAAGACTATTCCTCCCGTCATGCCACTATACTTCAGGAGCTGGACCAGTCGTTTAGAATTGGAACACTTTGCGGTCAGCATTTGAAAACTAGACCCGTCATGCGTTCAAATACGGGAAGTGTTCAAATAGGCGTCCGGCGTTCAAAAAGGGAGAAAAAGTGTTCACAATCTTAACACAAGCGTCCAAAATATGCTTTGAACCCCAGGATGGGTTCTATATTTGTTTCATTTGGTGTTCAAAAGTTAAAAGCCTGAGAATGCAGTGAAGGGAAGACACGCGCGGCAGACATTATTTTTTTCGCAGTATGTTTGTGGGTGAACAGGATCCTCAGGAGTTTGCAAAATGTGTTTGAAGTCAAGGTTAGAGTTTAGAAAACGGGCTATGGATACCCTCTCCATGGGTAATCGGGTGCTGCTCCTCATGGTGATGATAAAAGTGAGGAATAATGTGCAGAAAGTGGTTTTTCAAGAATGCCATATGACCCGAAATAGTGCGACTATACGGAAGCCTTTAATTCCCTTTCTTTCCCCGAGTTGCCGACGGACTCAGTCCCTCGTCTAATTACACCGACGGCCGTTGATACAGCCGTAAACGGCTGTTGATACGGCCGTCACATGCATAATCAATTTGCCGACTGGCCGTCAACGTGACTGGGCCAATGAGATGAAGAGCCGAAAATCGAAATAGCTGATAACAGACTGGCCACGCGCTCCCGTTCTCTCTTTCTCTTTTTTTCTTTTCATTCTCCGTCTCAGTCCCTTTCTCCCTTCCTTTCCCTTTCCTTTCCCTTCTTCTATCTTCTTTTCCTCCTCTCCTCTTTTCCTCTTCTTTTCCTTTTCCTCTCCCCTTTTTGCCGACAGACCGAAAATTTGCCGACGGCGATTGGGCGGTGTGACACCCCCCCCCCCCGCTCGTTACGGCCCTGATTCTTAACGTGATAACTATACGGTTTGAAGCTAAATTTATTAGTACCACAAAGTAATAACACGACAATGTCAATCTGAATTGTGAACTGTGAAGAACTTGGTGTGCTCTGTCATTCAAATTTCTGCTGAAAGCTACATGCTAGTGTTCCCATTTTGTCAATTTCCAGGACATTCGGGGGATTTCACTATGAATCCTACTAACATCATTCTGGACCACACCACGCCTGCAATATGGCAGTCCCTGGTTCCTTCTCTGTTCGCAAAATACTCAACTCTTCACTTGCGCTTGCGGAGCTGAAGAAGCATCATCGTGATGAAAACTTTCTTCCCTTCATTTGTGGCGACTTTCCACGTCTTGGCAAGAGAATGGGAAATTCCTACCAGAAGAGCGAATTTTTTTTCTTGCGTGCTTGTGCACACTTTAAGATATCTGGGGTAGGCTTGAGGTATCATCCCTGTGGTTAACGCAAGCTGTTATCATATGGTGCCCCTCTATGCGGTGCCGGTTCCCCCTATATCAGAATTCCTGGCTACGGGTCTGATGTTTGTCTGTGATCTTTTGAAATGTGGTCATGATATTACCCTTCCTTGTAAACGGACACGTCTGTTTAAGGTAAGTATAGATTTCGGAAAGAAAAATCATCCACCAGCAAATACTAAAAGCAGGTCAACGTGCTCCGGTCTACTGTACGTATAGAAACAGTTTGTACGGATCTCAGCATTATAACGCAGTGTGACCAACCAGAAATTTCGGAACAGACTAGCTATCAGTGATCATGTATCCTTTTAAAAATGGGTAATTTTCCTGGGCTTCCCTCGGGAAAATTTTGAAAATAAGCAGTATTAGATGAAATTTCCTGGCATCTGACAATCAAAATATGTATACTTTGTTTTGTTGCTTTGGTCTCAGGAAAAGGAAGTGGCGCCGAAAATGGGGAGGGGGCTGGAGCCAACAAAGCCTCCCCTGAAACCGCCCTTTCCCTGGCGGCCGACTTCATGTCCAAATCCACGGTAGCAAGACCATTATCGTAACAAATAAGCAGAAAAACAAGTTAATTTTCTGCAGAAAATGTTGACAGCCCTTTCAAGTAAACATTTTAAAGAGGTTTGTGAAAATTGTCATTTATAGAGAGAAGGCTATGATGTACCGTAACAAAAACGTGAATACCTAAAAAGCAGAATAAATAAAAAAGTAAAAACACGTAAACTAATTAGACCGTATTTTTCTACGGCTTAAACGACTTCTCTTTTCATTCATAATACAATAGGAGTAATGATCGCAAAACAATTATGCTGAACGAAATGTGTTCATTTTACGCTTAAGAAGGACAATTTGCTTTTTTAATTTCGATTACTTAATAGCTATCGTGACCAAAAGCATTCAGAAAAGCTTCCGATGACTCCTCGATTACAAAACAATTGCTCTTTCATCCCTCCCGAGGATCGATTGCAATTATAGACCATAAATTGGATTCTTTAGAAAAATAACCCCGACAGGAAATTTGTAGTCAAATGGAGTTCTGCAAGGTGTCTTCTATGTGTTAACATGACATTACCTTGTTCTGTTTTTGCCACGACCAACACACTTGAATCTAATTGATAAGATTTATACAAAATCTACAAATTTCTTTCCCTAATTACGTTCCGTATTTTGCAAACAATTGGAGCGCAGGAGTTTACAAAGACAACATAGAGAAAGAGTAAATGAGTTCATCTTTTAGATTACCAGTGGTGTCAGTCTTTGTGTTGCAATCCTACCATGTCAATGACAAATTAATGCTCCTTAAAGGCAATACGCAGTCGCCCCAAAATTTTCTTTGAAAAATCAGCAAATTCTTCCAAATCTTCTCTTGTTGTATTACAAGCACCTGAAAGGCGTTTTGAAGATGGCTGTTACAAACAATAGGTAAAGCAAGGAGAAATTCTCCTTGAATTTCGCAATTCACTAACAAAAATATTGTCACATAATCAAAATAGGTCATTCATGAAATAGAGTGACGGTGCATACTCACTCTGATTGGGGTGGCTGCCTTTAAGAACCTTGATATTTTTTCTTCATTTTATTTTATTAAAGATAGGGAGCGGAAAGGATTTAGGGTTGGATGAGGAAGAGGATGGTCACGGATAGGATTTTCATAGAATTCGTTTAGGAATATGCTACAAGTTGACAGAAAAGATGAATGTGCGTACTATAGCAGTTGGTCATTACAGCTGCAAATGCGACTGTGATGAACTATTATAGAGCTGTTCTTTAAAGGGTCTGTGGCACCCCAAACATTAAAAAAACCCATATAGTTCTAAATACAATTGGTGACAGCACTCTGATTGACATACATTCAAACAGTGGCATCCCTCTGACCGATATGTCACTGATGACTTGTGCAGATAACTCAGCAGTATACCCATACAGCTCACACAAATTGTGTGGATTTAAAATCAGAACAGACTATTGTTGCTTTGTTTGGGAGGTGCACCCAAACACTTTTTTTTTCTTTTCTGAGGTGGGGCTAGAAGTAAACTGAGTCGGGAGAATTTTTTTCTGTTTGGGGTAATATTTGTTGCCCCTTTTAAGCAAGGACTACAGTGTTATTCATTGGTTAAACCGTACTAAATTTTGTGAAGGAAGTGAGGCTCAGGACTAAAAAGGCAGAAAGAGAAACAAAAAGGAGCCGATTCACAAGTACCCTGCCGAGCCGGCATGTGGTCAATAGCTGGCTCACATCTTCCTGATTCTACGAGTGAACTCATTGATTAATCAAAGAGCTTTTAAAGTACGTAGAAACAGGCACTGAGAAACTAAAGAACCCCACCCCCAAACAAGTCCTACCCAGGTTAGTTAGTTAGTTAGATGGGGTTTAACGTCCCAGTTTCCAACCAATTGGTTCAAGTCGAGACGACCACGGCCTTTTTTCCAGTTGTGGCTCACTGACTGATTAATCAAAGACCTAGGGACAGCTACGCAGTCTAATTGACCGATTGGACGATATCGCTTTACAGCAAATGAGTGTTTGTATGGCAGAGGTGTAAGCAGCCAACACGCTGAAACACCTAACAAAGGTCGTGGTCACAGATTAGCTTATCATTTTTCTGGTTAAAAGTAACCAGGATACCCGTTTCAATGTTATCACCGTATGGGTTAAATTTATGACTGTTTTACAATCCTAGTCATATATTTACACTTTGCTGGTAAAATTAGACTTTCTTGGTTTCTTTAATCAGGAAATTGTATAAAAATCTATCATAACGATCCTCAACGAGGTTGCATATGGATGAGAACAATTTTCCATTGATCTTATGCAATGACGTCACCCGATGTCATTTGGAGGGTAGATAATGAAACACACATCACCCACGACGTAGACATCGCAAGCGCTCGCAGCAGGGACTCGGAGGTCTAATATTACCTCCCTGTTCGCAGTAGACTTACGCGAGTTATCTGGCCGATACACAAGTCAGCTGTCTGCACTTGTTGGTGTAACCTGCAAATGATAAGCAATTACCTTACTAAGGGCGTACTTTCTGTTATGTGACGTCATACGCATAAGGTCTATGCTTGCGACACTGCAGTCAGTTTGATCCGGAAAAGCTGGTATTTACACATCAATTAAATCCAGGGAATTGTGAACATTTGAAGGAGACTATAACCCGGATATATAAATATCCTCTTATATCGACCTGGTTTAATTTAACAACCAGGATCGTTATCACGGATTATCCAACCATTTCCTGATTTAAATGACAAGGAAATCCTCGTCCAAATGAACATTTTCCTGGTTAAGTTTACGACTGGTGAAATATCCTGGCCAAAAATCGACATTTGCGTAACCAGAATATGGTTAGATTCGTGAACACGACTTTGGTCAATTAACCACGGTGTTTAAGATTGTTCCCCCACTATAAGACATTAAAAACTAGTCGCATGAAACAGCTTCTTGTTCACTTCTTTGCATTAATGAGCCACTACGTACCTTGCACTTTTTCTATCTGTCTCAATTGTTTGCCTCTGATGCAGTTCACATTGATCTTACCGACTTACTCGTTTTCAAGTTGTAAATTTGAGTAAAAATTAGCTCTCATTGTTATCAGTAGTAAAAAAAATCAAGTTAGCAGTACAATACATTAACACTTTTACCTGCTGTGGCCCAATGATAATTAAATGTCAGTATCTCGGAATAACCTCTACATTTTCGTTTGTTTTTATTATAAAGACAATTTACTTACAAGATCTCCATTGTTCGAATAAAACTTAAGCCTATTTTGTTTATCCTTCGGTGTAACTCACATTAATAAACCTTAATAAAGTAGTATCAAACTGACCTTCTGTTCTTCTCTAACAAAACTTTAAGACAATGAGAGTTTAATATTCGTAATTGTAACGAATTGAAATAAGACTAGTTTTTCCTTGCCCCACTGCTCGCTAAAGACCATAGGCGTAGGAGGGGGAAAGGGAACATCAGGATGGGGAAGGGGGCTCGAGACTCACACTTAAAAGGGCAGGCGAAAGTATGGTTTCGCCCCCACGATTCAAGTGCAAAAACCTTTTATTTGTTGCCATCATGGAAACATCAAACTTTTCAATGATACTTCAAACTTTTTCAAGAAATACAATTCTAAACTTAAAACTTTGCGATACCGGATCAGCATCGACGATATTTCGATTTGAAATATCTGATACGAACTTAAAGTGTATTTTAAGTCTAAAACAACAAGGTTATATATTTTAGAGGTTGGAAAATAAATTTCATTTATCCAACTCCCATTCCCGTAGCTTACTTCGTTGCTGAGACGTAAAATATTGCAATTTATTCAATTGAACTAGTCAAATAATTTGTGACGTCTCTTCTTGAACAAATCTAAACACATTTTCCCTTTTTTCATGAATTTTCATTCCTTCTTTTCGGACCGAATTCCCTTTCGATTGTGTAACTGTTGCAAATTTATTCTCTGTTATCTTTTAAGAGAATAAACCGAAGAAATTAAAGAAAGGGAGAACGCCGACACAGTGCATAGATGCGTGTTTAACCTAGTGAAGCCAGGAAAATGTGAGGGCGCTTCCACTGAACGGCAAAAAGCTGGTTGATTGGCGTGTCTTCGTACGTGCATTCAGCTTCAGAAGTTAAATGCCATTCTACCCGTTTTTGAAAAATTATGAGTAATTTTCATAACAGGGGTAAGTCATGGTGCCATAAGTGTTTGTTTTATACTCCTAATTTGAAAACTTGTAGTTTCTCCGCTAACGATTTGTGCAAAAGCAACGGCGTGCTATTTCTGATAAGCGTCGTTGCTTTGTATACAGAGAAAAGTCAATGGCTTCAGCCAGATAGCCAGACGCCATACTCCCTTACTTAAATTTCTATGGAATAAACTGAAACTGACACCGATACCTGTCATGTTCCCTTTTGAATTTTCAAATGTTTATACGAACGTTGGAAATTTACTTTTTTTCTTGCACAGCATGTTCTATGGAGAGGACTTGTGTAGTCGTTATCTTATAAAAGTAAGAATGGCCATATTTTGGCACAAACAGTAGCTTTCGAAGAAATAAAGAAAAAACAAAGACGGTAATTTGAGTAGTAAGAGAATGACATCACAAATATTGCGCAAACTAAGATTTTAATTTGAAGTAGTAAGCCTTAACATTTTATATCTCAGCTCAGGAATGTCACGTGAAGATGAGAGTTGGACCAGATTCATTTTTCAAGTTTTGTAAAGCCAAGGGCAAAGGAAGCGGGGGGGGGGGGGCTTGGGGGGCTTAGCCCCCAGTCAAAAATGTGGGGACTGAAGTATGCTTCCGCCCCCAAGATCCAAGGGCAAAACCCCCTTATTTGTCTCATCTGTAAGAAATGTCAAAAATTTGAAGTAATTTTCCTTAAAGTTTGTCCAAAATGTTGCACCAAATTGCATCTGAGGACCCTCAAATACACAAAAATATTCCAAAGGGAGGGGGACACCCCTCCCCTTAGACCCCTCTCCCAGGACGGCGATCCGAAACAAGGTCCAGCCCCTCCAGTCTCGAAAAGCTTCCTACGCCTACGGTGTAACGCATACTTTGAGTATTTAGATTTAGGTACCGGTACACTTTAAACCGATGCTGATGATAATAGTTCGTTCAACATTTTTTAGTTTTATCTCGGACTCCAATGAAACAAATAGATAGACCCTTTTCCAAGTAGCAATTACAAAGGATGGTGGGATAGATTTTTGGTATGCGTCGTTTTAGTCAATGGCATTTTACTGCGGCCACAAAACGACGCGTATACAACAAAACTCTATCAAAACGCTATGGATAATCAGTTTCTTTATGAATGCAGTGATAGAAATAAAAAGTGCAATGTTTTTCATTTCTGGGAATGATTTTTAGAATATAGCATACCGACGATGACTGGTCTGCATCTTAAATTCATTATAGGCTATACGAATTAATATTTTCCACAACGGAGGGATAAACATGGTAGTAGAGTAAACCAATCAGTTTTAATGATATGTATAGGTAGTTACCCGGCCCACAAAAGCCTACGTAGTCACTCAAAAAGTGAGAGATTTGTGTCACCTTTGGGCATAAAAGGTTACAGTTCATCAACACTATGGGCTATTCACCCTGCTCTGATGTACGTGTTTTACAACAACAATAAATTAGAATCGTCTGTGTCTAGGTCCAAAGCACACGTAACCTGTAGCCTTCAGTACAACAAAAATCTTTTATTCCGTATTGTAAAACGGTAATGACAGGATCCGGCTTTTATTAGTGCATTTGATCATATATTTTTGTACACAATCCAAACGAGCAACTCCAGCCAACTATCTGTTGCGCCGGTCGATGATCTGTCGAACCTTTTAAAAAGATTTCGTGGAGGGCTTCTAAAAGCGCAACCAACGATATACAAACGTAACTCTTCCACTGACTCAATTTACCAACAAAACAGTGATTGTGTGAACAATAGGGTTTAAGGGCCCGAGACATAAAAGCTCTTAATTGTGGACTGTTGTTCCGTATTTGGTCCGTCCAGATTGTTAATACCACTCAATGGTACATGGCGACAGCTAGCCAGAAGCCTAGGTCCCCTAGCTGGCTTCAATAGTATATGGTTAGAGCAGGCGCCGTCAAATGGCGTCTAACCAAAGTGATTATCTTGTTAGTTGCGGTGTACTTTTTTGGCTGTTTAAAAGTTTTCAAATGGTGATTAAAAGATAAAGTGTGCATAACTATAAAAGTAACAATAAAGGTCCTAGCCGTTACACAAACTGTCTTCTTCGGTCTTTAGTGACCTCAAATCGTTCCCAAAAGTTCCTTGGTCCGACCGACTTTTTACGGTTTGCAGTAGTTGATGATTCAAATACACTTGATGATAATGAGCCAATGGATATGGGTGTGTTAAACCTCACATTTTAGGTGTTGTTTACTTATTTCCAAAGAATAATTAGCAAAGGCCTGAAGTAACTCACTTTTTTATCAGTTGCACGACATTTTATTACAACACATTGCAGTACCGTAGTAGTCTTTGCAGGTGGGGTGAATTACGTACAGGAAAGGGCAAGGTTAAAAGAATGGTTTCAGCATTTTTCTTGTAAAAAAAGACAGAACTAAGCGCTAGATAAAAAAGTTCTCTTCTAATGATGAATGTTTTAAAAATGAGTACAGAATGACATTGAAAACAACCAAAATAAAAAGTCTTTGCTTAAAAATAGATATTGACATTTAAAGATCGCCAACCGTGACTTCGAGCAAGTCTATAATATCTAAATAGAGTGGCAATAAGGCTGATGTGTAATGTTGTCTTTGAGCAAATCAAATTTATAGGAATTAAAATAGACGGATTCACTAGTAATTTTATAATTTCAAAATAAATAATTTAGAAATGAACTTACCGTGTTAACTGTATCCGTGAAAATAATGGAGAAAGGCTACAGAGCAGGGGCGTAGGCGGGTCTGGGTCTGGGTGGGTGCGACAATTGAGAAGATGGAACTCAGTTCCAAGAAGTAAGCACAGGAGTATGGTTAGGCAGCAGAACAATGAGGGAGCGGGAGGCGAACGAGCTTTTTGGAAAAGTTTTAATGAGCTGAAATATTCCAGAGATTGATAGTAAGCATGTTTGCGTCCTCAAATTGCCGGTTCCACAATGGAAAAGTTGCCACCCATCCCATGTCTGTCCCCTTTGGTTGTGAAATAGAAAAACTAGTGGGTAATCACTGATTGATCTTCTGTGCTTCGACCTGATATACCGGAAAGATTATTCCGCGTTCGGTAGGACACAATCTCCTGCTCCTAAAGGAGAGTAAGACTATAAGTAGCCACGAGCCCCCATAACCTATTAAGAGGCGAACCAGTCCTTCGATGAGTATACTACAAGAATGAGTTCTCGATAACAATAATAATTAAGATCTATAATTAGGCTTATCAGAATAAGGCCCGAAATAATAACGTTCATAACTAAATACCCGGATCCCTTCCGAGAATGTCGCTTCCAGCTCTCATATAAAAGTTTCAAAGGTATGCTTTTGACAACGACACTTAACCCTCGCTTAAATTGCGAAAGGTAATGTACTTTTGGGAGTGACACTCTAGACCTCCTGCAAATAAGATAAGGGAATTTAACTTGAAGATATAGCAAAACATATACCTGTAAGAAAGAGTTTCTCATGTAAACCAGCATTAGCTTAGGAGGGATTACAAGGCACTGCCGCTAAAAATCTCTTCAACGCAACCAGGAGTGGGGCCAGGATTTCACTCCCCAACGGGGGGGGGGGAGGGGGAAGCAACCCGAAGCCCCGACAGCCCCGATGCAGTCGAGGGTTGGTAAGGTGGGGTTTGAAGAAAAGATGTGTACTAGACAATGTAATTGCGGGGCATAGAGTTCATAAAAATTTACTAAAGGCACATAGTTCCACGCTAATTTAATGTTTTACAAGTAATCTAAACTGTAAAATTGCAAAGAGCGCGAAGCGCGCGAAAATTTTTTGGGTAAGTCTGTATACACAAAAAAGAATTGTTACTTATTTAAAGCTTATGCAGGTCAATTGTCCAGGCAGGCGGGTCCTGTCGGGACGTAACTTACATTGTACTTCCATCCTCTAGTCACTAGCCGTACCATGCGACAGAAAAAAGAGAAAATTATCAAGGTTTTTCTACATGAGATGATATTCCGACATTTATATTTTAATTGCATGTATTCTACTTATTAACGTATTTGAAAAGGTGTAAAGGGCTTTTTTGCCTATTTAGGCCTAATTAAGCTTTAAGTAAAAATAGTATTAAAATATTTTTAAAGTTTATCGCAGAAATGAACCTTTTGAAGGCCAAAATAAGTATTCAGACCATGGGTGGCGACAGAAATGGCCCCTGCCCCACCTGGTGCCACCTCTGAACGGGACTGGAAACCGAGGCGACCCCCAAGACTTGTCACAATTCACGACATTTAGGCACTACGGAAAACTTTCTCCAATATGCTGATATGAACTTGTCATAAATATGAATGGTATCTGCTCACACCGGTCCCTCAGAGAAACATATATTACCCAAGATCTTGCCACGGCCAAAGAGTAGGCTTCTCTGGTAAGTGTAAAAAGTGCTACCAAAGCGAAACTCAATGGGCTTTACTAGAAGTTTTTCAGATGTAACTGTTTGTTATTTTTCTATCATGAGACAAGTTGATTAATGACCCAGACCTTTTTAAGGGTTCACTACTTATGAAATTTGGCCATCATATGCTTGAGCCAAAGTAACAGAAACCTGTCTACAATCGTCGCCAAAATTAAATAAAACAAACCTAGTTCCCCCGTTTTAATGCTGGCAAAATGTTTTAGCCACAAGCAATCACTTTAAACTAACCAAAATGGACCAACATTGATGGAGGGGATGAGGAGGAGTTAGTTAGATGGGGTTTAACGACACACCAACACGAATGTGTTATATAGTGTCAACTAGATAAAAAGGTAAAGTTTAAATAAGGTTTCAAATACGGTTCAAGTTTGATTTCAAGTAGAGGTCAAAAACAGTACAAGTCCTCCCCTTTAGTCGCCCCTCACGACAGGCGGGAAATACTGTGGGCATATTCTACAACCCCCAGCCCACAGGGGGCGGGATGAGGAGGAAAATGCAAATCTATCATGTCAGCTTGTTTCATTTGTTTGGGCGGCAATTGTAGCCTGGTCACAGGGACCAAGCTAATAATATTAAACCCCGACACAAACTGTTGAAAAATTCATATAAAATTTGCCCTTTCCTTCAAATATGCAATTAGGTTCACCGAATACCCATATGACGTAAGATAGTACCCTTACTTAAAATTTACTATGGTTCTTATGGACATTTACATTCCAAAATTTGCGGCAGCGTCGCTGCTAAAAGATGCATAATCCTTAATTACACACGCCCAATGGGTCGAATTCTCGTGATATCTAAATTCAGTTCCATGCAGGGGGTGCGGCAGGATGAGCCCGACGGGGCTCAAGTAGCAACCCGAAGCCCCGAAAAAAAGACGGGATTTCAAAAAGTGATGGAATGCAAAATTTTTGGCTCGCGAAACATGCCAAAAAATTCTTTTATCCATTGAAAAGAAAACTGAAAAATTTTCAGTTTTTTTCATAAAAAATTAAAAAAGTGGGCAGGCTATTTATTAAGAACAATTGGCGTTAAATCAAGTAAATAGCCTGGGTGACTTATGGGATTACATATTTCAAAGTAAATATTAAGGTTCCCGACGAAATTAGACATTTTCTGCAAGGGGGGGGGGCAAGGCTGCCACTTCGGGGAAGGATGGCGCCACCCTTGATTCCATTGCTTTGGTTAAGAGTTGTTGGCAGTCAAATTACCACAATATAATACACGTGAACTCGGAGAAAGCACAAGTGAGGTGATATCCTCTGATTGGTAAACGATTTTTGCCTTTTCTTTCTTTTTATCGTTTTTACCTTGAATTAGAGCAGTGGTTCTTAACCTTTTTCTTTGCAGTTCCCCCCTTGCCTATCAGCCGATCGGGCTGTTCCCCCTGGAAAGATATATCAGAAAAATATGATTTCCAGTGAGAATAATTTTCGTACTTAGGAAAAAAGACAACAAAGGCACTATTCGAGTATCACATATCTGATACAAACAAAACAACTCTGCTCTTTCTAATGACACCAAGAATGCGATGATAACTTGAACGGTTAAGATGTTACGATTTTTCAAAAGGTACCCGGAAATTGGGGTCAAAAAGGGAAAAAAGGGTCAAATTTTGCCCTTTTTTCATGAATATTTCCCAAATTCTAAAAGGAATCAGGCTGAAAGCCCCTGCAAAAAGTTCCCCCCGGGGGGAACTTTCCCCCCGGTTAAGAACCACTGGATTAGAGGTAGTTTTCCCAAGGAGTGTGTATAAAGTTAGGAAAATGCTCATGAAATCGGATTAGGAAATATATATGGTTTGCGAGTAGAAAATATTTAGTTGTAAAATATTTAAGGAAAAACCAAACATGTCCGTTAGAATAAGACTAAAAGGTTACTAAATATTTTGACTCTAAATTAATGTTTTTAATTACTAAAGGATAAAGAAGACCCAATGATTAAAGATCAATGTGCTAATGACAAACAAAAACATCTTTTGTTTTCGAGAAAACCTATCAATAGTAACAGCCTTGACATTTAAAAGATGGCAGGGAAAGTATGTTTTTTCGCAATCAATTGTTCGATTGATGGAAATGAAATTTCTAAAATAAAACTTTGTAGCCGACAAATAATTAGGGAAGAAACTTCAAAACAGGCGTGATGTCAATTAGTCTCAAAGAAAAACACTATGAAACATGTCTTTACAATTACAGTAAAATGTAAAGAAATACATAAAGAATATAATTGGCAGTCTGTTTAACGTCATTGTTTTGCATTTCTTTATCTTTTGTGCGAACACTTTTAAGGTGAAAATAGAAAAAAAAGCAAATTAGAAACTGCCCGACGTGGTCGGTGGCATTATCGCAAAAGACTTATGTACTACACTTGTGCAAAGGAAAAGAAATGGTGCCATATTTACACTTGTGTTCAAATGTGAATTATTTGGGGAACACTCCATAACAGCTGTTATGCACAGGGGACTTAATACATACGGTAAGGAGAGAAATCCGATTTCCCTGTAGAAGTTTTCTTCCAATAATCCCCGCAAAGCCGAGGACACTACATACGAACTTTTCTTCATGAAAGAAAAAGCCTCTACCCTTACCTTTTCTGTTCTCAGAATTTTTCTTTTCTGGTCGGAGGGTGTTGGAGCCGGGGGTCGGTTTAAGTGGACGAAAGTGGACCCTGGGGCTACAGTGTCGAACGCCGTGCTAGCACGGCGTAAGTGTCGTCTGTGCCCCTCAGAAGATAGATATGTTTTAAAAATTGATAACGCAGATAGAGCAACATGATGCAACTTTTATTTATTTTCTTACCATTCAATCGTATCATACCGCAAATGAAGGCCTACCCTTTAAACAAATTATGTGTATTCTTGAACTGTGATTGTCACCATGGGCGCAAAATATACACCTAGGATTCAGACTGGGCCTTTGGGAGATGAGGTCGTACCTTCCAGGGCCTGTGTAGGCCCCTGTAACGGTGTACTTTTGTGCATTTAAAAGTAAGCAAAACATTGGCGACGCCTTACAAAGAGTGGATACTTTTGACCCAATCGTTGTATGGTAAATTAAATTTTGGGTCCATTGGATTAAACACTTTGAAACGACAGCCCCTCCCCCAACTCCCAGCATTCCTTGCCAATCTTAGCTATACTGTCCCTTTCTGCAATTTTCACTTTTGAAAGACCACATATGCTAACTTCTCCTGGTGTAAAGAAGCAAAATGAATAACAACTTGCTCCCCAACCCTTCCACCCTCAGCCAATTGGAAATTTAGAAGATGTAAGTTTTATTGTTATTATTTACATAATAATTAATATAGTTTAGCATTGACTATAGCAGAAGCAAGTCAGTCTGTTACTTACACAGTGCATTTTAATATCGGTTATGAATGGGTTGAAAATAACTGGGGGATTTCCATTACGAGTAATACTCCGTAGATGCTATTTCATGACTGTCTGTGTCTGTATTAATACTTATATTCCAAATTATGAACTTTAGAAGTCACGTCTTATCTAAAGAGAGGAAAAAGCTGTGAATGAATTTCAGATGCAAACTTTTGACACTTCCTAATAATTTGCGTCCATTTTAGCCAGTGTTGACAATTTTCCTACGTAAATATGACGTTTCTTAAAAATCAAATACCTGACATACAGTGAAGTTACACGAAACTTGGAGATGACCTTCCCCGGCCCCGTCCCCCTCAACATGTATGGTGGAGCTCTGTTCAACGAGTGTTGTTTTTATGTTTGCCCCTGAGAGAACGACGGAAAGTTGCGTGGTGCTAGAGTCCTCGAAACTTTCAGGAAGTGTTGGACTCTGCTCCTGCAATTTTAATTTTGAGTTGTGGAAGCACTGGTCTTGTACTATTCCTCCTTTTCAACAAGAGGTAATGATTGCTACTTATGATCGGATCTATGAAAGCACTCCTCGGAATATGCACTGATGTGATTGAATGTTACATTATCCTGATCGGTAGGTGCAAACATTAATTTTCGTCTATGCTTACTGGAAACATTTAAAATAAAAAGGAATGACGTAAAATTACACTTTTGAATACTTTACCAATGGATTCGTTTGACAAATCGCCATAACCTTTGTAACGTATAAAGATAGAACAGCTAGCGGCCTTGCTGTACATAAAAGCTTTACGTCTTACCCAGTACCTATACATCACGATTGATTAATCGTTTCTACATGCATTCATGTTCTACATATTCCCCCATTTTTGCTTCTTTTAAACATCGACTTAATAACCTAAAAAACGTCAAAATGAGGGAAAGAAAGCCGTTTATTATGGTGACCTTTAAGTATCTTCGAATATTAAAAATAACTAATAAATCAAGCAAGAAATCAAACGAAATGTTCATACCGTAGTAAAAGGAACACTTGAGATACAAACAAAGCCCTCTTTTGCCGTAATGAAGTGTTTGGGGCCAATAAAATATTACTCGGCCGTAATGATCAAGTTGATTGGTAAAATATTTTATGAGACAAATTGTTGCTAAGATTTACCGGAAAATCGTCGTTCTTGTAAGGTGAAGAGGTATAAATCCTCTTCATTCCAGTCTTGATTTATATTTTTCCAGCGGAATTTGTAAACAAATGACCAGAAAGACGCACCGTTTGGCGGCAATGAATTCCGTAAATAATTGGCTAGGGTCTTATTTTAAAGTGAGCGATAGGTTTTACAAAGGAAAGCTGAAAGACGTGCAGGCTGCGCGGATGAGCTAAGAAAAAGACTGGGAGTCGACATTTGATTTGTGAAAAGACTCGATGAAGAAAACTGAAGAAGAAAATACGTAAAAGAAATAAAAGAGACGGATGATATTTTAACAGGGCATAATGTGAACACTGATATATCAGAGGTTAATGAGGGCGTGCTCATATCTTACCGGAATTACGGGGAGATAAATTTTTGTGTATTTATTAATGAATTGGTGGATTTCTCGATATTTTCTTCCAGTTTAATTTAAACAAAACGAGTCTCTTTCAGGTTAAAATTATCTTAGAGGGAGAATTTTGGTCTGCAACTGGGAAACGGAGGGACAATGGGGGAAAGGAACACGGCTGTGGTGAAAAAAGACATTTATTTAGAATTCGCCTTCCACTGCCGGATTTATCTTAGAACCTCTCGCGATTGATCTTTCGCGCTCAAAAAAGATCGTCATGTGTGTCGCTTCGTCCACTTAAGTTTTTACGTTTAATAAAGGTTCTACTAAGAAATTTACTTAGAGCTGGTACTGGTGAAAGAGTTTAAGGTCAAATATTTATTGGGCAATTTGATATAGTAGGAAACTGGACGACTTTTCCCTTAAGTTGCACTCCACAGCCAATGAAGGCGCACCGTGACGGCTGGTCCCACACACGGTTGCTCCCTCCGTCGGCGCCGGATCGAACAATGAAGACGCAATTACAGTCTTCTTAACAATCGTTAACTATAAGTGTTTGGATCAAAAGTGTCTTTGTTAAGAAGCACAGTAATCGATCGAAATAATGTGAACGAGCTTGTCACCGGAGTACTAATCATGTCTTTTGGGGTTTCTCGTCTCGATTCTATATTCATTAGTTTATGTGGAGGGTTGTTAAAGGATTGGAGCTTTAAAATCCTTGTCGTAATTAAGAAGTAAAATGACCGTTTAAGTGAGCATCGCACAGAAGCTCAGCCATAAAAAAATCCGCTATACTTTTTTAAGTTCCATTTGACTTAATTTCCAGACGATTTCGGACTTTAATTTCGTAAAACTTGCTTTGTGTTTAGCACATTAAAGACGACTTGTAGGGGTGGTGCAATCCCTCTTCTTTCAGACGGGTTGTTCCTACAATTCCTACGGCGAATAATTATGTGTTTTGTCATTTTGTCGTCTGCTTGGAGTGCGGTTCCAGTCTGAAGGAGTAAGGCCTAATTTTCCTCTTAATTTACTATGTAATTTTGATAGAAAACAACTTTGACAGACGGGCTGAGAGCTGTGGGGTTAGCGTATTCCGAGGAGGGCATGAAGGGGGCTATTGCACAATACATACTATAATAAAACGTTTGCCCCATAGACCTGTAAACTTTTGACTGCAAAACACAAAATTTTCTTTTGTCGACATCCTTTAGTGTAAATAATGATAGGAATTGCTTTTAGAGAATTATGGCTTAAAGTTCAATTGGTGTGTTGATGCGGTGGGGGGTTAGGGGTTGGGTTAAGGGGTAACAAATGTGGATAATTAAAAAAAAAATATGCCGGTGATAATTCAAAGATAAAACTGTGTGATATGCACAATAATATTCTCCGATTACGTTGTACATTTACTTCAAACAAACCTTCCATGTTGCCAATGTTTTGTTTTTCTGTTTTAAAGATCATTGTTGAAGATCATTTTTGTCAGGAAATACGTCATATTTCCGTACTTACAAATTGTGAATGGTTGCTTAGATCGACAAGTTGCTTCGGAAAGTTTATTTTGTTATTTAAATTGAAGTGGGTACATGACTATTTACCGTGAAATTTGGCATGAGTAAATTTTTGATTAATACACAGTGTAGATATGTTTAAAACTTACAGTAAATAAATTAAAAAGTTCCAACAAAATATATCACAAAGGTTTGATCCGTTTAATTGGTCCACAAGTCTCATCTTCACAGCTTATTTAGGTGCTGTTGTAAATCAAGTTGAATTTTATTCACTTAATATGAGACAGTGGATATCGCAATAGTTGGTGATGACCTTCTTGTACAATTAACATTACCTCCTTCTGTTTCCTTCTGAAACAAAAACTTTCATATGACTTTGAAAAAATCAGTTGTAAGACAATCATCATAATTTTGGTACTTCAGGGTGAAGTGGCTAAAAAAATAGAAAATCACAGAATTTTATTCACATAATATAAGAGTGAAACCACAAATTATTGTGCAAACGACTTTTTACTATTTAGTGAGTAAACTTCACCTTTTTGGTATCTCAGCACAGGAATGGTCTATGAAGATAGGGATTTGACCAATGAGATTCATTCTCAACCTTTGCAACGTAGATTTTTGTTTATCATTTTTGACTTGAGGTACATTTGAAGAAACCTGAAGCTACGGACACACCGTACTTTATTTAAATATCTATCAAGTTATGAGGAAACACACAATTTTGTCCAACTTATTCGTCTGCAGTGATATCACAGATTTCCCATCATGCAATACAATCATGTGAAATGGATAATTCTTCTATTGGCGATACCTTCCAAATGCAGAGCACCATTGAGATGTATCTTTTTTTCAAACAGAAGGAAGAAAAATTTATTTTTCCCGTTCTTGTAAAAATTCTTTTTGTCACCGAATGGTACTTGTATATGATCTCCTCAGTGTATAAAAGTGCAGTGTGGGAACGGGAACCACTAAATGTCTCTCTGCGTAAATGTACATGGAATTTCCGAAAACATACATGTTTACCAATCTTTTTGCTATCACTTCTACTGTTAACGTGCAAGATGAGTCGCCGTTTGTTTCTGATCATTTTATTAAATTCTCACCACATTCTCTGCAGAAGAGTAACCTCTTGCCCGGTTTCATTTTGTCCCATTAGTTTTCATATAATCCAGCCAACCTCTTTGTGTCTCTTAGCAATTATCATCTTTGTAACGTGCAAGATAAATAGAACCGATTGTAACTGGTATTGAACTGTAGTTGCTTCCCTTATCAACCTATCACGACATACTCTAAATTCTTTATAAAACGGATTTTACTATCTCCTGTAGATTTCTTAGAAGGCCTAATTTATTTGCCCGCCTCTGGATCTGTTGATGCTTCAATTAAAAACATCCGCAGGGTTCAACCCTCTCATTGAAACTGGTATAGTTTCGGCAGTGTTATTCGACACAAGCCTCTTTGGTTTTATGTGGATGTTGATGCTATTTATGAAGGGGGAGGGGCTGAGAAGCAGAGATGTGGTCGAAACTTTTCTCGTCACTTGCTCCTGGTTTGACTCCCAATCCGAGTCACGATCTTTGAGTGCAAGGAACAAGTCACTATGTTCAAGTCCTATAGTCTAAGCCAGTGATTCTTAAACGCGGCCATTAGGGCCACATGCGGTCCCCGGGGCCCTGTCGGTGCGGCCCCTGAGTTGATTTTAGATTTTGAGAAAAATCATATTCGACAAGAACAAAACGTAGCAAATCAGGAAATTAAATTATGGAATATAAAAATTCACTACTTGACTCCTTTCAAGTTAACTCTCCTGAAGGGGGGCTAGGTTGTCTACGTTGCAGGCAGTGCAGTATATTCCTTGTCCAGTCATATCCATACACTCAAGACGAATTCGGTGTGCCCTGTTGGGTTACACCTCTATATTCCGACGTCTCCATATTCCGAATGTGTGCATGAAGGACAGTGTTAGGATAAGGGCTTGTTCTAACCTAACCTTTTCACGAACACTAATCTCAATGCGGACTTTTCGGAATATAGAGACGTCGGAGCAAAGAGACATCGAAATAGAGAGCCCCCTTGTGGTTGAAAGTCATGTTACATACACGGTGGCATGTATTTAGGCTATGTAACAGCTGCATTTGTAGGGACAAAGCTTGTTCCCGGAAATTTAACTGCGACGCGAGGTAACTGTACAATTGAAAAACGTATCGTGTCGAACGTTTGTTGATTGGTTACTGAAATTAAAATTTCTACAATTTTTATTTCGGAACTAACAATGTGTGTTGCGACGTTTTATATGAACTCGTTCTGTCCATAGCTCTGTAAGATTAAATATTTTCATTCAATCAAACCTTTTTGCGACTTTTGGGAATGCGGTCCTCGAACTCAGCAGACCCACTCTCTCTATCTGACCGCGTTTGAGAATAACTGAGCAAGAGCTTCCTCACATACTGTTGTGACTTCATCCGTTTCAGAGTGCGGTTTTCGTCTGCAACCTTCTTAGTTTGGGTTAGAGTTAGTTTGAGTTAGATAAATTTTACGGCTCAGTTTCTAAACAGTTCTAGAAACTGAGCTGTAAAACCTTATCTAACTCTAACTCACTCTCACCCAAACAAGGTTGCCGACGGCCTTTTTCCCAGTTGTGGCTCACTGGCTTGTTTTTCCTACTCCATTGCTTATGCTGAGCACCAAGCACAATAGCAGTAGGGCCAGGAGTCGAACCCCAGACCTTCCGACTGTAAGTCGGTTGCTCTAACTACTTATTTTGGGATGCAAGATGTTGTTCCCCTACCTCACACCGGGTAATGGCGTAATGGACTCGGAACTGGCGAGGAGTTGGGTGTTGACGACCCTGGGATCAAAATGGGCTAGGAAGCTGGTTAAATGGACACAGAAACAGCCCTGTTTGATGACTAGGCCCATTATCTAGATAATATGTTAGGGAAGAGCCTCTATTTCAAGGGGTGGAATATTTTGTTTAGAAAGACAAGACATTTTAATACCATAGTAAATTTTGATCTTAAATTTTCTCCCCGAAGGCGGTTAACTGCTGCCCTGAAGGATGGGAACAGCATGTCAAACGTGTACTAGCAAAGGCATACGTAGAGCTATTTTTATAAAAAAAAAAAAAAAAAAAAAAACTGCGAGGGGTCGTTTTTTCCTCTAAGCTATGAAGAATAAAACAATACTTTTCAGTTCAGTAATGTTATGTAAAGTCCACTGATGCAAATTCATAAACAGCCTTTAAAATACTGTATTAAGAAGAGACAAATTACAGCAATGTTAAAACAGCATATGCAGACGTTAAGTACTTAATACAAGCGTAACTAGGTGGGCCAGTGTCCCCGTGCTATAATGGACCCACCTACTAGGATAGATGGGAAGTTTTCGTACGTACACATCCCTTACATTGCAAACGTTTTATGCTATCCCTAGAATTACATTCAGAAAATGAAGTTAGTTAGATGAGGTTTAACGTCCCAGTTTCCAATAAACTGGTTCAAGTCGAGACGACCACGGCCTTTTTTCCAGTTGTGGCTCACTGGCTCAGAAAATGAACACGGGTACCGTAAACAACGAGCCCAAAATACACGGAGGTCGTTTTCTTCACTGACTTATCTGTTAGCATCAATATTACTAACTTCATCGGCCTACAGTTTGCTTAAACTGTAGGCTGTAGACATATTTTTATTGATACTTCTCACAGCGCCTCATGCAGTGCACGACGCCGTGTGCCTTTGACCCGGCTGCACCGGTTTATTTACCGGTACGCCATTGACTCGACTCTCAAGCACTGCACAACCCTAATTCGAGGGAATTCTCTCAGCCTGTGGGGCACTTGCCCACGGATTTAACGCCCTATTCCCCCTATTTTTTTGAAGATAGCACTTTAAAGATATGTTGCTTGCTGAAGTGATGTGTATGTAGTAGCAAATGAATTGAAATTCTGATTAAGCAAAAACCGGTTGCTTTAAACTTTTTATTTCATAAGTTTAAGGTTGTAAGGAAGGGATACACCACGCGATAGCTATATGCAGCCATATCTATAAAGACGGTTGTGCAAATAAAAATAAAAATGCCTTAATTCAGTGAAGATGGAAAAGATGAGCCTTATCTATAGTTATACATACCTCGCCAAGAAAAACTTATCGGTTAAATCGCTGTGTGAGTAATTTTTTTGGTTACAGCCCACGAGACCGAAGGTTCACGAGACCGAAGGTCCGCGAGACCGAAAATAAAACAGGGTCCACGAGACCGAAGGTCCGCGAGACCGAAAATGAAATAAGGTTCACGAGACCGAAGGTCCGCCAGACCGAAAATAAAATAAAGTTCACGAGACCGAAGGTCCGCCAGACCGAAAATAAAACAAGGTTCGCGAGACCGAAGGTCCGCGAGACGGAAAATAAAATAAGGTCCGCGAGACCGAAAATAAAATAAGGCCCGCGAGACCGAAAATAAAATAGGGTCCGCGAGACCGAAAATGAAATAGGGTCCGCGAGACCGAAATTAAAAATCCGCTCGCGAGGCCGGAACGTTCATACCAGAAGGGTGGTGTTGCAAGGGCAACGCTTTAGTTTGCAAAATGTAAATACTACAGGGTGCCAGCATTAACTTAAAGCGGAGCGGAGCATTACGGCGGACTGAAACTTCTGTCGGTCTCGCGGACCCTTTCTCATTTTCGTTCTCGCGGACCTTTTCTTATTTTCGGTCTCGCGGACCTTTTCTGGTTTTCGGTCTCGCGGACCTTTTCTCACTTTCGGTCTCGCGGACCCCTTCTCACTTTCGGTCTCGCGGACCTTTTCTCATTTTCGGTCTCGCGGACCTTTTCTTACTTTCGGTCTCGCGAACCTTTTCTCATTTTCGTTCTCGCGGACCCTTTCTCATTTTCGTTCTCGCGGACCTTTTCTTATTTTCGGTCTCGCGGACCTTTTCTGGTTTTCGGTCTCGAGGATCTTTTCTCACTTTCGGTCTCGCGGACCCCTTCTCACTTTCGGTCTCGCGGACCTTTTCTCATTTTCGGTCTCGCGGACCTTTTCTTACTTTCGGTCTCGCGAACCTTTTCTCATTTCCGGTCTCGCGGACCCTTTCTCATTTTCGGTCTCGTGACCCTTTTTTCATTTTCGGTCTCGTGGACCCTTTTTGTTTTTGATTTTCGGTCTCGCGGACCTTCGGTCTCGTAGACCTTCGGTCTCGTGGGATGACCCCATTTTTTTGAAAGGTTATCGATATACACATCGTTAGAATGGTCGTGTCGTTTTGAGAAAAAACAAGTTCTTGAGTGGTTTTCGTCCTTGCCTCTCAATGTTAGGCTAGCAAATCTATAAACTGTGATGCATAAGTTTTTCCCCATTCGGGAGAACTTTGGTTTTCTCCCAAACGGGAGAATCTTCCGGACTGTTGGATTTTGTTTACCTAATGTAAAGTGGTCGATTCCACAATAATTTATGATGTACTTCATGTACAACTCACGTAAACTGTAAAAATAGATGTCTTCATTTTTTAACACATATATGACATTTAAGAATTAGAAAACGAACAACAAAATGGATACGCACAGTAAATGACTGAACGAATATTAACACATGATAAGGATAATGACGTCAATTAAAGTGCACTCCGCAAACACGTTTACATGATTTATATATATGTTAATTTTTCTTTATTAAAAACAACTTGATGTTTACAGTAATCATGAAATAAACGCATAAACGTGTTTACGAGATGGCGTTAAAGTGGCGTCAATGTGTTAAAGTTGGCGTTTTAGACGTTTAATTTGCTTATGTATTTTATTTTGTTTTTTCTGTTACATAAACGCCAAGACGCGTTTATTATCTGTTACAAAAAAGTGTTAATCAATTTTTACATTGTAGCCTGCTTTCTTTCCTACTGAAATAACAATGTTTACATGACCTTGAAAAAAATTATCCTTGCACATTATATTGTGACTGGGGGTTTGTATAGTTAAATCACCTTAAATTATGAAACACTGATCACAGTTGGAACAAGTGCAGGGCACAAAAACAACGCAAAACAAAGATTTTAATATGAGTTATACAAGAGTGACATAAAAAATGATTGTACACTATACCATTATCTACTGAGTGACATTCAACATGTCATTACAGGAATGTCATGTGAAAAGGGACCAATGAGATTCATTTTTCAACCTCTGTGACTTTTTAGACATTGGGTGCTCTTTAAGTAATATTAGGTATGAATTCTAAATACGTCATTTATCTTTGATATGAATGTTTCATGGAGTATAGCCTACTTCATAATATGTATCTTATTAACTTCTTATACGGAAGAGCTTAAATTGGCCTTTTTAAATTTGCTGTCGTGAACTTAATTATAATTTGAGTCGATAGGATCATGTGACTATATAATATGCCTTTATCATTATCAACTAGATTAAAGATCCATACACAGAATAATATGAAAAGAGTGTCAGCTTTAAAAAAAAATCTATTTGGTTTCCGAGAGCGTAATTTTCGAAACTTTATTCCTAATTGTCATTTTTGCATTCGATAAAATATTTTACCAATGCTAACGAGATAATTCATTGGTTTATCTGTATTATCATCAACAAGCTTTTACATCAATGGAGTTTAAATTGAACAAGTCAAAACGGTTTTCATTAAAAAGTGGGTCAGTAAATACACTCATTGCAAGTTTATCCTTCAATTAAATTGTTTTGACGAATATTTTTGGAGATGGTTTAGATGATGGCGCCTATATCTTTTGTATTATTCCTTGACACGTTAATATAAGCGATTAGACCCTTTGTTTGGACTCGCAGTAGCGGTCGTTCACGTTGGTCCCTATCGTTCAGCGTCGGAGCCGTTGATAAATATGGCATTCAAGTTTAGCGAAAACAATAACACCATCTATGTCAATATCTGGCAAACAAGTTAACTAAATTCTACAAAACAACAAAACGTTTACGGAAGCCTTAAAACTGAGTCAAATTTTAACGGACTGCTTTTGACGCTATTTTTACTAAATGAATAGGATAGCAGACAAAAGCCGGCCATCTTGCTTGAATCTCGTTTTTCGAAAACTCGAAAGCAGTGGATCTGTCAACATGAAAGCGGCGTTCAGAGCGCCGCCGTTATACACAGTGCGGGTCACCTTACTGAATGGTGGGTTACAAAAATATATGTTGGGTCGCGTGAACTTTTCAGAAAACTTATATATGTTACCGAAATTTTCCCTGGCAAAATCAGTCAAAGAAAAAGCATTGCTTTCACGAATGTCGGAAATTGTGGTCACTGTAGGCTACACGCAGAGGAGGGATGCCAACTAGACCGAAGGTTCACTAGATCTAAGGCTCGCTAGACCGAAGATCTGCTTGACTAAAAATCTACTTCTAGTAAGAGATACCGTATGGTGTTAGATTAAGCATTAGGTTAAGGACTAGGATTAGAATTAGCCTATGGTAGGATGGGTTTGGGTAAGGATTATGGTTAGTGTTAGGGTTAAGCTTAGAGTTGGGATCTTCGGTCTGGTAAACCTTCGATCTAGCAACCCCAAAGACCCCTTTTCAAGTTTTAACGATGACGTTTTGGCCAGTGGCGTAGCTACAGGGGGACAGGGGGCAATTGCTCCCGGCTCTGGAAAATGAAAAATTGGAAAATATACGATAAAATATGCAGTTCTTGACGGCGACGAGTCGTCCCGACAGTTTACCTGTTTTTTTTTTGTTTTTGTTTTTTTTTTTGCTCTCAAGAAGACAATTTCTCTAATACGAACCCAAAATTTTCGGCGTGCCACGCGCGCAGTAGAGTCACTCCAGATTCTTCATTAGTTCCATCCCACATAGCTAGTTGTCCTGTCCACCTTACCAAGTAACGTGTAGACAGGGTACACAGTTTATGTAGAGGTCGTAAATTTCATCCCATATCGCAAAGCCTAGTTGATGTTCTCTTGTGTGTGTCATGCGTACGGTCAGTTGGTGAGCGACTCACGGAGCAAAGTTTGGCTATTTCATCAGGTAGTCCAGGTATGTATGTTATCCCCGATACTCTCTACAACCCCTACTGTTTTTCTTTTTTCTTTTTGTTCTTTATGATTACACATGGTTTTTGTGGAAGCCTACCACAAATTTTCATGCGCTTCGCGCGCTTTGCAATTTCACGATTCAGATTCAAAAGAACACTGTCAGTGCACAACTCGGCTCTTGAAGTATTAAGTGACATTGTGCAAAATATGCCCTGACGGCCAGGGCACATTTTGTATAATGTCACTAATGTGTTTGGTATGTGTTACATGTAATCCGTATGTTTGCAATTTATATTGCAGAATGCAGAACGTTCCCTGATACAGTAATGCTCACACTTATAAAAAAAATCGGAATATTTAGGTACTCCCCCCCCCCCCCGGAAAAAAGTCTAGCTACGCCACTGGTTTTGGCCCTCCAAAAAGTATCCCTGTAATCTATTGTATCCACTTTTAGAGTGGATACAGAGTAACCGGGATTTGTCTGACAAAGATCAAAGTGTTTGTAATCACACACATGGGGAGGGCGCCCCCTTTAAATTTTTTCTTTTAGATTACTTAAAGGAGCTGAGTAGCCGTCAAAGTAGAATAAATTCTCGGACCCGCCAACTTAGTTACGTCACATGCGGTTATGCTTCTTGGTTTATCGATTCGATCCGATACTTATCAAAGCCATGCATGCAGTGTGTCTGGTGTAACAGTACACTTGTTACTGTCGTTAACAGTACTTAGTAACGTTAGCCTAACTTAGGCTAGCGTTAAGGCCTAGGTCTACCACGAAAAACAAACTCACTGATCGAAAAAAAAGCAGTTTCAATACCTCCAAAATCCACAATGTTGTTCATGAACCTCCTGCAGATGATGCGCGAAATAGGCGTGTGCCTTGCCACTAGTAACGCTAATATACTATATACGTACGTACGTTGTGAGTTGTACTACATGCCTGGGTAGATGTATCGATCAGAACCAATACAAGTGGAAACGATTCAAAATTGCCGGTGCCAGAAGAAAAAGTAACGGACCAGAAATTGAAAAAACAAATTGTAAAATATCTTGCAAGTGTCAAATCAAATAACCCAAGAAATAGTATAGGACCGTTATTGCAAAATTACTTTGCAAGATTATTTTAAATGAGAATATAAAACGCATTTGGATTAATATTTTTAAAATTAGCCCCGCACAGAGGGTAATCATCTCGTTTGGTATGATGTATTTATATTTGGAAGTACGCCACTACTCAGCTCCTTTAATTAAATATGCTTACATGCAGTCCGTTACTGCATTTGCTCTCTTTGAAAATAACGTGTGTTCAAGACTCTACAGTTTGGTTCATTATTTTAATAAAAAATCGTCATCCACACTTATGTGTGTGTGTGTGGGGGGGGGGGCATGGCCCATTCCCCTTGATACGCCACTGGTGATAATGGACCTTTTTCTTGGAAGCACAGTTACTTTTCTCATCACGTTTGTTTATTTTGCAACTTCTTCCCTACACCACTGAAACTTTGCGACTTACCATAATGGTATGCACGCTTCATGCGTAGCCCCTGTCAGCGGGTAACGAATACCTGCTAGGATAAATAATGAACTGACGTCACTGGTAAAGCTGCCGCTTAAACCACCAAGTCTTCCCATCTTACTACCTCCTTTCTCTTCAACTGGCTGCTGTTGAAGTAACTCATTGTTTAAAAAGTGATAAATTTGCAACTTTCAATACCGATTAAGACAGAAGTTACAGTGGGTTATGGGGGGTGGGAGAATCACCTAGAGCGAATTTGCATAGTCTCAAGCTACCGGGCCATTACCTCAGGGACCTAGGCTATCATTGAGCCTCAAAGGCAGCCCCAACCCGACCTCTCAAATACGCTAATGTTTCAGTTTCATCCACACTCCCAGGTCAAAATGTGTTCCATACACTGGCGTAGCAAGCGGGTGGACTGGGTGGACAATGTGCAGGGGCCCCGAAGGTTCAAGGGGCCCCTAACCAAATGCGAAAAAAAAAATTCTCAAAAATCGTAACTCTGCCTACCGTCTAACCACCCGGTACAGACTCGAAAGGAATCACAAAGCTATCAACAACGGAAAACTGCTTTTGAAGAACCAGGCAAGAATGGGATACGGGATTGAACCCGGATCTGGTGCGTGCAAGGTCTCACTCTTACCCCGTACCTCCCCATGGAGATTGGAGGACTCTTAGGAAAATGGGTTTATGATACCATTGGTTTGGGGGGCCCCTCGCTGTCTCTTGTCCATGGGCCCCCGTGGGTCTTGCTACGCCGCTGGTTCCATAAAAATTGTATGGTTGTGCATAATTTTTTGGCCCCTTCAACCTCATTGGGAGGGAAGATCAATTTCGGTATTGTACTCGTGCACCGTTGACGACACCAAAGAGCATCATAACCTTCATTTTATGATACAGGCTGTCACAGTAAAGAGCTATGGTCAAAATATCACCAGCAAGGAAACATGTGTAGTAAAGGAATAGTATATAAAACAACTGAAAACTATTGTAATACTGAAAACAACTGCTGTTTACACCCAGATAATGTAAGTTAGGCTATTTATTGTATTGGTTTATTTCAAACAGGACTGAGAGATTCGGTTAGCTAAACAGCTTATCAAACCGGAGGCCCTGGTTACTTAGAAATGTTAATAGAAAAAAGAACCTTATGAAAAGATAAGAGGTCAATGTAAACTTTAAGCTTCATGTCAAAGTCATAGTCTGACCACTTGAGTACACCTTTTCTAAACTGTCCTTCACAACAACGACAGAAGATACTAATCCCAGATTATCCCACAAAACATGTTTATCAAATTTCAAATTGGAACGAGGGAGAGACAGGAAGTTTGCATGTGGAAGTTTGATGTAACCGTGACAGGATTCATTGAACTCACGTGTAATTACGTGTGAGGGCTGAAGGTCGGATATTGTGGGTTGGGTGTTCGGTGGGGGTGGGCGGGGGTTGAGGACAGTGATTTTGATGTATAAACTTAAAGACAGACAGTCATCACCCCAAAGTATATTTTTAGTGTAGGGGTATGAAAATTCTAAGCTGGTGACTGCTCTTTGATTGACATCAAAGTTTGAAAATTTGAAAGATGCAGAGTAGCTCACATTCCACACAAGGCAGAGAGAGTGCTTTTATTACATTTGATAGCCTGAGCCTTGTATGCTCACCAGGACATGACCTTAAGCAATAAAACAGGTCTATTCCTGCACAAGGAGGAGCTTCATACAGTTATGGGAGGAGCTAGAAGTTGCAAGGTTGGGAGAATTGGAACTGTCTGGGATGATGAAAATTCCCCTTTAAGTATGGGAAGACATATTAACTCGTAAATTGTCGTTATTTTGATAAATTCGTTATAATAAATTTGAAAATGACGCGCCTCACGATTTCTTGGTTATCTGCTTAAAATACGATAGTGAACCAATAACAGCGGGTGATCAAAGGGAAACATTTCGTAGGTTACACGTGGTTACAGAAAGGCAACCGTCAACTGCACATGAGGGGAAAACAAACAGTAACAGTGTTAATCTAGAACAGCTGATAGGTAATTCCGACCCCAGGACGCAGTTCTTTCAAATTTAGGCTTGCTATAAGTCATCACCTTTCTACTCTTCAGGCTCTACCCTCTTACCAGGGTGCAAATTTTTCTTTCTTTCTTTTTTCAAAGGGCTTCTTTTTTAAACATTGTGGGATGAAAATCTTCGCCCTAAAGCCTTTTATTGGGAATATTTTGGGTTCCATGGAGACCCCTAATTGTATTGTTCTCGTTGGTGATTATTTAGGAGAGGGAAGAGGGTAACGTTTGTAACATTCGGTATTTTTCGCCTTCCCGAACGTCTTTCTTAGGGCTCTTTTCGCTGACGAGGTGGTGAGTCACCCGTCGCCCCGTAGATTTCATACTCTTTCACTAGCAACAACTCTCTTTTGTTACTTAATTGAAATACTTGTACCTCTATCACTGAGGTGACGGGGAGAATTGAACTCATAGGCGTACGGGAAGACATTTCACAGGGGGTGGGGGGCGGAGGGTGGGGGGACGGAGGGTGTTTGCCCTGAAAATTTTGCAAATTGCCCTGATGTTCCCCTTTTACCACGATGGCACTCAGGACGGGTATGGATGAGTTCCCCCCCCCCCCACAAACTATAAAGAAAGATATTATTTCGGGAGATAGAATTTTGTCGTGCAACTAATAAGCATTTTGCCCTGTTGGCAAACGCCGCTGCCTGCCGCACTGCCCACTCCACCGCCCCCTTGACCTGAAAATACAAGTGTCAGTGCCCTGAAATAAGCATTTTCCCTGTTCTGGGAGGGCTCCCAGACCCCCCGCCTCGTACGCCTATGAATAAACGAGAAGCCATCTAACAAGATTTTGGCATTATTAGCACAGAAGTAAGTGAACAACTTGCTTATACATCCTTATTACAAAGCCTTTGTTGCTCATCAATGATAAATGCCCTTTTGAAACTTCCAAAATCAGAAACCATAGTTTAATGAGGCAGTTACAGGATTCCTTTACATCCTGCCAAGACTTTATTGCTATAAAAAAAAACTTAACATAAAACATTTACATTAATTAAAAGATAAGTACCATTCGAGGAAACGGGAAATAGCCTGAAAAGGGGAATCTCTGTTGTACAATTATTGCACTTTCAGATAATGAGAGAATCAAAACACGTTGCCTTATTTTACTTAATTGCCATGTGGGCGGTACCCCGCGGAGCGGACGACGTTTTTCGTTCAGCTCATCGGAGGGGCGGCAGCTAAGGGGGCGGCAGCCACTGACGCAGGCTATGTGGGCGGACGTTCGAGCTGCAAAAAGGAAAACAACCAATTTCGTGGTTCATGGTACCTCGCGGAGAGGACTCTGTTTGCTCAGATCGTCAGCTTCCCACACCAAAGGGATATGACTGAACAAGGAATATGCCTCACAGCCTGATACGTAGGCAAGGTTCATGGTAGATTTAAATCGAGTTTCTTCATTACACTGCGGGAGGAAGCAGTGGTTATTCTCCTGTTGGTTTCTTCAGTAACCACAGGTATGCCGATAAGTATAGGAGTAGACCATACCTCCAGCCACACAGGCTAGTACTCAGGTGACATACTTGCCAGTAGTGAGCGGTGTCCCTCCGCCCCCTTTGGAAAAAAGTTTTGAAAATTTGAGGGTGATGCAATTTGATGCCACAGTTTGTGCAGTTCTTCAAGAACATCCATTGAAAAAACTTTGATACATTTCACAGAGTGGACAAGGGACTGAAGGGAGAGGGAGGAAACATACTTCAGCCCCTACATTTTTTACTTAGTGGCCTATATCCCCAGCCCTTCTTCCTAAACCTATATGGGACTAGAAACAGGCATAATGATGAACGTTTTTTGTTGGAATGGCCTACCAGGCTACCCCGAACTAGAGCCCAGTGGATTTAATGATGGAAGGGATTTATGTTAACGAGCCAAGGGCGGAATCAGGAAATTTTGAAGGTCTAGGATCTTTCCCAGAAGCCACTGTCGACGCACTATCTACAGGGAGCGCTACCATCAATAGGTGTTGTGGAGAATTCCTAAAAATGTTTGCTAGCTTCACTTCAAGCTTGCAGGATATGTTACTTCCCAGGCCTTGTAAGGTGGCCTTACCATTGTTTCGTTGAGATATGTGAGAATTGTTGCCACAAGTGGACCTGCCAGGCCCCACCCCCTCTCTCCCGCAAATTTCAGCATGAAAATGTTTCAAGATGTAATTTATTGTTGAAATCTTGTCTTAACTGTGATTACAAAACGAAAGAAAAAGTGGAAGCAAGTCCCGTTTGTTGCGGCATTTATGCGCTTATCTTGCAAAGTAGCGTGGACGAAGCATACCAACTAATTTCAAATGGAACTGGATGTACACTAACAAAAACTACAGTTTGACCATTTTTATGGCATCCTATCTCGAACTAACGGTAGGTCCCTTTGATGTTATTCAGTGGGGGGTGGGAAATTAGTGTGGATTGGGGAAGACAGATGATGGTAAGGATTGCAGGGGACTTTTTATGCCTGTCAACTGGATCTTTTCAACACATTTTATGACTATTTAGGATACTTTTAAGTATCCCTAAGTGAATGCAGTAAAATCCTAAGATTAATACCTTCCTTTCCCCTTCTCTCACTCTCTATGGCTCTCTTCATGATTCTTCCTTTCTCCTGTTGGCCCTTTTCTCCCCCTCCCCCTAACCTCTGCCTGACTCCGCCCTTCGTCCCTGGTCGGTCCCTACCGATAACTTTCTATAATACCCCATTTGGTTTTCTTTCTCCCTATATTCCTCGCCGTCCTTTCGTTCCTCCCTTGCAAAGCCTGCCTGGTTCAATCCCCTGTCGTTCACTTTTTCCTAATCTCCCTCCTTTAACTTTCTGTGTCTTTTCCACCATCCAGGGGCCTGTTTGGTTACACCTCTATATTCCTACGTCTCTATATCCGACAAGTATACACTGAGGTCAGTGTTAGAGTAAGGGTTAGGTCTAACTTAACCATTATCCTAACACTAACCTCATACAGAATTGTCGGAACATAGAGACGTCGGAACAGAGAGCTGTCCCGGCCTTTTCAGTATTAGAAAAATGGAGAAAATACATCTTAAAATCCCACCGTAGGATTTCCAAGTAATTCACAAATACATAAGCCTACTTGGCAGGCAATGCGCAGAATGAATGCTGCAGGATGTCCAGTGCAGGCCCTAAAATGGGGACCTTTTTGGGCATTTCCCGAAACCAGTTTGGACAGCCTGTTCTGCCTCGCGGTGTGTGGTCGTATGATACGGGTCAATTCCCTCCACGTGAAGCGTCGTGGAGGGAAACATCTACAGGATTTTCTTACAGGTGGTTGATGCATCATCCAATATCGCCATATCTCTATTAACAATTGGTGACGACACTTTGATTGACTTAAAGGCAGTAGGCAGTCGCCCCAAACTGCTTTGAAAAACCAGCAAATTCTTGCAAATCTGCTCTTATTGGATTACAAGCACCTCTGACGACGTTTTGAACATAACTATTACAAACAATAGGTAAAGCAAGGGGAATTCTCCTTGAATTCCACAATTAACTAGCAAAAACATTGTCACATGATCAAAATAGGTCACTAGAGTGACGGGGCATACTAACTCTGATTGGGGTGACTGCCTATTACCTTTAATTTCAAATAATAGCATCACTCTGATTGGCCACAGTTATAAAATAGTGTTTGACTACGGCCTTGAGCAATTTCAAGTCAGCACTGGCTATTTGCATAGCTTCGTACGTAATGTGACCAGGCGGATGTTTTCATTTACTTTATAAATTGGAAGGACAAGAGGTAAACCTAGCTGGGAGACTTTTTACTATCTGAGGTGCAATTTGTAGCCCTTCAAAAAAGTCCAACACTCACACTAGGACTAAGCATGTTGTTCCACTTTGTGATTACCACTTTAAAACTTTCTGTCTATTACTTTTAATATTGCACCCATTTTTAACTTGGCACAAATCAATTTGTAGAAATGTTCCTTCTCCAAAACAAAGGCAAAAGGTACTAAATAAATAATACTAATAAAATAAATTTAAAAGAAGGCGATTCGTTCATGTCAGCTGACCAAGAATACTCATATACGGTACATCTATGAGCAACCAGTTATTAAATGTCTCCGCCCAACACTTTTATTAACTGGACTGTATAGGATTATACTGATGAGCTTAAAGGGTATTTACATCCATTCAGGGTGAACCACGATTACTTTCACTAATTGTCGCCCCGCCTATCTCTTCTCATTTGAATGAATTGTGTTAAACCAATAGAGACATAATCAATCTCTTTCAGCAAAATGGCCATTGCGGTGTAAAACGACCTTCTTTAGACTCCTGGTAGCTTCATGGCTTGCATAAGATTCTGATTTCAGCGACTTTGAACTGTTAAAAGGAATACTTGGTTGAATGCACCATTTAAGCGCTTTTCAAGGGTTTCTCGTTCAGTCTCGAGTCCTTTCGCGGAGTCAGTTTGGGACTGAGTAGTGTCAGTACTTTTACCCGCAGTGCCTAGGGCCCGCAAAATTAGTTTCATGGTTTAATCAAGGTAGGAAATGGATTAACCATTAGCCTAATGCTACTTGGCATAAAACGCTATAACAGTTGGGTAGATCTGTGACAAAATGTACCTTTACCCTAAAATACCCCAAATACTCCTATAAGTAAGATTTCAATGCTTCTGGTCGATTTGCCAGTGGGGAACAATAAACTACAGCACCAATGTTGCAGTAGCTCAAACCTGCTGGAATCGATGAAGATAATCGAGACCTACCCCTCCCCCCCCCCCATTCTCAAAAGTAAGGTAAGGAAATTTCCCCTTTGTCTCCAGTGACAATAACATAACTTAGCTATTTTAAGTTCAAAGCATTACCACACCAATAATCTTTGAACAAAGATGTAATTCAAAATCACAGTGAGCTACAGTAATCAAGACACTAAATTAACAGAACAGTTTTGACATAAAACGATATTGATGTACTCACATATATGCATTACCACAGGTCCAAAGATTCATATTTCAAATCTGAGAAGTGTGAATGTTAAGGCAGGGGATAAAATCCCCAAGTCCTACTTGACAAGTAGCAGAGGACCACACTCTTTTGTATCAACTTCTTAAGTCTTGATTACTGTCTGACCTTAGCAGTGCAGTCCTTGCTTTCAACTGCTAGATTGCACCGTCTAAAAGTCCAGTAGCTTCTGGTTTTTACACAAATTATCATTATTATCAAGTTACAGTTAGTAAACAATCTGGTATTAGCTCTCCGCTGCCCCATGGAACTTTGAATAAACAGTTACCTAGAGAACAGTAACTTTGCAAGGATGAGGTATTGTTAATTACAACTCATGCACGATGATGAATTATGATGCCAACAGACCTTCTAAATCACCACACACAGTACCGAAATTGTTCATATACTGCCCAGAAGAACCTGAATACTGTGTCTACTACCCATTAAACAGCTCCCTTTAAATTAACCTTAACAACCTCACAGGACTGACCTCTTGTAGACAGACAGTTTTAAAGAGAGTGCAGTACAAAAAAAAAGCAGGTAGTAAACTGATTTTGTGAGACTGGTAAAAATAGAGGGGTGGCACAAAATTGGTTAGAAAGGTATCAAAGGTATTCTTCCTCCCAAATTGGAGAAGTAATTTGTAATCTGCACATGCCAGTTGTCCTTCTGAGCAATTTTGAAGATAATTTTGTAATGCATCTAGGAGAAAATAGCATTTCAAAATATTTACAACTATGGCCTCAAATGACCCTTGGATGACCTTTGACCTTCATTTTTACATCCTGCTAGAAGCCCTTCAAAAGTCAATTAAGTAAACCATGTTTGGTAAATATAGGACTCACAGGCGCAAAGCAATATCACATCAAAGATATTTCCACCTTTTGAACTCTAATGACTTCGTATGACCTTGGATCAAAAACCTGTGTACATAACCTAAAGAACCCATGAACCACTATGTAAGAAATATTATGACCAAATTTCAAGAACATACAGCGCTATTTGTGGGAGGAGATACGTTTTGAAGATATTCACATATTGACCTTTAATGACCCCTAAATGACTTTTGACCTCAACTTCTTGAACATGGCAGGTAGCCTAATGTTCAAAGACCAATGTACCTGAGTTTCTTTAAAATCCGTCCAAGAATGTGCACCTGAGAACATAAAAGGCAATTGTGGACAGACGTGATAGATAGATGAAGTGACGGTGGTGGATCACAATAGCTCAAACAATTCCTTGAACTAATAAAAAATCCACCAAAATCGGTTCCTTGGGGTATTGAATTAAATGGGTCATTTCCGAAATGGCCATTTTTATGTGATTGCAAACGTAAATGTATTCAAAATAACACCTTTTGCTGATTGCAGAAAGTTCTGTTGTACTCAGATTTGTCCGACATCGACAGGGTGGCCAAGCTCTCCAACGGGGGTGGGGGGGGGGGAGGGAGCAACACGAAGCCCTGACAAGAGTAACGGTTTTCCGGAAGGATATTGAATACAAAGTTTTTTGCATGCGAAGCGCCTCTAATATGTTTGGTTTCTATTGAAGAAAATTTGAAAATTTTGGTTTTTCAGAAAAGAAACTTCAAAAATAGTTTTAAGCCTAAATAAGAAAACTGGAAAATTTGGGAGTTCTATCAAAGAATTTGCCGTAATTGAGAGCATATTCAATTAAATCATAGGGGAGACGACGTGGTCGGGGATCACATATTTTATCGTAAATATTAAGGTACCCCGACGAAACTGGAAAATTTCCCCAGTGGCACTGAGGCTGGCAGCCTTCCCTGATAGGGCACCATGGCCCCTTCGACTTCCATCTGGCCGCTACCCCTGGTTTGTTTGTGTCTGTTCTTAACAAAGATGAAGAAATAATTATTCTAAATTAATATATTCCATTCATGTGAAATTAGTGATCGCTTACTGTACCTAATCCAGGGTTTTCCCTGGTACTTAATTCCCGATGTGGCTGCCTCCCTGGTTTTTGAGACCGCCTCCGCAAGGAGCTCACAATTATCGCCTCATCCTTTTTTATCTCAAGAAAATTACTTGAAAGACGTAGGATTGATCTTTTCCTTCAGTAGAATGTTTTCATATTTGATTATAACAACGAAACCACACAGACATCTGAGACATTTCCCTTGCTTTTGCAATCCCCTTTAAACAACTTGGATTGTACTCAAGGAGCCCTAAATTGCTCTAAATTCCCTTGAAAGTCCAATTGTGGGAAAGAGTTCTCTTAAAAGGAATTAATTTGAGGCAGACTCTTAAAACAAATTACAAGAAATTATGGTAAAATATAGCATTCAGTTACAGGCGACGTGAATGAATTACATTTGATATGCCAATACACTAAATGCAATCATATAAGAAGGATCACAAGTCATACAAAATTCTTATCCTCACCTTTAAAATTCTTAATCATATGTCGTCACACCCCTGACCTTCTTTGTAAACATATTTTGTTTGGAAATTGAAAGTGTGTGCAAGGTCTGGATGCAACATTTGTGAAGAAAAATGGTTTTTTTAATTCAAAATTTTTGCGAGCTTCACCCGAATTCACCATGGTTTACACTCTACAAGGGATAGTTCTCTTGAAATTTTCCCAAATCTTGAGATTCATCTTCAGCCCTCGTTGGAGCCGTGCAGAGGGCAACATATACAAATCAAATATCAAGAGAACGGTAACACTAGCATGATTTACAAGAATTGAAGTATACAGTTCTTGTTCTACATTCTTTTCAACCGTCAAGAGCAGCATTTGTTCTCATGTAAATATGTAGTCCAACACTGCAGTGAAAAGCTGTTTAGTAGATGCAGAGTTGATAATTGTTGAATATTCGGGTGTATGCATTTTCACACGATTGTAATAACGTTGTGCTTTCCAACAGAGAAATCTTCCGCCTCTATTTTACACCTGGACAGTTTGCTGTTTATCCTTTTCACAAAGAAATCGGATCGTAAAAGTCTGGGTGCTTGATGACTGTCCATGTCTAGGTGTAAAATAGAGGCAGAAGGGGAAGGGGCTCTGAGACCGGAAAAGCCCCCCCCCCCCGGATCAACACCCGACTAACTTGCAGTGGTCTACCAAGGGGGAGTCGGGGCTCCCCATGGACAGTCCTGTGCATGCGGTGTCCTGGAGAAGATCGAGTGAGGTGATTCTTTCGTTCGATTTTTCTCTAAGAACATAGGATACTTAGGGCTAACATTGAGCTCATTGTGTGATTTAATGATTGAGACCAGAACGAATCTTGACGATCAGCTCTGGTTGGAGTTTAGCTGTACACTATCAATCAGACTTACAAAATTAAGGTTGTCCTATTTACGGCAACCTATACCTGAACAGGTCAAACAGTACATGACGCACGTATTAACTGCTATAAGCGTAGGGGGCTATTTTGGCTGGAGGAGGGGGCTGATCACTTGAATATTTTATGGTGATGCAATTTGGTGCATTATTTGAGCAAAGTTTAAAGAGAGACAGTCATCACCCCAAAGTATATTTTTAGTGTAGGGGTATGAAAATTCTCAGTTGGTGACTGCTCTTTGATTGACATCAAAGTTTGAAAATTTGAAAGATGCAGAGTAGCTCGCATTCCACACAAGGCAGAGAGAGTGCTTTTATTACATTTTATAGCCTTGTATGCTCACCAGGACATGGCCTTAAGCAATAAAACAGGTTTATTCCTGCACAAGGAGTAGCTTCATACATTTATGGGAGGAGCTTGAAGTTGCATAGCTGGGAGAATTGGAACTGTCTGGGATGATGAAAATTCCCCTTTAAGGTAAATTACTACAAATTTATGACATTTTTACAGAGGAAATAAATAAGGGACTTCGTCCTTGAATTGAGGAGCGAGGAAGCATACTTCCGCCCCACCACATTTTTGACTGGACTTTAGTCCCCACCCCCCGCTTCCTATGCCCTCGTTAACTGCATTCTAGGGTAGTAACCGTAGCCCTTGCATAGCGCTTGGGACTTCGTTACCACCGTCACAGTACTTGTGTGCACAACAAGTCCTGAAGTGTTACGTATAGTATTGTAACGAAACATGAATTTCGTTGTAGGGGTCTTTTCAAAGTTTGCTTTTATTAAAATGGGGTCTTTTTACACGTGAGGCAAATTTATTTGGCTTCGAAGTAACCAGAGATTTATTGCACTCTCGTTTCACGTTTCACTTTTACGACCGAGACCGGACATGTAACATGGGTAAATTATTATGTAATCAAATTCAGGACCCTGGTCAAACAAGTGCTGGGTTTTTCGATTGTCTTACCGAGGAAAGTCGGGGTCTACCCGATATTCATGGGGACAGCCCGATATTCATATAGGTTTTTTATTCATAAGGTTCATTCTTCATAAGGGTCGTTATTCATAACATGATGAACGGCAAAAATAAGGTTCATTGTTCATAAGGTTCGTTATTCATAAAAAATAAATGAAAAAAAGGTTCATTATTCATAAGGTTCGCTATTCATAATCGAGAATGAGGTTCGTTGTTCAAAATCGGAAAAAAAGGTTCAATGTTCATAATTAAAAAAAGTTTTCATTATTTATAATAAAAAAGGGTTCACTATTCATAATTGAAAAAAGGGTTCGCTATTCATAGTCGGAAAAAGGGCTCGTTGTTCATAATCGAGAATATGGTTCGCTATTCATAATCCCAAAATATTTCAACTATAGTCTCTTTGAAAGGCCAATTACAGCCAATCTAAATAGACCATATAAAAACGCCGTCAACATGTTGTAGACAACACATTGGCCTATCATCTCTTTGAGTTTTAAAGAGGGATTTGCATCACCCCAGGTATGATTTTTACTTGGTGGTAAGCCCCGCCCATAATTGTCTTTACTGCTTCTCCTTGTGTAGACACAAACATAATTCACTGCTCAAGGCCACATCCTGGTGAGCATATAAAGACCCCATGTGTAATCAAAACATTCTCTGTGCGTGCTGTGTAATATGAGCAGCTCTGCATCTTTTGAATTTTGTAACTCTGATGTCAATCAAAGAGTTGTCACCAACTGAGACTTTTGCTTACCCCTATGTAAAAGTCATACTTGGGGTGATGCAAATCCCTCTTTAAGGGTGTGCCCCCTTCCATGAGATACAGGAAACCTTTAAAGCTGGAGAAATGCATATTTCCCATGTTATGAATATTGACCCCTTTTCCTATTATGAATATTGAACCTTTTTTCCGATTATGAATATCGAACCTTTCTTCCTATTATGAATAACGAACGTTTTTTTCTATGAAAGACCCCATATTCATAAGGTTTTTTGTTCATAAGGGTCAATGCTCATAAGGTTCTTTAGTCATAAGGTTCATTATTCATAAGAGTCGTTATTCATAATATTAAAAATGGTTCGTTGTTTATAAGGTTCGTTATTCATAATAAACAGATAAAAAAGGTTCGTTATCCATAATAGGAAAAAGGTTCGATATTCATAATCGGAAAAAGGTTTGATATTCAAAAAAGGAAATAAAGGTTTGTTGTTCATAATTGGAACGAAGGTTCAATATTCATAATAGGAAGAAGGGTTCAATATTCATAATATGGGAAAAAGGCGTTTTCCAGCTTTAAATTAAGGCTTTCTGTATATCTAGTGGAAGGGTGCACACCCTCAAAACTCGCAGGGATGATAGGCCAATGTGTTGTCTAAAACATGTTGAAGGTGTTTTTATGTGGTCTATTTAGATTGGCTGTAATTCGCCTTTCAAAGAGTCAAAATTTTGGGTGATTATAAATATTATCGAATCCTCTTTCCAGTTATGAATAGTGAACCCTTTTTTGTTATGAATAATGAACCCCTTTTTTAATTATGAACATTGAACCTCTTTTTCGATTATAAACAACGAACCTTATTCTCAATTATGAATAGAAAACATTATGAATAATGAACTTTTTTATCATTTATCTTTATGAATAACGAACCTTATGAACAATGAAACTTATGAATAAAAAACCTTATAAATATCTGGCTGTCCCCGGGAAGTCGGGGCTGTTGGTAACGTTTCCCTAGAAAAGGGTAATGGTGTAACCCAGTGGTTCTCAAACATTTTTAGCCTATCGCCCCTTCCACCATTTTGAGCTGTCCCAATGTCCCCTTACCCCTACCCCCATCCTGCCATTCATATTCGGCCGCTCAGCAATATTTTTTTCTCAGTTAACTTTTTTATTTGCAAGAACAACAAGCACCTGCAGAAGGCAGCCATACTGTGAAACTGGCCTAGAGAGCCCAGATGAAGCGTGAGTTCAGTCAGTGTGAAGGGTGAGCTTGGTGTAACGCTGCGAGATTACGAATGTCTGGTTCCATTTTAGTGAGGAGCAGACGGGAAGAACTAGAAGAGGGGAAGAAATCCCCTGGATGCCTTATTGTGCCCTAAATCACTGCAGTGATGTGTTGTAATGGCCAGGGGCCCAAATCAGTGCCAAGCCCCCCCCCCATTCTCCGTGTACCCTGTAGCGTCCACCTGAGACTTCCCAACGCCCCCAGGGGCGGTAGGGACTACTTTGAGAACCATTGATATAAATTCTAAGCTAATGATAAATGTACCTGTCTGGCAGTCGATCAGACCGCGTATTCTCAACTGGGATTGCCTGCACTGTAGTGTGGTCATAAAATGGTCAGCGAATGTGTGAGCGTGCTTCCGTGGTATAAAAAGCACGGACACGTGGAAGAGAGGAAGGAGAGTTGGGAATTGGAGAGTTTTAACGTGAGGGTTATGTATAGCTACGTGCGATGGGTTTATCTTTTCGGACTTAAAAGTATTTTCTTGTTTCTTTGGAAGATAGGTTGTCTGGTCCGTAAGCTGTGTGAATGTAAACCCTTTACGCAGTGAGTCACCCTTTACGCAGTGCGTCACTCCTTACGCAGTGCGTCACCCTTTACGCAGTGAGTCACTCTTTACGCAGTGCGTCACCTCTACACAGTGCGTCAGCCCTTACGCAGTGCGACCCCCTCTACGCAATGCGTCAACTTCCCGGAAGTTTCATCGTTTGTACCTATAGTGTAAATAATTGCCACTGTGAAAATTGATTAACACCTTTTTGTAACAGATAATAAACGCGTCTTGGCGTTTATGTAACAGAAAAAACAATAAAATACGTAAGCAAATTAAACGTCTAAAACGCCAACTTTAACACATTGACGCCCATTTAACCCCATCTCGTTAACACGTTTATGCGTTTATTTCATGATAACTGTAAACATCAAGTTGTTTTTAATAAAGAAAAATTAACATATATATAAATCATGTAAACGTGTTTGCGGAGTGCACTTTAATTGACGTCATTCTCCTTATCATGTGTTAATATTCGTTCAGTCATTTACTGTGTGTATCCATTTTGTTGTTCGTTTTCTAATTCTTAAACGCCATATATGTGTTAAAAAATGAAGACGTCTATTTTTACAGTGTGGGAACTAGTATACGCCGTCTTTATGTAAATAGTTTGTTTTATTTGTGGCATTTGAATTATAGCTAGTAAACTTTACAAATCATGTTGATCATTCTTTCTTGTCCTCTTATATTGTTTTGAGACCGGTTGTCTTTTATTTTCAAGTTAATCCTACAACAGCAGCACTGGGTCGGACGTTACAGTATAGTAGAGTACTGGAAATTCTATGAGATGGTAGCACTATGGAAGTACCTGCTTTTTCGTTTCTGTTATAGTTCCGACAGCCAAGTCCAAGTGAGATAAAGTACCCTTGAGATGAAAACTAATGACTTGGCCAATCGCAGTGTAATATAAGGCACCTGTGTGACCCTCATGTGAAGCCTTTGTTCGCAGATCTAATTACTGAGCCACAAAAAGGCTGCAAGAGCAGTGATTTTTCTAAGCCACCACAACGTGATATTGACGCGATGGCTTACAGAGTTGACGCATTGACTTTAAAAGGAAACAGTGAATCAAAACTTAGTTGTGAAGTTTTCACAAAAAGTTGTTGCCAAACACGTTTTTCCCCAAACTGTCACAATTTGAGTCGTAAGAACTACTCTTTCCCAAACCATCGAACTTCTTGCCTTCCGTATTTACTGCATCTTTATCGAAAAAGGATAGGTACCTATTGGGCAACAATCAGTACAGCTCTCTGAATGGTATACCAAAAGCAAAACAACAGCGGAGCTAATGCACTGCAATTAATCAGGGCCTCGACAAGTCCATGGATAAATGGCGTCTTTACACGCCGAGCGAACGAAGCCTTTAGTTCCGCTCATTGTTCTGAAAGAACTATCGGTGGGTGGCAGATCAAGGTGTGTGTGTGGGGGAGGGGGGCTCTGAGAGCCGCTGCGCAGAGAAAGGAGTGTCGGAAAGTGTGATCGGCTTCAAGTACTGTGCGGGGCGGGGAAAGTGTGCTGATCAGAAACACAGTCGACACTGAAGTGAGCCAATTTGCAGTGGATTTGCCAGATCTATAGCTAGCCTATTCCCTTTTGAAACCAAATAAGGGTTACGATCTGACGAAGAAAATCAGTGAAAACAACACTCATCCTAAGTGCTGCTAAATAAAGCTACATGGCATCAGTTACAACGGTAAGTGACAAGGTGTTTCCATTTCTTTAATTTCATTGTATGTTGTATCAATGAAATTTGTGTAATTTTTCACGGGAAGCAGGCTCCCTCAACCCTCCGAAAGTAGCTGAGAAGGGTAGACTATCTAAAGACCTTCCAATTACAAGTGATTTCAAGAGGCCTAACCGATATTTTGCGGAAAGTAATGGCACTTAGAACAGAGAAAATGTGGACACAGTCCTAAGCGTGAGTGTACTGTAAGAATCATACGGAAGTTCATATCGGGCAATATCTACACCTGAACCGCTAGATGTCTAATGCATATTTACATTTTATTGTTTTTTTTTTGTACTTGAAGAATGTCATATCACCAAATAATAACAGCAAAGTTCTACAGTTGTCGTGAAAGGCGGATCCGGAGAAACGAGACCCACTGGGCTGAAATTAAAAAATTCTTATTTTAAAATTTAAAATAAGGAAAAACGTGAATACCTTATGTAGAAAAAATTTGGTAAGTTACTTTCATTTTTGGCCTTAAGTTTACATAAGTATGAGGGCAACTTCAGTTGCTCGTATCTCTACCGATATTTCAGTTGTCAATATCGGAGATACCGATATTTGGGAAAAACTTTCTGCAACTAACTGTAGGTCACGGGGTACCACAATGAAGGGTCGTTTAATCTTGATCAGGTAAAATATGAGAACTTGCAGTCAAAAATTCCCTAATAGTAAATCAGTTTTATGAAATATGGGACTTAAAATATCGGCATTTAGGTAAATTTTACCGATACCGACACAGGATGAAAATGGGGAATATCGGCCGATACCGATGGTGAATGCCGATAATCGTTCCAAACCCAATCTCGAGAACTACGCACAGGAAATGCATGTTTCTTCACAAGAAGAGTGATTATATTTACTTACTATTGTACATGATAAAATAGCTTTGAGGTTAAACCCTTCCTTTAGTGTATAATACCAAAGTGATTTTATTGCACATTTTTTCTAATATAAATTGTGTTTTGAAAATGCAAGTTACTGAGCAAGGTAAGTGCCATTTTATGCAATCTGGAGGACAACCTTCCTGTATGGAACGCTGCAATACGCTAATGGCTAGGCTCGGTTCAGACTCATTACTCATAATGGTCCCTTTTGGGAAATGGGCTCCTATCGGAAAAACCCTCGATCCTCCACCTGGTCAATATAATTTGATTAATTTCATTAAATTGTGACAAGCTTATATTTACAAAATGTATTACAATCAGAGTACATGTACGGTTACTTCAGAACCTTTTCACGTTTTCTTTAGTCCTAACAACCGGCGGTAAAGAGCTACTTCCCAATGGAGTTACGCCACCAGCCCAGAGTGCACACCAAGCTTAACGTGACCAACCCGATCAGCCTTCAGGCCCCTACATTGTGGGTTTATCATATGGGTAGCTGGCTTAAAAGATCAGGTACTACACATGATCTTAGTGACAACGAAAAAAGTAGGTTATCAAAGGAGTGAGGACAAAAAATTCCAGTCCTTAAAGGTCCGGTGACATGAAAATGGCATAGTTGGATACTTGATGTAAAGAACATTTAAAAAAAAAACACAAAAAATGATCAAAGATTGGCCATTTTTACAGGGTTATTTCTATTTTACACTTATACTATGAATAAACAGAAACTAAACTTTAGTCAAACTTGTGACGTCGAAAGATGGACTTCCAAAATATGTTTAATGTTATCCTTTCTTTTTTTAACCTTTATTTCAAGGACAGTTGTAACATTGGTTTGTCGTGAGAGGTTTATTTTGGAAGTTAAACATGTCTTCTTGAAAAGCATCAGTATCACTCACCAACTTAAATTTGAAAATCATCTGACGAGTTATTAAGAGATAATTTATAAAGGATTAACAAAAGAAATGTTAACACTGTGTAACACTCACATCATTATTTTGGCATAGGCAATGAGTTACTTCAGAAGCCGTCAAACTTTGAAGAGATTTATCTCAAGAACGGTAAAATATATTGAAATAATTCCAATGGATCTTTTCTTGGGGGATTTACTCTTTAATTGCCAAGTAAACTCAGCTCTCCAAGTTTTGGTTACATGCCACCATAACTTTTGTAACTTTAAGACATTTTAATAAGTGCTGGACATATTATCGGTATTCAGTATCGGTATTGGCCGATATTCCCCATTTTCTCCCTGTATCAGTACCGGTAAAATTTACCTTAAACACCGATACTACCTGACCGATATTTACCGATGTTTATCGTTCTATACGTTCTATCGTTTTATCGTTCTCGAGACAAACCTCTATACGTCATGAAAAGTTTGCACTATTTGAGTATTTTTAATACAAATTCTAATATTTTACCTCATCAAAATGAAACGACACTTGGTTGTGGTGCTCAGTAGTCTATAATTAGTATCCAGAATGCTTATTTCCCAAATATCGGTATCGCATCGGTATCGGCCGATATAAGGAATTGAAAAATCGGTGTCAGTAATATCGGCTAATTGCAATATCGGTATAACGTTAATTTTGATAACGTTACCATATATCCATGACTTTTGGTTTAGCTCTTTTCTCAAGGGGATAATTTTCCCAAGGGGACTATCATGACGCTTTCTAACCGATGCGCCACCAACAGTTAGGGCGTAGAGTATCAAAAAAAGTTTTGCCCATAAATGATATTTCTTACGCCATGAAAGTCGCATCTACACACTCTTCATTTAGTTCTAAAAAATCAAACTTAAAAGAGATAAATTACGAAATAAAATACTTTAAGTTTCCACAAGATCACTAGATAAGTTATGCTATATCATTGTTTCACACACTTATAATTGGAGGCATATAGGTGTAGGAAGCGGGGAAGGGGTGGGGCGGGGGTTTAATTCCCCGGTCAAAATGTGGTGGGTTCGAAGTAGGCTTCCGCCCTTCCCCACAATCCACAATTCAAGAAAAAAACTCTCATTTGTTCCCTCTTCAAAAATGTCCAAAATTTGCTACAATTTCTGTTAAAATGTCCACAGTATGTGGCTCTACATTGCATCTGAAGACCCTCAAATATTAAAAAAATTCCCAGAGGGAGGAGGGGGTAGGGTTCTTTGTCCAAATTTTTCTCGTCTACTTTCCTTCATGTTTTAAAAGTAGGCATACTATCCCTCACAAAATATGTTTAATGCTATCTTTTCTTTTTTCTTTTTTTCTATATCTATGTTTTATCGGAGCGGCAAATTTTGATGGGGGGGGGGGGATACATCCCACTCATGACTCTCCTACTGACACTGGGAACATTGCTCGGTATAGGACGTACGGGCCAGTGGTCCAGGGGGTTTCAGCCCCTTGATATTTGGTCAAACTATTTTTAGGGCAAATTACTGAAAAAGTGGGGCAAATTTCTTAACTTTCTAATATTTTCCTCGGGAAGAGAAGGCTCAACCCCTACCGAAAAAATATCTCGTCGTTTCTTTTGTAATTGGGGAATAGTATGTAACATCAAGCCAAGCGTGACCGTCAGTTTGCACTTAGTTTACAACAGTGTTGTAACGAGTCATGGACTCGAGTCACTAATTTTCAAAGGAAAAATGAATCGAGCAATTGTATCATAATTTTCCTCTTACAAAGAACACAAAGACTCGAGTCACTGACTAGACTCGAGTGACATTGAAAGCAGTAAATGACTCGAATCGACTGCAAAATTGAGTGACTCGTTACAACTTTGATTTACAAAGATTTTTTTACTAAAATATGCTTTCTTCCCCTACCCCGGAAATCATTCCAGGGCCTGTACGTAACGTTGCATTCAACTTTTGAGATCTCATGTCTTCCAAAACGAGGAAGATTCCCGGATAATTCACACAATGTGTGGGATATCTCGGAAAATTCTGCTATGTTAGACGTCAAATCTTATGCATCGAGATCATAATTTTAAACATGTCTTATCACAAAAACTTCCTGAAAGTATTACGATCATGTGTTTTTGGTGAATTAATTAAGATCCATAACCAGATGCCATTCGTTCATGGGCGTCAATTAGTGGGGATCGGGCCATATTCCCCCCACTTTTAAAAGTTGGGGGTTATCGAAAATTGTAGCCACACTTTTTAGTCCATAGCATGTAATATAGCTTATTTTCAATGGAATCAAACTCGAGTTTGGTGCGGAAACAGCCATTAAATGTATTTTCATTTCATGGATTAAATCGTGGGAAAATGCCTCAGATTAAACCACAGGTCATCTGGCTTCCAAATTTTCCGGGGCCTTTTAGTGAGCCTCGGATCTTTCGCTGTTAGGGCTTGGCGATTCTCCTTGAAGTAGGCTATGTCTGGTCAAGTTCATGCCGCCGCCCTCCCCCACACTTTTGAGAAGCTGTTAACCCTTTCATTAGTTAGGTGCATCTCTCTCCAGTTCCACACGTTGACACATTTAGGCTACAGGTGTTAAGTATGAACACACTTGAGGTCGGATGGAAGATCTGTCAGGCACTTTATTCTTAGGCTTTTGACAAAGCAATCCTCACAGTAGTATTACGGTATACGTAGACGGCAGACTGAATGTAACTTCAGCTTAACACAAACTTCCACTGCTTACTTCACAGTTTCGCGCAATCGACCAATACACTGACAGGAATTTCGTACCACCCAAAATGCCCTTAGTACATCTGTAGCGTAAAGCATTTTCGCTTTCTTGACTGCAAATGCGCGTATCTTCAAAATCTGGGGATAGACAATAACGCAGTCACATATACAACCCCCCTCCCTCAATTTTAAGTTTATTTCAGAAGATACTCAAATAATCTTTTTAGATCGATTGCAAAATTTAATTGAGGGATCGTTCACGTGCCATTTGTTTCTTTAGCAGCATGTACACCTGTACATAAACTTCCCTAAATTAGGCCACACATTTTTTCAGTTCTTTGCTGAGCGAAACTTATTTTCCATGCATCCAACAATTCCTTGCTGTAATCGAAACAGCGAAAAGGCCTATTACATTTTACACCAATAAATATAAAAGGAAGAATCCATTTTATACAAGATTTATGTTAAACGGAAATAAATTTAACATTCCATACCAAAGGATAAGACGTGTTCAACGAAGCTTTCGCTATTTCGACAGATAAAGCAATTAGGTTGTGAGGAAGTTACAAGATTTAGAAGTTGCCAGCCAACTATATTGAAATAGATGGCGCTCTATGGGTATAGAATAGTTCGATGTAATAGATTTGGGTGAGAGCGACTTCAATTCGCATGTCAAAAAGCAAGTTTTCAGTATTGTGACTCTTCAAACGTTACGTTTTTCGAAAATGAAGTTACTCCTGACGTTTGTTGGAGGATAAAAGCGGGTCACTTTATTCCGGGGTCTTGATATAAATGATAAAACGAGAGCTGTCTTCCTTTTTCTACAAGTTCAGTTGTATTGAAAGAATCAAGCCTAAATCAAGTGCCAGTAATTTTGAATACAGTAATTTTCATATTTTAAAAAACAGGTTCTCTGGTCCTGTCTATGATAGATAAGGTACTGCCTATGATTGTCCTTGGAAAGCAAGTTCTTTCTTTAGTTTTGCACTTGTGACAATCATTGATATGACAAGTACGAAGCTGATATAATCCTAGACAATAATATGCACCCATATTCAATGTTGTTTGATGGTGGATGTCACTTAAGAAGCTTAAGAAAATAGGGTGCACTTCGTTTTCTCAACATTAAGTGAGGAGAGAAAACATCGTTTTGAAAATACCTTAAAGGCCCCAAAAATGTCCTGATAATTTTGTTTTCAGGATTATCTGAACGATTGTGCAAAGATATACAGGTATAGGGACAATAGAAGGCAGCAATGAAACCAGTCATTACGTGTGACATGTGAAGGTTTCAAGAGATTTGCCCAGAGAAAATGCCATTGGGAGTTGGGGGGGGGGGGTGGGCTCACAAAATGCACAGAAATTATTTGAGTCATTAAATTTTCCATGTGTAATTATGGAGGAATGCTTGAATTTATTGAGAATGTATTTATTTTCTTATGTGGCCGGCTTTCTTCTCAATATGTTGCTACCGGCTATGGGGAGGGGTAAGTGTGGTGTGAAGTCAGCAGGGGAAGGGTGTGAGAGGAAGCAATAATCAGTAATGTAAAAGAATACATGGACCCCCCACGTCGTCCATTCGTCACCCGTTTCTGACCTTATTTCCCCTCTCACCATACACAGACGCTGTAAATCTTCTCAATCGACCATGTTATAGCTTGTTAGAGCTTTATTACTGTTCACCATGCACTCTAAAAACATTTGGGTCACGAGGGAACTGAACCAACATTTTGGGTAAATTTTAACCCTATTTGGGTCAAATGAAGCCTTATTTGGGTTATTATTTGACCCAATGATTTAGGTCGGTTCCCTCCTGAACCTCTTTGGGCTCAAATTGCTCCGTGGTTTTACAGTGCATGGTGTTGAGATATTCAGTGTTTCTCCTCGCTTTGGATTTCATTCAGTTCAATGGCAAGCGGACACCCCCTCAAAAAAAAAAAAAAAAAAGAAAAGAAAAAGAAAATGCCGTTGTGTTAAAAAGCACATGTAATGTGGGTTAATATTTTACAGGGGCAGGGCTGCATCCGAGTCCACCTAACCCGATTAAGAGCAAATTCTGACTACGGTTGCCACCATTCCGGACCAATTTCGAGTCCAGCTTCCTCCGATTACGACCAAGTTCCGCTTACAGTGTCCTCATTTCAGGGTCTATGCAGTCACCGGTCATTTGACATTGTAGCATAGCATGCAAGTGGTCTTTATATTGAAAAGTAGTATTAACCACTAAAAGGCTAATTAAAAAGGTCTTTTTTAGCAGTCAATATCATAGTCTGGCCCACTTTCTAATTAGTAGTTGACTGTGTGTGACCATTCAAGAATTAAATTATGCATTAATAATAATGTAGTCTTGTCTTAAAGGCAATAGGCAGTCGCCCCAAAATTTTCTTTGAAAAATCAGCGAACTCTTGCAAATCTCCTCTAATTGCATTACAAGCTCCTCTGAAGATGTTTTGAACATAACTATTACAAACAATAGGTAAAACAAGGAGAAATTTTCCTTGAATTTCACAATTCACCAACAAAAATATTGTCACATGATCAAAATAGGCCAATCATGAACTAGAGTAACAGGGCACACTCACTCTGATTGGGGTGACTGCCTACTGCCATCAAGTAACATTTGCGTAACGTAAATTTTGTGTACTCGGCTGGTATTCTTCTAGTCCGAGTCCCATTCTGGCCAGTTCCGATTACGGGGCCTTCTCCACGGGTCAATTCCGAATCCAGACTTGAGTCTGGAACTGAGTCCGGGTGCGGACTAGGGTGTCACGGCCCTTGATTTTGTCCCATTATTAACGAATTATCACAGTTTATGCTTGGCAATGAATGATCTTCGGAACTGGTAAACTTACTATGTTTAAAAAAAATTAGAATTGCGATGCAGAGGGCAGATGCTTTCGAAAGCTCACACTCGAGGTCTCAATTAAAATATCCGCCTAGCGCCAGAAGGGGTTAGGGTTATTTTGTCCTATGCCCAGTAGCGTAGCCAGGATTGTGTCATGGGGAGGGTTTTGGAGTACGACATGAGGGAAAGGTCGAAGGGGAGGAAGAAAAACGGCTATTTTAGGTCTCCAGATGCAAAATGGTGCGATATTTGTGCCTCAAATGTAATAAAGTTTATAGTGATCATGTGGTTTTTGCAATTATTTTTTTCAAGGTTGGGTCATGGGGGGGTTCAACCCCCAAAACCCTCCCCGTGGCTACGCCAATGCCTATGCCAGTGCCTGTTTACTATTCACAATGGAGTTCAGATATTCACAGCGTTTTGTCATTGCTTTGTATATTTATTGAATTTAATAATAATCTGTTTACTTAAACCAACCCCGTCAATTCAATGGTAAAGCGCTCCCCGCGAGAAGAAAAATTGTTCACCTGACGGATTGTCACAGTTAATGCACGGCATGAATACACTTCCGGATTTGTAATAATACAATACAAATAATACAAATAATGGGAAATAAAAATTAGAATTCCAATACAAAGGAACGGTCTTTTGAAAAGCTTACATCCACGGCAAGGGAACATTTTCATTAATTTAGCGGCACTGCGGTTATTTTAATTAAGATTATTTTAACTTGTGATTTTTCACATCAACTTCCGGTTGCATTTTCATGCCATTGAAAGAGTACAGTACTTAGAAACAAAATTCACCATCGCATAGGCAATCACGAAAGTGCCGGGGGTGAGGGTGGGAGTGGGGGTGGGGTGAGGATGGGGTGAGGGTGGGAGTGGGGGTGGGGTGAGGATGGGGGTGAGGGTTGGAGTGGGGTGGGGTGAGGATGGGGTGAGGGTGGGGGTGGGGTGAGGATGGGGTGGGGGTGGGAGTGGGGGTGATTGTTCGGACGTCATTGATTTCCCTGTCATGAAGCGTAATGATCTGCAGAGGCAGAAAGAGAAATTTACGATTCGACGAACTTAATCAAGTCAAGACAAACTGAAAATTTGGAAGAGTTCATTTTAGTGGGGAGAAGGACAAAATACAACAATATTAGCTAAAACTTCGTTTATCGGTTGTAATGTGGAACAATCGTATAGACTACGAAAAGTACACAAACGCTTTCACTGCTTCTAGTGGGTTCGAACCTGGAATACCATGGTGTGCAAGTAAGCGTCAAATTTGTCAACGGAGCTACCCGGTTTGACACTCCCAAGATGGACTATTTCAATACAAGTACTGACGAGCTAAAGTGTAACTATACATGTTACTTATGCAAGTCGAAGCCCGATGTTTCCGAAAGATTGGATCAGACCGATCAAAGTTAAAAGAAACGTATACAACCTTGTTTAAAACAACTTTGCGACCTCTCGATCCTTTATGAAACTGAACCGACCAAGAGAAGTCTTCTTGCTTTTTAATGCATATGCACGACCGTCTGATGGTTCTCGTTATGTCTCGTGCCCTTGTCGTCACGCCATTTCGAAGAAGTTTCAGGTTTTCGCCCGCAGGACTACGGTACTTAAAAGGCTTTCGATCCGTGTAGAAGCCTGTAGCAGATACAAGCTATAGACCAGGGGGCGGCAAACTAGGGGTCGCGACCCTTTTGAGGGTCGCGAAATTATTTTGGAGGGTTGCAAAAAGGACTCCAGAGCGAAAAATAATTGCCAAATTTCTCATTAAAAATATGCAATGGGAGTGATTCTAATCTAAGAACCATGCAGTGATCTGCTTTATTAACACTGCTAACCAAGTCTACTCAAACTCCTCTCACCGACCCGTCAATTTGAGGACCACAAAGATTCCGGAGTAGAAAGTTGGGGCCACCAAGCAAAAAGTTTGGAGACCCTTGCTATAGACCATGAGCATACAGAGAAACCAAGCGACCAAAGAAATCGAAACGCGCCCTCGGCTAAAGGGAGCCCGCAACTAGCATTGTTTTCCATCTAACATGACGTCGGGGTCTTGTTAAGAATCTAATGGTTACGTCAAATGCGTGGGGTCTGTAGGCTACATTCATGTGAAAGCTCATATGAAGGCCTTGTTTACGCTGTTTACAAACAGACCGATCATTATGACCATTAAAATTGTGAGATAGAAGAGCCTCAATAATGGGGCAGTGTCTCCTACAGCCCCTTGACACTTCACTCAGAGCACGAGTTTCCACAGTAAGGGAATGTAATGACAAAAATGTCTGAATACATCTGAACTACCTGATTTTTGTACTCAAATTGTGCATTTCCTACAAGCAATATGGTTCCCTCCCAAATGTCCCAAAATTGGCCAGGATTAAATTCGTCTGTAATGAGCTTCCAATACTATTTTCAAAGGGAGTATTTAAGTAGTCACTCGATGCTGACTTTGTGCAACTACTGATACTCCATGTATTTCAGTATCGACAGGAACTTTGGTGAGCCCTCTTCCCCCGCAACCAGTTTTATCGCACATGTTGAAAGCAAAGGGCAACCTCCCTTCTAAATGCCACTCATCTCTGACGACCGACTGCATGGTCAAGTGGTTACAGCATCCGAGTTGCAGCCGGAGGGTCTGGGGTTCGACTCCTGGCCGGGTCATACCAAAGACTTTAAAAATGGAACCCACTGTCATTGTGTTTGGTGTTCAGCATAAGCAATGAAGTAGAGAAAACAAGCCAGTGAGCCACAACTGGAAAAAAGGCCGTGGCCGGCCCTACTTAAACCAATTGGTTAGAAACTGAGCCGTAAAACCTCATCTAACTCAACTCTGACCCTCTATAAATCCTTATGCAATAGACCTTATGCATGCATTGACGTCACGCGACGTCATTTTGGAGGGTGAACAATGAAGCGCATCGTACTCACGACGTAGACTTCGCATGGGCGCGTTGTAGACTTTCGCGTGTATCCGACTGGTACACAAATTAACTGTTTGGATTTGTAAGTTGCAACGATACGCGCTTACCTCCAGCCGGGGGCGCACTTTCTTTTCTGTGACATGCACAAAATCTGAAGGCATATAGTGCTTCTCAATTGACGAACAGCAATACATAGTGAAGAAGTACTTGGTGCTTGATTCTTCGACGTAGTCAGGGTAATCCTGCCATGGTTGTGCTTTCTTTTGGTTTTTTCACCTTCCCCTCGACGTCAGAGAATAAAACACACTGGAACTGGCTCCCCAAACAGAAAAACAGGGAGGGAGAGTAGTCAGGGATGAGAAAATTCAAGTTTTATGAATATTCAGAATAGTATTAATTTGAAGCCAATGAAAACGTGAAATAAAAAATGTTTTTCGGGAACCAAAACGTATCTTTTTGAAAAAAAAAATCCTCTACTCGAGGTATCTAGTACTCAAAGAAAGTTATTATTTACTTAAAGGCTCTGCAATCCCTCCCCAAACATATTTAAGAATGTGATAATATTCTCAAAACTCAAAAAGGCGACTGCACTTTTATTGACATTACTTCAAACAATAGCTTCCCTCTGGTTGGTCAATGATGATTGTGCAGCGAGTTGTGTTCCCAATTGTTCACATACAGTATTGCGTGGATATAGTCTTAACAATTTTAACTTAGTGTAAGCTACTGTAGTTATTTTTTTTTTTCTGGAAGGTATGGGCCTATTAAACAGGTGTTTCATGTTTAACTCGGAGGAGGGGCTACAAAAATAACTTAGAACTGAGAATATTTACTGCTTGGGGCAAGGTTTGTTGGCCTTCGGCCTATCATTGGCGGCAAACACTATGGAAATATTCCGGATGTGCATGATGCTGACAAAGCGTGATACAATTGTTCACTGTGTGGGCCCCTTCTACGAGGCCAGTGTTATTGATTGAACTCTTAATGTGACCAATCTCTAAGCAGTTTTCATAAATATGTATATTAACTCGAGAAGTCCTGCCTCCACTGTGAGTGAGAATCAGCATAATATGCCCCCTTAAGTCTTGGAGTACTGAAGTGGAAAAGATCTAACGAAATCACATCCGTCGTAACAGAGAAACCCTGATTGCATTCGACGGTTGCTTTTTTGGGCAATCTAGATAGCGGAGCAGACGGAGTCATTTCTTGTTCAACTCGTCTCTATGGACGGGCTGTATGTAGCCCCGTGTTGTGAAAGCCAAAAACCATCAAGCGGGCCAGGGAAAACCAGCTCAAAGATAGTACTCTTGTGCTAGAGGTTGTACCCTCCCCTTTGCAAAATTTTTGCTTTGGAAGAGGGCTGAGATGCAAAATGGTGCTATATTTGACATATTTTTAAGCATTTTTTTTTTGTCTCAACTTTTTTCACGTAAGACGGCCAATAGGGGAGGCGCGCGCCTGTTGCGCCCCGCCTGGATCCGCCATTGTAACGGAATACAAACTCCTTTCTTTGTTACTAAAATGATGAGTAAAATCATATGTACTTACAGTCGTGTCACATGCGATTAACTGCAGCGGTGAAGGTTAATTTCTGCGCATCCCTATACATGTGTGTACCGCCCATAGGGCAGGATATTTGTCTTTACGTGTATTTTAGTAAACGTTGTTGCCCATGTGCGCTATGTACACCTACCACACATACATGCAGTTACCAACTGGGTGCATGTAGTACATTATAGACCTTATGCATATGACGTCACAGAGCAGAAACAGCTCCATCGTTTGGAGGCAAGCGCGTATCATTGCAAGTTACACCAACAAATGCAGACAGCTGGTTTGTGAGCCAATCGGATACGCTAGCAAGTCTACTACAGGCGCGTCTTCGTTGTGCGTGCGTTGTGCGTACAGTGTGCTTCATTGCTTTGCCTCTAACTTGAAAATGACTTCACGTGACGTCAATGCATAAGCTCTATAAGAAGTGTGCACTGTGTATGCAGTACATTATAAGAAGACAAGGCCTACCATGTGGGCATGGGAGAGCCATATAATCGGATTTTGACCATAAAGCTATAAAAAGCTATGAGTGATGCCCTGGCATATATCAACGTCCTAGGAGGATGAGTAAACCTACAGGCAAAATGCAGCTTCGCAATAAGACATATTCCGTACAATCATATAGTGAAATTCGACGAAAGATAAAATCCGATTGTTACGCAGTATCGTAAGTTTTCTTTTAATTTGAAAGTACCTCCCGTTACATATTAGCAAGGCTATAAGCATGCAGAAAGTAATATCATCAGTAAAACCTTGCGTTAATCTCGCAGCATAATCCCCCTATTGTGTAATGGGCCCTATGAGCTCGGGATCCCGCTAAAGGTACGACATTATCTATCAAGGGTACACTGAATTATTTGACGTTAATTTTAAAATGATAAGTATGGTTTCTCACAAAGCTAACCTTATTTTGAATTAGAGTGGGGTCCGTGCAGTAGTCGAGTTAATGTATCTACAAACTGGGAGTGCTTTCATAACCAAATAGGTTCACAAAGGATGTAATGACAACATGATCTATTCTTGTAGTTAGTTATTTAGTTAGTTAGCTATTTAGTTAGTTAGTTAGTCAGTCAGTCAGTCAGTCAGTCAGTCAGTTAGTTAGTTATGAGGTTTTTACTGCTCAGTTTCTAACCAATTGGTTAACTATTCTTGTAGTACCGTGATGGTTATTGGGTGCCTTTAGGTCAGGTTTATAGTTACGTATAGCGGAACGCAGATAGTATCTACTAGTCACGTACGTGTTTTTAACTTTGTACGTTTGACAGACTTATATTCCTCGTGAGAGGCCGGGCTATCAAACATAATAGAAGGATGTTGCTAAGTCAAAATGTTGCCATCTGTCGAGATGAATGGTCGCCGTAGAAGATTACATACTTTACTCTACCTATAAAGGTTCCACTATGAAATTTGAAAGTTTCCCCGATGGGGCCATGGCCCCTTGCCCCCACCTAGCGCTAGCCCTGCAAGGGTGGGGTCGTAATTTCAAACTTTGTAGTGTAGCGCCATATCAGTTAGTGTGCGGCGAACAAAGAATTTTTTTGCCTAAAAATACCTCGTAGATCACCGGAAATGACACTTCCCGGGCCTTGTTTCGTCGTAGGAAACACTCCTCCAGCTACTCCTGTTTGTACAGCTATAGATTGAAATCATTTGAACTATTTTAAAAATTTGACTTACACCTCGCAAAGCCGGGCGGGGAGGGGGGCTCGCACACAAGCATACACATCATGAATAAACATTCGCTAGTAATTGAGAAATTAGTGATGGAGGGATCAAAAAATATTTTTTACATTGTCAATTCGTTCTTTAGCAGTACTTTCAAAGAATGTTGTTACATCGCTATTTCCCCAGAAATTTATTTTAATATTGGCAGATGGCCTTCAAGTTTTGTAAAGGCAAAATGTTTACCTTCTAGCCCCCGGAGCGGACGAAGTTATTGGACCAAGTCCTCGTTACAAAAAAGGCGATAGCACCGTGTAGCCGAAATTAAAGAGAGCGCCCTCTCAAGTTGAACAACTTCCTGATCACACAGTTAATCGCATACTGGCTGAAGAAAAACAAACAATAAAGATTGTTATGAAAATGTCGCCAAGTCATTTTGCTTTAAGTCAAGTCGCTAGTCAAGAAAATGTGCGAGTCGAGTCGGACTCCAGTCCAAGTCAGTAACTCGAGTCCACAACTCTGCCTTGTATGCCTTATGCCACAGCCAAAATATCATAAAATAATGAGCATTACTAAGAATGTAATCACTTCAAAAGAACTGCCAAAGACAGCACTATTATCGTTCTAAACTGTCCTATATAAGGGTGATTCCGTAAATAGGGGGGTCAACTTGTGACATTTGGGTAAAATTTCCAATTCCATAATTAAAAATCTAACTAGAAATTTTTCCTTTTCATATTATGTTTGGGAACAGGATAAGTGCAAATCATGTGAAAAGTTTGAAAAGAGTTCTTCGTAACAATAGTTACCGCTCAAAATAGGCTCGTTTTTCCCAGTGTAAATGGGACAAACACAGAATTTCTACATAATACTTCAATCATAACTTTAGTCCTCTAAAAAAAGGTGTGCAACCTTTTAGATGGTATGATTTATGGTCTTCTATGAAATGGAAATGCATAAAATGGGGATATTGGGTTGAGCGTGTGGAAAATGTTCTCCTTAAAAGCGGGACACCATTTGGTGTCCCGCGGTGTCCCAATTTACTAAGTGAAACTTTCTTCTAAAAACTTAACTATACACATCTGTGTGAATGGAGCAAACTTGGCATTTTTTTACTAACTTTACATAGTACTTGGAAATACATCAGGATACTTTAAATTATTTCAAGTAAAATTGTAGTAAAATGACAAATTAAAAATTTGCAGTGGGACACCAAAATTTTACACTGGTTTTACACTGGGAATTTGTACTCTATTTACAGTGTTATTCCATCTTGCACATACAGAATTAGTAGAGATGTATATATTCCAAAGTACTATACAGTTGCTTCCTAAAAATACATCTTTGAACTTATTTAAGATTTTGGGGTTTTATACAGATCATTATATTAACAGAAAATGCTTCACTAAATTTGTAAATGTCACGCTCTTGGTGCCTATTTACATTGGGGATAAAATCAGTTTTTGGCATATAATATTATCACCAGTTATTGATATGTTTAGTTCTTTGTAGGATATATGAGGCACCACTAAAGCTTGTGACTGAGACTGTCTCCCTCTACTTCAATGCTTTAATGCACTGCCAATTTGAAGATGAAATATATCACTTAGTAAAGTGGGACACCAAATCTACTGACTCCCTTATTTATGGAATCACCCATAAACAAACTTTTCTCGAAAGGATGAGTTGTCACCACTCTTCTTAGACAACACATCCTTCTCTCACACTAGACCCAAAATGAGAACATTTCACTAAATTACAAGAAATTCGAAACTTTGCCAATCATAGAACCTATTTTGCATCTACGTCAACTTAAATGAAAAAACTTTCTAAAAGGGTAGGAGGAAACCCCCTTCCTCTTAGACCCCCTAGATGGCACCTAGCTGTACGAGGTGACAAAAGATCCCCCGAATGCAAAGTATAGGTACCGTACGCATTTGTACCAGTCTATAGGTTTATCTGAGTGCAGACCCTAACCTTTCATTAAGCAATGAAATAACATCATTATTCCTTGCATTTCCTGTCCTAAACAACAAATTTTATCCTCTCCTATTTTAAGAATTTTTTATTCTGATGATGTCTTTATGCAAAATGGGGAAATTTTATAGTAATTTTACCCACACAATTGGTATACTTTTCAGAATTTTTAACACACTGAATTTGACAGAAAGATACGGTAGCCTTTTGCTACATATGTTTATTAAATTGTGCATAGTGACACCCCCTCCCCGCATACCTCTCCCCGGATCCACAAATATTCACCCCTGTCATGGACCAGCATACCTTAGTCAAAACATCTCTCTGCTCTGAACTGAGTTATACCAAGTTCACACAAGTCTTCAGAGTAACATTCAGAACCTTTTAGCCTTTACAAAGTGATTTTAAATTGCCTTTTTTATTTTCTTTCTGGAGGCATAAATGTTTACAAATCATGGATGTTTGGACGCAACCCACTAGGCCCGAAAGGGGGCATTTTCTAGTGCCATCTTGGAGGTATTTAGGGCACAAATTTTCTTTTTTAGTCAGTCGTACTCAGCAATAATGAAGGAAAAGCCGAACGCCTACTAAAACATAGTACTGAAATCCAACAATAACCCAAGAACATCACAAACTTCTCAAAAGTGGAGGTGGGGGATGACCTTGACTGTATGGCAACTTCAAAAGTGAATCGCGAAGCCCTAGAAGTGAGGGGTCTGGTTCTCCCTGAAAAATCGTAGAGGCAAAATGATCATGCAATGACCCCAAGTTATTATACCCCCCACTGATGGTTATAGCTACAGGTCACTCCTGTAAAATTTATGTAAAATACTTGTAAGAAACAAAATATTCATCCCAAGCTGTAAACTTACATCATTATGGCACCCCTTGCGGCACGAGTTTCATGAATGGAAACAAACTTCCCTTTTCACTAAAGACAAAACCCTCCTTCCGGGGCCCTTTACTTGCAGACAACACCTAAGTTTTTTCTCAACACCTCCCGAGTCGTTACCCTGTACTTTGATTGAAAACTGGCAAGCAATTCCGTCTACGGTTTAACAATCACAGGAGTATTATACTCCTTATTTAAATAAGCCGGCTTTCCAGTTACAGTTTAATTCCACGGTCACAATCTTTCCAACCTTACATTCTCTATGATAGAGGGCAACTAATCCCAATCCCTTGTAAAAAGAATATTTACAGAGCTTAGGGAGCTTGAATTGATAGTGTTACTGTGTACGAACAAAGCTCTTTTCCAATCTTCAACTACTGCTAAAGGTAACGGTTGTCACGGTATTCGTGTTTTGTGTTATTTACTATTTTCAGTATAGGCCTAGTGTAACCCTTCTTCAAGAGTCCATCGTAAAACGGACAGTATCGTCCAAAATAGTATAGCTCTTTCCATGTGAAATTGTCGGTTCTGTAACGGGCATTATGGCGGATGTTTTCTGTAGATCTACTCACATGCATTTTGTCGAATCCATACAAGTAGCCAGGTCTTACATTTGTCTTTTCAACTTTGTAAGAGTCTGACTGCTGAGAGTAGGCTACATATTAAGTCATAGTGTCCCATCTTAGTCTGGCTTAGTCTTCCCCTGGCATCGATCCGAAGGGTCATTAAGAAAAAAATGCGCACGTGTGTGTGCCCGATGCGTAGGCTTGCCCGCTTGGCAGACTAGTATTACTCCTGCACCTATGTTGGCTACAGTCGTAATAGCAAGAGGATGCACGTCAAAAGAGGAGTACATATTCGACACCTGCTGTGTAGTAATGAGTAGGCCTACTAATACATTTGAATACATTGTAACATTACATATACATGTATGTACACACCTTTCTGCAAGAAATCCTCAGTGGTCCGGGTGCAGTTTGAAAAAATGGAAGGGTACGGATGGCTGCAATGGTTATCAACAATTCAATGTTGTATGTTGTGTCACGCTCGCATACACTTATGAGACTCAATTCAACCGACGTTTAGAATAAACAGTACCGATTATCTTTCTTAAAAACCTTTTTCCTGTTTGAAGCAGTAAAAGACTGTGCTCTTGCAAAGAACATTGGCATTCAAATTTCTCCTTGCGACACCAGCGAGACACCAGAGTTGAAGTTGGCGCTATCTTCTTTTATGATAAACTACCCTTTATCACCGTGAGAACGTGACCAGTGTCAATTTTAAAAACGAGAGAGCGCCCCCAATTTCTTTTTAGTGGGGAAAATGAAAAGTAGCTAAAAGATTAGAGTCACGCTTTCATAGACGCTGGTCATCGAGAAACATACCCCACTGAGTCAAGTGCCTGAGTAAGCCCAATGCGCGCAGGCTATTTAGTTCGCTTCTGCCCACATCTGAAAGGACGTTCCCTGTAAATAGATGAACGAGCCTGTCGTCATCGTGAACGACTCTGATCTTTAGCAAGCCTGCAGGGAGGGAGGAAGTGACACGGCCCCTGGACCACTGTTGATGTGCCAAACCTTGCACAGAGGCCGAGTGATGGCGTATGCTACTGACTCACTGTGAGATTTAAGAATGCGGACTGATTATATAGAGTCACTCACAGTGCCACAGTAACGTTATTATGAACGTTTTTCTGTCAAAATGCCATGCCACGAGAAGGGATTAAGTACTTGCAAATATCGTCTTTGTTTGTGAATCAAACTTTGTGACTTCTCTGGGTGGTGCTCCTCGAGATTTTAATCAAATTAACAATGTTTACTATAATTTCCTACATTTTCAGCAATTAATTTTGTTGATGCTAGAGTAAAAACGAAACGTCATACCATTTTGCTAGCCAATCAGTTTACTTGTCTGTGTGTTTGTTTTGTTGTTGGTATACTATTGTTCACAACACGTAGCTTTGCCGTCAATGTGTTACCTTTTTGTGTAAGTTGTTAATCAGGTATGTCGATAGGAGAAATAATCCTTTGGACCCTTTTGTTGTTGTTGCAATAGCCGTGCTCCCTTTCAATGGAGCTTGTCAGAAACATTTATACTATTAAAGCGTTAAGGTGTTCATGGCAGTTCTTTACTGGACCATGCAAGTTCAGGACATGGGGCTTTCTGTTAAAGTGTCGTATACATTCAGGGTTGTAACTCTATTTGGGAAAGGTTTCAGGTTTTAGCCTGCGGTGGGGACTTTTCTTTTAAAAGCGATTAAGTATATAATGCACTTGTGAAATCATCACTTACGTAGCGTTATGCCATCACCGACTTTTCGTTTGGTAATATAAACTCTACTGAGTGATACATACTTAGGTACATAGCCAGCGGTATGGTTTGGGGGTTCAACCACCCTTCCATGACTCAACTGTGATAAAGAGATATCGCCCTAAAACCATAATTCGTTGTTCTCCCTGTCTTTCACCACGGCATTGTTCCTGGGGGGTGGAAACCCGCCAAACGCCCTGTGGAGGGTCCTTGGCCATCATATATACACTCTTAGAAAGGGCTTTGCAATACTGTTGGGCCTCTAGAGTCTCTGGTTGGGGTGATCTGACCCCCTCCCCATGACAATCCTTGCTACACGCCTTTACCGCAATATACTCCAAACTTCTACTTGTACTAGCATTGCATCACTGAATTTCAACATATATCGGTCCTTACAAAATGTAAACAAAGTCAAAGGTTGCTTTCGTATCTGTTGACAGGTCCCAATTGAGTTACAAAGCTTAATTGTGTCGGTTCAGTCTCGGTTGCAATGCATTGCGGTATTGTTAAGGCCTATCAGCTGTTGTTCGAGTGTCTTCGAATGAAGAAAAGAAAAGATAATGCGCTGACAATGTCCGGCCAATTATAAGGAGACTCACACATGATTGCGCATGAAAGGCAGTCCCTGTTTTACCTTCATGCCAGGTATCGAATATGTACTTACTCCTCTTTTGGCGTACAATGAGAGAGATCATCCAATTTCGCTATATCCAAGAGCCTAATTTGAAGTTACTTTTCCACGTTGATTGGTTTCGATTTATGAATATTCACATTACACGACAAAACTTAAATGAACGTTGTTCTACATTTCTCACTTTTACAGTGTAAGTAAATGGGACTTCTTCCTTGAGTGAGTTTTAAGCGAAAAGAATAACACACGCCGCCGATGGGCAAATTCCTATGTAGCCTTTTTGGTTTCCGTAAAGGGCCCAAAACTTCGGAGCAGCCCTTACCGACCTTGCAAACCTAGAGGGGACCGCGGATTGCAAAGTCGGAGATAACTACCACAGTCACCCGGATCACAAAGTTAGCAACTACCATCAGCACGGATCATTAGTCAACACTGTACCATACATGTTTTCATGTGATAAAAGCCAACGACGCAGTTGTACCATAACCTTCACAACAGGTGTCTAATATGTACCACTTTTGGACGTACTGTACACATTCTAACAAGGGCAGCCAATATAGGTGTAGGAGTAATGCACGTCCTCCGAGCAGGGAGTTGCTATTTGACAAATAGCAACTCCCTGCTTACCCCGCGGAGCGGACTGTGTTTGCTCAGCTCCTCAGCTTCCCAAACCACCGTCCGCAAAAGCGAAGAGGCCTGCGTCCAATTTGAGATGCAAACTTCGTTACAATAATATGACTTATTCATGTACTCTCTCATTATTCATACTACTGTTTTTGAGTGAGTGTATTTCTGTAGTCGTAAACTGAATGCCTAGACTGTAACTATGGTTACAAGGAAAAAAATTATTACGGAATTCAAAATGCTGAGATCCTTACATAGAGGTCTAGCATTGACGTCATCAGTGGATGGCATCATAGTAGAGTACCTGCTTATATACCAGTGAGTACGCGTAGTCGACGTACTCGAGCTACCATGCACGTTATTTTTTTGTCCTTCAACGTGCAATTATGACGTCACGTGGAAAGACCTCTCTACCCTTTAAAAGCATGTACCGAACAAGCCAGGGGAATGATCAGATGATAGTGTTAGTCTAAATATCCTATTGCTTGGATACCGCCCACAGAGGCTGTTAAGGACATATTCTCGTGACCAAATGAGATGTTTTCAAAAATGTACTAAACTTTTGTGTATTTACACGCAGTGAAAATCCCATCTCAATAGTATGTTGCAATTGGAAGAGACTAATTTTGTAATATAAAAAATATTTTTCAGCCGCCGCATTTCATGATTGTTAATCTTTGATGCCATCCGGACAAATTGATCAGAATTAATCTTGATACCCCTGTAGGAAATATTTAACACCTTTTCTTGCTATACCATAGGTATGGGGCAGTTTTGCACTAGATCTGCACCGAAAAATATCCAAACGTTCAAACAACAAACAATTTCAAATTTAAGGACAAAAGCGATATTCAATGATAAAGAATAAAAAAGGATTCTGAGGCAATTTGCCCACTTGGCATCGTATTCTGTGACCTTGAGGAAGTCTGGAGGGAATTATTAACAAAAGTAACTAAAATTCAAAGAGCTACCAGCCAATGCCTAAATGGTTATCCTGTCCTGTTTGATAGCTTGTCAGTTCTGTGAAATAATGAAAAAAGTAAAATCCCGTTATTGGATATAAATCACTCGGTACACACCCTACACGAAATTATTTCTTTGCAGCATTTTTAAAAATGTATGTTGTATACTGCCCTCTACTTGCACTGCCCTCTATTTGCCAGAAACTGGAATTTGGCGAATAGTTTTCGTATATAGGACGGGAAAGCAATAAAAAATTCATCTGAATTTTAATGATATATTTAAATTAAAAGAAGAGTCTAACCGCAAATCAAGTTTTGATATGTTAGAGGGGTCCGGTAGTATTCTAAGCATATTGGTGAAATTTGCATGGAAATCCGATGTGTGGTTCTCAATATATTAGCAGTTAAAGTTGTCACATTTTCAACACAAAGTGAACTTGAAGCAAGCACATATGACATCATAGCCTTACATTAATGAGCAGTCTTTTGTTTTTCTTTACAACCAATTTTCTCATCCACAATCCCATGTTACCGGTATGTGATTGCATGAGAGGCATAAGAATTTTACAATCTTTACATTCCACATGGGGAGGGTCTATCCCTGTTAAATTCAAGGTCAGCACAACAGATTGAAAAAAGTAAAGGAAACGAAGCATTTCCCATCAATGTGAGGAAGTGATATAACCCCTGCTTGCCTCAACTCACTTTGGGTCACGAAAGTAGTAACTTCATTCGCTGGTATCTCGAGTACTACATGTCCGATTTGAATGGAAGTTTCACCAAATTGCGTAGATTTGGCTCCTCTTTCACATATGAAAATGAATTTTTTTTGTTTAAACCCTTTTTTTAAGCCCTCTTTAGAACATGCAACCTAAGCTGTGCTGTTTGAAAACACAGCAAAGCTTCAAACTGGCATTATAAGCTGAAAAGTGACTCTCTCTGGAAATGGCTGTCATAGAGAGTTTATTTCAATATTTCTCTGACAGAGTGATGGTGAGTAAAGGAACTGAAAAGTGTGTACAAGGTAGATGTTAACGAAGCCCAAGTAAAACTAATATCTATCTATAGACATTTAAATAGGAATTAAAAAAACGTCCAAAAATAAACGTGTTGTTTTACGGAAAGGCCGCAAGTATAGCTATAGAGCTTATCTGTATAAAGGGATACTGCAGGGACCATTCCTGAATCAAAGATATTTCCCCCGACGTTTGTATTGTTGTTTGTCCTAAATTGTAAACAGCGCCCCCATTTCTTTTCTCTTTAAAGCACTGTTGAACCCGAACCATAAAGTATGTAGTCTCAGAGAACTGGAGTAAGACCTTGAACGATAGCCATCCTACATATGTAACATGATCGCTTGGATCAAGTTATCTCAAAAAAAAAAAAAAAGAAATAAATAAATAAAATAAAACGAATGCGACAATTTGAGAAAACATGCCATTTAAACGGTTTTATTTTGACTTTTGTTTGAAATTGAGAACGAATATTTGTGGAGTATGTTTCAGCCATCGATCTTTTTCGTGAATATATAAATTAAAAGAAAGACCTCAACAAGTTATTGTATATTTATTGCAAAGTCACTTGCAAATAATTTAAGAAGTGGAGTGAGAGCTGAGCTTCATTTAAAGGGAAGTATTGTGTTTAAAATACACCAGTATGGCATACAAAGAAAGTAGGGCTAATCATTATTAAACCATTTCGTCTAACCAATTAACTCCAGCTATAGCTTTATCTACTCAAAACATTACGCATTACAAGAGAGATACGGAAGTTGCAATTTTTTAAAGTTTGGGCCAACAAATTATTCTCGAGCAATAAAGAATTGAATTTCTCTCTGTGAAAACCTTATTTCTTGTAAAGAAAGCTACCGTACTGTCTAATCTTGAATTATCTATTATTCTGTATCAATAAATATTAGTTTTGAAAACGAAAATTGGGCTGTAAAACAAACGCAGTATTTCCCTTTAACCTTCTTAGCAAGTGTCCGAATATGTTCCTTTACATATTTTTGGTAGTGTACGAGCGCAGCCAATACAGGTGATGGAGTAATACGGGGGCAAAGTGTTTTCAAACTAAATAACAGCATGATAACGGAATGATCTCAGATATCAGATGATATCGGCAAATCGGAACAGAAGCCTGCGTAGGGGCTGTATTTGGCTTCCGTTACACGGGGCTACGATACCTTCAATTGTTTTTTTTTTTTATTAGCCATGAGCTGAACGAAAAACTTAGGTCCACAGCGAGGGCTATCAGAACACAAGCGCAGTGTTATCGAGGGCGAAAACAAAGAGAGGAAAGGAATAGCTTACAACCAAGTAAGGCAATGCCAAGTACGTTAACCACCTGCATAAATCATGTGATAACATAATGAACAAACGAGGGGACAATTAATACTGGGGCTGGGGTAGGGTGTTACTTGATCACGATTTCATTTGAAGAGTTCCCAGACAACTCCCCCGGGTCCCAGGACAATTTCTAGCCGGACAATTCCCCTCAGACATTATTAGCCCAGGAGTAATACCCACCCTGACAATTTCCAACTCGGACAACTTCCCCCGGGAACAAATTCAATTTTTCTGGTGGGGGATGTTGTCTGAGGAGTAACTGTCTTAAGTGGGTATAGACCTTATGCATTGACGTCACCCGACGTTATTTTGGAGGTAAAACAATGAAACACCGTCCGCTGCATGCACATCGTATACTTTGCACGCGCGTGTAGTAGACCTGCATATGCATCCAATTGGTTCACAAATCAGCTGTCTGCATTTGTTGGTGTAACTTGCAATGATATGCGCTTGCCTCCTTTCTGCTCTGTGACGTCATATGCATAAGGTCTATTGTTCGGGTGGTTTAAAATGAAAGTTACACCTTTTACGGCATATATTAGATTAAGTTGCTTTCTGATAAACCTCCCTTTCTAATTACTGTTTTGTGCGAACATGTTTTTAAATTTTGGTACAACTTTCTTTTTAAATTTGTTTTTGCTACTAAAATCTTTTTGTTTTATTTTATTTTATTTTATTTTATTTTATTTTATTTTATTTTATTTTATTTTATTTTATTTTATTTTATTTTATTTTATTTTATTATATTTTATTTTATTTTATTTTATTCTATTTTATTTTACTTTACTTTATTTTATTTTATTTTACTTATTTTATTGTATTTTATTTTAATTTATTTTTATTTTAGTCATTTTTTTGCTAAAAATCTTACTTTTTAATAATGGAAAATATTTTAAAATTTGTTGTCTTTTTTGCCCCGATCGCCGCCCATACTCGTACCATCACGACCTTTTGATTTCATGACAAATTCACGACCACTGAGCCAATGGTAAAACATTTCTGCATGATGTTTTCTCTGTAAAGAAAATGAGCAACTGCGAATATCTTCCAAGCTTGTGCATGAGTCGGATACAATTACCATCTCATACCAGTCATGTAAAAATTTTAATGATAAAATTATCAATTTTCACATTACAACAACGTGGTTTACCTTTATAGTAACTGCAATATTTGTATAAGCGTGCGGGATATATTTCTGGGGGCTAAGGCCTGTTTTGCTCAAAAAAGCTTGTTGTGCCCGAGAAAATTGCCCGATTTTTCCAAAACTCTTCCCGGGCAAACTCATTTGCTTTCCCTTAGGGAGCTGAATCCCCCAGCCCGTGGCTTGTACACCTTTAGCCTGTAAATATACTAGTGTTGTGAAATATGGAAGATACTTGTAAAGTAAGATGACCCTAAGCAGAGGCGCACGGGATTTTTTCTTACTATTTTTCTAAGAGTCTGGTCACTCCTTGTCCGACACAATCCCCCGGAAAACCGAAAAATGCCCGCTTTCAAGTAATTTGCATAAAAATGGATTCATTCCAACTACAAAAAGGGATGCAGCCACCTAACACCTTGGCTGTACGGCTATGATCCCATGATATTTTGTTTTGAATTACTGAAAGACTGGTGTTTTAAAGTAAGAATGGGTGACTTTGTATGTCCTTCAGTTTCTCCCATAGGAGTTAGAGGCGGGCCCCTGGGGTACGTAGATATCCTGAGCGAAAACGCTGTCGCTTTCAGGTCAAATATACTGTTTTTCAGGGCAAAATATGTTTCATAATGTTTGCAAAGTAGGAAAAATTTTCGGAGGTAAGGACATTCTGCCCCTTCAAATGTCTCCCCAAAACTTAATGATTCCTCTAACCCATTAAAACAGGGAGTTGCCATTGTTAACGGCAACTACCTGATGCAATTGTCAATGTCACACCTTGTTAAAACGATTATTTTGTATCTGAACTCCAACTTTGCATCTGAATCCCATTTAAACTCAAATTCCGTCGGCCAATATAGGCCTATTAAAAATCCAAATATATGTCTAAACGATTAGCTGCCTCTCACCCGAAAACTGGGCTCGATTCAAGGTGAAAATATTGCGCTGGTATACGATATGAATCAATATTGAAAGATTTCGTTGAGAGGGCACTAGATCTCTTCACGGATTAATATGCAAATACTCGATTTTGGTTCAATCTGCTCAGAGAGCTGTAAGATTAGCTTCCTGGTTTGCCAAACTTTCCCAGTTATGTTTGCAAAGAATATACAAGAACATATTGCTATCCAAACCTAGGTTGAAAGCAAATTATTAATCACGTGACATAACTTAATTAACGATATTCTAATGATCGAATGCAAACATTTCACATTTATCAGGTTTGTTATGTACGAATGTCAGGGTAGAAATTACTAATATTGTAGTGTATGCAACCTTGGATTAGAATGACTGTTTTGTTATAGACCTTGTTCTATTATATAAAGCTAACCTCATAATGAAGCGTTCTCTTTGTCAAACTAGTCTACCGGTCTATTTGCCTACACTCTTGGCAAAAAGGGTTCCTTATTTGTCCCACATGAAGAACCCTATAGGTTCTTCGAGAATTATTTACAGGAATTACCCGTTATCACCTTTTGTCCTCCAGGAAGAGCCATAGAACCCTTTTTTCTTAGAGTGTAATGTTCCCCAAAAGTTGATTTTTCTTTTCTTTTCTGATTAACTCTCCCTTCTCCGTCTTTCTCCTTTACACTTAAAGGGAATTATTGTGCCTACATGACATCAACATGTCACAAAAAGGAAAAGAACAGAAAAAAGATTTGGTCATATTTTCAAACCATACAGACTCACCATAGATAGACAGACAGACAGACAGACAGACAGACAGACAGACAAACAGGTGTAAGGAGGCACGGGTCTGGGGAAGAAGCACTTAAGCAAAAAAGAGTTTCTCAGAGCCAAAAAGTGTCGTTTTTCTTGACAAAATTTATGTTATGATTGTTGGCCAATTAGATAAAATTTTTAGGAAAAACACCTCCCATTCTTTGTAAAATATCCATACCCATATGCTCGCCCTTCGGAATTAAAACCCATCTGAATAACGGACGACAATCATGCTCACCAAAGAACTCTCGCAGTAGCCTTTTTTCTTCCCCAAACTATCACACATTGTAAGAGTTAATAAAGTTTACCGTACATTATTGAAAAGTTCGAAAGTATGAATGGAAAATAAATATTCATGCTCTACAAAACAGTGAAAAAATTTCAAAATTTGGTCTGGGTGGACCTCATTTCTTGAAAATAAAGTTACTAGGCATAGGCGTAGGAAGGTCGTCTTGACTGGGGGTTGAAGGTTGTTTCGAACCACCGTCCTTGGGAACGGGTATAAGAGGAAGGGTCACCCCTCCTGTTCGGAAAATTTTGAATATTTGAGGGTCCTTACACTGTAAAAAATGTCTGCAGACGTTTGTAGGATTACAGAACAAAAAATAAAGAAATACAAAGAGGAAACGGAAAAAGTGCTGTCAATTTGTTGCAACAAATTGACAGCACTTTTTCCGTTTTCTTTATGTATTTCTTTTTTTTTTTTGTTCTGTAAATCTACAGAAATTTTTTAGTGTAGATGCAATTTGGTGCACTATTTGAGCAAATTTTAAAGAGGGATTTGCATCACCCCAAGTACGACTTTTACTTGGTGGTAAGCCCCGCCCATAATTGTCTTTACTGCTTCTCCTTGTGCAGACACAAACATAGTTCACTGCTCAAGGCCACATCCTGGTGAGCATAAAAGACCCCATCTGTAATTGAAACATTCTCTGTGCATGCTGTGTAATATGAGCTGCTCTGCATCTTTTGAATTTTGTAACTCTGATGTCAATCAAAGAGTAGTCACCAACTGAGACTTTTGCTTACCCCCAACTGAAAGTCATACTCGGGGTGATGCAAATCCGTCTTTAAGGACACTTACTACAAATTTTTGACAAATAAGGGGGTTTCGTCCTTGAATTGCGGGGGAAGGGGTGGAACCATATTCCGCCCACGTTTCTCCCAACCCCCCCCCCCCTTCCTACGCCCTTTTACCCATGCAGGTATTCCTACTTCAAGTTGAAATAATGGTTAGAAGTGTGAAAGCCTGCAGGAAATCCCACGTCTCAGACCTTGAAAGTGCATTTTAACATTCTTCATTTTGAGGTCTCATGCTGAAGTACTTTAATAAGACACTTCCAATTTTGAAAGAAAAGTAAATTCTTTACAAGCATAATGCTGGGTGGGGGAACTTTGCCTATGAAGGACATTCGAGTTTACCGGCCTGGGGAGGGATCTGCTGGAAGGTAAGTACAGGTCCCCTTTGAAAAGTTTTGCACCTGGAAGGAGCTTAGATGCAAAATGGTGCTATTATTATTATTATTGTATTTTAGCTACTCACGGTTATTCATGCACTATGAAAAATCAGTAATTGTTGGGAAACAAACAATACATATTTGGGATAATGAAACCATGAACACGTTTTCGTCATAAGCCGGCCAGCGAGGGCTGGTCACTCACACTGACATAGCCACTCCTTAGCAGTGTAGTACTGATTTAGTATTTAGGCATATACGGTCTGCAGGATTGCGAAGAGTACCAAAATTTGAAAAACATGTTGAAAAATCTGGGCAGTGGCGTGGATCCATCTCCAAAGGTGTGGGGGTGACTTTTCACCATTTGCGAATTGCCGTCCTGGGGGAGGGGTCTTCCCCTCCCCTTTAAAAAAGGAAATTAGAAGGTGTTTTATGGCAAATGGTGCCATATTTGGGCATAATTTAGCTTTCAAAATGTGGTTTCAATTCGTAATCTATGTTGTAATATAATTCATCAGAGTTTTAGTTTTCATCATTTTGAAAAAGTGGGGGTGCGGGGACTTTTTGGAGATGTCCACCTTCCAAAAGAGTGAGGGGGACGCGTCCCCCATCCCTCCCCACATGATCCACGCCCAGCATTGGTGGGCATATGTAAAACACGCCTTGATAGGAGATAACTTGTTTTGTATTGTATCGTGCCACTTACGCAAGAGAACAACTATGCGAATGAGAATGAACTTTCAAACCTTAACGAACAGAAACTATGGAGGATAACTACGATGTCTGGGTTACTCTGGGTTACTAGGTAAGGTGGAAGGACATTTACTGTTCACTAATTGAGGGCAAATTGTAAACGTAAAGCAAAGAAACTCCACAGCTTGCGAAAAGCGCCAAAAAAGAAATTCTCCAACGGGGGCACCACAACCTCTGTCCCCCTCTTGTGCCACTACTGGTTAAATAGTGATAAAGTTGTAATGTCAAAAGTAAAATTACAATAGTGAAAGTGTCTCGCAGGACGGATCAATGGACTTTTCAAATGCAGGCTATATATACCCACAGGCGTACGGGGGTCAATATTTCTGTGGTTCAGGGATAATTTTTGCCCGAATTTAGAATTTCGGACCGAAATTTTGGTACCGCTGTGTCGGTTGCAAAGGGGCATAATTTGTTTTGTTGGCTGTCTCATTTGCCCGAATGGATCAACTAATTTTGCCCGAACTGGGAGAGCAAATGCCCCCTGCGCCCACCCCACCCCAGCCCCAGTTGGTTAGTTGAGCCCTCGTTTGTTCAGGAAAATGGAGAGACAAGTTTTTTATATAAATTACAGTAACGGTCTTTATATGTAATGAACAGCGGAAAATTGTGAATACCTAGAAAAACATTATGTTCGCGTGTTGCAGGCAATATAAATTGCGCTCCCCATACGCGGAAGTGTATGTGTGTGTGTGTGTGGGGGGGGGGTGTTCTCCCGCACACTGTCAAGAGTGGGGGCGGTCGCCTTCTGTCTCCTTTTTCCTACGCCTACGGTACATTATCTGTTAATTAACTTACCAGCTAGTTTCTAGTTTGGTGTTTAATGAGGACTTTTTCAAAGCAGTCAACAGTTTCTCCAAGATAAACCCATCAGGGCATGCCACCATTATAACTCTCCTTGGAATAAAGGTTCAACAAACAAAGGATACCATGAGACATATCTCACGAGTTTCTCTTTCACGTCACAAATTTGCATACGTAGCTCATACTTATTCATTGTGAAAGTGATCAAACAGTCATTGTCTTGTAAAATGGTCATTATTTGATGGATTTTGATAGCAACTGAGACTATTTTTAACGTTTCTAATGCATTTTACGTCAAATAGTCAGACAGGACATTTACACCTCCACAGACTTTTATTTACATGTCAATTTAATACTGTACAGCTTAATAGTAATGATACTAATATTTTTCCAAGAAGATAACTTTACCTTTCAAAATAAAATCCGTCCACGGAGCATATCGATATATATGACTGTCATGAAGGTTGAAAAAGAAACAAACGAAAATATTAGAAATGTTTTGTCAGTCACTCTTGACAAGTCACAGATTTGCATATTTAGCTAATGTTTATTCATGATGAAGATTTCAAGTAGACATTACCCTTTTAAAGTGGTATAGGGAAGGGTTATGGATAGCGACACTTTATGATAGAGCAATTACAAATATTTTCGAGAGAAGCAGGGAAATACCCAGAATGGAGTGGGGAAAATTCTTCCAGCAGAAGCATGCAAAACCTTACTTATACATAAAGACATAGCAGTCGGTTAGCGGTCTGCTCCTTGATCAATTATATCATAAATGTTCCGAGGGCATAATAAAGGTGTAAACAAATAATGTCGACCACGCTGGTTAGCACTTAGCAAGTCCCGATTCATACCTTTTGATTCTCTAGGCGCAGTGTCCTCGGGTAGTTGGGTTTTGTCTCGTAGCCTTTCTTTTTATCGATTTTAATATAAATCAGGTTAAACAAATGACCCACGTCTTTACAAAAGATAGCATTATATTTTTGCTCTGAGCGCCGTCGGAAGTTCTATGACATGATACTTGAAGGTAAAAGTACACAAAAATTTGAAAAATACCACAGAATTTTATGCTTCAAGATTTTAGAAAAATAAGTGAACATACTCAGGGGATCACATACCTTGCGATTTATGTTTGGTTTCAATTCTTTTATTGAATCGTTTTAAATGAGGCCAGAGATTGCCGGTACCCCCGATAGTGGCCTTATTAATAAATTTATGTGAATCCAATGATTCTCAGTGTGCAATAGAACGATTGATCACAGAAATTCTTTGAATGAATTTTGACGCGAATAGCCACCCGTTCAAATTGACTCCATCATCGAAACCGTTCAAAATCGGAAATGTAAACTTAAGTACTTGTTACTCACCGCCCGTTATCATTACTTATACGGACAAACAAGATCATATTTTCATAACTGAGGACTTTTTCATGAGTTCCTTTAATTACCCGTGAAAGGTGACAAAAGTTGGTAATTTACGTCCCTCTGCAATCAATGGCGACTTCGTGTGTCGTGTGATCAAGAGGTTCTGAAAATCTTAGAATTTAACGACAAAGGTCAAGGAAACAGGTGGCGTCGTCTGAAGTGGTCGACTCAGTAAACCTGTGGATCACATTGACTGATACTTTTGTTTGATCAGCTCCTTAGTTTAATTGAATTACTCTTTTTTGTTAAACAAATTCCATTTACAGAAGTAACGGATTTTTTTTTTCTAATTTTACCTCGACTGTACAATCAGGGAGCCAAATAACAACCTCCTAGTACAATAGGCTTGGGCAACCTATACCCGCTCTACTTCAGAGCGCGCGCAGTTTTTTGGAATAGCAACCTTTTGCTATTTGGAATAGAACTCCCTGTTCAGAGTCGAGACTTTTGGCCAGGAGTCGAGTAGCGACTTCAGTTTCCTTGGAATCGCGACTCCTGGGAAATTTGTTAATATTTTCAAAATATGCACAAAATTATTACCATCATCAAAATCATCAGGGTTTCCGTTTGTGTTAATATTTCGCAAGTATTAAAACATATCCGGCTCTTTTGATCTTTTTCTTTATTCAATTAAAGTTTAAGGCCAATACGATTCTCCAACATGGAGGTTCGGCACCTCAGACGTTGAAAAACCAATAGTGTAGACCTACTAGTGTATTGATACTTATTGGAAGGCTAGTTATCGACTGTCTATAGCTGCTGAGGTGTATGTTTCTGTGTCTGTTATGACGTCATTCATTCAATCGCGATTAAATTCAGAGTAGCGATTAAAAGGGCCGCGGGTACCCGACTTAAAATATATTAGAGTCGCCCAAGCCTACAGTACAATTAATACTTTTACTTTCTTCTTAACGAAAACTTGTATTTGCTGAACTGAGTGCTTTCTTACGCAAATACATACAAACTAGCTATAACTGTGTCGTGTTATAGAAAATCAGCATCGACAGAAAACTCTTAATTTAAAAGAACACAACTTTGTAAAATGGCTTTCTAGCTTCTCTATCGAAGAGTCTTTGATAACTTTTGTGGTTCGTAGGGTTAGGAAGCTGTTCGTAGATGGGGAGGATTTATATATTAGACTGCCGTCCTGGGGGATGGGTCCAGGGGGAGGGGATTTCAATTATCTTTGGAAAATGTTTTGAATATTTGAGGGTCATTAGATGCAATTTGATGTTACTTTTTTATGTATTTCTGAAGTACTCAGCCTCTATTGAAAAAATTCGATACTTTATTGAAAAAGTTTGATAAAATCCACAGAGGGTGTTTCGTGCCTGAAAAGTGGGGGTGAAAACACACTTTAACACCCACATTTTTGACTTGGGATATAGCCCCCCACCCCCTCTTCCTACGCCTATGTTAAGGTTTACGTTTCAAATTTCAAGTCTCAGATTTATTTTCCACCTCAAAGTACTATACACAGTTAATCACACGCAACACAGAACACAGAACACATAAGCAATATAATAGTGAAAGGAGCCAGAGGGAAGCAGTAGTGTTTACACAAGTCTTGCACCTTCAAAGGATAACAGAAACACCTCGTTATTTTTTAATATCCTTTTTTAACGTTAGTTGTATATAATGTTCTCTCCCGGTTCCTACTTCACCCTCTTTATAAATTCTCTGAAAATTTATATTGCAACCAACAAACGAATGAAAGAAATAGCGAACGGGTAAACGAACAAACTATCGTGATTGAAATGGCCTTGAGAAATAGGGACCAACATGGCATTTGTCTAAACTGCAATACAGCCTGTAGTTGTGTGTAACTCAAGTTTATAGACTGATCATATAATTTACATAGGGTCAACAAAAGAAATGCTAAACACCTTGCAACTTACAGTCATTAAGTTTGCACATGAGTTGATGAGTTAAAGGGTAAGAGCAGTCCCCCCCAAATTGTAATAGTCTAGTAGTCTATCCTGTTTCATGAATGGCTGTTGAGAATCATGTGACAATATTTTTCTCACTGAATGGTGAAATTTATGGGGTGTAACTCATTGCTTTACCTTGGATATGCAATATTTAACCCTAAAATATAAAGAAAGGTACATGGAAGAGAAATAAGGAGATATTAGTGAGAATTGCTGTTGGTTCAAAATAAGTTTGGGGCGACTGCTCTTGCCCTTTAAAAGGAAAATGGTAACATTTGAAGAGGCGTTTCTTGAAGCGGTAAAATATCTTTAAGTAACTCTAACGAATGCTTCATTGGGGAATTTAAATTTATAACTGTTTGATGAAAAACAGTCCTTTTCGGTTGCCTGTACACAAAGTTTAAGACTACGTTTAGCGCGTCTCAGCATAATACACAGTGAATGCAACCCATTACGGAGTATCATCTCCTTGCAGCCAGTAACGACTGAGTAAAAACAAAAAAACAGGGAGTTGTAAAATAAAAAGAAAATAATTATAAAAAACACTGTTTTGCAGGTTATTCACAAGTTGTTACCCAATCAGTTACTTTCGTAGCAGGTATCGAATATGTACGTCTCCTTTTACGTACATATTTTATTGGTATTGCGAGCGCAGCCAATATACGGTAGGTTCAGGAGCAATGCATGCCCATCGGTCGGGCAACCCAGTCGGCAGGTGGGGTGGTAGCAAACGAAAGAACTGTTAAAGAAACCAGCTTTTGATCAGCCAGATGCTACGTCCATGAAGTAGCATAATGGTGTAAAGGTATTTTTCAGTATAGCAATCGAATACTTTTTATTCTACTTATCGTGTTTATTTTAAAATGTATGTTATGTTAACTAATCTGAGACAGAAAATATATATCTCAAAAAATCTATTTTTCTCCATATTTTACGAAATTATTTTTTCGTTTTTGTTTCATTTTTCCTTAAAGCAAAATAGCATACCTGATTAAACACGAAGGTTTATCACTGTCAGAGCCTAACAACAGTTTGGCTAAATTATAATATGATTTACAAACAATTCGAAACAACTTCAAAAGGAATAGCGACGAATGCACGATTGTAGCCTATGGCTTAGTATGGGTCGGTCCCATTTATCATATGCAGGTCACTGGAGAACAAAAATCCTCGAAACTGGTCTGTGTATGGGCGGTAGCTATAGAAGTATGCAAGGTGTTCCCGAAAAGAGAAAGAAAAGTAGGTAGCGATTTTACCCTCCCCCCCCCCCAAAAAAAAGGAAGCCACGAGTACTAAGGAAATCACCGATGTATATTGCATTGACTGGTATGAAACTCTTTCCACTTGAAATAAGGGAAACAAACTGGGATTTGTGTAGTGGGATTACTTTGAGGTAAAATGCCCCCGGCAACATTCTCCGTGTTTCTTAGATGCCACCAAAATGTCATAAATAAAAGATAAAATTTGACTTAACATTCACGCTAATTGGAAGTTTTCTAGCCTACATATATTAATCCTATCGTAAAAGGTCATACCAGGGAGCTTGTCTTCCAGCTCCCTGGTCATACTATTTACTACGTCCTTGAATCAACTATGGGCTGAGTTGTTTCGATTTGCTTTGAACAGTTTGAATGCTTGCACCTACAGCCGATGAATTTAGTAACTTAGTGCTTGAAAATCACGTTTTATAAACCGGTCATTGGTTTAAAACTTCCCTAGTCTTTTATCATGAAAAATCCATGAGCTAATTGTTAATATTTAATCAGGATTTTAAATTAATCATCCCTTTAACCAGGAAAATGATAACTTTGACCCGGATTTCGTGACTAGTTTTTACCAGAAAATAGTTGGCTAATCTGTGACGACGATCCTTGTTAAATTTAATTTAGGAAGTTCTTAGAGCGAAAACTCTCCTCGTAGTCCAAAGGGCTTTTGCAACCTGGGCTACTCGCCCACTTCTTTCCTTGTGCACATTATTAATAAGGAAATACCTGCACTCTTAAAACGTCCGGGTAAAATTTGACCCTAGTAATCCGGTTCGGAGGTGCACCTACCCAAATCCGGGTCATTTGTAGTAATCAAGTCCTGATAAATATGATCCAATCCGGATCATTTTTGATCCATATCTGATAAAATTAGGCTATTGATCCGGATTCGAGTAAGTGCCCCTCCGATCCGGACTGGAATCAATTTTATCCGGGCGTTTTTAGAGTGTGGAAAATATCGAAAAAGTAGAAGACTTCTCAGAAAATTAATTTTATGCCATTCTTTTTCTTTTTCTCAAAAATGGAAGCAAACCTTTTAGGCATTTGTTCTAATTGGTGCACCTCAGACTGTTCTTATTGAACGACAGAGCTGTTTGGAAAGTATAGTTTTCGAAACTGGCCGAATGGTCTCGTCCTGAAAGAATGCGATATCTACTACCAGACATCCAGTAAGCGAAGTACCTCTACACCAAAGAGTAACACGGAAGTTGCTCATGGACTAACTCGCTGACCAGATGGAGATCTTCGTTCAGTTAATACCTAAGAGCGGCAGCCCCCTGTTGCGGATGCTTTACAGAGAAGCTCATACGCAGGCTACTTATAGATCCCAGACCAAAGATAACCTTTTCGCAAGACTGTGTAGAGTACTTAAATGGCCCTCGAGAGAGGCATGAGTCATAAATTATAAAAAAAAAACAAGAAGTTTAATGAAGTTCCGGTTATAATGCAATAAAATGAAGTAACATCTCAAGTTAAAATAGCCCTCAGCCTGAAAGCTTCCGAAATACTTTAGAACCCCTGGGTTAGTGTGCACCTTACACATAGTGGCACCGGCACGGGGGTATGGGGGCGTGTACCCCAATCGATTTCTGAAAAAAATGTGAAAATTTTAAAATGATCCCAAAAGGCTTTTAAGCTATAGATTTCTGTAGGGGTAGGGTGAGGTGTGTGATCTAGTGATGGATCTATTTTAATTATTTTCAATGACAAATGGTTCTCAAACTATCAGAATTTTCGCAAATCCTTCGCAAACTACCAAAATGTTCGCGCGCTCCACGCGTTTCAAACCTTACCTCAGTATTGCCGATATATATTATAAATATCTTCCCATAACAACTTCCGGTGAAGCACAGCAGCAAAAACTGAAAGCTCTTTACGAATTCCCAGGTAAAAAAAAATTGAGCTTTCGATTGGCAGATAGGTTTTGTTGTGGAATTGGAAGTTTCTAGATGCAGAGCCTGGATGCAGGTTTTGCCACAGAAATCATATGTAATGAAAAATGTCGGTGCTTGCGCTTCACACGCATTCGTCACGGTTTGCACTCCATCTCATGACTATTGTTAAGGTAAAATACATGGAACTATTCTGATATCAACACTTTTCTGAAAAACAGGTACCTCTCCAACCTGTGCACGGGCCTCGCATCAATATGGGACCTTTCGATCTAATTTGTAGCATGTTGTGGAAGGTTGAAAGTACCTATTTACCGTTACACATTTTTCCAAAAATTTTACCGAGCGCTTTGCGGGCAACCATTATCGGTGTAGATGGTAAATGTTAATACACTTACGACGAAAACGCATTCTGAAATGCGCTTGTTAGTCCTCCGCACCTTTTGCTATACCTATCAGGAAGGTCTAATATCACCATGCAGTCCCTTCACCTACACTATCCTTCCCTCCCATTCCCCATTGCTGGAAGCTGTTCGTCTGGATCTTCGTTCAAAATTAGTAAAAATACAATCGTTGTAAAGTTTTCGGCTTCATACTCTGTAGTATCATTTGCATGTCGGGTAATGAGCATCACGCCAGTGGCCCCATTTTATATAATTAACTCAGAGCTTCAAGGAAACCCTATACCGGTGTCTGCCAGCCTTGGGTCTAATGCACAATGAAGCAAAAGGAAAAATTTCATAATAGTCCAAGAATGTTTCTGTTGACTCCACACTGGTATTTTTGCGTGAAAGCTTTCCCCGAATAGAAGGCAGTAAAGTAGCCAAAAGGGGGCTTCAGGAAGTTTTTTGATAACATACTCTCCTCTTTCACCTAACCAAAAATTAGAATTCACTAAATTATGAACCCCTTTCCTCCTACAAGATACAACGCTTCAATACACCTGCATATAAAAGTAGCCCATGGTTACCTTTTATTATTAGCTAACCTCAATGAGCTTGTAATGTAATTTTGAACCTGAAGGGCATAAGCAGTCTCCGCAACTTTATTTTGAAACAACAGCTAAATCTTACAAACATCCTCTTTTTCACTTCAAGTATCTTTCATGATATGTTTGAACATAAATATTGCATATTCAAGGTAAAACAAGGACTTACCTGTACACACGAATTTCAAAATTCAGTGAGAAACATACTGTGACGTAATTCTCAACACCATCCATGAAATAGGTTACTCGGCTACACTAACTCAAATTTGGGTGACTTCATTTTCCTTTTAAAGCAAATCTAACTTTTCTTCTTGAAATATAACATTTTCTTGCAAGGTCTACACTACGTCTACGCGCCAACCGATGGTAGCTCCCCCAGTTGCGCACTAAGAGCGCTCGGGAGAAACCCTCATCGGGTACCAGCCTTGTAGGGGTGCAATGCCTCAGCCGAAAAATTCAATAAATATTTAAAATTTCAGATTATGTAACCAGTCCAAAGCTTTACCAAAGATAACAAGAAAAATTTAGAGTAGAGATGTCATCCCTCCCCTTAGGCAGCATCCTCTTCAAATACACCCTACCAAAAAGGAAAAAAATCACTAAACAATGAGAATTCCTAAACATATGATCAATTCAAAGCTTTAAGTTCTTAAAGCTTAACCAAAGATAGCACCATTTTTTATCCAAGCTATACCTCACATAGACAAAAGTTTCTCAAAGAGTATAGGGTGTCGTCCCCTTCTCTTTGATAGCACATCTTGTCTTACGCCCAGCCAAACACAGGAACAATAAAACTAAATAACGACAATTTGTAATGATGTGTAAATCAGTTCAAACCTTCGCCAACGATTGCACAATTTTACACCTAATTAAGCCAGAACTTACATGTACCACCTTCTCTCAGCCCCCCTCCCCCAGGATGGTACCCATTCACAGGTTAAAAAGGAAGGGTCCGCCCGGATGTTAACCATCTGTAGGCACGCCACTTGGTGCTCCGCTTAGAGTGTCATGAACTGCTCCCCTGGAGATTTCATCCACGCTACGGCCCTGCAGTAAGATTATTCCTTGTATTATTCACATACCGTATTCTCTTCAAACCCGTAGCCATATAAGGTAAGGTACTAAAGGGTGGAGAAAAATCTTCCTATATTTTTAGGGGGGGAGATATGCTGAGATGAATAAAGGCAATTGAATTTTTTAACCTTTCTGCAGGGGGGTGAAAAATTACCCTTTAATTACGGGCTTGGTAAACCTTGTTTGTTTCAAGATCGGGAAAGTCGCAAAGGGGTACTAGGGAGATGCATCGTCTTCAGTTTATTTCTGCCTATTTTAGAAGCAAAGTTCTTAAATTTGAGCAGAAAGAGACCATCCAAATGTTAATTGACATTCTCTCTTCTTACCACTACGATGAGGACCTGCAGGTTCCACGTCACAGGTGTTGGCGTTTATAAACACCATTATTGCCGCCCCCCCCCCCCACTTTTTCTCCGTTGAGTAGAAATTGTTTTTACACAACCGGGATAAATATATTGCATTGTTTCCACAATTAATCGCTGATTCGGTAGGTCAACCACAGTGCGGAAGGATCCTGGTCTACACTAAACAAATACTCAGCAACAAGAAGGTACCTAGCTATTTAGTCTATAGAAGCAAAGTGTGGAAACCAGATTATCGACATTGACTTGGTTGCCCCTTTATCACAGGCCTAAGGCTTTGCAGGAAAACATTTTGCAAGCAATTTTGTTTTACATATTTTGTCAACAAAGATCCTCTCATTAGACTTGAATTTGATCAGCTGACCATAATTACAAAATTTTCAGGACACATAAAAACAGAAAGGTTAAACGAAAAAAAAAACCACAGAAGCAAATCAAAACAAAATGCTACAGAACTCCACTCCAAACCTATTGTGAGGAGCGCAATGATTCCCCGCTTCTTGCCTGACTGCTCACAAGAGGTCCATTGATACTTGATTTCTCACTCTGCTGATGTCAGCATCATCCTTTAATAAGACCTGAATTTTGTTCAACTGACCATAATTACAAAATTTTCAAGACACATATAAAACAGAAAGATAAAAACGAAAAAAAAAAAAAAACGCAAACAAATGAAAAAAAATACAGCAGAACTCCTTCCCAAACCAATTGAGAGTAGCGCAATTACTCCCCCCCCCCCTTCATACCTGGCTGCTCACAGAGGTACTTGATTTCTCTTTGGTGACGAAGTTTTCCAGGGAGTTGTAATGCCCCCCCCCCCCTTTGTTGATGTTAAGGTTACTTTAATGAATGAAGGTTACACCTAAAACTAAAACACATTTTGTCAGTGGTTTGTTATTGTTAGTCCTTTATACACATCACCTTGTTACTAACTGGAATTCCATCACAACGTGTAACTCAAGTAAACTAACTCTAGCATTAAAAAAAAAAGAAAAAAGTCGTTACAACATTATTAGTAATCAGCATACCTTGTGGGGTGCCGAACTCAAAATGTAAAAGCAATTGCTCTTTGATTTCTAGACTCTTATCTATTTTCCACCCTGCGGCTGTTTTGCCTCATAATAAGTGTATTTGTGTCGTGAATAGTTCAGAAAAGATTTCCTTTCGGTAAAGTAAAGTGAGGGAAATTATAACCACCTGAGGGACCGAGAATGTGCAAAGGGAGCCGCGGGATCCGCGCCGGTAGCTTTGATCTTTGTCCTCGCAGCTCGTTAACATGAAAGCCGTGATTAAGGTCGATAATAGGCTAGAAATGGTTTTAAGTTTTGTTTTGATTAGGCGTGGATTGCTTCCTATTTCTCTCCTGGGAGAATCATCTTTAGTCGCTTGACATGCATGTTATGTGTGTATGTATAGTGAACTATATCACCTAAACGGCTTCCCGAACAGGTCATGATGTCAATTCATGTACTACGGTACAGTGTCCTATATTTTAACCTGATTAGTTCAAATGGAAGAAAATATCCCTAGAGTCAGGTTCGGATAAATCTTTTTCCTTTAAACTTTTTCAAATGATAATCTATCGTCCACGCCCAACCTGTGTAATATTTGTAATAAAAATACTGTTGTTCATGGCTGTAATAAGGACTCCAGGTAATGATTCTTTCAGCGTGGTTTCAAATTAAAAACCCTCGATGAAATAGGCCTTTAGCAATTACCTGCTACGTTTGTGGTGTTTTTCAATGCTTGGCCGTTTTACTATGATGTACGTAGGTGGTGCCCACAAACCGTCGGAATAAAATTTGAATGGATTTACGATCGATTGATCCTCGCCGCCAACTTTTGTGTGCTCGTTATTTTAATTCTAGTCCAGTTATACACAATACGACTTCGTATTTATGAATTAAACGTCATTTCTGTTTTAAGTTTCCGACATCGAATGTATAAACAGTCAATAACAACGGCCTTGCTTTGTGCGTTTCGTGTTTTCGGCCTTTTCAAGTTTTCAAAGTTTTACTTAATTTGATAAAAAATAGTTTTCAAGCCTTCCTATGGACTAACTTAGGACTTTAATATGAACACTAACAGATTAAAGAAATAAATGTGAAAACAACGAAAAGTATAAGTTATTTGTGTGTAATTGTTAAAATAATAAGATTTAACTGAATTATACCTTTAGATCAACTATCTTTGTACCCTGATGGTAATGGCCATACCTCTTTGCATGTTTCGATGTCTCTATCCGACACACGTCACCCTAATCTGACCTTTATCCTAACACTAACCTTCATGTAGGCGTATGTACAGACGTAGGAAAAAAATAACTGGGAACATTCACCGGTAACAATAGTTATGTTTCTTATAATCTTCTCGTTATCCTGTCTTGTTTTTCAATCATATGACAGTGTGACCCTATTCACCTTCATGGGCGGTGATCCATCATTGAGAAGGAGGGGGGAGGGTTATAGTCAGTGGCACTATCTAAGCGGAGTGGCACTATTGGTTGGCGCGGAGGGTACAAAGATACAAAGAAAATTTTGGCTAAAAATACTCCCAAGATCACCGTTAATGACCCTTTCCAGGTTGTATGTTACATTTTAAAGCGTGAATTTTTGAAATCTTTTAATTTTTCTGTTCTTTTGAGAAGTTTTCTAAGTAACTAACTTAACTTTTATACATGATTTCCGAAAATGCTGGGTTGATTTCGTGTGGAAGGGGGGTGGGGGAGGGATGTAGTGTACAGTATCCCCCATCCAATTCCATTCGAAATATATCCCCCATCCCCTCCCCGATAGCAGCCCATGCTCCCGTCCTACAAGCATTGCCTTCATTAGCACTAATCACAAAGTGAGTAAACGTTTAATAAGTTAATTAACCAGGCAGAAGTGTCCGCATTAGAGTACGGCTTTGTCCTCATGTATTTTATATTCACATGCAGGAATTTTAAATTTTGTCATTTTGGGCTGATTTTGCACTCATATTTACAATTAAGATTTTAACCGAAGAGCATGTTTTACTGATGTATACTCTTTTATCACGCAATCTGAAAGTTTATTTTTTGCGCAAGTGTAAACGTTTGTACTCTTCCGTACTCATAACAAATTAGTACTAGTACTCGTACTCGTAACTGAGTACCATGCAATCATACTCATGCTCTTACAGTCGTTGTACTTACATTTCAAGTCTCAAAAAGTGTGACGTAGACGACAATAGAATTGCAGACATTCATAGCATACTGACGCACATGTAACGCACAGGTCCTGCCTGAGTTCACATGTGATGACGTCATATGATCATTGCTTGTTGACAAATACATCATCAGATCGCATATCTCACAATCTATATGAACAGGCTTTTTGATGGAATGCTCGAAACCACATCTTCATGTAGCGAACTAGAAAGTCTGTACGAACAGACTTTTGAGTACTAGTTCTCAACTCATGATTCGATTACTCAACGAGAACGCGTTTATATATGTTAACAGAAATCTGACTACACAAAGAAACCTGCAATTTAGACTTGAGTTGTCCCTTAAAAGTCTTAAGAAATGGTTGATCACTGTTGCTATTGAGCTAATTAAAAAAAATCATTTTATGGTCTGGGTAACCTTTATAAATTTACCAAGCAGTTACACATAACTAGTTCGTAATTATTCTTGACATCAAGATCATTGTCGTCCGCAGGTTGGGGCAAGGGGGGCACTTGCCCCCCAGGAAAATCAAAAACTTCAAAAAAAAACTTGAAGAAAAAATAACTAAACCTTCAAGACTAATTTTGTTAAAAGTCGAAAATCTGGCACCATTTTGCATCTAGGCTCCTTGAAAAAGGCAAAACATTTTCAAAGGGGAGGGGGACGGAGGGGGAAACCCCACCCCCTCCCCTAAACCGGAGACAATCCTACATTGATGTGACCCCTCCAAGTGGTTACTCCAGCTACGGGCCTGCTGATCTGATCAATTAAAAGTTTTGCCCCCGCCCCCCCGATTTTTTTTCTGCGGACGTCCATGATCAAGATAACATTAACTGAGTCTATTATCGACACTTTTAAAGAAGGGTTTAAGTTAAAACTTACCGTACATTTGGTAATTGGTACTCAAGAAGAGCTTGTTAATAAAAGCATTGCTGTAAAATTTGCATTCTATTTCTTGTCAGTCTGAGATGTTCGCCAATGAAGTTATCACATTTTCATCCCAGATTTAGCTGGAATAGAGGAGAAGTGACATTATAGTCTCACATTAATCAAGACTTGTTTTTCTTTAAACATGGCCTAATTGTCTAAATAAAAAGTTTTAAGAACAGAGGAAGCAAAGCATAGATCATCATCGGGAGGAGATGACACAAATATCATAAGTTCACCAGTTCACTTTGGGTAATAAAACACTAACCAGATCCACTATTCATCTCAAGAACCACACACAGTAATTCCGAAAGAAAATTTCAAAAGAGTGCTTAAAAAAGTTTCCCTTTAATATATTAAATAAACTTAAGCTCAACACTTCCTGAATAGATGACTCGTGGTAAATTAACAAATTAATATAAATTCTTTTACTCTGTTATGTTTGCTCCCTAGACAACTTAAGAACGTATAATAAAACTTTGAATTGAAGTTCAACGTTTTCAGCCTCTGCTGCAACACAATGTTTGGGACGATAGTGCCAGGATTGTTGCAAACTCTCTCATCAAAGTGGTCTGTAGTTACAATCTCTATTATTGCACAATGGAGAGAGAAAGCAATATTCGGATTTACATGAAAGTACAAAAAATTACAAAAAACCTGCAATAGTAAAGTTACTTTTTCTTTATCAGTTATATGATACATAAAATTGTTTCGGTCGTTAAAGCATAATTCTATTCTTCATTGGTACTGGAAGAAACAACTATAGCATTTGAATAATTTTCACCTTATATCACCTTATAATCACTTAATGTGTCCTTTCCTCCGACGTTTACTGTGGGAGGTGTTTTTCTTTTCTGAATTTAGTAAAATAATAAATAATATTACAAAACGACTGTCCTAGAACGCAGACACAACTGATCGGTAGTACCGTCTGAAGTATTTTAAGCTACAGCTAGTAGGCAAAGTAATGTATCATATTTATCTTAAAGGCAGTAGGCAGTCGACCCAAGATCTGCCTTGAAAAAAATCAGCAAATTCTTACAAATCTCCTCTTATTGCATTACAAGCACCTCTGAAGATATTTTGAACATAACTATTACAAACAATAAGTGAAGCAAAGAGAAATTCTCCTTGAATCTCACAGTTCACTAACAAAAACATTGTCACATGATCAAAATAGGCCATTCATGAACTAGAGTGACGGGGCATACTCACTCTGATTGGGGTGACTGCCTATTGCCTTTAACTTAGGGATAGAGTGGAGAACTTAGCATACACAATTCCATGCATCCTGAAAAATGATTAAATAAAGAATGATTTTAGGCTTAACTTAAGTTTTGATACATTAGAGGGCCTGCCTCTCACCTTTCTGGCAGGCGTCATGAGACCCAGAGGACCATTGCCTACTAATCTTGTCCTAAAGTCCACAGTGAGATGTCCTGGTTAGAGGAGGTAAAGGGTGTATAGCCACGCAGACACCATTCATCTAGGGAGCTGCCTCCAGCGGCGGCCCCCTGGTGATCAATACAGGAAGTTGCTAGCAACTCCCTGAACAATGTTATTACCTGATGCTAGGGAGGTGGTGATAACAGCTCCCTGCTGAGGCCTGCGTAGCAGATCACTGCAGTTACAACCACATGGGACTTATTGAGTATCGTAGCAATGAGCTAGAAGGAAAACTTCGTCTGCGTGGGGTATCTTGGGACAAACATTGTGGGAAAATGTCGCAAGCACGTAGCAGTTTCTTATTGCTGTCCTTCAAAGTTCAGGCTTTGAACATATTTGACTTGTTTCTAAGTTTCAGACGAAAGAACTACCATACAACGTACACAAGGTCCTTTTAAAATAAATTGAGGGCGTCCTAGTAAGCTCAGGCATGATAAGTCACAGTATATGAGCTACTTGAGTGTTGCATGTATATAGTTCTCATTTTCTTTTTATGACTTTTTTCGGAAGTTTAGAAGTCTTTGATATGACCTTGTTTGACCCTTTGCTCGGAGCAAGATGAGTTTCGTCTTTGTTATTAACCATTAATTTCGTAAAACACGAAGTAGACTATAAAGAACTGTATAGTGTTCCCAATTTAATGCGAACGGTTATTAAGGCAGTTGAATGACCGAGCATAGAACCATTAATCGGTGTTTTATGCAATGGAATCTGACACGATGCAACCCGTAAGAATCGTAAAGAATTATTTCAAGAGTTCCGAAGGAACTCCCTGGAGCTCGAAATCGCCTTACGGGACCCCGTGAGCAGACAAATATATTTCCGCCATTTTATTAGGCGCATCATTCTGTAGTAGGTTTCATTTGGCACACGAGTGCGGCCTACACAGATGTTAGATGGAAAAAATGGGCCTCTGGGACACCCGTTGCAAATTTCTTGGGCTGAACATATTACATCTCGTTCCCTCGAATATGGATGATAAAAAACTTTAGAGTCCAAACTTAACTGAAAATTATTTTGATCATAGCACTTAAAATTCGAAATAGAGCCTTTTACAGACCGTACTGGGCTATCAATGACAGATTTTTAAATGATGAAATCCGAAACGGAGTGGGGAAAACAGCTTGGTGATCATATGAGAAAGAAACATTTGGAATCAAAGCCATTGCATTTGGCACCTAAAAAATCATCATCGTTAATAGTTTTTGAAACAGCTCTCCGAGGCAGATCGTTTGACGGGAAAGTTCCTCGGCGTAAATTGAATGGACGAGTTGAAACTGCGGAAAGGGACAAATTGAGAAAAGTGAGAGGGTGGAGGGAAGATTGGGGGAAAAATTAAAGTAGACAACAGGGAAAGGGAAAAATGCTGGGCGATTTGTGTCTTGTTACACAAGGAGTGACTCATGCGTTTCAACCGTACCGCAGAAAAAGTAACATTCTATTAAAAGTTGATAAAGAGGAAATATCCTTCTGTGAGAAGTCCATTTTAAAATAAACGTTTTTATATAAAAATATAAAGTTACGTTGAGAGAAAACTATCCTAAGCACATAATGATTAACAAAAAAACTAATGATAGAACGAGGCATGTTACACTTTTTTCGCATACATTCATCTACCGGATACAGCTTAAAGTGCACCTAAAGTTTCTAAAGTTTCCAAAAAAATATATTACAAAGCTTGAAAAATGCATCCATGGCAAATGGTCTAACTCCCATCTTCACAGGAAATTTCTGAGCTGAGACAATAAAATGTCGAAGCTTATTTACTCAATTTGAGATTTTACAATAATTGTGATGTCCTTCTTATACTACTCAAATCACCGTCTTTGTTTTTCTTTGTTCTTTTTTTCGAAAGCCACTGCACCTTGTGCCAAAATGTGACCACTGTCTCATGCACTGTTATAGGGTGACTTTGCTATATAAGCTTTCTATGTATAACATGCTATGCAAAGGAACAGTAAATGTTCTAAGGCCATATAAACATCTTAAGTTAAAAAGGAAAAAAGCAGGTAATGGGAGTTGTACAAGAAGGACATGACAAATTATTGCGCAATCGAGTGTTTGAAATTAAGTGGATAAATTTGAACATTTACATCTCAGCAACGGAAAAAGATTATGAAATAGGAAGCTGGATGAAGAATGAATTCATTTTCCAACCTCTAAAATATATATTATTGCAATTTTAGACTTTAGGTCCACTTAAAGCACACTGGGAGATGGAACAGTAAACCTGTAGGCTAAGAATGGGAACCTCCTGTCACGGGTCGTATATACCGTCGACGAGTCTATATTTTGTAAAGTTAGGATTCTTTATTGTTATTTTAAGAGTAATATGCGTTGTGAATTACAATTTACAACGAAACCTAAAAATCACCCCTATTGTTACATTATTGGTACTAGCTTTATGGAGACGTGGATCTCAAGTGAGTTGACTTAAATGACGTGATAGTCGTTTTAAAATGATGAGAAATTACTGAAGTTACTGTATATTTAATTTTTTTCACTTCTTTCATTTCAATTGTTTTTCGTCTATTCCTTTGTCTTGTTTTCCGAGTTGTATTCCAATTTCCGTGAATTTTGTCCGTTTTCCGCAAAACGGAAGACTCCTGTCTTTACCTAAAGGCCATTTCAAATCATGCATGAAGCTAAACGGTGCGACGTGACGCGACGCGACAAAACAGTCATTTGACGATGTTTTTGCTTTTACCGTATGCAGAGGAGAAGTTTTCTTCATCACTCAGAGAGTTTTTGTTACTCCCGACTAATCATATCTAAGGAAATGGTAACGAATGGTCACCACACGGTTATAGCCTATTGCTCCACGAAAACTTATCAAAGGTGAATTTTGATTCGATTTTTATCGCATCACGTCATGTCGAGCCTCCTGTGAAAGGTTTGAGTTCCATAATCAACTAACACAGTATAGCAGACACACATACGGACAAACCCATACATTACGGTGGCACCATTATATGGAGGTCTGTTCAAGTATCAAAGGATTTTCCAGGTTGAACACACAGATAATGTTCTGTTATTACAAGAGCAAATTCTATGTTACTGTGTTAGATTAGATTAAAACAGTATTCGTTTGTAAAATTGTTTACTAGGTACGCACATAGAAAATTATCATTAACATTTATTTATGAAAATTTCATAATGTTGCCTACAATTTGAAGTTTCAAATTTCAAGTACAATGGCGAAGCAAAAGAAAAAAGAAACAAAAAGAGAAACAAAACAAATTTAAATAAAATGAAATAAATGATATTAATAATAAAATGAAATAATACAAAAATTAAAAAATAAGCACATGACACACAACCGTATAAATAAAACCTTTACATATGAACAAAAAATAAATGAAAAATATATGAGTTTGCTTTTAATTAATAAAACAGCTTTTTAATACTTAATTTATGACGTTATTAGGCATGTCTCCCGTTATAATGGCTCTATGTCAAAAAGGTCTTCTTTCCTATTGATGGCATTTTTAGTGTCTTTCACTGTTTCTTTTGTTATTCTTATTGTTTTTCCGTAAATTACTAAGCTGCGCTTTCTATGTTTAAAGGTCAGAAGTATTCGCCCCAAACTTATTTTGAAACAATAGCTATATGTCACAAATTTCTTCTTATTTCGCTTCCAAGTATCTTTCATAATATTTTAGGACATAAATATTGCATATTCAAGGCAAACCAAGCAGTTGCTCCTTGTGAATTTTACAATTGAGTGAGAAAAATACTGTCACATGATTCTCAAGAGCCATTCAGGAAATAGGATAGTCTACTATACAATTCTTTATTGGGGTGACTGCATTCTCCCTTTAAGGGGGTATCCACTCTCATAAGCTTTGGTAAGCTTCTTGTGGATAACACTCGGTCTTTTATTTCTATATATCAGTATATATGTATATTGGAAGCTGTTTATAACACATGACCGAAATAAATGTTGTTGAAACTGAAACTGTTATCGTTCAAGAAGGCCTATATGTTAATACAGGTTATGTAAGTCAGAGTATCATTTCTTAGATTAAATATGTATTTTTTTTTTGGATGTGATGACTGCAGCATATAGAATTTGTAAGTCAGTGAGATACATACGTTTTACCCAGAATGCAAAAGTGTTGAAAGAACATGTCTTTTTACCTTCGGAAGTTCTAATTTATAGAACCTGGAAGTCAGTGAGATACATACTTTTTACCCAGAATGCAAACGTGTCTGAAAGAACATGTCTTTTTACCTTCGGAAGTTCTAATCTATAGAACTTGGAAGTCAGTGAGATACATACTTTTTACCCAGAATGCAAACGTGTCTGAAAGAACATGTCTTTTTACCTCCGAAAGTAAAAGGTATAGCACTTAAGGTTAATACGTATTGTTAAGGCCTTTTCCTTTTATACAAATAAATGTCAACCGATGTAAACGGCTAAACAGATGAGTAATTACAATAGTTCTGCTAATCTGAACTTGTCTATCAAAATCAGTATAACTCAATTACCATTTCTTCCTGCAAAAAATTTACGACCAGAGCTATCTGGTAATTACTACGCTTCGATACTTTTACGTTTTCTACAACGATAACCTCGTAGCAACGTGATTAATGCCAAAACCGCCATTGTTAACAATTGGCCTTAAATATTTTCTTCTCTCTGAAAATACATAGAGGAGACAACGAAAAAGAACAACCCTTTTAATTGCTAACCTGCCACAAGATTCTCCTTCGACCTTTTCCGAAGAAATCGTGATTGTTTGGGAATTGCAAAGAGGCCCCTTATCTGTCAGATTGTCGATTTAGCTGAACTGTTACTCCATACTCCGACTAGTTTTAATTTGTACAACCCAGTAGCTGATTGGAATCTTCCCCAACCGTAAAACAGTCTCGATCTCGTGAGATCTTCATTAGCAAAGGGAGCTCTCTAATTTCACATTTCAATGCCAATGTGATACGTTTTCGTCAAAGCAAGTTAAAAGAATCTTTCCAATTTGACGATATTACCCCTCCAATTACCACGAAAGCAGCAACGCCCCAGTCGACGACAGGGTAATCAAATTATAGCCTAGTCAAGTCAACATGGGACACAATTACAGCCTATGTCATCTCTCCAGCAACCATGGAGGTACTCAGGATACGACCATCAGAGGCGAATCAATTAAGGAATGCTTTGATTTCTAAATAAGTTGTGGCATAAATGCAGTTACTTATTTCTCTAGACAAATTAGTCCCACCCCAAGTGACCTTCACTCGACAAATCTTTAATAAACCGTTTCTTTTCTTCTATTGTTTGGAGTATATTAATCCCTCCATTGATGACACTCTCCACCCGATAATAACTTCTTCTAATTCGAAATTGAATCAGAAGAAATGATGTCATTGAAACCACAGCTCTCTCAAGCCATAAAAAGATCCATCTATTAGCTATTTAGGTGATTTGTCAAGTAATATAGATGATGTCTTAAAAGGTTCCAAACGAGAAAAAACTGTGACGAAAGTTTCTCAAGTACGGTAGCCTTTATTTTTCCAGGACTGTGACAACAGAGCGGAGTGTTTGTTGGATAAAATAAACATACTTCCATCGTAATGTGTTTCTCATATGATATATTTTGATTGTTTTTTTTTTTTGTATACGCCATACTCTATAAGAATCAACAACTGTATTGTTCTGGACACAACTAAACAGTAGGATGTTGATAGGAAACAGTTGGCCAGGCTTGCCCCTCCCCCCCCCCCCCTCGAACTAATAGAAAGTAATCACAGTACCAGTCATTTAAATGACGAAATATTAAGAGATAAAAAAGTTACTTGATACAAAGAGTCGCTTCTTTAAATTTTAAATTTAATGGTCTGATGGTCACTATACCACTTTCAGCGTTTGTTTGTTGAGGGAGCACTGGGTACGAAACTAAGCAGTCCCGCTTCTTGGAATTTTGTGGCTTTTGAGGTCCAGTTTGCTCCCCACATAGTAATAGTTCTGGACTAACTTTTATGACTGTTATAGTCTTTTCTTGTTTAACCGGGAAGTAATTGAATACCAAACGTATGTATCAGATACTTTAGTTAGACAGCATTGACGGCATACGCCACTTTGAATTGAGGGACCGCTCTATAGCTCCACGCTAAAAGGTTTGCTTTATAAATAAACGTGAGTCCTTATGAAAGTCAGTATTATCGAAGGTAGTCTTTTGATTTAGGCCCGTATATTTCATATTGGTGTACTCAGGCATGAAAGGGGTAATACTTCAGTGACTGAGGAAACTGTCCAAAGTTTGCTCATTAGGACTGGCATCAAGGCCGTAGTCTGAACGAAATCTCCAAGGGGCAGTTTATGACATTATCTAAGCGGCGCACTAGTGGCGTGCCTATAGACAGTTGACACCCGGACGGACCCTTCCTTTTTCACCTGTGCATGGGTGCTTTGGGGTGAACTGAGGGGAGGGAGTGACATAAAGGTCTGGCTTTGGTGCAAAACGGTGCTGTCTTTGGCAATGCTTTGAACTGATTATATCTTTAGAAAATATCATTATTTAGTAACTTTTTCATATTTTTTTTGCTGGACGTAAGGCAAGAGGTGCTGTCTAGAAGGAGGGGATGACACCCCTACTCTTTGAGAAATTTTTGTCTTTGTGAGGTGGCTTAGATGCGAAATGGTGCTCTCTTTGCCTGGTAAAGAACGTTGAACTGTTTTAATGTTTAGGAATCTCATTATTTAATGATTTTGTTTTATTTTTGGTCAGGGGTAATTGAAGGGGATGTTGCCTAAGGGGAAAGGTAAGACTCCTCTTTGAAATATCAAGTTGTTGTTTAAAGTTTTCCCAGATCCAAAATGGTGTTTTCTTAGGTATAGCTTTGAACTGATTATTTGGTTAGAAATTCTACTTATTTACTGATTTTTTTTGGCCTTGGCATAGCACCCCTACAAGGCTGGTATCGGTGCGGGCTGATCCTTTTTAGTACGCCACTGGGGGAGCCACCATCGGTTGGTGCGTAGTCGTAGCACAGGCCTTAATTGCAAGAAAAAGTTTGCTCGTGATGCCTCACAGATGGGGGAGGATTGGTACATTTTGTATGCTGGTGTATTCAAGCTGTGTATCATTAGGGAGCAAGAGGGCTCACTCTTCAGAAAGAGTAACTCACATAAAAATGCGTCCATGGCGGGGGGGGGTGGGGAAACTTTGGGGAAAAGGGAATCCTTATGCGATTTCCCAGGTTCTTAGGGCTTTAAAATCATCATTACTACATTAAAATTTTATCATTTCAGTAGTTTTCCTCAAGTAGACCAACTTTCTTTTAAGGTTTGGAAATCTCAGGGGAAGGGGCAACTTCCCCCTTGTCCCCCTCCATGCAGGCCAAGACCCTGGGCATTCAGTCAGTAATTTTCTTCATTTATTCATTCCATTTTAAAAGTATGCCGCATAGTAATAGGTTAAAGAGATTCTGAAGACTTGTGTTCTGTATATCGGCAATATATTTTTTTTTCAATTTGTACTTTTAAAATTTACTCATGAAATTCAAGAATTTCATACACACTGACATAAAGCACATGCAAATTTTACACTTTCAGTTTTACAGTGGGTGGCGTATACTTCTAAGAAATGGTACAGACCCAAGTTTTAGTGTAAAGGGAAATAATGCATTTATGGTACAGAAAGTTTTCATACCCTTAAAGGTCGGTGTACATGTAACCAACACAGCTATTTTACTCAACAGTGACAGTTTAAGATCCTCTCATGAAAAATCCTTCGGAATTATTTGAATATCTTTTACCGTTCTCAAGATACACCTCTTCAAAGTTTGACCGTTTTCTAAATTTCTCATTAGCTCTGCAAAATTGTGATGTGGAGTGTTGCAAAAGGTCTGTATTTCTTTTGTTGATACTTTTGAAATTATCTGTTAGTTACTAACCAGCTAACTTCTTGTTTTGTGTTTAGTGTGGACATTTTTCAAAGTGATCAATAGCTTCTTCCACAAAAAATGATAGGATGATACGAAATTAATAATGAGCTAGCTGGTAACTTTGCTTCCAGTAAATACGGTAGCCTACTCAACGAAATTCACTGAACCGATAAAGCAGTGTAGAATCGGCCAGGTGCAAACAAACTATCATACTGTTATGCAACATTTATAGCTCTTGTAATGCGTAATTTTGGGGGGACATAAAACTATCGTTAGTTTTTGGTGACTGAATGACATAATAGCAATTAAATTTTTTTTATTTTTTGCTCTTCCAGTGCAATATGTGATGAAATATAAACACAATACTCCCAGTAGTTTGTTTATATGCGAAACATGTTTTGCATTTTTCATTTTTTGACCTTGTACTGGTTACGCTTACTACTTCTCTGTGGACAAGCCCAGGATGCATACCTTCATAATTCGTATAAATAGGTCTGATTTTTTTTTTACTTTAAAACTGGAAATAAATGTTAACGGAAAACAAAATATTGATTATAACGTAAAATCATAAAATCCCACGTGCATGCATTGGTAGAACAATTGTGACTGCAAATGATATCGCGAAAAGTAAACACATGAACTGTGAGTTGGAGTTTCACCACAACCCTTATGTATCAAGCTCATCTCTGACATATCGAAGGTACTTTTGGGTTTAGAATATTTTTGAAAGTTTGTTGAGCTTATCGTTTTCCCACGATCTATATAGGCTATACGAGGATAATGGCTAGCAGTGAACACGGTAAGTAGCCCGAAAGTTGATGGCGTTGCGTGCACTACAACTTCAATAAGTATATTTTCAAAAAGCAGTGCACCTACTAAAATTCCTGCTACAATCGCCCATTTCTTCTTCCCAGTTGAAAGTTTCATAATTTTCTTGTTCATTTTAAAAATAGAACAAAAAATCCTTACCACAGATAGGACATTACCCATGCACGAGGCTGGAAAATTAAAATTACAATGTATGAAGAATGTAGAATCAAGCGGAGGTTATCAGGGACAATTAACTCAAAAAATGTATCGGTGCGCATGCGTTGGTGGGCATTTTTTTGTCCTTCTGGTATCGGGTCACAAGTTTGTGTGTGGTTTCATTCATTTGTCTTCCAGCTTCCTGATTCATTCGGATGTACTTCAAAGTTTAAAGGCAATGGGCAGTCTTCCCAAAATTTTCTTTGAAAAATCAGCAAACTCTTGCAAATCTCCTCTTATTGCATTACAAGCAACTCTGAAGACATTTTGAACGTAACTATTACAAACAAAGGGTAAAGCAAGGAGAAATTCTCCCTGAATTTCACAATTCACTAACAAAAAATAATTGTCACATGATCAAAATTGGCCATTCATGAACTAGAGTGACCGGGCACACTCATTCTAATTGGGGTGACTGCATTTTGCCTTTAAATTTGTTTTCAAGCTAGGTTGTTTGCGCGGAGTGTAACTTTAAACTTGTGACTTTTTATCATTACAGCCACTATGTATCATTCAAATGCACAACTTTAACCTTGGTATTAGATTTCTTTGTTCTTGTATGTTTCTTTTCTTACTACAGGCGTAGGAAGCGGAGCGGGGTGTGGGCTGCGGGTAAGTGTGGGCTGGGGGATTAAGCCCCTTGTCAGAAATGTTGGGGCCGAATTATGCTTCCAATCCCCTCAATTAAAAACCCCTTGTTTTTGTTTCCTTTGTAAAACAATGTCAAAAATTTGCAATCATTTTCCTCAAAATTTGCCCAATATATTGCCCCAAATTGCATCTAAGGACCCTCAAATATTAAAAAATTTACCAAAGGGGAAACCCTGTCCCCTTAGACCCCTCCCCCAGGAAGGCGGTCCGAAACAACGTTCAGCCTCCAGTCGAGAACAGCTTCCTACACCTGTGGTTCGCACAGTCTTACTTATGTTTAGTTGTAGTATCAAGTTACACAAAGGTCCACAAAGACCACTCTCTCAAACCTATATAATAAAAAGTCATTCTTTTAGAGTGAAATTAGGGACCAATCTAAATTTGGATTGAAAGATTTCAAGCTAAAAAGAGTCATTCTCACTCTTTTAGAGTGAATATTCAGTCTTAATTTTAGACCCGTCCCTAATTTCACGCTTTTGGATTTAGAGAGTGCATAGGCCGCCTATGTTATAACATCTATAACCTTGGTTTACCCTGGTACCGAGCAAGTTTGGGCTTTTTATGTCATGTTGCAAAATAAGATATAAAACGTAAAACGTTAATGAAGCATCCATGTGAGTCATCGTGAAGGTAACGGCTCCCCCACATATAAGAGTGCCTGCGGGGATGACGGTTTGTTTTGTTCTTCCTATAAGCAAGAGGGTCACGTAAGAGACCTCATTGGAATCCAAGCGAGGTGACGTTCAGTCAATGCAAGAATGATCCTATTAATCAGGCTAAATTTTCCTTCTTTGACTCTTTCCGTCTACTTCATTAATACATCACCATAGGAAAAATAACGACTTTAGTAAGTATATACAGAATATATGTTGCAAAGGTTGAAAATGAAAATCAATGAACAAACTTCCATCCTCAGAGTATGTTCTGTGCGGAGGTATAAAATGGCATTAATCACTTATTTTAAAGTACTAGATTTGCCGAGTAATATCACTCGTGCAACATCGGACTTGACAGTCACACCTTATTTTATGTGTACCTTTGTTTTAGTCTTGTTGTCTAAACCGCTTTTGCATGTTTAAAAACAATTGTTTCTTATTTGTGTGATGGAGTTAAGTCCATGACTATACCACATTGCAGTGCTTCGCATAAAATGTTTTGCAAGAGAGGTCAAAGTTCATGTGACATGCCACCAAACAGAGCTGTTTCACTTCTCAGTTAGAGAATAAAATGCCTCAATGACACTGAGATCTGTTGGAATTATTTCAATATCTTTTATCATTCTTAAGATATATGTCTTCAAACTTTGATAGTTTCTGAAGTAACTCATTCCCTAATATTTGCATAGGCATTGCCTATGTAAAAATAATGATGTGGAGTGTTGCATAGTGTTAAGATTTCTTTTACTTACCCTATAAAAATTATCTCGTAATTACTCATCAGAGAGTTTACAGTTTGGTGAGTGATATTAATATTTTCCAAGGAAACAATTTTAACTTTCATAATAAACCCCTCGGGGATAACAATTCTACCAGTGTCCTTGAAATGAAGGTTGAAAAAAAAACCAAAAGCTAACGGCAGCCATATAGTTATGGTATGTCCCTCTTTCATGTCATATATTTGGATTTTTAGTTCATGTTTATTAATGATACAAGTGTGAAACAGAAATTACCCTGTAAAATAGTCAATATTTGATGGATTTTAATGGAAACTGCATCTATTTGATTTACATCAAATATTCAACTTTGTTCTTTTCATGTCACCAGACCTTTAAGATTACTGAGCTAAGCGTTTTGAAGGGAAATATTGTGTTTACACAAGAAACATGGATAAACATGACGCAGGCAATATTATATATGACTTTTTACCGTAATTCGCTTTCACCAATTAATTCCTACAGTGGCTTTCCTTCCCAAAATTTTACCCTTTACAAGAGTTACGAACGTTGAATCATTGAAATTTAAAAATTAAGCTAAAGGGCTACAGCAGTGATTAGACCAGTATGATTTTTTAGGGAAAATTTTTTGTCTTGAAGTTAACCAGCTACCCCATTTCAAGTTAAACCACTTATAATTCTGTGTCTATAAATCATGGTTTTAATGATTCGACAATTTTCTGTTCTTCAAACGAAATGTTTCCCTTTACTTTTACAAGAAAATAGAAAATAGGTAATGTGAGTGAATGAGTAACAAATTATTGCCCAATTGACTAATGTAAATTACGAGACATTTTAAATTTTATACCCCAACACTGACGGAGTTACGCTATAAAGATGGGAATTTATCCCAAAGAAATTTATTTTCAGTACCCACAAAACCTGTTTTTTCATTTTTGTTTTTTTTATTTTAGAACCTAGGTATCTCTTAAATGCAGGTTTCATCCGGGAAAACATGCATCTGCAGAGGCGACCAGCCATACCGTAGAGCAGTAGAGGGTCCGGCTATATTTAACTCAGCCAGAACTCAGTTAAGCTGAAAAAAATTTTAGTCAGAGTTCCTCGGGTCCAGATCCTTACTGTTCATTTTGTTCACTCAATGAACTAGGCTAGAGCCAAGTTACACTATATTTCGCACGCCTCCGAAACAGTTGTACCAGCCTTATGACCACAGGACCTAATGAACAGTTACCCTTATATAAGTAAAAAACCTTTATGAATATCGAATTGTCCCTGTACCCATGACCTGATGACATGTGAGCACACACTGGATGAAAAACGTTGCAACAGAGATTGTAGTCAGATACAGGTAGGTGCTCTAGCCTACGTAGCAGGCTGAACGGCATACTCCTTGTTCATTTATCCCTAGCGAGGGCTGAGCAAACAGATTCGGCTCCGTGGGGAAGTGGTGCGCGTGCATAAACCTAACCACAACGTAAGGCTAACGGTATGTCAACACTGCGTTTTTATGTAATTATTTAACAAAGAAAAGACCATTTTCAAAATAGCAATTACAAAGGATTGTGGGATAGAATTTTGGTATCCGTCATTTTTGGCCGCAGTAAAATGCTGCTAACAACAACGGCGCATATCAAAACTCTATCCCATAATCCTTTTGCAATTCCTAATTGGAAGAGTATCTGTGAGGTTTATTTCCTGTCAATAGTAGAACTTGGCAAGATTTCGACAAACCTGAACCAAAAATCGATCTTAGAACTCATTATTTTGGATATTTTAAGGACACTTCTTGAGAGTAGTCTTGAAATGAAGGCATGTTTGTTACATAGAGGGGCCATATGGATAAATGATTGAGGAGTACGCCATTCATGTGAATTTCGAAAAGAGAGTTACAACAGGCAGACATTTTGAAGACTCATTCGCCCAATTTTGTAGTGAAAATTGGTGCTGACTCACTATGGGAAGCAGAAAAGTAACACATAACACTGTGTCAGCAAACTGTCGAATGTGAACTAGAATGACCCTATAACCAAGGTACAGCGTACACAAAACAACCCCTTCTGCCGGTAGTTTGATCCCATACCCCTGCACGGCTACCCATCATCGTGGTACTCCTCCAGTCTTTCAGTTGTTTTCAGACTTAAATGTTTCCACTTGTTTTCAGATTTGAATGTTTTGAATGTTTCCACTTAAAGTACATCCCTGTACCTTAAAAGCGACGGTTCCAAAACTGTGTGTGTGTGTGTGTGGGGGGGGGGGGGGCGGGGTAGTAAGAGAAAGTTGTTGTCGTAAATCGAGTATATCAGCTATAGAAATTGTACCAAGGAAGAGCGATGACACAGAGTGCATCGCTGTATTTTAACAATGATGAGAAGCCACGAAAATTGTGAGGGCGCTTCTTCGCTTTTATTCGTTTTTCGAAAGATGATGAGCAATTTTTACAACAGAGATAATTCGTAGTGTCCTAAGCTTTTGTTTTACACTCCTGACTCTTGTAACACTTGTAACAGTATAAACTAGGACGAAAACAAGGACGTAATGTTTATATTAGGCGCCGTTGCTGTCTTGCCGTACACTAAGCTAAAAGAGTGGCTTCAGTCCAGATCATCATTCTCACTTACTTCAATTTCTATGGTATCAGCACACGAGTGATTAATTTCAGAACGAAAAACGCCATTGTAAAAATAATAGCAAAAGCACACAAGGACAATCACTTATACCTGATAAAGGTAAATTGATTAAAGGGAAATGCCAAACGTGCTTTGGTAATCATTGTGAGGTTCGACTGACAACAATAGTTTAGTAGGCTGGTGGCTGTCGACTCGAGCAACTAATGAGGGGGGGGCAGGGGCGAGAGCCCCTTCCTCCCTTTCGAGGGTAAGAGGGATCCCTCTGCATTTACGAAAGTAGTTAACCTTACAGGCTTCCCCCTCCCACTCCTTCGTATGGTATTTGCCCCCTCGCCTAGTACAAGGCTACATACGCAAGCGGGTGGTGTGGAGCACTTCGATGTACGTAAGAAAACACAAGTGGATCGCCACGGTAAAAGTTATGAAATCACTGCTTTAGTAGGGTAAAATATTCTTTCAAGCAGTCAAGGCGTCACGGGTCCATGCATTCTGGCATATTAAATTGTACAAGCAGCAAGTTGCTAGAGACACCCCCTGGCTCTAGCAGCAGTTCTTTGCCTACTTTGTAGTGCAAGGGGGCCTTACAAAAGCCCTCCTCTGGTGATACCAAGGACGACATATAGGCGTATTAAATGCATGGTACAGTGAGTTGCTTCGTCGAGCGATACCTTCCTGAAAGCTTCGCGTGTTCATACGAAAGTAGATATTCCATGTAGACAGCAGTATGACCCATGGTGTTCTTCCTTCGAACTGGCGGTATTTGACCTCTGTGCGAACAGCTTTCCAATTGCAATTATCCGGTTTTAAATCCACATGCCTCCTAAGTTAATAAAAAACGTTCGATATGTTTCTTTGCTTTATTTTTCAAGGGTTTACAAAATGTCGCGTATGAATTTTATCGTTTGAGTAGAGGATTTCGAAGAGCAAATGAGTTTCAGCTTTTACATCTCCGAACCCGAATTGCTCATCAATTGTGGGCCCTTTTAGCCACTTGTAAAACTATTAAAAGAATCGTATAAAACCGCCAAAACAAGTGGAGTAATTTAAAAGGCCGTACGAACGCGAATTAGCAAAGTATCAATTTCTCACTTCGTTTTATGGCCTAGAAACCCTCGAGCAAACGGTTTGAGTTTTGTTTTGTTAGCTCAGCCAAGGAACAACAAACAGCGTAAGGTGTAGTTAGCAGTGTCTTGCCCGGAGTGACGTGGCCTGTCAATTTAAGATCAATGGAACCGCTTCAAGCCAGGTAATTGTGAGACAGGTGTATTCGTCTCTTTCGACCGGACAGCAGCAGAGGTAACCCGCCGAGTCTCTTAGCAAAGTTTGCCAATGGGGCGGTGATAAATGAGATGTTTTTATCTCAAGAATTTGAAAGTAGGTCAATTGTTACATGATAAAATGGTGTTTAATTGTTTCTTCTTGTTTTGTCGTAGATTTTTTCCTCTCTTTTCGTAAGGGAAACTTCAGAAAATATCAGTCCCTGTTTTCTTTATTTCCACTATTGTTGTAGTCTGCATAGCTGGCCGGCTCTTCCTAAATCACTGACATACTACTTACCCATCAATGACGTCTGTTTTCTATAATTTGACGGTAGTTCATATGCTAATGAAACCCGCTTTAGAATACTGTTATGGCTAACTTTTATTCAAATTGTAGTGAAAGGCTGCCAAAGTTGATTATCAGGGTGGTTAAAAGTGACTTCAAAGCATGAAACTGGAATGATGAAAACGAGCGCTGTCCCATGTTCCATATTCAGTACATCAATACGTAACAGTAGTCAGTAGTCGGCGCAGGCTATTTTGGTAGTAAACCGATAAAGGGGGGGGGGGGAGGGGGAATAAAATGGCAGGTACGTAAGGCCAAACAGATGATAGACAAAGAAGCAGGGGCTTTCTAGTATTCCCTAGTATTAAGTAGGTGTCATCAGAAGATTGATCGGAACAGGAAAGGATCATGGCGACTCAGCTTTTGGGCCTTGTCACAGGCCCGTAGCCAGACAAGGTGCTGAAGGGGGGCGAAAAATTTTCCAGAGGGGCGAAACATAATAAAATGCATTATGGCAATACTAATTTTTGATCTTCTAGGGGAGGCGAAAAATTTTCGAAGGGGGCTTGGCCCCCTTTGGCCCTCCTTGACTACGGGCCTGCCCTGTCCTCACAATTCATATGAGCAGACAGTCTCGGAGCAAAATTTATACATTTGTTCAGGAAATCGCTCTGTTTAAAGCCCCCTAAACCGTCACAATGGCACGGTAGAAAACTGAAGTCCACCGAATGCCAGGTTACGCGGAATGACCCAAAACTCGTACGGTTGCTTCATTGACTGTATAGTGTAGGCTACCTAAAGTCTAGAATAAAAAGGAATCTCATCGGCCATATTTCCATCTTTTACATGGCATAGGCGGAAATCCCGGGGAGGATAGGGAGGATATATCCCCCCCACTTTTTAGAAATGCTTCCATTGACTTTTCTACTTTTTCACACGGTAACTTTTGCCTCAAGGGTACACTATCCACCCCACCCCACCCCCACTTTTTCATACAAATCTCCCGTTATTGTTTACAGGACATTTCTGTGCTGAGATACCAAATGCTGAAGTTTTCAATAGTTTACAAATGTTCAAAGTTTTCAGATGAAAATAATCGATTATGCAAATGAAAATAATCGATTATGCAAAGTAGTTTGTGATGTTACTCTTGAAGAGGAGGCTGATTTTAGTTGGGCCCACAGGTAAGTGTAGCCACCCCCTATAATATGAGGAAGAGTGGCAAAAAATACAGCAATGCTCCCTCTAAGAAAGAATACTGTGTAATAACACTTTTTGCAAGGAGCATGATACTCTAAGCCGTTGGGTAGCAGGACAAGCTGTAATATACTGAATTTTTGTGATAAGAATGAATTTTGAGCAAAACGTTACGTCAAGCTTAGGTATGTTATATAATGACAGAAATTTTAACCTTTACATAACACATTAAGTATATGCAAGGTGACCCATTTTGTCAAACTTTTTTATTGAGTATTATCACGTTCTTACTAACTACCGGTGTCTTATCTTTGCTCAACTCATCATTTTGAGGTAAGTTGATCAACACATGGTGGGGTAGGTTAAAAATTAGTGATCTTCATACTTAACGATATTAGCAAAGGCTAACTTGTAACAATCTACATCATTAGCACTAATGTGCTTTCAGGAAATACGAAAAACATTTTCTTGTTATTAAGTAATTACCGGTTTTATAGAAATACCATATGTGTAGGCCTTCTGTGTTGGCCCGAATTAACCCTCGAGTGAGGCAAATGGAGCCCTTTTCCCATTCTTAGAGTTTTGTAACCAATAAGTAATCTTTAATTAATTTATCATACCGCAAGATATTGACATCACATATTATTGCGCAATCTACCATTTAAAATCGAGTGAGCTTCAACATTCTATATCTCAGCTCAGAAATGTCCTGTAAAGATGGGAGGTGGACCATTTGGATGCATTTTCAAGCTTTGTAACATATATTTTTGAAATTTAAGACTTTAGGTACACTTTAAATTATCCCGGAGTTGGAATGGACCATTATTTGGGAGCAATGGGGAGGGGGACTAATGACGCTGCTGCCAAGAGAAAAATATTAGGCTGTTATCGTTATTGTGTTGTTTAAATTGGATAAATTGCAATCGAGAGACGTTATTCAGTTGGATATCTTAGACTGGAATACGGTAACTCATAGTATATCCTGTATATACTGATTACAACATATTTGATCATAGCACGACCCATTTATCAAACGAACTGAGTGTTCTGCTTTAACAGTTCGGGATATTCCCCCATTCGGGATAATCTACTTTTCTCCCAATCGGGGGGAAGCTTGGTCATGAGCGCCGCCATTTTGTCTATTTTACCCACAGTCCCAGGCGTTCTTTGTGTACAGTGTCAGTGGCGAATGGGTTTTGGAACCCCCTTGCAAAAATTGTCGGTCTAATGTAATGGAATTAAATGTGTATTCGGAAGCGTTATTGTCATACCTACAGAAAAGCTATGTCCTAATCTGTGGTTCACCACGCCGTTTTTGAGTTTTTGAGTGGTTTTCATTCTTGCTTAACCTTGTGTTTGTTAGGCTGGCAAGCCTATACAATGTTTTGCATAAGTTTTCCCCCGTTCGGGAGAATTATGGTTTTCCCCCAAACGAGAGAATCTCGCCGACTGTTTAATTAAAAATAATCATACCAGACACACTAACTTCAACTAAAATTTAAAATTCTATGATATTAATATATAACACATCTTTCAAAGCATCGCACCAAAATGGCATCTAAACATTCTAATTACACAAAATTCCCTAAAGGGGAAGGTTGGTAACCACTGGGGCCGATGTGTAGGCAAGATCCTTTCGTGATGGGGTGGAGGGTCTTGTCTTGGTGGGGGAGGTTCTTACCACATTAGCCCAATGCGGCAAAGAGGCATTGCTAAACCGCAGAGCCAGTGGCGTCGCCAGACTTTTCGAAGGGGGGCACTGGGGGACAACGTTCTGTCGATGGGGCACACCAAAATTAAGGACCGACCGTCCTGGTGGAGGCGTTGTAGAGGCGTCGCGGAGACGCGAAGCGCTTTCATGCAAACTTTGGGGCCCAGGGGTCACCGTAGAGCCCCTGGTGGGGTCCAGGGACAACTCTTCAATGGGTCCAGGGAGCAACGCCCTGAAGACTCTGGGGTATTTACAAAATTGTGACCATTAGAAGCATTTAACTATCTGGAAATAGCATTGGATGCTCACAAAGCAGAGAAAACAATAGAAATCAGTTTGACCATTTTTGCTAGCCTTAATACTCCCGCTAAACGATTTAGTGACTCGGGAGGGGAAGGGGATGTCAGTATGAACGACTGGTCATGTTAAGGCTTGCATTTGGGCTTTAAAATGTATCCACCCTTTCTGCCCAACAGGAATTAACGTTCAACTACCTTCTAGGTATACTACTGAGGGGAACCTCTACATTAGAGCAGCGAAGATGCATCAACGGCTGCGCATGCGGGGCTAGCTGATAAAATTTGGAAAAGAAACTCTTGAATGTGGATTATGTGGTTCGGTCGGTTTTGCGTGCCTTAACATTATATTTATGACAAATATATTTCCTGCATTTTCTTCACCAAATGGTGGTGATAGTGCCAGCTGGGACCACCCCTGGTGCACGCGCGAATAAAGGGACATTAGCCTATGAGAGTGAAGCTATTTAATTAACCTCATATTTACTGGATATGCGTTGAAAGTGACAAGGCTCGAAATTTTTAGTTTTTGAACATAAAATCTGACTAAAAGATAATCGATGTGGGAATTGTGTTGAAGGGAGAGGACTCACGGCCTCAGCAGTCCCATCGCTGCTGAATGTAAATGTTGAAACAATAGCTGTGGATTTTATCTCCCAAAAAGGCAAAAAGGCAGTTCTTCACATAATTCAAGAAATAGTTCCAAGGTACGCCGGCAAAATTGTAGTTTTGGGAACATTTTGTGCAATTTTAGCCGCATGATTGAACAATGAAGTGACAATGGGTTCTAGTGTTCATATCGACTCGAAATGTAAACGGTGTATTTGTGCATACTTATTTTAATACCCAAAGTCCCATTTGGGGGGCATACGGGGAACAGTCAACGTTTGGGGTAGGGGTCGTACCCCTCCCCAGCCCCCTTGGCGACTCCACTGTGTAGAACACCCTAATGGGGTTCCAGGGGCCGGCTTCAGGATATTTCTTCGTCAGGAGCTCTGCAGGATCAAGGGAGAAGGGAGTCATGAAAGATTTTTTTCAACAAACAGGTGATTTGGGGAATTAGGTTTTCGCTCTTGGGTAATGATGGGCTACGCTCCCACCCCGTGGCTATTGGCTACCCTCCTGTATGCACTGGGTTATAAGGCAATGTCTGTTATAACAATACAAAAATCATGCATATTATTAGGCGGGGGCTAAGTGCATTGTTAAGGTTGGTTATATATTAGGCTGCTTTTTAACCATGGAGCTACTCTATGCATTAGCTCCATGTTTTAAAGTTGTTTTGTTGTCAAGGTCATTCCATCACATTGTTTTGTTGTCAAGGTTTAGTATGGTCGCGAAGCAAATCTTCTGAGTTCTTTCAATCTTTACTCGTGGTTTACCCCTGTGTGATTTGTTGGCCTACATTACGAGCTAGACACAGCTGTTTGTTCGTTCACCAAGACCCAGATATAGAATAAAAACGGATATGATGACTAAATAGAGCTCGTCTTGTCTTCTATTCTTTTTTCAAAATAAAAGAAGAAGAAAAGTTCTGGTAACGAACTTACGAGGACATTAACACAGGGTAGGGACACGTGACACCAGCAGTGCCAACAAGTGACAGACTGAACAAAACTGGCTCTTGCCTGCCCATGGCCCATCAGCAAACGCGTCAACAGCTCCTGAAAAGTGGGAAGGGGATGGCCTTGATCAGAGGAACTTCATGTGCCAATCGCGAAGCCGTATACAAGCTAGCGATAGGGGGTTCAGTTAAGGGCCATGGAAAACTTTGGAGGCCAGGTGATTATCTGTGTAGTATGAAGCATTTCCTAGTAATTAAATCCATCAAAAGGCTGTTTCCACCTTTTTTAGTTTAATTTCATTGAATCAGCTACATTGCAACTATGGAAACAACCATGTGCCTAATATTTTCTATAGAGTAGTGGAAACAAGTGTGTGTGTGTGTGTGTGTGTGTGTGGGGGGGTCTTATCCACTTTCAAACTGGGGGGACATGTCCCTGTCCCCCACCTGCTAACGCCCATGCTGCCCCCTCAAAGATCAAGACATTAATGTTCCATTTGAGGAGCATTTTGAAAATACCTTAATTAAACAACGTTTAACTGAGAATTTCTCAGTAATAGAGTACACACAAGGTATAGAGTACAAGGTAAGTACAAGGTAATAGAGTACAAGACAAGGTATTTCATAGACAACACTGCATTGACAATAGCCGGGATCGTGACATGATGAAAGTGAATTACAACATTTTGGCAACACGGACTCTAAAATGGCGTAAATTCAGAGGGCCAAGTTTAAGAATCGCAAATATATCCCTCAATAGCAAAATCTTGTGATTTTCTCTAGGAAGAATCTGCCATCCGCGGCTCGCCCAATTTATTCGTCAAAGGGCATTGTTTCACGTACAGGCCTATATCTAAAAGGCTCAGACCGCTTCTGCAATTATCGCTATCTCACTGGTGTTATCCCGATAGCGCCCTCTCTAAGGATTCCTGCAGGTGTAGCAATTGAAGTGTATACAAAGGAAACAAATTCCGGGTTCGAGTATGACTGGACTTTAACAAGCCGTAGCGAATCGAATCGATTACTTCCGGTTGATAAACATGTGTTTAAATTGATTAAGGCTAATAAGTCAGCTCGTTCCGCTCAATATCAAATTTTCGGACACGTGCACGTTAAAAAGATTCGAAAAAATCAGAAATAAAAATATTGAGTGAAGAAAGAAATAAAATATTGAAGATCATCTCAAAATTGTGTCAAGTGCGTTCACCGATTATTTAGCTAATCCGAAATCTGTTTGGAATCCGTTGCTATGTTTGAAATGATTTTTGCAAGAGGGTCATTTTAGGAAATAAACTCATTTCACGATCTAATATCCAGCCAGTGTTTTTGTTAAGGATTAAGAATTGATGTACAAACCAGAGAGTAAGAAGTTATAATTAGCCCACATTGCATGAAGTTCCTATTAGTTTAACTCTGATTAAAGTGTCAGATAGGTTACAGAGATATGCTTGTTCAGCCTACTTTGTACCGTGCAAGTATTTGACTCTTGACATACTTTACAGACAATATTTCCTCAGATTGTGAGAAAATTTTCAGTTCCAATACAACAGGGAATGGTGTAAATTCTGCTTAGATTGCAACTAAAATGAAATGAACGGAAGAATATACTATACTTTAGAAATTTCAAGCAATTCTAGCTTCATTTTAATGTTTTATTAGACAGAATATGTGAAATTTTCAAGTACATCTCGAACATTCTAACAGAGTTATGTCGTCATGACCAAACTTGATGAAAAATGAATAATTTTATAATAAGAATAAATTTAATCGAAAAGCTCTAGTATAACATAACATAAGTATACACTCGGACATGAGTTAAGAATGTCATACGTTAATTGGTGATGTCATGCAAAAATGTTACACTTCTAGGTTCTATTAAAAGGGATTTCTTTCTGTGAAATTTAAGCATAGTAGAGGAAATGCGGTAAAGCGCCCTCAACTAGGAGATACGACACCAACTTAACTTGAAACCTCAATATTCCAGTACTTTCTCATTTCAGAATTATGTAACCTGTTTTTACTCAAATTCTCATTCCAAGTTATGACTGGAAGTGCTTTAGATTTTGAACCTTTTTGAACAAATTCGGCCAACTCAACTCAATCTAAATAAAATGGGACACCAAAGTGTGGAATATTTAAAAGAAATGAAACATAAGGCATCCCCTGAAGATGTCAAATGTAGCATATAAAAATGTTTAAAATAACCGTGATTATTATTATTATTATCACGAAATTTCCCGGCCTCGGACTCTTTTTATATCCTATTAAGTTTCATGTATGTATGTATGTATGTATGTATGTATGTATGTATGTATGTATGTATGTATGTATGTATGTATGTATGTATGTATGTATGTATGTATGTATGTATATATATATATATATATATATATATATATATATATATATATATATATATATATATATATACGGAAGTGTAGATTTGACGTTGAGACTTCTAAATATAGAAGCAGAAGAATGGTGGGAAGCGGACACAGTCGCACAATTTTTAAACCTGTGGAATATGCGTCTAACATTGGCAACCTTTGCCTTATGTTTTAGACTCCTATTTCATCACGAATTATCCAAAAAATCAACAAGATAAAACAAAGACAGATAACCACGCGCGGATGGCGCGGTTTTACGCATTTCACGTTTAGTTTCGGGATAACATAAGAAAAATGCGTCAAATGCCTGACCTTATATTTCCCTAAATTAAGATACCACCAAGGCACTTGCAATTGTTCTTCAATTTCTATTTTTCGCAAAAAGTAACCATTACCATTTATTTTAATTAATAATTATCTTTAACACTGTTAATTTTTCTGCTGTTTTCAAAACCTTCCACCGCTAAACAAACATGAAACCTCTAAATAAATACCAAGCGTTTCAGTCTGTTTTAAATATACTGATATAAGGAACGACTGGTCCACTGCGTCTGTTATAAGTCAAGAATATCGATCATCGGAGTCACAGAGGACATAACCCATGTGACACTAACAATGATTAAACGCATGTTTACACTATTATGGTCTGTTAGTTGTCTGTAGAATTCAATAACGCTATTATCAATCGAGGTTTTCAATTAACCTAGATTAGACAAGAATAACATCTGTGATAGTGTACCTGTAGTGACTAGAATTAGGTCTAAGGCAATTAAAAGGAGGGCTGTATTAGCCCATGATCTGTTATCCTATTTGTCCAAACAGAATTAAGTCAAAAGTTGTCTTATAAATCAGATAATTCATATGTTTAGTTCATTGAGGATTCAGAACTGGAAGGAAAATAAAATCTTTCGGATTAATTTCCACGAACGGTTTTGCAAAATTTCTTTCCGCCGAGAGAAAAAATTAAAATAAACTGCTGGTTTAAAAAGTCAACATCTTTTTTAATTAAAACTGTTATGTGAACTTTTACTAAAATTCTATATTGGAAAGTGAGCACTCTCCGTTATGAGGTTATCTTTATTTTATAGTTCTGCAACGAAATGCAAAAAGAAAGGAAAGAGAAAATAAAGAAAACGTAAAAATATGAGCTTTGAATCAAAGAATATCCTTTGGTCATCAAATTTATATTACAGATATATGCAGGTAGCTGGCATCTGTGTCTAAAGATTAGTTGAGGATGCATTTGAAATAACTGATGATATACGCCTATAAGTTACCGGCACTATCAAAAAGATGGCCTGGTAGCCTGCGCAACTCGGCTTTCTTTGGCTTACACCACATGGGGCTAAGACCCCATTTGCAAGTTCGTCAGATCTGTTGTAACTCCGGCCCTGGTCAGATGTCATACTTCTTACCGTTAAAAGTATAGAATCTATGCGACTTACTCGTCATCAATACAATCAATAAGAAGGGAAACTTGAGACATTTCCTCGTCTACGCAATTCAACGTTTATATTTAATTCACAATATAACACGCTTGTATCAGCAGGGAGTCTGTTGCAATTCCCTGCTTTGATCTTCTTTGAAGCAGTACCTATTGACTCCATAACCAATATATTATAAATTAGCATTATAAATAAATATATCGCTGTAAATTTTTGTGGTAAGTGGCACCTCAGACAGATCGTGTTTTGAAAGACGGACCTCTTCTTTTTTAAAAGGAATGCAAGGAAAGCCCCCAGATAAAATGGACTCTTTGGCCAATTGGATTTAGAACTGGTCCCACTGAGATAATGAAGTGACCCTAGACCCTGTATTAATTCAGTTAAGGCTATACCTTATTCTTTTCATCATCTGACTACATTTTGTTAATAAATTATTTCCAAGCAAAGTAACCACTTACAGGTTAGGTTACCTTGGATGTGCCTTTACTATTTTTGTGACAATATGAAGACAAGTGTGCTAGAAATCAGAGGCAGGCCCGTAGTCACGAGAGGGTGTCCCGTGCAGAATCATAGGCATAGGAGCTCAAGTTGATTTAGAGGGGGGGGGGGCTGTAACGACTTACCCAAAAGATAAAACCAAAATTTTCCGCGCGCTTCACGCGCGTTCAATATGTAAACGTACATATTATACAGGCATGCATCGGTTATCACACCGCATGCCAATTACATACAATCATTTGCCGTGTTACTACCCTTCCATATTGATTACAATTTTGGGAAATGTCATTACAATAATAATGATAATAATCAGTGACGCAGCCAGGATTTTCTTTCATGGAGGTGGGGGTATGCATTATGTTGTGTGATTGCCAGCCTGGAGAGGGGTGTTCCCCTCCCCTTTGAAAATTTTTGAAAAATCAGGTGTCCTTACATGCAATCTATTGCCACATGTGCTACCGTTGGAGTATAATTTGTGTGGAAAAATTTACGTATTTTAGGTACTAAAAATCGGCATCAGTGAGGGGGGGGGATGGTCCAATGGCCCCCTAAAAACACTACTGATAATAATAATAATATAAGTTTAATCATTAAAACACCCTGGTGAATTACCGGTAATACCGAATATATATAGGTTCTGGTGCAATTCAAATCAGAACTTCATTTTAATTAGGCTACCAAGGAAGATTTTTTAAAGTATTGGTTACCTTTAGCTACATCATTTATTTTTCTTTCAGTAGGTGCCCGAAAATTCTCAGCATGTTGCCAGAGTTTTCACAAAATATTTGGTTGGGGGCTGGAGCACCCCCCGCCTCCTACGCCTGTGTGCAGAATATTGGGCTCCCGCACTGCAGGAAAATCAATTTTTAATGGCCACAATGAAAAATCTCGTTCAATGCCCCATTTAAATGCCGTGCCTTCCATTTAGAATTCCTACTTGGTCCTGATAAGAGTAGATTTGAAATATAAATACCAAAAGAAAATATAAAATTAAAATTCATAACATCAAGGTTGGAGTGAATATTTGGGCCTATTAATCAGTATTCGTCATCAACTTAATCATCTGAGGAAGAATCTAAATACATGGTGATGATGAAAGTTTCACTCGGATCATACAATTTATTACAAGAGAGCCACAAACATAAATAGAACAGATGATGTTAACACCTAAAACTACGAACCGAAGTTAATGCGAAGATAGGAATTACCTATAAAACCCATTTAACAAGAAAAAAATTTACAAACAAACATAGAAGTGTTAACAACAATATGATGAACACATCCAACCGCCAATTGCTTTCAAATAAAGTCAGGAGCTCTCTTATCCTAAATAAAAAAAATAAGATTAAGTTGAAAACTTAAACGATTCCAAAGCTTATGAACTTAAAATAGATAGTATACTATTGTAAAAAGTAAGTTATCATCCGTTTCGAAATACCAAGAGTAAAATCCAATCTTAATTTAAAGTATTCTACATGTTCTAAAATTGAAAATTGTTCCCGCAAAGTGCACAGACAGCGGTCATAATTTGAAAAGAACAAGCTTTAAAGATTATGTGAACTTGTAAAAAAGTGTATCAAGTTTTCTAGAAATGGGACACCTCGCTAATGACTTAAACAGTTATTCCTATAACCAGGTGGACAAGACAATAATGCAAAGTAGGTCATTTGAGGTTCGAATAAGAAGGTGCTATGGGTACTTCGACCCTTAGAAGTCCCGTCTGTCGTACACATATAGGTCAGTCCAGGTTAACCGCCAAACAGTCTCCCTTGGTACTGGGACCATCGAGGGAGTTAATACGGTGATGCTTCCTACAAACGACGCAGGTGCACGGCAATAAGGGTGGAAATGATTTGATTTTCTAAAGAATGAATAATCTGTCCTCCCCACCTTTCACAATTATTCTCGATTGCCAATAAGGCAGTTAAAGGGTACAGCGTGAGTACCTTTGATCTCACCGCCCAACTAACACATTCTTTGTAGTTTTATTACCCAATTCATTTCGTCAGAGCGCTTGTATACTCATCCGATCTGGCCTTTGAGGGTAACCATTCTGTGGAAATAGTTGAAAGCAACCTCAAAACAGCAGTTATACAAACTCCTTTTGTTTGCCAGTGCAACGGGCCGATTACTGAGCGATGGCTATTTAGACTCCTAATTGAGCTGACCAGTATGAAGCAAAGAGTCCAACCAATTGATCTCCGATCAATTCCCGGCTGTTAAGCTAAGCCACGCTCCAATTAATTTAGCTACCAATTAAAAGCACGAAGCGTTAATGACTAGTATAAAATTAAGCCACGGAACTCGTCGTTTCAATTACATGATTAGAAGGATAGCGGTGAAAACAGTGAGTGTTCACGGCCAACCATTGACTAGCTACGTCACTCGAGCGCCGCACTTGAAGCTAGTCGCATCTGCCCAGCTCGTTACAGTAGGTCCTCAACCCGGAAGCTGCACGGCTCGTTCAACTCCATTGCAGCAAAGCTCTTTCACTCGCACAACTGGTGTTTTCTTGGTATACGAACTTAGAAAGAGTACGTAACCTGTCATCCGGTGGAGAGTTTATGTTCATATCGAAATTTTAAAGTACTTGAGGAACAATCGAAGTTCGAATTGAGACTTTTTTGAGGTCGGAATGGAGACTCTTAAAGGAATTGCCTGATTTGTTTGCAGTAATCGGCTAAAGCGCTAGATCTATGTTTCTTTATAAACTGTCGTTTAATTCAGGAAGCTAGTGTGCATTAAGGTTGATTGACTTACAGATTTTGAGAGAGAAAAAAAAACAAGAACCATCACATAAAATGCATCCAAGTGAAGATGCGATTTTGGGACCTGTCCAGGGTCCAGGGACGCCGAGTTCCAACCAAATGGGTCAGAGAAACATCCAAAATACTAGAGACTGTAGCCCGCTACCGGCCTTATCGCCATGTCGTCACCAAGTTGCCGATCAACCGGATTCCGTGGCCGATGCGAACTCCACCACGAAATACCAACCTACCTCTTTTTCTGTTTTGGACATTTTGGACCCACATAAATTTAAAGGAAGAGATAAGAACAGGGGTTCAAGGGAATTAGATAATTCCCCTTACTTCGTAGACAACAAACAGAATTTGGATTCTCGTAGAAAACTTTCTCTTCACAGGGAAATGTCGTCACCTGAAATGACAGGTATGTGTTTCTATTCTATTTAACTTTTAGTTTCCACTCTCTCTTAAAATTATAGCCTGGAAAGCCTTTGCAAGATAAACATTTAATACTCCTAAATTTTATAAGCCAGTTCAGTGCAGGAGGAAAGTAACAGTGAATGTGTGGAGGCTTACGATATTTTTACTTTTAAAGAAATTTCTTTTAAATATAACCAACCCTTCACATTTTAAATTTATAGTTCTAAGATCATACATAGATCATAAAAAGCAATACATATACAGGCTAGGTTTATTTTTCAAACGTACGGGTTTGAAAAGGCTCACTCTAAAAATGGGGAATTCAATGAATTATGTCTAGTAACTGCTCGGAAGTTTTAGCATCTTTCTCGTATTGCACGTCAATTAAATCTTCATTTCCAGATGAAAGCCTGCTGTCGATTTTTTCAATTGTTAAGTAAAGCTTTACACTACTAGCAGTTTTATTTTCGAAATAATAGACAATACGTTCTCCGATGTTGCCTAGGCTTGAGCGGAATTTCACATTCCGACTATTGTACGCTCTCAGGTGCACTTGCATACTGTCACCGTGCACCATGGAACCATTCTGCTGCCACTAGTTTGTTTTCCACATGTTTAATATAAATCGATGAAGAGATATCTCCGAGTCATATGAAGTTCTTAAATGACTGATTGTTGCAGTTTTAAGAATTTCGTGATTAGTCTAAGCACTAGTAGTAATGCTTCGAATTCTTGTTGATGGTCACCAGATTGCGATGGTTTCATCCGTCGTGTCACTTCTGACAACATGTAATTAATTCACTGTCACGTCCTGGGTACAAAGCTTTTGTCATGAATGAAAATTGACGACTTGTTTTATCAAGTAGGAGTTACAATCACATGGAATTCCAATTATGAAATGTTACGGTCTACTTCTACTGTATAGTCATATGAAAACAAGTTGCAGTTTAGTAAACTCTACTCGTGACAACTTAACACATCTCCGACTCTTTTGGAAAAATTGCTTTTTTGTTTTTGTTTTTGTGCCCTAAAATGTAGTATTCAGTGACCAGAAAAAGATTTCAAAATAGCAGGAGAGAGATGTCCTGTCTCTGCTTTCTTATCTCCAATTATTAATCAGTATTATTTAGGAATAATTGTTTTTCATCTGTTGTTCCTTTTTATTATGTCACGTTTGCTCATATCTCAAAACCAAAATTCACTATACTGTCAGCATTTTTACTACTGTATAAGATATAAAGTGTACACGTATTATACTGATGGCGAGTTAACACAACAAATGAACACAATGCGGGTTGATAACACATAGAAATGGAGTAAAAATTGTAAAATTATCACATCTTGCTCTTTTTCTTGCTCATGTAACAACAGACAGCGTAATTTAACACGCACCATACAAACTATTTTTTTATTTATTTTCTCCTTCTTAGAATGGTCTAATTTCTTCTGATTTCTTCAAAATGTGATGGTTTGGCATATCGAACCACATGATTTACTTTTTGTTTTATGTTTTTTTTTCCTGAAAGGGAAACATTGCGTTTGTAATACAAAAAATTTCATGACATTTAAACTGACTATGGTATAGAGAGGTACTGTAGGCTAGAATGATAGGCAATTCAAAATAAAAAAAAATGTAGCTTTGTGATTTTTTTTTCAAAAAGTAAGAAGTTAACTTGCTGCTTTGCAAGTAATAAATAATATGTTGGCCCATACTTTCAAATACTTTTAATGATGAAGCATTCACAACTCGTGTGATGCATAATTTTTGAGGAAGTCAAACTTTTGCCACATTTTTATTGGTGAGATTTAAAATGATTTAATGTAATGATAAAAGCTATCATTTGTATCTGCCATAGTCATGCCTGCAATCTCAACACAATATTTTCTTTTTTTTTCTTTAAGACTGCCAGTAACCCTTCTTTGACTAAACTTATTCAATTCAAAACATTGCCTTCACTAGAGTGATAAATTTGTTTTTGAAACATTATTTCACAATTGTTCACACATATGAAAACGTTAATCAAAATAACGGTGAAACCAGGGAGTTGCTATTTAAATAGCAACTCCCTGGTGAAACCAAAAATTGTTGGTACGGAATGGTGACCCTTGTCTGCTTGTGGCTGGGCTAAATTTGAGAAGCATGACATCAAGCACATGTTTTGATAGGTTTTATTGAATGAAAAACTGTACTAAATTGTTTTCATTCAGGTTTATTGTTGTTGTAATTTAAACACACATGGCGACATTAGCTATACGGTTCAAATTCTCAAAACTGTAGGGCTTTTTTTCTTTACAGTTAAATCAGGGAGTTGCTATTTGATAGCAACTCCCTGGTTAAATATAGTTTCTGGAACATGTAAACACCAAGGATTACCCAGTTCTGATAATCATAATATGTATTTGCTCCTTGGCACACTTACTTAACAACCCGCATAGCGTCTTCAAAATTGAGGAAAAAATTTCAACCTTCCTTCAAAGAAATTATTTTTCCTGTTGAATGGAATCTTCACGACTACTTGTGGCATACTTCTTCTTGGGCTTGATTATTTTTGCGTTCTCTGTAGAAAAATGTTCTTATGACATCTTTCGTAATGAAACGAATGTAATTTGTTTGTGCATTCTCTGTTGAACCAGTGAGTTCTTAGAAACAGAGAAACTCCCTTGTTAAACGTAGGAGTAACGCGATTCTTTACTAATGCTGCGCTTCAGGCACGTAATCAAGTTGGCAATGGGACGATGCCCCTAGAAAAATTCCGCCCTAGAAAATTTTCGAGATGAAAACTTACTATTGACTTAACACACTTAATAGCATGTGTCACCCCCTTGTATAAATCACCCCTCCCTGGTAACTATCTCACCTTTAACACCTGGTCTAGCTATGGGCTTGTAATCCGCTTCCGTGCTGTATCCCGATCAAACAGGCCCGTAGCCAAAAAAGGCACTGACCGGAAGGGTGTGACGAAACTGGGGGGCGAAATATTTTACAACGGAAAGAGATGCTAAAATCAAGGCAATGGTATTTATTAATTCGGGGTAGGGGTGGGACGAAATTTTTTCAAAGGGGCACCGTTCCCGGCCTCTTTAATTATGGACCTGCAGTCAAAGGGGTAGCCCTTAACAGTTCCTTGTCCCTCGATCGTCCAATTCCTATTTTACATTTTCTTTACATTTCTATCCCTTATCCGAGAGTTATGGAAGTCCTATGTTATAAGGAGTGATCCCGTTTACACTATCAATACTCTCACAAAGTTGTATAAACTTTTCTGCTTCACCTGCAAAATTCTTTCTCCCTATAGAGCTGTACAGAGTGATCTACGCAAGTTGTTTGCACCATAAATGTAATTGAAAGCGGATTGCAGAAAGATCGTATTGTTCCTTCGTAATGTAATCACTTGGTTGAATAGCCTGTCTTAAAGAAAATAAAAATGAGAAGAGCGTAAAACAAATAATAAAAGAATAGCGTAAATATAAGCTCTGAGTACTTTTTATCTCACAGTCAAATGATTTGCGATGTCAATCAATCATATTCAAGTCCAATATCAATCCCCGAAAGTTGCTTCATCCCTTTAAGTTCTTCTTCATGACATATGGCACAGCACACTAAGCATGGGGTCATACCATTTGCCCACAGGTGAAACAGAGCCACCACCCTCATCACTCTATACCCCTTCCTCACCGAACCTCCTTATCACTCAGACACCTATTTTTCGTCATTTTCTGATGATTAAGTTTCCACAACAGTATAACTTAGAACAACCCTCCGTCGATGATACCTATAGTCCATTTTATTTTTCTTATAACTTTATATTCATCACATCACTTACGCGTTGTAACCACCTTATCCCATTCATCAACTTAACTGTTTGAAAACTAAATCGACAAAATTTGTTTTATACCAAGGTTTTGGCCTTTTCCGTTTGCCTATTTTATTTATCACTTCACCGAACATTAGTCAGTAAGGGAAATGTATAAAACATCATATTCTTGATCTTCATTTTGTAAGGAAGAAATCATTTCCTTCCCATCCTACCCCCATACAACCGCCTTTCCACGTTTCATTTGAAGTGCTGTGCCTTGAGTTCGTTAATACTCGAATCCGATTTCAACGAGTCCTCATCGTTCTTTTTTAAAAAATGATGATTTCACGGTATATTTATCACCATTTGTCAGATCATATCCAATCCATTTACGCTTTAATATTTACTTTCTCTTAACGATGGCTACATTGAATCATCAATTAGAATACCACGCCGCAATGGCGTTAATGACCTGTGAATTAATAGGGATGTACTTTCAGTAAAGGTGTTTGGAACACACTGGCCGTGACTCCCGACGACAACTACACTTGAGCGATGGTAAAAAAATTGACGACATGTTAATTTTTTCGATGTGATTGATGGCCAAATATTCCTCTCTCTTAACAAGGAGACCTAACGACCTAGAAGCAATCCTATTTTCGACTTCTACCGCCCGACCGGAAAGTTATCTCAAAATTTGTCATCAAACGTTTACCTTATATTAAAGATAAAAGCTTTCGACCGCATTGGAGAACTTTAAATTCATGATACAATTAAGTATGGTAATTGCTTCGCTTACGATTTAGATAACTTCTAACCCTCAAGCCAAATTTTCAAATGGCAGTCACTTTTGGGGGGATAGGCTATGTTTTTTAAACCACAACGGCGCGGCATCGCAGTGCGGCTCGCGATGAAACGCCAAGCAGTAAATCATACCCTGTAGTTGTTAAAATAGGAGACAAATTATGAGATCCGCTTAATAAACGGGACATTAATCCTGCTGGTCTAATTGACTGAAAATTAACACTGCGTATTCGGAAGCGCATTGCATGATTCATTCATAGTCTGTATACACCCGCTGGCATTCTAGTTTTATAACATAACCACAATTTGATGCCTTATGTTTTTAAATTTACATTTAACAAACCAAACATTTAAATACTTTGTTGTATTAAGCCAGCGAGGAAACAAAAAGAGGGAATAATGAGTACTTTTTTGAGAAGCTATTACGTCACTTCTCATGCCAACCATGGATAGAAGGATATCTCTTCATTAGTGACTTCTTTGAACAACTTGAAGCAGACAAATGAGGGTGTATCGTGTTAGGTATGAGGAGAATTAACGCATTTTTGAAATTTAATAAGGGTTGATGAAGGCTGACAATTACAGTGGCATTGTATTGTTCTAGGATATTATAAAAGTGATCTCAACCTTTGGTCTTATTTGTAATGCTTCTTTCAACTACCAATTATTTTTACATTAAACATTGGTTATAGTTGCTTTGTCAACTTTTCAGAATTACTGTATGTATTTTGAAAGAACGTCAGATTTAGAAGAAAGGTCTTCATGTTTTTACCACATTCCTGCATTATCTCAAAAATCATCTTAAAAGGAGTTGTCGCGATTTTAACATTATTCAGAGAAAGCCCACTGGGATTTTTTTCCTATTCGGGCGAAAAATCCAATCTGATTGCCGCAATTGATAGTATTAAAGACTAGAAAACCTTTAATAGGAGGTCTTTTATCTTTGCGTTCATCTGGTTCAACAAGTTTGTAAAAACAAATCTGAGAACCTTAGAGACAGATACTCATCACTCTTAGTATGATTTTTACTTAGGGGTAAACAAAAGTCTCAATTGGTGACTGCTCTTTGATTGACATCAGAGTTACAAAATTCAAAAGATGCAGAGAAGTTCATATAACAGAGTATGCACAGAGAGTGTTTTGATTTCTCATTAGGACCTTTTAGGCTGACCAGGATATGGCCTTAAGCATGCAATAAACTATGTTTGTGTCTGTACAAGGAGAAGCCAAAGACAGTTATGGGCGGGGCTAAAACAAACTTATTTGGGAGAATTGGAGTAGTCTGGGATGAAGAGATTTCCCCTTTAAGTGGCAAGAATTGAAGGCAAAATTAGGAGAAAAGATCTTCGATGTTATTTATCGGCGAGATACAAAAAGACAATTGGTTTTATTTCTTGTAGGTGAAATTTAATCTCTGGGTTTTCCTGAAGAAAAAAGTGAAAAAGTGAAAAAATATACTTTTTGACCTTTTGCATGTTTTACGATACAAGAAGTTTCTCAACTCCTACAGTATCTGTATCTACAGCATTTCGTGATAACCATTTCTCCGGAGAAAACGATTTCACAAGCCCCATAAACCTTTTCAAAACTTCGTCCAGCATTCGTGAACTTCATTCACCGTGAATTTCCGGGTAGCTCTGAATATTGCAGTCGATAAAATCTTCAAGTATATCAACTGGAGATCAGGTAGGGTCTGCCTTTCCCCTTTCCCTTCCTTCCAGAGGCTAGTGCGAGAAAATATACGTGTAAAAAGGAGTGTGACGTTTGGAATCGCCTAGTCGAATTTTATGACACAAATAAATATACATTGTTTAATAAGGTGGATCATATTGGCGATTTCCGGAAACCTGAAAACATGTTTAAAATATCTGGAGTGTGGAAATGACAAAAACAAAAATGTTACCATGTCGTGATGATCATGACCTTGTCTGACACAATGAACGCATTTGGAGGATGTTTAATCGACTTTCAGAACTACAAACCATCAATAACTGCCTGTATTTACAGTTTTATTGACGCAAACTTTGGATAATTTTCAGAGAGAGATTTTGCCTTGAACAGAATTCAGAAATGAGGACGAAATATATCTGTCACGATGTACCGATAATTTGTATGAAAACGAAATTGACATTTCCCGGCGTCCCTTGCGGGGAGCGTCAGGTTTGATGTTCAATGAGTAATGAGTCGTCTTCAACAAAACTTGAAAATTACCTTTAAATATTCTCCTCCCCGGTCTAATTTGTATAGCCCTAACAAAAATCAAATTTGCCAAAATATCTCAGACGAGGCCCTCTGACCCGCTTGTTGAGATTTAACAGCGCTCTTATTTAAAACCGTGGATCTTTTTCCCCCATGTCTAGTTGTAACTGTCGACTTTTGGGCGAACTCGGGAACAGGTGTAAATTGGATGGTCGCCCCGTTTCAGGACCCTCCGCTGTGAGTTGTAACAATCTCCGATTCAAGTAATAGAGGCGGGCTATTCACCTTGCAGTGCTCGCAGCACGGAGTAATGGATCGCGCCGCGGTGGGTCCTACTTTTAAATTGAAGATAAGATAAAAGTTACTTTCAAAACGGCATCAAAACAATTCGCACATTGCATTATTTCTCCCTCCTCAATCCATTTTGACTTCTTTGCTGGTTTTCTGACGTTTTAAGCCAGCAAATGCAAGCACTAAGCAAGGAGGCTCCAAAGGAGGCAACGCCGACTTTTTCACTTTTAAAAGTGGTATCAACCTCAGGGTCACGTTAAGGTAGCGACATTGACAGCGACAGTGGTAGTGATGCTGTTGGTAGTGTACTGGGTACGGTACCGTACGAATTTGATAAAAATGTGCACCATCGATTTTGACGATTCTAAATCAACGTAAAACAAACGGAATGGAACAAGATTGTAATTTCTTTAATTTAATCCAAGAATTTGCCACCTCTCACCTGTTCGATGCTTTTCTTTTTTTTGACAGAAGAGTCACCGGAACGTGATGTAACTGAAACGGCGCGCAATGACGAATGCGACTCGGCATCATCTCTTGACAACCAAGATTTCATCATCAGCCATCGAGATGAGGACAGAAACGAATCGGAATGTCTTGACGGTTCCGACACTGTAAAGAGACTCGAGGGGGATGAAGAACAAGACGAAGCCAGCGACGGAGGCGGTAAGATGGCAAAGCCCCGACGGGCGAGGACAGCCTTTACCTACGAACAACTCGTGGCACTTGAGAACAAGTTCAAAACAACGAGGTACCTGTCGGTTTGCGAACGTTTGAACTTGGCTCTCTCTCTAAGTTTGACAGAAACGCAAGTCAAAATATGGTTCCAGAATCGAAGGACCAAGTGGAAGAAGCAAAATCCAGGAATGGACCCGAATGCACCCACCACAACCTCACCGACATCTTCCGATCATACTTCGTCCTTGCTCGGTACTTTACCTTACTACGGAGGCAGCTTTCTGTATGGTTCTCACGGCTCTCCTTTTGCAACGGCCCATCCGTCAGTTGGTAGACTCGCACATCATCTGGGCATGCAGTACCCGGTCCTTGCCAGTACCACCTCTTCCGGCGTATTGCATGGCCACTGTCATTATGGCCACATTGGGTACCTATGAGTCATCTTCTTGCAGTCTTCCTCTGAGACACTTCCCCTGGGTGTTATAACGTTAACCAGTAAACTAGAATATATCGAACTACAAACTCAGAAAAGTTCCCAGTATCGTACCCTGGCATTCCTTGGAATAAAGGTAGGCCAGAAGGGGACCGACAAGGAGAACAGTGTTGAATCTTGGAAGAAGAGGTATAACATACATATGATTCATTCTATAATGGGGAAGTTCGAGAGTGGGATGGTTGAGACCACTCTCTACCATTTCTCTATGTCGCAAAGTCCTTCTCATACTCACAAGTTGACATGTCATAAATAGTGTCACTTGCCGATGACTTCACAAATTGCCAGTATCTGCCACTGGCTTCATGCTACCGAGATATATCACCGGTACTGTCGGTACACCGCGTACTTTAAAAGAATCCTTTGAACGGTGTCATGCTACTTTCACATCAATCAGTGCGAAGAACATATAATCTACGCTTTGAATACTGTACACTTAAATGTAAACAGCCTTAAGGTGCGTTTACACCAAAACCGAAATCTGCCGCGTTTTGCGGGCGGGACGCGAAAAATTTTTTCCCAAAACAACTAGGGGCAATTTTACTCCAATGAAAATTTTGAAAATCTCCCCATTCGTTCTGAGATAACAAATTTCGCGTCCCGCCCGCAAAACGCAGCAGATTTCGGTTTTGGTGTGAACGCACCTTTACACCGTAGCTTAAATGCTGTACACAATAGAGGGGTCAGTCATGTATGATATTTGAAAGTTTAGGGCAACAAATCTCGCTTCACACAGTGAAAATTCTCCCGCTTAGTCACTCAAAGCCCCTTTTCCTTTTCAACAGAAACACACGTATCTAACAGACCTTCTGGACAAACTACAATGCCCTGTACCAAGTGATCAAGGCCATATCCACACTATACTGTGTGTGAGCAGTATGCTGTGCACTGACTGCACCACTGACTGCACATCTTTGCCGAATAAGAGTGCTGCTATTGTTTGAATTATGCCAATCAGTGTGTGACAACCAATTGTTCATAGAAATATGGGGATACTCATAAATATGTTTGGGGTGACGCAACATCCCATTTTGATAATTTCCCACACAGCCAGACGGTTTAGGCCTAAATCTGCTGTGAATGAACTTTCTAAGATAAATTGCACGATGCATAAATTACACTTCCCGACGAATGAAGCAAAAAGTGAAGTCTTGTATGTAAAGTACTTCTCATAGAGGCAATTGGCTGTCTAGATGACAAATTCATTCCAGTGTTACAGTATTATAATATATATACACCACTTTAAAACTCTTTCTACTTGTTACCGTATCTTTTTCCTCACAACATAGTCTCTATATCGACGTTTTATTTACGTCATATGTTCTGTGATTTTCTTATGCCAGAAGAAAAAGTTTGGTTGTTCAGCACTGACCCATTTCGAATTGAACCACAAAGGTGAGCATCATTCCTGAAGGTTAAAGTAAGTGGGCCGGGAACACAAAGTGGCGATGAAATTATGTTTATGCTATTGTCTGCTGCAAAAGAAATTGGTGAAAAGTCTAACGAAATTTAACGAAGTTTTGTGAGACTTGTGAATATTTTCAGTTTATTTATTTATGTATGAAGTACAGTATGAAGCTACTGGACAGATGACGTCACCTTAGTGATCAGGATGATGTTATTTTTTTACAGTGACGTCGCGGAAAGTTTTGGTTAATGTGGGGTACCGGTATTCTACGGAAGCTCGAGGGTGACAAAAGGTGATAATAGGCCGAAATGCAGATATGTATCAAAATTTTTATTTCAGTAATTTAAATGGGTCGGAAATGGGGATTTTCTCAGGAGTTAAAGTTGCCACACGTGTCCGTTCCTATTCCTGTATGTAAGTATCTGCTCGTTTATCCACCTAATAACTTCATCACATGATTTATTCACTTAGACTATGTGATAACCAATGATGTTAGAATGGTAGACACATGTCTCTTCCACATGTAATTTATATTTTTATTTGGAAGTAATGTATATACAAGTTGTAAAGATATTCAATTTGAAGTTTATATGAAAAAATAAAAGACGATTCTTGCCAAATTGAATAAATATCCCGCCTTTTGTGTTATTAATTTTGAACTCTCTTGAGTAGACAGTGTAATTTTCGTTGCACGTTCCTAGCACCTTTTGTTTATAGAAAGTTGTCTTTTACGAAGCTAGACCTTGCACAGTCTTTCTCGTCGAATTAATTCGCCGTCCTTTTGTCACTTTGTGTTTCGTTTGTCAACATGTGCGTCAACAGTTTCTCACAAATGCGAGAATGACCTTGAGCAGAAATAATGTGAACGCAAAGCCCTATGAGCGTCGGGGAGGGGGCGGGGGGGGGTTGGATCCTAGTGGTGTGATCAAAGTTCATTTCCCACTTCTCTACTAAGCAGGCAAAGCAATATAATCACAATAGCCTTCAATTTAGACTTTAAAGGGGATAAGCAGTCGCCCCAAACTTGCTCTGAAATACTAGCTACTTTTAACAAATATCCTATTATTCCGACCTTAAAAGTATCTTTCATGAATTATCAGAAAATAACGATTGAATACTGAAGGTAAATTAAGGAGTTACTCTGTGTAAACCAACCAATTAAATATGAACGATACTGTCACATGATTAAAAAAGCCATTCATGAATTAGGATACCGGGGTATACTGATTCAAATTGGGGTGACTGCATCTTCTCTTTAATGTTGAACAGAAATGACTGTTTTATAGTCGAGTTTGATTTCATGGGGACAGTCATCGTAAGTCATAGCGTGATATGCACCACTCTCAGAAGTGGGGAAGGGAGACGTTCCCCCGTCCCGTCTCAGACCTGTTGACGCCCATGTCTGTCAAGTTGTACCGTGTATGAATATAGACGCCATGTAACTGATGCATCCGCAGTGTCACATTGATCTGCTAGCAGAGTACGCATGCTCAAAGAACTCTACCCTGCTGTAGTAACAACTCTATCCAGTTGCTGTTCCGTCACAAATACCTCCCCCTCTTATGATGTCCCACTACATCCGATCCACTTTCTGGATCACACTATGGGCACACCGACTCGATGTTAGGCCCAGTTGAGGTATTCAGCACGGTACACCTTGCACAACTCCATGGTCCACGTGGTCGGTATACACCCTCTTACATAAACCTGCGCGATAAGAATACTCAAAACGAAGTTCTCGCCCTGGAAGGCCTAGTGTTTCTTTGTATGCCTTGTTTAGAGAGTGGGCTAATTAGAAAGGGTACATTTCTCTTATTAACTACTGAACATGTGGGGTGGGTGGAGGAGGGTGAAGAACAACCTGTGTGAACATAAATTTCGTAAAACTTTAGGAATGTGAGGTTATTGTTTCCCAACCTTGAGGAACGCATTTCTCCCAACCCTCTCCATGACTGACGCTTATATCGCTGGAAGACACGGAAGTAGGACGCAATATCTTATGATGTCGCAGGAAAATGCTTCAAGAGGCTGACATCCTCAAGACAAATGGAAACCGACTGGTGCGATGGACTTTTGTCTTTGTTATGGTCTCTTGGCGTACAGGACCCACTGCAGAGGTAATTTAGTAATTCTCAAGTTAAATCTGGAATTTGTAAGTTCCCTTTATAGCTATACCAGAATGGTGGCAGTCTAGTACCCTATAACTCCACCAGTTTGACGCAATTTGTTTTTCGTTTCCATTCAGGCATGTAAATAATTCAAGCAGAGGGCTAGCACTCTATTACAATACCTGTCCCCTCCTGGTCTCCGTGTCGAACGCCCAGAAGTCATTTCTTGGAGCATAAAAGCAGCACAATGATTCATTGGTTAGAATACACGAATCAACATTCTGCGGACCTCCCTCTCATAGTCTGCGGTCCTTTTTTGTTGGGCGTTTGAAAAATATTGGGAGGGTTTGGGGAATTAAGGCTATCTACGGTGTCGACTGCTAGCATTATATACATTATATGCATCATTTACACTTTGAGGAAAATGTTGAACAATAATGAGCTTTATTTAGTAAAATGGGGAAAATGCTGAGCAATAACGAGCTTTACTTAAGTAAAAATGGGGGTCATAATCCTTGCCCCCTCTTTGTCTCCAGCTTGGTCATCTGTTATCACAGGCTTGCTACCCTTTTGTTTGTACTTTGTACCATCAAGACTTCCTACTACCGGTATATATTGTCCAGTGGTATTGTGACTAAACACCCACACCGTGCACTGTACCGCGACTACCGGTAATACTGTTACCAATACCGACTCACTGAAATACTTTATATTGGTAAACCGTCGGATCAGCGGTCGGATCCTACCTACCTACATCCGTTTCACTACCTCCCTGGTTCCACCCAGCGAAGTGCTACGCCAACGATACTTGAACATTTGTTAGTAGTCCAGACATGTTGTTAGGCCTCTATACAGTCTGATCGTATAGTAGCTGTTTCTTTCACAAACTTTACCCTACATATTCAACAAAGCTGTGTGGAAGATTAAAACCATTTTTACGTCTGGAGTCCACCGCACTACTTGTAAGTCATACAAAATTTATCAAGCAAACCTATTTTCAATATCTAACCAGCATATCTTCAAATATTATATATAAGTATTCTTTTTTTAATACAAAGGACAATAAATGTATTATGCATGTCTTTGCAGGGAATATCCTGGTCTTTGTTTACCAGCCTACAGTACCATATGCCGCATTCCAGCCCTGATTATCTGCTCATTAGTGTGTTTATACATATCAATGGGATGCTTGAAAATTCCGTATGGTAGTACTTAACTAAAATGGCAAATATTCCTTCAACAGCAAACGTCAACAAAGCTCGACAAGAGAGTCTGGTTTCGCTTTAAAGATGTATATGGTACATCGACAATATTCCGACGTTTTAGTAGGAAAGATTTGTTCTCATTCTTCAATATGTTGCAGTATGTTACGCAGGCTATAAATCACAATATACTGCCACCCCTGGGCCGAGATGGGTCTGAATTTCGTAGATTTTACTCTATGGAAATTTACTATATCCGGCGACCCCACCTATCTCCGCTAGACCGAAGGTGGAAAATCAACATATTAAACAATAATACTTCATTATTCGAAATTTCTTCTCAGATTTCTTTGTTGTTTTCGTATACTTTTTGTTTTGCCTGTTTGTTTGTTTTTTTTACCGTTTCTATGTTTACTATGTGATTCATTTTGCTGTCATTGACGGGATCAATTGCAACAGAAAACACACACTTTTTCAGGAAAAATAAAGTTTTGAAAGTTTGCAAAACAAATAAAAAAAACTGACTGACTGGCAACATAGAACAAAACTGGAAAGACTGACAGAAACCGGAAAGACTGACAGAACACTGATAGAATAAGTAAGAGAATATATTATTGAATGAAACAGAAGAAAACTGAAAAACAACAGAGAATTAGTAACGTAGGTACAAGTTCAATTAACCACCCTGTCGTGGAAAAGACAAAGAGAAAATACTTTAAAGCGAAGTATTTTAAAAGAGATTGTTATGTGCAGGGACTCATTTTTGTGAAATCTTTCAATCCAAGGAACTCACTACCAGTGTAAGAATCACTGACTAAAAGGTAAAAATCATGTCAAAATGTTACCGACTGTTCGAGCACAGTGGACTTAAAGGGACTTATTGAATTGGTTCACAAAATTCATGATTTTCTTCACACCTGTTGAGATATACTCACATCTTAATAATAAATGGTCAAACTAAGAGATTCTGCACATCTGACACACAACTGAAATGGCAATGATAGGGTACGTAATAATTGCAATCATTTATTACAAATTTGTGACCAGACGCTTTTTATCATTAGGTATTAATCATGTACAACCCCTGTCCACACAAACTACAATTTCTCACATTTTCGGTAACTATAGGAAGTGAAACATGGGTACAAAGAGGCTAATTAGAAACATTGTCATTTAATGATTCCCTCCAAACTCATCACAAAATAATCGATATCAACTCCCCTTGAGACCCTTTAATACTTGCAATTAACATCACAAAAATCCCGTCAAGCTGAGGTGATAGCCCCCTAATCTTATAAAGAAAAAAATCGAATTAAATAAAGAAAATTTTTAAATCATTTTAGAAGATTAGAAAGATCCACACAACGTGTTCCTTTAAGCCAAGCACATGGATCGGGCAATTCGATACATCCACGAATGCTCGAAATAAAGCGAAGTGGGGCGGGTATCTCTTTACCTGCCTTCATATTTTTCAAAAATTAAAGACATTAAATGCACGTGTGCAAAAGAACTTTTACACGTTAAAGAATAAAGACCTACATAATTTTCAAGATATCCATCTAATGTTAAGCTCGGTTTTAATGAATTATTGGTAGCATGTCTGGGTCTTTAAATTAGGACGGTAGTCTATTAACTAATTTTCGACATATGTTGCAAGCTCTATAGTAAACATACGTTTTCGACTGGTACCGTAGTAAAGTACTACTCACAATTATAGACAGTAGACATGTTAAAATAAAACGGGTCTGCAAAGATTGGCTATTAATAAAAGATTAGCCAACAGTTTTGAAAAAAGAAATGAAATGAACATAATATTTTGGTGTGTACAATTAAGATTGGCATAGTAAAGCAACGTGTCTTTCCAGGGGTGGACTGACAATGAACTGGGCCCCCGGGGAAAATGGGTATGGGGCCCTCCTCCTTCCCAACCTGAATCAACTTTCCCTCACCTCACCCTGTAATTCCGAATTTTCCGACTTTCATTAAATTTCCGAATGACAGTGTGGGCCCCCTATCTGTGTGGGCCCTCGGGCAGTGCCCGGTTGCCCGACTGCTCAGTCCGCCCCTTTTTCTTTCCCTTCCCAGTACTCTGATTTAGGGATGGGGGAGATAAATGTGATCAGTGGTTATGAGGGGGCGTACCCCCGGCCGTCCAGTTACTCTAGAAGGTGCAGTAAGGGAGTAAACAAGGAAAAGGGTCATCTTAAAACTAGATAAAATCATTGCAGACTTAACCCAATATTACACCAGCTGAAAGGTATGCCTCTACCTTCGTAGCAGGTGTCGAATACGTACGCCTCTTTTTCACGCACATACTGTATTACGAGTGCAGCTAATATAGGTGTAGAATTAAATACACGTCCACGTAGCGGGCAAGGTTTGTCTCTCCTCACACCGTTTCTGCCAGTAGTTGAGTCAAAAATCACTTGAGGAGATTGCATAGACGTTAGAAGCAGGAGTTTGCTTACTCCATTAAAAATGTAGTGGGACGGAAGTATGCTTGCGCCCCCACAATTCCACGAGGAAACCACCTTATTTGTTCCCTCCGTAAAAATGTCAAAAATTGCAGTAATTTTCCTTAAATTTGCACAATATGTGGCACCAAAGCATGTAATGATCCTCCTTCCCCCGGTCGGCGGTCCCAAACAACTTCCCCCAGCTGAAAATAGTTTCCTACACCTTTGTGGGAGGAACAGATTAGCTTTAGCTGTTAGGGACATGGGGCGGGGAGGGGTAAACCATTGCATGGCTGACTTGATAAACATAAGCAAAGTGGTTTAAGGTCGGTTATCTGAAGGTGGGATTGTTTCTCCAGGAAAATACCGCCATCCAAACCTTTCTGTCGCCACTGGGAACATATTGGCTGGAATGCAGGATGTGTCACATGCACCCCGGTCACACAGGATGTGTTATTTTTTGTCTTTGTATGGGCTTATAAGGCAATAACCAGCTGACGTCCGAAACCATTAATCACATCTAAATAAAAGATACCTGTACCTTGTCCGTTTTACTGAAACTTATAGGCCTACTTCCATCAAAACGGAATCCATGTTCTGGTTTCTTTTCCATTTCATCTCCTAATATTTACATAATTTTAATAACTTGCCCATTGACGACAATTATTTGTTCTATCGTTTTAGGCGTTCTATAATGTTGGTGGTAGCAGCTTTGTTGCGGGAACTTGTTCTTGCAACTCCCTGGTTGATGGAATTTTTATGATTCTTTTACCTACTGTTTTGTGTTTTGCCACATTTTGAAGGCTCGGCTTAAAACATGGTGGAAATCTTGTAACAAATAAGCCCTATTTGAATTCCAAGAAAGCACTTCGACACATAATATTATTATCTAACCTTACCAGGTGTTTGCGGTCTGTAAATTTAAAGACGGAATTAACGACATATTTAGCGCATCCAGCAATCAGAATTTACTTCATGAATCTGTCATCGTTTTGCACCCCTAACGTAATTACGTTTGCAATGTAGCTGAACCTGTTTCTCGCTTGGTAGCCACCGTTAATACCAGGTGAACACGACAACTTTTGTGTTGACGTTGAACCGTCGGTCCCTCGTGGCGCAACTTCCTTCCCAATCGGCGTTCCACAGCAATATGATTTACTAGCAGAACATGCTTCATCGGGTTATCATTAGCGTTATGATTAAAGTGATTGTCCCATAGCTGCCCTGGAACATATTTTATTCTTTGCCTTCCGTCCTCAGCGGTGCTATAAGAACTTATTTTGGAAGTTTCGACTGTAAATTGGAAAAAAGAAATCTCATTTCTCTAGAGTTTTGGTATTTTGCAAATATGGTGAAGGGAAGGAAACGAGGTAACTCCCTGACGACCACTTTTTAAGGACTGATTCATGGGAGAAACATGTCACCCTGTTCACCTGCCCAAATGGTTCCCATGCTCGGGATGGCGCCATTTTACCTGGGTATACCACAACAAATGAACCAAAACAAGCGAGTAAAACTTCACGATACGGTACCTCAGGGTATACGGAAAAGATAAAGAGAGATAAAAGTGTTGTAAATGTTGGTGGAGTTGCCATCTTCACAGTGCCCCAGTTTTTGCAGTTACCATTAATTCATCGTGCAAATTTGCGTTGTTCTCCTTGTTTGATATTTTTGGCAGTTTTATAAAAATCTATCACCTCATTAGAGTGAAGACGATAATGATGTTGTATCTATTTGATCACGTGATCGTGACGGAATCGACGGTCGGCGTTTACTTTCTTCTACCTCAGAAGTAGATGGTCAAAAGTCATTTGAAATTTGAATCATATTGTACCATCTTGATCATGGAAGTGAAGATGAAAAAACATCTGAATAAAACAATGACGAGGCTGACTGAATACAGAGATGTACCCCCGAGCGGACGAAGTTTTTCGCTCATCGCTATGAAGTTAGAGAGAGTCGCAGCCTTAGAGTACCAGAGACTCATGAAGAACAACGCCGGCGTTACATGTTCCGTTCGTGGCCCACATTTCTGTTTGAGAAACAACTGACCAGTAAACCTTACGCCAAATATGATTTGCTTGGAACATCTTTGGGTTACTTGATCTTTTTCAAAAAATATTAAATGCCTTGCGATTTCAATAGCTTTTGGAAGTATATTGAGGGCCCGTTGTCCCATTTATTATACGTTCAAATAAATAGACCCTTTAGGCCTATTCTTGTATTAACGTGTCTGCAATCTGCTCCATTCATTCGTTTTAGTTGCTTTATAAGAAACGTAGCAGTGCGGTTTATCTCTCTTGTCATAGTTCAAGCAATACTTGTCTTAAGCGACTTCAACCAAGTTCGTGTTTGGCTACGGACAGAAGTCAGTCCATCACCGAGTCACTAGTGACGTAACCTTCATATCATGCCCTAGATTTAAAACAGGATATTTACAAACTAAAGTCTAAGAATTCGATCCGAAATGTTTTAGAGTTTCCTGAATATGAACCGAGACCCAGATAAAAGATTGGTCGTCGAATTAAAGTAAGCTTTAATTATGTCAGTTATACGCACTTTTGGAAAGGGGACAATAAAAAAGCATGACTCTTATTTCCGCGTTTTTGGCCTCCACCAGATATTCGATGCTTGAGAAGTATTTTTTCCGTAGGTATGCTAGACCGAAAACAAAATTATTAGGAGTCGATAGGTTTGAACTGCAGTGCCTTTAAACTCTTTAAAACCTCCTTAACCTCATTTTAAACATGTTTCGAACTACAAATCAAAGTGATTTGTCGTTTTTTCTTACTTTAATCTTCGTGGCAGGAAAATAGATACATGTGTGACTGGCCACGCGTCTGTTGAACCTTCCACGGAACTCGCAAATCACGGCAGAGCTCCCATAATAAAAGTCGCCCACTCGTGCATTTACAAATTATTCGATCATCCCCCGAGTTTACCGCCGAGTTATCTGGTTCCCATATGGTGCGTTCGTGTATGGCTCTTTTTTCCCTCCCAAGACTAGCTCCCGTGTCTTCTTGGTGTGGGAAATAAGAATATTCTCCTGTGTCGTTGGTTCCTCAATCATACGCTCTTCACGAGTCAGTGATCAGTAAATTAAAATGTTTAGGCGAGGAGCATTGCATCTCCGGGGACCTATTGTCTAATCTTGTCGTTGAGCCATCAGAAAATGTCTTCTTTTCGAGCGTAAAATTGATCCCCGCCTCTGACCGGTGTTAACCCCATCGGTTAAAATGGTGCAACATTTCACACATTATGTCTATCTGCAGGCGCTAAAAGCGATCATTGTTGTTTTCACATGAAATTTCGAGAGCTTTTTTCATCTCTTTTTTAAATCGTCATGTCTCAGTATACACTGACACTTTTAATCTCTCGTCAGACGATTTACGTGAAAGTGGAGTTAGATGTCATTGCACTTGCGCGTTATGACAATTGCGCACTCCAAAGTAGTTAAAAAGCAAAGATAACTTACGGATAAAAATACATTTTCATATAACCCGGCTCTGAACTTGAAGCGCGGCTATCAAGTCCTTTTAAGCATATGAGCGTTTGCACAAATTAACGCACCAAAACCCCAAAAGACCACTTTTGAATTTGATTCAGCACAGGGGTAAAGATGGCAATATGGCGGGTCAATTGTACCAGTGCGCGCAATGTTTGCAGTAAGTGCGGTGATTTATATCGGACATTAAGAGACGGACCGTTCACAACGATATAAATGATGTATACCTAACAACGATGTTACAATGAAATACAGGCGTATGTAAACGATGTGTGCCCGGCGTATACGTAATAGTACAGCCTACCTACATTTATAAGCCTACACTTGTCGTTGCGCTGTGTCTATGCATGTGGGCTATTGCTTTCTTCCATGCATTAATAGAAGGTGCGTGCGGCGCACGTACGCCACGTACAAAAAAGCCGTTCTGTGTCCAAATCTCAACAACCTATTTCGTCACATACCGTACCGTATCGGGATAACGAAAAGTATTCCGTACCCCCAAACCATGCCCCCACTCTTTATATAAACCATTATCTGTCCCTCTCTTGCCCACAAACTGGTCTACAGTATGCCGGAGTAATGACCGAGCCCCTCAGCTAGGGGGGCAGGGGTCGCTCCCTAAAACAGTCCCCCCTTGAAAAATAAAAAATACCATTACCTTGATACATTTTAGTATATCTCGCCCCTTACAAAATATTTAGCCTCCAAGAAGCTATCTCCCTCCCCTTCAGTACCTTGTCTGGTCACGACGTTGTTAATGACACTTTAAAGGGAATAAACAGTCGCCCCAAACTTACGTTGCTTACACATGAACCAAAAGGTTACAAATCTCCTCTTATTTCTATTGCAAGTATATATATATATATATATATATATATAGGTATATATATATATATATATATATATATATATATATATATATATATGTGTGTGTGTGTCTTTCATGTTTCAGAATATAAATGTCACGGAAAACAAATGTGCTATTTTGCATAAAACTAAAACTTCAGTTATAAAATTCTTATCTCATAATTTGACAGAGCCATTCATGCATTTGTGATACCCGGGTATAACAATTAAATTTAGGGTGACTGCAATTTGCCTGTAGGTGTGACTGCAGCGCATCTTATGATTAAATAAATTATACCACAGATAAGCTACATAATATCACGGTCTTGAAAACCGGATACTTGGTTGTAAGTTGTTAAAGGTATGAAACAGACCCACTGAGTCCATTACCTGATGGCTTCAGTTTCAGGTTATGAACTGTTTTATCATCAGAGGCAGGTGCATAGTCACGGGATTAGGGGGTTATAGAGGTTCAACCTCATGACTGCAGTACGAAAAGAGATAACTCCCCAAATAACTTGTTTCTTTGAAAAATATTCCCACATGTTTCCCCGTCCTCCAACCTGCAAACCTCATGACTGACAAAAGCCATGAGGCTAGTCCCTGGACTTCATGCAAACAGGAAGGGTTGTGTCGTCTGGCGGTGCCTCTGGTGTCGTTAGATTAGTGTAGTCTGTAGCCTAGTCTGAATGCCCGCTCCCTCCTCGACCAAATTCTGGCTACGCGCCATGATCAGGAGTGTGAGATTAAAAACAAAAACCCTCTGCACAATAATAACAATTTTTCAATCAAAGACACAAAGTACTCTACAAAAAGCAGCAATATAAATAAAGATGTGTACACGCATACGTATCTGAGACATTCATAAGAAAACATATGCAGACGTACCATTTATTTTATTCGATTGCTTCTTACAAATGCAGGTTCTGCATCGCAGCTTCGATTATGATACTGAGGAACTTAGAAAGATAAGAAGCGACCACGCACGAACGGTAAGAAAACAAGAAACCTTCCCATGCAACCTGGTCATCACTAGATCCCTTCCGTTTTATTGCTTTCCACGTAAAATTACAAACGTATGTGGTAACTATTCCATGCAAGCCTGAAAAGTTAGGGAAGGGACGGGAAAGCTTTCAGGGGGTGATATACTTTCTTAGGCGAGATACACTAGAATGCATTAAGGCAATGACGACTTACTTTGAAGTTCTCAAGAGAGCGCCGCCCCCTGTACCCCTCTCCTCGACCACAGCTAGTTTGGTTCCAGGAAGGAAGAAAAGTACAAATAAACTAACGCCTCAGCTTACCTTCAAGGAGAAACAAATTTTGATTTAGCTTGCCTTTTTTGATGAGAATTTAGATAAAAATATTGCGTTTGTGAAACAGAATTTTACATTTGTTTAAAACAATGACTTAGGTATACATGTATAGAACAATAGGCAATTCAAAGTAAATAAAGCAGGGAAACTACTCTCAAGAAATATGGTTCTCAAAGAAAGACGTTCACTGCATTGTATCTCATGAGCAATTTCTTCATCCAGACTTTTCCATTTTTTAAATTATGCAACAATTTGAATTGTAGTAACTGAATAATGCGTAATAGCATTGGGGAAATAATGATATTGCCAAAGTGGGCTTTAGTGACTTTAAAATGATTAAACCTATAATCTGTCTGTGCCAAGGGCGGCGATTTGTTCTCAATAGTGGGATGACATGACCCCATTTTCAAGTAAATTACTGTGTGAAAAATCAAAGGCAATGGGCGATTTCTCAAATATTGGGGGGGGGCATATACCCCTGTCCCCACGGATCGCCGCCCATGGTCTGTGCCATGATGTTGATGCAATATAAACAAAACATTTTCCCTTAATAAAGCGACATCCCAAGTAAAAAACAAAATATTGTAAGCGTTTCAATTATTCTGTGTTGAGAGAAAACCTCTTGTCTCAAATGTGGAACAGAATACGACGATGTCTTTTGCTTTTTTATTTTGTTTGTAACTTGTTGTTGTTCGTGTGAATTTATTCTGAAATAAAAAAGCGTTGGTTTCTCCTTTGAACTCAATTGTGTGGAAAACAAACTTATTTTTCTCATTAATTAGGAAATATTTTATTTAATGGACATAAAGTTTAACAAAAATTATAAAGTGAGTAACTTTAAACCGAAGTAGTCTACAAGCTAAAGAAAAATGTGAATAAAGAACTTCAGCAATCGCCACGCCGTTTGCACATAGAATTACGAAATATCGGTTTATCATGGAAAACTTACCCGTCTAGTCTAATTCATTCTCTTAAAGTGCAGTAGATTTATCGGTCATGAACTCTCTTTGCTAAAATTTCTCAGACCACTTTAGAAGAACATTTTTAAATTAGACAGCTTATTTATAGTTCACATCAGCAAATGTAGGGCAATTGCAAATTTCGATCAGGTTTTCCTGTGTAATTCGAAACATTCGCTAAGGACATTGAATCGAAAAATTGGTCTGTTGCCTCATAAGAAAAGGTTACAATGCCGTTCTAGAATTAAAAACATCATGTAGAGTCGATTTGAGAACTTTTTGTAACAATGTTATTAGGTTAAAGGTAGGGTGGTACTAGGATTTGTCGGACGAGGAACAGTAACCAGAAGCCCAGACAGAGGCGATGGGGTTGGCGGAAGGATGATGGACCCAAAGTTTTCCCCGTGCCACTTGAAGCCCGATGAAAAGTTGGGGTTACTTTTGAAAGAATCAGCTCTCACTGAGAGCAAAACAGATAGCCCAATCCTAAACCGTCGGTTGACTAGTCACCCACAGAAATTACATACTGGTACATTTTCGTGCTGCACTTAGTCCCCTCGCCGAGATTGGAGATATTTCCCAAGGGGGGGGGGGCGTGACTGTCACCCCCACATGTTGAAGGCCAGTCGTAGTCGATTCAAAATTTATCGCCGCTACGATGTGTGAAAGGACAATATATGACTCCATTTATGCCGCATGCCGCATACAGTTCGTTCATACAAACACAACGGCGATAAAAGTCGAATCAGGGGGTTGTTTAGTGCCAACTCCCTGGTCGAAGTATGAACGTCTCTCACCTTTCCAGGTCCATTGACAGTAGAATTCATATGTGAAACACGAAGACTGTCCTAGAGAATACTGTAGTTGCCAATTCTCCCATACATATCCGTAAGAAGCTGTTCTCTACTGAGGAGGGGGGAGGTTGACAGCCGTCCTTTGGGAAGCATACTTTTGCCCATCACATTATTGACTGTGGGGTTTCAGCTCCCCAGCCCCCCTCCCCGCCCTCCTACGCCTATGCTCAAAAAAATTCAGGAGAAATTTCCCAAAATGAGTTTTGTGAAAGTGAGTCCATAACATAGCTCAATTATAACACATTCTGACGTTTAAGAGTTGAATGATGAAAGTGAAGAACTCATGGCATTATGGCCAGCCGTAAGCACGAAAATCCAATAATTGAGAATACGGGATAAGAAACTTTAGAATCGCCGTCCTGGCAAAATAATGTTTCAACTCAAGTTCCGGAGGGAGGGGTAAATGACTTACCTTCCTCTTTTAAAAAATATTGTTCATCTATGACATAAAGTAACCTCTCTGTCTTCGTCACAAAGTTAAAATGTTATAGAGATGTTAAACAAAGTGGATGGACTTCAAGTATTGTCAAAAATTGATCAGCGCAGTTCTCATCACGAGAATGTCTTGTTTAGTTATGGTATATAAGACCAGAATTATTGTTGAAATATGTAAGGTATACTGTATTCTTATTAATGCACCATAAATATTTTACCCTAAGGTTCCCCAAGTATAGAAATGATTGAGCGTAGTCCCACATTTTGGGTCTAAGTACACCGGTAGCAGTTTTTTCTAAAGATGATCATTCTTCTTAGAGGCAGATTACAGTCTAATTCTCATCCATATATGGCTGACATGGTGTTCACTATAAAACCAAAGTTTAATACTTAACTTAAAACAATATTACATAAAATGTGGCCCAAAGATTCATCGTCCAGATTTTTTTTTTTTTTTTTTGCAAATTTTCAAATTTGTAGGACGAACAAACAAGGAGAAAACAAAGTAGCAAAAAATGCATCACCTCATCTTACTTCAAAATATGAACAAAATGGAATACTTTGCTTGCTTTGGCTGCTATTGCGTTTAATTACTGTTTTAAGGGCTTTCATGTTTTGCTAATTCCATTGATATTTTAACTGTAACTAAATTCTCATTAACTTTTCAACGAGCTTGGAAACAGTCCCTTACTATGCTTTGTACCTTCTTCTTTATTTATGACAACAACCTTCTGAAAAAATACATTTTTACCTATCTTTCTACGACAACCGACACCTTGACTACACTGTGTCACACTTTTGAGTACTGAATAGTAATTACCATAAAGATCAGGTAACTTGTATATTAAGTAGAGATTGATAAAAAAAGATCTTAACGCGAAATGTAAAGACTCCTGGAATACCAGAATGCTAGTTACTAATTGCGAAAGTACACTTGAAGCCCACACTCCACAGTTTGAAGTGGTTCATAATCTGCTTTAGTGGAAACTTTGTCGGTGAATATTAACGGTCAATATGTATTACAGGTCGGTAAAAGAGGGTTCTTTGTTCTAACAGCAATTAAATCAAGTAGACTACTTACCCTACCTTTTGAGGTGATGACCGCAATGGTTAATGATTTTTTCATACATGTTTCACCATTAACTATCACATTCTCATAATGTCCTACATATTGATTTCGACAGGCACGAAATAGCTAATATTGATCCAGTTCAATTGCACATATGTCGCGGCCATTTGTATTAGGTAATTCATCGCAACGCCCCCCGAAAGGTAAGCAAAATCCATCGATAAATGAACAGACTATTCTTCAAAGCGGTAAAAGAGACATTTATTTTTATCAAATGGATTACCTGCTCGCGATTAATTAAAACGTATTGTCTGTTACCTTCGTCTTCTCTTTGCCTATTCTATTAGTTTGAGTGGTCAGTGTAATTCTTTCGCGGAACTACTACTTTAACCTACCATTACTTGTTTTATGTGTTTACAGGTGTCGTACCACTAATTATTTCTCCATTGACTTACACCCTAAATTTGGTCCGTTCCTTGGCCACTAGACCCTTGTATAGGTTCTCAACAGGAACGAGCTCCCCTCACATGAAAACTCACGAGTCGGCCTTAGTCAAACTCATCTCAAATTTGAGTACCATGACCAATGACATTTTAAGCTAGGAGAGCTTGTATATCATAGGGCGGTGGTTCCCGCTTTTCTTTACTTCACTAAAAATGCCTAATGCATAAAAGTGCCTAAAATACCTTCAATTTTCTTTATTTTGCATAATCAGTAATACAATTCATTTTGTACCACATGCACATCACAAACTGAGCACATCACTTCAGCAACATTGTCAACGCTGCGCTCCAAAATTTTTTAGGGTGTTAAATTCGTAGGGTAATCCTCCGCCGGAATTTCCCTTGAATTAGTGGTACGCTTCCTACATTGAGAACAGAGGCTAACATTATTCCAAAATAAGTAAGGTGATTTTTTATTAAGGACGCACAAACGCAAAACTGGGTGCCGTATATAAATATAAAAATAAATTTGGGTGACTGCTTATTTCCTTTAAATAATTTATTTCAGTGGTTCAGTCAGAGCAGACTACAGGTTCTTGCAATATCTTAAGTAAGTGGCGTAGTGTCCAGGAATTTATTAAGCTATGGGACCGTAAATTTAAGTGAGCATTATACATTTCCTTTGACTGTTTTGAAACAGTCTAAGCTCGAGCTTCAAAAGATTGTTTTGAAACACTGGAGACGGGATTGCTATGACTGTCTTAAATCTGTTTTGTTACCTAGAATTCTGTTCCAATTATTCAATTAATAGTTTCAATGTTTTTTCCTTTTTTTAAAGCACACAGAACTGAAGTGTTGAATTTTGAAAACAGACAAGTTCAATAATGGTTTCATATACATTTTCCTTTTGAAAAGCTGATCATTCAAATGAGTCATTCAGGTTTGTCAGTGTATAAAGTTGATTGTTGTTCCACCTGCTCCAGAAGGGAGTTCACACTGCTTGGGGTTATGATACGTGAAGCTAAAGGGTCTGGGAGAAGGGCCCTATACTCTTACCGCAAGAGGCGGATTTAGGGTGCGCGGGACAGTGAATAATTCGTATTTAATATTTTAGTTGAAATGTTCTCCACTCTATACATTGCTACTTATTCACCGAATACATTGCATATAAGGTAACAGTGTTTGACCATGGAATAAAAGCCGATTCACTATTCAGTATAGCGTAATATAGCTATGAAGGTTGAACACTTTTCAACTCTGAGATATGTCCGTGAGTAGCCCCGAAGGGCAAGGGATGACCATCAGTAACGTAGCCAGGATTTTTTGAGCAGGGGGCTCTGTGGGGTCACGAACCTTTTAGGGGGCACCATTTCTGAATTCTCTCCCTCCCTGTAGGGCTTATATACAGAACTGTGCATTCCAAAATTTTCCATGGGGAACCTGGGGTGGCACGGCTTTGTCGTGGGGGGAACGTGCCCCCCTCATGCCCCCCGTAACTACGCCAATGATGACCATACATGGTCTTAAAGCTTGGTAGTGCTTAAAAAATGGCGTATGAACCGGGCTTAGTGTCTGTATTAGATCTGGAATATATACACGGTACCGGTATTTGAAAACATGATGTGTTAGTCAAGGATTTTATTGGAGATCGTTGCAAAGGAATTTGAGTTAATGTTATATCTTTTAGTGAGTGTGGTCCCTGGGAGCCCGGGCCTTAAACGTACCATGGCCAAGTTGGCCCCTCCTAAATCCGCCTCTGCTTATCACTGTCATAGCACTCTGGTATAGTACGGTTTGCATTTGTATCGCTGTTGATTTGAAGCGATGTATACTTATACCAATTTGAACGTAATCTACAATCGGACTCATAAACTCGTCGCGAAATATTGTCCAAATGAAATAATGGATGGTTCAAGGCATCAACAAAAAAAAGGAAAAAAATAATTTAATTATGTTTTATCGTTATTACAATCTAAATCACAATTAATAAATCAACAACTTAATAAATTTTACCAGTACTGCCGTATAATGGATTACGTTTATCGATATAAATATAAATTCAGCCTGAATTCATTTATCACTTCCTTATTGTAAACCTTTTTACAACCGAAAAAAATGATTTATTCGTTTTATCCTTGCAGACTTACATCTCAATTGGAATATCAGTTTATTACATCCCAAAGGTTTTCGGTATGATAACTTTGGCACGGTTTGGAAAAGTGTTTTATTTTACATTGTTGAAATGAGATATCCTATCAAATCGTGTACCGAACATTGATTAAATTATTCGGTGAGAACTATCAGATAATCTTATTTGATAACATTGGTTTCTTTTCTAAGCAGAAAATGACAATTTCCAATCACACATAGATTTGTTTTACGGTGATGAAATGCCATTGACGCATTTGAGTGGGTACAGAGAAGATATCCTTGTAAATATTGACCAATTAAGGACAAGGAAATAAGCACATAGATTGTGGTTTATTGAAACCGTCGCCAAGCCTTAATGAGAGGGAATGACTACACGTTAGCAGCATTATCATCTCGTCCCGAGGTAATTAAGAGTCTAGCAAGGAATATAAATTAACACAAGGCTCGTGACAAAGTCTTTGACAATTAGCAAACACACCTAGAAGTCGCATCTTCATCTCACCCAATCAGCTTAGCTTTGTTTGATAAGTAACCAGAACTCGAGCCGTGTATATTTGCGCGCTTAATTGATTCATTGAATTGCGCATTACAATACAAAGCAGATTTGTAGTCATTTGCATATTCAAATCATCGTCGGCTGAGTTTAAGAGCGACCCAAAGGGTAGATTCGCGACTCATATAAGGACGCGTTGCAATCAGCTGATACAGAACTATGTAGCTCTATTCAATTACTGATTATCGACCAACTAGAAGGGTGCTTCTATTGACGTTTGAATTAAAATAACTTAACAGAATCGGATTGAGTCGGGTGTCAATTCAGTAAACAGGTTTTTGTTCAACCGACAGCACGGTTGACGGGCCGATGTAATGGTTGTTCGGATGGACAAATAAAAGTCATTGATTTTCAAACATTGTTCATCTATAACGTTGTTCATTTGGAGTTGAAAAGTTAGTTACTTTCGTTTGCATTTCTTCCAAACATCAGAGAAGTTAAAACCTGATCAAAGCATGAATTGCCGACAATTAGATCTGAATAAAAGATGATTATTTCAAGTTACATTCAAACATTACAGAGAAAAAATCTTGTCACATCTAAATTATGTGCCCACATGCGGCACTGTTTTAATGGTGCTATGATGATGTGAACTCAAAGGGAGGGAGGATTTTGTCCCTGTCATGTGATTCTTCTCATTATCGATCTATTTTCTTCCAGTCACTCATTCTAGATCAGAGGTTCTCAGAAAATACGGTGTATGGGTAGTTAAAACAAACACCAAGTGAATTTTTTTTTTTCAAATTTATGAACGGATGGATGTAATACCTGCATCCTCCGGGGCGTGACGGGTGGTTCACAGCTTTCATCGAATTCTTAAAGTTATGGTGACATGACCCGGAAAAGAGCTGTTTTTACTTGGCAGTTAAAGAATAAAATGCCCCAAAGAAAGACCCGTTGGAATTATTTCAATATCTTTTACCGTTTACAAGATATACCTCTTCAAATTTTGATGGTTTCTGAATGAATTCATTGCCTATGCAAAACAAAACCAATGATGTGAAGTGCTGCACAGTGTTAAGGTTTCTTTTGTTAACCCTATATAAATTATCGCTTAATTACTGATCAGACATTTTACAGCTTGGTGAGTGATATCAATATTTTTCAAGAAAACAATCTTAACTTCCATATTAAATCCATTAGGGGATAATAATGCTACAATGTTCTTGAAATGAAGGTTGAGAAACCAAAGGCTAACGTTAGCCATATTTGGTATGTCCACCTGTCGACGTCACAAATTTCCATATTTAGCTCATGTTTATTCAAAATAGCCTAAAAGTGTTAAACAGGAATTACCCTGTAAAATGGTTAATAGTTGATGGATTTTGATGGGAAATGCGGCTATTTTACTGGATTTTTAATGTTTTTTTTACATCAAATGTCCAACTGTAATTTTGATGTCACCCAATCTTTAAAGAGGCAATGGCACTGAAAATGACCAAGACTTACGACTTAAAGGAACAGCCTGGCTGTATACATCTCCCATCCGTTTGAAAAGTGATAATAATTACAGTGATACTTAAATTGATAGTCAAGAAATATTCATCAATCCACTCTAGAAACGCCCTCTTTAAATTTAGGAACCATAGTTGTAACGTTATCCAACCATTTCTTGCTTAAAGCAGGGAGTTGCAACGGTTGTAACTCCCTGCTTAAAGTAAGTAGCAAAAAAGCTAGTCAAAAGTAAGTTTTCTTGGTTAAATTAAAAACTGATTGTATCAAGCGGTCAAAAATTAACGGTTCTCGGTTAAATTTGACAGTTTGACCAGGGTGACCGCCATCACTGATCATACAGTTAAATTTAACAAGGATGTTTTAGAGTGCAAATAAATATTTTCCTTTTGTCAATTGGCATGCAGACTTTTTCCTTCACCTTCGGTTATTCACATTTTAAATTTTTAATTGAAGGAAGAAACTCTAAAGGCGTATTTCTGGAGGGTTAGTTTGGAGATTGAACTCCAGGTAACTTCAAACTGATTTTCACTTTAATAGGTAAATCCTCGATTCACCACCTTAATTTGCACTAAAAGTAAGAAAGCTAACTTCTACTCTTGTGCGTATAGTCTAACCAGGGAGCTGCCACGTTAGAGTGACAGCTCCTTGGTCTAACAGCGATTAGCTTCGAACTTTACGGTCTCAAACATTACCTTCAAGCCTATAACGTCAGACCGTGTTGAGTCATGAAAGGTATATGTAACAGTTCTATACTCAAAGTGTTCTAGTTGTATATATAAATTTAAAAGAACAAACTTACACTTTGACTGAATTTGTAATATATACACTTTCAACGCCTTCTTTCAAAAATTTAAACACAGTTCCAGTTACTGTAACTACCGCAAACACAGTTTACATTACAATACACTAAAAAAAAAAACGAAAAAGAAACGAACGAACGCTGAACTGCGGGCGCCCTACAAGTTTCTATCCTTCTTCTTTGTCGGCAAGATTAGATACCATGCGTTCGACACGTCACGAAAAGGTCTTTAGAGTTTATTTATTAAGCTGTTAAAAATTTTATTAGCTTACTTGAATCGTTTAATAGTTTGTAACAAACGCATAATATTGTCAAGCACCCGGTCGGTACTTTAATGTCCGCAGATGTAGCTCTCTCGCCGGTCTATGATAAAGCCGTATTCTTCCACTATCGCTTACAGCTAAACGCTTTGCGTTTATGTTCTCCTAGTAATGCGATTACCACACAACGGTATTCTTCACAACTTTTCCCCCATTACAAAGGAGTGTGGTTATTAAACTTTTGATGAATAATCATTAACCAACGCGGCTGATACTGGGCGAAGCCGACATAGAATTAACCGTATTTTTTCTGAAATGGTGTCTTTTTAAACCAAGTAATTAAAATTTCGTTCAAAGGAGCGACTCTGAAAGCTTTGTAGAGTCTTATTACCAATTGCAAAGAAGGGATAATTTCGTGTTTCTTTCATGGTAATAACATATTATTCCTCCCTGAGTTTCGCAAGCCTTTACCTAAAGTTCTTAAGTTGGTTTTATGACCAAATTAAATACGTTAACGACGTTCTGTCACAAAACCTGCGAGCGGCAAATAGCTTCGGATAATTAAAGCAATCTTCATTAAATTTTTACGATATCAATACAATTCTCGTTTGCAAATATAGGGATTAGGAAGTGAATATTTTTTGGTCTTAAAGGATGCACAGACATCCTTGCCCATACTTTCACACTGTTGTAAGTTTGTAAATAAAAGTAGAATATTTTGTTCTCGAGAATAAATTAGAGTGTGCAAGCTCCTCAACAACCAGTTAATGTTTGGTTTGTTACATGGTGAGGATTGGGGGAGGTAAATACACCCTAAAAATATCTGCTGAGATTTTCACCAGATTCCGTGTTCATATGCCACCCACACAATCCTGGTTAATTTAACCAGGAATTCTTATTCGACTTAACGTAAAAACTGGTTAAAAACTAGAATAATAACCAGGACTTGGTTAAATTCACCGGTGTATTGGTTCACATGACCATTACTTCCTGGTGAAATAAATAGCCAGGATTGTGTAGGTGGCATATCAACACGGACTTGTGAAATTTCACCAGACGTTTTTTAGAGTGTACTGGGAAAAAATATCTGCCTGATCAAGGTAGTTTTAGATTAATTGGTACTGGCAGTGAACAGGCTAAAAGTGCACCATAAGTCATAAATTGCGAGAATAAATTTTACAGACGTTAGAATATCAAATTCATTGGTCCAAATCCCATCTTCATTGCTTTAACATTAAGTCGTTGAGGTATAAAATGTGGAAATTAACAACACTCTAAAAACTGTCGGGTAAACTTTTACCCAGGTAATTTACGTATACCTCCTCTTAAACTGTTGGGTTAAAATCTACCCCAGTTAGTCAAAGGAGTACCCTCGCTGGGTAAAATTTTACGAAGCAACGAGTACTTTTGTTACTAACTTGGGTATTTTTACCCAACAGTTTAGCAGGAGGCACTACGTAACAGTTTTAAGAGTGTATTTCATTTAATTTCAAATATTCGATTGCGCAATAATTTGTAGCGTTCTCCTAATTGTACAACTCACATTGTCTGCTTTTGTTTCCTTCCGTAAGAAAATGTTTCTATGGCCTTGAAAAATTTATTCTTTGGTAACATAGCATGTTGCGAGGGGAATGTTTGCATTTAGCCAAGTCATTATAAAACAATTAAAGGGGAAATGCAGTCACCCCAACTTGAAGTAGCGTAGTAGACTGTCCTGCTTCATGATTGGCTCTTGAGAGTCATGTGACAATATTTTTTCTCCTCAAATGTGAAATTTACTAGAAGTAACTGATTGGTTTACCTTGAATATGCAATACTGAAGTCCTAAAATATTATGAAAGATACTTTGAAGAGAAATAAGAAGACAATTGTGAGATTTACCTCTTGCTTCAAAATAAGTTTGGGGCGACTGCTCTTGCCCTTTAAACAGTGATTACATTTTGGAAGGCGTTGTAGTGGCTAAAAGGTACATGGACATGTAATCAAAACAGTTGTTCTGCTCAACAATGATAGATTAAGATCCCTTGATGAAAAAAAAAATCGGTTGAAATAATTTGAATATCTTTAACCATTCCCAAGATTTACTTCTTCAAAGCATGAGGGTCAATGGCAGCTCCCTGTTCAAAGTTTGAGGATTTCTTACTAGCTATGCAAAAATGTAATGTTGAGAGTTGCACAGTGTTTGTATTCATTTTTTAAATCCTTTATGAATTATCTGTTAATTACTCAGCTGCTAGTTTCTTGTTTGTATCGTATTTTAACATCTTATTGCAAAAAGAGAGGATCTGATATTTTATGGGGATAGTATATTGACCCTTTAATGTTTCTTAGGGGATGCTCTTTCCCTTTTAATATATCTTGATTTTCATCTACGTTTATGCTGACAATTCCATATAAAAAAGGGTAAGCTATAAGGTTTTTATCTGAGAAATTATCTGAATTTGACAAGTGCTGATTAGTTTGAAAACCGGAAAGAGAAATAGGCCTACGAAAGCGCATAATCCAAATGATATTATAAGTTTTATCCTGCCATGAAAAATAAGTTATTCTCAGTGTTTTCGTTGTGACATCGACGCAATTCAATTTCGTAAGAATGGCTTTAACGAGTTTCATAATGTTAACAAGTTTCATTATGTTGTATCTTTTTAGAGTAGAAATTGCCTGAGCTAAAAATGGTCTGACACTGGCAGGACGTCACAGACCCTGCGAAGCTGGACGATAGTTTGCTCACACCCTTCTGGATTCACAGATATCTCTCATTAACAGCGGATATGTTGCCAGCTTTGCAGGTTAAAGGTTTCACGTCCGAACGGACACTTTACCAGACGGCTTGAAACCAGGTAAAATGATTATGACCTTTACAACTTCCACGCCTACGCGAAGGTGCACAATATACTTCAAAGAAGTGCATCTCTACGTGTCTTCACAAGTTCGCTCCAACCTCCGTGTTATTATAAAGACCGTTCAGACGACATACATTAAAGTTAAGCTGGGAGTACTGGGCGGCTGGTCCAATCGAAGACGGCCATTTTCAGCCTTTTATTATATTTTTGCTCTCACCCTTCCCATTTTATTCTTCACACCTGTGGCGTTGAGTTAAGTCGATTCGATGACTCCCCGGGGACACTCTAAAACCTGAAAGGGGAACAAAGAAGCAATTTAGACGCGCACCTTTTCACAAAGCCTTCGTCTTGTCCGCAGATTGTCCAGGGATTCGGACTGTATGTGCGATTGTGCCTGTGGATCGAAGATAGGGGTTTGCCTTAAGCACCTTGTCAAAGATGAAAGAAAAGAAGATTCACCGAAAACCTAACAAGATTTCTCCTTTAATTGAACAGAAGGTATCGCTTTAATAAATACTCAATAGGATTGCACAAATGTTTAGACTGAGATAATTATCCCAAAGGCTTGAGATATTCGGACAGGAGAATACGACCAAAGATAGAAAACACCAATAAGAATATAGCAAGCAATCCTCAACACAAATCGGAGAAGAATTATTTCAGGAATTGATCGCTGATTTCACCTTTAGAAAGCGGTGCGTTTGAGGAGCTAAAACCTGATACACCATTTTGCGGAAAAGAATCTCATGAATAATCATGACCGTGGTGAATAATACAATTACTGACAGCTTATAGGATACAGGAGAACACCGCTAGTTTAGTCTACTCGTCAATTGAGAAAATTGCCTGTGTAAATCGGTTCACAGGTTGATTGTGGAAGGATGCTATTCAGCTTAAGAATACATGATGAAAGCTGTCAAGCAAAGGATCATAGACCTCGCACGCGTTTATATTTATCAAAGTAGAAAATGATGGCAAATTATTCAGACACCATTCATGTTCCTTGCAGCTTTTGCCATAAACGTTTTTTTTTAAATGTTTTCATCAGGCAATTGACATGTAGATTCAAGAAGCAGACGATCTGCTTGTATGAATCTACGTACATCTGTAGGCCCACATGCCTTGAAGTTTTTGAGTGTAAGGCCAGAAAAGAGTTTATCCCCCCCCCCCTCCCTCCCTCGTCTTAAATGTTAAGGCTTGCTGAGTAAGTTGAAGGTTTAATCTTTCGTCTCTAGCTGTAGGATACTCCAGGTCGTTTCTTAGTCTGTGAAGACAAACTCTCGTATCAGCATCAGAATATATTTTAAAATCCATGCTACTAGCGGTGACACTAAAAGGGGGAAATACTGTGGTTCCATTCCATCAACAAGGTAGAGACAGAAAATATCGTTTAACGTATCATTACTAAACAATTATCAAATCCCACCAACAAAATTGTCAGTAGAACTTATGCATATGACGTCACGGAACAGAAAGTGAGCTCGACAATGGGCGAGCGCATAGTATCATTGCAAACCACACCAACAAATGCAGAGAGCTGATTTTTGTACCGATGGGATACGCGCGTTAGTCTACTACATGCGCTTGCAAAGTCTACCTCATGGGCGGCGATCACAGGGAGGGGACAGGGGGACATGTCCCCCCACTTTTTTAATGGGGGACATAATATCAAATGTCCCCCCAATATTCAGAGATATATAGAAAAAAGTAAATGTTGTAACACACATTTTCGATGTGAATAATTGTGATATTAGCCTATTCGTTGCAGCTGGGGAGAAATTCAGATCAGAAATATGTGATCTGTGTCCTTTAGAATGCACCAAATTGCTTGGCTCCCAGGGGCTTCGCCCCTGGACCCCAACAGGCGACCTGTGGTGGGTCCCCTGTACCAGTGGCGTATGTAGGAGGCCTTTTGGCCATGGCTCCCCTCACTGATGACATTTTTTTTTGGTTCCTAAAAATACATAAATTTTTAACACAAATTTTATTTCGAAAGGTAGAATATGTGGCACCAGATTGCATGTAAGGACATCTAATTTTTCAAAAATTTTCAAAGGCCCCATTGGGCTATGGTCCTCCATCACTTATGCCATTTTTTGTTTAAGTTCTTAATAATACGCAAAGTTTTTAACACAAATTTTACTTCAAAAGGTAGAATATGTGGCACCAGATTGCATGTAAGGACACTTAATATTTCAAAAATTTCCAAAGGGAAGGGGGACACCCCATTGAGTCATGGCCTCACTGATACCGATTTTTTCTTTTTTTTTTTTGTTTTAGTTCCTAAAACACATAATTTTTTTAACACAAAATTCACCTCAAAATGTGGCATATGTGGCACCAGATTGCATGTAAGGAATCCTAATTTTTCAAAACTTTTCACAGGGGAGGGGAACACACCCCTCCCCTTAGACCCCTCCCCCAGAACGGCGATCACCCATTACACTGCATGTCCTCCCGTGAGAAAAACCCTGGCTACGTCACTGCCACGTATCTCCGGAGGCCCAAAGTGTTCACCCAAGCAAGTGTCCCCCCAATAATTTTAACAGATCGCCGCCCCTGGTCTACCTCGTGTGTAGTGCAGTGTTCTCAATTGTTTACCCTCCAAAATGACGTCGCGTGAAGTTAGTTCATAAGGTCTATAGTTTTACTTCCCTAAAATATGACACATATTAAAAGTTATGAATGTTGTTTCATTAGAAAATTTGAAAGCTTGTATAGACAAATTAATCATGAGCTGCAAAGCAGTGAATTTCTTCCTGTGGGAACCTTGTTTATTGAACATAAAGTGACGAAGTTACCTTATTTGGCGTTTCCTATTAACATTCTGTTGATATAACTCATAGTTAACTGACGATACGCATTTTTCATGTAGGATGTCACAAACTTATTCACTTTAAACTGTTTTGTCATACGAATAATTCCCTTTAAGTTTGCCAAACGATCCATGCAGTTCTGCATCAACCGGGTAGCCAACCGGAATCTGGTCTTATATTTGACTAGATTTAGTTTAACAATGAATCCATTCTGGTTATCTTGCAACCACATCTAGTAATACAAATGACCAGATTCCGCGTCGATACTCGGGTGATCTTATTCGGCTCAGATTTGAACAGTGCCTTTTTAGAGTGAGATGTACATGGATCCCGGACTTGCATCGTGTACCTGGACCAATATAATTAAACGTTTCAAAGTCAGCAAGCCACTTGGCGCACTTGGTCCATCGAGAAACCTACACCAAATGATCGTGGAAGAACAACGAAGAGATTTCGCTGTCTCTTTTCGACTATAATGCTCAGAGAATAGCGAGGCAGGTGTTTTCTAATAACTCCCAGCTCTGCTCCCGGGAAAGCCATTTAACGTCACCATCCGACGGACGTGAGGGCATCCCCAGTCTTTAGCCACTTTCTCTACAGAATGGGACGGGGTTGGGGATCCTTGTTCTGCACCGCCACTAGTTGACAGCTGAATCGAGCTAAGAGGACGACTTTCTGAATTGCACAACTTTCTATAAGTCCGACAACCTCCTGGGATGGACAACAGGCGCGGATCCAGGTGGGGGCGCACCCGGCGCACGCGTCCATTTTTTCGATGACCAAAGATTTTTTGAAAAATGAGCAAATAGGTATGGAGAATATGCTTCCCAGATGCTGGAAAATCGCATCTAAGCGCATCTAGAGTTCAGATTTTCTTGGGGGAGGACCCCAACCCCCGCCGTTGCTTCTCGCCTTCGGCGACCTCTCGCCGGCCTTCGGCCGACGGTGTGCGCGGCCCCCTTTCTCAAAATCCTGGATCCGCGCCTGGACAACTGGTACGGTATCTAATTTTAATCCACCAATTTTATCCCTTCAGCATCTCTGCGATAGCGATGCCGAACAAGCAAATTTTAGCCCAGAAAATTATGATTTTCATTATGTGGTCCGGTGGCACAGTACGTTCGAATGAATATGCTGAGTTACTAGAACCTTTTTCTTTTCAGGAAAGATATGTTGCCGTATCTTTAACGGCTGTTCAAAGACTATCTAAAGAACTATAAAATGTGATGATGTTTTCCTATAAAACGTCGACTCTCACTTATTTACTGACCGATTATATTTGTTTGAATCATTTTCCCATCTCCGGACAACCATCTACTGAAAGAAATTCATCATCATATGTCAATGATTGTCAGATCCTACCGCTTGACAATTGTGTTACATGAAATTATGCCTGTCACTTTTCTGCATTGTCAGGGTATATTTCATACATAACCAATGACGAAAGAAAAGAATCGGCACAGAACAGAAGAAACGATTCTTTAAATACCGTTTTCTGTTCGGGGGAGTAACGCTCTTTATGTCTTAATTGGCTTGGCTAATTTTCTTACTACAATAGACGTGTTGGTATAGATTTTATCTGTTTCCTTACTCTATTAAGGTCGTTTTAACTAGTTGTCAGTCTGTCAATTTGTTTTGCACCGAAACAAAACTAAATAGAAGTGTTTGATAAATTGAAAGAAGCCTTTACTAAAACCCAACCAACCTTGACGCCCTTCAGAGAGTGCTAATGATTTCTTTTTGTCATTTTCAAATTGTTTTGCAGATGGGGCAAGTCTCACAGCAGTTTTCGATAGCCGTAATCTTGTTATTTCGTTGAGCCTATTCCGTGTCTCAATGACGTCGATGCTAGTTCGCATAGTTCTGTCAAGCCAGGGTCTCCCTCGGTTCAAAAAGATCAAAGAGACCGCAGAGGAAACAACAGCCAGCTATTACGAAGCAATAACCCAACATCGAAAGCAATGGCGTTTCGATGAACCAGTTATCATGAATTATAAAAGGCGAATTAATGGGTGCTCAGCTTATCAAATAAGGTTAGGTCATCGCCCAAAAGAAAGTGTATAAGTGGAAAGAAGAAAAGGAAATATAAAAAGCATAAAGGTCAAGGTAAATGGGGAATATGTAGGTAGTATATATACCTATTATATTATATTCTTTGTGATTAATATATGAATGAGAAAAAAGGGGAGATAAAAGAAAAATAAATAAAGGGACAGTTTAGCTAGCAATTTCGCATAATAAGTTAATTAGCCTGAAGCCAAATAATGACTTTAATTTGTTTTCGGCGATTTTATGTAGTGTGAACACCAATTGCCCTTTAAACTGACTTTAACCTAAAAGGACCTGAGATCAATCATTGTGTTACAGTCTAAGGGTTGTCAGGTTATTATGCTGAAAACGCTCAGTTGTTTTGCCCTAACAGCTGCAGACAGAAAGTATTTTTAGTATAAAAGTAATAGAATGTGTTAGTCTTAATTTCTCAGACGTTTTCAAATTCTTTTTCTCAGAACATTCTTAGTACGGTAATTACTCTCAGGCCCAGTATCTTTACATGAATTTTTGAAGTTTTGTATGGCATTTGAAGCCAAGCTTATTGTAAAGTTAGAGTGATGTTGAGTTAAACAGGTGTTTGAAACAGACCATTTAGGTGGGCTTTCGACAATTTTTTTATAAGTATACCTAAAGGCTAAAATTTCAAAAACATATGTTACAAAGCTTGAAAAATGAATCCAAATGATCTAACTCCCATCTTCACAGGACATTACTGAGCCGAGTAGTAAAATCTGAAAGCTTATTCACTTAATTAAAAAGGTAGATTGCACAATAATTTGTGATGTCGTTGTTGTACCACCTATATTAATGTTTTTATTTTGCTTTGTTTCTTCGAAAGCCATGTGCCAAAATGTGATCACTGTCTTACTATTTTAGGTAAAATTGACTGTACAAACCCTCCCCGTACAACATGTATATGCAAGGGAACAGTAATTTTTGAAGGTTACATAAACATTTTAATTTCAAACCGAAACAAAATCAGGTAATGTGAGTTGTACAATGAGGATATTACAAATTATTGCGCATTTGACTATTTCAAATTAAGTGAATAAATTTCAACATTTTATATCTCAGCAACGGGGTAAGCTATATATGAAAGTGTGAGTTGGATTAATGAGATTTATTTTCCATCCTCTTAATATGTATACTTGTAGTTCTGGACAGGTTGGGTATACTTTTAATGTAATCACAGGTTTGGAATAAAGCATTGACCTGTTCATCTACTATAGGCAATATTGTGTAAGAAGTTAATTTAAAAGTTTTGCTCAAAGTTGGAGATTCTGACTTAAGAAGGTTAGCCTATTAAAAAGTTTGGGGAAACTAGACTACAATAGAATGAACAACATGAGTTTCCACCGAATAACCGGGTATGCCCGTCTGCAGATTTCAACAGTCGGTTGCGAACCTATACCCTCCGCTTAAAAAACCTCAAATAAACAAAGTTTTAATATTATTTGAAAATCCATGGATCAAAAATGACTGTAACATTTTAAACAATTTTTTTTAATTTCTGAAGACATAAGAAAATATGTTTGCAAAATATGGTAGAACTAAAACTTCAACGTATCCAATTAAGAAGGTGTATGTATGAAATACAAAGAAGGGAAAGTTCCCTCTTTAAACTCGGTTTAATGGCCGATATTAAAGTAAAGGTCAGCTTCTGGCTATGTGCACACAATGGTAAGGATTAGTTGAACTGGTAGCGTTATTGTACGTTGTCGAATAAATTTGTTCAAAATGATCATGCAATGAAAAAAATAGTGATTAACATAGGTGTCTTTGTATCACTTGCGTGATTACTCATTGAGTTCTGCGTATTTTTAATAATAAGTTCGTAATCTTCAGATCATTGCCAGTCTCTCCAAGAACTTTTTTAAAAACTTGACATTTCAAAACACTTTTTCGATAATATTAAAAATATTTCAATCTTCGTGCAATGGGATGCAAAAGTTATAAACTTAAATTTTTAAAACAAGGATTGTTATTAAGTTGATTTTGAGTCTTATTAAAAGGAATAAAATCATCATAATATATAAAATACGGTAACGTTAGTGAAGTTTAAGTGTCCAGGTATGGGGAAATCTATTTGCCTTTTTTATTGTTTGACCGTCCTATGCTCTCATTAATATATCGTGGTGCAGCATTATCTTGTGAACTTTTCCTATATAATTAAAAAGCTATTTCGAGAATTTAAAAAAGTTCACTGTTTAATGGTTTGTGCAAGCTTGGGCCTATAAAAATATGAACAAATGCTTTAAATGAGAATGGTGGCTATATGGCAAAATGTTGTACTACCTTCCACATATCATCGTTGTCATGCTGTTATGAAGAAGTCCGTGTTTCCGAATTAAGTTCTATGCATAAAGGCCTTGGGGTAGCTATATTACAAATCTAGGCGACCACGAATGGCGAAAAATTGTAAATTGCGCTTGGATGAAAAACACTGAATGACATTTACCATGTACGACATATAGTAACTTGAAATTATGTAAACATTGCGACCTGGAATAATAAATTTAAAACTCTATTTTTTGTTCTTTTTTCTATTTCAACTTTTCAAAATGTCGACTAAAAACATGTCAAACATTTTCCCCTATTAGTTTTCCTAACAAGTGCCTTTAAACAGATGCAGAATTTTCATTTAGCCCGAGTTTGCTTGGACTCAATATATAGAGGCCAGTATTTGCAAACATACCGTATATTTTAGGAAATTGGGGGGGTATTCAAAATTTTGTTAAGGCATTGCCGCCTAATTTTCCCTTCTTCGTGGGTACTGGACCGTATGCGTACTCCTTAGGTAAAAATGGCCAACCTTCGGTACGGTAAACGGTTTTCAACATGGGTAGTATTGTGATCACCTGAATATGTTTTACCCGAGGATTAGCGAAAGTCATTCGCCCCCATCATGGCTAAAAAGTCGCCAACCACAGGGAGTGTTTAATATAATGTAACATACAAGTGAAAACATTGATCTATATCTACACCCTTCATGCTAATTGGCTAAGTTTGTTTATACGAGTCCTCCTTGCTATTTTTGGGGGGGGGGGCAAGGCTTAACAAGAAATTTTGTTAGAAAGAGAGTGGTATCTATTTTATTTTATTTTTGTAAAATATATTTTCACAACCAAGAATCCAAAAATCTTACTAGGGAGAGTTTCTCAAACCGAGCCTAAAAGGTGAAAAGGAGAATAAATTGAAAAGAGATAAACAAGAATGAAAATAAATAAATTAATGAAACAAATGAAACATAGAAATGTCATGGATAAAATTACTTCTGGTATCTCTCCACGCTTGAAGAATTTTTTTTTGGTATGTAAGGGTTATATTTAAAAAGTGGAACAAGAATTTTGGGGAGAAGAATGTAATGTGGTAGCCTTTAAATCCTAGAATCCATCTTCTCTTCGTTGTCATAGAAGTTTTTCTAAACATTGTAATTTTACTCATCGTATGAGAAAGTTAGGCGCTTACTTAATTTTGTAATAGGCCTATTTATAGAGTTCAGTCGAGTTTCTGTTTTCCTTCATTGCTTTACTTTTGGAAATCATCATATGTTTATTTTTCATTGGACTCAATTGAAAAAGCCAACTGCGTTTAATTGACAAGAATCTCTGAGGCAAAAGCATACCCACAAAATAGAAAAATTGTAACAAAACTCTTTTATTGCGAATGTTATAATATCAAAATTGGCAAACATAACGATAAAGAGATAATGACCATACCACCGACGAATTTGTTTTTCGGTACATGCAACTTCTCTGTTATCAGTGTACTTGGCAATTTAATCTCAACATATTACGGTTGGCATGCAGTTTACACTTTTTTATATGCTACATACAATTTATACATGATCAGTTTGTAAAATAAGTATTTTCGTATTAAAACTTCAGTTTACTTTATATTAATGTTGAGTTATTTCGACTTTATCTTAATTGTTGAGTTATTTCGATTAATCTCAAATACACTGTCCTAACTGCCGTATTTACGGACTATTTGCAGCAAACACTTCAGCAACGACTGACAATAACAATCTTAACGACGTAGACATCACTAAAAGTGAAAACAACGACTACGAAACAACAATTACAACAACAATGACAGCATCAACTACAGGAACAACAGTGACAACGACGACCACAAGGTAACCGCAAGGAAAGGACGACGACAACGACACAGCAGCGATGACGGTAAATGCTAAACTAAACGGCACTAACTACACAAGAACAACAATAACAATAAGGCCTATATTACATGCAATTTTGATACCCCTAGTCAATGGTTACAAGGTGAAGAGGAGCCATGTCCTAACTTTAACAGAACAAAAAATGTAAAATGAAAGCCTAGTAAAAATGTGAGTTGGGATTCCGAGGATTATGCTCTTAAGAAATCAAGGACAATTTTCGATAGGGTTCATCCTGACAAATAGGTTGAAAACGCCGGACGTTTTCCGCTGGAAATGCTCAAGTTACATATTAAACGCTTTTTGCTTCGCCATTGTTTCATTGACGATGGGAAAACCAAATTGTGAAGGACTGTTTACAATATTTCAAGTTTCATTCTTGTTAATAGTTTCTCTGTCAAGTAACTAAAATCTATTTTACGTCAAGCCAAGCTATCATAATGAAAGGGGTAGACTTTGAGAAGGTCGGCAAGAATTCGCAAAGGGAATTCTGCATAGGTAAGAAACGTCACATGTTTGACGTGGCAGGCAATAATATTTTCTCACGTGTTGTGTTTCCGTTGATAGATGAACATTTCAAAGACGGATCTCGTTCTGTTCGGATATAAATTTTCCGTAATTTCTTCAAATGATGTTTAGTTGCATTTAAACTGTTAATCGATTAGATTTTGAGGTCGAGGTGGCAAGCAACTAACAGATTGCCGCTATACTCATTAAACAACCTTTACGTCGAGATAAAATTTGTTTTCAGGTTTCCTTGTAAATAAAACGGTTAACTACCCCGCCGTGGTTTGACATTGTGTATGCGAGAACATTTACGCGGTAAACCTTCGTGTGTGATTACCTGTGTCAAACGGCTTAGCTTGGAACGTAACTACAAAAACTTGCGGGCGCAAGTTAATAATAAAATTTCTCAATCACCAGCTTCCACAAACTCATAAAAGGTGAAAAGGGTTCTTTTAATATGTTAATATACTGATTCACGTATCGGCATGGGGAAGCCAGTCGCGGTGTTACCTTCTCAAGAGTTGATCATGGTCATAAAAGATCAAAGAGAGCCGAACGAGACAAAAAGATTCTTATACCTCAGTTTAACTATCCCTGTAGACAGCCTTCGCGCTGTTTAATACAAGTAGAATGGTTGGTTGAATGCAACATAACGTCATTGGTGTTCTTAACATCCGAGAGAAACAGTTTGATACATGACAATAACTACTCAATACTAGAAGTTTCGAAAGAGGAATAATTTTAGTACTTTAACATCATTTTGGTTATTATATGTTCCTTTAACCCCAATATAGTTTGTCAATTTTGACTTCCAGCCTATTCGCAAAATTGTCTCTAGTCTATTAAAGGCTAAATGCAGTCACCCAGATTTTAAGTTATAGCATACCCCCACTTTCATTCATTATCGGTTTTTTAAATCATTTGGCAAAATTTGATTTATTAGTCTGTTCAATTTATGCAAAGTAAGTCATTGCTTTACTGTAATTTGTCCTGAAACATCATCTAAGATCAGTGAGATGTTAGGTAAGATACACCTCCCTGGTAAGATACATGATGAAGGGCAAGGACTGGATCTGATGTCTGAAAGTGTGGGGGGCAAGTTCCCCCTTGCCCCCTGCAATCCCGCCTATGATGAAGGGGGGAAAGATTTCTAACCTTGAGCTGATGTTTCAAAAGGAGGATGGGAAAATCCATACGGTACCATTTAAGTATTTCTTCACCTTTCACTCTGTGAGAATAATTGTTCATGTTACTATTTGATATATATGGAAATCCTAAAGTAATAATGGTCAGTTAGTTCTTTTTTACAATAATTTTTTGATCCACTAGATTCCATGATATTCTTTAAAGTGCACATGATATCCAAAATTACAGACAATACTGACATAACAGGATAAGAAAATAAATCTCACTGGTCCAACTTCTCCCAGGGAGTTGCCACTAGACTGCTCCTCCCATATTCAAAGCGCTTGTTCATTTTCCGAGTTATAAAATTTTGGAATTCATCCACTTAGTTTGAATCAGAGCTGTGCCCAATAATTTGTGATGTTCCTTTTGTTTTATTCACACAAAAATTTTGTTTCCTTCTTTCTTCTGGAAAAAATGTTTATAAGACCTTAAAAAAGTGCCCGTATCCTGGCATGGCATGTTGTGTGGACTTGCATAGTTCAATGTACATAATGATACCGCAGTTGTCACACCTTGGAAAAGTATAGTGGCTTTAGCCAAACACAAAAAAAAAATGTAGTGGACGAGTTGGGAAAGTGCGATATACAATGAAGGAAAGGGAAGGAAAGTGTACCATAACAGAGACTGCAAGTGCAAGACAGATATTTTGTATAATAAAACACAATTTTCAAGTTAAAAACTATGGTTTTCTAGACATCAGTCACAGGACAAAGAGAATTCTTTTAAGCGGAAAAGTTCACTTTAAAGTTGATTATCTTATCTTGGACCGAAAAAGTTGGGCAGAATGACGGTAGATTGTGGCAGGCAAAAACAACAGTCGCTCAAAGCCTTCGTATTTGTGCGAAAATGTCCGTGGACTTGATCTGTGGTACCGGTACTAAATGGTACAGCAAAATTTAATTTCCCAACTCGTCAATTCTAGAGCACAAGAAAGACGTCACAAATTATTGCGCAATCACCTACTTTCATTTTTGGCATTTCATTACAGGAGATTCTGTTAATTGATCAGGTATGTACTACTTGTAATAGTGGTTGTGTCAGCATTAGGAAGTGTATTGCTGAAAAAAAAATGAGCTTTAAAATAAGTTCTAAAAGTAAGTGCTTTAAATGTAAGTTTTAAGAAATAAGAATGATAAGAGAACCAGTAAATATTCAGGCTATCAAAGGTTGTTTAAAAAGTGCAAATTGCAGTTTTGCACTATGATTTTCTAAAAATAAAAATTTAAGAAAATTCTTTGTTTGTTGTTTTGTTGTGGTCAACGTTTACTTTGAGTCTATTTTAAAAGTTTAAATCCAACCTGCTGTTCATTTACACACTTTCTAGGCAAAGTATCGAAGTTAATTTTATCTATTTTATCAAAACTGTTAACTTATTCGAAACATTTGAAACGGGTAACGTATAGGAGTTAGTGAACTAGTGAGTCAAAGCCAGATTGTCTGTTAGGCAGAGAAAATTGTACAAGGTACTTCTAGGTGCCCACTCGGCTTTCGCCCCAACTCCAGGAGGGGAGGAGGAGGGCCTGCATGCCCATTACCCTTTGGCTCGTACACTCATGCAGATCATGACTTCGGCGGTATTCATGACATCTAAGATGCATTCTCATTGTAACTCATCGGTTGTAACACTAAGCAGCTCCTCCGAGCAGCTCCTCTGTCCAAAATCAAGTTACTCCTGAGTTAGGCTAATCATGTACCTGGTTTCACTTTCAAGTATAAAAATGTACTTTTTTAAATATTACAAAAGTACAGACCATCACGAAACACAGATGATTTCTTATAAATTGATCACTTAGAAATAAATATCGTTTTGGGGGAAATTGATTTTCACAATCATTACATCATAGTGTGACTTTTAATTTATGTTATGAAAAAATTCAGTTATAACAAACAAGCCTTACAAACACCTTACCATACGAACTCTTGGCAAACTTCCCTCATTTTTAATAGTTTTATCTGCTGCAAATCGGCTGAGATGTTGTATATATTATCGGAGACTTTCCAGACAGTGATCCACGGTCCCAATGACAAACAGAACTTTCATGTCACGAGGTAGTACCACCTGATACCTATCCTCTACGTGACAGATCTTGTTACCAAGTCTTGCTGTTTGGAACACTCGCTGAACGTATAGTTCAAGGCCTTAAACTTTTATCTTTGCGGGAAGTGAGATAGGGAATCGTGTGAAAATGTTTAAAATGTGTTATTTCCCAAGGAAATTGCTTATTTTCCACTTCACAGGGAGTAAAAGGATTCTTGTGACCTATCAGTTATTTGCGATATTATAAACGTTACGAAATTTCTCAAAGTAATTGCAACAGTTAACACTTCGAATAGGTCATACATCCTTCGGTTTTCGTCTCAAAATGTTACCCAAGAGGAAAGAAATGATCTCTTTCAGAACATACACCTGGGAATGACAATTTTGTATGATTTGCCTAATCAGATTTGATTTATTGGTTACATCTTTCACATTTTGGTACATAAAATATAGCAACATAATAAAAAATGGGTCACAACCTTACACATGAAACGCCTTAATCAACACAAAAGAAATAAAATTAGAATCAGACACCATTTTAACCTCCAGTGGAACATAAAAGAAATTTCAGACTATCGCTGGGGATTTGCTGGACTATACTAGTAGAAAACGTTTAAGTGTAATATCAGGCAAATTTCGTTTTTGTTAAACTTCTCCCAAAGTTTTGATCTCTACTGCTTGTACAGGCCATGGTGTCGCGCATGATAATCCTGAAATCATTAGATTCCCTGCGGAGTAGGGGAACTAAGTTTGCTTTCCAATGACGTATAACGATAGGCGTAGTCTAAGTGAGCTTGTCATGCAGGCTCTGCCATTCCGCCATGTCAGCAATTGCTTCACCCCTTTAGCTGTTTAGTCTATATGCTGCAAATAATTTAGGAAATATCAAGATTATACATCCGACCCGTGTTTATATGATAACATTTTGCCTACATTTGTAGATGCAAGGGGAACAGAACTTCTATCTTTTTGGCCACAAGGCTGAAACAACCATTACCAGGGAGTGCAACCACCTCAGAGGTGATAACCATGTTCTTACCTAGGGGAAACCTGTCTTACTCAGTTGCCCATCCTTATGTTGACCTATCGATATGCACTATACTAATATAATTCTAATTTTGCCGGCAAAAGAACCTTCTCAGATGACTCTGACGAAGTGATAAATATTTTATCATGCAATTTAAAGAAGTATGTGATTTGTTTTAGTCAAACTTTTCATTTTTATTTTTACAAATTTCTACAACCGGGTTAAGAAAATCCAGACTTCTTTCATTGGACCAATGACCCATCTCATTCAATCAACTTGACGTGACTACACTTGTCCATAAGCTGATCCCCCAAATCCTACTATCACGTGATATCTTTTTAATAATGAAACATGCCTTTATTTTAAAGTTCCCAACCACCAAGGCCGAAAACACATTTCAGAGCAGAGCAGCTCGTCTGCTCGTGAGAGCCTTTTATTCCTTGCTTTTTACTTTTTTTTCAAAAGGAACATATACGACAAATGTTTTTAGTCTACGTAGAGATATAATTAGGCAGCTTCAGTTTAAAAAGGCAACTTTTAATCGAATTCTAATTCTGTGGACGTCTTTGGTAGGCCTATTTTAGATGCATGTGATGAAGATTACAATAGACGTAAGATATTACAGTCGTATTGAATAGAAACATTGGAGTGATCGGGTAATGATCGTGCAACTTCGTTTCCCTTCTAAATAGGCATGAGCATATGAGTATGGGAGTTATTTTATTGGTAGATTGGGTATTGCCAACACTATTTTATTGGTATCAATAGGGGCACTGTTACCCTCTTCAAAGAAGATGTTACTTTTTACCTCTGTCAAGGCTCTGATCATGTTCTCTATGTTCATAATTATTCACTTGACAAATTACTGGTCCTTGCTCACGTCTCAAAATCTTCAACCACAAGTGACGTCAAGTTTGTTCATCTTCTTAGGTGACCTTTCCTGCTTGGACTTAAGTTGTAACCGATACAATGTTTAAAAAAATTAGGATCATATAAGTAACAGTATTTTTTTGCGAAGGATATATGAACTATCCCTTCATTCAAGCTTTTGCGCATTTTTACTATAATTGTAGAAATGATTTTTTGAGGACTGTATTCCATAATTTCTAATGTACACTGTGCCTCCATTTATGAAACTTACAAGTTTTTAGAAATCGACCGAAATGAAATTTGGTAAAATGTTGATAAATACTTTGCTACCATAGTCACCGCCTCTTTAATACTGGCATTAATTACTGCTACCCTAATTAACTAGTGTAAAGAAATATACCAAGTTAGAAAACTAACGAAATATCTGCATTCGATTTGAGGTGACAATGGCAATGAAACAGGCATAGGCGTAGAAAGCCGGGGGCGGCTGGGGGACTTAAGCCTCCCCCAGTCAAAAATTTGGCGGAAGTATGCTTCCGCCTACTCAGTCCGAGTACGAAAACCGTCTATTTGTTTTCTCAGCTAAAATGTCGAAAATTTACAGTAATTTCCCTTAAAATTCGCCCAATATGTTGCAGCAAGTTGCATCTAAGGACCCTCAAATATTCAAAAATACCTCCCCAGAAAGGGGGTCCGAAACAACGTTCTGCCCCACCCCAGTCTCGAACAGTTTTCTATACGCCAGTGGAAATAGGCATACCACTAATGAAAGGTTTTAAGCACAATCGGGAGGGGACTTCGTAACAGATCATTAGAATTTGGGTTCTTGTAAGTTTTTGTATCAGAATGGTTGACGAGGTACTGAACCGGTCGATATTGCACAGCCGAAACACAGTTATATGAAACTTAATTCAATTCAGTGACAAAAAGCAAAAATAAAAACAAATGAAAAATAAAATAAAAACTCCCAAAACTAAGGACACGTCACTCCCATAAACGTTATTTTCTTCTGGCATTAAGCTCACGAGTGTCTACCCTGTTTATTAGTGACCAAAATTCAACAAAAAAACATTGCATTTTTCTGACAGAAAAGATATACGAGTGTATACTCTTCTTCATCCCTGTCATTTGCTTTACGGAAGAGGATATCCGTTCAAGAAACCCAAAATTTCAACTTTAGAGTACAAACAAAAAAGGATTAAAAGATCGGTAGTTTCCCCCTTTGCAGTTTTTTGAAAATCTAGTTCTCTTCGGATTGGGAGAAAAATCAGTTATAAGCGCCGCCATTTTGGCTATTTTACACACAAATTTATGCGTTCTTTTTGTACATTTTTAGTGTGGAATGGTTTTTGAAACTTCCTTGCGAAGTTGGTCGGTCTAATGGGGTCGGTCGGTCATCCGGGTCTTTCCCTGTTACCCTGGCGACTTTGGAGTGAAAACAGCAACTGACTAACAGTATGACCATATGGGAACATTTCACGCACAATAATTTGTTTTCACTCCACACATTGTTGTCGTACGGAAGTGACGTGTCTCCGACCGACCCCATACAATGGCATAAATTGAATATTCAGTAGGTGTGTTGTTGTAGCTATACGAAAAAGCTACGTCCTTATCGGTGGATCGCGTAGTTTTGTAGAAAAAAATGCAAGTTCTCGAGTGGCCTTCATTCCTTGCTAAACCTTGTCTATATTTATAGGCTAGGAATCCTATGTATTGTGTTCTATAAATTTCACCCCTTCGAGAGAATTTTAGTTTTCTTCCTGACTGATTAATTAACAGAGAAAGCTTGAAGCCACAGTCTTAAAATGGATTAGTCGAAACAACTTCAATTAGTCATATGGATGACTAATCAAAGCTCTTTTGACTAATTCAGGGTGACCAGGGACAATTCTTTTACCAAGTTAACAACAAAGCTTTAAGTCATTATACAGTTAGATGTTGACGGCCACAAAAACGTAGAGACGGTGTGGAAAGGGGGAGATTTCACCCTAAAAGTGGAAACTTTATTCCTTAAAGCTATCAAAGTCCCGACTTGCTCAATCGCATTATCAACATCACCCTTCTAACATTTACCCCAACTTTCTCTCTCTTTCGCTCCGTACCTTTTCCCCCTTCCCCACCTCCTTACCGTCCCTCTTATATAAGCTCATAAAGGAGAGAAATGAAGGGGCTTCTCTTTATCAACAAAATATCAGTTGGATCCTAAGTCCATCAAAGGTTTAGTAGGTCCATCATGTAAGTTCCCATCATAACCTTTGGTGTCGCAAACAACTAACAGCGTGAATATCGGAATTTGTCGGCTGCAGTTTGACGAGTTCTCTCTCCCCATGATTTTAGCTTCCACCTACTGTGGGTTTTATTGTTGCAATTTCCTTTATTTTTGCAACATCTTTATGTAACTCGGCCTTTTCTCAAGACAAATTGAATTTTAATGTAAACTGCAGAGATACATGACAAATGTAACAACTGCGTTTGGATCCCATGTCAGGTTCTGCACAGGTTGCCTTTTGACATGAAGAATTGTCCTTTTGACAGGAAAAGAGGTAGTCGTGAAACTCGAGTCATGAATATGATTACTGCCTGTTGTTTGGGTTGACGTGATATACAGCATAGACGTGCAGATGACGTATATTGTACCACGTGACTAATTTCTCTGGACGGCAAAAACCGCCCCTTATTAAATTGACATACCACACAAGGCTGGTTTAAAAAGGGCCTTTAACCTCGCTGGTGTATAATATTTTTGGCCAAAATTATTTATTTTTTGTTTATCTTTGTTGTAAGTGTCTCCAAGGGCAGAAAAGAATGTTTTCCTAAAAGAAATTCAAGATCGGAAAGACAATAAAATAAATAAGCAAACAACTGTATTACCTGATAGGTGGCACTTCCTTTTTTGCCGTCCAAAATGACCGACAAAACCGTGTGCTATGACGTCAACGCATGTCCTCTATAGGCTATAACAATATCAGTAACAACACCGTTACGAGTACATTGTCATGTACATTATGGCTGTGATATGTCGTCCTGTAATTGGTACATGAATTTCCAGACCAAGATTTCAAGAATGCCAATGTTACATTAGTTTTAAGTCCACTATACAGAAGAATTTTCAAATCCACGAGAGCGTTTCTTTGGGAAATGGGGAACAAAAAGGATTCCAGGATACAGGCTTTAAAATAATTATTCCGCAAAGAAATGTTCATTAGTCATATGAACGGGTTTTTCTTTCTTCCTTTGTGTAAAATCACTAATGGATAAGTAATTTGATTCTTTGATTCTTCTCTTTCGGTTGAACACCGGTAATTATTTCTCCGCTAACTTAGATATGGTACATTAAATGTATATGTTTTCAGGATCTTGCTGTTGGGTATGGAAATTCCTTTTTGGTATGTGTTATGGCAGTATACCAAACTGTTTTGAGCTGCAAAGCTGGTTGCGTGTTATAGTCTGCAAAGCGTAAGGGTAATGTAAATTACTTGCGTACTCTAAACTCCTTGTAAAGTACAAATGACCTTCAAGAGGTTGCACTTTAGTACAAATATACTCCAACGTATATTTGTAATAGAATTATGACTTAAAGTACATTTCTTTATGACCGACAAGATCATTTGCTTGCAGAGTCTTTCTGTATGCATAAAGAGATTTATGTCCCACTTAAATTCAGCCGTTAAACGCCAACACACTGTTGACTTGCCTTCTTATCGTCATATTCAGTTGAAGATGCGTTTATAAGTTCCACTACACGTGACTCGCAAAAACCATGTGCTCGTCAATACTTTAAAACATATCATCTCATTTTGACCGATTTTGTTTGTTAACATTGGAGAGACTCTTGCAATAAAGTTCGGGTGATATACTACAAACTGACTTGAAGGCTACACGCAATTTCGCAGAAAGTTGCGTAAGTCGTGTAACCACGGCTAAAATGGTGCTGTAAAATTTCCAAACCTTTGAAATGGCCACGACTTTAAACCTCATAACACGATTTTCTTCTAGAAAAGTTCATGGTAACATAGGAATTTTAATCTTAGTTTCAAAGATTCAGTTTTTCCGCTCAGCTTACGTCTTTGATATATTGGGAACCTCAAAACAAGCTAGCGTGATGATGAAAAGTGAAGATGAATTAGAAAGCTTCTATTAATGCACCTCCTCCCTCCGGAAAAACAAATACGTGCCCCAATTCACCAACAACTGAACTAGTATAGAAGTCCTGTTTGTTTGTTTGTTTGTTTGTTTTGTTTGATTGTTTTTTTGATCTTTTGGTGGTATTTAATTTTTTATTTAGTTTTTTATAACTGAGATAAAGTTTAACAAATAACATTTCAAAAGTTAACGAAGTTTTTCCTTTGTCACTTTATCATTTTCTAAACTTGGTGAAAAGCTTCGAAGAAAAGGGTTCACATGTAAAACATCAACATGAATATGTATATATTTAGTTCATGAGCAAACTGTTTCTCAAAGGTGACTTAAGGAAAGTCTAACGTAAGATTTTTATACTTTAAAAACAAGAAACGCTATAGGCTATATAACACGCGTGAAATTTGTTTTAGTATAACCTAGTGTCTTAAGAATGGCTGTTTTAATCAACTGACATATTTGTGTTATTAAATTGTTTATTTCATACACAATAACTGGTTTACCTTTACATTTCACTGTCTATGTTTTGAAACATTTTGAAAGATGGTCGTAACATCTATAAGAGGAGATTTGTAAATTCAACCGATGATTCAGAATAAACTTCTGCGAACCATTTTCTCTCGTCAATCACTCCAAGCTTGGCACAGCTGAGAGGTAAGATGGTCGGTTTCAGATACATGTAGTGATGCACGTGCCGGAGCACCACAAAATATCGTCAACTAAATCAGATGGCACAGGAAAGGTTTCATCCGAGATAAAACTCACTCTAAGATGAGGAAAGAGTTCCTAGCCTTCCTCTGCTTCCTCCAGCCTAACTGCTGAAATATTCCTGAACAGTCTTCATTTACCTGTGTCATGCACGGCAGATGTAATAGAAACATTGGTAAAGAAAGCTGTTTAGGGCTGTTTGAAAACTCATTCGCAGGATGGCGGCCATTTTGTCACAGTTACCAGGGGACCAATGCTACAGTAACATAAGTCAATCAACTTTTGTCGTTTATAGATTATAGTATCACAGCGCATGCGCGCGTCAACAGCTTTGATGTTATTGTACTGAAACTTTTAATCTCAGGTAAGGTTTCAAGTAGCGCTAGTAAATCACGCCTAACCGACACGATGACGTCTGGAAGAAGTATTTTACACAAGTTAAACGGAACGTAATGGATTACCTGAAGGAACCGATGGTCTACATTAATCTAAAAATATTTATCATATGTGCATTTCATTGCTTTATTCCCCAAGGCTGTTAATACATATGACGTGCATCCGGAGACCTAATGTAGTCATTCTTATGGTTCTCAGTGCACATTCATGCATGTGCCACTAAAAGTTGCGTGTAAATCAGAGCATCAACCAAGCGTGTGCTTGAAAAGTTGATGATAATTGGATTGTGCATATAACGTTAAAATTAATGCATGGCAATTGTGATAATTATGCTTTTGGTGTTAAACGGTCATTCAATGAAGCGCATGCTTGAAATATTGTTGTTCTTCGAGAAAGATCATCAATGGCGGGGTAGAGTTATACGCCTTAAATATTTTGTTTACCCAAGTCTACGTGGACTCTTCTGCAATATCTTAAATTGATAACGTGTACTCACAGTCTAGGGCTAGGTTCCATAAACCTGATTATTTCTTCTTCCTTTTTACGATGCGTGAAATAGTACAGAACATGGTCGTGGGAGGCTGTTTTCGATTGTGGGATGAACTTTGTTTTGGGCCGCCGTCCTGGGGGAGGAGTTTGAGGGGAGGGGTATTACTATCACCCTCCCCCTTTGGAAAAGTTTTGAACATTTGAGGGGTCCTCAGATGCAATTTGGTGAAACATTTTGGGTAAATTTTTGACATTCCGTAGAGAGAGCAAATAAAGGGTGTTTGTCGTTGATTTAAGGGGTCGGAAGCATACCCCCGCTTCCTACGCCTATGGTCCATTACATTCAAACGCGGAAACACTGTTTCCTCATGAAGTTCCAATATGAAGTATTATACCAGAAGGATGCAAAAGAGGAAGTGAAACAGACTGATTTGTCTAGAGTGGCGCGGATCCATAATTTAGTTCATAGCGGGGAGGTTCCTCAAGATGATTACCATGCCGTACCATAATCGCCCTCAGTATAACCATGACTGGGGCCTAGGTAAGAAAATTGCAGACATTCTAGCCATCCTTAATTGCAGGAATTGGACTTTACAACTCAAATTGTCACTACACATATGTTCATTTACCAGGTCGATCAACCATGTACCGCGTGGGACGCAGAGACACCAAATGAGGGTTCACAAAGGAAGAGTCGACCGCCCTTCCCGTCACCAAAATCTGCTTCTGAGTGGTTAAAACAAATGGAAACATTAAAGTTTGCAATACTTTGCATCATTGGAGGGAAAAGGGATGATCTAGAGATCACAGGATGGCAGACAGGAAATATTTTTGGTCCTTTTTTGCCAGTTAAAATAAGGATCAGAGAAACTATTTTGGGTTATTTTTGTCCCTATATGACTCTTGCTCGTGACCTGCAATCCCCATTGAGAAGAACTCACTGAGGCAGGCCACTGGACCCCATGTCCATAGGGAGGGTTTTTCGATCCGTCACTTCTTCTTTCATCATTAGGCTAATGTTGTCCGAACCCCGGCCCACCCCCTACAAGATCCTGACTATTCCCCTTCTTGCCAAGAACGTTGGTTACGCGCCTGCCTCTCATGATGATAGATGGACCAGTCTGTCAAGAAGGTGGGTGAACCTGTTAAGAAGGCCGATACCCTTGTCAAGTGGGTCTTGTCCGTTTTTAAAGAATGATAAGATCGAGTAGGCTATTGTAGTTTCACCTGAGCTTGTGTCAATATCTTGATTATGGAACTATTTATCATGGTTAGAACCATAAAATCAATGTAAACTTTTCAAACATTTAACGACCTTTCAATGGTCATCTCTTAAACTTAATTAAACAATATCTTCGAAACCTTTCGTCATGGTTGTTTACCTAAACGTTTCATTGTGTACAACATTCGACGTTTTGATAAAATAAATTCATCAAACTCACCAATTTTTTATACTCTAAATGCTAAGTACGTACGTCTCAAGCAATATAACTAGACTTTGGTAAATGTTTACCTAATATAAGTGTATATTGTAGCAACATTTTTTTTTATTTTTTCTATAGTTTCGTCCTAACAGAGTTGACAGGGAGTCACGTAGTCATAAGTGTTGTCACTAGAATATTAACGGGATGGGGGGTTCCCCCTCAATAGTCAGCATCATGACATGAATTTTACCCTGTATATTGCAAAAGACACTTAAAATAAAAAATTCAAATTACATCACTTATTAGTAATAAAAAATTTTCATCGGTAAGGTTGCACCGCTCCCCTTATTATATACAACAAAAGCACTTCTATTAAGACCAAAAAAGAAAAATCAAGAAACGATCAGTTGAAATCTTTGCCACAGTTAGTGTTGCACCATTCTGCATCTAAGCCACTTATCATTTCCAAAAGTTCTAGACCCCTCCCTGCATGGGGTGACCAAGGAAGGTTCCGATCAGGGTGCCAACTATTATGGGAACGCTAGTGGTTGTCACACTGTATCCCATAAGTACAAAAATCATGACAACATCGAGAAATATTTGGTACCTGTCAAAATTAAAAAATAAAAAGAAAACAGCAACTTTGGTCTTCGGATTAACGAACAAGGCAATGAAGATATATGAAGGGATCAAAGATGAGAATCTTGTGGGATGACTAGGACGATCTATGTGTAGTACCCAACGAAGAGTCCAAAAGGAGTCATTTTAAATTACAATTGGTGAGTAACCAGGGAGTTGTCACTCCCTGGTTTAACTAAATGTAAAGTGTTTTCAAACTCATGGAACTAGGGAGCTCTAGCGGTAGTTCCCTGATGGATCAGTGGAGATTGTAAGAGCAACCTCAGTCCCTCTTGTAGACATTAATGTTTCCTTCTCCACCATGGAACTTTTCAGAGGGATTATTTAAAGGGTCAATTATCTTGTCCTAGAGAGTTTAAAGTGCACCTCAAGTAAAGAATTTCAAAAATGTATGTTACCAAGCTTGAAAAATGCATCCAAACAATCTATAACTCTCATCTTCACAGGACATTCCTGAGCTGAGATATAAAACTGTTGAAGCTTATCACTCAATTTAAACTAGTAGATTGCGCAATAATTTGTGATGTCATTCTTGTACTACTCAAATTACAGTCTTTGTTTTCCTTGTTTTTTCGAAAGCCACTGCACCTTGTGCCAAAATGTGATCCTGTCCTTCTGTTATCGAATGACTTGGCTATATAAGCAGGGAGTTGCTATTTGTCAAATAGCAACTCCCTGGTTGAACGACTTTTATATTGCATACAAAGTTACCCATGACCTCATATCTAATTTTAGATTTACTACGAGCTATTAAAGTTCGAAAACTTCGCAATTCTTGATCCCCATTCAGCAACTCAAAGTAAGACAGCTGTATATAAACAAAAATGGGTTCCTGGACGAAACCAGACCAAAGTTTAACTTCACCTGATAATTCTCTCTTCTTGAATTGCACTCTTTCAAGAATATGCAGGGTATACGGTGCATTAAATGCGTAGTCGTCGGTGATGGGTGAGTAGTAGGAAAAGTGGTGTTGTAAATTTAAAGTAGTACACAGGCTAACGCGTATGTACCAATTCCGCTAAATAGTTCCCTACGCACCCGACTGTACATAGTTTACGCAAGAGGGACCAAGGAAGCAGTTGGTGCCGAAATAGGTCTACAGAGCTCATTGAAGTTATAAGTAAGTACCGTAATAGGCATGACCTGTGTTATCAGTTTCTAGCTAAAGTTTGTCATTTTTACAAATTTAGATAGCTCTGGAATCTCACCCCAAAAAATAACAAAATTCTCTCTCCTAAGTAGGCCGAGGCCTACTAAGTTTTCTTAGTTTTAGCCTGGCCCTCCTTCAGTTAGAGCAAACAGCACCAGCCTAGTACACCTCCAAGACAGAGGCAAGGACCTAGCCTGAACTAGCCCTTGAACAGTGTTGTGTGTTTCCTTTACACTCCTCCATCATATGGAGGAGTTTAACGGAAACATACAGCACTGTTCAAGGGCCCTTGAACAGTGTTGTGTGTTTCCGTTACACTCCTCCATCATAATTCATATGGAGGAGTGTACACGTGATGCACCTATCAATTGTATGGCGGACTATCGGACCCACGGACAGGGTACGTCACTGGGTGGGTCATGGTTACTGAAAAATGTGACTCGGGGTGCGTCAATGGCACACGGATGGTACGTCAGTAATCTCCGTACAACATGCTATGAAAGGGAACAGTAAATGTTTCAAGGCCGTATAAACATCTTAATTTCAAAAGGAAACAAAAGCAGGTAATGTGAGTTGTACAAGAAGGACATCACAAATTGTTGCGCAATCGACTACTTCAAATTAAGTGAATAAATTTCAACATTTTATGTCTCATCAAAGGAGTAAGCTATGAAAATGGGAGTTAAATAAATAAAATTCATTTTCCTATTTTTAATATATATATATATATTCTTGTAATTCTAGACTTTAGGTCCACTTTTTAAATTCGTCCAGTTAAGTTTACTTCCGGCTCCTCCAATTTTAAACAGTTCCTGTCTTCAAACACCTCTTTGGCTTTAGAGGTAGCCTGTGCTGAGCTCAATGCCCAAGGAATATTCTGCTTAGTACGCTATTATATGTGATTTCAAGCAGGTCTTTTCCGACATGTCTGTCATGCAACGGGTTCCCTTTAATGTGCATCACGTTTCACTGACCCGCACAAATCATCATTGACCAATCAGATTGGCCTACATTTGAATCTATTGCTCGCATTTAGGCCGATCAAAGTGCAATAACCGATTGTGAATGTAAATACAGGGGATTCCTAAATATTTTTACGGACGATGCAATGGCAGTTTTAAAACGACATCTTGTAGACCTTGGGGTAATTTACAAAAATTAAAGATTGCTCACAAATGAGCTTTTACAACAAAGGTGGCCTTCTTTTGCACTAAACGTCAATAAAATAATTTGTCTTTTTCCTTATAATGAATAGAATGTTGAAAGTAAATAACCTTGCTACAATAAAAACAATTAAGTTTCCAAGAATTCAACAAAAATGATTTAACTCCTTTTGTCCATTCTAAGCTTTCCTCAACGATCTTCAGTTGGGGTGCTACTGACTGCACAAAGCATACGGTAGTTCTGAAAAGACAGGGGTTCAAGTAATATGCAGGTCTTGGGAGGTCTCTGAATAGGCAAGGCTACTCCTCTTGCCTGCACAGTGGCTATTATGTCCCTCCTTACAAATAAGTGACTGCCTAAAGCTGTGTTACGTTCATAGCATGTGTCGAATATGTACTCTCTGGCGTTGGTATTACGAGTGCAGCCAGTATAGCCGCAGGAGTAATACAAGTCCGCCGGGCGGGCGAAAGGTTGTGGAGTCAAGGAATAAACTAGCATTGAAAAAGGGTCAAATTATTTCCGTACCGTAGGGTATACCTACCTTCTTTCTAAGATGAGCCTCATATGAGATTGACAGTAACTTAGGGGAAATCCTAATATAGATTTGCATTCCATTAACCGGTATATTTAATGTTGCCTTTGGATTTGAAGTGTTTCTCTTTCATAAATCGCATTCCTTTTGCATTTTTATTGGTTTCGAATTCTAGATATGAAAACAGACATTGCATCTAAAATCTGATATCAAAGATAGACCGTTTGTAGATCAGGTGCCCCTGAATCAAAATATGATTTCAAACAGACAGCGAAGATAGAAGGCGCTTCACTCAGCATTTATAGTTTTCATAAACAGATTATTATCTGCAACACGGGGGAATAGTTTAATAGACCGTTTTGCCTTTCAACAGTCCAAACGACGGAAATGTCAAGACTAATAGAAACCGGAGACGTGTCATGCCCCAAGGTGGTCCAACCAGCACGATGCTAATTTAGATAGCAATTGTAACCACTTTAATTTCTTTCTTTCTCATCTTCACACAACTATTCCAGTAATTTTTCATATCAAATTTGAAAACACTTGCTTTCACAGTAGGCAGTCTCTTTGTAACCGCACACAGGTTGAGTATTTAATCCCTCTCACTAAGAGTTTCTTGTATGGAAGCGTTAGTCCAGCTGTCATACAGCCAGGCAAATTGCAATTTGTGTCACCGTATGTGACGGGGCGCCTTGTCCAGGAAAAGTAAGTGGACCCCTACCCATGGATCATTAAAGAGTTTTAGACACAGAGTATCAATGAAAATTAGGAAACCATAAACAACCTTTGGGGGTCTCACGACTAGCGGGTATCAAGTGACCCCAGAATGGGAGGTCAGACAACTTCAAGGGTTCTGAAATGCAGGTGATTACCGTGATAGGTGACTGACTGAGATCGCTAGCTTCGAAATCTGGTTTAACTTGTTGCGAAGTTTTTTCTTCTTACGCGCGTGAGGCGTGAGGGTGGTAATATTAGAAGCAATGTGAAATGAATTGATATGAGGGTTGCCATAAATTCAGTGCGATATAATCAGCATATCATCGGGAGGGCAGGGGATGAATTGTGTTAGTAATTAAAACATTTGGGTTGGAGTCCTCAATGTGTTAGCGAGAGATTCCATCAAAAGTCGACTTTGGATAGGACGGTATAGGTAAGCTTCGGGTAAAACGAAAGGTCTGCCTAGACTTGGGCTACACTTTATAACAACACAGAAAAGGTTGTGGAGTTAGGGATGAATGTCCGTTAAAATTTGTTACTGAAATGAAAGATTAAAAATGCTTCGAGGTAGACTTGTTGTGAGTAGTACCGGTAGTCCACAGACTCATACTCACGCCTTAGCAAACTTGACTGTAATAGTCTTCGTGAGCATGGATTTGTACTCAAACTCACAGATAGATTCAAAGTGGTATCAATTTACAACGCACTGGGACTCGTGACAAGCAAACTTCATGGGGTCACCAGTGGCGCTACCAAATGGACGGGCGCAGGACATTTGTCCCCGTCATGGCCTATGCCCCCACTTGCCCCAAGTGCACTCCTGTACATAGGTCTACAGTTAACAGGAACAATGCATGCGTAAATTTTGTCCCATGTTTTTTTCTTCCCTCCCCCTCCAACTTTTGAAATTCATGGTGTCGCCAAATTTATGGTGGCGCCACTGCCACCGTTACCATCTTCGTGAACTTGACGGCGCACTTCCATAAATACTAAGTACACAGAGTACACCTTAAAGTTCAACACACAACATAAACTTTATGGGTTGTTGCATCATCCCAGGCTTATTGAGGAACTTCAGTGCATCTCTATTCACAACTACTGACTGCACTTTAATAGACGAGTTGGGAAATTTGGTACTTCCGGTCGTGTCACAAGGTCAAGTGTACCATGACAACGGCAACATGTTTAGCTCTGCGTGCTCCGCATGCAACACCCGCTCTGGGACACTGTGGGCGTGGTACACTTCACCTTTGACCCATTACCATAATGCATTGCGCGGAAACATTTCCCAACTCGTCTATTGACTCAAAAATCAAACAATAGCTTTAAAATTTTAAGCCACTATGATTGGTCTACCATGACTTTTGCAGATCCATCAAATGTGATTTAATGTCGAATGAGGGACAACTCCCTGGTCGGATTACTGTAGCCTTAAAATCACACACAGTATTGTACATAGCACAATACGGCCTTGGGCAATTCAAAGGGAAATATTGCGTTTTACCAGGACCACCAGGATATACAAAGAAAGTAGCTACAACCATTATTAACCCATTCAGTCTCACCATGGAGATACGGCACCTCGGAGTTGGCAGGTCCATGGTCTCACCCTTAAACTCAAGCAATAGCTTTTATCTCCGAATAAAATGCAATATTATGCATTACAGGAGTTACAGACACTGTAAAAATTGATTCACACTTTTTTGTAACAGATAATAAACGCGTCTTGGCGTTTATGTAACAGAAAAAACAATAAAATACATAAGAAAATTAAACGTGTAAAACGCCAACTTTAACACATTGACGCCACTCGTAAACACGTTTATTTCATGGTTACTGTAAACATCAAGTTGTTTTTAATAAAGAAAAATTAATATATATATAAATCATGTAAACGTGTTTGCGGAGTGCACTTTAATTGACGTCATTATCCTTATCATGTGTTAATATTCGTTCAGTCATTTACTGTGCGTATCCATTTTGTTGTTCGTTTTCTAATTCTTAAACGCCATATATGTGTTAAAAAATGAAGACGTCTATTTTTACAGTGGATGATGCGTCATTTATAATTTTGAAAGTTTGGGCCAATGTATTGTTCTTGAGCTAAACGTACCTGAATTCCTTTCTGCAAGAACCTTATTTCTTGAATATAAAACTACCATGCTGCCTTATTTTGAATTAAGTATCATTTTGTACTAATATCAATCATTGTTTTAAAGATATGAAAATTTCTATGCCACAAAGGCACTGAATACTTCACGGTATAGAGTCACCTTTTTAAATTGGAGGATGGGCTAGAAGTAACCTTAGTGATAAAAGTTTAACTGTGTAGGACGAGATAATTGGCCCTTTAAGTTGTTGAAGAAGCTCCGTGGCACACACAAACCTTTGGCAAGAACTTTACTTTATCGTACATGAGTATGTATGAGCATGTATATGACTGAGTACGGTAGCGTATAAATGCGACTATGCTTATCAGCACTTGCAGGAGTTGGATACAATTTGTCCCACCTGGTCACTTAGACCTATCTCAAACTAAGTTCGACTTTCTACACTTTGTGAATTGCACATCAAAGTAAAATTTACTCTCTAGATTTTAAAAATGCTTTAATTTGATGATTTGATGATACAACAACTGTAAACATTATGATCCCTAGTGAATCTTTTCGAATTTTTAAAAGAAGAATTTAGGCCAAAATTTGTTTTTGATATTTGAAAAATCATCCCCGTGAAATTTTTAATCAGTTCTGATATGTAGCTTTGAAGATATTAGCAAATGGATGCTGCCACTATGTTAACCAAAAATGAACCTGGAGCAAGCAGGACTAATGTCATCTAGTCGTAGTACTGAACGTTCATTCTTATTTTTAGAACTTGAAATTGATAGGAATTTGAGATTCCAATAGGAAGTGTAAAGTTTTCGAATTTCTCATACCTGTCAAGCATTCACATCACAAAAGTATGAAGGAGGAAAATTACTTGTAAACTTTAAAGAAAGCCAAACAGTGATGGACAGTATGGATTTATGTGAGGGCATGGTGTCACGTGTGCTTGATTCAAGTCATATGGGTTTGAAAATGTGTTGACGTCACCTGCCTATATCAAAAGTAAATATAGGCCTAACTTGAGCCCTTCTTTCAGACCTTTATAAAGGTTAGGCTGGGGCTACATGTAGATGCAACTCGGACGTACTAAGCAACATTTTGTAACACGAAACATCGTATTTCTTTGCACAGCAACACAGGTAGGCTATTATCAAAGAGGCAATTCCTGAAAACGGCAAAATGTATTAAGATATTTAAAATGGGGTTTAAATTTGAGGATCTTATTCTTTATCAGTATTGCACCATTGAGTAAACCAGTTTTTTGTTGTTACTTGTATTTTTTCCGGGGGGGGGGGGTTCAAGTCCATGGACGTATATTCACAGGAAAGCTTAGTTCTAGATAAACAAAATAGCAAGGGTAAGATGCACTTAACCACCTAAAACATTTTGTGGCCCTAAAGTCTGCATCAGTAATTTAGACCTAACATTATTTATCATTAAAACTTGTTGCATCATTTCATTTCCCTTCTGAGACATAGGAATTAGCTATCCATCTTTCGGTGTGGAAACTTCCCTTTAAACTTAATAGCACAGTCAACCTCCTTTGCGAATTCTACAAACTTTCTGGCGCCTTACGATCCTAGTAAATAATCTTTCACTAGATCATTAAAAGTTTGTAATCAGAGTCTTTCACAAACGCCATTTCTCTTGGGTTGTCTTTGCAAAGAATCGCTTAACTTGGTTTTGAAACTTGTGTAATAAGAACGTTAATAATTGGATGTTAATACCATCCAGCGTCACCCAGTTAACTCTACCGAAAAGGCATCGGCTGATGAAGTCGTTCAATTTCCGGTCTCGACTGTAATACTTTTTTAACAACCAAATTATACGTCTTTTATTAAGCACTTACGTAAAAAGACAAAGATTTAATTAGTTGTTCATTATCAGCCTGGATTAGTTTCTCGTTATTTACAGGAAGCAATTAAGAGCCATGACGAACAAGCATAGTTCCTGCTTTAGCGCTTCTCATATGAATTATGCTAATAATACCTCTCTCCCGCCGCACTCTGTTTGTAATGTGTTAATGAGTGGAAACACCGTTTGGGTAGAGTTTCGAAATAATCCTCATTATATATTTGCAATTTCCCCAAGATGGAAGGAACGTTTGATTTTGTAGATGCAATGAATGTTTAATTTTCATGTTAACCGTTATATGCATACATGCATGGAAAATCGAGCCTTCAAAAGTCACCGAAAGGTATTAAATTGGATGGTGTGAACATTAGTAGGGTCCAAGTTTCTGTTAAGTCGTAGAAGTATAGTGGGGAGGGCGCTTCGAAATAAACGGAAAAAAACGTCCATGAAGTGGGAATTTTGATGACTATAGGTATATCGGTAAGAAATAAATACGGATCACAGTTAGCTCTGACAGAATACCCTATAATCGATAGGTGTAAACTGTACCGTAAGACTGGGTTTAATTTTACCCCCAAACTAACAATACTGAAACAAAAATATGAAATGCTGAGTAAAAAGTTAGTTGATTGTTGTTGCTGTTTGCTGTTGCTGATTTAGCAAAACCATTACTACTGTATTACGGTACGGTACTATGGTATTTGGCCTTTGGGCGAAAAACATTAAACTTATTGAAAAGTTACCCCTCCTTTTAGGGGTAATGTGCCCTGAAAGAGCGCCATGTTTGAATCAGTTTATGTGCAAACAGTCTTTTGCGGTCTGCCACAATTAGGATCTATCCGGGTGCTTCTCTTATTTTTATTTACTTGAACGATCCACCAAGCTCTTTGAAGTTTGAATGAAATAAGTTTGTTTTCTGGTGATACTAGAATTATGTTCAAAACCATCCACCTCAGAGCTTCGGAAATTATCTTGAATAAGAACTTAAAGGCATCTCTATTTTGTTCAGGGCTACAAAACTATTTCTTGCTGTGACTAAATCTGATCCATGTTCTTCCATCCTTATTATGTAAGACCGAAACATTGACCTTGGCTCAATTGACTTCTGTAAGTGCAGTCCCATTCAATTAATAAAAAAGGGCTGCTGTAATTGCAGCCCCTTTTAGTTTGGTATAAAGTTAAGCGTTTCGATGTTTATTTTGATCAGCATTTTAAGTTAGAGACTTCATTTTGACAATATTTGCAAAAAAGGTTGGTGATTTGTGAAAAAAATAAGTAACCGATTCTCATAGCCTGTACAGGTAAACCTGATAATGGTTGAGAACCATTATTAATAAAAACTGTACAAAACTTATAGCTGATATCATAGATGAAACCATAGACCCTTTTCCATATAGCAGTCACAAAGGATTGTGGGATACACTTTTGAAGTGACGCGTTTTTCTCAATGGCATTCTACTGTGGCCAAAAACGACGAACACCAAAATCCAATCCCACAATCCTTTGTAATTGCTGTTTGGAAAAGGGTCTATGTGCAGTTAAAACTGGATAACGTTTCTTTGAACTTGATGAAGTCTTGTTTGTTTTTACTGTCATAATTTATGTACAGTTAAAACTGATAATGGTTCTTAAACCTTTATCAGTTTTAACTATACATGCTATGAGAATTGGGTGTAAAAAGATACCTTATCTCTCAAAAGATTTGTCTTTGTTTTCATAAACACGTTTTTCATCTTATTTATTGTACCCAATTGTGGGATAAAGCACATTTGGTTTACTTAAAATTGACTTTATCTTTTTCACAAACTTTAAAACAAAAACGACTGATAAGAATGATCTCTTATTCTAGTTATATTGGTCATGCCAGATCTATATCTCTAATTAAATATCTATAATTGTTGATTATTTATAATATTTTTTATTCCTAGCTGTAGGGACTTTTGTTTTATAATATACGCCCTATTTTTGTTTTGTTTTTCATTTGTTTTTGACTTTCTCAGTAAAATGGTCAATCCTCTTGTCACAAAAACCTGAATAGTTATATTCCATACATTTGAAAGAAACCTTTTTGTCTCATTTACAAAAAGGAGCATCATGTTTTACCGCAAAACCTGAATACATTCTTGAATATATCAGAACAAGTTTGTATCCATGGAATTATTGCCTGCAATTGTCCTAAACTGAACTGCACTTTTTATTCTTGCTCACCAATTGACGCTTATGGTACACCGGCGGAGTAATAAAAAAGAAGGAAAAACGACACGTGAACTGAATTTCTTACACTATAATACCTGCACAGGGGATTTAACTGAACGACACTTTCGGCGAATCATTTGAGGCTGCGGAGAAATAGAGCCAAAAAGTGGATATTTACGCAATTATTTACTTCATCGGTTTCTTTGACTTCGACATCTTTGATAAAATGTGTCTTTAATCAATTTCATAGCCTCAAAATGAGTTGGGATGCTCGATTAGGCAGCAACGCAGGCTTGGAAATCAATCAGGGGGAGACGGCAAATATAATACAAGCGTGCATTCAGGTGCATTAATAATACCGCTCGGAATAGATTCGAAATCCCTAGAAACTGCCGTTAAAGACTTTGTCAATCCGACAGTGATTAGAGAGAAAATTATACAAACAACCCTTTAATTTTCGCACCTTCATCTACGAAAACCCATTAAAAGAATTCGCACAAGGAATTCCCTTGTACAAGAATTCGAAGCATTTTGTTTGAGTTTCAAAAACAAATTACATCGCTTAAAAAAGTAAAACCGAAATTGCTCTTTTCGACTTACTTCAAGTCGGTTGGTTTTTGTTAAAACTCTTTATACTGTTATAGGCTCTGTTTGACGGTACTGCCCTATTGTTTTTGGAGAATTATCTACTTTTGTCAGTAGTGCATACTAGCAGTTTTCCTTTCATTCCATTTTTGTTATGAAAAGATAAATTAGCTTCACAAAATCTTAAATTACAAACCAACCGAATACATCCCCGAAAAGTTTTTTAACTACAAAATGTATAGCGCACGACCAGGGAGTCTAGGGACAGCTCCCTGGTGCGACTGCTACGGTTATTTCTGGATTCTCATGTCCTCAGTACTAAAGGTAACAACCATCGTTTTGACGAGAATTTTAATTTTAATTTTAAGGTCGTGGTTGTTATTCACTCTTCTTTCCGCCTGTAGATGCTGTAATTCAAAGATTCCTTTACGTGTTAACACAAGTGTTTATCTTTGTGAAAATGTTCTCCAACATTTTTTCTCTGTTTTTGCTGTAAAGTATTATACTTTTTTTGTATCACGTAAACATTTTTGTTATAGATATTGTTTAGTATGTGAGTCAAGTCCCATTTTCTCTTAAAAATAGTTAATAGTTTTGAAAGATTCCGCTCACCACTGCTTTAGTTTACATTCCTGTACACTGCGCACTAGCGGAGGGGAAACCATGGAAGTATTACCCTGGAGGAACGATTTACTTCCATGGTCTCGTTAACTTTGAAAGGAGGGCAGCATAGGTTCTTTTGTGTTCGTTGTTGTCACAAGGTATCACTATTCCAATCCCTGTTGCGTGTCATCTTCAAATCTTTTTACGTGAGATTACGAAAAGCCACCTTAGGATAAATATACAAATATCTTTTTTATCAGACAGTCTTTTAATACGTACCGTACCACTTTAAGGGTATTTTTCACACAAAATATTGCCTGATTAAATGAGTACGTTTAGGTCTCGTAGATTGGTAACGTCTCCATGTAGGCTAAGTACCAAGTTTGCTTTGTGGCAAATGAGTTAAGTATTGACTAAATATAAGTCTAAAACAATGAACCGTTGTTTTTATCACCAACTCGTGTATCCTTACAGCTGCGCAAGTCAGTACTAAGGTTCAATAGTCAATCCAGACAAATTAGAAAGCACTATGGGCAGGCGAATGTGAATGTTAGCTTTCCTGTGTGGGGCTCGACCTTGATACAATAAGAAGCCTCAAAGAGAAAATGTCGGTTAACGAAGGAATAATTGGTGGTGCCTTGCAATTTGGGGATAAATTTAGTTAAGAAATGACCAAAATAATTTTAAGGAAATTCCAAATTAATATTACGTGAGCTGTGGTAGCACAAAAATTAAGTGGTAAAAACTTGTGATAGTTTTACGAATGCCATACCTGGACCAGGTATACTTTTATATCGAGGGCGGTGCTTGCGTAAATAAATTTTCCAATGCCTGCATTGACTTAAAAGCAACGAGAAAGGTATATATCGTATATTAGTACCCAAGGCTGGCGCAAGGATTTGCCCGGCATGAGGGCCAGCAACCCTTAGCTCGACATGGGCGACGGGTTGACGAAAACATGACGAAAGCAAAACTTTTCAGCGCCCTTCAAGAGCCGAAACTTTGGGTTTCCGTGTTGGAGAAAAGTTCGAAAAAGAAAATTCGATAAAATTTTGGGTTTTTATTTAAGAAAATGGAAAATTTGGGGTTTTTATTGAAGGATTTGCCCTAATTTAGAGTGAAATCAAGTCAATCGTTGCAACTAGCCCCCCCCCCCACTGGCGCCACCACTGTTAATACAGATTCCCACTCATGGGCTAAGGACTGAGCCTCAGACAATACCTAACAGTCCGTTGAAATCACGTTTAGTAAAATGTGGAGTAAGTTTTTTTGAAAAGCTAAATTTGCGGAAATTGTGGTTTTAGCTTTTAGGATGAAAATCTGCGTGGTATACAACCAATTATTCAATCCATTTTCCTATAAAAACTACAATGGAGAAAAATTAGTGTTTTGTATGCGTGGGACCCTGTTACATGTAAGATTAGGCATCACTGGATAAGCGAGATTGATCTCGACGTGAAGATGCGTCACAGTGTGAAAGCGAAAAGTGTGACTGATAGTCGAACCAGTGTAACCTCATAACTTAGCAACAGCGCTAATTCAATATGAAAGGTACAACGCGAATGGCTAATGGTGCAATTTTTAATTTGATATCTTGAGCAGTCCATCGACACAAAGTCACGCACGCAAATTCCATACAAAGAGAAATACAGTTTCGGAATGAAATGAGAGGGTCCAGGAAGGGCTTTGCAAAAATGAAAAGTTGCAAACCGTATCAGGTTGCGACACAGACAGATAGATATCCGACGGATGAGAACAAATTTCTGGAGGTAGAAAGACAGTTCTAAAATAACTTCATAGATATACTTCATTTACTAGAGATCGTCCTCTTAGGGTGAAAGCCACAATTAATGGGCAGGTGGACAAAAGGCAAGTATTCAATCTTGTTTTCTCAAAAACAATTTTACAATAAGCATATTGTTAAGGCAAACCCATCATGGTAAATACCTCCTTGCAGCGGCACACTAACAGGAGGGGTATGATGGGGCATTTGCCTCCCCCAGCCAATGCATTTGCCCCCACTCGCCCCCAGTCCGCTCCTGTACAAAGGCAGGTAGTGTACAAGAGCAATGCTCGCATGCAACTTCCCCCAAGCTCCTCCTTGCCCCACATTCCCCCGCACGCTAGTTTTTTTTTCGTAGGATGGCAATGGAAAAATCGGTTTTTCAAAAATTTTTAAAGTTGTTTCAAAATCATGGTTTGGTTAGGGTTGGAATTAAGGTTAGGATTACGCGGATGAGGGATATTTGATCTCTTCTTTCATAATCCGGTGTCAAAATTACAAAAAAAATATTGAAAAATATAGATCTTCTGTAAGTTCTGTAGTTAGAATATTTGACTACCATGTTTCATATGATTTGATTCTTCTTAGGACAAGAAATGGCAGCAATTTGTATTTTTTCGAATAACAAAATGGCCCCATCTCATAAAGCAGACAGTGTTCTCTGTGTCGGAGGCTGAGCATCGGTCTTGGTAATCTATCCATAATCCTCGCCGCCTCAATAGGTGTGAGTATACGCCTTGATAAAGTGTAGCGGAAATGTCTGCCTCGCGGACTCATTACCCAAAACAGTGAATGGTGTTGTTTGGTACGTACAGTACCATGGAACTTGCCTGCCACTTGCGTTGCGAATTGTAATGCAAGCTCAGTGCCAGCAATTTCAAGGAGACTTTTTCGTATTTTCTTCTTCGAAAAAAATAAATCCAATAAATTTTAAAAGAGAAATATATGGTACAAAATTCTATGATCACTTTAATCCAGTAAGACTCCAATCACCCAGTTTGTTGATCATGAGAATTTCACGTTAATTGAAAAGTCCACAATCGAACGAGTATTTGATCGTTGATTCGGCAATACACATGCACGTTTTTTTCACTTTCATGTAAATTTCTCAATTCATGCATAATTTTTTTTTTAGTTCCTAAAAATTCGTTATTTTTTGACACAAATTTTACTTCAAAAAGGTAGCGTATGTGGCACCAGATTGCATCTAAGGACACCTAATTTTTCAAAAATTTTCAAAGGGGAGGGGAACACCCCCTCCCCTTAGACCCCTCTCCCAAGCCGGCGTTCACACGACATACTGCATACGCCGCTGTCTAGTTGTGCCCCCTCATCGAACTGCTGTGCCCCCCTTGTGCCCCCCAGAATGAAAAGTCTGGTGATGCCACTCACAAAGAGAGAGAGTGCTCAGATTAATGCACAGTGGTAACCTCATTAGATTGTGGTCTTGATCAAATAAGATATGTTCCTATCTCACAAGCTGACAAGAGGGTGCTTAAGACAGTTTGGAAGAGGGGCTAGAAGTTAACTTAGTTGGGAAACTGTTAACCCTCTGGGGCGAGGGAATGTACCCAGCATTCTAAAGATTATTTCAAAGATTTCAAGACAAATATATCGTTCCTGGTAGTTGTTTTTACACTAATTGTATAAAAAAGTTTAAGTGACCTCCAAATTTTCCTTTTCGTTCCCTTTTCTCGTTTTCTTTGAAACTCTAGATCAAGTAACACTTAAGACTCTCCGTTGTTGACTTCTTTTTAATTTGACTTCTTATCGCCGAGCAAAAAGGACTGTGATGCAACCAGGAGATGTGTTCACCTGGAAACATTTCTTTACAGAGTATTTGTTGTAATCTTTCCAAAACTACTTATCCCTCCTTCAGACAGGTCAGGAATGTTAAATCTACAGCTTTACTACGATGGATGTCATGTTTCACTGAATTGCACCATCTCTACGGAAGTAAATCAGGGGAATTATGGATACAACCAGGAAGTTTTTCTATAACAACTCCCTGATAGAACTAAGAATGAAAAACCAAGGAGCTCTTTCAAAGCTCCCTCAGGCTGGAAAAAACTAACCTTCTATTTCAGAGAACATCAGGCGCACACGAAGTATTTGGTATGTCAACTCAGTATGCCGCTAAAAGAATGGGGTTACCACCACGGATGTGGAGTTACCACTACCGATATGGGCCGGGTTGCCACCAACGATGTGGTATGAACTCCATGCAGAAAGACACTGACAGCCCAATGATTCCTGCCGAACTGTCTTCCTACTAAAGACTTAGTCTTGTGAGTCAGTGAATAATATCCTCACGTAAACGGATAACTGCTGATGTGTGAGGGCGTCAGAGCTGTAAGCTCTCGTCGTATACGCGTTCTTCATAAACCCTCTCAAACCGTGGAAGTTCTATATGCTGAAATCATGAGGTCTTAACACCTCCATGCTCAAACAATGGAAGTATTACCTCAAACTGATCACTTCATATGCACACCGGCAGGATTTACAATAGCAACGATTTACATCAGCAACGATTGGTGTGCGAAATCGTGACATTAGATAAGTAACGATATGATTAAGTATAGCCTACACACGGCTCACCTCTAAAAGGGCACTATTACGTAAAGTCATCGGTGGGTTACGTTTGCAGTACAAGAGTCACAACTTGTGCTGTTTCTTGTAGAATGTTGCCCAATAATGAAGTCAAAGAAGGTCCAAAACCCATGTATCACGATCTTACTAGCACCGAATAAAGATTACATAGACACTATCTGACGATACCGGCGCAAACCGGTAACCGGTTCGACTGAAGCACTACTTCATTTCATGGAGTGACGGTTTGAGATTTTCGCGATAGGGAGAAGGTTCAAATTTCTTGCATTTAAGGGGCTATTGTACATCCAACGGGAGGGGGGCACGGTGATTGACCTTGAAGTCTAGCTAACCTATTTTTCCGTCCTTATCATTTCGAGGGGTAGGCTGCCTTTAGAAGTTCTTTACAAACCAGTGTCAAAGGAAGTCTTAAACAAGGATAATTTCTAACCGAACATTAGTTACCCGTTATTGGTGTTGACCATGCCAGAGTCACCCGGTACTGCACGGTGCTACCCGTCCCATAGTCAGATAGTTACCCGATACTGGTGCTGCCCATGTCATGGTGCTGGTTTTACCAACGCCACATTTGCCCTATATACCCTAGTGAAACCAAATAATTGTTGCCCGGTACTAACGCTACCTAAACTTAGTTGTTCGGTATATAGTGAAACTATACCCATATATAATTGCTAGGTACTGAAGCTACTGGTGATAGCCATACCATATATAGTTGGTAGTGTAAGTGAATACTTATTGCAACATTTGTGCTTGTTTTTAAAAGGAGCTCAGTGATGTTGATTTCAGTTCTTGTATACGAACCGCGGAAACACTGAATGCCTTATCTGAAATGGTAACTAAAATTTTACTTTCTTAAACAAAGTAGTCAAAACCAGTCATATCACTCATCAACTTCATTTTGACAGCTTTGTTTTATGGCGTAAATACGGGGGGAAGGGTGGGGGTGTGACACCCCCGTGAAAATCAAAAGTCGGTATCTGAGAGCCAAAAAGTCGGTCTCAAATCCAGTTCGTTAAAAAGTTAATTGATCTTTTACCTGCCCTGATTTTCGTCTGTTCCCGTGGAAAAATTGGGAAAGTTGTATTTGGTCCCCAAAAGTTCACACCCCTTGCCAATTCATATATATACGGCCGTTTATGAGTGTCCGTAATGGTAGCCTGCTCTAATGCAATTACATCACCCTCATTACTGGAAACTTGCCAACGTATGACGAATTTTACGGGGTCTACCCTATATTCATAAGGGTCACTATTCATAAGGTTCTTTAGTCATAATGTTCATTATTCATAAGGGTCGTTATTCATAATCGTAAAAAAGGTTCGTTGTTCATAATAGGAAAAAAGGTTTGATATTCTTAATCGGAAAAAGGTTCGATATTCATAACAGGAAAAAAAGGTTCGTTATTCATAATAGGAAAAAAGGTTTGATATTCATAATTGGAAAAAGGGTCGGTCTTCATAGTCTGAAAAAGGGTTCAATATTCATAATATTGGGAAAAGCGTTTTTCCAGCTTTAAAGGCTTCCTGTATCTCGTGAAAGGGGGCACACCCTTAAAACTTGCAGGGATGATAGGCTAATGTGTTGTCTACAACGGCGTTTTTATATGGTCTATTTAGATTGGCTTTAATTGGCCTTTCAAAGAGACTAGTCGAGATTTTGGGGCATTATGAATAGCAAACCTTATTCTCGATTATGAACAACGAACCTTTTTTCCGATAATGAAAATAGCGAACCTTATGAATAATGAACCTTTTTATCATTTATTTTTATGAATAACGAACCTTATGAACAGTGAACCTTATTTTTGCCGTTCATCATGTTATGAATAACCACCCTTATGAACAATGAACCTTATGAACAATGAACCTTATGAAAAAAAAACCTTATGAATATCGGGCTGTCCCTAATTTCACATATATTGAGGATGGGTTCATCCATACTTTTCTCTCCTTGATGTGCATAAATGGAATTTTCAGTGTCAGATCTGAGAGAATTAAGATTTGCGGTGTTGGTCAAGAGGCAAAAAGGACTATTTAAGAATGAATAATTAATATATTCCTTGCACAAGAAAAACAGCAGTAAAGACATAAAGGAGTAAGAAACATCAGTAATTTGATTCTGTTATTTAATAACATTTTTTTATCTTTTCAATACAATTTGTCCATAAACAACGGATAAAGTAACTCCGATGGGCATAAAAACTCTTATAATAGGGTCCAGTGTAACTAGCACCCCTTCTCCTAAGAAACAAAATGAAAACTGAGTATTGTTGAGAAGTACCTCTTCAAACTGTTGATGTCTCATCATTCTAGTTAAATGATTGCTTAGTCAAAAAGAAAGCCATAAAAAGTTTCCTGATCATATTAAAATGGTCTCAGTGACTTATAATATAGTTTGGGGCACGAAAAAACAAAACTATTAGGCCACTTGTAAGATCCAGATATAAGCTCCAGTCGGGCCCAAACCCTTGGAGGAGGGTGTGTGGCTACATGGGTCCCGGGCTTAAGTGACAAGTCCATAGTAAAGCAAGGTCTGTTGCGGCAGGAGTACTCTGACTATAATAGATAAAAATGGATCAATAAGTATGTTGACAATAATTACCAAAAGAAATGTTATCCCAATTAAATCAGGAGCCCTGAATCAAACTTTTTATTGTAGGTCAGGTCCTGAAGAGATCAAGCGTATAGACACTCTATAAATATAACCTGAACTAAGTCTTTAAGTTCCATGTGAAAGTAATGGCAAAACGTGTTACATGGCGTAGTTTTAACCAGACTAACCTAGTATTAGGGACATGCAACGTTATACATTTCACATCACGTATTGTTTCTTGTCACAACAATATACTTGCAAGAAAGATTTACAGAGCATCCTGTCAACAATATATGTCTCGAAAAGGGAACTGCAACAAAGAAAAAACTCAATATTTGTAAGAACCTGATTATACTAGGGGGGCTTAGGGAATGGTTCGTGTTTTTTTTTATCATTAGGCTCGAGTGAATTCAGGGGTGGCTGGGAATGTGGGTGAAGAAATGGGGCATGGCAGCAGTTGTTTCAGTTATCACGTATGTAAAGTGTTACTTCTGTCACTTTACTTACCCATCGATCAAATCTGTATATTTAAAGGCAATAGCCAGTCTCCCAAAAATTTTCAATTCTTTGAAAAATCAGGCTGAGCAAACTCTTGAAAATCTCCTCCTATTGCATTACAAACAACTCTGAAGACATTTTGAACATAACTATTACAAACAATAGGTAGAGTAAGGAGAAATTCTCCTTGAATTTCACAATTAACTAACAAAAACATTGTAACATGATCGAAATAGACCATTCATGAACTACAGTGACCGGGCACTACTCACTCTGATTGTGGTGACTGCATTTTCCCTTTAAAACATTTTAAAGCCAATTTGTGTGTGTCATCATGTACAATCGCTATTCAAAGGAAAAGCGTAACTGCAACCACTGTGGTGTCTTGATTGTATTTGTTGGTGATGAAAATATGTCCATTTTCCCAAAATACAGGCCTTGACCAAATATGTAGCCAATTTCTTTGTTTAGCAGACGTGATTGTCATCTTCACCTGCCTTTAGTATAATGATACACCGAAGTATAGCAAAACAATCATACATGGCCTACATAACTTGCTAGGCTGTACCATCCGTCACGTTAATAACATGGTGTAAACCAGGCTACCTACTGCATTAACGATACACAAGTTCAAATGTAACTACACGCCCTCTACTATTATCTGAATCACCCGTTTTCACCTTTGATAGGAGTTCCTGATAAAAGCAGTCACTTCATGGAATTGTAAGTTTCGTCAATTATTTAAAAGCAATTTCCATGTCATGGTGAAATTAAGCAGTACGATATTTTCATGCCTGATCTAAAATGCATAGAACCCCTCCAAACTGCCACACAACACGAGAAATTTATATGGCCTTGATAACGTATTTAATGTAGTATATAGGTATAGGATAGCCCTCTGAAAGAGAGTTTACATAGCCTAACAGATAAATACTATTGGGGTTCACAACACCGCGAAATCGAGACATGGGAACGAGGCTCATTGGTATGAAGTTAATCGGTTGAATCAAAAACCCTCCTTGTAGTTAAATCAATCGTCTATCAAGCAAAATAATAACGTGTTTGTGGTGAGTAAACCTGCAGGTGTTAACAACAAAGAGCCTTACAAAGTTAGTCATATGTCTGCCATTTAACTAACCTGCAAAAAAGTGACTGAGAAAATAGGCAACTAACACAACACAATATAAACAAAGAAAATAGATTGAAAGGTTCCCACACAGTAATATCTCCATGATTGTTGGAACGCCAGCGTAACAAATCTATGCTTCAACAATAAAACTTTAATACAGGATGAAGAGAGCATAACGTTGATCTAATAACCATAGGCGTAGAAAGCTGTTCACGATTTGGGGGGGGGGGGGGTCAACGTTGTTTTGGACTCTCGTCCTTGGGAGGGGTCAAAGGAAGGGCTCCCCTTCCCTTAGGAAAGTTTGTAAATATTTGAGGGTTCTTAAATGCATTATACCTCTCCTGATATGTTGTTTAATACATAATTTGAGAAGTATAAGAAAGGAACCTGAAGAGAGAGGTATAATATTTAAAACCCAATATTTCAGAGCTTTTTGGTCGGGTTAGGGTTCCAACAAGCCACCATTGCACACCATTTCATCTAACTTAGCAGCTTAGTGAAATACGTAAGATTGTTCATGGAGCCAATTATGTGTGTGGGAAACTGTCTCTTCTTTAGCAGGAAGCTGGGAGACACATTGGATCCTAATAGGGTCAAGTTAACGTTATGACATAACCAACGTATCATTCTGGGCTCTTGATTTTGTACGAACGGGGAGGTGCTTACACCTCCCTGGTACGAATCAATTATGTGGCGGATGTTAGTAATATAGGCCTACCTATCCTAGCTGCAGTTATATTACAAAATGTACCTTTCGTAAGTAGCTTTTCAAGCACCGGGCTTACATGATACGCCTGTGATATGCAACCTTTATAATTTATTTACATTATATGCTGCAACCCTACAACGTATATTTTGCAAGTTGATCAACTTTCTATGAGGCCTATGCCAGTCTACATCATCACATTCCCATGAAAACGACCCCCCGCGGAGCAGGATTTGTTTGCTCAGTCTCTCTTTAAGGCTTCCCGTTAGGGTTAGGACTGAATAAGGAATATGCCGTACAGCCTGCTACGTAGGAACATGAATACTGGATTTTCTGCCGAAGGAGCAGGATTTTTTCAGCTGAATCAAATAAGCGCTGTTTTTTATGTTAAGCTAGTACATGAACCATTTCGTAGTCCCCACGAGACGGTCACGGGTGAAACTTTTTAGTGAGATAAACAGCAGTTCGACTTCCAGACTTATACAATAGGCTGTGAGAGCAGAGTTGACAACCCCTTAGTGGATTGGGGAGAACGAGAACTATTAGGCTAAAGAATAATTGTACTATAAAAACATTAAAAGTTGTAATATTAATAACATTAGATTGCACCATAAGAAACTGTTGAAAAGAGGTGTACTACTTCCAAATCTAAACTTAGGCTATTAACTACTAGTCTTCTCTACAGACTCTTTCAAGCTGATTTCTGCCATCTCATAAGGTCATGTCCAGTTACCACGTCACCCAAAACTCAATTTCAATTTTAAGTAGGGAAGTTAATATTATTTCTTTTTTTTCCCGCAATATATCCATCTCAGTGGGCTTGATGAATAATTCAAAAGTTATAAGGTACTGTAGAGAGAGGCTAGTAGGTTATTAACAATCTAAAAACAGGGAAAGATATTTGACTAGATTTGGCAAAACTAACTCGATTTGGTTCCAAAATAACTCGATTGTGTTCATACGGTAAGCCAGATCTGGTCACCTATTTGACTTGATTCCGGGTCGTGTCTCCGAGGCGACTGATCAAGTTGTTTTCAAATTTGGTTAGTTTATACCAGTTATTGTCCAACTTTACAAATTCTGCACAAAAATATTTTCAGGATATAAACAATCCTGTCAGTAAATACTTGACAGTGATAGGGCCGGGTAAATAGGGAAATTTTCCAATTCCATCTAGGAGCCTTGATGGGTACGATAAGCATAGAACCCTCTACGGTAAACAGTTGCCCTAGCCGTTTTCATAAATTTGACTCAAGGAAGCAGGTATTTCAATAAAATCTTCAACTTTTCTCTCCGTTAAAAATCCACAAATTTTAAGTGTTTTAAAAAAAAACCCAAAATTTTCAATTTCTCTCAAACAAACCTCAGATTTTCCGTAGTTTCTTCAATAAATGCACAAGATTTTCGGCGCTCTTCTTGCGCGGAAAAGCGTTTACTTTTCCCATCCTTTTGGGCAAACGTTAACCCTTTTCTGGACTTTAGGCTTCTGCCCCTGGCCATCAGGGAGCTTGACCCCCTGTCGGGCAAATCTTGGCCCCATCCCTACTACTTAATCGAACTGATGCCATTAATGCAACCGGAAACCGGCTGCATTTGCCCTTCAAGGGAAAACAATACACTAAATATTGTATTTTATTTCGTCAAACTTGTAGCGTAAAGCTTTACAAATCTCCTCTTATTGCATTACAAGCACCTCTGAAGATGTTTTGAACATAACTTTTACAAACAATAGGTAAAGCAAGGAGAAATTCTCCTTGAATTTCACAATTCACCAACAAAAATATTGTCACATGATCAAAATAGGCCAATCATGAACTAGAGTGACGGTGACTGCCTACTGCCTTTAACTGTAGTTCGAACTGAGGTTCACAACAATTTTTCAATCAAGTCCTCCTTAACTTGTAGCTCCATTATCCTGTATTGTATTCATTTGATAAAACCAGGGTAAAAACTTAATGTCCTGCCGTCTGTTACAGTGTTTACGGTAATGCGGTAAATGTTTATTGCAATTAAAAGAAAGCAGCAATTCCGTGGCCATCAGACTGCATCGTAAAACTACGACAGAAATGGCATCGACCAATAAGCAACATTCTTGTGTGGTTAAAAGTGATACCCATTTGACTTTAATCTGACTTAAATGTTTAAAAATCTCTGGATGAAAACCAATGATACTACTTTGAAAAAGAGAAGAGAGCGGTTTTGCAAACGGGATGGGGATATATAAGGGGATCCGGCCTACCTGATTATTAGCAGCTTGATCTGATGATCACACATGACCAAGATGCCGAAGATGACAATGAATATGAGAAGGAGGGAGTGGTGTGGTGGAACCAACTATGGTGTAAGGTAAATTAGGATGGGCTAGTCCTGCCAAAGGAGAAGTATAACCAGCAAATGGGTGATGGTGGTGATGGTGACCCCCAGTGTAGACTACCCCTGGGGTGTAAGCAAACGGTGTCATGCTCATGAGAGGTGGTGAATGATGACCTGGAGATGGAGAGGCAGTGGTAGGAGCGTTCGGATCCATTCCAGGATTTTGCTTCTTCCATTTTGTGCGACGGTTTTGAAACCATATTTTGACCTGAGTTTCTGTGAGACTTAATGAAAGAGCCAAGTTTAGCCTCTCACAGACGGACAAATACCTGGTGGTTTTAAATTTATTTTCTAAAGCTACAAGTTGTTCATATGTGAAAGCAGTTCTTGCTCTTCTTGGCTTAGCAGTTTTTGTTTCATTAAATTCATCCTCCGCCTCATCGGTTTCGCTACGTTTTCTTTTTCCTGTAAAATCCTCCGATTCATGTACAGAATCTGAATTATCGTCACTTTTGGAAGTCACCATCCTCTGGTCGATTTCACAAGTTCTTTTATTTTCATTAACCTCTCCCTCGGGAGACCTGTGCTGCCTCTCAGCACCAAAGCCCTCATCAGGAATCCCTAGATCCGAAGGACTAGTTGACAGAGAATCGTTCTGCTCCCGGTCTGCAACAAAGCAAAAGCAAAGAAAGAAAATAAACAGGTTTGTCTAGACTGTCCCTTTTTATCCTCTAACACACCAATGTCGATAATTAATTGAAAGTTGATTGCCTTCTTGTTCTTTAAATCCTCTTTTCTCGGCCGACGCAATCTGCATTCAACTCAGTTCGATTCATCTGTCACGAACTCAATGAGTCAAAAACTAACCAATCATGCAATACGTCTGCAAACTGGCAAATAGGTGTTCGAAATAACATCTGAGAAACACCTTCACAAACGCTTTTAATAAGTGCCTCCAGCTAAGATGCGGAGAGCATTGATACAGATGACGGGTAATGATTTAATATATCCTACAAGAAGTCGGAGAAATAAATCGGACAAAAAAGACGATTCTTTTAAACCGGCTCTCCTTTTTACAGACCTGGGGAGATCATCCAAAGGACTTAATTGAGAAATTAAGTGCCAACCGTGCCGTGAAATCTGGTCGATAACGCCGATGGAAAGTAATTGACATTAGGTCATTCGCGATCCAAATGTTGATGGTAGGGTACACATTCTTTGGTTGTTCTATCTCTTTTATCAAAACTCTTTTCAATAGGGTGTCGGTATCATCGTTTGTCAAGTAAAACTCTGAGTACTATCTATCAAATGAATAATTCAAACGTTTCGACTGCGCCTTGAGATGACTGGTTGAACCGATTGGTAGCAATTATCGACAACAATCGAATGATTGGAGCTATGAAAGTCCTCCTTGTGTCCTTGCTTTGCTTCCCATGTATGGATTTAAGACATAAAGTCAGATGAATTGTTCAAATTGATTATGGTTTATCAATTTCTTCGATTGGGTATTTTGATCTCGACTGTTAACCTGGTGAACTTAATCTATTGAAAGATTGGAAAATAAAGATTTCATTTTTGTAGGCCTTTTTAAATCACCAATGGGAAGTTAAAGGGAGAATGCAGTCACCCCAATAAAGAATTGTATAGTAGACTATCCTATTTCCTGAATGGCTCTTGAGAGTCATGTGACAGTATTTTTGTCACTCAACTGTAAAATTTACAAGGAGCAACTTCTTGGTTTACCTTGAATATGCAATATTTATGTCCTAAAATATTATGAAAGATACTTGGAAGAGAAATAAGAAGAAATTTGTGACATTTAGCTATTGTTTCAAAATAAGTTTGGGGCGACTGCTTCTGACCTTTAAATCTGTTTAAAACATCCTACACGAGGGAATGATAATATCTCAGCAGACCTGCAGCCAGACAAAATGTTGAAGGAGGAGAGTGAGAAATATGTCTCATGGGGTAGAATTTATTAAGTTTATAGTGGTATTGTTCTCAAAGATCTTAAAGAGGGAGGAAATTTTCTAGGGGACGCTCAAGCCCCCCTTGACCGCTGTACTGTTTTTAACTACATACCTATTCAAAAGCCACATGGATGTCTTTGAGATGTTTTAAGATATTTGTGAGAAAACAAGTTGTTCTTTCGAGAAGAGAAGTGCAGTTTATTCAAGGAAAACATGTTAAGTAACAAAAGCAGGAATACTTTTGAAATCGTAATATTGAAGGGCGTATTTAACACCATTGTTTTTTCTTTCTTTCTTTTTGTTTTTTGTTCTCAAAAGGGTTAAGTGAAGATTTGATATTAAAATTGTAAGAAAAAGCTTGTAACATACAAATCGTGGTCATTTTTTGTGTGTCAAGATTGCAGAGTTATACAAAGCTTTACCCAAATAATTTGTCCATATGACATCAACATCTTTCTCATCTTGCAACCGGTGTGTCTGTGAAAAGCGCCAGTACTGTTTTCATAATTTATATCTTCTTATCACGGCAGCGTACTTATTAAATGTGACTTTCAACAATAAGTTATGAGAAATTCCTTGATTTTTCAGTCATTGTATGTGACCCTTGTATAACGTTTTGTCACAAGAATATGTATTAAAACTCTGCTATACCAACGTATCCCACCATGTAACACCATGAAAAATCACTCCTTTTCCCTCTGAAATGAAGTATGTTTTTGTTGTGAAACATCTGAAAAGTTGCTTGAGAGGGATGTGAGAAGTTCGATGTTTCAAAGTGGACTTGGAGTGACTGATTCCCATTGGGACTACTTTCAAGTGGGGGAAGGGGGGCTGAACACATTTTGCTAAAGATCTAATGCCTGTCTGCCAACAAATTAGCATATATTTTGCCTGAATATAGCCATATCCTGTACAAAGAGGGGGTGTGCATTTCTAGCCCCCACCCGCCTCCATAACTATAAGCTGTCCCTTGGTTCCTTTTTGCAGTGTTACTGGCATCCTTCGTTCTCTAAGTATTTTTATAAACTGGATCTAGAAAGAATAGTCACGAATGTAAACTTCAGAGCTGATTAGTTTTAGAAAGATTAGTTTTAGAAATCCTTTGTTCTTTGAAGAACAAAGGATTTCAGTCTTTCCTTGGCTTCTTTTTCAGCTTCTTTCTTTAAACTAACAGTGATTTGAAGTGAATGTGTTTTTTCTGTTTTGAAAATAATGTGTTACACCGTTTATGAATGTCGTGTGTGCTGGCAACCTCCATTAGTCGATTCAGCGCTTTGCGCTCGAAGCATGAAAAAAACTACGTTAGGGCAGAATACACATTTGATTTTAACAAGAGCTTTTTCTTTTATAATATTTTAAAATGGTTTTGACATTATATTTCAGTGTGTTATAAAGAATCAACATATTCGCCAATTAACCAGATTCGATTCTTCGAAAATTAAAGTGCATTACATGTTTATCTGTCTCTAGACTTAATTTACAGTGTAATTAACCTCATAACGACTCATTAACCAACGAAATGTCTCTTTCCACATAAGCGTGAACTAAAAGTAAGAACTCTTTGTAAAATGAGGCCGCAATTATGAAGCTGTTCTGCCTTGAGAAGTTACCTGCATTGACTAGAAATTGCAAACATTATCGATTACCTGTCTGTGTGTTTATTTATGTCTTTTTTCGTTTTTTTAATTTTGGTTCAGTAATAAATTACATCTAACTTCCTAAAAGAAACATTGAAAGATACGTTTTCGTCTCGCCCTCTTCTAAAACCTGACCCGTTTTTAAAATTTCCAAAAGGCAAACTATGTACCGACAACTCACAAAACTTAAAAATAAATAACATCGGGTATAAAAAAGAAGTAAATGATAAGGTTGCTTAAAGGAAAACAATATGTTCTTTTTATAAGGGAGCGTATTGTACTAGATTTTAATTTATTTGCTTCAGTTTCAATTAGTATACACCAATTTACATCAACTCATACAATTTATTTAAACTTGTAGCAATCTAAATCGATACATACCAATTTCAATCCACATAGGCCAATATAAATCGATATATACTAGTTTTAATCGACGTTAACCAGTTTTAATCGACATATACCAATTTTTATCAACATTTAATGGGTTTTTTATCGATACATACCAGTTTTAATCGACATATGCAAGTTTTCTTCGGCATATGCTAATTTACATCGACACGTACAAATTTGAACTGACATATACCACTCTGTACTGATGTGTACAGGTTTAAATAGACACACACCAATTCAGATTTAAACTGCCTTACTGATAGCTGTCATAAACCTGCAGGGGTGTATGGTGTTGGTTCTAATGGTATTAGATCGAACCATAGAAAGCCAAACCTTTTCCGTTTACTGCCACACAATGATAACATAATTTGGCCAGAAAACTTTAATTGAAAAGGCATCGTTAAAAATTTATCTACATAATTATTTTTCAAATCTGAAGGAGGGATGCTGCTGGTAGAATTGTTAAAGATGTGTAAAATTTGCGTATAACTTGTATAGGGGATTCTCGAGTGTTTCGAAACAGGACGCACTTCTACTTGGGTATTTACTTCATTGTAATGGGAGTGGCCCAAACTGAATAGTATGGTTTCTTTTATGTTAAATTTCGTCCTTCGAATCTTTTGAGGGCCATTATAGTGTACATTGTGTTCAGCAAATGGCTAGCGAGCCGCTTCTTGAGAACCTAAGGCATATAGCTCATTCCCATGAACTTATTTTTCAAATATCAACTGGGCTTTATACATTTATTCCGTTATATACCAGAAATACCACACTGGAGGTTCCATACGAAAGACAAACATATGGTTCATCAATTGCACAACTGTAAAAGTCCAAAACTTATTAACAACCTTCTTCGGGAGGGGAGAGTTGGGAGGGTAAAATATCTAAGAAATTTTAAGGATGATAATTTTACTTCAACTAAAAGGGACTGCTTATGCCTTCAAACTCTAGAATAAGAAAACACCAGGAAAGGCAAGAACATTTACCAAAGTTTCAGGAATAACCGTTCTCAGTCGTATCATATCATATGTGTAGGAAGATATTTGGTGACTGAAGTATCTATTGAATTAGGACAGTCTCGCTTTATAGCGTCCTTTTGACTTATTCATTCAAAAGTTATTAACAGCAAACAGGCGGGTAGCTACAGGGAGCCTGGGGGACTGGCCCCCCAGATGTTTGCTTGGCCCCCCGAAATTTGTAAGAATTAAGGACGGCCACCAATGACCTGATACCTATACCCCCCTAAAGATTTCATCATAGAACTATGCCCCTGACAGCAAAACAATTATAACCAGTATATAATAGAAAAAAAAAAACGTTTTGGCATTAAGGAATGCAATTTTAATGGAGTTTATAAAATTGTTTAAATGTAAACTGTAGATTTACTAATATGTAGCTTAAAACTGACAAATATCACATAAAAATTCCACATGGGTTGTGAAACAACTCAAGAGTAACAGAATTTTAATATAGAATAGACTGACATTGAAAACTGCAAAAACAAAAATTAAACAGGCAATAAAATTCACATAAACCTACTATGTAAAACACGACTTGAAAATGTTTCATAGCTCATTCGTTAACATTTTCAATGTTTTCTTTTAAAAACATATAAGATATTTTATAAGCTATGAGAAGACTTTTCAGCTGTGGAAGATATTTTTAGGTAGGGTAGGGAGGGGTCCAGCAGGACCAACATTGTGGGAAAAAACTGCCAGAGGAGCAAAAATGTTCCTTTTAATTTGGTTTTCTAGGTTATTAGTGTACTGATGAGTTACTGCTGAGGCTTGCCTTGATCGAGTGAAAAGGGACAGCTTATTGGTATTGGAAACAATGAGGATTATCCATCAAAAGGTGAGGGGGAGGTGCGAAACCCCCCGGCTCCCGCCCCCACAAGATAAAGCGTCATTTGTTTCATCGAAAAGTGATGGGAGGTGTCTCCATTCAGATATTAATTGACACTGGAAATCTAAAGATCTGAATTTGAACTGAAACATTAACAGGTTCGACTTAAAGTGGTATTTGCCCTTCTTGGTAGCTTGTGCCCTACTCATGAATGACATTCAAGGCTTGCAATGTCGAGGGTTATATCCATCCACACCCTTTCCGTCATGAAGAAACTGAAAATACAGGGTATGTCCCACCTGTATATAGTGATTTCAACATCCACTTGCAGTTTTACAAAAACCCCGGAGCCTGTCAACGTTTCGACAAGTCGTAAAGGCAGGTAGAGTACATATTTACATCTATATATGTGGTTGACGTACTAAGTCATGCAAAGTTGACTTATAGGTACCATCCATTTTGAAGTACCTCCATATAATATGTAATTATTATTAGCATATCTTGGGAAGCGTTATTAGAATTGTATTTATTACTTTATTGAAGTGAAGATAGCACCAGAGTCTAAGTGATCAAAAGCGACACTGTGGAATCATTAGCAAAGTTCACTACCTAGAAGCTTGCTGTGATGTCAAGAATTAAGTGTCTGAAAATATCAAAACACTATTTCAAACAAATAGTCATTCTGTTTAAGGAAGTTGGCATTTTCATTGCATGTGGTTGGGCCACGTCTTTTTAATCACACAGTAAGTGCAATATTACGCATCACACAGTGGGCTAAATTATAGTAATTGATTATCTGTAGTTTGCATTTCTATAAATAAATATTTGGGTGAACGTAAACGTGACTTCATTGGACCTTTTCAAAGAACAAACTTGTACAAAACCATGAATTTGACTATACAAGAATGAAGAAAAGTGAACACTTGTGTTGGTTGCGTCAGTTTTGAAAGAAAAATCTATACCACTCATTTCCGAATATTCCTCATTTTCTTCTTTTTGTTTGGAGTGTACTCCCAAAATGTGAAAATGGATCAAATTCGGTCTGAGAGCAGCAAATATGGACCAAGATTTGTCTGCATGCCCTCCCCCCTACCCCGCCCCCATCTTACGATTCTTATAGGACAAAATTTCGAAAATATGGTAGGGTAACGCGGGCTTTGTAATAATTAAATCTACACTCTAAAGCTCTTTTATGAATAATACTAATTATGATTGCATATACATATTTAATGGTCAATTTTTATACGCAGGGTTGCGTGATATGTCAGCAAGATAAAAATGGTCACAGACTGTTAAACACTGGGAATAAGTTTTAAAAAGTAATACTATTTTACCAATAACTCATGTAAGTCACATTTCGCGCTTCAAAAAACGTCAGTTCTAAAGGCAATTCCTTCCTAAATGTCTTCTTTTTCAAGATACATTTGTAGAGGTAAACTACTTGAACAATACACTAAACTGATTGATTTCAATAGAGTGATATTCCCTTGTGTCCGTATGAGTTACCACTACAATTTTGGAAATTTAACGCGACCCCTACGACTAATTTTGCAAAGAGATCAGAAGTTGGGACTGTGCATTAATCTACTGATGTAACAAAAGCATCTGCCAGATTAAAGGTCCTGAGTAATTATCGGACGAAAACTTGGTTTTCTTCCGATTTGTTAATATCACAAGGAAATGAAGAGTGTTTTTTATTTTAGTTTTTTCTCATTTCTCTCGGTAAAATCCTCCCATATTTTCTGTTGGTTAACCAAGTTAAATGTCCACATGTACAATGCATGCACATCAGTGTAATAAAAACAATGACAATGAGACAATAAGATAGACTCTCGGCTTTTAAAAAGAACACCAACCACTTACCCCAACTTTATTTTGAAATAACAGCTAAGTGATTCAAATCATATCTTTTCCTCTTGCCATAGTATCTTCATGATGTTTTCAGAACATTATTACTACATATTATTGGAAACCAATGCCCAATCTTGTGCCCTTTAAACAATACACTAACAGAAATGTCACCTGAGTTCAAAGAACGTTGCACACAACCGTATGGAAAGACATTTCAAAAGGGATGGGGCAGTAGTGTTTGCGCTAAAAGTTTCCCTAATTCTCAGCAACCATGACATACGTTTTGCCTGAAAATCCACATATTTTGCCCTGAAATAAACATTTTTAGCTCAGGAGGGGGGGGGGCTGTCAAATATCAGAATCCCTCATACGTCTGTGGCCACAGATGAATGAACGCACCGTCACATTAACTGAAGTTAAAGTGAAAACATAGAGTAGGATATAGGAACTAGAGTGCGCACTCCTAATACCGCGAACATAAATCAGCTGTGATTGCATGGGGACACGTCTACCACACTGATCTACATGTATATAAGTGGTCTACCATTATAGGTGGAGGCAAGAATTAGCTATGCTGTGTGCGAGCATGTATGGATACAAACTGTATGGCGGCCGAGTCCCCATGCGATCACAGCTGTTTCGGGGAGTGAGCACTCTAGTGCCTATATCATACTCTATGGGTGAAAACAACTGCCTTTTAAATTAAGATCAGTTTCACTAACTTGTTTCATGGAATGAAAGTAGGTATGGTACATATTAAATGTAGAGGCCTAAATACTGGATTGTCCAGTGGTTAGTTATTCAAGTATATCTTTGACATAAGTACATAAGTCTGGTTTTCTCAAGGGTATGCGAGTAAAAACCCTTGTCAGACATTTTAATTAAAATAGCATTTGCAGTGGTCCCATTCTTGTTTTCAAACATCAGTTACACCTATCTAATATTATCTTATTTTCCGTCCAAGTATCTATCTTGAAGTTTCCAAGCACAAACATTGCATGTTACCAGTAAACCGATGGGCTACCTTGTATAAACTTGACAATTCATAAAGGAAAATATTTTCACTTGACAAAAATTTTAACTTAGAATAAAAACAAAAACACACACACACATCTACCACAGATTTTTAAATGTTAGCAATAATTGACTTTCTGGCATGTTTATGTCTTGCGTTCTGTTCCCACTTTTTGTTCTACTCAAGCAAGTGGATAAGTTTTATATATTAAAATGAAGCACTGGGTAAAAATTTCCCTTACTCTTTTTAATTTAGTTGTTACACGAATACAAAGGCAAAAGAGGTTCCCCTTGCAAGATAGTTTCATGATGATGTCATCATTTCAAGTTTTAAGGTACAGATATTCACTTGTGAGCTTTAAAAGCAGGAATCCCCAAGAGTAAAATATGTGGTGGGAGGAAGTATGCTTCCGTCTCCCTTCAGTTCAAGGACGAAAGCACCTTATTTGTTTCCTCTAAGAAATATTCCATAAATTTGCAGTAATTTTCCTTAAAGTTTGCCTAATATGCACTAAAGTTGCATCCAAGGACCCTCAAATATTCTAGACCCCTCCCTAGGATGGCGGTTTGAAACAACATTTAGTCCCCCCAGTCAAAACAGCATCCTACGCCTATGACTTTGATATCTTCAGTCCAACTAGGTTTGTATTTTACTCTTAAATTTTTCAGCAAGAACAAGGTTAATGACCATTTAAGCTTTGGCCACGACTATACTCAAATTCGAAATGCTAATGTGTAGAGATAACAGCAGGCTTTTTACTGGCTTCAAAACACTTGTGCTACCTTGGGCCGATTATCGGTATTCAATGTCAGTATCAGCCGACATTCCCCATTTTCGTCCTGTATGTTTTTGGTAAAATTTACCTTAAATGTCAGAGTGGCCGATATTTTTGGTCTTATTCATTCATAAAAATGTTATGTTTTGTGAGTATGCTTGACTATAATTTTCCAATATTTTATCTCATATTGGGTAGTGCCCAATATAGCGTATACTTTATACCTCAAATGTCGGTATCGGATCGGTATCGGCAAATTTGAGAATTGAAATATCGGTATAGGTGATATCGGCTACCGGTAGTATCGCTACAACATTACTGGGAACATCAATACCTCCCAGTACTACATACTCAAGTGACATTTTACATGCACCGCACAAATAGTAGTTTTCATGCAGCTGCTGCCGTATGAAGGAAGGCATATATGAAGACGGTACCGGTACCACGGGCTGACGGGTGAAGTTACTGACTCGTCTTTGAATGGGTTCCAACAAGACTAGGGCGACAGGAAAATTCTCGAGTGGGTTACCCCCGGTTTTGGTCGCTACTCTATTTACAGTCGCGACCCTGAATGGAGTTACGACTCCTTCAGTGACGTCATAACGGATGCAGGACCATAAACCTCAACAGCTATTGACGATTACTAGCCTACCAATGAAAACTAAATACTCCAACAAGCCTACACGACAGGCATTTCAACGACTGAGGAGCCAAATTTCCCAGTAGGATAATCATGACGATCATCTGAGGGAAAAGTGATTGTGATCGAATGAAGAGAAGAACCAAGGAACCTACCATACAACACAAATGCAAACCCAAAACTTAAAAACACAATTTTTGTGTCATGTCTTCAACAGTATTGAAATGCCCCAACAGCCTCAGTTCCATGGAAAGTAGAGGCAGTACTTTACTCTCTGCCAGGCAGGTTGCTGGTCGCCTCTCTGCAGAAGAGTATGGTAACACGTCAAACCCTAGTTCCAACTTTTGCCTTTCCCTTATACTTAAGTCAGCAGTGCGATTGAGGGAGATGGCGCGTCCTTCGAGCATGCATGACGAATATTCCATCAAACATATTTGTACATTCATCATGAAAATACCGACCAGGCTTCCTAGGGCAGAACCACTTTAACAAGTTAGCAAGGGCGCGAAATTTTGTATCAATTGAATAAAGTCTTCATACATAGGGTCACGTTCCACGTGACTGGAGAAAAAACAATTTCGCCATATCTGGGCTTTGCATAGTGCTTCCATCAGTCTATATTACAATCGAACGAAGCGCAAACGACGCGTTTTCAAATTTTCGCACAATCCTGAAGAAAAGTACATATAAGTTTTATCTTACCCTCCCTGCTGCCCTTAAGTTTAAAACGACTGGGTCGCGAGGTTAATATCACAGAGCTATTGGAAATCTGGGGATGAGTATTCGCTAAGTCAACATGCTTTGATTAAAATTGAGTAGTCTAATTTAAATTAATTGTTTATGAATCTAAACGTCGTTTGAATATTTCACTGTAATGTGTACAGGGGGACGAGAAACGAAAGAGCAATGAACTGTACCTAAAGAAAGTAATGTAGTCTCAATACCCCGGCTCGAATTGGGTTTGCTGTGACGTCACATATAATGTCATTTATACAATTGGGAGCCTGGATTGCAAGGACTACGGTTGTTTTCTAATTATTTACATTCTATGTTTAGCATTAGCTGACAGACATGTGAACTTTTTAATTAAGTCAGAATCTTAAATGTTCGTTACGAAAGGAAAATACCAAGATTTTGGTACAAAATTGTTTTGCATTATAAAAAATAACTAATAGATCTACAATGATAGGCAATTCAAAATGAGTTAGCTTGGTAACTTTATATCTCAGAGATAATGTTCGCCCAGAACGAACTTCACTGATATATTTCTCCTGAAACTGAAATTTTCAAATGATGCAACATTAACAACTTGCGTAATGTGTAACATTTTTAATAACAGGAGCTCTAGTAGCATAGTCTATTGAAGAAACTGAATGACTTTAATAATGGCAAAGTTATTTTCCGTCTGTGTCATGTTGATGCAGTGAAAACATAATATTCCCCTTTAAAACTATTATACTTAGAAATACATCCTCTTTTAAAAAATATTATACTTAGAAATACAGGGATTAAGGAATTCCTTTAAGTGCCAGATAAGTAAAAGAAATCAAGCTCGGTCATCTGAGAATTTAATTAATGATAAATCTTTTCAAAGATGTACACAATATTTTTGAAATGGTAAACTTTGTTAAAAATGTTCACGACAGTTCTTCTTATTCTAAACCATGGCTGTCTGAGGCCTCGTGTCTCCTGCAGTAGGAGTTAGACTGCAGGAAGTTTCTTCAAAGGACAATATTCGAAATGGGTTCGTATGTTTTGATGAGGTTAAGAGTTTGTCTGGATATCCCTATGTTATCACCCTCCTAACGATTGTTTAGACCAGTGCTTCCCAACGGGGGCGTTATTGACCCCTTGGAGCGAAGAGCGCTAAGGTGGCGGCAGGGGGCATGTTGAAAAATTGAGATACACAATTTAAACCGTGGCATTACAAGATTCCAAAAGGTTTCTACTAGCCGAAGTCTCAAACTGGTTCACATAGTCGAGGAGGTCTACTATTCCCTTCATTTACAGGTGCACTACAAACTTTGTGAATTATCTTTATTGCCAGATGCCACGAAATCGCATCTAACAGTGTTGGATTTCAATTTTTCCTGGCGGGGACCCTCATATTCCAATCAATGGTACTGAAAGCGGTGACCAAAGGGGCCATGGCTATACATTGTCCGACCATTTTAACTCGAATGTTATAATTTCCTAGCTATCCCTGAACATGACATACTAACAGAAGTGACAATTGTAGGTAACTGTAACATAAAAGATAACTTTTGCAACGAATTATGAAGTAAAGCGTTAAAATGTTTTCAAAAGTGCGATATTTTGGTGGGCTAGTTCGGTCTTTCTCATTATTTCTACATGTAAGACAGCTTTCATTTTGCAGAAAAATCTACAGCAAAATTTTGACCCATTACAGTGTTTGGAATCAAAAGTTACCACATTACTTGTCTTCTTAAACTATCGCTGATTGAACTTTAACAACTCAATGCTAATTAAAATTTAGAGAAACAGAGGGCGCGTGTCTCGATTATCTGTGTGCTGTGGAAAACTTTCTTTCACTGTCCTCTGAAATTTCCAGGTCATGATGAGAAATTTATGAAATACTATGGCCGCAGAAAAAACTTTGAAGGTGACATTAACGCGCAAAACTTCCACTAATTTAGGTACCTAGCTCTATTGTTGTCCCGCAGACCTTATAAATGGAAATACGTCGAACTGACCTACTTTGTCTGAATTCTTCGTTTTGTTAACTTATTTACAAAGTATTTAATTAGAGAGGGACAAAATTCCAAACCTAAAAGGTTTTAGTTGTAATTACAGCATGTGTTTACTATCTTTTGTAAAAACTACTTAGAGGTTCCGACCGGATCTTTTCGCGGGTTACAAGCCCAGTTCACTATACGTAACTCCAGAAATTACAGGCCGGAGGGAAAATACTACCATTTTGTTCAAGATGACTTTAACAATACAGAGATTTGTGTTAAGCTTCTAAAAAGCAAAAGTAAATATATTTTATTATGCAAAAGCCTTTTGAAAACAAATGACTTACACTATAATTGCAACCTGATTGCGGGTGGTCCAACTCTTTATATGGTCACCATAAAATAAGTGGTGGAGGCTTTATCATGCGTAAAAATTATTCCAATCTTTTGTTTTTAAAACAGTCACTGAGATCTTCTCTATTGTATTATGTTGATATGCCATGTTTTATGAAGGCTACTACATAATACATACTTTGGAAAAAATAATGGGTTGAATTTAATCATTAAATGTGTTTTAATGAATTCAGACCGTTTTAATTGTAGAGCAAAAAATCAGCTTGAGCCATCCATGACAGACTTAAAAAATTGTGTTGACGAGTACAGCTGTATTTGATTTGTACAGTTATAGCTGCTGTTTCATTGCATGATGCACGGAGGTGTCAGACCATAACCGGCTCACAAACCCGTCAATGTATTGGTCGGTTATTCATTATACTATAATGTATTGATACTTAAACGCTGTGCAATTATGTCTGATATGCGAAAACTGTGGCACATTCAAGTTTTGTTGTTACAAGTAAACATGTAGGATACAGTTAAATGGTAGCCATTACATCCCTTTTCTGAATTCTGGAGCTCGTTGCTCAAAAGTTGTAGGCTAACTCTAATTCTGATATGTTATTACGAAATTGTTTCAGTGAATGTAATACAAAAGGCTTTCGAAGGTACAACTTGTTCTTCATAATTAGGGAAAAACTCACGTTAGACTCAAAAAGCAATGAAATAAATGAACAAAATAAAGAAAGCAATGTCATGGAATAGTGATAAAATTTTGCTTTCATTGTGATATTAAAAAGACATTAGTTAGTGTTTAAGGGGCTTTTGGACTACCCTTAACATCAAGAGTGGTCAAATAGAACGTTTTAATACAATAATATTTGCCTTAATATAATTGTCCCTCAGAATCTCTCAATAAATACACACGAGCATGTTAAAATAACATTACTTTGTGCAAAGTGAATAAACCCTCTTTTTCGTAATGGTAGTTTAGTTGACAGTCCAGAATTATTTTAACTGACCGGCCTTGGTCAAGTAAACTTAACTTGAAAAATTAAATCCTTCTTCCTTTTGTTTCTTATATGCTTCGTTCAAAAATTTCTCTTTATTTATCTCCTTTCTTGTCGATTTCGTAATTTATTTGGATGAAAAAAAAATGTGATTCTCGTCAGCCCAATCTTAAAAAGGATAATCTTGACATCTTTCGAACAGCAAACAGCCGGACGTGATTTGATGGCATTTCAACTTTTCACAATTTGGAAATACTTGGTATTATAATATAATAATAATTGCTTAAGCTTGCTTTTTTTACTGTAGTTCGATTCAATTGTTTCAAATAAAAAATTTAGCTGTTTTTATATTGATATTATTTTAGCTCAAGTTAAAAAAATTCTCTCACAACATTGAAAAGAAAAATTCTCCAAGTAAAATCTTGCTGCTACAACACATTTCCTGTCCCCTGATCACTATTGGTCTAAAGTACGTATCATTTTGCCATTCTTTCCCAGCAAGATACTTGCTTGTTCAGATGAAAAGTTTTGCAGCAATACCAAAAGATCATTTAAATGAGGCACTTCTTACCTATACTCCGATGAATATGAGTCTCGTGGTCGCCGTCTTCCCTGTCTTCATAGTGAGTTCTTCCAACACTATCACGTAAATTAACACAATTGCGATGTTCGTTGGATTTATGTCTAACGCTAATGTTAGAGCACAGCTGGCTAATTTTCCCCGTAAATTTGGTTGGACTGAGGATATCTGCGACAGAAAATGCTGTAATTTTATTATTCTGATCGGCTTCAGCGGCTACCTCCGGCTCTTCGTTTCCATTTACATTGTTCTGCGAGATCCTTTCTGCTGATCTCGGTGTCTGTAGGAGGTTAGGTTGCACCGGGGAACTGCTGGCTGAATTGTTCGAAGATTTGCCATTTGGCATTCCTTGGTAAGATTTGTTAGCCATGTAAATATCTGCCGATAAGATTTCTTCGAGTTGTCTTTCGTCAATATCCGACGTATTACCGACTTTAAAGGCCATAGCTACACATTAGTGCATCCTGTTTCGACGTGTAAACTCCATGTTACTGAACAAATATGAACAAGACGTGCCCATGAAGTCCTTTGTCCTTTTTATAAAATGCGAACAAACATAAAAAATATTTTTGTGTTATTATATTGTTTTCAAAGCACAAAAGAGATATTTTCCTTCAGAAACGCCAACTGTGCTTGCTCTTCCTTTTCGATTAATGTTTGAATAAATTCCAAGATCACGAAATGCACGATGAAAAGTTATAGTTGGTACATTGCGATGTTTTACTCCAAGTCAAAACAATATGTATCTCAACTGCTCACTGATACCACCAACTCAGAAAAACTGACGAGATCGCCACTGTGGCCTTATAATTTTTCAAAATAGTGACGGATTTTGAAGAATCCCTGTAGTTCTTTTGAAGCACTTCACGTTCCAGCAGCTCTTGTACGAGATTTCTGCCAAAAATATTTTTCCTTAAACGAATTGGCTTATTGGGCTAATTTGTGTCGAATTCTGAATGAAGTTTCTGAAAACCTTGATTTCAGTGACTTTTTTTTAACTTCAACTCAATTTAACGTCGATAATCCGAACTTGGACGAACACGTTTCACTGTATTTCTGTGCGACTGTTTGAAATGTCGAGCGTGCTTCGAGCTCACTATCACTTCTTTCTACATGTTTATTAATATTCAGTTCGTTCCCTTTGAGTTACGCTACGGGATAGTTGGTCTTCGAGAGAGTTCAGAGTGCATGCGTCGTACACCAACAGACAGAGTAGCAGTCGTACCTGTGACTGCGTAGCAGGACGGTTATCGTTTTAATTGGTTAATCTATTGTAGAGTGCTAGCTATTGTTACTACTGAATGGTAACCAATCAGACGTTAGAATGGATGGTATACATTACAAATGAATTCGTAGCTTTATTCACAAATCGGTGACTCCTTTGAAGGTTTCTACACAAGTCAATTATCTCTGAAAGCTTCATTTACAAGCTGAACAGCAATTCCAAACGACAAACCACACACATACACACCTTTATTGAACTGCAAAAATTTACTCACTTCAATATTATGTCGACAATCATTTCAGGAATCAAACAGCACAGGGTACCTATAAGGTAGCGTTCCTGGGTGTCCCGTTGAATTGGGCTATAAAAAGGCATGAAAACACAATGAACCGAGTTCCGTGGCGGCAAGATCAAAGGATACCACTAGAAAACTCCGTCACTGTACTTTTTGAACCCTATTCAAAGAAGTTTGTAAACATTGTTCTGAGTAAGCACCGTTGTTCACCTGAGCGCCCACTGAATAAGTCAACATAGGAAATTGAGGGCGCGATTTTCTTTCTTTTAAGTTCAAAGTCCTCGTGCAGGGTTCCACCTCTGCCATCAAGAAGAGTAGTAAAATTCGTCAACTGATATGGTGTAACGCACCCTGCATCGTTTGGGTTCTTGCTCCTTACGCAAGGCGTCACCGATCCATGCACCACACAGCGCATGCTATTTTGCGATCCATTTGGAGAAATACAAGGTACCTTGTATAACCAAGGAAACCTGAGGCGAGGGATGTGCTTCCCCGTAGTGGGGAAGTGAACAGAAGAACCAGAAGCACGCCCCCGGCATCAGGCAGCTCTGACTATACTTTGTACGGTACTCCGCTTCAAGTTCTTTTTGTTCTCCTTAAATCCTTCTGTGTAAGAAACTTATTATCAGTTACAAGACGAATCCAAAGCGAGAGGAAGAAGACCAGAGTAAGAATAAATAAATAGGCCTATATGTAAAGCTTTGTTGTAAAATTTCAAAGCAAAGTTGACGATACCGTCAGATACTGTGAAGAGAATTTTGTTTGTTCTAGAAAAGGCGAAAAAAAAAACAAACTCGATAAAAAGTTAATCTTCAATCTTACCCGCTTAGCTTGGCTGAATTTGGATGATATCGCTTGAAAGCTTTTAAGAATTTTATTGTAAAAATAATTTATTAATGACCTACACGTAATGTTTGGGAGAGTTCTTTCATTTCTAAAGCATTAATATTATGTCATTGCTATGGCTTTCGTATCACGGATGCAAGATAGCTGTCGCGATGGTTATGGAAACTCATCACACGGACTTTAGAGTGCATTGTTGACATTTTAGACAATTCACGCCACAAACTCAGACTTCTCTTTTACAAAGACTTTTATAGACTTCAACTTATTTCCCACTTATCTTGGAGTATCCCATTCGCTCATCAGTAAATTAATGTTTCAAGTAGTAAAAGTTTGATAAGCAACGTTTCCATTGGCATCTTAAGTCATTGTTTTGATGATAATGAAGCCAGCACCTAAGTTCACGACCTAACATTGGAAGTGGGACGTACAAGGCCGGACGAAGTCTCCGTTTCTTTGGTCCAATCTCCCATCTGCAAAATTCATCACCTGCTAATCAGTACTACAATGTCAATGGTAACAGTACAAATATTTCTGCAGCCTAACACAAAGGACAATCATGTAACCGTTGTATCCAAAAATTTAATGACTACAAATCACATGTTAAGTAGTACCCGCGACATCGCATAACCTTTAAAGGAAACCTTAATTGGCTGGTATATATCCCTTACCTACCGTGTCGTTGAGGCATAAAGTTATCGAAATGGACCGGGCCCTGAATTGCAGGAAATAATACTTGGTTGAATGGGACTTCCCGTCGGAACATCAAGACAGCAAGAGGACGTGCAATCATTGTAGCATATAAATCAGTGGGATCGTTGTCTACCCGTACTCATACACTGACGGATCCAAGGGGGGACAACGGGGGTCATGGCCTCACCCAAATGTGGGCCAAAAAGAAATTTTTTAGAAGAAAATTAGCTTCACAATTGTACACTTTTGTTGCACTATATCGCATCTGAGGGCATCCAGTTATAGGAAAATTTTCCAAAGGGGAGGGGACACAAACGGGGAGGGGACACCCCTCCCCTTAGCCCCCTCCCCCATGTCACTGTTCCACACTGTTCCACCAGTTTGGTCCCTCCCAATCAAAGGCCCTGGATCCGTCAGTGTACTCATACTTACGTAAATTTACTTGCACATGTTCTCATACCGGTTATGGCGCTTTAATACATCTGCCTCAAATCATTTTCACACTTAAATACATTTGGCTGCACATGTAGGCTACTAATATCGGTACTTGGGTACATTTGCCTGTACCCGTATTCACACTTTAGTACATTTGCCTGCTCTGATAGGGTACTCATAAGTATACGACTAGGCTATGTACTCGCACGAGTATCCACGAATTTAAAAGAAACACCCTGGATAAATTTCACCAGGATTGTGGTCACGGATGAGTCAACCATTTCCAGAGGGAGTTGCTATTTGACAACTCCCTGCCATTTTCTGGTTAAAACTAATAAGGCATCTTGAATCAAATGAATATTTTCTTGGTTACATTAACGATTAACGACAAATACTAGTCAAAAAATCAGCATCTAAATGATTAAAGTTAACGGCATTTTATGGTTATTTTAACTAGGGAATGGTTGTATCATCCGTAACCACAAACCCCGTTAAAGTCACCAGGGTGTGTGTAGTTTACTTCTAGCTCCTCCTCCAGTTTCAAAAAGAACACCTCTTCAGTGCACCTCCCAGACAAACCAACAAAAGCCGTACTGATTTTAAATTGCTCTAGGCAACATCCACACAGGCTGTATGTGACCTGTCTGGGTACACTACTAAGTGATCTCTACAAGTCATCAGTGACAGACCAATCAGAGTGCCATGCTATTGTTTGGATATATGTCTATCAGAGTTCAGTCACGAATTGTATTTAGAATTACAGGGATATTCCTAAATATGTTTGGGGATGCCACAGACCCTTTCAATAGATCTGTACTCGTACTCAGTGTTACAACTTATACTTTTGTACTTGAAATCTCAAGGGTTTTCTTATACTACACATCTCCTTATATCGTACTCTGAGCCCTTTAGACAGCCTGTTCATTCTAGCATGCTATCGTAGCTCATTAATCTGCTGAGGGAGCAGTTAGGCTACGTACTTCAAGTAACAACTCCCCAGGCCCCTAGCCAGAAAATATGCTAAAATGCATTAAGGCAATACAACTTTTTAATTTTCTTAGGGCGGAACTTTTTCTAGGGAGGTACCGCAACTGGCCCCTTGGCTACGGGCTTGCAGCTCCCTGGTTTCATTTAGGGACAATGCCATAGGACTAGGTAATAACATTATTCAAATGTGTGGCTTCAATAACGTACCATTATGACGGATCCATGCAAATTCCCTCAAATAGTTTTATTAACTCTGTCTTTCCAAACAAGTACTTTGCCCCTTAAACCTGACTCGCTGCTGGCCTACCTGTTCTTTTTTTAGCAGGTGTGGTTCGTAATAGTGACTCTTCAAAGGAGCTACGCCCGCAAGAGGGCAGCAAACTTAACTGACCAATCTCTCAATCTTAAGACCTCTACATCATGGCAACTTTTAACTCTTTCGAAACGCCACGAAAAGCCTTACAGGGGAATATTGCTCTAGTGAGTCAGACAAGTTTTATTTCTTTAAAGGCAATAGGCAGTCGCCCCAAAATTTTCTTTGAAAAATCAGCAAACTCTTGCAAATCTCCTCTTATTGCATTACGAGCAACTCTGAAGACGTTTTGAATGTAACTATTACAAACAATAAGTAAAGCATGGTGAAAGTTTTCTTGAATTTCACAATTCACTAACAAAAATATTGTCACATGATCAAAATAGGCCAGTCATGATCTAGAATGACCGGGCATACTCACTCTGATTGGGGTGACTGCATTTTCCCTTTAAAACGAAGATTTATATATACAGAATGATAGGTAACTCACAATTAGGCGGCATAGTAGTTTTATTTTAAAGAAATAAGGTTCTCACAGAAGGAAATTCAGTTATTTTCAGCTCAACCATAATTTTTTGTCCCAAACTTTTAAATTGTCAAATGATGCAACATCCAGTACTCTTGTATGCGTTTCATTTTGAGGAGATGGGGTTATTGGTTGAGTTTTTGGTGAGACTGAATGTTTTAGTGATTACAGCTAATTTCGTTGTAGGCCATTTTGGTGCATTGGAAACGTAATAATTCCGTTCCAGTAACCAATATAAAAGTAAACGCAACCTTGTTTTCGATTTCTGTATCTGGGTAGAGTATATCGAGCCGTTGGGAAACTTCTTTTGATAAGTTGAAAGGGCATTCTTGATACATTCTATAAGTGAAGACGTGTATAACACTTATAGTACTGTCACAGATCACGTGCGTAACCTTGTCATGTCAGGTGACTACCCTTTCAGTTTCCTTATTACTTGAAACAAATGGTACATAAGATCCTTTGACTAATAGTGACGAGACTGTTCTGCAGTCTTCATCATTAGATTTCATTCGAACAGCCGAAGTGACATTTCAGGTAAAAAATCATTAGAGATCAATTAATTTTACCACGTCCGACTTTCGCTCAATCGGAGACCTTCTTTATCAATTGATCTGAAATATCCATTTCAGTTGCTAACACCCCACGGTCGTTATCGACATGAATTACCTGTCAACGATAAAGAGAGAGCAACACTTCAAGCCAGCACACCTACCATTTAACCTGAGTGTGACGGTTTCGGCCTCCCTTAGAAGTCACCCAAATAGGACATTTCAATGAGTTAATGATGAAGTAATATTCATTTAAATCGCTAGGCTGCCAATAAACAGTTCTTTGATGGTCCTGTTTTCAAGGTTTTGGAGAAGTCTATGGAAGGAACACATGTCAGGCCGCGCTTTCCCCATCTGTCAGCCGCCTCTGCCGTCGACAAAACGCTCCGGTCTCAATCACTCCTGAACTATTAAAAAGTTATACAGCGCGATCATTAAATTGGACTCAAGAATTTTAATATCCACTCATCTTGCACGCCTCGACACTTCCAACTACAGTTGAAATCAATAGGCTTGTCAATGTACCAGTGCCGCAGTGACTTGTGGACTCTCCACCTTTTTACGATTTTAATAGCCCTCTTAAATACGCTTACGATAAAGGTGTGAGAAGCATACATTCACGCAAGACCGCGCATTGAAAACTAACTCACGTAGAAAACCGCCTCTGGGCCGATAACGACTAAATTACAGCAAACTATCAAATAGACTACTTGGATCATTCTCTCTGGATTCCATTTCTAATATGCAGATTTCGCTGTCTATGTTTCTGATTATAGCCGAGATAATGTGTTCCGAAAGCTTAAGATTTAAGTACGTAGCAATTAGGCTGTCATCATTTTGGGGGCTGAAAAGAAGACCGTTTAAAGGCATATGAGCATTTTTTACCGACTCGACAAGCCTTTAGGGAATTCAGTATGTTCAATCATAAATAAGCGAGATTTCACGACACACTTGTACACCAGCACGCCAAGCTTTTTTTTTTCTTGTTGAGGCGTACTGATGAAGCAGGTGCCTCGTAAAGCCTTGAAACGTGGAAAGATTTTATCGGGAGTGGGACAAACATGCTTGAGATCACCCAAACACACGGTGTACCCGTCTAAGAAAAAAGGACGAGTCCCAATCGGTTACACAGACATACGAATATATATATATATATATATATATATATATATATATATATATATATATATATATATATATATATATATATATATATATATATATATATTACAAAGAAAACACCGGAAAAAACAGATAAATATAAATATATAAATATATATATATAACGTGTTTACTTTTTGTGTGCTATTTTTTAGTTTTTTTATATGTGAAGTTATTTCTCCCTGCGCACAATTGAATGGTGGTTGTGACCAGCTATGTCATTTTGGAAGTACGATGTGCTCCTTTACATTATAGACTTCCATGTTTCTGACATCGTTTTCTCAATAACAAACCTGAAAATTCATAGTACTGAAAAACTGTAAAAAAAAAAAACCAATCCATTCTTTTGTTTTCTTCGAATGTGTTAATTTTGTTGTTCCAACCGTGTGCAGGCTGAACGGTGCTATGGTTGCTATGGTGAGGTGGCAAGGGACATTTGGCTATCAGAAAATTTTAACTAGTCTTTCATTGCCACCAGCTTTTCCTCCACAAATGTTACGAAAGCAAAATGAAAAAAAAAACTCACATGAAGAAAAAATAAACAAGATTAATACATGCACCGCCACTGTTGATTAAAGTATTCACCCCATGTAATATTTTGGGCATCGCAGTCTCGTCGGGGAGTACGAAAAAGTGAAAACTGCTCTGAACAAGGTTATCACTGAAACTATAAAATGTACCGTACGAATTCCTGTTGCCTGAAACACAGTTTGATATACTTCATGCACCAAATTGTTTGATAAGCTAAGAGGATACCTCGAATTTATAATCTCTGAAACTGGTGTCTTCCACAGAAACGACGTCCTTAAGCTTTTCCTGGTATATGATGCGTTTGCAAGTTTTTCGACATTGATTAATGGCAACTGACAAAGCTCACAAAATTTAAATAGAACAGTGGTTTTGATCAAAAGTGCGCTGGGAAAGGTTTCATGAAATTTGGGTTTTGATCACACTGTACTCCCTAAAAATTAAGTCAGTCAGAGGGAGTTGTGGAACCATACTCGTGAAATCTTTGCTAGTTAAGCAAAACTGCAACCAACTAGAAGCCTAAGTTGGACACGTAAATACTTAGTTGCCAACAGTGGTGTAGCCACGGGGAGGGTTTTGGGGGTTGAAACCCCCCATGACCCAACCTTGAAAAAATAATTGCAAAAAACACATGATCACTATAAACTTTAGTGCATTTCAGGCACAAATATTGCACCATTTTGCATCTGGAGACCTAGAATAGCCGTTTTTTCTACCTCCCCTTTAACCTTTCCCTCATGTCGTACTCCAAAACCCAGTCCCCATGACACAATCCTGGCTACGCTACTGGTTGCCAACTATGAAGTGGACGACACAATCGTAAATCAGAAAACTTTACTAAGAACTCTTCTAACCAGTTGCTTACTGGATAAATTTAGGTATCAACAAGACTAATGAGTACTGATATTTTCGAAGGCGTAAGAAGTGGAGGAAGGACTGGGGGATAAAGCTCCCACTCAATGTGGTGGGGCTTCTGCTTTCCCTTCCGCCACAATTAAAAAACCTCTTCTTTTTGCCCTCTGTAAAAAGTCAAACTTTTAGAATAATATCCTTGAAATTTGCGCAATACTTGGCACTAAATTGTATGGACCCTCAAATATTAACAAATATACAGGGGAGGGGGAACAACGTTCACCCCCTTCCATCTGAGAACAGCTTCTTACGCCTATGGATATTTTGGTGCTTGACATTTATGAATGTGATGACAAAAAATTCAATGGTGTAAACCAGTGTTTCTCAAAGTGGTCCCTACCGCCCTCCAGAGGGCGTTGGGAAGTCTAACGTGGGCGCTACGGAGTACATGGGGAATAGGGGGCGTTGAGACGGATTTGGTTGTCCCTGGCGTTTATATGACACATCACTGTGATTGCAGCGATTTAGGGCACAATAAGGCATCCAGGATGTCTGGGGATAGAAAAAATAAATTTTGTGACCCCAAATTATCCATAAACGGCATTAGAATTTCAATAAGTCTGCCCTTTGGTCCAATTTCTCCTGTGTTTAAATTATATTACAGTAGCAGAGGCATTTCTTGTAACAGCTAATTTTTAATTTGTACCAGCTGTGTTTTTAATTCCTGTATACATATTTTCAAACAATCTGATTGCTCGCTTGAGCAGCCGACTGTGAACGGTAGGTCGAGGAGATCCGGTGGGGGGGGGGTGCATTGGGACAGTTCAATACGGTTTAAGGGGGAGGTAGTCTAAAAAGTTTGAGAACCACTGACAAAGTACATAATTCTTTTGACCATGTTTTAATGTCAGCCTTTCAGCAGTCTGTAAAACAATGGTTTAGTTTCCAACCAGTGATCTAAAGTTACTGGTCTGGGTCATTGGTAAATGTAGTGAGGAAAATGGCATTCAACTGAACACTAGTGTTTCGTTAATACCATAATTGGTTACCAGCTAGGCTTAATAAGCAACTTCAGACTTATTTAGCAACCAGCAAGGCTTATCAAGGCTTCATACATTGGCCCCTTAAGTGTCATAGGTCTTCGGCTTCATGCATTGAGAGAAAAAATATCTAAAACGTCGCGTTACACGTACTTATTGCTGAGCAGAAGCCCAAACGACACTCCAAAGTTATATTCCACGCATGTTGTACAAAGAACGTTATAAAGTGATGCTGTCCCGTATCGGAAAAGCAAAACCATGTAACTCGTACCACGTGTACCATGACCCAAGTCACCGGAATCCTAGTTTCTGTAGACTTACCATGTCTTCTATTTTTTCTTTCCAAAATTTGAAGTATCTTGCCACCCTCCTTGAACAATCTTTCCAATCAAAGCGACGCATATGTTCAGTGGATGAAAACTCTTCCTTATGGGTGGTCTAGAGAGGGATCCAAGAGCTCCTTGCCCTGGTCGATCCAAGCTTGTGCAACGGGGGTTACGGTAGTGAAATCGACGCACTTTCGTTGAACGAACTTAGGAGAGAGTGAAATGAATTATTGTAGGCCATTTGTAAATGCCGGGGTTTCCCTAGTTAATTTCAACGTCTGTTTTTTTTTCTTTTAGGAATGTGTCTTACTGCATGGTGTTTTTTTCACACTTCACAAATAAATTTGTTTTGGCAATGTTGTTCTCGGCCTTTTGGCTAGGATCATGTGTAGTATCCGTTCTTTTCAGCCAATCTAGAACGGGACCACTCACGACGCATGACAGATCCATCATGATGTAGAGGACTGAAGGTCAAGGGGATGGTGAGTTAAGTTTGTTGTACCTTCGGGGACGTAGCTCCCTTGGGGAGCAGAACTTTCGGGAGTAACGTTTGGTTTCGCCCCTTGGCTCTTCGGGATAGAGTCAAGAGGACTTTGGAATAAGTATGTTACAGACATTTGCTGCTTGTCATTTTGTTGTACTTTTGTGAATATCGGAAGTTCTATGCTGTACTTTAAATAATGTCCTTAATGTAAGGAAAAAAGGCCTTTACAGTCTGTCAGAATCCTTTAAAAATTTCGGTTTCAATTTTAGTGGAGGAAAAGAAAAGGCATATAGACTTCTGCCATATGACTTCAACCATTTTAGTCAGGATACATACAGTATCGACTGTATAGGCCTTGTGTCTTGTTGTTATTTGCAAGGTTCCCTTGCAAGCTGGCGTATAGAAACTGCCCTCCTTTCTTTGCCAGGTAAGGAATCGTAAGGTCCCTGCCAAAATCCATAAAAACAAATTGTGACCATCTTAAGTATTTATGAAATCATTACTAACAATCCAAAATTAATCCAAGCGAGAGAGAGGCAATTTTGTGGTTTTTTATATCGATGTTCGTAATACAGGAGTCTAGTGCTTTGAAAATTATGTCGACCCAGTAGAAGTATTCTGAAAGGCATACCATATTACATTTTACTGCCCTTCGTAATAGCCGGGGTCGTCATTTAAAGACTGAGAAAGTCCTAAACAGATTACGAACGAATTTGTAATTGCTCGATAATTCCTGACAACTGGCGTAAATCAACGTGAGCATGAATGTTCGTATTAAAATTTAATGTTAGCATTTATTGTACCTGCTGGCAATTAAATGATTGGCGTGAAAGATATGTACAGGTAAGTTTCTTCCATTTTAATTTTGTCATAACGGACAAATATAATGCTTGTATCTTTATTTTAATGTGACGGTATTCAATCTATTTTACAGACTCAGAGAGATGACGGACTGCAGGTAGCGGGAAAAAGTGGGTTAAAACGTGTCTGTTTTATTGGTGCAGTTTCTGTGAGGTCACTATGACTATTTTGAAAAAAAAACATAAGAGTATGATTAGGAAACAAGAGAATTACATACAGCGCAGACAAAAGAAATTCTGGTATTTTGTTCCCTTTTTAATCAAGCGCGTCGTGTAAAAATAGACACCAACCGGTAGGGGCAAGGAAGTCCATCTTTACTTACAAATGTTATCTGATAAAACGAAAAAATTAAAGTGGAATTAAATATCCATTTAAGTTATATGAGAAGGAGATATTCTGGTAAAATAATTGTTTGCAATGATCACCTCTTCTGAAAGTTGGGTAATCGTAAGTTTTGGGAATCAGTCCTTCCACACTTTCAGAATTGGTATTGGCTATTCCACTTTTAACTGGTGTTATACTGTAATAGTGTACCCTTCTTTAAACTCTTATATCCCCCCTCAGTGTGTTGTTTTCATTCTCTGTTCATTAGATGAAGAAGAAATTACTAGTAAAGTCAACTTCGGCGAACGTGCAAATAAAACTTGTGAATGGATGCACTTTGTTTCGTATCTATTCAAAATGTTGAACGATTGCCGAGTGCCACTTTGTTATTCTACGGCATCGCAGAATCTACGAAACTCTCTAGTGTCCGACTATCCGACGAACTCGTGTTTACTTTCAAATCCATGTTCTGTCGGTTCGATTCACACAGAGGAATCTGGGATTCAAAGACCAACTTAGGCAAATAATGAGCGTTCTATATTTGCATAATTTGCGATCATTGTCCCTCTACACAGAGAATAGCTTTCCGACTGACTGAACCTTTTTAAACTGACAGTAATTTGCGATCAAGTACTTTGCCCCGAAGCATTTAGAGAAACTTCATGAATATAGATAGGCGAAGGATTAGGTTCTTGTGATTGCACTAAAGTGGATTTTCAAACGCTGTAGATAAATACGAAGGGATCAGAAGCAATCATTATCGGTTGAAGGTAATTGATACGGCTCGTCCACAAGCTACGTCAACCTACGCGGTAAGTGGAAAACAAAAAATCGAGGGCGCTGTTGCTATTTAATGAAACGTGTGATGCTATAGAATTCTTTCTCATTGTAACGCATACCACTATAGCGGTAATTAGACAATCGCATAAATAGTGTTGAGCCCACGGTACTTACACTTGCATTTAAGTGAGCTACTTCAAATAGCATTCAATATCACTGGAGCTCAAATGAAAAAAAAATCTCCCTTCCTTTTAGCAAACGTAAATGAGTCAATGTAAGAAGTGAATCAAACATAAAGAATGGCTACGTTAGACTAAATTATTCAGTCGTTGAGGAGTTGATGAAAGGAATAATTGGGGCAAACCCTATTAACAGTACTGCGTGAATCACATTGAGCATCGACATGCACATGAAAATTACCCCGGTAACTGTGTATTTGTGTGTTTTTTAAGATAGTTTTATCAATGAGTATGTCCAGGTGTATACGTTATCCTTTTAAGTGTTTAACCGTGGAACTGTGCATGTTGCTTAAATGGGTTTCTTAAAAGGGTGAAGGAAGTGGTGGTGCTGGGGCCTAAAGCCCCCAGTCAAAAATTTGGTGGGGGAAGTAGGCTTCCACCCCACCCCTCTTAATTCAGGAAGGAAAAACCCTTATTTTTTCCCTCTGTAGAACAGTCAAAAATTAAAATTTGCTAAAAAATTGCACCAAATTACATCTAAGGACCCTCAAATATTCAAAAACTTTTCCAAAGGGGAGGGGACACGGTCTCCCTAGACCCCCAGGACAGCGGTCCGAAACAACGTTCAGTCCCCCTGTCGAGAAAAAGCTTCCTACGCCTATAACACAAAGGGCTCTAACTTGTCTTGTTTGAAAAAGTATATCCTTCACTGATACTTGTCAAATGAAAGGAGTTTCTTATTTTTAAAAAGCATTACGATGGCAAAAACATAAAATGTTGCCGTCATGACCTTAAAAACGCTGGTTGTAGCCTAACACATTTGAGAAATTTCCATGAGTGATATAGTTAATTAAAGGGAGGGTTTAACTATGATGTATTTTGGTGTAATTTAGATATGAGAAAGAGGACCTGAGGCTAAGCATTCTGGTGAAATATTTTTCCAATTCCTATGCGATGCGGTATTCTCGAGATATGGGCAGAGAGCGGTACTATATTTGTAACCTAAAGTGAACTTGAGGCACGCAGGAGTGATGTCATTTTTACTCTAAAACTGTTGGGCACGTATTTCAAACTTCTGGCCGTAAAGAATTTGTCAGATTGGCCAAACAGTCAGAAAATTTTAACAAACGTGGGCACTTTTTTTTATCAACCTGGGTATTTTCTTTACCCAACACTTTGTTAGCTGGCATACGTGCCCAACGGTTTTTAGAGTGTCCTCACCGTAATGAAAAGTGCTTTGTGTTGTTCGTTTCGCAATCTATTGTTTTGACCTTGGAATTTTCTGGATCTGAATTTCCCATGGGATCAGGGGCGTACATTCTTGAATTTGAATTTGCAGGGGCCCGGGTGTGTGAACTTTTGGGACCGACTACATTTCTTGGAGACCGACTCCCATTGCTATAGTTGTACGATTCGAAATTCTGGAGACCTTCTTTTTTTTTTTTTTTTGCTTTTCGGGTAATTTGAGACCGACTTTTGATTTTCACGCTCACATAGTAGTACGATCCAATTTTTTGAAGACCTTTTTTTGCTTTTCGGGCAAAATTTTCACTTCAAATGTTGTTCATGTCTGATCTGCTGTTACAACGGCATACTGGCCTGGCTTTGAGACCGACTTTTTGGAGCTCAGAGACCGACCTTTCATTTTCACGGGGGGTGTCACACACCCCCGTCTTAATATATGATATGTGAACTTTGCAAGATTGCAATGCTCTCCATGCATTTACTTTACGAAAACATGGGGGAGAACAGTGGTTGTTAAGTTAAAAACCGAAGAATTGTTAATAATTGTGAGGTTATGATGTCATAATGTGCTAGCTTCAAGTCAATTTGGGTTACTAACTTGATAACTCCACCTGCTTATTTTTCATGAATCACAAATAAAATGCAATTTTCCAGAAAGTTCGGAAAGATCCTCTGTAAAAAAGCTGACTTGAACCTTGGTTGGTACACATGGAGTAGATATATGGAACCGAAGTCGCCCATGAAATACTCGGGATTAGACTTGTACAAATGTCCTCGTAAGTATGCTGTGTCACTTAGACCTTATGCCTACTCTCACGCATGGGACGCCGGGGATTCCTATCCTACACAGAATTTCATCCGTGCTTATGCAAAGTTTTGAAATTGTACAGACGTGCTCTCGTACACTCTAAAAAGGTATAAAAATTTCACCAAAGCTGGGCACATATGTTAAAATACTAGAATTTGATAAAGTTTGCCCAGCAATGGTGATTACTTGGTTTACCGAGTGTCTGGTTACCACTTTATTGGATATGACCTTGGTGAACCCATTAATCGACTATAATTGGGCAAACTTTACCCAACATTTTTACAGTGTAGTATAACTACACCGAGACAATTTACTACTCATTCCTCTGCTTATAACATTATGTTCAAACAACAAGTCTCCCATAACAACGTGCCTTATTTGAATATATATATATATATATATATATATATTATATATATATGTATATATATATATATATATATATATATATATATATATATATATATATGAACATCGCCCACAAGATCGTTGAGGTCTGTGGTACTTCGCCCCCACCCCTCTGTGGGGTCCCTGTAGTCACTCCGCGCATGGTAATAGCTTTTACCATAGGTTTTTACACTCATGTGTTTTACTCAAGGGCGTAGGAAGCTGTTCGAGACTGGGGGCTGAACCTTGTTTCGGATCACCGTCCTTGCGGAGGGGTTTGGGGGAGGGCGTTTCCCCCTCCCCTTTGGAAAATTTTTGAATATTTGAGGGTCCTCAGATGCAATTTTAAGGTAAATTACTGCAATTTTTTGACATTTCTTACAGAGGAAACAATAAGGGGTTTTCGTCCTTGGATTGAGGGGGCGGAAGCACAGTTCCTCCCCACCACATTTTTTACCACCATCCCCCCCCCCTGCTTCCTCCGCCTATGGTTTCACTAAATAAATTAGCACTAACTCGGTGCACCGTTTATCACAAGCTAAGAAATCACAGAAACATCCCATACAGACGTGAGTCGAATACTAGTTGTAATAACATTTTTCGTACAGGAAAAATTGTTCAAACTGTGGGGTTCCAGGTGGAGAGAATGTAAAACTCGAAATGGCAAGAGCGTACCTTTAAAAGATCGTTTCAGCGGTAAAGTCATTTTTAAGCTACACGATTTAACTTTAACTTCGACTCTTAAACTAAGGGTTGTTTCAAAACAATTAGGTCGCCTGGAGTGGAAATGTCTGGTACCACCAACCTTCAAGTGCAAATGTATGATCGTTTCAATATGCAGAAATGCCATCCTCGAACTTCTGGCGCAAGCAAGAAAGTTTGGTTTGCAAAAAAGTAGGTCACTGTGGAAAACCTTTGAGAACTGGTTTACAAACTTTAAACCTTTGAGAAACTTTAGTTCTCAAAGGTTTAAAGTTTGGATCTTATTATACGCTCTGGTAAACTCCCAAAAGTTGCTTGCAAGATAATAGGAATTGGGTTACACTCTGACTGACATAAACGTATTCTTAAGTTTGCTTGGTCATTGTTTTAGCCTGGATTGGCGTGGGTTACGCTGTTTTGGTTAGAGGTTTGAATGAAAATTGAATATGTGCGTGATATGCTGCTTGGGACAAAATTTATGAAAACACATGATTACAACTGCTTGCTTCAAGGACACTTTTGGTGATTATATCACTTTCCAAATGCTTTTATCTCCACAAAAGCACGGGGTATAGTCTTTAGGAATTGAATGTTTATACTTACCCCTAAATCATCAGATGATGTTCCCCTTTTATACGCTGGACATAATGATACTTTGGTGACCCTATCTTTCGCTTCTCTATCTAAGATTGCACATCTTATACAAGAACTTGTAATAATTTTACAGACAATTTGACTCATTTCATCCGGTCTTGTTTATTGTAAGGATTCAAATATTGCTTTGTTCACACTATTTAGTCGGTGCTATCTGGTTAAAAGCATGGAAGATACAAATTGCCACTGTATACATGGTTCTGTAACCGTTTTATACTACAGTCGGCAAAGTTTACCTTTGTTGAGCTGTTCTGTTTCCACGGTTTGCAAACTATCGTAAGACTTAGGGTTCCTGTCTGATGTCCCTTCGGATTAGGAACTCCTTGTAGGAGTAGCTTCAGGTTTCGACTGCAGTGGGAGATAGCCTGCAGGACATTTCCTAAAAACTCATTTACCCTCATTTACTCTTCTGAGTATAGCTTGTAGTCTCTCGGTTATTTTTTGCCCAACTATTTTCAAGTTTAGTCTTAATTCATCTGCAGGAGCCTAGCGTTTACGTGTGGGCAGTTACTTAGAATAGCTACGCAGACTAAAATCAGTGAGTGTCTTGTAAATTTTATTTTTCCTTATTTCTCCCCAAATAATTTTACTCTTGCACCGCAGTCTATGGGTTGTCAAAACTTTCATCGTAGAGCGTAATGTGACAACGACAAAGGTCATATCGCTTAACATGAAATAATAAAGCTTTGAATAAATGCACAAAATAATGACTGTTAAAGTAGAAATACATTTGGAGTTAATGGAAAATAAAAACACAAGGAAAAACTAAAGAGAAGGACGGAGGTTTTGATTGACAACTATTTCACAGTGGGGGCGCCCTCTGTCACTTTGTGTAGCTATCGGTATGTTGTCCTATCTCGATTACATACTACAAATCACAAGTAACAGACATTTTTGAAGAGTATTAAAATAACTTTGAAAACAATTTCAATACCATATTTTAAATTACACCGTCCAACCTTGAAAATGTCACTATGACTAAATCCATTCCAAATGACAGACCATGCTCAACTACGAACAAACGTAGCTACACACCCCCTACCCACTAAACAAACATTACCCCAGAGAGCTAACTTTCTGCAGACATGCACAATATTCGAAAGAATTTATCTGGTTCATTAAAAGATGAGAAATATTTGGTTCTGATGAACGGCTCGTATCTTACAGCAGAAGAGACACCCAGCATGGGGTTAAACATTCCCTAGCTTCAGAAGTGCAAAAGATATAACGCACCCCTACAAGCAGTGGGAGACAATTGATGTGTACCCTCACGGCAGAGCAGCACCTGCGTGACTGTCTGCAGTTTTCTTTTACTACAGGTGATGTACCCATATCACTGGTGGCCGAAGAGAACAATTTAGAGGGCGCGAGCAAACGAAATCCACTCCGCTGATAAACTGAGCTGGTAGGAGAGACACATACGTTGGCAAATAGTTGAGTTAAATAAAACGACCGAATGTTCTTGACTCCCGCGGCTTGCTAAGCATTGTAAGCTATCCTATGAAAACATCTTACCTTGTGCGAAGATGAGAAATTTATCTAACTAGACAATCGTAATGGAGCCCTGGCGAGACGAGCCAAAAGATCTGAAACTGTTTCCTCCCTTTCTGATGACGAGAGGACTGGACGGCGGGATGCCAGTCCGGCCAGGAGGTCACGGAATCTTTAACTTTCCATCTTTTTAAAAACCTCTCCGATCTCTTCTTCAACTGCTGATTTTAATTGCTCCCCGATGAGGCCAATTCAATGTGTCTGGATCGAGTTTAAGGGCACCCCTAGAAAATTTTGATTGACAGATATCAATGACAAAAATTTTGGAGAAAAATCAAATTTACTTGAAACCGAGACGGCCTGTCATTGCTAAGGCCATGATCTTTAAGTTAATTTAAATTTGGCTCAAAAAATCCCCCCTTTCATTACTCATTGTGAAATTTAGGTTAAGTTTACGTGGTGTTTGAAAACACAGACTGCTGTCCTCGATGTCAATTTTTCAAAGAAAACAGCTTGTACTTGCAAAATGGGTCTATTATTCGAACTTTCGAATTCGTTCCACTTCATTGGTTTCCATTTGTGAAGATTTCGACTGCTGTGTGAAGTGACGAAGTTGCCGGCCAGGGAGCCTGCGTAGTGCCTCTAAGGCTGCCGCCCCTTTGGGCTGTCGTCCCCTCCGAGAGATGAGCTGAACGAAAAAAGTTCTTCCGCTCCGCTATCCTCTAGACTGATGTTACTGCACCTACACTGGCTGCACTCGTAGTGTCTCACACCTGCCACGAAGGTAACTGGAAAAATAGCTAATATTACGAAGAAAGGGATTTTTTTCTCTGACACTGTAGAAACTCCAAATTTAAATTTAAAAAGAAATTTGGCCAGTAGGTGCACGAACCAATATGTTAGTATATGTTTGGCTATACTTGGTCCACAACTGGCAATCTTTGGCGAAAAAATTAACCTGAACTCTCTCATTTTTAACCCTCATTTTTTGAACCATAACTAGTCAACTCTGACACCAAATGTAGCCAATATTTGACAAGAGTCGTGGATAAACTAGGTTGTTTTTAAAGTGTAATACCTTAATGATGACCTGCGTTTTCATGGTCATGAAAAAAGAGGTTCTCTTCTCTTTTTAGAAATGTTTCTCCCCTAATCATGAGTTAGTTAGTTAGTTAGTTAGTTATTTAGTTAGTTAGTTTGTTAGATAGGTGAGGTGTAACGTCCCAGTTTCCAACCAATTGGTTCAAGTCGAGACGACCACGGCCTTTTTTTCCAGTTGTGGCTCACTGGCTTGTTTGCTTATGCTAAGCACCAAGCACAAAGGCTCCCAATCATGAGGACAAAAAATACAAGTTACACTTGTACAAATGTGTATCTAGCTTATAATTGTGCAACACCCGTTTATGTTTTTGTGTTTTAAATGTAAATAATACTGGAAAAAAGCTATAGAAATACATTCCAGTATACCTGGCCGTACTCTAAGGGGGGATTAGGGGCAGTTGCCCCCCCCCCCCCGAAATTTTAAAATAAACTTTACCTCATCTATCTGTGTAAATTTCCAAGATTTTAAAGTGAAGATAATTTAGATAGAACATGTAAGGCACGGCAATATGGGTTGCATTGGCATGTTTGTCTGGGTACTTTGAACGTCATGTGATGATGGTGCTCTTTTTCCCCGTTGCCCCACCCCCTCCGGCGGGAAAACTACTGCCTATGGCCATGACAGTGAGTAGCCTACACTTAACGATCATGAGAACTCTTCAAACTTTTTATTCACAAAACAGTTTAAAGTTTCAAATCTTTTTCTAAACTTCCTTCAAATTATCTTAGTTTAATGTTGCTTGCAGCTCATAAATATGACGTATTATATTAAAAGTAATTCAATGGGCTACCAGGTTTGAATGGAACAATTAAGCACATTACCAGAACTTTTCATATGATTTAAATTTTTTTTTTTTGTGATGTAGTTTTCCTGGGACATATACGTAAGATGCTGTTCTCAGTTGGGGGTGCGGGGCTGAACGTTTTTTTCGGACCGTCTTTCTGAGGAGGGGTCTAAATTTCAAATATTTGAGGGTTCTTAGATGCAATTCGTTGTGACATTATTGTGCAAATTTTAAGGATAATTACTGCACTTTTTTGAGATTCTTTGACAAAGGGACTAATGAAGGGGCTTTTGTCTTTGACTGGGAAACGGGACGTAGTTCCGCCCACCACATTTTTACCACCCCAGCCCCCTACTCCCTACGCCTATGACCTGGGATATACTGACGAGTGACAACATTTGTCTACAATACTGTAGTTGAGAGAAACTGCCTCTTGGTTGAGTCACACCACATCTCAAGGTACTCACAATGTACATTAATTTTATGACTTTTGTGAAAATTGTCAAAACTCCATTGAGTATTGTATTTGTCATGCGTCAGAGTAAATACCATTCGCCGAGAGAATAAAGTGCCAGTTTTACATTTCTGTCACAAATCGAGAGATCTCTTATGGTTTAATCTGAAATCCTTAATTCCCGATAAAATCTGGAACCAGCCATTCCGTCGCTTGCAATCTGTACACCACAAATTAGCAAGTAGCCAGCAGGGTGAGGCCTAAAGAAAAGTTTTCAATTTCTCTTTTTATTTCCTTACTGGATACGAAGATTGAAACCTCGTCGGTAACTTGCAAAAAATTCGATAAAAATCTTGAACTCTCTGGAGGGTTACAGAGATCGATCTTGCATAGCCTTTATTACTACATAAACGGTTATGAGATTATGACAACGATATGCGGGTATACACCTACTTCGTGACGTGGGCTATGTTTAAACTAGGTCACGAGAAGGGTCAAACGACTGGTTTTGGTTGCATTGTCCTAAGATTACGAAAAAAGAAACGTCAGTGTGCAAGTCCATAGACCCTTTTCCAAAACCCTATTACAAAGGATTGTGGGATAGAGTTTTGGTACGCGTGGTTTTTGTCAATGGCATTTTACTGTTGCAATAACGACGCACACAAAAATTGTGTCCCACAATCCTTTGTAATTTCTGTTTGGGAAAAGGGTCTACTGTAAATGTCACTTCAGTTCAATTTATTCCTCTCTCATTTCGATAGCGCCTTTTAATGTTCATAAGTAAATAAGCGAACGTTACATGATTATAAACAACAAAAAAGAAAGACAAACAAAGAAAAATGATAGAATCCTTTTCCAATTTCCAAATAGCAATTACAAAGGGTGGTGGAGCAGAGTTTCGGTACGCGTCGTTTTGGGCCACAGTAAATTGTCATTGATGAAAACGATGCACAGCACCAAAACTCTATCCAATAACCCTTCATAATAGCAGTATTTGTAAAAAGGTCTTTGAGTAAGGAATGACTAGGTGCAGGATAGAGCGCAAATGGTGGATTGTAGGCAAAAGATAAAGAGGTATGGAAAATCTCTGTTCCCTTACCAACACGATCCACCCACCGATAACTCTGCAAAATATGCCTGTGCAATTACAGGACAAACAATAGTAAAAAATAAAACGAATACAGAAAAACGCACTTTCTATACTTTGTACTTTTGGACTTCTTTCTTTTGTTCTGTAATTGTTCAAATCTTTTTGCAGTACGCAAGAACTTCAATGAGAACTGATTCCGTTCACAGACGTTAAGAAGAGAAACTTAAAATATCGACTAGAAAGAGGAAAAGAAATCCTTTGCAACAAAATAGCCTAGTCATTTCAGTTAACTTGATTTTTATGGCATTTGTATTCAGTAATAGACCCTTTTCCAAATAGCAGTTCTCAATGGATTGTGGGACAGAGTTTTGGTTCACATCATTTTTGGCCACAGTAAATTGCCATTGATAAAAATGGTGCACACTAAAACTCTGTCCCATAATCCTTTGTAATCGCTATTTGGAAAAAGGTCTATGGACTTGAAGTCTTAAAAAATAACTTTCATCTTCGAGGCAGTAAGTTCAGACATTGAGTGATCAAATATGTTAACTTAGAATCAAATGTTAACTTAGAATCAAATGTTAACTTAGAATCATGTTAACTTAGTATCATGTTAACTTAGAAGCTGAACAGTTTCAATCTATTTGATGAACGTTTGCCAGAATGTTCAAAGAGAGTACAGTTACACCTTGAATGATGTATGAGAGATCAAGGCCCTTTTGAGAAGTTTGTCGATAAAAGGGAAATATTGCGTTTAAAATGCACCAACATGGCATACAAAGAGAAAAGCTGTAATCAGTATTGAACCACTTCGTCTCACCAATAAACTCCAACAATAGATTATCTCCTCAAAATGTTATTCATTACAAGAGTTACGGATGTTTCATCGTTTGAATTTTTGAAAGTTTGGACCAACAAATTCTTCTTGAGCAACAAAAAACTGAATTTCTCTGTGAGAACCTTTTTTTTCTTAAAAAGAAAGCTACCGTGCGTCCTCATTTTGACCATTCTGTGTCTATAAATATTATTTTTAAAAAATGAAAATTTTCTGGTCAACAAACTCAATATTATCCTTTAAACAAAGGTCATTTCAAGTGTCACAGTTTACTCATTTTGATTTAAAATTTCCTGCTTAAAATATTTAACAATGAAAATGAAATAATAATTATTACACTTTATTCTGCTGGTAAATGGAAGACCGAGTCCGACTCAATTACTCAGAGTCAGTGCCCAAGTTGTCTAAACTCTTACGATTCGAGTACAACTATACTAAGTCACCAGTCATTCACTGAGTTCAACTTAAATCTAAGTCTTTCATCTGAAAGATGGAATGAAAACATTACAGGAAACAATTTTATAACCTATAAGTTTACACACAGTGTGGATTTATGTAGGGGAAGAAGTTAAATTCAGCACCAAGACGTTTAACTAAATACGTGTTTATCCGGTCTCAACAAAGAAAGTAATTGTAGCATTTACCAGGTTTACAAAAAAGTACTTAGTAAACTTTTGTACTCTTCTACTTTATCTGGGCACCCGGTTCCGAGCTGAAGGCCTAGTCATCAGTTGTATTAATAAAGTAGAGTAGAAGTGTAGTAATAAAAGAAAATGCAAATCGAATTTACGTAAATCCGAGTCATGAATTCGAATTATTCAGCAAGTAATTTTATAGTACATTCAGCTTTGTTGTTTCCATGACCAAATTTAAACAGCCGTTGAGCCTTGAAATTACCTTCCTATTTTTAGTGCACAGAGTTTGTTTCTCCATGTTCTTAAAATTAATTTTTCATTAGTCATAATTTTGCTACAATCTTTTGTTTACCAACTTTTTCATTATTAATTTTAACATAGCCTAATGGTTGAACTTCTAACTAGCCACAGATTTATAAAATGAACTTAAACTGGGTCAGTTTTCTGAAGTTTTTACAACTGTAATAACAAACATTAATTGATTAAAGCCATTTAGTGCAAGGCAAGTCATGTATGACTCAATCGATGACCTTTGACCCACCGGAAGAATAGGCATATTATAGAGCATGTACATCGGAACATTAGCACCTGACTCGGCGACTAACGAGCGCCCCAGCGCGGCAAAGTGCAGAATACATTGAGCTAATGAGAGGGCACCTCTTAGGAGAAGAGAGAAAAACATGTTATTTGGATAACTCGAAATGGTTTTTGTCACAATTCATTAGTTACTCTGAGGAGCTGTTAATGTAAATTCACGTACGTAAAACCAACCTATACCAAGGTTACAGCTGGGGTAGGAATTCAAACAATGTATATAAGAATTGATCAAGATAGATGCCCGTCACGTAGACTTCAAACTGACGTGGGCTTATAGAGCTGAGGAAAGTTGTATCCAAGGCGGCAGGGCGTTTACCGTGAAATGTTGTCGACTCACTCATTAACCGCACTGACCGCGTTCCACGGGATGTTGAACCTCAAACTATTTCCGAATACTCAGCTATTAATATTCCATTCTTTGAGACGTAGTGACGAAATGATTAACCTAAACTATAGGGTTTAACTGGGGGCTATCGAAGTGTTGTCTTTGAATGCTTTCTTAAGGTCACATGGACCCAGGTGATACGGAATTTTCGAATTAACCCTTGAAGAATTTTTTTGGATCTTGATTCTTGTTCAGCACATACTAAGATTTCACCATTAAATAATATTTTCTTCCCTCTTTTTTCACAAAAGAGTCGGGAGGATTGCATTGTGCAGGTGTTGAAACTCCTTCTAGCTTGTATGACATATAGCTCCTAGTTCCCTGCAAGTCTACGTCACGTAGTTTTTTTTTGTTAATGGGAAATATTTGCCTGTCAGAAGAAACCACAAAAAGGTAATACACTAGATCCCCATGGTTACATTGGTCTGTTGACGTTTACATGGAAGTTATTTTCCTCCTACATTGGATTTAAATCCATCCCCCTAATTGGTGACTCTAAGAACTAATTACATTCTTAGGATGTGTACTTTAAAAACAATCGGTTTTTATTATCTCGTAAATGAACCCTAGATTCACATAAATAAAAAGACAACTCCTCCAAGATGTATTAGCACACCCTAGCCAACGCTTATTATGTTTCTTTTAAAGTAGCCTACGTGACGTTTTTGTTACTGATAAGCTATATACATGCAAGATACATCTTTGGTTTACCTTTAGTGGCAATTATGGGTAACTAACGTTGATTTATATTTGTATACAATGTGCAGAAAGGAATGTTTTTTTACGAAGAGAGAACTGGATCTCAATCGCATGTTGCCTTTGAAAGATACTCATTATCAATGAAATGCTGTTTTTCTAGAAATACAGTGCATTATGGGATATATGTGATGTCATATGTGTATATTGACTAGATATAAAGATGTGTTTGTTCTTTATGATGTTGACACATTTGTATGGATTATTTTGAAAGCATGTTTTCAATATCCTCTACACGTTTAACGGTTGTGTGACATGAAAATAACATAGTTGGATATTTGACTTAAAATTAAAAAGCATTAAATATCCAGAAAATAGCCACAGTTCCCATTGAAATCCATCAAATCTTGACCATTTTATAGGGTCATTTCTATTTCACACTTGTATCATGAATAAACATGAGCTAAATATGCAAATATGTGACATCGAAAGATATACATGCCATATATGGCTCATGTTAGCCTTTGTTTTTTTTGCAACCTTTAATTTCAAGGACACTGGTAGCATTGTTATCCCCTGAAAGGTTAATTATGAAAATTAAAATTCTTTCCTTTGAAGACATTGATATCAATCAACAAACTGTAATCTACCTGATCAGTAATTAAGAGATAATTTAGGGTTAACAAAAGAAATTTTAGCACTGGGCAACACTCCACATCATTATTTTTGCATAGGCAATGAGTTTCTTCAGAAACCATCAAACTTTGAAGACGTATATTTTGAGAACGGTAAAAGATATTGAAATAATTCCAACAGATCTTTCATTGGAGGACTTAATTCTTTAACTGACAAGTGAAAAAGTTCTGTTTGGTGGCATGTCACACGACATTTAAGTTATATATTAGATGTACAAGAAACGATGTCTGAACATTCCAACAGTATCAAATTTCGAGGACAAACAAAATATTCAAATATAAAGAATAACAAAAGAATTCTAAGGCAATGTGCCGACTTTGCACCTTATTCTATATGATCTTGTGAAAACCGAGAGGAAGTTATTGAGAGATGGAACCTATCTTTCTTTCAAAAAAAAAAATATTTTGAGTATGGGATGGGGTATTGCTATGTGACTTGAAGAAAATGTACTGTTTTTTTTTTGTTTGTTTGTTTGTTTGTTAGTTTTTTTTTTGCTCTCTTTCGCATAAGACTCTTACATATAACAACCAAACTGTCATATTTGCAAAGAATTCATAGCTAATCTTTCTTAATGAGGTTGGTCCATAGAAATTAAAGTAAGGGAGAACGCTGACACAGTGCATCGCTGCGTGTTTAACCAGTGAAGCCACTGACCATGAAAATACTAAGGAAGCTTCCGCCGTACGGCTGGTTGATTGGCGCGTCTCCATACATACCGGTACAGTGTGTATTCAACTTCAGAAGTTTAATGTCATTTTATCCGTTTTTGAAAGATTATGAGTAATTTTTACAACAGAGATAAAATATGGTGCCTTAAGTGTTTGTTATATAGCCCTATTTTTACTTTAAAACTTGTAGGTTCTCCGAAAATAACTGGGGCAAAAGCAACACCGTACTGTTTGTATTAGGCGCCATTGCTTTGTTGCCGTACAGAGAGTAGAAGAGTGGATCAGTCCACATCGCCTTACGTCATTCTTCTCCCTTACTTTATTTCCATGGGTTGGGCCCACTGCTTGTGCTACCGTAGTAATTGAGGAAAATTTAAACGCAGCTCAGGTGCGGATCCAAGAAGGGGGGCTTTCCCGGCCTCAGTCCCCCTTTTTCGCCACATTAACAAAAACAAATACGCGAAAATTAGCATTATGTTAATCTAGGAGAATATTCATGGGGTTTTCAGCCCCCCCCCCCCTTCGAAATGTCTGGATCCGCGCCTGCAGCTATGACGTTCAGTTAATAAATGATCCACTTTGCATTTTCTGAAGTAATGGAAGAAATGGGCTAAACATGATCAGCCTTGCAAAAAATTCAACTAGGTAGGTGTTAAACAGGTACCCGGATGCTTAAGTACGTAATAGCCTACCATAACTTCTGGGGCTAATGACATGTGAGTGGTAAAATGATTTCATATGTTTCCGTAGTAGACGGTGTAACAGATAGCCTATGCTAGTTTCTCTGATGTTGTGTAACTTTCACAAAAGGTAGCTAGGCGCATTTGTAAATCTATGATGAACTGAGTACTTTCCGCCCAAATCGGATTTTGCTGATTCATCAGTTCATCAGTACGTCAAAAAGGGGAAGAACATACATCAGTCCAGGACAGGGGTGGCAGCCCCGGGATTTGCCCGACGCGGGGGGGGGCTCCCCGTCGGGGGGGGGACAACCCGAAGCCCCGGCAATGGCGACGGGTTGCCAAATGGATGTCGAACATAAAATTTCGTCCCTCGAGGGGCGCCGAAAATTTCTTTTCTCTTTTATTTACAAATATTTGAAATTTTGGGATTTTTACTGAAGAAAAATTGAAACTTTTGGATTTTTCTTGAAATACATTTCATTTTGGGTTTTTATTGGACAAAACCAAGCAGACGGTCGGGATCACAGGTTTTATCGTACGCATTAAGGCTACAACGGCGAAACTGGAAAAATTCGACGACGTGGGGGCACTTTTCCCGAAGGGAGGAGCCACCCCCGCTGGCGTCACCTTGGTCCAGGAAAGTAGAAACAAACTTGAGATGATGTACCGAATATCTTCTGGGTAGGTTTCATTTACGTTTTCATTCCAAACACCTTTCGAACATGGAGTCACATCTCACTACGCTGACCTATCACCTTTATACTTACGAAGCCCACTTGACGGGCGTTGCGAACTCTCCCTGTGAGTAATACGTTCAGTTGTTTGTAAAGGCAGGAATGAATGAGCACATTACTTCTCCTCCGCAGGGTAACTCTTGAACAGTTTAGTCCTAGACCCTGCATGTACCGTATTCCATGGTTGGAGAATGACTTCATTAACTTTTTTATCAAAGCTATTTAAACAAAAAAAATGGTACTATTACCATTTAAAGCTTGTCACAGTCGACTGAGACCAGGCGACGAAAACAGTACACATTATACGTTTGGTTTGGGCAAATTAACCTTGACTTTTTACTCTTCAAAGACATGGTAATTTTTGCCTTCAATATTTATCATCGAAAGTAGTAAATCACATGAAAGGCGAAAGACGATCACTTTAAAAAACCACTGAATTTTTCTTGACCTGGTTGTCGCAACAGTATGTTTAATATGCCAGTCATTGTTATCAGTAATTACACCAGGACACTGTATATTGCATAGAACTCATATTGTAATATTTGATACAGGTAACCTATCCGGGCTCATATAAAACCATTTAACCCCATGTATTGCATCCTATAGTGGTGCTCGCGAGGTGGCAAAATAGAATATAATTTGATCTAGTCTGCTGAGAGCACGAAAGGCTCCCCCGTTGAGAATTTTGAAAAAAAAAACTGGAACAAAACTGTGTTATTTGGTCAAAGTTATCTTCTCTTTTGGCCTTCCTTATTGTATTCAACTGAAGTTAGACATTGCCTCGACTGCATAGGACAGATGGAGAACCTATATGCACCACAAGACTATAACAAAAGATAAGACGAAAAGATACGCGTCGAGTCTTAGATCAAAATGATAAAACTTTCACGAAGAAGTACGAGAAGATCTTATTCAGAGATAGTTTGGGAGATTTTCTCGAACTACACGCGTATAATAGCACCTCTCAATTTCATACCGGCCTACAGGAAACTACCCCGCCGGCAAAAATAATTCCATGCCGTCGATTCATCGTCGAAAGAAAAAATAGAAAACACGAACCTGTGTTCGACGATTTTGGGAGACTTCATGGGACTAGACAAAGCTAATCGGCTCCAAATTGTCACAAAGAAAGGAAAATATTCAAATAATCTATTTGGACTAAGTGTACTTTATTATTTGATTGATTAGACTCAGGCTACCAGCCATTTTTAATTTATCATAAAAGGAACCGTTCTCGAGTCGTTCTTTTACAGTTGAGTCAGTTTGGTTTGCGTTGAAGCAAAACGCGAATGACTCGCGACGTTTTGGGAAAAAATGATCTTAATAGGTTTCAATTACCTATGTCGATGAACATGAATTTGAGAAGAAAAGAGATCGGCCCATCAGTAATACCAAGGTGAGTCGACATTAGGCTTGGAAAATTCCAGGTGTCTTTTTCGATTAAAAGCACAAAAAAAAGCTTGCCCAGGGAAAATAGAACAAGTTTATCCATGAAGATATGAGATATATATCTCGCCAAAACGAATATGAAAAATTGTCCATTGAAACTAAAAATTAGGACTTACGCCTTGAGGACTTTTAAAAATCAATCAAATTCGATGAACAAAACATTCTTTTGACAAAGGAAAGCTCAATTCTATACTGGTATTCATTTTCAATATTTTCTTTTATGCGTTCATTTCGTGGTTGAGTGCATCGTTTCTTGAGGATTGATGGCCAACGTGCACAGCCTCACGAGAGATTCTTTAGAAAATCTGTTTGTTCATATCTTACCTTTATCGACAACCCACGTTATTGTATGATTAACAGTAGTAAGATATGTCATCCCAATTAATGGCCTAAATTGCTTGTGTTATCTTTTGTTATTTTTACAATACCACTTCTATAAACCACAACACCCTTACAACTTTTTTCATTCCCACAAGGAATTGATTAAAGGTTGCTGGTTGACACATTTTAATGGGATACATACCGATAATTGAAAAGCTTTGTACGAGGATCTCATAAAAATAAAATGTTTCAAATTGAGTTTTTACCGTCTGAAATACCTTTTGATGTGCCACATGTGGTCAATATTTTGATAAGCACTTAGATAACTCGAATCATAATCACTGAAAATGCTGTCAGCCAAAATGAAGACCAGTCTCCTTTAACTTTTTAACGTCTATCCCACTCAGTTGGTTCGTGTAGGTATACATAAGTATGTTTTTCACAGGCACATCATATGTCTGAGGAGATGAAATAATCGCTTTCAAATAACCACGACATTGTGCTTTTTCTTTGTTTTGTTTTATGTTTTGACCTTACATACCTACGAGTTAGTATTTATAGTTTTGTTGTTCGAAAATTATTTTTCGCTGTCGTCACGTTCAGCGAAAGCTAATCACAGCTTTTCAAATATGTCTTCCTGCATGGTTTCCCAACCAATGATATTGCATTAAACCATCTACGTGGAAGCAATCAGTTTATGCTCAAACGTCATTAAGAGTAATTTACCACTTGGATGTATAAGAGTTGTTACATACATACAGAAACAATTGGATTAATGAAAGGCCTCCGAGAACGTTCGATTAAACTTTTATTTCGCCCAATATGAAGTAAATTGTTGTCAATTAGATAAATGTTAAATCGTTGATATAAAGATCTCATAATCGACGGGGTGGAAATGTCGAAGCATAGATTAGTGTTAGAAAAGTTACCTTATCGTATTTAAAATAATTAAGAAAAATAGCTTTTGCTCAACGGTTAGTTGCAGTTGATTACATTGTTCCACAAACTGGCTCTTGATTATGTAAGGTCATCGTACGATTCAAACAAGCTGAGAGTTTGTATCGCTGAGTTCGTTACTGTTCGCTTCACACTATGAATGTAAACAGGTTTTAATGTATTCCGCGAATCCACCATTGGATTTCGTCCTCAACAGGTTCTCTTTTTTTTATTATTTCTTTTTTACTTTTTTTCAAATTCCCTTCGGCTCGAAGCCGAAGGGCGAAAACTAAACGTTATCTTCGAAGGGGTTCTTTTCCCTGAAGGAGCTAACTCCCCAGAAGACACACTAAGACTTTATAATGTCCCCTCGACGGAAGAGCCAAAGGACGAAAACCAAACGTTACTCCCGAAGGAATTCTGCTCCCCATAGGATCTACGTCCCCAAGGGACATTAAGACTTGAGGTTACCAACCTCTTGACCTTGAGACCTTTTTATCATGGGTCTGTCATGCTTGGCCCCGTTTTAGACTGGCTGAAAAGAACAGATACTACACATGATGTTATCCAAAAGGCTGAGAGGCGAAGACTAAAATTTTTGTTTTATTTTATTGTTTATGAGTGCCCTTCCTCCTTTTGCATGTATTGTTGTTTTTATTCCGCAGTTTTCTATAGATCTGCCTCCATCTAAGATATAAATATCTTCAAGAGTTTCTCCCTTCTATGTCTGTGGACATATAGGCCACATGCCATATACTTGTCTATTTGAAAAAAAAAAGACATTAAAGATAGCCCATTAAAATCCATAAAAATACTGACCATTTCACAAGACAATTACTGTTTTTGCATGAGTCATGAGTAATTATGAATAAATATACAAATTTTTGACGTAAAGGGGGACTCCAAAGATAGGTCTCACGGTATACTTTATTTAACCTTAATTCCAAGGACAGTTATAATGTTGGTATGCCCTGAGGGACTGGTTTTGGTTGAAAGCAGCTGTTGAATACTTGGAAAATGTCCACAGTACACACCAAACTAGAAACTAGCTGTTAACTAATTACTAGATAACGTTGAAGAATGTACACAGGAAATTCAGACACAGTACAACACTCCACATCACATTTTCCGCATAGCAAATGAGAAATCTCACAAATGGTCAAACTTTGAAGAGGTATCTATTGAGGACGTTGAAGCCGTTATTCAAATAATTGCAACAGATTTTCATCATCAGGGGATCTCTCCCCAGACAGTAACAAATTCTCCGTACTAAGTTTACTCCTAGCCACTCCTCCAATTTAAACAAAAACACCTGTCTATTACACCTCCAAGACAGAGCCACATTAGCCTGCACTGAGTTTCAATTGCTCGAGGCTATAGTGACACACAATGGTGTGTGAGCTTAATTGGGAACACAGCTGACTGTACAAGTAATCTTAGACCAATCAGAATGGAGCTATATTGTTTGAACAGTGCGGACTGACAATGAACTGGGCCCCGGGAAAATGGGTAAAGGGCCCTCCTCCTTCCCAACCTGAATCAATTTTCCCTCACCGACACTACTTATAATGGCCACAACCTATCCCACATAGGTTACCAACTCAATACCAGTCTTCACATTAACAAAGCTCACTTTTCGAAAAGCCTAATATTTAATTAAAGTAAACAGACCATGTTTTGTTTAAATACAATTATTATAATAATATGACAGTGTGGACCCCCTATCTGTGTGGGCCCTCGGGCAGTGCCCGGTTGCCCGACTACTCAGTCCGCCCCTGCTGTTTGAATGAATGTCAATCAAAGTGCAGTCATCAGCTGTATTCATACAATGTGTAAATTGTAAGGAAAACGTGTGCAATTTTTTGAATTTTTATGCAGAGGGAATAGAACAAATAAGGAGTTTTCCTCCTTTAATTATGGGGCCTTAAGGATACTTCCTCCCCACCACATTTTTTACTTGGGGGTTTAGCATCCCCAGCCCCACGTTTCCTAAGCCTACATGAAAAATCCTTTTTTTTTTATTTCCCCTGCAGGCAATTCTTTTAATGTTATACAACACAAATATCGCACGGGACTACATTATCTATTTGGCGAAGGGGGATGGGGGCTAAACACTTTATCTGGATATAATGTCAAAAGTTTGCCCGAAAAAGAACTTTATATTTTCCCTGAATGAGGAAGGGACTGCATCCCCCTCAACCCCACCGCAGCCTCGTAACTATTGTCAAAGTTTACCAAAAAACGCCAATTCCTGAACAAAAACTTACCTCGTTAATAAAAACAAAACCATTCCTCTTCTAGCATACCCGAATTAATAAATCCATGTTGGGATATAGGATGTAGGTGACTTTACTTTGTCCTATACGAGACTTTTCATCTTTTTACCTGTTCTGTGAGAACAGTGCCCCCCTTTCCAAAACTTTGGCACATAAAACCCGTGCTTATCTCCACTTTCCATGACGTGTGACAGATTAAAGGGAAAATGCAGTCACTCCAGCTTGAGTTAGTATACCTAGGTATCCTAATTTTTGAATTGCTCTTTCAAGTCACGAACAAAAATTTTGTAACTGAATTTTTTAAATTTATGCAAAATAACCCGTTTGCTTACCTTGAGATGCCACATTTATGTTCTGAAACATTGTGAAAGATACTTGCAATAGAGTTAAAACGAAATTCGGTACAATTATTTCATGTGTCAAAGTAAGTCAAAAATAAGTCTGCTTATTCCCTTTAAGAGTGTGGCACTCCTAGAACAGAACGACAGTTCATCTCCAAATAGCACCTCAGGGGCGACGCACGGCAACCCAGGCTTCAACGTCCTCTAACCAAGATTCTATAACCAAGGGCGTCGTGCCAAAAATGTTTGGGGGCATGAAAGTGGATCACTTTGAGTGGTGGAAGCGTCAGGCAAAGCGCTCTGATGGGGGTAGGAACTCCCGTTGAAAATTAAAAACAGGTTATTTTCGTCTCTCTATTTTGATAACGAAACGTTATCCTTGACAAATATTGGGAGGAGTCTATTAATACTAAATTGGAACCGCTTTACTCTTACAAACCCAAGTTATACCCTCATCCCCCATTTTCAAATTTTCTCCAAGTTAAAACTACAAATTGGCAATATCCCAGTCCTTCTATAGCCTACTACTCAGTTGAGCATACCGAAATAATTAAATGAAGTACAAAAGCAAAATTACAGTTACGATGTAATATTTTGTCAGTGATAACATTCATAACATCTTTCGACATATTCAGCGAATACACGAAAGAACACAGGCCTACGAAAAGTCCGTCATCCAAAAACATAAGAAATACTGTACCTATACCATCTACGTAATGGCCCCCGTGTGGGGATAGTCCAATTTACTTTGATAGTAACAATTAAATCACATCACGAGTAGTGTCTCGCTATAAAGACGATTGCACCCCTATTTGCCCATCAGGGGCCATAAAATCATTCCGTACGAATTAAGCGTTCATTTATAACCCGCTGCGTAGGAAGTACATTGATGTACTGAAACCATAATGCGGGTCACCGGTTTCTGTGCATCCTGCAGAGCCCACGTCGTTTCTTGACACTTCAGTTACTCTCGAACTAACATAGATTTAGATGGAAGCCATACGGTCAGCTTCGCATGCTAGTTTTTTAGACTAGTTCGTGTGCATTCGATGCTGTATATTTCAGCCAATGTCTCCGATGAAGTCCACGTCATTGAAAGTATTCCTTTGTTAAAGCTGTTCGACAAACCATCCAATTCGCCCCGACGGTTTTCTTAATTTTTCTCTCATGAAGGGCAGATTCTTCACTAAAACCCAAAATTTTCAAATTTTCCAAACTAAAAAAAAAACTTGTTCTAATTTACTTCAATAAAAATCAAACATTTTCTTCAACAAAATATCACAATTTCCAGGTTCATAGAATCTCAAAATTTTCGCGGGCCCTTTTCAAAGGGGCTTATTGGGTTGGTATGGATTATTTTGTGACGAGTTTGAAAGAAATCATTGCATGACAATGTTTCTAATTAGCCTCATTACTCATGTGTCACTTCCTATAGTTACCGAAAATGTGAGAAATTGTAGTTTTTGTGGACAGGGGTTGCATGTGATGACCACCTAATGGTAAAAAGTGTCTGGCCACGAATTTGTAATAAATGATTTTAATCCTTAATTACCCTATCATATCCATTTCAGTTGTGTGTCAGATGTGCAGAATCTCTTAGTTTGACCATTTACCATCAAGATGTGAGTAAATCTGAACAGGTGTGAAAAAAATCATGAATCATGTGAACCAACTCAATAAGCCCCTTAAAATATTTTGGAAAAGATCATCCGAAAAGCTTACGGGGGCTATTTTGGTTAGTTGCCAGCATATGCAAGTTGCATTTGAAGATCGCATTAGTTTGAGATCTCATGTCTTCAAAATGTGAAATATTTGAAGGGAACTAGTGCGTTTAAATGCAATACCAAAAAAAAAATGGCTGTATTCATTATTAAACCATTCAGTCTGAAGAAATAATCTCCAGAAATAGTTTTTTCTCCTGAAAATATTATGCATTACAAGGGTTACGGATGTTGCATTGTTTGAAACTTTGAGAGTTTGAGCCAACAAATTATTCTTGAGAAAAATGTAATTGAATTTCTCTCGGCATGAGCCTTGTTTCTTGAAAAGAAAACTACCGTGCTGCCTTCTTTGAATAATCTATCATTCTGTATCTATAAGTATTGGTTTTAAAGGGGCATATTGAGTTGATATCGATAACTTAACGAGGGTGTTGAAGGGTACTTCCACATGTCAATGATTATTGTTAGCATAATTAGTCAAGTTTCACTTCCAATAGTTACGCATAAAGTTAAAATTTTGAATTTTTTGGTGTCCTGGCTTGTAACGGTTGTGTGCATAATTTGAAAAAGTGTCTGGTCACGAATTTTTGAAAACCGAATTGAATTGTTTATTGCTCACTTATGAAACATTTATTTGTATGCAAGATGTGGGGATTGTTTAAGTTTGACCATTTGTCATTAGTATGTGAAGAATACTTAACAGGTTTGGCAAAATTTGGTGAATTTCATGAACCAACTCAATGTGCCGCTTTAAAGCGGCACATTCAAAGAATGAAAATTTTCTGTACAACAAACGCAATATTTCCCTTTAAGCCAACATTCACCTTATTAATCCTTTGCATATATAACGAACCACTGGGTCGGGGTAGAACGACATTCCACCCACCCCCATCCCCCCCCCCCCCCATTAAAGGAGCACTGAGCTAGATTATGATGGGATGTTTTGGAAAGCAGAGAGTATATTTTTAATTGATGTGGTTAATATTTCAAGAAAGTCTAAAATAATTGTATCACCCTTTCAAGAAACTTTTCACATTTGCATTTTGGGAACTCATTGCAATTGCGTTGTGCACATATTGAAGCTGGTCGAGCTTTAGAAGGACAGACGAAATGTCCAAGACATTCTTAACTTCTTTGTCCAAATAAATAATTTATAAAAGTTGGTTAAGTTTCCACTCAATCTTTGATGCGTAACCCTTGACGGAGAGGGGATTTACACCAATATGCACGGTGTATGTACCAATTAATATTTGCGAAGTATTAAATTCATCGATCGAAAACACAAACTGTATAGTAAAGGGAAATATTGCGTTTAAAATGCACCAACATTGCAAGCAAAGAAAATAGCATTAACCACTATTTAACCATTCCTTCTTACCAATAAACTCCAGAAACAGCTTTATCTCTGCAAAATATTATGCATTACAAGAGTTACAAAAATGCATCGGTTGAATTTTTGAAAGTTTCGGCCAACAAATTATTCTTGAGCAATAAATAAGTGAATTTCTTTCTGTGAGAACCATATTTATTCAAACTAAACCTACTGTACTGCCTTATTTGGAATAATCGATCATTCTGTATCTATAACTACTGGTTTAAAAACATGAAAACTTCCTGTAAAACAAACGCAATATTCCCCTTTAAATTAGACCTATCTAACTTTTAGAATAATGAAAAGAACATAGATCATATATTTGACACGAAAATGAATTAGGTAAGATTAACAAGGTGTAAATCAAAACACTAAACATTGTTAATCTGTTCACAACTTACTTCGCGGAAACATGGCGCTGAAAGCTTTTGCAGTTCGGACCCACGGTCTTCGTTCGACTGGTGAACGTCGGTGGAGTCAATGCAGATTCCTTAGGGACATTTCGGAGTGATTTTTGAGACAATTACCCTCTGATTGTGAGGACACAAAAAGCTGCGTTCATATTTTACGACTAGTAAGAATAATAATTACGTTTTAATGTTTATATTTATTTGAAAAATTTCTCATTTACTATTTCATTTTCAGTACTATCTCCATGTTCGGTAAGCTGACTTATTGCGTCCTAATCAAGTTCCAGACTGAAAGTTTATTAGATTAAACGTCTCCCCAATTTATCTTATTAATTGATAACAAGTGAATTAATCTAATAGAAACATGACCAGGTTGTAATACCTCAATTTCGTGAGTCGTCAAAACTTCATGAAAAATGTTTTTCTTGCAAGGAGGACGGACTGCTAGAAATTCTCAGTGGGAATCTTAAACCCAAAGTTCACCTCAAAACGCTTCCATTATCAAAAGATTTTTACCATATGGCGCGTATTAAAATAAAAATATGAATTTGATTTCAGTCTAATTATTGAGATTTATTGCCAGTAACATTTCTTTTGGATCAGACAGTAATAAAATTTAATGTTTGCTCTGGGGTACAATACAGCCCTACGTACAATACACAGGGGAACAACTTCCAACATTCGCCGAAATTGTTCTACTGGATGAAAATCTTGCACCAATGAAGATAAATATTTCTACGGAACAGATGATTTCAAAAACTTTTAAAATATTGATACTACACTTCCAATAAACTTTACCAAGACTAGTATAGGTCACGTGGTGTTTCCTCAATGTTTGCATGTGGTTGTGGTTTCAATACTGTTCAAATTGAAACAAAAGGTGTCAGATCTGAAAATTTAATCAGCTTACATAAATTGCATCGTTTGAAAATTTACAAGCATTTTACACCTTTTAGTTCAAAAATTGTGACCATTACTCAGATTTTTCACTTAACCCTAACTGGTTTAGGTAAAAGTATGCATGGACAAGCTATCCTCTGCTTCGCTCAATACTTTGGTGCACGGTTACAAACTTCTAGCGTCACTCCTACATCCCAACCACAGAGGGACATTCGTACGGAAGCCGAGAACATCGCGGTGGTGTGAAATCTGCCATGCCAGTTTTCCCACCCCTCTCTTCGGTAAATATGGGAAGGAGAAATCAAGATACGATTTCTCCTTACCATTATCCACCGATAATGTGGAGTGGAGAAAACCAAAGTTAGTGAGGGGGTACTTCAAGAAAGGACCATTACACAGTGTCTATTTTCGAACACCCTGTCGGTAAATGGACTTTGTCCATCGATCCTCTTTTCAATTTAAGTAACATAGCTAGCTCGCTCGTCGACGATTTCTCCGTACCACTCGGGGATCATCCCACGTTGGTAAAAATGTTACCAAAGTTATATAGCGCCAATCCGTGTCATGTGCGGGCGCGTCCATTTATGGACAGGGTGTTAGAAAATAGACACTGTGTAATGATCCTTTCTTGAAGTAGGCCTACCCCCTCACTAACTTTGGTTTTCTCCACTCCACATTATCGGTGGATAATGGTAAGGAGAAATCGTATCTTGATTTCTCCACCCCAGGTTTACCGAAGAAAGGGGTGGGAAAACTGGCATGTCAGATTTCACACCACCGCGATGTTCTCGGCTTCCGTATTGATCTGTGGCACTACAATGGTACAGCAGAATCTAATTTTCCAACTCGTCTATTAATACTATACTATAAATGTGGGGGCGTTTGCCAAACTCCATTTGGTGAGAGGAGGCGATGAGCTGAAAAAGGTTAGGGCCCACTGTTGTAAAGGCTTGTATCCGTGTTCTTAAAGGGGAATTCTTCTCATCCCAGAGAGTTCCAATTCTCTCAACTAAGCTAGTTCTAGCCCCGCCCATAACTGTCTTTAGCTTCTCCTTGTGCAGACACAAACATAGTTTATCGCTCAGGGCCACATCCTGGTGAGTATACAAGGCCCTAATATGTAATCAAAACACTCTCTGTGTATGCTGTGTAATGTGAGCTGGTCTGCATCTTTTGAATTTTGCAACTCTAATATCAATCAAAGAGTAGCCACCAATTGAGACTTTTGCTTACCCCTTCGTAAAAGTCATACGTGGGGTGATGCAAATCTCTCTTTAAAGTGCAATGCAGTCACTCTATGAACAGTTCATAAATCCTCAACTGCAAAGAATGCAAAACATCTACTAAGGAACGAAAGCAATAGTTTAGACCATTCCCTTGGTAAGAATCAGCCATAATCATATTGCATTTTATCACCACATAACTCGAGACAAACATAACTTTCACATTAACACTGTATTAACCCTGTTTACAGGAAAACTGAAAACAAGATCTCTGATAAATGAATTTCAAGTTATGAATAGATCAAGTATGCCATCTTGACAAATAAAATTCTCTTTGTATTTACCACTGGAGTATGCCATCTTGACAAATAAAGTAAGTATGCCATCTTGACAAATAAAATTCTCTTTGTATTTACCACTGGATTCACTTTCCGTCGATTTTATTTAATTACGTCATAGGCTTTCAATTTGTCAACGACCAATTAAATGAAGGGTAAAAAGTATGCTTTTACAAATGATAGTATATAATATCAGGCAACAATCACGGAATGTTAAATATTCAGCCTATACACATCATTGCGGTGTTTTGACGATATATCGTGGTAACGTCCTTATAAAAGGAGGACAAATAATGTTGGTATCTTCCGATATGATGAGACAGGTTACTATGGCAAAGATGCGTTCTTCGTGAACACTCTTTTTAGTGACAGTTTAATAGAGCGTGTCGTCTGCTAGTTAAATTAGCGGTGAGAGAAATACTAGGTCATTTATAAGACAATCTGGAGTATATTATTTTAATGTCGTAAATGGGGCGTGAGTTCTATTTCGTAAGCTTAGAATACCACACACGTAGAAATATCGTGAAATATTAGAAAATTTTACCTCCACAAATTGGTAATCATTACAAAATCATTTGGGTCACCAATGATATAAGACTAGGTTCAAAACAGTTTCGGATACTGTAACCTAAGCGAATGGTTGGCTATCAAAAGAGTCACTTTTTGACCTTTCAACTCCCCTTTTGAAGAATGTCCTGGATATTATTTTTCCGCAGTGCACCCGCTGGCGGTATATCGTCAACATCAAAAGCATAGCGCATTGACAAGTAGAAACAATTTAATATTTTTGCCCAATTATCACGATAGATCTGAAACCGAATCTCTTGGCTCTATCTTCACTTTTTGCCCCGAGTTGTAACCCCTGTAATAGTTTTTTCATTGATATTTTGTTGTGAACGGGCAGGCAAATTTTGATAAGCCCTTCCGTGGGTAAAGATCGCCTCGAGATATCCGAACGCACGTGCAAGTTTGGAAAAAGAAAACTCTTAAAAAAGGTTCACTTCTAGGTTAAAACATACACCCCACAAAGGTGTTTATTTTGGTCCTCAGGTTGCTGAATTGAGGAACTATTTAGCGAATGCTGCCATAAAAAGTTACATACAGGTATGGACTTGAAACTGACACTTTTGTTATTGCTTTCGTGATTTCGTAGCAAACCATCACCAAAAAAGGAGCGGCAAATCTCTCTTTTTTGTTTTATTTTGGAACACTGAATAGCTCTTCGAAGTGAATTGTGATCAAAATTCAGAAAAGGCGTAAACGAAAACGATAAATTGTTACATTATGTGGGGAGCAAATTATATTGGGACTTTACTTAGAATTTTTTATTATTATTATAATTTTTTGTTTGTTTGTTTTGAAAGAGCAAGGTACTTTGGAGTTACACGGCTTTATCACAAGCAGATTCTCTCGAATATCAGGTATAAAAGTGAAGTTTCCTAAAAGAATTTACAGTGACATTTACGGTGGTGTTTCCAAAATTTTTCGACCTGCATGTGGAGGGGTCTCTGTAGGAGGGTCGGAAAAGTTAATCTCAGAAAGGGATATACTGTAGATGCAAAATGGAGCTATCTTTTTTGGTTTCCAAGATCTTTATGCACAAGAAATAACCATTGTTTAAAAAATGTAGAAAACCAATTTCAATTTTACCATTATCGCACCCAGCCAAAAAAAAAAAAAAAAAATGCCTATAGCTGCTAAAGTGAAATTCAGAAGTGTCACACCCTATAGTCTGCTGTCAACCAATGGGGCGGCATGATTTCAAAAGGTTGGGGTAGGCGCAACCTGTCAGCTTACATGCCTCAAATCGCTGTGATGAAACGGACATCATCTCCTCTACTTCTCAGGGACAGTCACGCAAAGCGTAGATTTTGTCATGGGAGGGGGGGGGAGATATTGGCTGCAGGAACGTCCCACCTCTTTGGGTTCCTATGCATAATTTATGTGACTTAAGCAGAATTCTGTTTTAGTGCTCTAACACCATCAAGCAATCTAACCGCATGGATTTTCCTGGACCGACTCTGATCCCAGAGTGTGTCTAAACAGGGGTTCAGGGACTTTGAAATACCGGAAGCTTACAGGTATCTAAAGTTTGTTAATTACGGAACGATACTGCTACGGCATTGAATGTGAGCTAAATAAGTCATTGAATCATTGAGAAATTGTTTGCAGTTAAAGTTAAAAATTAAATACTTTTTTTGACGAGTATTGTCTAAAATGAAGAAATGGTTGGATAGTCCGTAACCACTATCCTGGTTGAATTCAACTATTGTGTCCTTCGAGGGTAGCATCAAATTAAACGTTGGCATCTCAGTAAAAACCAATCTGCCTGAAGAAAGCTTTTGAACCAGTAAGTCTCGTTTAAAGGGAATAAGCAGTCGCCCCAAATTAATTCCAAAATATCAGCTGAATGATACAAATCTTTTATTTTCTAATGTCTTTATGCAAATGTCTTTTGCGATGTTCCTGAACCTAAATATTGAATATTTAAAGTAAACCAATGAGTTAGTCTGCATGAATTTCAATCCAGTGGCGCACATAATGGCACATAATTAAAACGAGCCTTTCATGAACAAGGATGTCAGGGAATAGAGGGATTTCATGTGACGTCACGCGACTGAGATTCCCGGGCACTGAAGGGCAAAAAAACACACGCAGTAAGGGTATTTACAGCGCACGCGCACGGCATAACCATAGATACTTCTGTGACACAATGGACGCTTGCCCTTCAAAAACAAAGAGACGCGCGATCAAGTGACGTTGTGAAACGCCTCGATACTGATTCATATTGGGGTTACTGGATTTGCCCTTTAAAAAAATGTTTGTTAACTATTTTTTTCATTTTAGATGTCACCCCCCCCCCCCCCCACTGCACTATAATAAGTTTGAGTGTCCCTCTCTGATCGGTTAGTCTTCTCTGAGGATGTAAAAAATAAAACTATTCCACCTGGTTACGCTTCCATTGGCAACCGGAAAAAGTCGCCATGTTGAGGGAATGAGCGAGGCGCATAGATACGCGCATACACAAGTGACCAGGCAGTGGGTCTCCTGGGTGTGCGTACATCTTACCGTGTATGCTCTCTGTACGCTCTCTACATGTGTTCTCCAGCATGTCTGCGTAAATGATTAAACTACATGCTAGGATCGATCATTCCAAAATAATATTCTGAAGCACTGATCTACATGTAGATCAGTGTTTTGAAGCCTCCATGGAGGGACATGTGATATAGGCTAGCTTGCTCAAGTCAGTTCACTTCGGTAACAACTGTATTTATTGCTGGGCAGCCATATACTTGGTACGGTTATCAAGCTTTCATGTTGTAGCCTAGGTCTAAAGTTACAGCCAGTCAGCTGAAGAAATGTGATTCAAATTGCCGAAAATCTCCCTCGAATTGACAGAACCTAAAAACAGGTTGTGAATGCTCAGGTCAAGATCGAGATATTGCTGTAGACTTATCGAGCTTTATTTGCATATTACATGTTGCCTTTTGTCACGCAGGTTGCATGCTATGTAATAATACCCAGTACTGTTTCTCTGACAGCGAAATCGACTTGAGTAAGCTAACCTAAATCACGTGACCCCTCAATTCGGCTTCAGTGTCGAGGCATATTCTGCATTGACGTGCGTCCTCCATTTATAAAGCGCGATAGCGTAAACAAACGTGACGTCATGTAAAATGTGTGCATAAATGAGGAACACCTTTTGAAGTGGAGATCCTCGGGGGATGCAACACGGACTGTTTCTCTGTGTTATTAATACTCGTAAAGATAATTATACAAACCATAAAAAGTTCATTGCCTAATGCCGTCTAAACTGAATAAAAAGTGAACCACAAGAGTAGCAGAAAAGGATTCAATTTAGATTGTCGTTGCCAAAGGCCCGAACTTGAAAGCCATATACATTTCTGACTGTTTTCACCATTTAGTTTGTTACGCACCCACCATCAGATGGAGTCCTGCATACCCGAAATTCAAAACAACCTCCAGCAATACAGGTGACCCTACGCCTCCCCTTAGTCACCTTATTATCCAGAAATGAGGTCAATCTTTTGTTTCCAAAGTCACTGGCCTCCTCCTGTCCCGATCAGCTTCTCTAAATTGAGCCAATTTCTTGTTCCTCTCTCATCGACTAGGTTCATTTTCTTTGATTACATCAATGTTTCGTCTCTGATTGGAAATGGTCTAATAACGACAACGACTAATGAGTCTTTGAGAGGTCGTTGTACTCGACAATTTTGATATTTTCAAGAGTTTTCACTTTGTGACACACTTTGAACGAAATTACTGTCGTCATTTTTAATAGGGAGATACCGAAGCTCGCAAGGCTCCTATCTGGTAAATAGTGTATAGGCCTACATAACACGTTTATAATGCGACAGGTTTCCACAAATGCTGTCTCTGAATATTTCCTTTCTTTACAAATTGTTTTTACAAGATCATTTTCAACATCCGTGGGTTGTAAGGCATCTACCGTTGTGGTTTGATCATAATCAGTGTATTTACATTCGTTTAAATATTAAAGGGCACATATAGTCAACAAGCTCATCTGAAACACCAGGTTTAAAATAATTGTTCCAACGATAACCTCCATCGCTGTCTCAGATCATACATCATGAAAGCCTGTTAAGGAGAAGCTAATGAGTTTTCCAATGTCATTTGGTAAAGTCCGTTGACTAATTTCTTCATGTTTCCAATGGCTCGGAAACATGAAGAAATGGACTGTTGCGGTCACATTACATTGCATTTCTTTGCAAGGCATGACATGGCCTCGCACTGTACTGTACTGCATTGCTTTGCCTGCATAGCTGACCGCATACTTCAGGACAAGTGGTTCACAGAGGAAGTGTGGTTTACTCTTCAGTTAGAAAGTAGGCCACCACCCGTGAGGTTCTTTAGGGCTCCGGGTTACATCAGACGTCACTCAGGAACTTGCAGGTAGTTTTTAGAAAAGGTACAAAAGTGTCTCCCAGACGTTTATATATATATATATATATATATATATATATATATATATATATATATATATATATATATATATATATATATATATATATATATATATATATTTCTCTAATTCGGCACTTAGGGGGAAACTTGTTGTTGAAAAGTCGACCTTAAGGGGAAAAAAATTTTCGGGTGAAATATAAGTTTCGCCTTAACGTTTCCACACACTTTCTCTATAGGAATACGTAAACTTACAAGGGCGCCCTCTCAGATTTACAAACTAGATGCCATTACTTCAAAGTTGTCAAATTTACGGACACCTAGCTGTTAACACAAACGGATGGCTGGCCATTGAAATAACGTTAATCATATGTTTAGACGTTAGGGCGAATTTATTTCTTATGTATTTTATAATCTTTTTTTCGCCCTATGTACAAGCAGATATAACAATTTCCCCTTAAGTGGGAATTAGCGTTATATATATATATATATATATATATATATATATATATATATATATATATATATATATATATATATATATATATATATATATATATATATATATATATATTCGGCCCGTAAAACCACTTTGCATGTCTCTTCAAAGTGAAGGCAAGTCTTATCTTCACGCTTACCCTTGATCAAATATTTTTCTCAGATGACGAAACACATTGACTGCAATTACAAACCTACTTAAGATTCAAGAATAGAGGAAGTAAAATTTCCCACCTAGAATATTTTCGATTTTAGGACGGTCTTAATGAGAAAATATTGGTTTCGCCCTTTATGCTCAGGAAAGGACGTATGAACAGATTGACACTTACAACTGTTTGAGAACTAAGTCAAAATATGCACAATTCACAGACTAGACTTCTTCGAAATCTTAAAACTGTTGTTAATTATTCATTTTGTATGAGCCGTGAGGTCGAGTTACAACAAGAGTAATAAAAGAATAAGTTACATACTATGTAAGAATTGCTGGCGAGTGGCGAATAGAGGACATTTTCCACGAGTTTCAATTTCTGAAATTTGTAGGGTTCCATTTTGGAACCAGCCAGTGGCGTCGCCAGCCTTTTCGAAGAAGGGGGTACTGGGGTACAACGTTCGCCGAAGGGGGACACAAACATGAAGGACTGAGCGTCGTGGGGTGAGTCGTAGGGACGCGAAGCACCCTTTGTACAGTTGTAGGCGTTCCTGTGTCCATATCAATATATAAACGGTGTATTTGTGCATAACTTTTTAATACCCAAAGTCTCATGGGGAGGTACACGAGGAACACGTACACCTCCTCCCCTGGCGACTCAAAATGATTCTGCAAGGCGATTTACAACATCTCGTGTGACATTAGCACAATTTTTCAAATTCCAACGTTTCACTTTCTTTCATCAAAACCCCTAAAATTAGCAGCAAGTGTAAAGGGGGCATTTAAAATACTTTTGATTGTTCTCCTTCCCCTCCATCAGAGAAAGCCGTTGCATCTCCTCATGTAAAATACTCAATGTGAAAGCATCAGTCCTCCCCTGCTTCTTGATTTTTCCAGAACTGGTTGCTCCTAAAATGCAGTTTTGGTTATATATATCACAATAAATGTCGGCATTGTTATAAAGCTAGCCATAAAAATCAATTGATCAACCTGCTTTACTGCATCATTAGCCTCGAAACATTCTTTTACAGTCATGTTCTCGGTTTCCGGTCTAATAGTCTCTGAGTTAACTTGGATAAAGTGCTAGACTAAGCGTCATTGGTCGATTAAACATACGTCACAGTCTAGTTGCCTCATAATTGGAAAACAATAGAGTTTTATTGCTCTTAAATGTCGAATCATCTGCAGGGATTTTTGACGGCAAAATCTTCACGCTTTGCAATAAATGTTACATACACACGCTTACTGTATGAAGCCTATCATTAACAAGCACTGAAAAACATGGGACATTACAGTGCCATGGCCTCTAGACACATCTGATGGGACTATTGGCATTTTTTTTAGTGGGTTACTAGGGGAATAGCAAATGATGAATGCCTGTTGTTTCATGTCCATTTGCTATGATGGGATGATGCCAACTTTTGTTTTTAGATTCCGTTGCAAAAGATGGACTGTGTGCTCATGCATTCTAAATACTTAGGCATGTATACCACCTGAAAAATGTTGGTTAAAAAGATTACACAGGTTGGTCAAGAAAGTACCCATGTTGGACACAGTTTGCCTAGTAATTTTTTACCAACTTGGGTATTTTCATTAACCAACAGTTTCCCAGGTAGCCTTTGTGCCTAACAGCTTTTGAATGTAGAAAGAAACTGGTATTGACGCGAAGGTATACAATGACGTATAGACCCTTTTCACCTACATTGCTTTACAATATGACCCAGAAACTTGTAAGCTTCGTATTTTCCTGCTATTGGCAAAAAGAAAAAGCCGCCATATTGGTTGAATTAGCGAGGCGCAGAGATGACCACTCAGGCAGTTGTGTCACTGTTACTCGTACAACATACCCTGAACCCGCACGCTAGTTTTTTATTCGTAGGATGAAAATGGAAAAATCGGTTTTTCAAAAATTTTTAAATTTGTTTCAAAATCATGGTTGGGGTTAGTTTTAAGGTTAGGATTACATGGACAAGGGATATTTTACCTGTTCTTTCATAATCCGGCGTCAGAATTGCAAAAATTTGTCGAAAAGCTGTTATTTTGGAATTAGGGGTGTGGACAATTTCCAAGAAGCTGATTCGTCCATTGACATGAGTCTCCCATTTTCATCCTACAAAAAAAAAAAAAAAAAAAAAAAAAAAAAAACTCGCTACCTGCACCATTTCATGCGGAAGCCGAGAACATCGCGGTGGGTGTGAAATCTAACATGCCAGTTTTCACACCCCTTCCTTCGGTAAAAATGGGACGGAGAAATCAAGATACGATTTCTCCTAACCATTGGCACTATATAAGTTTGGTTATATTATTACCAACGGGGATAATCCCACCGTGGTACGGAGAAAACGAACACCTATGAAAAGGACTATTGGTTGCGCGTTATATGCATATGTGTGCATTGTAATCTACCAGATGCGGAGCATATGCTATTCAGAAAGGGTGTTCGAAAATAGACACTGTGTAATGGTCCTTTCTTGAAGTACCCCCTCACTAACTTTGGTTTTCTCCACTCCACATTATCGGTGGATAATGGTAAGGAGTAATCGTATCTTGATTTCTCGTTCCCATATTTACCGAAGAAAGGGGTAGGAAAACTGGCATGTCATATTTCACACCACTGCGATGTTCTCGGCTTCCGTAATTTCATGATAGGTGTAGAGTGTAGCCAATACACAAGCTGTCTCCAATATGGAGGCGTAAGCAAAACATGACGTCATGAAAAGTGTTCTGTATGCAATTACTTCTTATTTTTGTCTTTTGTAAACGGAAAACTAGTCTTTAGACGCGTATTTGAATTTAACGGAAGCTTTCTACAAAACTTTCCTCGCGCTTTAATTCATCTGTAAACCCGGAGCCCATAACCTAGACGCTTCTGTCACAAAGATTTTTTATCTTTATGACCGTCTGCCTATTATCTGATTATGCATGGATTGAAAGTCGTGCGAATTTTTCCAGCATCAGAAAGGTTTTCTGAAAGGAAGTGTAGGTATTTGCTCAATAAATGAATATTAGAGTGGACAAATTACTTAACCGATGTTCGGGGGATTAGTCGGCTTTCAGTTTTGATGAGGCGGGGCTTGTGTATGTATGTGCTCTTGTATGGACATCACAAGGGCCTGTAAGCCTACTTAAGTTAGCTGTGAAATAATTGGAGCCTGATAATCGAAATTTCGGAATATTGCCCCATCCAACCTTCTTCCGGATGCTACTTACTTCTTAACAGCTGGTTCGCCCATGTTACCCCCACCGTTGAAAGAAACTATCTTCACTGTTGTGCTATTGTGCGTTGTAAAAGCTGTCACGTGCTACCATGGGTTGGTATTGTGTTACGTCGCCCCACTTTAACTTACAAAACAAAAACAAAAAAAAAATACAAAAAAGAAAAAAAAACAAGTACAGGTACTAGCTTAGTCTAAAGAAATGATGCAATTTGCCGAATTAGTGTTTGACTTTGTTTTCGCATTTTAAAACTGAATGTTTGGATTTCTTGGGTCTGGACGGTGAAGAAAGCTACGCAGGGTATAGAAGTGGAAAGGGGTTACTGAACAAACGTAGATCTACTTGAAACAAGAATGTGGTCCAAGTTGTGATAACTGCTGCATAAGCATCATGATGACGGCAGATTTCTACAGTTTGCCGAAAGAATGTTTTATTTTTTTCACAGAAGTTATTATAAATTGCCTAGAACAGAGGTTCTCAAAGCTGTCCGGCATTCATTAGAAATAATCGTAGGAATATTCGAGAAGCAGTTTTTTTTACAGGTTAAATCATTATAAAGCATAAACTTCAGTAAAAGTGGCCCTCGTCCCAAAAGACTTGAGAACCACTATTCTAGAATATTTTGGGTCTGAGAAATAATAAGTAAGACAGGAGTGGGGAGAAGTTGATGAGCAATGCTTTGGAATGAACATAGATTTGTCTAATAATGTACCACGATGGATACCAATGTATTCGATTCGACTCCTTTTTCCTAATCTGCCTCCCATGTGTTCAGGCGCGGATCCAGAAATTTCGAGGGTGGGGGTTACGATAGGTAATCTCAAAGGCACCGAAGGTACATCACTCGGGAGGTCCAGGGCCCCAGTAGGCCCTTTGCGGGGTCCAGGGGTTGGAGTTCTCGGAAACTCTCACAAAATTACAAATATATTAAGAACGCAGAAAATTGGCTCCAGTTACTCTGTCCTGTTTAGGTATATGTATATAGTCAAACGGCTACGACAGTGATCTCCACATCACCAAAACAGCCAATTCTCCTCTTTTAACACTCTTACACATCCTCACCTTCCAAGACTATTACTATATAAATTCAACAACGTTAAAGTAGTAAGGATGTTGGCAGTGTCATGTAAACACACTTCTGTTGTATCTTAATATTAGTTGTTTAGAAACATGGAAACATGCTCATCTCATATCATCTCTTCGCTTTCTTATGTAAACGTGTCTACAAAGATATAACAGATAAAGGTTGCCTTTCCTATAATCGTGTCTAAATCTGAGACCTCAACTAGTGATGTTATATTTTCTAATGGAACCATAGCTAAAGAGGCCTCGCCCTAGAAGAAGTTGAATAAATCATACGAGCGATTACCACGACCTATTCAGTATGATCCATTTAGATAAAAATCTGCAGTTTACTGAACCAGCGGACGGTATAGCATATAACGTAAAATATTAAAGAAGTCTATTTAATATCTATATTTGAAAGTAAAAAGTTCTATCATATTCCGAGAAGTGCATTAAAAGAGAAGTAATGAGAGTCAGAATATAAAGTCTCTGTGCAGACATTTTCGCTTTGTAATGTAGTATAAATTTCATGGTTACAACAATTACTTCTGTTATCTAGATAAGAACGTTTTCTTGCTCGAAGGCAACGGAATTATCTGTCTGGATGTCTGAGACATCTGCAGATGTGTCACCGGCAATAAGGTTCTGTTAGAAAATTGTTGTAGGATTATGTTTTTTGCAATTTTTGAAATGCCTTTATATAGGCTCATACAGGACGGCCAATCTGTATTTGAATTTGATAACGAAAATGCGGAAACAATCCAACTGCGCCGAAAGAGCGCGAACTGCTCTCTCCTCAGGAGTGATATCCAGGGGGCCCTTCTTAGAGCTTCTGATGGGGTCCAAGGACAACGACCCGGAAGGCCTTAAGGCCTGGAGTATTAAAAGAATTTTGGTCAGTAGAATAGGCAATCGACTTACTACAAGTAGCACTGAATACGCACCGTACAGACTTTAGAAATCATAGTTTGTTTTTTTTTACCGCAGCCTCATTCTGACTAACAGCCGATCGATTACAAGATGCACTCAGCAAGTTCAGATGGATGATCGTAGAATTGTGCAGGGTTTTACAAAAATCCCACTAAAGCTGTCCTACGGGGAGTATTAACCAGACAATTAGGTTACACGATGACTGCGCATGAAGCCCTTCTAAAATAACTTTCTTTAAGAGATACTTTAGTAAAGTTGTACTTCATTTTACGTAGCATTTAGGTATTTACATGCAGCATTGAACCTGCACTGAATAGAAAACAAAACTTGTAGTGTGCCTACTTTTCGTACTGGCTTAATTTGCGTTCAAAGGCTGGTCGATTTTTTTTATGATGCAGCGAGTGTAATGGTGAGGAGGATGGATGATCGGAGAGGTTGGTTTTGAAAAACCCCAGTCAAGCTGCATGTTCTACGGCAATTGGTGTATAAGATAAATGTGGGTGAAGAATATCGAAAAATTGCATTTTTAGGGTTTTAGGACAATTTGGTAATGTTTTACTACATTCTGCAAAAGTAATCCATTGTGTTAACAGATTTACATCCCACCTATTTTCGTTTTGATAAATACCATTATGGTTTTGGGGAGGTTTCCCCACGTTTTGGTTATTTAGCGGCAAGGCCCCCAGGCTGCTTCCAGGATTTTCGCTCCTTGGATAAAAAAGGTATCTTAAACAGATAATTCTGAATCTTTGTATGTTCCATCCGTCTCAATAAAATTCGCATATACCAACATCTGTTAAAGAGAATATGCAGTCACACCATTTGTTATTGTTTTAATCATGTGATGGAACTCCTTGATTTATCTTTTACATATCACCTTCATGTTTTAAAACGTTTTTCGTTTTAAAATATTTGACTAAATTTTCAAAATGAGACAACTTGAACTAGCAACGGCAAAGACCTTTCCCTTTAAGGTCGGAGAAACGAGGGCGGGGTTTGTCACCTAGTAATTTCCCCTGATCAACCCTGACTTATCCTTTCAGTTTCAGTTTAAAAGTAGGGTCAGTTAAGGTTCCAGGATATACAGCTGCACCATTCCCAACCGGATTTCCCCTTACAGGATATCCACCTGCACTATTCCCAACCGGATTTCCCCTTCACAACCCCACCTCGGACGACTACTCTTTTAAAGTTAAAAAGTGAAATTCTAACAAAAAGATTGAACTACAGTAACCACTTTCTGTTTCGAGTAACATTCCACTCTCCACCTAGTGGCATTTCCACTCATTTAGGGTTAGTTATCCCGATCAGAGTGGAATCTCAGTCGATTTCTACTCGATAAAAGTGTGGTCACTATTGGCAATCGTCGAATAGTGAATTCCACTCTTTTACATTAAGAGAGTATACCACCAGATCACCCGGACCTATCAACTTGGGAAATTTTCACCTCGGACAGTTAAAATTCAGACAATTTGTTCAGTGCAAAATTCCGCATTTTATCACAATGTTTGTATGTGTCATACATTATGTTTAGAGCTTTTGTCCCCCACCACCATCCAGAACAAAAGTTTGCCCCAGCTTCGAGCCATGTTGATACGTCGATGTTGGATACCTTTGTTGGTAATGGACTGGAGTGGATGTAAATGACCGTTCTCCCAGGATTGCTTGCAAAGGAATGCGTGGCCCGGCTTCAATTGTGAGCGCAGATAACAGAATGTTTTGTAAAACAATGTTAGAATTATTAAAAACTTTAGTCCACGGCACCTCTTTGATGTGGGTTTTAATAAAACACCTAAAAAGGTTTGTTTGTTTGTGTGTATAGGCTTTGGGGGTGGGGTAAGTTAATTAAACATCCATTCAGAAATTAATATTTCCAGTGTCAGTTCTCTCTTAGTTAATCTTTTCATTTCTTTATTGAAGACATCTTCACATTATGTCGAAGAAGAACCCTTCTTCCGTAAATGATATCAGTGTGCCTCTTGTAGAGGGCGGCATATAAATATAACTTTTTGCCTAGTAACAAATTGCATATGTAATCGTGCTAAGGTTGTCACAAGCAATTTATTTTGATGCTAATCTTAAATAAGAATGATGGATTTCCAAAGATGGCGACGCCTCACACAGAGAGACAGATCATTCTTCGATTGGCTTCACAGCGTTTGACGTATCAACGATGCCAAATTGCAACATTGTATCAAACTTGGCGTCCGATGGGTCTAATTGACCAATTTCGTGACGGAAATTGTTGGGTATGCAACAGTGATACCTCGTGTCAGACAAATTCGGTTTCTGACCCAGAAAACAGATCATATGGAACCACTTTAGGGAAGAACCACACACAATGGCTAATTAAAAAGTCATATCTTTTCAGTGAATGTCAATGGGTGAGGTTATTCAGTAAATGGCCCCAAAACAAAAACAACAGGTAGCCAGATCTGGTTTAGTTTTGATGCCAAATGTCTCTGTCCGTTGGAAATTCATGGTAACAAGTTTGTGATATTCTAAATCATCATAGAAGGACAAAAACGTGTGAGACAGGATTGGACAGAAAATAAATTTATAACATTTTCTAGAATCCTCAAGGCAGCTATATAGCAAATGATGAGGTCGTGGGAGGGATGGAGTGGTTGCTAAGGTGTCGTGCCGCATTAAAGACGGGAAGGAGGGCCCGGGCTCCCATTTTTGTCAAGGACAACACTTCACTGGTATCAAAAAATACTAAGGTAATTCTTAAAAGAGGACACCTTTAATTCACGAGCCCCCAAAATGTCCCTGAGTGGTTGTGAAAGATAAGAAGATGCAATTTATAGCGGGGAAGCAACCATTAAAACTTGAAATAGTGTACACTGCAACCCCAACTCATGAATGACTCTTATTACTTGCGTGACATGATTTCGTAACGGAATTGTTAAATTACTGCGGAACGTAACTCTTTAATTTTAGTCTGAAACATTGTGAAAAGTATCTGAATGAGAAATATGTCGAAGAAAGAAAGAAAGGAAGGGAGAAAGAAAGAAAGAAAGACAGACAGACAGAAAGAAAGAAAGAAAGAAAGAAAGAAAGAAAGAAAGAAAGAAAGAAAGAAAGAAAGAAAGAAAGAAAGAAAGAAAGAAAGAAAGAAAGAAAGAAAGAAAGAAAGAAAGAAAGAAAGAAAGAAAGAAAGAAAGAAAGAAAGAAAGAAAGAAAGAAAGAAAGAAAGAAAGAAAGAAAGAAAGAAAGAAAGAAAGAAAGAAAGAAAGAAAGAAAGAAAGAAAGAAAGAAAGAAAGAAAGAAAGAAAGAAAGAAAGAAAGAAAGAAAGAAAGAAAGAAAGAAAGAAAGAAAGAAAGAAAGAAAGAAAGAAAGAAAGAAAGAAAGAAAGAAAGAAAGAAAGAAAGAACGAACGCAGTGGCGGATCGGGGGGGGGGTCGCCGAAGTCCGGACCCCCCCTCAAATTTCCCAATTTGCCCTTTTTTCAGAATTCGGTTTTTCCACACTAGCCTTAAAAAAACCCAGACAGTTTCACAAGTTGTCCAATACCGAGGATAGTTTGGTTACCCCCATCTAGTATCGATCAAAGTCTAGCAGAAACTTTAGGCAATATGTGACTATGGTAGCCTATATTGCCCGCCCCGAAACACGAACAGTGCAATCGTTTTACAGAGAACGTGGCTACATGTCTTACTGCCTGCGTGACAGTCAGGCATTCTAATGACTTTTCGCTTGGAACGTGTGGCGTACTTGGGCATTCAAAGTAATACAAAACACGCAGATATTACGTCATACTAGCTAGCGCTTTATGCAACGTATTACTATTGGGTTTTAATATTGATTCCAAAAGGTCACTGCTAGTTTTTAGGCCTTACAAAATAATGACACTCCTAAACGCTACCTCTACGAAACCTTCCCAACAATCGCTAGTATCCCTCTTCTCATGAACAAGAGAGAGTAGGTAAATACGTTTCGCTATTCAGGGTCTGGAATTAATCTCTTCTTTTATTGTGTTGCCCTAATGATGGGAATAAAAAGCCAATCTTAGGTTAAAGTCTACAGTCAAGAGTTGACCAGAAGTCACAATAGACGAATCGGTGTTTGTTTCATTTTTTTTTTGACGTCTTTGGACCGATGACCGGTCTGCTGTTGCAAATAAAAAGCAAACATTCCACTTCAGTCATCTGCTCTGACAGAGTATTTTGCTAGTCACGCCACGACTATATAGGGAACACAACATACAGCATTTTAACCCCCTCCCCTAGTCGAGATAGCGGTGGCGCCAGGTGGGGAAGGGTTCATGCCCTCCGCCGGGGAAGACTGGCTCCCTATCGGGGAAGTTTTACAGTTTCGTCGGGGAGTCTTAGTCGAAAGTATGCAGTCCCCGACGACAACAAGTCGCCCCGACGGTTTACCTGTTTTTTTGCTCTCAAGCGGATAATTTCTCTACTAAGAACCCAAAATTTTCAGCGCGCTACGCGCGCTGTAGAGTCACTCTGTTTTCTTCAATAAGTCCATTCCACATAGCAGGATAGCACAAGCAAGGAGCTGTTATCGGATAACAGCTCCCTGGCACAAGTCCTGTCCACCTTACCAAGTAACATATAGGCAGAGTACATAGTTTATGTAGGGAGCTGTTATCCGAATACAGCTCCCTGGTTTATGTATAAAGGTCGTAACTTTCATCCAATATCGCAAAGCCTAGTTGGTGTTCTCTTGTGTGTGTCATGCGGTAGCAGCGGTACAGTCAGTTGGTGAGCGACTTACGGAGCAAAGTTTGGCTCTTTCATCGTGTAGTCCAGGTGGTTTCGATACAATACATGTTACACGTACCCGATACGGTCTACAGACCTTACAATTTTTTTTCTTTTCGTCATATGTTTTATGTGTAAGCCTATCAAAAATTTTCGCCAGCTTCGCGCACTTTTCAACTTCACGATCCAGATTCAAAGAACACTATCAGTGCGCAACTCAGATCTTGAAGTATTAAGCAATATAATGCAAACTATGCCTGCAATGGCATGGGATAATGAGGCTCCTCCATTTGCCCTTCTCATCATCCCCTCGAAATAGGGAATGTCGGAACTTGGGGCAGTTGACATGGCCCGTCCCCCTGTTGGGAAAATTCTGCCGCCACTCATGGTTGCTTTTCTTATTTTGGCTTTCATAAGGTTAATTTCTGGGATAAAAACCAAAATTTCGGTAGGCTTTGTCCACTCTTCCTCAGTTCCGTTATACATGTAGATAAATATAGTACAAACCCTTTCCACCTTTTCAAGTTAATAAGTAGAATACATGAATTTATGTAAATGTCGGGAACTGAATCACATTTCGCTAAACCTGGTTAAAGTTCACTCGTGTCTGTCGTACGGTACGGCTAGTGACTCGAGGAGGGAAGTACAATAAAGCTACGCCCGATAGGGCCCAACTGTCCGGACAATTGTTCTATATAAGCTTTAAATTAGTACAAATTCTTATAAGTGTAGGCTGACCCAAAAATTTTCGCACGCTTCGCGCGCTTTGCAAATTCCCCCTTTAGATTCCAGGTTTTGATTCCAGTTTTTGCATGTCTCTTAGTTTATCCTTTCTTTGTCAATATGCGGTGAATTGTATAATCGCTGACGTTTATGGGAACCAAACTTAAAAAAAAAAGAAAACGAACGTGCCCTTTTCATGTTGGACCCCACCTCAGAAAAGACCTTAGATCCGCCCCTGGACTGTTTACGGAGGGAAATTAAAAAGGACACGGAATCTGGGCTGTCGCGCTAAATAAAAATAAGAAAGGGTGACAGTGGCACATTCAAGGGGCGGGTGTAGGTCATGAGGTGCTATCTCCTAACCCCAAGGTTGTCAGTCAAATTTTGAAAATACGTTTCAGCAGGGGTAGTGTAGGTGTTTTAGGACGTAAAAAAGCCTGGGATTCTGCAAAGTGCCATTTTCAGGAGATCTAAGATGATATTTATATAAAATTTTCCTCGCCGATGATGGTGGCGGTATCACTAATTTTGAAGTTCTGCGCTGCCCACCGAAAACTTTTCAGTGGACCACTGTAGGTAACCGCATATTCTCTTTAAGTTTTCTGGAAACTGGAGGGTTAGCTTGAAATTCGAATCTATGTTGGAGAAAAGCATCGTTTGCTAAAAGTACATACCACGAAGCCAATAGCAACTGTAGTACAGGTTTAAATGCTCCAATGCAAAATTTTGTCAGATTAGTTTCACATTTTATCACCGTTTTTAAAAATCTACCTCTTCAAACTCTGGCCATTTTTGTGATCGTAGCTCATTATCTCCCATAGAAATAAAAGTAAGGGAGAATGACGTCAGCGGTTCTGGACTGAAGCCATTCATTTGGCTTGGTTGTACGGCAACAGAGCATCTGCGCGTATTGCAAATATCACGTCATTGCCCAAGTATTGGCAAAGAAACTACAAGTTTTCAAGTTAGGAGTATAAAACAAAATACTTAAGGCACCATGACTTATTTCTGTTGTGAAAATTACTCCTAATCTTTCGAAAAACGGATAAAATAAGCTATAACTTCTGCAGGAGAATGTACACCGTACATACGGAGACACATAAATCAACCTAGTCTTTTGCCTTACAACGAAAGCGCCATCACAATTTTCGTTGCTTCACCGGTTGAACATGCATGGATGCATTGTGTTAGCGTTCTCCCTTACTTTTATTCCTATGTTATCTCCACAAAGTGTATGGTGTTGACTGTTACATAATGTTACAAAAACTCCATTTTAAACCCTATATAACTTATTCACTGAAAACCTAAACTAGTCTAAATCTAGTCCGTGTGATACCGACTAATCAACTGACTAGTTTGTGATCACTGACTAATCCACCGACGAATTTTACGCTAGTCAGTCAAATTAGTCGGGAGAGACACCGTTCTGACTAGTTGAGGTTTTCAGTGAAATATCTCCTCCTTATTTGTAGCTATTTTGAAGTTGATTGACATTCTGATAGAGGTGATATAAAATTGTCAGTTCTGAGGATTTTGATGGGGACTGTGACTATTTCTAGGTTTTTTGCATGTACGCATATTTATCAAGTTCAGACAGAGCGCCATCATTTTTTCTGACGGCTCACTACGATGAAGCAATGACGTTGATAAAGTTCATATTCTTTTTCCCAAAGGCAGTAGAGGGAGGGGTTCGGTGTTAATAGCCATGTTGCTTATGGGTGGTAGGTCTCCTCTAAAGCTTCCAAACATCAGGCTGAGACACGAGAAATCAATTTGGTGGCGTATCAGAAACAGCCTGGTTGTGTTACCTGTGCCTTTAGTGTTTAGATTCACTGGACGTGTAACACAATAGGTCTTTTAATGTAGCATATAGCTCAGGATGTGGAAATTCCAGTATTGCCATAGAAGACCTACTTGTATACGGGGGGGGGGGGGGGCGTTCCTGTTAAAAGTTTAAGGGGTCTGCAATCATCAAGTGTGCCACGGAAAGCAGAACACGAGTGGGGAGGGCTTTGCAAAAATACCACCTCTTGTTGATAATATCTAAACTATTTTCTTGCTTCAATATTCCTTTTACTAAAAGTTGGTTCATTTTGCAGGTTTACACCTCAGTATCAAGAATTGTTAAATGATAGCGCCATATCGGAACCTCACCGAGCCAATTTAGATGACAATAAATAAACTGTTCTGTCTGAATCCAGGTTCGTGTCGATTAAATCTTTGACGTGGGACTATTATACAAGATCGATGAACAAAAATATAATCTACTTTTTTGAACATGACCAGAAGTATTTAATGTTCTCATCGCTTATTCACTGAGAAAAGTCTTTCACGAAGTCTTTCAGGAATGAAGAATCTCAACCTTGAAGTCACTTCTACAGTCTAGACGAAGTGAACAAGTGGAACTTCAAAGTTGCTAAGGGAACGTATTTTCCGTATCGATTAACTATTGTAGTCATAGCCGTAAAGGCGACATAACAATGCAAGATTCATAGAAGATGCAGCAGGTTCAAGGGTGATTATATGAAAGCTGAGCTGCAAACTTACTCTCAGAGTTGGCCTTTGTCAATAACACCACCAATCCAGTATGAAGGAAATTAACAAAAAATCCTCTCCGAAGCGTGAGAATGTACAAAAAACACCGAACGGTGATATTTTAAATTTTACGAATCCACTAGGAAAAGGCGTCGCAAGATACGGTACAAGAAAAGTAGCTCTGTGTTGTATTTTAGAGTGTCCCATGTAAAGTTCTTGAAAAGTCATTCCACAACGCATTGCAATAGCCTATCAAGCCTCAAATCTAGTCTCGGATATTTCTGGGAAGGTGTAACATCTTAAAAGCTATGCACAGAGTATTGAATGCTCTTGTGGTATAAATGTGTCCGTGGTCGTGCATGCGAGTTGCTACTCAGATGTCTGCCTGGTGGGGATTTTTTCCCGAAAGCCAAAACATCTAAGGAACTTTCCAATAAGTTTTGCCAAACGATGGTAATTTCCTAACCGTTTTCAGGGATTCTGGTTAAAGCAATATCTCCGTCGTTTAGCTCACCATTACTGACATAAAGCTGAGGTCACTTTCACTATAACCAGAGGTCACTCATCTAGAGGTTTACTTTTTTTCTTGGTGTTTTGATAAATTTTAGCAGTCATCTACTCTACTTTTTGGTGAGAAATTACAGTGTTCTCCCAGCTACTTTCAGCTAAATTATGTTTCTCCGGAAACCTTTTGTACTGGAGTTCATTATGGCAATTTCATGTTGTAAAGAAGTATACTTTTACAACTGCAGAACAGCAATAGCGCCATCAACTTGTGCTGTAGCTTACATGATGTGATATAAGCTTTAGTTGACCTACTGACAAATGAGTATGTTTGGTAATATGTTATATATCTCACTTTTTTGATTACGTTATAGGTGATTCATCAAGTGCTGTTGCTACCTTCATTACTGATGATTATGAGAATCGCAATATGAATTATGAAGTACTTTTTCTCATCAAGAAATTAGACTTGGACATTTATACCAGCTCTTTCATGAGGTCTGACCGATACATTTCGTGCCCTAACGGCCCAAGCAGCGCACTCCCCCACCCTTTGATTGTGCCTTTCTGATAAAGTTATTGTCTTTTTCACGGTTGGGAAAAAACCTACTTATCGTAAAAAAACATACATCTTTCCAAGTTCGCTGCATGTCCAAGACAAAAGGTATTCGTATCCTTGAGTTTCGGTGCTATTCTAGCAATTTTGAAAGGGCTTTGACCGCACTTGCAAAGGTTCAGGACTCAGTGACAAACACGAACATTGAACTTGATTCCTGAATCTTCAGCTAGTTCAATGGTTTATTACCCTTTGCATTCGTTTGAAATATAATGGGGCCGCCGAAAGCACACTCATATTATTTCTTCGCCCGACCTCTAATTTAAAATGCAAATGGCCATATAATACTCTTTTTATCTGACCGGTGGACATTCATTTGAACGCCTCAAATAGTGTTTAAATAGTCCTGTAGAAAAATCAAACACACATTGAAGGATCAATAGTTACTTAAAGAAAGGGTGTATGTCATCATTGCTAGAAAAGGTCAGGTGATTACAAAGATTTCACAATAGGATGAAATACTGCCTAGCATACCCATGCAGTTTCAGCATAAGGGAGTAAATACACTAATAACGCCTCGATTGACTCATACACTAAATTTTATTCCGTTTCGTGGTTCATGGACCCATATTGTAGTTTTTTAAACTGTTAACGTTTCATCTACTTCAGAAGGACACATCATTTCTGTGTCACTTCCCACTTTCTAAATTTAACAGAATAATATTTGCTATGAGTGACGGCAGCCATCACCAGATCACTCTTATTAAGTGGAAATCGGCTAAAATTCCACTCTGCTTATAATGCTTATTGAAGGAAAACATTGAATTCTAAATGCACCAACATCGCATACAAAGAAAATAGCTCTAATCCAGGCCCGTAGCCAGACAAGGTGCTGAAGGGGGACGAAAAAGCTTCTGGGGGAGGCGAAAAATTTTCCAGAGGGGACGAAACAAACTAAAATGCATTACGGCAATGGTAATTTTTGATCTGGGGGGGGGTGAAAAATTTTTCAAGGGAGGGGTTCTCCCCCTGGCCCCCCTTGACTACGGGCCTGCTCTAATCATTATTAAACCATTCAGTCTTATCAATAAACTACAGTCATAGCTTTATCTCCTAAAAATATTAAGCATTACAAGAGTTAAGGCTGTTGTATCATTTGAAAATTTAAAAGTTTGGGCAAAGAAAATATTTTTGAGCAACAAATAACTAAATCTTTTTTCTGTAAGAAACTTACTTCTTCAAGAGAAAGCCACCCCGCTGCCTCATTTTGAATAATATATCGTTCTGTACCTAAATATACTGGCTCGGGACAACAAACGCAATATTAGTCTCTAACTGTAAATGATTAAAACTGTCTCTCGATTTAGGATGAAACAGTAGTCGAAAACAGAGCAGTAGTAGATGTTGGTACCACGTATTAAGCAATATTAATAACTCCATGGGATGTATCTTTACCACCTAAACAGATTGGTCGTATAAAGAACTCGTAACATGTTTTGTAGGACAGTGGCGCCCACACAGAGGGGACATGGAGGTGCGTCCCCCCGAAAGAGAAATTCGAAAATTTTCGATATTTAAAAGGAAATGAACCCCAAAGGCGTTTAAACTATACATTTTTGTAAGGGGTAGGGTGAAGTGCGTTTTCGACTGAATGATGGATCTATTTTAATCACTTCCTATCACAAAACTATCAAAATTTTTTGCAAGTTCTCACAAAAATCAAAATTTGGGGCGCCCAACCCCCACCCACTCCCTTAAACCTTCACTTCCATTCTTTTCTTTAATATATACCATCTCAGACGCACTTGTTCAAATTTACGGGTAAATGGCTTCATAAAAATTCGCCCGCAATTGCTACGGTTTACACTCCATGACTGATGACCATTATTAGGACGATAATGCACGAAATTACTCAGGCGAGGAATTTCCAGGTGGCTTTATGCCGATCTCATGGAACACTGAATTCCAGCTTCATGCTTGCATCAAGGGAAGATTACGTGGTAATCTTATATTATGGACAACATTTATGGCGTGACTGATTTCCATTGTTTGCAGTATATTAGTTATTACACAAGATTATGTGCATTTACAGAAAATAAGCAGTACGAAACATCATATGCTTATTAACCCTTTACCACTTTTGTTATATTTATACCCCCCCCCCCCCTCGGTCATTGAAACCTATTCATTGCAATTCTTGTTCAAAATAAATGAAACTGCGATTTTTTTGTGAAGTGCTGATGTGCTCTCCGCCTGTAGTGTCATTTGGATGTCAGTTAAATGCATCATACTAACGCATGCCAAAGAAAGCACCATCCAAGCCACCGTTAAAGGAACTTAAAGTTTTCAAGGGGCACCCTCTTCCCTTAGATTCCTCTCTCAGGACGGTACCTCCGCACTAGGTGACAACGGTAGTTTTTCTTTAACAACCTTATTGTGATAGAAGGCTGTTACAGATACGAATTTCAAAGCAACTTCTGACTAGTTTACTGCAAGGCTAGTACAGGTTGGAGGCTTGGAGTTTATAACATGTATCACTCGTTTACTACTAAAGTAAAAGTTGATGGCATAAGGTTACACAAAATGGTAAGGTAATAATACTCACAGGTTTACACACACAGTGTTCTTATGAAGTCCCCACTGCAGGCTGAAACCGAACCTACTTCTAAATGGACTTACAATTCCGAAGGGACACAACATTAAAGGGGAATTTTCATCATCCCAGACAGTTCCAATTCTCCCAACTATGCAACTTCTAGCTCCTCCCATAACTGTATGAAGCTCCCCCTTGTGCAGGAATAAACCCATTTTATTGCTTAAGGCCATGTCCTGGTGAGCATACATGACTATAAAATGTAATAAAAGCACTCTCTCTGCCTTTTGTGGAATGTGAGCTACTCTGCATCTTTCAAATTTTCAAACTTTGATGTCAATCAAAGAGCAGTCACCAACTGAGAATTTTGATACCTCCACACTAAAAATATACTTTGGGGTGATGACTGTCTGTCTTTAAACAAGAAGCCTAAAAAGCTCCAAACAAGGACTCCCGAATTGTTCAAAGCTTAAGTAACATGTATTCAATAAAGACTCTTGAAACAGCAACAAACCTTATAGACTAGCGGCGAAGTCTGAAAATTTTCGACCCCCCCCCGTACAACTTTTAAAGTTGACACCTACGCTTAATATGTTCCTTAGGATGTCAGCTTTCATTTTCTGTTGGTTGTCATCTTCTAAATTTACCTGAACATGGTAATTAGGAGGGTCAAAGGTCACGAGTCCATTTTCCCCCAAACTTCAACAATCTTGGTACTATACTTGTGTTCTTCACCTTCAGTTCGTTTTCATGGGAAGGCTTTACCTTGAGTTTAGTGTGGTAAATATTTTGAATGAATTTACAACAAACATCCCTGAACTCCAATCAATGTATAAAACCCTTTAATATTAATATTTACTATGGTTCATCGAATATTTTCATTAATTTTTTTAGTTTGCCCCTGATATTTTAATGCATCTTATGCATGTATTGCACCACGGAGATAAAGTGTCTCTCAATAAAGACAAGGAAAGATCGTTATAAGTTCTACATTGCAAAATAATGCTCTTCTTGGAAAAAATTGATCTGTCTAATTTTTGACTGCATAGGGGCTCTCTTTAACTTCTGCCTCACAGGGTAACCGTAGCGAAGGGTTAAAAGAAATACCCCGTCCGCTACATGCAGACTAGTCAAATTTAGAAACCATATCTGGTAAGGTTAACGAAGAAATGTGGCTATGGTGTTTCGCTTCATTGTTTTCAAGTTATCATTTGTGATAAACAACTTAAGATTCTCTCATATAGCTGAGGTTTGTGACCATACTTTTATTAAAGCCCGTAGACTATATGACATTGAAAAATATACATCTGATAGTTTTCATGTTGAGCCGCTGAAGGCGAAAAATCAGAATGGTCATTACAAACGGAATGCACTCTGTAAGCAGGAAAAGTAGTGCTGAACAGCTGAAATTTTTCGTTATAAAAATTGCGAATCCGATCCCATATGTAGGAATAATAAAATAAAATGCTCCACCTTCAAAATGTGTCACTAAAGTCTTGCCCTAAATAAGTCAAAGCGGTAAACAATTAACAAATTCTTTGTGTTTCATAAAAAGAAGCATTTTGAGTATCCTGTAAATTGAAACTGCCTACATTAATTTGCATATTGAAAAACCAAATGACTAAGTCCTCTTAGAGCCAGTTTCATCCAGGCCCTAAGCGATACAACGTGCTGAAGGGGGAGAGAAAGCTCCCAGACTGTCAGAGGGAAAAATCATTTTCAAGCCACGAGATGTGTTAACATAAAAGGCAAAGGTAATTTTTGTTCCTACAATTTTTACCGTTCGTAAATATTTGTGGGTCCTAAGTTGGACCTGTATATTCGAACAGAGTACCAGTTCTCCTGATTGTTAAACTGGTCAACACAAGGTTGCTTTCAGGCTATATCTGAATCTAGTTGACCCGGGATTTAGTCAACCAGTTTATGTACTTGTTGCCAGGCTAAAAGAATAATTGGTAGCAAAGCATCTTCTCCCCCAAACCCCTGAGTTTGTTGAATGCTTCTTACCTGCAATCATTTGTCGACAAAAACGTACATTGTGCTAGACCAAAAGCATAATATCAGTCCTTAGAAAGGAACCTGTTTTCTAAATATCCGCCTCACGATGCTAGATGTGGCTGGAATCAAGCAAGTAAATATAAATTTGTACCGTATTAACAGCCCCTCTACAAGCTTTCTTGAATTCATCTCAGCATAATCATTTTTTGAGAACTGCAAATTATTTTATTTAAAGGATTTTTTTTGCAAGTAAAATCAAGTGTTGTTATGGATATGTTCCATTTCCATGTCCAGACTTAAAAACAACATAGACCTGTGCAAGAATCAGAGCCACTTTCATCCAGGCCCTTAACGATACAACGTGCTGAAGGGGGCGAGAAAGCTCCCAGACTGTCAGAGGGAAAAAATCATTTCCAAGGCACGAGATGTGTTAACATAAAAGGCAAAGGTGATTTTTTTCCTACAATTTTTACCGTTCGTAAATATTTGTGGGTCCCTCCACTGGTCCTAAGTTGGACTCCATGTCCAGACTTGAAAACAACATAGACCTGTGCAAGAATCATTCACTGGCTTTCCATGGCTTACCATGGACTGATTTAAGGGACACTTTCTAGGGGGATGAGAAGGCTAAACCGTTTGTCCGAAAAACTGTAATGATCCGACCAATGGCCCGATTTTAACAAAATGTGCCAGAGAAATAGGATTTTTTTTTCAAACTTCGGCGACTACAGCTACCAATACCCCTGACTAGTGCGCCTATAATTTACATTTTCCCATTAAAGATTCTTAATAATCAGTAACATCTCTAGACCTAATAACTTTAAAAGAGAACGAACCATGCAAAGATTGCTGGACAACGAAGTCTAAATATTGTCAACAAAGGCACTATCAACACCTTGATAGAGCCTCTGCCTTCTCACTCAAGTTTTAAAAGGGTTTGGTATCATAGGAGAAGTTCTTATATAATTGTGCTCGTATCAATGAACGGGAACTATTTAGTGCCTTAAAAAGGTAATGTTTTCAAAGAAAAAAAATACAAAACCGCAGAGAAAATCGAATAAACTGTGAAGAAGATCCTATGTAACTGGAGCGGCGAGGAGGCTAGGCCATGAGGACATTCATGCTCACTCATTTTCAGAATCACGTAAGCACACACACAGAAGAAGAAATCTAATAGCTTGGAAAACGTAGGTAACGCATTCAAATTTACCAAATCGTGGCTGTAAGTTCTCCCAAGCCACTGCTTTTAGCCTATATGAGAGGACAAGTATAGTTTAACAAGATAAACTTAAATTTCGGAATGACGGTGGGTTGCAGGGGCGGATTTAGGGGGGGGGGGGCAGGGGCCCGGCCCCCCTTCCCAAAATTTTTGAAGTTTTTTTCAACTTCATAAAAGAAATGACTATACCCTATTCCAATTAAATAGGCCTTTGTGATGTGTCAGAATGAAATTCAAATTTGTTCATTATTTAAATTTCTACCTCAGAAAATAAGTCGTATGTTAATAATTCTGTTACTGACCTCCGGCTGATAACATTTTGGCTTATATTGGTCACAGTAACTATTTCCGGGCATTGCGAGGGGTTACCCATAAGCGCTGTATTGGATTGCTAGCTTCAGTCTATTACCGGCCGGGCCCACAGCATTGGAAACACTGCTTATACTTTCAAGGGAATTTCAGAATTCTTTAATATTTAGAGGAATATTTTCAACAACCTCAGGCTTTTAACTATAACTTGCTGCAACATTAGCGTCTTCTTTAAGCTTTGTAATTTACTTTAATGAAATGTACTTCGAATTTAGGGTAATATAAGGAAAAACAAGACTTCAATTCGGGAAACTGCCATCCTAATATGTGGACAAAAAGGCTACTCTCCTCTTTCACCCAACCAAAAATTTAAATTTCACTAAACTATGAGCATTTTCCAGCCATATATGATCAATTTCAAAAATATACTAAAAACATCACCATTTTGCATCTGAGCAATCTTAAATTAACAAAAATTTTCTTAAAGGGGAGGGGAACCCCTCACCTTAGACCCCTCCCCAGAGAAGCATGTTTCACCCAACCAAAAATTTAAATTTCACTAAATTATGAGCATTTTCCAGCCATATATGATCAGTTTCAAAAATATACTAAAGACATCACCATTTTGCATCTGAGCAATCTTAAATTAACAAAAATTTTCTTAAAGGGGAGGGGACACCCCTCCCCTTAGACCCCTCCCCAGAGAAGCATGTTCCACCAAACCAAAAAATAAAATTGACTGAATTATGAACACTTTCCAGCCATGTATGATCAGTTCAAAAATTATACCAAAGATATCACCATTTTGCATTTGAGCAATCTTAAACTAACAAAAATTTTCTTAAAGGGGAGGGGGGCACCCCCTCCCCCAGGACGGCGATCACTCATCTCATACCTTTACCCCCTATTGAAATACCCTGCCACCAACCCTGGTGCACCGCTTCCCCCGTAGATCCCTCCCCCAGATCGGACTTTTATACAAACCACTATGACCTGGGCCCTCCCTTCTGCCAAATCCTGGATCCGCCACTGGGTTGGAAACAATGCACCAATCGCGGCTCCTTACAGAAGAGATACGTATCGCCCATAAATTTACAAAAAAAAGTTGAAGACCAACCAAGGTTCCATTGCGACTAAGTTACAACTCCCTCTCATAAAACGATAACAGAAAAATGTGTGCTGAAACAAAACAAAAACGTACTTTGTCACTTTGTAGCGCTAAAATATATTGGTTGCATGCCTTCCCGGGCAAAGACGCTTTCTGCCTTAATAAAATTTACCATCATGTTCGAAAACATTTAGACAAACATTTACTGTTTTTGCGTGGGATATTGCTACAACCTTCCCCCTTTTCGCTGATATGGTTCATGTTGGCAAATAGTAATTGTAATGACACAAACACCGTAATGTATTTCAGTAATAAATAATTAAGTCAATTGATTTAGTTAAGCTATGTGATTTCCCACATTTAACCTAATCAATGCAATGGTTCCGAACATCCCAACAACCGAAACAAAAATGCAGATTTCTCTGATAAAGGTACGAAAAAGCCTACATTGCAGGGTAGGCCTATAAATATTTTTATTATGGCCCACTTAATTTTAAGGTTTGCACTAGGCAAGTTCTCGACATTGGTAGGGGCGGAGGCCATAGCCCAAGACCAAGACAAAAGCGACGGATTACTGAAAGGATGGTGAATAAATTTTTCGGCGCTATTTGGGCGGCACAAATTGGGGCTTTTAGTGGAGAAATTTCAATAACTTGGTATTTTTATTGAAGTAAATTTAAAAATTTGGTTTTTTATTGAAGTAAATGTAAAAGGTGAGGTTTGCAATTTATTTTGGAAAATAGCCCTCTTTGAGTGTAACTCAACTAAACTGTTTGGGCGACCAGTCGCCGTCGGAGATTAAAAACTTCATCGCACACACTCATTCTCCCTAAAAAGGTTAGAAAATTTTCCCGACGAGGGCCTCAACCTTTTTCGAAGGAGCCATGGCCTTCTCACTCCATCTGGTCTCACCCCCTGACAAAGTTGCTTTAAAACATCTGAATAAATGTTGTTTGAAGTCATATGACTTTGTGAAGGGTCAGTATGGGTATAAATGTAAAATGGAGATCAAGTTTAAAAAAATGCGACCTTTAATGGCCTTTGACCTTAAAACTTTGTATGTTTGGAAACGCGTGGGATAGTTTCTGGACCAGGGTGGCGCCAGGGTTTGCTCGACGGGGGGGGGGGGGCTCCTTGACGGGGTTCCAGCAACCCGAAGCCTCGATGAGGGCGATATAGTGCCGAAACGATGTTTGAAGGAAAATTTGGGCCCGCGAAGCGCGCCGAAATTTCGGGCTCTTAACGGAAAAAATTGAAAAAGGTGGGTTTTTACCATGGAAAATTTGAAAAAAATTGGGTTTTTAACGAAGAAAATTGGAAAATTTGGGAGTTTAATTGAAGAATTTGCCCTAATCTAGACCAAAATCAAGTAAATCATCGGAGCAACTGCCCGTTGTCGGGGACTAAATATTTTATCGTATACATAGTAGCTCCCCGACGAAAAAGGAAAATTTCCCCGACGGGTGGGGGCAGCCTTCCCCGACGGGGCCATCCCCCTGCCCCCCACCTGGCGCCACCACTGTTCTGGACGTTCCTCTTCTCAGTCTTTACCAACGGTCTAGAATTGAATTGAAAGGTGTTGAAAACAGACCGTTCAACGTGTCTAAGTCCGTTATTCAAATTTCTTTGTTAAGGTTACGAAATACCATATAAACAGGTTATAATTCTTTTATTATCGTTACACTTAGAGCACTTTAAGACTGTATTAATTTCTCATTTTGACTCACAGCATTTTTTAAGTCTGGTCACATTAAATAAAGTGTGTCAAAAATACTAAAATTTTGAAAAATTGACCTTTTTGACCTTTGACCTTGAAAATTTGCGTGTTCGGGAACTTTTAAAAGTGACAACCAACCTAAATTTTAAAGTAACATTATAATCAATAGTTTTAACATAATCGCTATATTTTACAAATCGGTACAGGGTAAGTCAATTTTTAGAGCCCTTTTTTTCAAACTCGCCGCTAGACAATTACGTACATGACGTCACAGACAAAAACTGCCGTGCGCCTCTTCAGATTACACGCACATGCACACTTTTGCACACCCATCTAGAGCAGCAAGTGTTCTGAAAGATGGTGGTTATCAAGTACGTGATGGAGTCTATACTGGGGCTCCTAAGATTACTCCCACCTCCACAAGTTCTGAATGATGACACTAACCTGTTACAAGGTTGTTAACAATAATATGCTAATAGTCTTAACAAGGGTTGTGATTGGATAGTTTTGATGACGAAAAGATGTCACGTTTCCCTTTTTATTCTTTGATCAACTAAACTAAGTCCTTAAAATGTTACGAAATCAAATAAAATAGCATTATGTGGTAGAGTATACACGATACACTGCAACGATAAGTCACAAAATTTTGATTCACAAAGCCGAAATGAGCAAAGCACACTACAATTTGGCTAGAAGAGGTATGAAATAACGTTACCATGACACTGTAAATGGCCCTGTATAATTTTCATCATGTAAGCAGTCAAGGGCGGTCTCTCATTTCATGGACACTGCAAAGTTCCAACTGTTGTAAAAGATGACGCAGCTTCTTTTGGCAATGACCTGTGTAGTCTCTCTTCTTTTTAGCCAGTTAAGAACGGTGCCACGCATGGCAGACCCTTGATGTAGAGGTCTGGGGTAGAGAGGTTGTCAGTTAAGTTTGTGTCTTTTCGGGGACATAGCTCCTTTAGGGAGCAGAATTCCTTCGGGAGTAACGTTTGGATTCGCCCCTTGGCTCTTCGCCAGAGAGTCTGTCGAGGGGACTTTGGAAAAAGTATAAAAGATGACGTAGCTCCCGAAGGTTGAGAGGTTGGTCAGTTAAGTTTGTTGTCCTTTCGGGAACGTAGCTCCCTTGGGGAGCAGAACTCCTTCGTGAGTAAAGTTTGGTTTCAACCCTTGACTCTTTGCCAGAGAGTCGAGCGGACTTTGGAAAAAGTAAAGGATGACGTAGCTCCTTTGGGGAACAGAACTCCTTCTGGAGTAACGTTTGGTTTCGCCCCTTGGCTCTTCGCAATTGAGTCGAGGGAACTTTGGACAAAGTACTATTATAAAAGATATAGCGCCATCATTACCTTTCAATATCTCGTTAGGGTCCCTTATAGCAGGGAGCTGTTACAGAGAGCGCTTGGACGGAGAAATTTGGTCACAATGACCTTTGCAACAACACACACGCACACACCCATACACGTAATACCGCTCCATACGGAAGCCGAGAAGTTCGAGGCACAGAGAAAACACACAGCAATTTCTCTGTACACCGTTCTAACGGGTGATGTGAACAGAGAAATCCAAAACACTGGCGGTACTTCAAGAACGTTTCATTATAGCATGAAAGGTATTGCATATCCTCAATATAAATGGACGAGTTTCCATGTTACTTGAGAACAGGGTCGTCTGGACAAGAATATTGTCTTCTGCTCCGTTGAATCTACAGTAAACACAGAACATACATGAAAATGAGGAAATACAGGCGAAAGAGTTCTGGTATTTGTAAGTAATGCGAGGATCCCGAGACTAAGAGGCTTATAAAATTACATCAGGTAATTAAAAGCGAAATATCCGGAACAGACCAAGGCCAGCTTTTTTGCTAATGTACCGTCGATTTCAAATGATCGTGCTAAAGATAACAGTCTGGTCTTGACAAATGTGACTATATACGTCATTTTAAAATGTTTGTATTTGATTCTGTTTATTCTTGCGGCTTGTTTTAGGCAATTTCGGACGAAAGAAAGACCTACTAAAGAGAACATTGCTGTTTTAACTAGTGTATACATTGATTGTAACCTCCTTAAAACAATTCTGAATTCTGAATGAAAAGATTATCCGGGCCCCTTCAGGAGCGGATTCAGGTGGGGGCGCACCCGGCGCACGCCCCACTTTTTTCGATGACCAACGATTTTTTTTTCGCCCCATAGATATGGCAAATATGCTTCCTAGAAGCTGGGAAATCGCATCTAAGCGCATCTAGAATTCAAATTTTCATGGGGGAGGACCTCCACACCCCCCAACCCTGGCTTCGCTCGCTCGTCGGCCTTCGGCCGATGGTGTGTGCGCCCCCCTTTCCCAAAATCCTGGATCCGCGCCTGCCTTTAGCAGGCCTCTTAAATTACAGATTTGTCTGAATGTTTCCGAAGCAGCCTATGTGAAAGACAAATTGGCTTACCGTTTAAGCTTTCCAGGCTATATCAGTCAAGCAGTTTTGACAGCGTTATGCATACCCCTGCAGGTAGCTTTTCCTAAACAAATCCTCAGTGCACTTAAGAAGGCACTTGACTGCAGCAATTTGTCTAGCATTGTGCGGATACCATGGGTCAGTCCTTTCCAAGGTGTTATTCTCTACTGTGTTAATATGATACATACCGACTCAAGGCACTCTCACTACACTGCGTGCAACCTAATCCCAATTTGCCTCTTAAAATAAGACTAATTTCAGATGTGTGCACCAAAATTCAGTAGCTTCACCTTTTCCACAACAGAACTACTGTGAAGGAAAAGGTACAATTTCTTACTAAAGACAGGCGCTTAGTGCACAATATTTCTTCAGGGAAGGGGAGACATTCTTAAGATCTCATCCTATTCCCTACAGAAATATAAAACAATAACGTCTTTGGTAGCCGACGAAGTCGGTTGGGCGGCGGACTGAAGCACCCTCGATCGGACCAGTTAACTAGCCGACTTCGCTTTACACTTGAAAAGTTTGGTCGAAAATCTATGGGAGAAAGTGTCTCACTGCCCTCTCATACTGTCAACATGTAGAAAGATGTTTTGATACATATGGTGTCCTATTTTTACATGCACAATCATTCCGTTCAAATGTAATATGGACATGTAAATGCTTACGATATACTGTTTGCATGTATACGAGTTTTTCGTTCCCCTGTTTTCATTTCGTCCTTACCTTTTTTCTATTTGTTCGCTCTCTTGTTTTCATTGGGGGTGGCGGGGGGGGGGGGGGCTCTAACGCCACTGATACATCCCTGTTTATATTGAATGACTTGCCAACCATAATGACCGAGAGGTTGTACCTAACACGCTCTACGTCTTCTGTCAATTTAAAAATTCATTCAAGACAAAGCTAGCAACTTGAACCTCGGAACGTGTACGAAGTCCATGTAATATATTCCTCGATTAGGTAAAATTTACGATACCAATTGAAGGTCACACGATTTACAAATTAGCGTTTTTAATGTGGGGGTACATGGCATTCATTTAACATTTTCTCTTTTTCATTATTTTTATTCTTTCTTTCTGTTCATTTTTCTCAACCACGGAAGTGCACGCCCCCAAACCCCCCTGGATAAGCCCCTGCAATAATTGATTGGGCCTACATACAGTAAGCGTTTAGCCCTAGGCTGTATTGCACAGGCCACGGTCAGCACATAGCCTAGCTAGGCCTACTCTAGCTTGATTAATTTTAGTTATCTTGCAAAGACCAGACTGCTATTGTTAGGCTGATGACTCTCGAAAATGAGTACATGATCAAAAAAGGCTAGCTTAGGTCTGTTCCGGATATTTCGCTTGTTTTCATTGCCTGATATAATTTTTATAAGCCTTTGAATCTCGAGTTCATCGCATAGTTGCTAATAACAAAACAGAGCAGAATACATGAGAGCTCTGTTCTCTAGTAACGTTGAGACGCGCACATTTATTTTGAGGATATGCAATACCTTTCATGCTATAATGAAACATTCTTGAAGCCGTTAGGACGGTGTAATGAGAAATGGATGTGTGTTTTCTCTGTACCTTGAACTTCTCGGCTTCCGTAGCTCTAAACGCGGTTTGAAGAGAGGTAGTCTTTGATATTTGTTATATAGTGTTGGCGGCTTTTACTGTCATAAAGTCAGCATGTGAGCGGGAATTAATATTCTGACACAAGGTAGCACACCACTAATTATTCCTCCATTGACTTACACACTAATTTTGGTCCGTTTCGTGGCGTCTGGACCCTTGTACAAATTTTCAACTGGCACAAGCTACCCACCATGAGTAGGCCTTTCACAATGATTACAGTTTTGTGTACTATGACTGTTGGGATTTTAAGCTAGGAGAGCTTGTATAGTAAGATGGTGGTTCCCACCTTTTTACTTCATTCAAAATACCATCTTGCATATCGGAAGGATATATTACAAAAAGTTGCCTGTAATACCTTCGATTTTCTTCATTGTCGCACGATGAGTCGTTTTAATTCCTTTTCTACTAAATACACATCACAAATAGAACACATCACGTCAGCACCATGGTCTGTACTATCCCCCCAAATTTTTCCAAGTTGTTGAATTTCGTAGGGAAATATCCCCCTCCATGATTTCCATGAATAATTAATAATTAATAAGCCCATTCAAGTTTGTTAACCCACATTTGATTTATACATTTGCTCTCCCCTTCCAACCTTCACCCACTGAGTATTTTTCTTGAAAAATTTGCTACACACAAGCACAAAGGCTCACCACACACGTACACACATACATGTTTTAGGTGTCAATCGGGGATCATCGTTTCTAACAGTGAAAATGGGGTGTATCCACACTTGACTAGGGAAGAAAACAACATTCATATCCCCGATTAACACCTATTACACACGCACACACACACATGGTATGTTTCCTGACGATGGGTACAAAAGGTGGAAAATAGGGATAGGCTCAGAAATGCTTTAGATTTAAAGGGGCACATCTTTGGAAGGTGCGAAATCCAATTTCGTGGCAAATTTTGCATTTGAAAATTGGGAATATCCCCACTTGTAGGTGTATCCACAATTGACTAGGGAAAAATGCTCATGTCTTCGATTTGCACCTATTACATACGTACCCACAGATTCACACATACATACACACAAATTTGAATACATACACCTGCATTCGTAATATTTCATTTCCACATTGTACATATAGGGCTATACACTTTACACACTAATGTACATGAGCCAGCATATAAACAACAGAAAATGACAGAGAAACACAATGGAGCTTAATACAATACCAACAATATAATATGTTTCATACGTATTTTGGACTTCTCTGTCCGTCTTAAGATGGAATCAGAAGTCACATTCCTGAATGACAAAACAAGATTAGTTATAGACACAGTTAACCGTATACTTGTAGAGGGAAGGGATGTCTTTGTAAAGGGTGTTGCCATCTCCCTGATCTATTGTCGTGACTCAGCTTTGTTCGTGCCCATGATACTACTGATTCAATCTCCCTAAGTCATTTTGCAAGGGATTCTAAGTTACCTTCTATTATAGAGAACCGAAAGTTGTAAGGTTGTGATAGAGAGAATTTAAATGCAACAAGGAAACAGGACTTGTTTAAGTGAATACTACTTTTGTCAAGGGCAGGGGCGCAAATCCGGGGGGGGGGGCAAAGAGGGCCTTTGCCCCCTCAAGTGAAAAAGTGGGGGGGCAAACCCTAATTTTGCCCCCCAAAAATGTGTATAGCAATACTCATTTTTTCGCCGCTTGGTCACTTTTGACATCCCTTTGATAACAAAACATGACAACAATACAATTATAGGTTATAACTGACATAGTATTTGAATGTCTGTTGACCAAGGCCGTATGGAATATCATCTGAAGCTGAAACCAGGCGCAGACGAATCAATTTTCAGTCGAAAACACTTAAGACATGCTTTAGTTATACCTTCACTTCGTTTCCTAATCTAGGCCAGAGCGATCCATCTCTTCATTTTGTGCCCCGGTTCGTGAAGCATATCAGTAGTATTAACTTTGTGCCCTAACTGTTATAACCCTTTTGACAAGTGTAAAGCCGCGGTGAAACTACAACGAATTCGGATCGGATTCCGATCAGATTTTTGTGAGTTTTTCTTAAAATCTTCTCCATTTCGGGTAGGAAAGAACCCAAAATTTGCCAACCTGTGTAATTATATGAATTTTATCGCAGCACTATGAAAATTAAATTTATACGAATTATTTTGTGACGTCACATCGACAGACAGCTTTTATCGGACTACGCGTGTCCGATAAAAGCTGTTCGTCGGTGTGACGTCACGAAAAAAATCAGTTAACATTGTATTTTCATAGACCTCTGATGCAAATCACATGTTTACACTGGCTGGCAAATTTTGGGCTCTTTCTAACCAGACATGGAGAAGATTTTAATAAAAACTCACAAAAATCGGATCGGAATCCGATCCGAATTCGTTGTAGTGTGACCGCGGCTTAAATGTTCTAAAACCCAGAAGTCTTTACTCTAAAAAGCTTCCGTTCGAAATAATCTTTCTGCAGCTTCTGAAATACTAAAACCCAGGAGCTTCCCGGGGCTTCGCCCCCTGGACCCCCACCGGGGCTTTACCACTGGACCCCACCAGGGGCCCTAAGGCGGGCCCCTGGACCCCACCCACGAGGGCTTCGCGCTTCGCGCTTCGCGCTCGCGGTGCACGCTACGCGTGCACAGTTTCAAATCCACGCGTACACCATATTCTTTTTCGCCCCCCACTCTCAAACAGAGATTTGCGCCCCTGGTTAAGGTCGTATCGAAGGGGTTTTCTACCAGGCGGGCTTGACTTGGAGAGTGTAGAGCCAGCACCAGCTGGCGAAAAAAGTAAACTTTTGCCAAAAATACATCCAACAGTGCCAGATATGGCACTTCCAAAAGAGATGGACTATGGTCGTGCTCTACACGTCTGCGAAAAAAATGTTCATTTAACAGTTGAGGGTAGTTTACATACAAACGGTTCTGTCTTGAATGCTTTGAACTGATCATACATCAAGAAATTCTCACCGTTTATTGAAATGTTCCTTAACATGCAGTCAGTTCAAGGAGTTACCAAAGTTAGCGCCATTTTGCATAACCAATTTACTTAACAAAAATTTCTCAAGAGGAGAAATTCAACCCCTCCATTGAGATAGCCCAGCCCACCCTTCTCTCACACCCAACAAGAAAGAGACAATGGGAATTTTTCAACTTATGATCAGTTGGAAACTTTGCCAAAGATAGCACCATGAACAAATATTTCTACTTCGTTCTTTTATTTTTCTCTCAGACCCCATCCTAGGTCGGCCCCTCCGCACCAGGTGACAAGGAAAGGGTCCACCCCTGGGTGCAAAGTATCCCAGCCACACACATGCACACTTTACACCGAATTTCTTGGTCATCTGTGGTGGGATTACGACACCATCTTCTGTCGTGGTGCCCACCCCCTCCTCATTAGAAAGGATTCCGTTGCATCAGAGGGGGGGGGGGTGTTACGGACAGATCCGTGATAGAATAAAGAATCCAATCGGTAAATGGTACAGTCCTTGCAACTTTATTGCGTTATTCCTGGTTCCGTTTTGTGCGGTTAAACAATTGACCCGTTAATACTTATACACGATGTCGTTAAAATGGGAATTTTAAAACCTCAGTGACGTCACTAATTACGCTGTTTTGGGCTAATTTAATACCATTCTACAAGTCTCTTCAACCAATTTGATGACTTTCGTCTCGTTGATTTATTAAATGTTTCGGTAACTTTCATAACGCAATGAACTTGAGATTTTCGTCAAATATTGATAACATCTATAGACTCTGCAGCGGTACCATATTCCAACCATAAAAGGTTTTACAAATATTTTTCTAAACTATAAGTATGCATATAAACATTTCAATTAAATTTTATGTTTCTTTTATCAGAACGCGTTATCTTTTCTTTTAGGTTCTTTTCGAAAGGTTGGTGGAGGAAGCTATAAAAACATCTTTTTGAATAAACATAGTCCTCCCTAAAATAAACAGACTCAATGTGCCTTTCACGTTATTATTTAGAGAAAAAGACGGTTCGTCCTTGAAATTGTTTGATTTTCTTTGTTACGTGCAAAAAGCTTCCCGAGTGAACATTATCTACATTTGAAGAATTAAACATAGTGTGAACAAAAAAAAAGAGAGATTATAGAATATAATGTAATCTACTGAATGTTTTAGAGGAGTTCCAAGCCTTAGGAATGTAGAAGAGAGTCAAGACGTATTTCTTGTATTAGAATTAAGCAAAAATTTACAGAAAATATCCTAGGGCAGTTGCCAATTTTGATTAAATCAACAGAATCCGTCTTTAATTAGTTTTGAAATTAATTATGACGATCGTCATATGCGTATAAGTTTCATCGCTTCAAACGGGTGGATTTATTTTTAAATAATTTATTTTTCAAAATAAATAATAGGATTAGCTGGAAACATTTCAAAATCTTCCTTTCAATTTCGTTCGAAGTAAGTTTTTGTTCACAATTTTGAATCAAATATTTCCTACGTCTATCATTATTGGAAACACGTGCTTGGAAAAACAGGAGAAAGTAATGAAAAATTCAATTCAAAAATAAAATAAATGTTGGAAATTGATACTACGATGTACCTTCCTTCATAATTAATGGACATCCGGAATTAATGAAACAGTCTAAACAAGTTCTGACTAGCTGACTTACTTGGCAAAACGTCTGCAACCAAAGATGCAGACGAACTGAAAACGTAAGACACACTAGGGACCACAGCCTGTCATTGGAAACTGAAGGCTAAGATAGCTGGGGAGTTGAGAGAAAGCCTGAATGGTTTCAATTTTTTGTCTCGTGGAGTGGGCAAATGGCTACAACTTTGACAATACAACAAGGTTTCTTAGACCCCTGGACCCCAGGAGGTTTGTTGTTCTGTACCCTCTACCCCACCCGTAAGATGAACCACCCTAGATGGCTTGGATTACAAATAAAGCATTGGTCCAAGCCTATTTGCAACTATCTACAGCTAAAGTAATTCATATGCATGTCATATTAACCCTCCAAGATAAAAGATTTCGTGAATGGTAATTAACGGACCATTGCAGCGAGCAGAGACTAGTTACTTGAACGAAAAGTTCAAAGAGGCGCCTAGACGCCACCTTGCCTGCAGCTCTGGTGTCAGATCTTGCCCCTTTTTGTGTCTGCCAGCCACACGTCAAGAGGATTCAGCGTCTGAATAAAAATCATTTGTCCCCACCATTTTCGATGTAAAAGCATTACTATGAAATTTCACGTAAAAAAAACATTGAGCAAATTTTTCTTAAAATTCTCTTAGTGGTATACTTCGCGCAGTCAAAAGAATGGAATCCCCTCTCTTTGCACCCCCGGGAGAGCAATTGCATTTCAAGCCAAGAAGTTCCCCACCCTCACCTGACCCCCACACTCAAACGTACACAAAATGAAGTTGACTCCCCTGCATGCAACAAGGCACTTAAGGTTTTAAGTACCTATAGCCAGACTGAAGTATTCAATTTTAAAACAGTATAGCTAACCTAAACTGTCTTTGCACAAAAATTCTAGCTACACCACTTGCAATATAAAAGGAAGAAATTTCAGGCGAGATGTATTTGATCCTTTAACTTAGAACACAGCATATAATGGCCGTGCAGGTCGTGTGCTAGCGGCTGTAATCGATTAGGTATTTGCCACAACATTACAGTAAGTCACATACAGTAAGGTTACCGTACCATCAATACTATATGCATAGGTGTGCACAGTAGTTGTTTCGAGGAACTAAATTTTCTTGCGATTAAAATGAATGGAACTATTTCCAGTCCACTCTTCATTTCCATATGCTTTTCAACAGTAAACACGTATTTTTTCGTTAAAAGCAATTTTTAAAACCCCCCTCAACTCTCGAAATAAGACAAATTTATATATCGCTTTTATCGCTCCGTATAACGAACGTTCACCATCAATGCAAAACAGCTGTGCAGGCTTTCGCTTTTGGGCCGGTGCAGCGCAAATCTTCAATTCGCTGCACACTACAGGGAGTAAAGCCAGTTCTAGGTATATAGATCTGTGATAGGATACACGAACGTACAATCGATTCATCACAGTTTAATGAAGAAAATGTTCTTAGAAAAGAAAGAACAAAACATTAGCGCCCTGACCAGTGGCGTAGATACGGGGGGACATGAGGGGGCACCTGTTCCCCACGACAAAGCCGTGCCACCCCAGGTGCCACCCCAGGTGCCGCCCTACAGAAAATTTTGGAATGTACATGTTTATATATATTAGTCCTACAGAGAGGGAGAGAATTCAGAAATTGTGCCCTCCCAGGAAAAGTTCGTGACCCTCCCAGTGCCCCCCCCCCCATTCAAAAAATCCTGCCTACTCCACTGGCCTTGACAGATAGCTTGTGTACACAATGTAGTTCTTGAGCGTGTACTAAGTTTGACGTCCGTAATGGCGGTACAGGTAAAATCGGGTCTAGTACGACATCACGTGAAGAACCACTATAGAACTAATTTTGTAGTTTTGTCTCATCTCGATCAGTGTTTGTATTAAACCATAGACCCTTTTCCAAATAGCAATTGCAATGGCTTGTGGGATAAGTTGTGGTACGCGATGTTTTTGTCAATGGCAATTTGCTGTGGCAAAAAATGATGCACACCAAAAATCTATCCCACAATCCATTGTAATTCCTATTTGGAAAGAGTCTATTGCTAGAAGATACTTTGCTAACGTAGTCTTGCTTTCTGAGTGCATTGTCATGAGTATAAACACAAGTGAGGTGTATCGGTTGTGAATACGAGGAGTATATACGCTATTTTTCATAAGTACTAATCTTGCATTAGCATCAGAGCTTGTACATTTTCACAATTTGTGGAATAGTATTACGAGTACAAATCCATGTCTCGAGTACCAGCACATATACAAGTACGTACTCATGCCGGTAAGATCAAGTACCCACTTCAAGTCTGTGCTAAGGTGCAATGCTAGTAGTAAACTAGAATAACTGTATTTGCTTGCAAATACATTTCATTGTAGTGTGCGGTACAAGTGGTGGTTTTTTGTTATTCTAGATATTTAAAAGGAAATTTTAAGTTCTGCAAAAATTACAATTAGTGAAAAAGTTGCAAGTGGAAGCCGAGACTAGTTGACTTGTAATGGGCTATGGGCGTCAATCCTGGGGGGACAGGGGGACAAGTCCCCCCCCCACATTTCGATGGGTGGGGTACACAATATCAAATGCCCCCCCCCCCACATTTGCGTAAAAGAGTAGTGTCTTGGCTCTATTTGACTGGCTGTTTGAGTGGCATGTAGGTTTGTTGGGCAATTCTTAAGTGTCTCGATGCAGATTCTGAATGCAGATTTCGTCAGGGAAATCTTATTTAATGACAAAATTTCGGCGCACTTCGCGGGCATGTGTCACGGTTTGCACTCCTTCTCATTACCATTAAAAAGTTAATTATACATGGAACTATTCAGATCACAACACTCTCCGAAAACAGACATACAGGCCTCGCATCATAATGGGATCATTCAATCAGTGGCGTACGCAGAGGGGGGCATTGGGTCATGCCCCCCTCACTGATTCCGATTATTTTAAGTTCCTAAAACTACGTAAATTTTTTAACACAAATTTACTTCAATTGGTAGCATATTTGGCACCAGATTGCATGTAAGGACACCAAATTTTTCAGAATTTTTCAAAGGGGAGGGGAAGGGGCCCTCTCCAGGACGACAAATTTGTGTAGTGACAAAGGAAAGATCCCCACTACTGTATACAAACGCAGGGTGCATAAAAAGGCGCAATTTACGCGCCGTCACTGCAGTTAGTAAAACATCCAGCCAGTCGGAAAAATTAGAATTCACTAAATTATGGACATTTTCCAGCCATATACGATCAGGTCCAAAATTAACAAAAATTTCTCAAAGGGTAGGGTGACCCCCCTCCCCTTAGACCACTCCCCAGGACGATCGACACATTTATGTAGTGACAAAGGAAGGATCCCCACTGCTGTATACAAAACGCAGAGCGCATAAACAAAGTGCAAATTTACACGACTCCACTCAGTTGGAAAAAACATCCAGCCAGTCGGAATTTGGGACCTTCACACCCCCAAACATATCACCCTAGCAACGGGCCTGGTCGGGTCCATGATCTCCGACAATGATCCACGCTGCGAAGCGTGGTTTCAGCTATTTTGGGACATGGTGAAAATAACATCTTGAAGCAATTCCGTGGACTCCGTGTATTTCACCTGGCAGATCATCTATGATGGTCATGTTAACTATGAAATGATAATTCTTATAGGGTGTCAGTCATCATAAGTGGGGGGTGGGGAGTGGGGGGAAGGAGGAAAGGGCCTATAGGAAGAGACCTCCTCTTCAAAACCAAAGGGACTGGTTTGTGCTGAGTCATGTATGTCCCCCGTCCCCCCCCCCCCCCACATTTAAATACGGATTGACGCCCCTGTAAAGGGGCGAACTGGTAGGTTTTTGGGGGCGAACTGGTCAACATATGAGGGCGAACTGACCTGCTGGGAGCGAACTGGTAGTGGGGCGAAACGACCGTAAACCATCGAGGGGGAGGTCAGGGCCTTGATCGATATTCCTGACATTTACTGGGTTTTAAGCAACTCCCGGTGTACTTTACCTTCGTGGCTGGAAACGCGGATTTTGTCTTCGACAATTAAGTTCTGCTCTCAAAGCAGGGAGTTGCTAGAGAAGCAACCTCGATCGGCACACTACATTGTGTAGTTGTGACACAACACTTACAGTACAACAGTAGTACAGTGAACGATGCAAAGGGGCTTTTCGAAAAATTTCCAAGATCATACGCCAAAAGTTTCCAAGGTCAAAAGAATCATCAAAAAAAGAATCATACAAAGACCTAGGCTGCGGGGTAACACATTCAAGTCAGCCACGTCAAGAAATATAGTGTTATTTTTACCCGTATGAAACTTTTCAAAAAAAAAAGAATGAGCCAAAAAATGACAAGTACGGGATGCAGAGTTCAGAACTGACCCCATGAAATGAGAAATGCAAAGAAGTCTTTGAATGCGAGAATGCTCTTGAATATAGATCAACGAGAATTCGCAAGATCATTCGTCAAGAACTTGGGAAAAATCCCAGAGCGCCCGTACGGTACCCACTGGTTTTATTTGAAACATAACGTTATTTTCAGGACCAAGTGCGGATTAATATTAATTTATAATGGTTGAATTTGACTCTTTTTTTTATCATGGTGTGTGTCACTGTGTGGCCCCATGTTTGTTGAAATTTTATCTGTATTCGTAAGTGTGAGAATTTCTACCAGTAGTGGTATACATTACGGGTACTGTTTTGGAGTAATTATGTTTTCTAACAATCTACTTTTCGGGATGCGCAAAGATAAACGGTTGTGAGGCCTTCCACTTTCAAAAAGGAACTTTCTCCTGTTTTAGAGAGGATGCAGATTTGATAATGTCTGTACTATTGATACAAAGTGTTTCCAAAACTCTTGAACAACAGACGTGTACGAAATCGTAACAATGTTTGTATCAGAGTTTATAGGAAGTTAGGTTTTGAAATCTGGAAAGGTTGAAATATTTGCGATTTTGTGAATCTGGATTTTTCCTTCGTATTAAACCCATGAACTTGAAATCCATTGAGTCTGTTGGGTGCAAAGTTTAATTATGAAACATTCCTTGATCAGCCAAGTAGATGATCAGGGTTGGCATAAATGTCAATATTGTAGCGCACATGCGCACTATAATAACTAGGTGATGGGTTGTGAGTTCAGTCAGTTAATTAAGATACAATGTAGCTGGAGATTACTAGTACAGTTATCGCGTTGCCTCTTCAAATTACACTGTTACTCGACAAGGACTATCTTTACCATGCACTACGAGCGTCTTTTAGAAAGAGGAAATATGGCAAGGAAAACCTTTTCGCCGGCTCAGATTACAGTCAAGAAAAAAATTACATGTTGTTTCCCTTTTTAATGCTATATTACTCTCGCGACCCTTTTCATCAAGCCGATGTTTTACAACATTAGCAGTGCATTAAGCTCGACGATTTCTGAACGTAAGTAAAAGAAACGATACCTCTGAGAAAACCGTAAATCAACTCTATTGGCAATATCGATGGCTAAAGAAAACTTGTAATAATTTGAAATTTAAATGTTTACAATGCAAACGCCTGACCAGACGAGTAAAAAAGCGACGTTTGTGTCCTATCGTAAACATTCTTAGCAGGGTTCTTACATTGAAAGCAATAAGATATAACATGATTTACAGGTGCACACGTACCTCAAGAGTATTATAAAACTTGAAGATTGTAATGAACCATAGTTATGCGCCCACCATCCTTCTGCAAATCATTTTAGGGGGAGCCGATCGATACTTGTAAGTCTCCCGGTTGGTCCCGTTATCGAAGCATCATAGGGTTTATGTCACTTTAATAGCAAGAAAAATGCGCCCTTATTAGATATTGATAAGCCAGATTTCTTTGTTAATAAAGAAGTCAGATTCATGTTGGATATCATTAAGTAGCCTACTTGTTACAAGCAAATAGCTATGATACGACCAAAAGAAAAGAAAACATCATACATTTATAGAGGAAACCTACAGAAAAATGCTTTCAAGACTGATTAGACCGAGAAAGGTGAAAGCCATAAACCTTACATATACTAACCAGAGTGCCCGGTCAGCGTTATTTTGTTCACCACGAACCTTATCTGGACAGTACAGTATTGTTATTATCCTGAGTTTTATGGTGATTTCTGGGAATAACTCCATTCGTCCTGGTCAAAAATGAGAGTCAGTCCAGGATCGTTAACCCTCCCATGTACTTGTTAGTTTACGACAAGTATTGTATATGTGGTGTCTACATAAACGTAGATCAGTGCCCAACAAGTGCAGTATATTTTAACCTTTGTATTACATAGACTCTAAGTTTTCAAGTGTTGGCCCATGAGCCAATTGTAATCTTCGACGTGCCCAAACTTTCATATAAAATTAAGTTGTTTAGTGAGGTCCTGGATACTGCAATTAACGTTTAGTAAAGTATTAAGTGAAAGTGGCGCCTGAACACGGGCGTCCGCAGAAAAAAATTCAGGGAGGGGCAAAGGTTTTTAGGGGGCCAAACTTTTTTCATTAGAAATATTTACTCCCAGAAAAGAGTTTAGATGCTACTTCACACAGTGTTGACAAAGGCGTAGCCAGGAAGTTGTCAAGGAGGGGGGGGGGGACGAAGCCCATAGACAGATTCTAAGCCCTCCGATCGCTGGAAATGGCACTTCCAAGGCCTATTTGCCGCATACAAAAAGGAAAAACACTAGAAATATCGTAAATATAAACTTTAACAAATACCAAAAATATGCTGGGGGGGGGGGGCTGCTGGAGCCTGAGTGTTGATATTTTTGTTCAATTCCTGTTTTGAGAGTAGAAATTCACACTGAGTGAACTGTTAAGAAATAATGATGTTATGTTTTCTTCGTTTTTTTCTTTATTTTCTCTTCGTTTTTTTTTTTTCGTTTTTTGATTTTCCGGGGTGGGGTAAGTGCCCCTTACCTCCCCCTCCGGACGCCCATGCGCCTGAAACACTTGAACGCCCATGCATCACCTGTACTTCGGCTAGTGCTGAAACAAGTACAACTATTCTACTTTCCTTTTATGCTGTTATTGGGTAAATGTTAGCACAATTTAAAAAAATAAAACCCTGTACCATGATTGGCAGGGTCTATAGTGTTGTCCCAGGCAGGTTAAAGAATCGATGACTTGGGGTGAGAAACAAAACCTGTCAAATGGTGAATAACTTCAAAAGGATTAAACTTTTGTAATTTAATGTTTGTTAATTTATAGATTTAATTACCTAGTGTTGACAGTTGACAGTTGACAGTAAATGCACTTGACTTAACGTGATATCTGCTCATACTGCAAATGTATTTTCAGCAGGTTACAGCAGGTTGCTATTTAGAAGGAGATACATCGGAAACTTTAATTTATGGTAATCTGATTAGATCCACCTCATCGTTTACATAGTTTCAATTCATGAGTGATTATTAGAGCTTAGGGTACACACTTCTTTTGTCTGATCCTTTTCAATTGATACATGATACCCAAGTAAACCTTTTATACACCTACTTATACCGTATGAATGAGATTAAGGAACAATGCTTTGATCCGAAGGTTTTTACCGACAGTCAAGTAAGGAACATTGTCTAATAAATCAAAACGACTGCTAATTCCCTAAGGAGTCTAGAAAGACTAGCTTATAAGGTCTTACACTGGCACAATGGGTAAACGACTAAAGAGAGGTGTGAGACTATAATTTGTTTTAAGATTGTATTACTTTCCGCAAACTTTCGCAATTTCCGAATGGTAAGTGCATGATCAACATGTTACATAAAATTTAACTAGCCTATAGTGATAAGCGTTGCATCGCGTTGGAAGCAAATTAATTTTGGAAAAAAAGGAACTGGCAATGCTATAGCATATAGACAAAATTTCTTGACAATTCTTTACAACGTAGCAGAAGACATGAATCTTTTGTTAAATACTAACAATAGCTTTAAGCCTATTGTATCTTCAAGTACTACCCAAAGCAAATGACCTTGGCGGCAACTAGGTGGGTACAAAAGGAAGAGCTGCCGTTTTATCTCCTTCTAAATTGCAACTCTCTGTATTAATAGCTCTCCTCGGCGTGCCTATAAAATCGTATCTCACAGAATTCTTTAATGTAGAAGCAGATTGTGGATAAAATGTAAAGCCTCCTGGGAGTTAAAATCAGCAAATGATGAAACGACTGGAATACTTACTTGCAAGAATGTGAACTTAAAAATCGTTACATTAAATATTTTATATGTAGTACATTCATTATTATAATCCAAAATTTAAAGATTCAGTTTGAATCTGAAGATTCAGTTTAAAGATTACCGGGTAATGTAGCTGTGAGCAACTGAGGTAGACAGCCTGTATAAAAAGACATTGAATGGGCGTTGTAATAAAGCTTAACGAGCCTGTTTGACATAAATCTCGAATGATGCACATTTGACTTCAAATTATAAGAGAATGTAATTTCCAAAACAGACACACTAATGCAGATGTTTGAGTGGCACATTGTTTTCCCCAGATTGAAGTAATGATTACATTAATTAGTCAGTTTATTGCCCCCTTCGGAAATCTAAATTCGATTGATAAAACATTGAGTTGAAAAAGATCTTAGTTATTAGAGCATATGCAAGCACAACATGATGTCTAAGATCGCATCCTATAGGGAGAAAAAAAGAAGCACTTTTCAAATGTCAAATCCTACATTGGAATGAGCAGTACTGTGATTTAACATGCGCAAGTAAATCATGTTAGGTCTACACTGGACCGAGTAATCAAATTGTAAGTGTTTTGATAAGGTACGGAGAAACTAGTTCCTTCGGTTGTTCTTTTTTACAAAATGAGGACAATTTTTTTTATCATATTAACTGATGAAGATTAATGTTACATCAATGTTAAACAGATCAATACTTTCAAAGGAAACTGTCAGTAAATTTTTCATTGGAGAACAGCAGTGATACAACCGATTCGAAGCTGGGTGCATTTATACATATCGCAGTGATCTCTTCTACTTCATAAACTGTTGAGAGTAAAAACCGGCACATACCACATTTTTCTTAGGTCACATTCTTAGGCGTATGAGGCAGGAGGGTCTGGGACGGTATCCCCTGGGCAAAAATGTAGATTTCAAGAACAAATTCATGTTATGATTGCTTTTCTTTTATATAGAGGATAATTTCAGGTTTAACACACCCCGCCCTGTGGAATACACGTTTGGTTTTATTTCATAGACGTAGGAAGCTTTTCGAGACTGGGACTGAAACAGTGAACCTTGTTTCGGATCGCCGTCCGGGGGAGGGTCTAAGGGGAGGGCGTCCTCCCCTTTGGAAAATTTTTGGGTATTTGAGGGTCCTCAGATGCAATTTGGTGCAACATTATGGACAAACTTTAAGGAAGATTTCTGCAAATTTTTGACATTTCTACAGAAGAGACAAATAAGGGGTTTTGCCCTTGGATCTTGGGGAACGGAAGCATACTTCAGCCCCCTACATTTTTGACTGTGGGGGCTAAAGCCCCCCCCGACCCCCGCTTCCTACGCCTTTATTTTATTTAACACAGTTGTAATAAGTACGAAATTGTGTTTACCCTCTTGTACCATTGCCCTTACGCTTATCCATCAGTATGGTTTGTGCTTGAAGTCGTTCGCACGGATTAAGAGATATTTATATAACATTGATGCTCATGTCAAATAATGTACTAGTTCACTCTCACCGAAAGGCTGCAACGTATTCATGACTAGGAGTAACTCACTGTCGTCAATTGCTTGAGTCAAAGCTGACTGACTCTATATTGGCAATGACTAAGACTAACTCGGGTACGTACTAGGGGGATGGGGACCCCCCTAGAAAATCTCAGTATATATCTCGACATCGAAAAATATTTTTACCCCCTGAAACTTATTTTGACCCCTTTAGTATCTTGTCTGGCTACGGGCCTGCCCTTGTAGCGACCTTATTCCTGAATGGACCCTCCCGTTACATTCCATACTTGCATATCTGCGTATATTATGTTAATTATAGGCCACTCTGAAGTACAGCTGTTAGCAGTATATCCAGCCCACACTCTACTTGCACGCACTACGAATTCTGCAGTCTTACTGTACTACACTGCAGAGCTGGATTTCCTCCAGCAGGGGCCTTGTTCCTCCACACTTACCATCAAATATGGAGACGACATAATCTTGCAGTGAGTACAACAGGTACCATACGGTACTTAGCACTGCAAATAACATTTATTACAGTTATCGCTGAACTATTTTACTACAGTTATCATTTCGCCTCATTTCATCTAAACACGTTCACTTGCATTGTTTAGCGCCGCAGGGTGCACTGAAATAACAGTTAAGTCATCGCGTGTGTATAGGCTTCACGTACACCATCCTAACAAGTAACTAACTGAAGGCTTTACTCGTCAACCACATAGGCCTAGCCCTGCAGCGTCACAGATTGCAGTTATCTTTCGTGGGCAATTCACCTCAACGGTTGCAGCATTTACAACTGCCACGGTCAGCTTATTGGGGTGCAGCTTAATACCGGCCGTGCAACCTCGGGCAATCCATCACCGGCAGCATTTCACTTCTGCCAGAACAGCAAACTTACGACGGCCAATTCATCTCACTGGCAGAGCCGGAATCATATTCAATTGCCTCTACTCAACAGCGTACTTCAACTTAGGGACCGATGTTACTAGGGTTGGCTGCCTGCATTCACGGTTGGTCTTGGTGTAGACTTAGGTGTAGGTCATTACGTAATAACTAACCAACAGCAGTAGCCAATACAGCTGTCTACGTTTAGCTTCCAACATAAATTAATCCCAGCACATGTGCATATCATCCTAGCCACAACTGCATGCTAACCAGTTTATGTTTTGCTTAACTTCACAGATCTGCCGACAGGCACAACACGGAGGCTATTAAACACTGGGATTGGAGACCCAACCACGACCAGTTATAACCTACTGGCTACCACCTTCTGTATTAAAGTATTTTATTTTATTTTATTTCTCCAAACCCTAATTCAAATTCATGATCATTCTATAGCCTAACCTGCTATTTAGCCAAACATGCCACCACTGCCAGGCGCGGATCCAGACATTTCGAAAAGGGAGGGCTGAACTTAGGGAAAGCGGGGTGCAGAGGGTTAGACTTCCGCCCGCAGTGAAGGACGAGGGGGGTTCTCACGCTTATGTTCACATATACAATATATATTTATATACACATATATACATACGTACATAATGATTGGAAAATAAAGTGTCATTCTTTTTCTTTTTTTTTTTCTTTTTTTTTTCTTTTGCTCTCGACGTTTTGTTGTTTTGATCCTGGTGGGGTAGGGAAGTACTCACTATTGTCACTGGAGGAAGTCTAGCTTAAAATCAGTCCAGCGAGGGTGTAATAAAGTAACCAAAAGATACTTTCTTAAAAAACAGAATTTAACTCCACCAAAGGCAGATAAAAGAATACTGTAGGCAGACAGTTCGAAATGTAATTTGACTGATATATCTCAGTTACTCTGCCAGGGGGTTTCTGAGGAGCATTCGACGAGGATGCCTATTTGCATACAAGTCAACAATTTCACAGCATAATCAAGTTGGATGTCCTTGTGTACAATAAGCAGTATTAAAACATTGGCTAACCTTTCCTCCGTCATCGTTGACCGATATGTGTTTTTCACAAATTTTAGTGCAGAATTCGAATGCGCGATGCTGGCGCTAGTAGAAGAAAACGTAAAGAGGATGCGCAGTATGGTCGTGATGTGTGGGTACATTTTCTCCGATCCATTTACCTCTCAGCTGCAGCAGCGTGTCTTGCAGTTTAGATGGCGTAGACTGTGATTCTGTCCAGTATCGGTGTCAAAGCTCCGAAGGAAAAGGAAGGCCATGATTGTTTCTGATCACTGTCCCTCTATACAATTAAACAACGTTGAAAGCTGAGACAACATAATACAACGAACAGACCGTTCACAGCCAATACTTTGCACACGTGGACTAACTTGCGACTTTGTAAACATAGTTCGGTAACGCAAGGGGCGTAGCGAAGGTGTTATCTTTGGGGGGTGTAGAGATTATGTTTTGCCGACAGATCTGGTAATGCGAAGCGCGAAAACGAGCTTTAGCGGGTGGGGTCCAGGGACCCGTCTTAGGGCTCCTGGTGGGGTCCATGGGCAAAGCCCCGCTGGGGGCCCAGGGGGCGACCCGCCCCCCGGAAGTTCTGAGGTTTAAACATAAAAAGTAAGTCTCAGGATGGATTTATGTTGTTTAATAATGCATCATGAAATGCAAAGATTCCCAATAATTTTAATGTATTAGGCTATTTCTCTCGTCAGGCTACTATAGTTTTAAGCGGTTGGGATCCAGAGCCCCTCCTCGTGTTTTAGCTAGAACGTTTTCCCAATGCGACATGGTTTCCTTTGGAAATTTTTGGAATTTGAATGGTGCCTAGATGGCAAATGGTGCAATATTTGAGTGGAATTTTGCCGTAATGAGGCACCTCAAAATTTACACCCAGGTAGAATTTGCTTGTCAGATTTTTTGTGCCACATTTGTCACTGTTTATGCGGCATTGTCGCACAAATAGGGGCTTGCTAAAACACTGGGCTCGCCTTAGGGCCCCTGGTGGGCGTCCAGGGGGCTTCGTCCCCGGAAGCTCTGAGGTGTTAGCATAATCTCTGGGTAAAAAATTAAGTCTCATGCAGGATAGGTATATTTTGGTTCATAATACAAAGATACCCTCTCCAAGGGGATCGGGTGCTGTTCCCCATGGTGATGATAAAAGTGAGGAATAATGTGCATTAAGTGGTTTTTCGAGAATGTCATATGAACCGAAATAGTGCGCCTATACGGAAGCCTTTAATTCCCTTTCTTTCCCCAAGTTGCCGACGGACTAAGTCACTCGTCCAGTTACACTGACACCCGTTGATACGGCTGTATACGGCCGTCACATGCATATTCAACTTGCCGAGTGGCCTTCAACTTGAATGGGCCAATTAGATGAAGAGCCGAAAATCGAAATAGCCGATAACAGACTGGCAACGCGCTCCCGTTCTCGCTTTCTCTTTTTTCTTTTCATGCTCTGTCGTCTTCCCTTTCATTCCATTCCTTTCCCTTCTTCTCTCTTCTTTTCCTCCTCGCCTCTTTTCCTCTTCTTTTCCTTTCCCTTTCCCCATTTTGCCGACAGACCGAAAGTTTGCCGACGGCGACCAAATATTGTGGGGTGTGACAACCCCACACCCCCGCTTGCTACGACATGACATATTAGCAGCTATTCACATTCATGTGGTTGTGTTAAAGGCGAGGGAGTCGGGGAAGCCCCGTAGCCTAAATATTCATCCGGACTGAATATCGTACGAGGTTCGTGTACTTGGTATTTGCGTTGTGAGGATCAAGGAAGGTGAGCCTGAAAAAGCCCCCTTGAATATTCTCCTAGATTAACATTATGCTAGTTATCGCGTATTTGTTATTGTTAATGTGGCGAAAAAGGGGGCTGAGACAGGAAACACCCCGCTTGGATCCGCGCCTGACAGCCGCCTATAAATCAACCGTAAGTGCCGTAACCGTAAGTCTAAGGTATGTAGCATTACGAAGCGCTACTGCGCAGTTCAACACCAACTCCGCTCCTGCTACGCAGTTCACCGAATGAAAACACTAGGCTTCCTATAGACGTCTGCTGATTGCTAGAGCCTTCGTCCGACTTCTAGAAATTTGCACACATCTTGAGAATGGTTACAAAAGGAACTGAATTCGTCGTATTCTAAGTTTAGAGATGATTGTATCTAGAACTTTCTCTCTCGAATTTTCTCTCCATGAATGCATTGTCTGAAAGAAAATGCTGGGATATTTTGACTAAGAAAGTACTGGAACTCTTAACGGGCCAAATTAAAGGTATGTTTTGCCCAAGAGGTGAAGAGATAGAACATACACTGAGACAGAGCCTACACCGAGAGATAGAATAGCGAGCTGTGAATGCATTTACACCAACTTGTCACGAGGGATTGAAATTACAGCAAGACAGAAATATACACAAGAGAGACTTTGTAAAAGGACGTAGAGAGATTCTGCCCAACCCTGAGAGGCCTCAACAAATACTCTCCAACGAATTCAGACACTGAATCTAGAACGTTTTGCCTGCTACCGCCGCTTCATAACACTGCCATATCGACCAAATCTGCGAGAAGCCTAACGTTAAAAAGGTGCGACCGTGCGAGTGCTGTAGACTAGTCAAGATTAGCGCTAAGTACACACAGTAACTATTGCAATCACTGGCCCGGCTTTAAAGGGGCTCATTGAGTTGACATCTATTATTTTTGAGACGAGTTTGAAGGAAATCATTGCATGGCAATGCTTCTAATTAGCCTCATTACTGATGTTTCACTTCCTACAGTTACCGAAAATGTGAGAAATTTTAGTTTTTGTGGACAGGTATTGCATATGATTACTACATAATGGTAAAAAGTGTCTGGTCACAAATTTGAAATGAATGATATTAATCATTAATTACCCTGTCATTGCCATTTCAGTTGTGTGTCAGATGTTCAGAATCTCTTAGTTTGACCATTTAGCATCAATTTGTGAGAAAATCTCAACTGGTGTGAAAAAAGCATGAATTTTGTGAACCAACTCAGTGTTCAGTGTGTTAGTAGATTTTGTAAGATTTAAGGAAAGGGGGCAAAATAATAAGCTGTTCAGACTTTATGTCATTCTTCTGCATTTTTTTTTAATCCTTGCCGAAGGCAGGCAAGAAATCTATGAGATGATGATGTGTGTGCGTGTGTGTATGTGTGTATGCGACGCTTTGCTTGTTTACATGATAACTCGAGAAGAGTAACTCGGAGGGATCTCATACTTGTCATTAAATTGCCCATTTTAAGTAGATGATCGTTTTTGGTGGAGGTTAAAGACCATCTGTGGTCACCAGGGATCAAAGCCTGAAAACCTTGTTTACACGATATCTCAAGGTAGGAAGCTTGGATAGAATTCATGTTTAGTGTGTGGATGCGTTATGGCAAGAAAAAGAATCCTACTGTATTTGGTAAAGGTCAAAGAACACCTGGGGTCACCGGAGGTCACAGCCTGAAAATCTCGCTAACACGGTATCTTGAGTTAGGAAGCTTGGATAAGTTTCATACTAAGTATGTAGATGGTTCATGGTAAGGCAAAGAAATCTGTTGTTTTTGATGGTGGTCAAAGGTCATCTGGGGTCACCTGGGTCAAACCATGAAAATCTTGTTAACATGAGGTAGGAAGCGTGAATAAATTTTATACTGAATGTGTAGATGCCTCGTGGTGAGGGGAAGAATCCTATTGTTTTTTGGGGGTCGAGAGTCATCGGGTTCACCAGAGGTCAAACCCCGAAAACCTTGCTAGCACGATATCTTGAGCTAGGAAGCCTGGATAAGTTTCATACTTAGTATGTAGATGCGTTATGGTAAAGCAAAGAGCTCCCTATCTTTTTGGTGGAGGTCAAAGGTCATCTGCGGTCACCAGGGTCAAACCCTGCAAACCTTGTTAACATGATATCTCAAGGCAGGAAGCTTGGATAGAGTCCATACGTAGTATGTAGATACCTCGTGGTGAGGAAAAGAACTCAGCTCTATTTTTGGTGGAGGTCAAAGGTCATCTGGGGTCACCAGAGTCAAACCCTGCAAACCTTGTTTAACTTTTGGTGGAGATCAAAGGTCATCTGGGGTCACCAGGGTCAAACCCTGCAAACTCTGTTAACGTGATATCTCAAGGTAGGGAGCTTGAATGAATTCTATACTGAAGATGTAGATGCCATGTGGTAAGGGAAAGAACCCTATTGTTTTGTGGGGTCAAAGGTCATCTGGGTCACCGGAGGTCAAACCCTGAAACCTTGTTAACACGATATCTTGAGATAGGAAGCTTGGATAAATGACGATTTTTATACTTTACATAAATTTGTCATGTTGAGAGGAGAAACCCTATTGGTTTCGGTGGAGGTCACAAGTCATCTTAGGTCACCAGAAGTCAAAACTGAAACTTTGTAAACATGAAATTACAAGGGATGAAGCACAGAAATATCCCTTCTAAGACATTTTTTTCTTTTCATTTTTTGTTATTCAACTTCTGGTGGGGTTCAAAGTTCATGTGATGTCAGCAGGGGTCCAATTGTGAACACATCGTAAAAATATGACATAGAAGGGAAGTGCAAATTTGATGGATGAACCTCGGTGTAACAAAGCACCCCCTTTCGGCAAGAAAGCACTAAGCCTTTGGGCTTACTTCATTTTTTTTTTATTTTGCTGCTTTCTATATTATGCCGAGCCGCCGAGTCGTAACTGTTGGCAATGCATTTTGTACAAATGAGTGTTAACTGTTGAAGTGTAACAAAACATCAGCAAGACACGTGATATATGACGTCATGTTAGTAAAGTAGCATCGGTTTCATGTACTGATGACCCGTACTGTTACTACTAACGGAGAGTAAGTTAACAGGGTCCCTGACAACACTATAACACTTACAAGCAACTATCTCTTTGCAAACCTCATTATACCGAGAAATTCCATAAGCTCCGGAACTTCATGAAGCCAAAATGCCGGGGGATGTCACTCCCAAGAAGAATGATACACGTATGCTCGTTTAAACTCTTTTTCGGTGCTGTTTGGTATAATTAGGCTATTCTTCAAAATCTGACCCTTTATAGCGTAGTCTCTCTGAGTCGTTTGTTCATCAAATACCCCATTAAGGGTCATTTGTACTTCACATTTCACCCTTTGGGTCGTAATTAAAGGAAATGGTAGTAATGACATATCACTAACACAATCGAAAAGAAACCAAATCCTCAATGCAAAGAACCCCCGTCTTAATAACTTTGTCATCCCTTTTTGTGTAAATATGGCGATTTTCAATAACTCCCCTGGTTCAAAATTTACATTGCGGCGTATTATACAAACGATTTCTCCTAATTTTGCTCAGAAAGATCCCTTTCGCCGTTTTCTGGACGAGCAAGGGTTGCAAAAATGTTTTAGTGACCGGGCCCACCTGCCCAAATGGTTATATCAAGTTAACCTTCTGGGTCAAGTACTCAAATGTTCGTGCTCTAATTGATGCAACGAGTATAGTTTCATCTCTCGCTGTTTAATATGCTGAACATACCCAGTGACAAAACATTGATACCATTGTCTTATGTCTCAAGATACACCCAACCACCATCAACTATTCAAAAATAATGAAAATAAAATAAATCATTACACGTGTTTCCATGGCAAGCTTAAAGGGGAGTAGTGAGTTGGCATTGCATTAACATGTCACTGTTTTTACAAATATAAGCCAGTTAGTCTCATCAGCAGTAGCATAGTCAGATCGGGGGTAGGTAGTTTGCCCCCCATACAAAAGATAGAAGGAAAAGACCGCGAAAGAAAGAGAAGAAAAAAGGGATGAGGTAGCAAGAAGGAGAAAACGAGAGGGAGAGAATTATAGGGAAAAGAAAGAGGAAGAAAATTGTAAATGGCATAGGGTTTATTGACGAATGGAGGGAAGAAGGAAGGGGGAGAAGTAAAAAGACTTGATAAAGGAGGCAGCTATAGATGTGAGGAGAACTGGGCAGAGTTAGGGACGCTAGAAAAGGCGAATGAGTAAGGGGGAGGAGACTGGGAGAGTAAAGGGCGTGCAAGGCTGGGATAGGGAAGCTCACAAGGAATTGGTCTCATTAAAATGGCCAGCTCTTCTACTTCCCTTCTCCATTACAACAAATGCTTAGGGCTGAAAGCGATGATCCTGGCAATGATCCACAGTACAAATAAAGTGTATTGAGATGATTATTTTGATGCACAGTGCTTCCAGAAAAATACATTTATTTAGTCTACTGTATCTTGCAATTACTCATGGAAATACTACAGGAAGTTTACCTTGCAACTTGATCTCAAATGTAGCAATTACCTAGGATGAAAGAGAAGAAAAGATGTAGAGTAGGCACTGTTGTGTCATTATTTGCGATTTCAGTGGAGAAGAATGCTAGTGTGAAAATAAAAAGCGGCCTTAAGCAATGGGTTCCCACCTAATCCCACCCCGTTGCACTACCGGTAACTAATGAACCGGTATGTTGTAAGTCAGGAGTAAGCCTTCAAAAAGTAGTCATGTTGTACTTTTTGATGTCCGTTAGCTTAGTGCACAGCTATAAGGCCAGTTGAGAATTGTTACCGGTGCATGCTTCTTTTAGGCTCCTTGGGTTATAAGGTAGCTGGTAAGCCCATAACAAAAACATACACCTAACTCCTTTTTCTTCGACCTCGCATTTGAAACAAAGTGTATGTAAGAGATCGCATTTTAGTCGCATTTTAGAGCATAAAAAAGTGGGGGGATGAAGAGAGTGTTGGCATGGCCGCCATGTGGCAATATTTTTTTTTTATGAAACTTCAAAGTAAAGAATGTTTAGGTGCAACTTAAAAAGTCTGGAAAATGCCAGTTCCTGCAGTCTTGGAAGAAATTATTGGTACCATACATGCTTACTTGTGGTGGTGCTCTGCATAAATAGTGCCACGAGGGTCTCTTTGGGGAAAAGGACCTAGACTCCTCTGCAAATAATCCTACATGTCCGCCCCTGTCTCCCAACCGAGTCCCTACTTCATAAAATCAACCTACCTCATGTCTGAGTTATGCTTTTTTAAAGGAACGTTAAATCATTTTGACCTGTTTAGTTCGCATATGGGGTATTTTGAAGATATTTAAATGTCTTTTCAAATGCTCACAATTTTGAAAACACTTCAGAGCTTCTAGGGGCTTTACCTCAGCTGATTGAGGGCTGCTATTAATTCTACGCCCAACCGTGTGTGTAGGAGCCTCTATAAATACTTTGAAAACTATGAAATCAAAACAATTCATCTTAATTTTGAGCCACCCTCTTACCCAAACTCTAGTGATAGCTTTACGTCATAAGAATATTACCCATTGCAAGAGTCAAATTGTACAAGATGCACAATTTTAAAATTAAAGATTATTTGCGCCCCCCCCCAACAAAAAAAGATTGTGAGAACCTCTTTTTCTATCAAAAAAAAACCTTAAAGTGACCCAGCTATCTGCACCTATCTATGTAAGTCCGTGGTTGACAAGGTAAACAATTTTTCTTTTCCACTTTTTCATCATCCCTTTTGACAGAATATCTTATTTCAAAGCAACTTTTCCTTCAAATAACACCTTCAGTTTTAATTTGTTATGAAAAAAGGGTGGACATGCCGTTAAAATGAATTGTAGAAATCGTGTTTTAGAAAGAACGTGCAAGTTTAACGGTTTCCTGAATACCAATTGATTCATGGTAAAGGGCACTGTGGGGTTTCATGTGTTGCTCTTTCGAGAAAATTTTCCAGTCTCATAAAATCATTGACTCTTTCCCCTCGACACTTCCAATATTGACGTCGGTAATAAGCGAGAACCCTAGACTGCTAGAGAACTTCAAGAGGGTTTTCTTCTGCAGTCCGTTACCCACGAGTGCACTCTTGTATTGCCTTACCAGTTCCATAGATCTTCTAAATTTGAATTCCGGATTTCCAGAAATTGACGTTGTCCCCTCATCAATGCATTTTGTCTCTTTCCGCGCCTCTTCAGCACGTCACAATTCACGCCTTTGCTCTCTGGAACGTATACTGACATGTATTTTGTTGAGGTTGTCATAAAATATCTCGGGTTTTGCAACATATTCTCCTGGTAGGTAAGAAAGCCTAAGGTGCTCGAAAGACGTAAAATAAATAAAATCACACATACTGTTGATGAGCAGAATGCCAGAATTCGAGATGAAACTTTACACTGGAAATTCTGAAACGTTATACTTACTTTACAGACACACTCACCAAGATATGTGATAAATGTGATATTCGCATGATTTATTTCCCCTTGTCTTACATCGAATCTAATGACTTTGATCTTTGTTTATTTTAGCTTTTGATGTTTGCCTACATAACAAAGGAAAAATATGAAAGGCTAACGCCGTTTTCAAAAGGTCACTAATGGCACATATCCATAAATTCAGATAAGTATGTCATTAAGCTTTAAGCGGGCTTCCAACCTAAAAGGTTGTTTGTTTCAATTATTACTGTTGAAAGCCCTAAATGAAAGGTCCTTTAGAATTTGTTTCACATATTCTATGATTTTCAGAAATTAATTAACCTTCAAAAATACTAGCCGTTTCTGCTGAGATACCATACTGTGGAGTGTAATATTTAAAGTGGATTGTTGCATAGTGTCAGGTTCTTTCGTCATCCCTCTATTTTATCACGTGTTTCTTATCTACAGAAAGGTTACCATTTGGTGAGTGATGTAAAAGTGAACAAAAGATTATACAAGAAAATGTTTCGAGTCCCTCCCTCCACGTCACAGATTTTGCCATGTCGACTTGACAATCGGCTATAGAGCTTATGCATATGATGTCCGGTCACAGAGCAGAAAGTGTCCCCTCGTTTGGAGGAAAAGCGCGTATCACTGCAAGTTACACCAGCAAATGCAGACAGCTATGTCAACCATCATACGCGCGTAAGTCTTCTTACTATACGCGCGTGAGAAATCTACGCCGTTCGTCCAAGTGTGCTTCATTGTTTTTGTCCATGCATAAGGTCTATAGGCATCTGTTACTATCCTAGTTCTGCCTTTGAGTGTACGTTCAGCAGTTCAGGTTAAGCATTGAGCTCGGAGACAACATTGATTGATACAAATATCTTCCACAAAAATGCATTTAAGAGCTGTATGCAGCCACAATATCCCTAGACAATAGGATTGGTGACATGATATACTCCACTCAGACATTAGAATGGTGGGGTTTCGAATCCAGTTTTTTAACGTACTCAATTCAGCATGCGTAGTTAAAGCTATGGTTTATTCATGTTGTGCCTAAAATAGAATTCAAATGGTCAGGTTTTGGTGAATTTTTATGTTTGTTGCAGCTTCTTCCCACATTTTAAACGATTCTTACCTCCCAAATGCAGACAGTATGTACATTTGGCATTTACAAGTCACGAGACCTTGTAGAATCTGCTAGTATCGCTTGCTATAAGTGACACACTGATTTGCCGATCAGTCTGTGTCATGAACTAAGTATATATATCCTGTGAAAAATGAGACATGAAACCGGCAGAGCTTTGTCATTTATCTTCTTCTGACTAGATAGTTGTATAGCTGAGTGACTGCCAACTGAATATGTAAATTGTGAAATACGAATAATTTCTGGCGTAGATAAGTCGCATTGATGTGACAAAATATGACTCAGTAAATCTGGACAAACGTCAGCCTCAGAAAATGCATTGACTGTGTGTTCCCTGCTGTAATCCACTTTTTTTTGGAGGATCGGTTGTGTTCATACTGTGATCAAATCTGACTAAAAAATGACATACATTTCACCATACCGTTCACTGAACGTCAGAATCGGTAACCATTTACCTCAACCCTTTGCAATCAGAGAACAGTGAGATAAATTGAAGTGTCATCATCGAGTATGGTAATTGGAGACCTCAGTCGCATAGGAACATTAACCCATAGTAAATAAGGCCGAAGACATTCCATATTAGGTCACTGTTACTGAGTTGTGACCCTGCGCTTATTTTTCAGAAAGAAATGTACACATTAGTTTGTGCATAGAAACAATATGATCGATACAACCGTAATAACCTAAATGTGTAGGATGCTTTCGTACCACAGTTTTAAGTGCTACATTTAGATAATGAATTGGCATACTAATACACTATATCATCTTTGCAACCTTACATGCTTCTAACTAAATAACTAACAAATTTCTTTTCCTGATTTTTCTACATACAGATAAGATTAAGTCTTATTGTACTTCTTATGTACGCAATTTATTCCAAAACACCATAGAAGAAGAAACCTGTGATCTAAATAAGCGGAGATTTGTGAAAATTTAGCTGCTGCTTTCACCACCATAAGGTTGGGGCGACAGCTGAAACCCTTTGAAAGACACATTTGTTTTTCCCACACTTCACTGAATCGATGTTGAAGGAGGTCATTCTGTAACTTTAAATGATACCTCGAAACTGAAAAGAACATTTATTGATTACCAACAGTATGAAGACAGTGTCCATGTTAATGTTCTGTTTTTTGAGATGATTTATCTCTTCTACGAAGAATTTTTGGCCCACTTATATGATTTATTTATTAAGCACATTTTTTATGAAACCCGATGGAACCTCTTACCCTAGTTTTGACCGGGCTGATTTCCTGATAGTTTTGACCGGGCTGATTTCCTGATGGCAAATTGAAATTAGATTCAATATATAAGGTTGCAATCTATAGAGTGGCAAAATGTAACCACGGCCGAAGGGGAAATCCGAAAGTAATTAACGTATTGTATATTTTCGCATGCATCTAGACATACGATTTTCATAAAATCTCCCAACGATGCACTTGTTTGTTTTTTTCACATGAAATAAGGTTGAGAAAGGTGAAATATATCTGATGAGTAAGGTTGCATGATCCCACAGATACTCTAATATTGTTCCGCATTCATTCAGATATCCTGCAAACATCCAAACACGAACAGCTCATCAAAACAACTAATTTCAAATTAAGTCAAATAGTAGTCAGTTTCAGGGATCGGTTGGATTTCTTTCAGGCAGTGAGTTGTTGATAAACCCATGCGCATGACATGCTTCAACTAGGATTGACGTATGAGGTGCTCCTGAATGAAACACGATCTAAAACTGGCTTAAAAGGGACGGAAAAAAGATTCTTGATATTAGACCAGCCTGGAAGTAACTTCGATACATGTTACCTCGTCTGAAGCTACAAGAGCGATATCTTGTAAGCGTCAAGTATGTAAATATATCGAAAAAAATTAAGAGGGAGAGATTTATCTTCATTTTTGTTCAACAAAAAGTCGTGTGAATTACACCGTGCGTAAGAAGATTGTTCCTTAATATTCAGTTCTTCTTTTGACTTAGCAAAATTATGATAAGTTAAGTCTTATGATGTTTGCTGTTGAAGCATACATTGTTTTGCTTCTTTCTTTTTGGTCGTCTGAGTAGTAATTTTTAGAGTAGACTTACCCTAACCGACTGTACTGATGATAAATGCTTGTGCTGTCCCTAAAATTGAGGCCAACCTACGGCAGTAACTGCTTTACCGCTACTCCAGATAGCCGTCGGTGCCCTTTTACTAAGTTTGTAACTTTACAATTTCTCATTTCCTTTAATTGATTGCTTCATATCACAACAATGTGTAAGTTCAGAACAATCACTTTAGAAAAGTAGTAGAAGATCAGAATAATAGTTTGTAGTAGCATGGAGACCCCTATTTTCGTGTAGTTAGGCTAGCCTGAAATAGATGTAGGCCTAATGATGAAGGTGTGTACTGCGCGAAAATAGGGGACGCACGAAAATATGAAAACCCAGTATACAGCCCTGAACAATACTTAATAATTCCTTGTCATATTAAGAGAAGCAACCCTATGGGTTTTGGTGGAGGTCAAAGGTCATATAAGGGCGCCAGGAGTGAAACTACAAAAAAACTCGTAACCTTAGTATAGACAGTGTGTTGTTTCATGACCATCGAAAAGAGAAAGCTGAAATTTTGTACCATTCCAAAGGTAAATTATAGAGAATCGCAGATCTTTTCGCAAACATAAGTCTGTTACATTAATTAGAAATTTTAAGTTTAATTAGCGAATTATGAACACTTGTGGACAGGGGCGTCAATCCGTATTCAAATGTGGGGGGGGGGGGGGACAGGGGGACATACATGACCTAGCACAAACCAATACCTTTGGTTTTGAAGAGGGGGCGTCTTCCTATAGGCCCATTCCTCCCCCCCCCTTATGATGACTGACGTTGTCCTATTCTAATAAGAATTATCATTTCAAAGTTAACATGACCATCATAGATGATCTGCCAGGTGAAATACATACACGGAGTCCACGGAATTACTTCAAGATGTTATTTTCATCATGTCCCAAAATAGCTGAAACAACGCTTCGCAGCGTGAATCATTGTCGGAGATCATGGACCCGACCAGGCCCGCTGCTAGGGTGATATATTTGGGCGTGTGAAGGTCCCAAATTCCGACCGGCTGGATGTTTTTTCCAACTGAGTGGAGGCGTTTAAATTGCACTTTGTTATGTGCTCTGCGTTTTGTATACAGCAGTGGGAATCCTTCCTTTGTCACTACATAAATGTGTCGTCCTGGGGGAGGGGTCTAAGGGGACACCCCCTCCCCTTTGAGAATTTTTTTGTTAATTTAAGGCTGCTTAGGTGCAAAACGGTGCTATCTTTGGGATATTTTTGGAGCTAATCGTACGTGACTGGAAAATGTCCATAATTTAGTGAATTCTAATTTTTCCGACTAGCTGGATGTTTTTACTAACTGCAGTGGCGGCGTGTAAATTGCACCTTTTTTATTCACCCTGCGTTTGTATACAGCAGTGGGGATCCTTCCTTTGTCACTATATAAAGGTGTCATCCTGGGGGAGGGGTCTAAGAGGAGGGGGTGTAACCCTCCCCTTTGAGAAATTTTTGTTAATTTAAGGTTGCTTAGATGCAAAATGGGATATCTTTGGGATATTTTTAGAGCTGATCGTAGTATAACAAAGGTGTGAAGGATTAGCAAGGGCGTTTTCAGAATGCTTTGTAGTCGTAAGTGTATTAACAATCACCATCTGCAGGCGCGGGTCCAGAAATTTTGAGGGGGGCCAAGATGGAAAATCTCATGTGCACGTGCACCGAAGTTTCACCACGAGCGCGAAGCGCGAGTTCCTACGCGTGGTGTCCAGGGGCCCGCAATACGGCCCCTTCGGGGTCCAGGGGGCGAGGCCCCCGGAAGCTCTCGCAGTATTGAATTTTAAGAGCACAGAAATCGGCTCCAGTTCTTATGTCAGTGAGATTTATACCTTTTCATGTTGCATGGAATTTGATGTGTATGGCTCAGTATAAGTTACTATATGTACCTGCAGAAGTTCCGGAGAATCTAAGTTATCTTAAAACTTACACGCCAACATTATGAGCCCATGCAGGTAACTTGAAATGATTTTGCCATAATGAGTATTTTATTTTTGTTATACGGTATTCAGGTATAAGGACGTCAGATGAAACAATTGCCCGCGAAAATTTGAATTTACATTTAAAACCATTGCTATTACAAACGGTGTCAATTCCCTTTATGTGTGTCTATCAATTAGAAGGTGGGTTCGATACTAATTTTTCAGTTCTCATAAGAAGAGGAGGGTGAAAAAATGAATATCAGTTGCTTTACATCCTTACAATGCTGGCTCCTCTGAAATCACGTTTATGCACATGAATAATTGGCTTATAGTAGAACCCCACCGATGAGTAATGCGAATACGTTTGGGACCTTATTGATAGTAAAAGGAGTAATTCAAGGCTAAAACTGCGCAGATCAAGCGAAAATCAAGAAATATTGAGAAGAATTTGCAAAATCGTGAAAGATGTCAAATGATCTTTTCGTAAAAAGTGATAAAAATAAATCAATCACTCAATAAAAGCGTACCTCTCTCCGTAAGCGTAAACAATTGCGCGCGAAGCGCGCCGAAAATTTTCGGTATAGAGCCTCCCGGGAGCTCTGCATTAATTGTACACTGAAAAGGGGGACCAACAGGACTCTCACAACCTGACGTCCATATGGGAGGAGAGATGATATATCACCTTCTTTATGGATTTCTAAAGGGTATACCCTTCAGAATCTATGACCGATGTTGCCGGCGGGAGTTGGTGATTGGGGAAACAGCAGGTAACTGCTAAACCGTGCCTTTTTAGGCAGTGGGATTTTGTATAATCTATACACAAGAGTGGGAGAGCCTTTTCTTGTTAGTACATGAGATTGCAATCCCAGGAAGGGGTTTACCCTCCCCTTTGAGAAATGTTTGATAATTTAGGGAGCCTATATGCAAAATGGTGGTATCTTTGGGTCATTCTAAAGTGATTGTATGTTTAAAAAATGTCCACAATTTAGTGAATTCTAATTTTCGTTCAGGTGAAAAAGGGGAGTAAGAGACGGTTAATATATTGTCTTCAAACCTCCTAAAGTCCCAGGAAAAATCATAGGCGTGGATCCATCTCCAAAAGTGTGTAGGGGGGGGGGGACTTTTCCACGTTTGTGAATCGCCGTCCTGGTTGAAGAAGCAGTGGTGGTAGCCAGAATTTGCGTCACGGGGAGGCAATGAGTTTTGTGATCGTCGGCATGGGGAGGGGTCTAAGGGAAATTTTTCTAGAACTGAATGCCCTCAGATGCGATTTGGTGCATTAAAAGTGTAGGATTTTTAGGTTATTTTTCTTCTAAAAATTTCGTTTTCCTAGGCATAATTGCAGTCTGTTTTATCATTTTTGAAAAAGTGAGGGGAACTTTTTGACGATGTCCCCCTTCCAAAAAAGTAAGAGGGACTCGTCTCCCCATTCCCCATGATCCACGCCCATGGGAAAATTGTACACGCAATTATACTGTACCTGCGTGGAATCCACAGAAACATTCTTGGACTATAATAAAATATTTCCTTTACATTTTAAAAGGATATCCAAGGTTGACAGAGAACAGTATAGCGCCTCCCGGGAGCTCTGAATTAGTTACAGTATACAAAAGAGGGACCAACGGGATTCTCACTACCCGACATCCATATGGGAAGAGATATATATCACCTTGTCTTTTCAAGTATAGCAAGAGGGATGGTGGACAGGCAAAATTCGTTTCAGAAAAGATTTTCATCGTTATTGAACGTCGCGGTAAAATGTTTGGAAAATAAGGCAATTACGTACTTTCAATCTTTCAAACCATGTGCTAGACTAGATTTGTCAAAGATCCCATAATGATGAATGCCCTACAGAGAAGGAGATGTACTTTTAGAAAAATGTTTGCATTTGAATAATTTCTTGCGTCATAGCTTTGTCAATGGTATATGAAATCGGGTGTAAACCCTGCCGTATGCGGCGCGCGAAGCGCGCCGAAATTTTGAATAAGATATTAGTCCATGACAAAACCTGCATTTCAGAACCTGCTTCGGACACTGTCATTTTCCCACCAACCTATGCTATTCAGAAACGAATCTTCTGACTGAGAATTCTTAAAAAGCACTTTTGCTCCTTGGTTCCCCCGTGAGTTTCCGAAAATTATTGAAAATAAGGACAACTCTGACACAAGGCTTGACGCTAGCGGAGCGTGCGAAAATTTGGAGTTTGTCAAGAATTTCCAAAACTTATGATAGTTTGAGAACAGTTTGTGAAAGAAAAGGGTAAGACCAAGTAAACCAATCATCAAAAATACATCTTACCCTCCACCCTCCACAGAAATCTGTAGCTTAAACGACTTTTGTGACCATTTTAAAAATTTTCAAGAATCGATGGGGGAGGGGGACACACGTCACCCATTGCCCACTGTGCCGACGCAACTGTCTGTAGCTTAAAAGCCTTTTGAGTTCATTTTAAAACTTTTCAGACAGTTTCGAAATCGAATAGGTTATGCACGCCGCTACTTTGCCTGCAACAGCCGGTGCCACTGTGCACAATAGCACGTCACCTGACAGCTCGTCTTCTGTATTCGTTCTGCAAGGTCTGCATGGCGAAAACTTTGCCTCTCAATCCCTTTAGATTACAAAAACTTTCACTCTTTAACACAAAATTGTTACTGATTTCAGTGCAGCTAGCAGGGCCCATACTGCACATGTCACGATGTTTACTTATTTAGATCTTAAGTCAAGGATCATTACTCAGCTATTCACCTGTTTTCGAACATAATATGTGAAAGATATCTAAAGAGATAATCCAGCTATAGCTCCACCCAACCCCTAGAGAAATATATACTTTAAATACGTTCTTAGACACTTTTATTAATTTTTTGCTCTTAATTTTTCTTTCTTTTTTCTTTTTCTTCCCTTTTTCTCCTTTCGTGGGGGAGGGGGCGGGCTCCCCAGGCCAACCTGGATCCGCTCCTGCACCATCTATACCGATAATGGCTTCGGCGAAGCTCGGTAAAAATAATGGCTTCGGCCACGCTCCGTAATAATTCTTGAAAAGTGTTTAACGGCAACAACGTACTTTCAACCTTCCACAAGGGGGGGGGGGGCATGCAGTATGTTGTGTGACCGCTGGCCTGGGGGATGGATCTAAGGGGAGGGGGTGTCCCTCTCCCCTTTTAAATTTTTTGAAAAATTAGGTGTCCTTACATGCAATCTGGTGCCACATATGTTACCTTTTGAAGTAAAATTTGTGTTAAAAATTTACGTACTTTTAGGAACTAAAACATTAGGCATCAGTCAGGGGGACATGGCCCAATGGGGTGTCCCCATCCCCTTTGAATTTTTTTGAAAAATTAGGTGTCCTTACATGTAATCTGGTGCCAAATATGCTACCTTTTTTAAGTAATTTTGTGTTAAAAAATTTACGTATTTTTAGGGAAGGTGGGCATGGTGGAATGGCCCTCCCCTCTCCGCACGCCACTGATTGAATGATCCCATATTGATGCGAGGCCCCTGAAGATGTCTGGAGATGTATGTCTGTTTTCGGAAAGTGTTGTGATCAGAATTGTTCCATGTATAATTACCTTTTTAACGGTCATGAGAAGAAGTGCAAACCGTGACGCATGCGCGCGAAGCGCGCCGAAATTTTGCCATTAAATAAGATTTCCCTGACGAAATCTACATTCAGAATCTGCATCAAGACACTTAACAATTGCCCAACAAACCTACATGTCACTCAAAAAGCCAGTCAAATAGAGCCACGACACTACTCTTTTACGCAAATGTGGGGGGACATTTGATATTGTGTCCCCCACCCATCGAAATGTGGGGGGGACATGTCCCCCCGTCCCCCCCAGGATTGACGCCCATGCTTGTGGAGGATGATGTGACTATTACTTTGTCACAGAAATAGGCTTCTAAACCATGAGTATGTTGATTTTGTGGTGGAAAGTGCTCGGTTTTTTATTCTGTCGGCCCGAATTCGAATCCTATCCAAGACACTTAATTGTTCAGTTTTGTTATTCAGTTTTTGTCTTCTTGTTACTTACCACGCTTAGGGTATAGATTGTCATTTTAATAGAAAGGGGCTTATTATTTTTGCGGAGGTCAAAGGTCATTTTCAGGTCATTAGAGGTAAAAAACAGAAAACCTTGTAAACACGATATTTCAAAATATGAATGATGGACACCCTGCACTGCCTGGCGCACCCTGGCTCTGGCCAGCACAACACGATACAGCCAATCACAGCCGGCACCATATAGAATGAAAACCGAAAACTTGACACTGACTACTTTTTCTGGTTAAAAATTGTTCTTCGTGACACAAAAGTGACTTGCTGCCCTTGCTAGATTTTGGAAGTTGCCTTGGTGCCCGTATAAAATCTTGAAGATTATCTTGGTGCCCTGCCAATTTGTGAATCCCTCGCCCCAATTGCATTGTCCCTCCGAACACCTACCTCAAGGTCTGGAAATGTTGCAAAAGTGTGTATGTATCGTTGTATGTCTTCAGGGACTATGGGAGACAGCTATAAATCGTACAGAAACATAACTGCACAGTAAATTAAGCCGAGAACACTTCATCCACTCAAGGTTAGTGGTCACGCCCCTTGAGTTTCTGTACGTTATTGGTGTGATTCATGCATTTCAGCAAGTCTTCGTTGAACCATGTAGGATTAATCCCCTATGGGAAGGCCTGTTCTTTACTTATCAACGAAAATGAGCAAACTCTCAAAACAGCTCAAGGCTCAGTTTGCCGTAATCAAGGCTAACATACTATATTGACTGTGCTAAAAAAATGTTTTGCGAACTCCACTATCCTGTTGCCTAACGAAGCTGTCTTTCGTACCCCACTATTTTATTGCTTAAATGGGGTGTATCACGTTACCATTCCTATAGCCTAGTGCTGTTGCAAATTCAATGAGCTTTGAAATACATTTTTGTGGAAGATGCCCGTGTCTTTAAACTGTGTCTTTGAGATCCTTCACTGGTTCAAGTAATTGTACACTTAGTAAAACTAGAAACGTATCTGACAGCTGACCATTGTTAGGAAGGCAAATTTGTCAAAAGGGGGGTTCCCAAAAGGCTAACCTACCGGGTCCCTCGCTAATGACTTCGCATATCTTACAGGGTACCATATTGTAAGTTTTAGTGTCGTTAGACTCTCTGGCGAATCTCCACTGCGGAGTACTATTACCTCACAGTATGTCAAGCGAAGACTCATCTCACCAAAGTTTGATCATATGCTTGGTTTTGGTTGCATATCAGCAGCCATGCACGATCGTTACTCAAGTGTACATGTCAATTTAAAATGGAGAAAGAACGTAAATGCAGTTTCAAGTGTTCCCGCCAGAACACTGGAAGATCAGAAACACCTGATTTACTTTTTTGACATGTAAAAGACTCACTAAATCTGAGAAATTTGGTGAAGTTTTCATCCAATCCCTGTGTGCAGTTCCCAAACTATTGCAGATGAAGTTATTACAATGTTCCACGAATTCAACCAGAAGCAAACTGGAGGGACTTCATTAAGAAAGGATATAAAGTTATGGAGGGGGAAATTTGTTTTTATGCTTAAAGAGTAGCATCATAGTGTTGATGCTACCAGGTCATCTTTGCTTGCTTCAAGTTCACTTTGGGTTAAGGATGTGATAACTTCATATGCCAATATGCTGAGAGCCATACATGGTACTGAATGTTGTAGTTTTTACTAATATGCTTACATTTAGTGGCCCTTTAACATATCAAAGACAAACTTTCGCTAACACCACACTTCTTAAAGGATTCTTTAGAGGGTAGCTCCCACTGCAGGTGAAACCTAAAACAGGCCCCAAAACGGTACTTATTCAGACCAGTAGCCCGACAAGGGACTGATAGGGTGAAATAGCTTTTCCGGTGGCGAAATATTTTACAGGGCGAGATATACTTCAATGCATTAAGACGAAAGTACTTTTTAATTTTCTAGTGGCGAAAACTTTTCTTCTTTTTTTTTCTATTAAACACTTGCTAAGGTCTAAGTACGCATTAATGCCGAATATTGTAACATCATTAAATATATAGTAACCAACTGGAATTTATCCAAAGACGCGGGATAACGGTCCTTAGCACTGACTACCGTGACACGACTGGAACCGTCTCGTGGGCCATGATCGAGTTCCTGGCCATCCAAAGGATCCACTCGTGTCTTACATGTACATTTGATTCGAAGAAAGTATTTCACTAGACTGTGCCCATATCCACACCGTTTAACATTTAGGTGAGAACATTCCCCTGTTTCCACTACGAGCAGAAATTAAGTGTCTTGTCAATATTTCTATAATTCTTGAAACTTGGGAATTTGTCATTTGTACAAACTTGGTAAACAATCTTCTGTTTTTCCAACAGTAGTCAAATACATAAACTTAAGCTAGATAAGTCTAAATCTAGCTTAACTGAGAATGGAACCTCGCCAAACATGTCCCAACAACAGTAGCCGAAGTACGAAAACCAAACAGAACTATTACCCCAAGGAGTAGGCCCCTGGAGTGACACCAACACCACTCATAAAGCGAACAACCGCTTTGCCTTCAGACCTCTTCATTATGCTTCTACTATGGCAGGGAAGACGCCAGGTGACACCTACCCCGCAGAACGGACGAAGTTTTTCATTCAGCTAATCCCTGAGAAAAAAACCAAAGGGTGGCAGCCTAAGGGGGCGGCAGCCACAGGGGCGCTTTGAAGGCTAGGTGAGACCATGCCCCTGGGTGATGCCATGTGGGTCCAGCTCTTCCCATCCCCGTCGGGGAAGGCTGTCGCCCCAAGTCGGGGGAATTTTCGGTTTGGTCGAGAACCGTACCGTGCCAGATAAAATATGAAGTCCCCAAGGACGGTCATTTTGCTCTAAACTAAGCCACATTCTTAAATAAAACCGCAAAAAGTTCCAGTGTCCTAACTAAAATCCAAATTTTTCAAATTTTACGTAATGGAAGCCCAGAGTGTCAAATCTTCTTTAGAAATAACTCGCAATTTTCGGCACCCTTCGCCAGAAGAAAAGTTTGCTTTCGACTTCTTTTTAGCAACTCGCCTTTGCCCTGCATGGCTTCGGGTTCCTGGTCCCCCGTAAGGGAGCTTGGCCAACCTGTCGGGTCATTCCTGTCGCCACCCTGTGATATGGCAGTGATCTAAATCATGCATGGCCCCGTTCTAGACCGGTTGGAATGATCTTAGCCAAAATGCCGAACCGCTTTCCGCGTCAAAATGTGCAGGGTTTTAAGACAAAGTACCTTCACATGTATCACATGTAGTGCCATCTGTTTATGCAAGCATTGTCATCCAGCGACAGCTGTAGATGACCCTTCCTTGGGTAGAAGTAGTGTGCTTATCCTTCCAGTACTTCACACTTTGTGCGTACAAATTCATCATTCAGGGAGAAACCGCACAGCCGGCTACGAAGGCTAGAAGGTATCCAACTGAATTAAAGGACCAATGAATTTCTTGAAAAATGTTTAGATACGTGATTTCGCCATTAACGAAATATATAGCACAGTACAGTATAACTATTACCAAACAGCACAGTACCTTAAAAAACTCGTCTCACCACACCACTTACAGGCTCAGTGTGAAGCGTCCCATTTATCAACTGTTCATCATGCAGTCTTGATTAAGATACACCAAAGAAATAAATCACTTCTAGAAAACCACTCAAAAGTAAGTGTGTACGTAGGTAGTAGGTCCTTGTCTCTCTCAGTGCTTGTTATTTACCTCTTAAAGAAGAAAAAAATCAAATTAACAACCTGAACCCAAGTTTACAAGAGTGTGATTCAGTTTCTTACTCACAAATAAACATGATTCGCCTTCGGCAGAATTTGTTCCCCTTTTTGACATCGGCATCGCTATGATTTTCTTCGGCTTCTATTTTCAAAGGCTTCATAATTATTGCACATTTAGCCGAAGCATCGAGCGCAATATACTCTGGTAATATATCTCGCGCGGTTTGATTTTTCCTCTTGTCTCCCCTCTTCAGATGCCTCGCCCTCGGCTACAGTGAATTCAAACTATGTATTAGGAAAAAGCTAGGGAGTAGAAAATGTGGGGAAAAGAATTGGTTGTTAATCTTTCGCCTGCATTTTAAGACTGCTTTCCTCCGGCGATCATGTGCACATAAAGCTAAACTTGTAGTAAATAGGTCGTGCCACCTGCAAAGTGTAATGGTTCGCTGCGGATAAGACGCAGTTTTCGCGGGATTACTTTACGTAGTTGATGTATGGCATTTAAAAATATGGATGGATCTATTTTATTCATACAGATACTGATGGTTGCAGTGGTATAACACTTAGGTTCTAGACCACCATGCATGACCATACCAGGGGTTAATTACTCTTCATCTCTTTTGGGCAACTAAAAACTTAGTCGAAAAGTTCCAAAAAATTATATTTCATCTGGAAATTATCAGAGTACATCTGGGAACGACCATACCACCAACGTACTATGCAGATCACTGCAATGAGCCGCGTGGCTTTTGCATTAGGTCGTGCTTTAATGGTTCAAGTGCAATTTATAGTAATTATAACAATACTCAAAACATATGATACAGAATCAGGGGTGACGCCCGGTGGGTAGTGTCCCTCACAGTCTGGGTAAGGCTGCTTCCCTCAGGGAAGGCCTAGTGAGCACAATGAAGCAAGTGAAGCCCCAGAACAATCATCACCCTGACGGTTCACTTGTTTTGCTCTCAAAAAGGACAGGACCAACAATACGAACCAAAACTTTTCGGCAAGCTCTGCGCTCGCAAGAGATTTGACGTTCCAACAACTTCCCTCGTTCCATAAAAAAATAGCTAAAAAGTAAAAGCTCCCCATCTCCTACCCAGCCCCTCTTAAAAAGGGACCTAAACATAGTGATTGAAAATATGCAACACTATATTTTCAACAGGCAATATACAGAAAACAACTTAAAAGTGTGAGCTTTACTTATGGTAGTAGATCGCGGTGACGCAAAGGTAGAGGGCAGCATGGGACCAAAATCCCGTGAGAACAGTCTGGCCTCCTCCTCCCCCTCCCTCCTCGGAGAAGGCTGACCTTCCGTCGGAAAGTTTTCAATTTCCGTCGTAAATCTTTAATGACTACCATAAAGTATGCAATCCCCTGCCACAACCAGTCCGGCCCTCACATTTTACTTGTCTTTGCTCTCTTCTGCCTTAAAAACCCAAATTTGCTTCAATAAAAGCCGAAATTTTTCAAATCTTCTTCAATAAAAGCCCCAAAGATACATTTTTAATGCAAATCCAGATTTTTCAAATCTTCAATAAAAGCTCAAAAATTTTTTGCGTTCGCATTCTTTCCGGCAACCCTTTGCCTCTGCCGGGGCTACGGTATGCTGCCTCCACCCCGTCGGGAGCTTGGCCCTTCCAAGAAAATCCTGTTGCGGTCCCTGAAATGAACCGCCATGCTTTGAATGGTACAAATGATTTCACCACCATCTTTCGTTTTGTCACATCAAGGATTTGACCTACCAGTATATCAAGCCGCCAGGAAAATATTGACGTGGGTGAAATTACCAACTCTCCATTTTGTGTCTATGCCTCCCTTTTAAAGAATTTTTCTGCAACAACAATTGTGTTCAAAACGTTGATTTTTGTCTTTTTCTTACAAAGTTACATGTTAGATAAGAGGGAAGTAAGGTTTAACCGCTATATATCTTATAAACGAATAAAGTTAGCCATAACGTGACTTGCTCCGTCAACGACCTAAATACGTCAAAGAGGCTGTGAGCATTAGTTTAAATGCTACAAGCGCCGCGTTATCGGATGGCTGCCACGTTCCCCAACAGCTGAAATCATTTCCATGCATTCCTTATGTTTTAAAAGGAATCACGACTTGATGTTCATTTAATTCATGCTGATGAGGTCGTTGCCATGAAGGGAGATGATTTTAATTAAACACAATCATATCATGCATTACGCCCACGTGACTTACAAGTCTGACGGTTTATGAAGACGGTGTATGGAAAAAAGTCTTGTCAACTGGAAAGAATAAAATGCACTACCAGTGTAGAGGGAATGTACCTATTAGAGTTGTAATAATTAGCATGGGAAGTGACGTTGAGTCTTGTTAACATTATTGCTGAATCATGATTGATGTGCGACTTTGAAATCATTGAAAAATGAAGGAATTACATTACTTCCAGGGAGAAGCTTTATCTTCACACATGTTGAATTTAGAATAAGACATGAAATTCCGATCGACATTTTTATATTGGCAAGGTGTGCCATCCCAATCGAGACTGTGGATCATGCGTGCATAAAATAAGCATCTGGTCCGCGAAATGATCTATCCGGACCCTTCGCAAGTCTTTAATTAGACGAAATACTTAGCAGTGGCGTAGCTGGGGGCATGAGGGGGCAAGTGCCCCCACAACAAAGCCGCTCCAACCCAGGTGCCACCCGTGGAAAATTTTGGAATCCACAGTTCTGTGTATAAGCCCTATAGAGAGGGAGAGAATTCAGAAATTGTGCCCACTAGGAAAGGTTCGTGACCCCCCCCCCGTGCCCCCTGCTCCAAAAATTTTGGCTACGCCACTGATGCTTAGGAATATAGACAGATGCACCCGCTTGAATTTTCATATTCATTAACTGTTTATTTTGGATGGCCATGAAAGTTCGCCTTTCTCCATAGGAAATTTTGTTGATGAGACTCCAGCGATAACGTTTTCTACACAATTGCATAGCAAGGAGAAAAGAACATTTCGAAATAAAGAAGTTAACATTTTCAGAAAATTTAAAGCGTCTGTGGGATTACGTGGGAATTCTGACGATTCATCTCAAACGCTTTTAAAATTGCCACTGTAAACTGAAAGCTGTTAAGGGCAGGTTTTAGGAGCTTTTATAGTGGAAAATGACATCAACTGCAGTTCCCCAACGCTCCTTTCCTACTCTCTGTCTAGTGGAGATTAGGGTAAGCATGTCTTGTAACATCTCCGATAACTACATTCTTAACACTCTTCTGCGGTCAATTTTGCCGTCACGTCTGGCCCTCTCTCATCGTCATGTTACAAAAGAGTATAGCTAGTGGCATAAAAGTCCACTTAGGGGACAATAAATGTCATTGGAGGTCAGTTATGAATTTCCTGTAATATATACAAGAATGTTTGGCAGCTTATTTTCTTGAGGCGGTCTCATCCATTCCCACCGAACTGGGGAGGGAGGAGAAGGGTTCATCTTCAACAAAATGTTGAGAATGTCTCTTGAAATTTGACGCCCACATTCCTGCATTGGAGGTGGAAAAATGATGAAAGCTATGTCAACTTAAAAAAAACAATAATCTTAATAGGCCGGCTATAATGACTTAACTCTCAACTAAACGTGTGGCCAAAAATTAAACAAAATGATTCCGTATTTCGGTAATTTCCAAGTGGTACCCTGCTTCGTGTATCCTGAATTAAGATTTCGCAAAGCACTAGCATGTTAGCGGTACTTCCATTCTTTAAGTGACCCCTCCTCGTTGCCGAACTACACGTTTCTTAAAACAATAAACCTGTCTGATTTACATTCAAAACTGGTTAGTTACAAATTTTTGACCTGCTTCATGTGTTGTTAGCGTAATCTGAGAACAACTGAAAGTGTCACTTTGTTAGCGCAATCTGAGAACAACTGAAAGTGTCACTTTACTCAGTTTCTCAATTTCATTTATTTACAAACAGGTAAACATTACGCTCTCAGATTTCATAACGGTTAAAGTTAAAAAAGGACTCGTAACTGTACAAGCAAGAAATTTGGCTGGCTCTGAAACCCTATTTACAACATGCGATTATTTCTTTCGTCTATTCCAAGAGTCGGACTCGTGAGACCAAAGCGCAAAGTTAAAACTGCGCCTTCGACAAAAATTTATGACCACTGGAGCCAAGAAGCATGTTTTTATTGGTAGGGCATCGCAAGTCATTTTACTAGCTTGTGCAGTTAGAAGCCCTTTCTTAACCGTTCGTTTGTTGCTTTTGTTTGTTGTACTTTACTTCCTTGTTATATTTTCTGTAGTTGTGTTGCCTATTTTTATGTTAATCAGTCTCTCAGGGGGACTGCTTGTACACGCTTCTGCTTCTTCAGTCCTCCTCCACCTTCTTGTTGCAATCCTTTTGTATGATATTTATGATTATTGATGTGGAAAATCTACTGAACTGAACACTGATCAGGACTGAACAACCCCAACAATCAGGTAGGTACTAGTAAGTCACCGTCGGTCAACTCCATGATCGATCTCATAAGAATAGCGGTACCGTCTTAACTGATAGACCCATGCATCCGACGACTTTTCTACCAGACGCATGTAAACATGCCCTGTGGCACTAAAAGTGCTTAGTGGGAGGTCCTCAGGTTGTTTGATCGGATTAGGAGCTAAACACAAAATTAGCTGAGAAAAGCTAAGTGATGAGAGGGGGCAGTCATTTAAACTAACTTCCAAAATGAAGGACTCGAAATTGGAATGGCCTATGTTGTAACTATGGTTTCAGCTCTCTGTGCAAAATGCAGTGACAACATACCATCGGAACCTACCATATTTGACCTATTCCTCGTCAGCGATTTTACCTATAGCCACGACTATAATGTTGCTACGTTTGCAGCTTATCCGTTCAATTATGAGTAAGAAAATATTGCATAACAGATAATGAAATTCTTTGCAGTTCACAAAGAAAATACAGTCGTTGCTGATAGTATTGAGGATAAATTGTTTGTTGAAAGTTTTAACGAACCTCCTAATGTATTTAATTTGTACTTAGTGAAATATTATATTTGAGATAATTGCACTCTTCATGCATATAATTCTTTCCTTCTCCATATTTTCTCGTATTTATAGTTGTTAAATGTTTATCATTTCCTTAAAACTTGCAAAGGATTGGATTAATTCTCCGCTTTTGTATACACTCTCTCCAAGTATTGTTAGCTAATGTAATTTTACTTTTTGTTGGAAGTTAATGTTACCGTGTACATTAACACATGAATTAGAAAAAATAATTCTATTTAATCTATATTTTAAACAAGATTTTAATAGTACCGATTTGCGTCCTTTTAATTGCCTCAACTAAGCATGGTCTTTTACCAAATTTGTATTCATACTCCATCCCTCATATCAATTTTGAGTACTTTTACAATACTTAGTGTAGTTAAAACAACTATGTATATAGAATGCACTTTCTAAGGAGACATATCCTACTTAACAGTTGCTTTGATAATATTTTCTTGAAACTCTGAATAAATTTGGAGCACAAATTTGTGAGTATGGAAACTGACCAACTCCGTCACTTTTATGGGTCAGTTTCTTTACATATTTCAAACCATTGGGGTCATCTTGGATTAGTTGCTCTGATAATAATATCTTCTTGAAACCCTGAACAAATTTGGAGCACAAATTTGTGAGTATGGACACTGAGCAACTCCGTCACTTTTATGGGTCAGTCTTCTTTACATATTTCAAACCTTTGGGGGCATCTTGGATGCATTTCGAGAAGAAAGCGAGAGAAATCATATTATTTTGAAAGTTGACATATTCTTTGGACAACTGCAATATTTTTTCATGACAGTTTGCATTGGTATAATGGTTTTAAGCCATAAAGTAAACGTTAATCTACTCCAATGTCCAAGAATAATCTTTTGAGCGATGTTTCACCCCAAAGTCTTACATATTTGTTTAAAATACTGATCGTAGCAAACTGGTAGACAGTTCTGGAGATTCCCCCATTCGGGAGAATCTACTTTTCTCCGATCGGAAGCCTGAGAAACATTGGTAATGGGCGCCGCCATTCTGTCTATTTTACCCACAGTCCCACACGTTTTTGTGTAGCCTACATTACCAATGGCGAATGGTTTTTGGAATCCCCTTACAAAAATTGTCGGTCTAATGTAATGGAATTAAATGTATATTCGAAAGGTTTATTGACATAGCTACAGAAAAGCCACGTCCTAATCGGTGGTTCACCACGCCGTGTTTGAGTTTCCTAGTGGTTTTCATTCTTGTTACCCTAGTTTTTGTTAGGCTGGTAACCTATACAATGTCCTGCATAAGTTTTCCCCCGTTCGGGAATTTTGGTTTTCTCCCAAACAGGAGGATCTCCCGGACTGGTAGAGTTTGTGTCGCCGAGTTGGTCCTAGAGATTGTAGCCCTTGTAAAAGGAAAACAAAATTGTTTTTGTATTGTCCGTAGACCTAAAATACTGTCCCACAAAACTGCCTCGCTGAGTGAACAGCCCCGCCAGCCCCTTGTAACTTCGTTTAGTGTTGCTGAGATTAGAAAATATCAAGGCAATTGGAATATTGGTGTGACAAAGACCATGAAAAATCAGTTAATTATAAAATTTTTCTAAGGTCTATGGTAGGACATGTGGTTATGGTAGTTTATGTAATATCTAAAAGTAAGAAGCTTGTTTTAACGTTTCTTGATAATGTCGCGGTTTTGCGCAAAGGGTATTACTAGAAACTATGGTTTCAAGGATCGCCTTTTCTCAGCAATGAGACCAGATGTGGACAGGCTGGAAATACATATCCAAGATTATGCATTACACTGCAAAATTTCTTGAGGGGGTGATCAAAGGGCCTATCACAGATGGTTTTGTTGCCATGCTTAAACTTCCATAATTGCTTTCCAACGATTCACGTTTGCCAATCACTTGCAAAGAAAGATTTAAGTTAAGGAATGTCTCATTTTGACTTACCTTCAGGGATCAGTTCTGTTACTTATTGCATTAATAAAGTGAGATACAGACAATTTTCACACTTGGAGGCTCGTCAGGTGTATCAATAATGGATAGCCTGTCCCGTTTTTGCCCAGTATAGGCATATGAACTACTTTTGTTAACTCCTACACGATAAACTTCAAGTACGAAGGCGAGCTAGGTGGCTAGAGACTTCAGGAGATTGGGCATAATATATTTCTCAGAGAGATTTTTAATTGAAAAAGTGGGTAATGCAGGTGTTGCTTTGGCAAAATCGACTCATGTTTCTCCTACAATTTTACAAAAATTGGTACACACGAGACTAGGATGTCAAGTATTGCTTATTATGTACTAAGACTCGCACTCGGTTTTTATTTTAAATCAAAGGTCAGTTCAGACATCAAAAGCTTACATTTCTTTTGGATGAAGAAAACCCACTTTCTCTGCTTAACCCACCGCCTTAATCCAATCCGTCATTACACCGTCAAAATGCATTTTTCAAATATCTGCTACGTGCATATGACAAGGAAGCCTATCCGGCACACTTCTTTTAGCGTTTGCTCCTTGAATATTTGTCCATACAGGGCCTATCGTTCTCTTTCCTTTTTCTAGCTTGCCCATAATCTATCTGAAAGATTGAATCATTTTTTTGCAGAACACTTTACAATTTTAAAAGGAACCTGAGCCATTCAACTTTTCACTTAAGTGCCAAAAATGGTTCGTTCAAATTTATTACTTGTATTCATTTCCATCGTAGGTTCACTTATAAAAGAAAGAGAGGTTTCAACCAGCAGGTTGATGTAAAATGATCTGTTCGTTAACCATAAGGTAATACATAACAACTATAACAGCTTTCTCCATTTTGCTGTTTATTAACAACAATGTAGGAATTCAGGCTAGAGCAATAGACTGTGGGATCGATCACCCAAAGACTAAATGAAGAGATCTATATCCCAAAGAGGTTTTTGTACAAAACAAACACTAAAACCTGCCAACCGTTCTGATGCGCTAACAAACTTTGTAAAAGTGTTGCTCGTACTTACTTATGCAAAAAATGGATGATATTGCCATCATAAAAAATGCTATATATAATGATTCAATACCTCATTTTTCCACAAAGGAATAATTTTAATTTCTTAGTAGATTACATAATACATTACAATATTCGTACTTTAAAATGCTTCTCTAATTTAGTATACACTTCAATAATGTTAGTGAAATGGTGTTTGCACAACAGTATCATCAGTGTTGAATGGGATTATAAAGCATCTACAGTTTTGATTTCAAAAAGGGTCACGGTATGGTTGTTTCAATGGATTAGCAAACAGTCTCTAGCAACCTTATGCTTTACTTACGAAAAGCTTTAAAATGTTAAATTAAGTATTTCTATAGTTAAAACTGTTATGACTGTAATGTGATATTGCTAGTGTTTGAGAATGAAGAAGTGGCTTCGTGATTATTATAGGTTTGATTTCAGAGTGGTCCAGATATCCTTTGATGTAGTTATGAAACTTAGTACAAAAGCTATGAAAAAGGAAAGATAAGTATTTTTTAACGAAAACAATTTATAAAATTATATATTTCCAAAGAAAGAAAGAAGAAAAGAAAGAAAGAAAGAAAGAAAGAAGGATAGGAAAGAAAGAAAGAAAGAAAGAAGGAAAGAAAGAAAGAAAGGAAGAAAGAAAGAAAGGAAGGAAGAAAGAAAAAAGGAAGAAAGAAAGAAAGAAGGTAAGAAAGAAAGAAAGAAAGAAAGAAAGAAGGAAAGAAAGAAAGAAAGAAAGAAAGAAGGAAAGAAAGAAAGAAAGAAAGAAAGAAAGAAAGAAAGAAAGAAAGAAAGAAAGAAAGAAAGAAAGAAAAAGAAAGAAAGAGAGAGAGAACAAGATTGTAGCTGTAATGTTGGCAGGAATTTCGTAAAACAGCGTGCTGCATAGTCAAGTTTTGAATTCTTAGAATCATTGTCTAGTAACTTTTCCGTTCATAGGTAATCAGAAATAGATGCTGACGTCAAATCGACACCTCTACCAGGTCACGTAGAGATTACAATGATCTTACCGGAGTGGCCTCCGAGATGCCATGATTTGTAATGTTACTACATCAATAACCTTGAAAGAAGAGGGAAAAGTAAGTTACTACAAAAAGCAAACGGATAGGTGTTGATCTACCATCTTCACTTGCTTAGAGGATTGAAAGCGTTATTTATCCCTTAAGTCTAAACGAGGAAGCTATCGGTGACAAGGTTGATTAAGGTTTCACCCTTAACCTAAATACAATGTGACACTACTGGTGTTCGAGAACGAAGAAACGGTTCTGTGATGAAATTAGATTTGATTTCATTGGAGACATAAATGCACTACGATTCCATCTCGTCTTGAACCACTCATTAAGCTTTCCTCTTATTTTCTCTTTCTTCATTTTAGAGTAAACCTTTTATGATCAGTTCGTCGTCAACATACCAAATTATCCGTGCATAGTATAAGATGTTCTAGCAATTTTCAAACTCTACATAAATTGCCATTGATGAACCCAATGCATATCAAAGAGGAAATAAGTTATGTCGATGATGTGTTTTTTAATCTTGATTTAGAGATATTATGATATAGTTCGAACTTGTCGTAACCCTGTATTATGATTTCAGTTCTTTCGAGGAGAAGAAAGTGGGATATTTCTCGACCTGCCTAATGTATTTCATACATTAGTACACCATAATGCTTATAGAGTACGTTGGGGCATACGGTTGCAGATTTTAATTTGGAGCTTTCGATACATAGACATCATCTTAAAAATTGCAAATTTACAAATTTTACAGTTTAAAATTTCCGTGTGCTATTCCTAATAGTTATATCTTTGTACCTGTTTTCTTTCTTAATCAAATACATTCAATCCATTTCAAGTTTCTTAGGTTTTATAATATCACCTACGTCTCTTCAGTTACTTCAATACAGAACAAAAAAAATGCAATTAAATAGTTTATTAAACTGAAACGTTGGATATTTGTCCTGATTTTTTCTTGGTTGGTCTTGGCTGGAGACCAATTAAACCATTTTAAACTTACCTAATGTAGATCACTCTTGCTAATGAAAATATTCATAAGTCGACCATTTCTTCTGTTCTCTCTGGTTATTGAACTAAATATTGTGGTGTCTATACTTACAGATAAGTTAATTGAAATTTTCACACTAAGAGAGTGATCAACACCATCGTTATAATTACTGTAGCCCTTTTCAAACTAGTTTTAATGTATAGGATTCTGTAGCTGACAAACTATACGATAATTCCACCATCAATGGTACTCTACCGTCAAGAAGCTATATTTCACATTCTCATAGCCTAAGAGCAACGACCACTTTCAATAGGGGGGGTGAGCTTTTTTGCTCGAAAGAGAACTGCCTTTTCCTAAAAATTTTCTGGTCGAAAGGGGGTCTGCAGGCCCCAGTCCCCAGTCCCCAGCTCGTATTTAAATGCATATTCTTTACAAACATCTTCAACTCTTACTTGTAGTTGGCTGTACGATTTAAGTATTTCTCTGTGCCTGTTTTTGCAACTTGTAAAAAATATTACCTCTGTCTATGATAAATCGAATTTTATCGTCATGTCGAGAGTAAACATATACAAAAGAGTGGAAACACTTGCAAATAATTTGTTTTATCAATACATGCTGTGGTTTTTATTTCATGTTCTATGGTATTAACGATAGGACTATATGCATGGAAATGTCAGCTATTCTCCATATCGTACCTCTCTCCAGTGGGGATAAGATGAAACAATTGAGGCGAATCAACATTGTTCCATAGCCTACTATTCTTGTCCCTAGAGTGCCGCCTTGGTATAAGCAATCCATGTTTCAAAATCTACTCTTTATGTTTCAGATGGTAATATTCATTTTCTGCATTTGATTAGTAAATTTTGTTACAGTATCCTTTGGATACGAAAAAAAGACTCATGTAAAACCTTGCACCGCACCGATTTCGGTGAGCTGCTGTAATGTTCACTAACCGACTTTTTGCAAATCAAGCCACTGAAAATCCCCACAGGGTCTTCTTCTAAAACCTCCGTGTCATTCCTCCTGTGGTTAGTCTATAAATTCTCTAAAACTGGTTTGCCTGATGCATGCACAGTATCATATAAAATAATTTGCCACTTTGGTACAAGACAGACTAGCCCACATGTTTCATAGAAAGTGTAACAGACATCGGAAAAACCAACATTTTAATAAAAATCGTGTTAACTTCAGCTTTATGATATTCACATCTATTGTAATGTCGATCTATTCCTGCTTTATGAGTAGTTAACGCATTATAAGTAGGCCACGTAAGTGAGCCTCTGATGGTATGTTCGGACTGAATTAAGTGTAGCGGAATTGCTGTAATTTTCGACAAACCTGGCTTTAATGGGAAATGCAGTGACTTCAATTTGATTTAGTGTATCTCGGTATCCTATTTTATCAGGCTCTGTTTTAATCATGTGACGATATTTTTATTACTGAATTGTTACTTAATTCACCTCTAGTATGCAGTATTTTTGTTTAAATAATCATGAAAATATTTTTAAAGGAATTAAAAGGAAATTTGTAAGACCTAGCTGGTGTTTCGAAACAAATTTGGGGAGACTGCTATTTCCCTTTAATGCCGATTTATACTCCAAAATGTTACCCCCTATAATACTAAACGAAACATATACGGTCATTCCTTGTTCTTCAGGGCCAATCACAGACATAGCTCAGAGTTGAGCAGAGTGCTCATTTTTAAAGCTGTATGGCATTATAATGAAGTGTGAGCCGGCTTTTATATCTGGAGGATAATACAAATGATAGCATCGGTGCTTAAATACCAAAATATCATAACCATCTTTTGATAAGTTTTTGCCTCTTCCTTACCGGGCATTGTCATGACCTACGGCTACATTTTCATTGAAGTTTCTGTTTAGACAGAGGCGCATTAATGTACAACTCCCCATACATGGAGAAATCTCATTTTTAATCTTTAAAATACTGACAGTTTTGATTAATTAAAACATGATTTTGGAACATTTTTAGTTCTGTGTCTTTAGGAAATGACGATTCAATTTTGAGTTGTAGTTTGATCTTTGCATGTCGATCTGTTTTGTGTGAAATGAGTAGAGTGTAATCGTTTAGAAGTCTTGCACCCATCGATTGATATTTTTCCCACATCAAGAAGCATCATTTGTTATTTTATGAATTTGCACAAAAATTGTTTCTTGTTGGTCAATTTTCTTGTCTAATTTAACTACAAACAATCGTTGTAAAAGCAAAGATGAATCTGACAGTGAAAAATTGAAACACGTCTGCAAATATATTAGTATTCAATGTGCGCCTTCGTTTAGTTATGCTGTTGATAAGTATTCCTTCTAATTCAGGATATGGCGCCTGCTATAACAGTTTCCTTAAAGTGGGTATGACACGGCCAAAGTACGTTTCTCAGTAAATATTGTTTGGGTACAGCTTGAAATGAAGCGAATGTTTTTCCGACTCAACTACGTCCATAAACACAGTAATACGACCTTGTGAATTCCCATTTACAGGCCAGACTCAGCCATCTGAAATCCAAAAGCGAAAAAAAAAGTATGTGAGCGCGTCTCAAGATCGTGACGTCATTGGAGGCACGGTTAGTAACACAGTACCAGGCAGCTCACCCATCGTTTTACACATCGAATCATGTGCATGCTAACGCGTGTTAGCAGGTACATCATTGCAAACACCTGTGCTACGATACTATACAGCAGCGCGCGTGACCAGTGACCACATCGTGAACTATGCGTCGTTGACTGCTTACCATTCACAATAGCAACGTTACTGAACAGCTCACTGAGTAAAGGCGCGTTTGTTATGGACTGTTCATACATGTTCATAGCTGTTTTGTACAGCGCGCCCGGACCGCGTTCCTTTTGCACAAAAACAAAGCTGTTTATTATATGCAGGGAAGCTAAAACACGGGCGCATATGCACGCGAACATATTGGCCAATAATATGCTTCGAAGCCCCCAACATGTTCCGCGCTTTGCGCTCTGTGTGTTGGGCGGGTATTGTGATGTAATCCTTTTCATGAAGTTTCTAAGATATGAAAATTTTCCAAAGCGTTGCATTGTTTTCACATCTAGATACGCGTCCTTACATAGCGCAGTGCGGGGTGCCGCCAATTGCGTCATAAAAGTCAGGTGACCTGTTGCGGCATTTTTCGAAATTGGATTTCTGGACGTTTTTCTTCAAATTCTATTTATGCCGAACTGCGCCGGTTTTAATTGTGTGTGAGATGATACTTTTACATTACTGTACCCAATCTTGCAATACACAAAAGTTATTTTGGCCGTGTCATGCCCACTTTAAAAATAACACTGAAACTACTAACTTGCTTGGAAACGGCTCAATACAATGAAATGGAAAGGACTTGTATGTCTGATTTTCACTCATGGGCTGTGACGTTTTTTTTTTCTTGACGTTTTTTTTTTCTTGACGTTTTTTTTTTTCTTGACGTTTTTTTTTTCTTGCCGATGGCAAAAGGAATCTATGCAATCACGCTGGCGAATGTGTGAATGGGTGTGTATGTGTGTGCTTGTGACGCTTACCTTGTAAACATGATATCTCAAGATAACAGTGATGGATAATTTTCTCACTTGGAATATAGAATTATCGTACTGAGAGAAAGATCCTCCGTGTTTTTGGTGGAGTTCAAAGGTCATGTGAAGCCAACAGAGGTCAAAACCGGAAACATTGTAAACACGATATCTCGAGGTAGGAAGGATGGGTGCTTTTCATACTTGGCATGTAGATGTGTTATAGTCAGAAAATAGACCCTATTGCTTTTGGTAAAGGTCAAAGGTTATCTGAGGTCACCGGAGGTGAAAATACAGAATTCTTAAAACTGCTTGTATACAAAGATATCTCAAGATTACAGTGATTGACAATTTTCATATACTTGGTATATAACTTTATCATATTAAGGGGAAGAACCTTGTTGTTTTCAGTGGGAGTTGGAGCAGGCGTGGTTCTAGATCGAGACTTTTGGTGGGGCTTAGGCGGGACTTGAAACGGAAGAATCATAAAATTTTCTCTCATATGTAAATCGGCCACGCGCACGCTGAAATCAATGATAATAAAAGCAGTACCATAACCAGGGACGGCGCAAGGTTATTTTGATAGGGGCATGGGTTGAATGATCGCCGTCCTGGGGAGGGGTCTAAGGGGAGGGGTCGTCCCCTTCCTCTGAGAAATTTTTGCTAATTTAAGGTTGCTAAGATGCAAAATGGTGCGTTTTTTGGGTAATGTTTTGACTATATGACTGGAAAATGTCCATAACTTTGTGAATTCTAATTTTTGGTTGGGCGAAAGAGGGCTTTCTTAGGGGAGAGGTCTAAGGGGAAGGATGTTCCCCTCCCTTTGAGAAATTTTTGCTAATTTAAGGTTGCTAAGATGCAAAATGGTGCGGTCTTTGGGTTATTTTTTGACTGATATATATGGCTGGAAAATGTTCATAACATTGTGAATTCTAATTTTTGGTTGGGGGAAAGAGGGCGCTCCTAGGGGAGAGGTCTAAAGGGAGGGGTGTTCCCCTTTCCTGTGAGAAATTTTGGTTTCTTTAAAGTTGCTAAGATGCAAACTGGTGCGGTCTTCGGGACAGTTTTGACAAATATATGGCTGGAAAATGTTCATAACCTCGTGAATTTTAATTTTTGGTTGGGTAAAAGAGGGCTGTTCTAGGGATAGGTCTAAAGGGAGGGGTCTTTTGAGAAATTTTGGTTACTTGAAGGTTACTTAGATGTAAAAATGGTGTTGTCTTTGGGATATTTTTGGACCCGATTATATGGCTTCAAAACATTCTTAATATTTTCTGTTAGGTGAAAGAGGAGCCTTTTTTGTCTAAGGGTATGTATCAACAAACCTCCTGAAGTCCCCTTTTGGACACATTACTGCCTTCTAGTCGGGAAAAGTTTTACGCAAAAATACGTGCGTGGAGTCCACAGAAATATTCTCGAACAATTAAAAAAATTTGCCTTGCTTCATTTGTGCATTATAAAATCGTATCTAAAGGCTGGTAGAAACCGGAATATGGCCTCTTGGAAGCTCTGGATAACTATATGGACCAGATAAAGGCCTACCCCGCCCTCCTCTTTTCTTCTCCTTTCCGTCTTCTTTTCCTACTCTTTTTCTCTTTTCCTGCAAATTACAAGGGGATAGGCTTCCCTTCCCCCGAGTGGCACCGCCCCTGACCATGACATAGATGTAACGTATATACAGGCATATATTTTTTTTATTTGGAAGAATGTAGCAAACCTTACTGAGAGATACGAGCAACTGGACCACATTAATGGGAATAACGATTCGGCCTGTAGATTTGACTTAAAAGGACTGCTAGTACAGCTTGACGAGATCATCGACGAAATGACTCATTTTGAACTTCCAATAGATGATTAATCCGTTACCTTGATTAACATGTACGTACATACTATCATAGATGTTACTTATGTTACTTATCTGACCAAACTTCCATTGTATGAAATCGTGAACCTAATATGTGATTTCGAGACACAGACGACAGTTTCCCTTGACAAATTAAATTTACTGGACCAAGATGTACACACTGGTGTATTGGGCAATTTTGTTTTTCTCAGTACACGCAAAATAGCATAACACAACCTCTGAAAATCTGGGGGGGGGGGGCTTGAGCCCCCAAAGCCCCCCCCCCCCGTAAAACCGCCCCTGAGTTGGAGGTCATTTGAGGTTATTAGAGGTCAAATACCGAAAACCTTGAAAAAATACGATATATCAAGACAGGGATGATGGATACGTTATATATTTGGTATATAGATTTGATACTTGAAGAAAAAGGGAACCCTATGAGTTTGTTGAAGGTCGAAGGTCACGTGAGGTCATCAGGGGTGAAACTACGAGGACCTCGTAAACTGGATAGACAGTGGGCCGTACCTCCAAAATGTATCCACCGTTTCGTGACCAACGGAGAGTTAAGGTTGAATTCTTGTACCATTCCAAAGATAAATCTAAAGAAAAAATATTTTTACAAGCATGACTGTTACAGTACCGTTATAATTCTACTTTGAAATTGCAATCTAAATGGACACGTACCAGCAGGGCCGTCGGAAGGAATCTAAGATTGGGAGGGAGGGGCGATGAGACTTGTAATGTAATTTTTTGCCTTTTCCAGACACAGCTAATGATAACTGTTTGCATGAAAACTTCAAACTGAAAATAATGGGGTAATGCGGTTTCTCCTTCACTCTCCGACGGGCCTAAACAGTATGTTGTTTAACTACATCATGTAGATCGATGCAGATGAAAGATGGAAGTATAGTGACTGTAAAGTACCGGAAGGTAACACATCGAGATTCTCAAATTACGTAAGAGTAGCTCTTTTGGAAAGGGTTTAAAAGAGAGTATAAAGGATTGCCTTAGGGCAATGACGCCCCTTCATTTCACATACATATATATATAAAAATATTCGGCGTTTGGTGATAATTGTTGTCTACAAATCAGCTAAATGGTGCAATAAAACGCCTTGTGCCTCCGTAGCAGGGTTTATTAAGATGTGCAGTAGGTCCCAAGTTGTACGGTTATAAAATAAAATGTGCATTTGTAAATCCGGTTTTGTGCAGTAATGATAAGTGTATAAAGACTTTATAACGATATGTACGGTACGTCATTACCAAGATGTGATTCAGGACTATTATCATCCGCGTGTGCAGAAGTTTGTAACGGGGATACCCCACACTTCCCATCCCCGATACGCGCCTGATTATCTTACATTGTCACATGTAATGTATTTAAAAAGTTACCCTCTAAATTGCTTGACTGAAGCCTTACTTTTTATGTTGTCACATTACCACAAAACATCAAAAGGTGACAATGTACTTGTGTGTCGAAAAATGCAAACCAAATCATGCCGAAATGTTAATATTACTGCCAAACATGATTTGAAGTCTCCTGTGTGTCATTGTGACTTGTCTCTTCAACAATGTTAGCCGAGCTTAAATGCGATTAACTGCGAAGTGTAAGGCTCGATATTTTCTGTGCTTTATGCTTAGAAATAATGTTCAGAGCCCCATGTGCAGACATCATTACTTTAGTACTGCTCTTAAATGATTAAAACAACTCCAGACTGTTTAAACATTGCAGAGAATAGAACAGACATCATTTACATTCAAAAGGGAGTTGGGAGCATAAAAATTCCCATACGAAATATCTAATATTAAATATGGGAAGATTTTTTCTCAATCCTTCAAATTAGAACGACCGTTTATAGGTTCACATATGCAGTACAGTAATTTAATCTTTCAGAATTGTGAGGATGAATCGAGCTTAATGGTCATACTTGAATCGGCTACTACAATAGCGCCCCCACTTGCTATTGCCGAAGACTATCGTTCTCGAAACAAACCTTGCAGAATTTTAAAGTCAGTGTCACAGAACGACGAGAGTGTGGTCGCGTGATCGTTGAACTTACATCGCGTTACATGGCATACCGTGAGCTCATTGCATAACTGTCTTCTCCTGTTAAATAAGAAGTTATCTTCTATCACCCTTTTGGATAAAAGAAAACCAAGAAAAAGATATTTTCGTTTGATTGGAATCGGTTGCTTTTATATCAAACTTACACGAAATTATCCGCGGATTTCTCTGCTAGTACATTTGATGTCGGTGGCAGAACTGTAAGTGCAAAAAAGTTATTGTGAGTTAAATTTATTAAAATTAATGAGGACATACATTTCTTTGTTAAATATCGGCGACTTGGAGCGTCGAAAACACTAGACGGTTCGATGATTAATAGATCGCCGAAAAATTTGCAAGTGCCGGGATGTATTACATAGTGATGAAAAACAGTTTTCGTATTGACTGACGACATTTTCATTGTAATGGATAATATCCATGTTTCTTTCAGAGCGTTCATTTAATATTTTAAGTGTCTTAAAAACCGTGTCAGCAAGGAAGATATTTTATGACTAGCGTCTTTATTATATCCAAAACGAACACTGTTTTTAGTGCTTCTTGTCTAGTATACCTGAAGTGTTTGCTACGTCTTTCTGTGGAATGTATCCCACCTTCTAGAATAGGTAGAAAGAGGGAATGCACAAACTTTTATAACGAAACAAGAAAGACAGCCTCATCAGAAAATAGTTGGTTTGGACTATATAGAAGGATCTTATTCTACCAGGACAATGGATATCATAAAGGTTTTAGCAACCTTGTTAATAGTATTAGGTAAGTACCGTTGCACCTGTCTTTTATTCTTCTCAAATCTTTCAACGCCGTTCGGAAGCTTGTCAAAACCAAGTGAAGTATTTGTCAGTCAATCACTGGACTTTACCTGCAGCTGTAGGTGAAATCAATTCCTTGCACCCAATCAAAAATTCCCTCACGCACAATTGAAATTTACTGACCAGTTTGTGTTTAGTGCGATAAATTAGGTAAAGGGTGGAAGTACTTCCAGAGAGGTTGAAATTATTACGATAGTTACACGTCTGGGAAGTTGTTTAGCTTAATGAAATAGAAATGGCGTAATCTTTTCATCAAGTTTATCATATCCTTGGGTCCAATTGGTTGATATTTTAGATTCATTGGCGGGCATAGTGAATTAATAAATTATCAGGAGGAAAATTATGATTGTAAAATTCTTTTTATAGGAGCAAGTACAAAACTGTTGCACTATTGAATGAGAAATTCATTGGATAATCCGTGCGTACGATCAAATGTATTTGTTTGAAAGTTGGATCAGCCTGGAGGTAATTTAGATTTGCATACTAGTTAATTCCACTCCCTAGTGGCAATCGTTCACTTCCACTAAATGCATGCTCTTCTCTCTACAAAATGTTTGCTTTATACATCCAAATTTACTCTGTATTCATCCAAACGTAATTCATTCCTTGAGAATGAACGCAACGATTGCCTTGAGAGGAAATGTAGCCATGGTCTGCCAACGAAAGCCTACGAATTTTAGCTCTTATGGAAAACTGTGCAACACTTTCACTCTGCACTAGCTGTCATTTCCTGACATTCTCTTCTATAAGGTAATTTACCCTTTAAAGGAATGACCTTGGTTAAGACACTTCCAAGGAGAGATTTATCACTTGAATGAATAAATAGTGGAAAGCACAATCGCATAAACTTTAATATAAATCGCAGTTGTGTATTGACAATTTCATGTAAGCACGTTTCGGAGACTCACTGAATTATTTGAAAGAATTGGAAGGTGCTGAAAGCTCCAAATTAACATTCTTATGCCAAATCCACTTGTATCTTTGAATACTGCTGTATTGAATTGTATAAACGACAATTTTATTTCATTGTAACTTGGAAGAATTCTTGAAAACAAAGTACGGTGACTAACTTAAACTCTTTCCTTACAGTTTCACCTCGAATTTGTCATATAAGGACAAAGATATTGCAACATTTGTCTCTATTCTGTTTGCACTGACTTCGCTCTTACGCAAAGGAAAAATGCATATTTAAAAAAAAAATCGATCGTCCAACCTAACTTTGTAACATCAATTGAAACTCGCAACTTTGATTTTTCTTCCAAAGTATCTCTCATGATTATCACAACAGGGTATTGACAGGCTGGTATACACGTAAAATTGTATGCATGTAGTGCTGAAACCTCGAAATACCGGTTTCAGACTCGATCTCTTTCCGGACTTGGGTACGTTTTACCAGTTTAATGGACTCTAAATTGGCCTGAAATTAAATTCTTTGAACCGGAATTAGTCAGGAATGGGTTTAAGCTTAACTCGGATTCTGAGTAAATTTCAGCCGAATCAAAAAAACATGAAAATAATGTGGTAGCTACTGAAGGCTCAATCATTATTGATGCAAAGTGTCACTGAGACTCAATTGACTCGTTTAGATGGCCTGACACGTGAAAACGAGTGAACCATTGTCGCCTGTTTTATCAGTAGACCAGACTCGGAAATTGACCTGAAATTGATGCCAATAGAAACGAAGCTGGTTCGGACTAGGGTTAAGTGCACCCATGTACAGGGTTAAGTGCACCCAAACAGAATTTCTCTCTTTTGCGAAGATCCTTCCTGATTTCACGTTCCTGGGTATATGAATTTGCGAGTTGACCAGAGAATTGGAATAGCCATATGCGTAAGGATTTTTTTCAATTGCTGTGGTACGCTTTTGCCCGGCATTTTAATGTAAAGCTGCCCAAAACAGATTAAATAGCAAAAATAAAAATGGCTAATATGCGTCCGCCCATGAGGATGTCCGATTTGCCGTTTAAGTTGCATTGAGCTGCTACTATCATGTGTAACGTGTAGCAGTGTTACCTTATTATGTTGAGATCATGGCCGTACACAGCGGGGACTCAGAAAGTAGGGGCCATTGCCTCCAACAATTTTCAGTGTAAATTACTTATCACATCGATCTGTGCAAATTCCCGATATTTTACCATAAGGATTGATTAGATGCAACTTGTAAGGCACCAGAAGTGTCCCGGTAATATGGGACAGGTGCCTAACGAAGTGAGGAGGAGGAGGAGGGGGGGGACCCCACCTTGAGGATATTTTCTTATTTCTTTTATTGCTCATATCGCTATAAACTCTTAAGAATGCAATCCACAGTGTTACCAAAGACCCACGAGAGTTTAGAGTGATAAAAAGAACTGAAGCCGGGTTTGTGTTAAGAGCGAAACTTAAATTCAACGGAGCTGAGTCGATGAAACTAAATTAGCCTGGGACATCTAAATGTTGCCGTTAGGTAAAAATATTTGCCAAAGAGTCTTTAAAGAACTTGGGAGCATAGGTGAAAACTAAGTTGAGGAAAATCGATTTTCACTTGGCTTAACTGGTCAAGGACACTGTAAAAATAAAGCAAAGCACAGGTAAAATTATGGAGTGCGAATTGCGAGACAGAAATCAGAAAAGACATAGTTTGCTGTTGTCCAGTTTCTCTTAATTGCCTTAGCTTTCCTGTTTAAGTTTAGAGGTAGATATTTCTACAAAGGATACAGCAGAATTAAGCCGATCATTTGTGGTAAGTCTCTGCGGCCTCGGATAAAAGGCTATAGTGGCGATGGTGACTGAAATGTCTCACTATAATAGCAATACAAACCCATCGAAACTTGACAATGCATCGATTGCACTGCTTCCTGTCGCACCTAGCCCATGTTGATAATGACGTCATCAAAAAGCACAAGCTCAGGAAACGTAATGGTAACATTCCGCTTGGTTGCTTACGTCAGCGACGCTATCTAATGGTAGTTTGGCTGGTAATTATGTAGGTGATTTTTTTAGTCTGTGATATAGGTTCTGCCCAAAGCGATGATAGAATTGCATTAGGCTTATGCTTCCCTAAAGAGATTCTTGAGGAAATCAATAGGTTACTTTAGATTCATGTAACGGATAAGTTGAACACAATTTGAACACCTTTCTGTTTAGGTGTGAGAAGAGTTCAATCGCTTTTGCGGATTTTGAACGTATTTTGGAGACTATATATTTGCAATTGGATAGTTCACAAATGCAGAAATTGTATCCTAGTTGTAATGAAGTTGGTATAAGTTTGAAGCTGCTGAAACCTTTTTGCAAGCAAGGACACTTTTTTAGTTAAATTAAAATGTATGATGAATCCGGAAGAAAAGCAAAAACCTTAAGTAGAGTAGATAATTTTTATTTCAGTTTCATATCAGTTTCACCTCACTAATGAAAATTTGTCAAAAATTTTGTCTGCAACCCGTTCATTAATCTGTTTAGTGTGCAGTAATGTAGACAAGTGACTGAAAGTAATGTAACAAGAGCAAACCCTTACTAATCTAATTCTGTATTCCTTTTGGAACGCTCAAAGGGTAGTTAGAGAGGTCGTGACCTCCGGGCCGGGATTAATATTTATCGTGTGTCTCAAGTGTCTCTTCGTATTGACTTCCAAGAGTGAAAACGTTAGGTGTAAGGTGAATAAATATGCAGGGGGATATATCAGGAGAAGTTATCAGAGTAATGCGAACTTCTATTGATTAATTAAATAATTTAACAACTGAATTTGTTTTAACTCGTCAGTGCAGTTCTGTGAAGGATCTTTTACCTGAAGGTCAAAAGAGGGGCACATTAGTAGCAATCTACCTTCCAGAAAGTTATTGTAGAACTGTTTTTGATGGAACAAAATCAAAAGTGGAAATGCAGAAGTTCAGTCTTATATGTGGAACCTCTGCAACAAAGATATTACTGGAAACTGTGATACCTTGAACTGTTCCTCCTTCATAAGGATACATGATCTGAAGTCACAGCAGAATGGTTACAGAAAAGTCGAATTTTGTAAACAAAGTGTATAGGTTGCATAGACAATTTGAAATCAACTTCGATGACAAAAAAGACTCCTTCCAATTGTGAAAGAGAAGTAACTCTGAGGTCAATATTTCTTGATATAAGAGAAGTTTAAGGTAATGTCTTGTATTCTTTAAATGAAATAAAGTTCACATTTGTGCACTTGGACAAATCGCTTATGACTCTCACGGTATCAAAACTAAACGTATAACTTGATCTCCTGTTCTAACGATAGAATACGTTTGAATATTTTCATAATTTGTTTTCGTAATCGTGTGTCTTTAATTTTCATAAGGAGACTAAGTAGCATAAACCTTCTATTTGTTTTCTTAAGATTTCTGAATATGTTCCAAAGAGGCTTTATCTAAGCCTAGCATCCAACTTTCACTATGTTTTCTGTCATCAGCCTGGAAAAATGTTTACTCCCATGAAATTAACAGGGATTAATTTTTTGACTTGTCATTAAAGAGTCTGCTTTAAAGTTTAGTTGATATTCTCTTGTTTCGCAATTAGGTTAAATGTCAACAGTTAAAGTGTAATCCATGGACAAAAGGAGGAAACACGTTTTGGAGGAAAGCGAATAGGGTTGTTTACAAACAGTAGTTTTCGAGTGAAGTAAGCTTAATGCATGTAACAGACACATCAGTTTTACAAAACCTGAAGTACATGTAACTGATTTTAAGCTTCTGTGGTCAACCGTTCATACCTTACATCTTTTCAAAACAGAAGTTTTAGCGTTTGATTGTAATGAGATCTGAAAAGGTAATCGTTTAAATGTTCGTGTAGGTGATATTTTCGGAATTGTGGGTGAGGTAATTCATTTGTATCTTGTGGATAATGACTGGGATTAATAACTCAATTGTCCCCACTGAGACCATGCTTAAGAGCCTTGTAGTTAAAAAAAATAGTAAAAGAATGGAGGGCATACCCAATACTAAAATTACTAATAAAATGAATAATATCTACCATATCCTACTTCGTTGTGATCCGGCTTTGCACCGATCCCAGGAATCTTTGGTTAGGCTTTGAGAATATAGATATCAGGGTATAAACAATAAGAGTCGGATAAATTTATTACCCATTTGAGATCAAATTTGACATCATTAAATGAAAAGGAGCCTGTCATTTCAATATGTCAATCAATGAAAACAAAGTTGGCTATTACATTTCCAAATCCATGTGACTTACAAAGCCTAGTGACAACATTCTTCTTTGACTTCACAGCTGTAATGAAATAAATGTTTAGGCAGATGAGATGCTGATAATTTCTCTACGAAACTTGCAAAGATATCGTTCGGTTGGGGGGGGGGGGGAGGAAGGTTTTGAAACTTGCAGAAAACTGATATTGTAAGTAATTCCAAAGAAGATTCCAGAATATCTCTCATCTTTATAAATTGGTTTTCTCGCATATAAATGGAAGAATTTGAATCTTATGATAATGTAATACAGGTAATTTTGTTTGTGTAGAGCCGGAGGATGTCACACTTCGGTACTCATATGAGAAGAAGGTCTCGTCTGAGAATATGCTTTTTGCGGCAGTTCTGACTGCCTTCTTTCTATAGAATTTTCAGCTATGTGTCTTTGCTGACTATATTCCATAATTTTCAGCCATCCATCTGGTACAAGCTACTTGCCATTTGCTGTACTGTCTTCTTCGAGTGACGGCCCTGAGTAAAATCATTCACTTGTATGTTAATTGAATTGCCGCAAAGCACAAGGCTGTACAAAGAGGTAATAACATTATAACCGCTAAAAGTTCGAAAGCAGTGTAAGCTTATTAGCCATCCTTTTACATTATAAGTGTATAACGTGAGATATACTTATTGAGACTAGGCTACAATTTGATGATTAGCCTCTATTAGTATAGTCTGCTGTCGCCGCTTGTACTGATATTATCGCCATTCGTACTACAATCACGTAATAAGGTTCACAGCAACTTTACGAAAGCATACTTTGCAGGTCACTAGTGCATGAAAACGATAATGTATGGATTCATCCTAGACAGCGTTAAAAAGTTAGGTCATTAGGCCATAGTTTGCCTGGCTTAATATTTTGTTCAGACAGATGTTTCGAAAGACTGTATCATTTCCATTTTTCCTTGTTAGATTCACTGTTCTCAAATTTATCAGTCAATTCACTATTCTAGCTGCTAGTCGTGGAGGAAGAGCATACAGTTATCAGAACTATTTAAAAGATTGGTTTATACTTCCACATCTACAACGCAATGAAGTTTCTATTGACCATTTATGACCAAAATATCTATGCCTTTCGTTCGCTTCACTGGCACAGCACCCAGTTAAACAAATATTGACTTTCATAGAACTTATGCAAATAGCAAACCAGGCGGGTAAATTAAACAACCACTCCAACTGGCTCGTTGATAGGTGAACGGACTTTACAAAAACTAAGATCACGACCAAGGGGACAACAATGGCCTTCGAGCTCTCCATAAAGTTGATCACAGGCCCCATGGGCCTATTAATTAAAAGTGTGGTAATGGTATTGAATGTGATCTGAATGACATCAAAAACTTTTTGCCTTTGAATTAGAACTTGAAGGTTCCATAGATTCCATATTTTTGATACATTATCTTGGTTACATTTTATATCTATTTTATTGAAGCCCCATCACTCCTCATAAACACTGTTCGTGGCATATTACTTAAGTCTCTATTGATGCACCGTACCGAGTGTGTTGCACTTAAGCACTACGGTACCGACGTGCGAGAAATTACAGTATGAATCAATTTTACATCTGCATTGAGAGACCCACTAAATATGTTTATACGTAGATATATAGTGATGTAATTGATTAAAGCAACAGACTGAACACAGTTATTGGGAGGTATGTTGTATCGAGGCTCTTCTTGATATCTCTTAATGTTTACAACTTGCTCATGTTTTGGATGAGTCACAGAACCTATATCACAGACTAAAAAAATCACCTACATAATTACCAGATGAATGACATCTTTTCTTAGTACATACAAAAAAGTGGCTGCTATCACTGACGAAAGCCGCTGGAAACTTAAAAATGGTGAAACGTTTCATTCAAAACGACTAAACCGATCTCAATGGATAGAAATTTAAAGTTTTCCTTTTACTCTTGTCAGGTCGTCTTATTATTTATTGGTTATTTATTTTCTCTTGACGTAAATCGAAAAAAGAAATTGAGCAACTCTTCCGTCTTAGCCTGACACAAACCTGTTACTTTGTTCCAAATGATATAAGTTGGCATTTAAATTTTTATCACATTTTTTAAATTTACTCGTCCTAGGGGAAACCAACACAAGTTCCATAAACTGAGTGAAAGATTTCTATGAATGGAGTTACAGGCATGATTAATTCACCTTACACTCAAACGTTTTACGATGCTAAAAGAAGTTCAGTCCGTGATTAATGGCTAATAACGGACGTGTGAGTTAAATAATAAATGGACCAATAAAATTTGAAAACATGGAAAATTGTCCAGTTCTAAAATCATTAATTTGAAAGACACCGCAAATGGTCTGATATTATTGCCAGTGGGGATATATTTTAATGGATCTGCTATTCTGGTATAGGTAGTCAAGGTTTAATATATAATCTATTGAATCTGAATATTTTATTGTAGTCCACACTTAGGTGCATATGCATAAAGGTTCTTCACTGACCGTAAGAAAAAAACATGTAGTGAAAGGTAAGCACTATTGGACATCGAAAATCTTGCACCCGCAACAGCCACCGGTATTGATGTGAAGTTAGTTAGTTAGTTAGATGAGGTTTAACGGCCCAGTTTCCAACCAACTGGTTCAAGTCGAGCCGGCCACGGCCTTTTTTCCAGTTGTGGCTCACTGGCTTGTTTTCCCTTACTCCATTGCTTATGCGGAACATCACGCACAACGGCAGAAGGTTCCATTTTTAAAGTCTTTGGTATGACTCGACCTGGGAATCGAACCCGGGACTCCCGCGTGAGAGGCGGATGTTCTACTACTAGACCAAACATTCGGTATTGATGTGAAAGCGAAGTATCCGTCAAGCGTAAATGTTTGAAGAGAAAAACGAACACAGGCCTAGATACCCGTACTATACTTACCTAATATGATTTACCAAATTCTTCTGTGTTCAAAATGCCTTACATAAGTTTTTACAGAGATTTTAATAATTTCTAGGGCAATGCGTTTGACGTCCAATGTGGTGGTACAAGTAATACGGGGAACATTATAACGTCACGCGCAGAACCTCTACAAACAACGTTTAATGACCAATTAGTATATACCATTCATGCTTGGCAGAAAAGAGGATGGGCTTTTCCACTGTTGTTTAAATTTGTGGAAACAACGTGAATTGAGTCAAATCAGATATCACTTTAAATTTATTTTGTCAAAACATTGTCTCGTATTACCAAGTAAAGTTGAGACTAAATTAAATTTAGATCTTAGAGTGTACGAGTGGTTCCAAAATGGACATACAGAGATTATCTCGACTTATGCTCACAAAGCTCGTGACTAAGAACTTCCACTGAAGACTGGGAGGACAAATTCACACCACCAGTTAACCAATAGAAAGGGTATAAAACTCGCAAGTTTAAAGTAATAAAATGTAACTGCAATATGCAATATTCAATGTGCAGGGTACAGTGATTGTATGTAAAGTTACAAGTAGATTTGAAACGTATTGTAAGAATTAATTAAAGGTAGTTTTCACTCTACGGGTGTGGCAATAACGGGATGCAATGCATGGGTTTCTTATCATGTACTTTTGTCTGAGTTTTATATAAGGGAATATAATTCTGCAATTATAATTCTGCAATTCTGCCATACTGAAATTCTATATTCCTCTTGGCAGTTATGTGTTCAATAAAAAAGGGGTACCGTAAGTTTTATGTAATCTGATAGATTCTTGAACCCTTTGATATGATTTTGATGATGGTCTAGACCTACTTAAAAAAAAACTTTCATAGATACACCGTGTGGTATATACATATATATATATATATGTAATGTTTCATTTATTTGGTAAACAATTGCTTTGACACAATGCCTATAGAACCTTTCATTAGCTTATAAACCTGTTATCATCTTTACTTTTACTGACATCAACATTAAATTTGCATTTCTATCTCTGATGCTACTTATACCCAAATACGTTCTCCCACCCAGCAAACCATAGGACATTTTAAACAAATGTAAAGAGCAAAAGTGGGTCATAGTCGTGACTCATGACATATTGCAGGTTCCAAATCCCTCCTCTATCTCACTCTCTCGCTTTCTCGCCCTAAAGGTTAAAAAATTAACATCTTGAAAAACGTTTTCTACTCTCCTTAGACAGTTGAATAAACCCTCAGTTAGCGCACGTTTTACAACCTACTCCTGTGTCTGTTCAATCAGATCAGGAAGATGAATGTTTTGTTAAATTAGCGCACCACTTTTGTGAGGTATTTTTCTGGAAAAACACCATTTATGGACCTATCACAAGTATGGACGAATGATGCCAAAGAAGATTTTATCTAATTGCAACTTCTTTGAATAAGCTCGAAACTTGATAAAAGGCTTTCTTGTTGAAATTATATCGATCTGTTCTTCAAAAAGTGAATTCATTTCACAGTTAATGTCCCTTTGAAATGAAGAAACGTGCTTAAAAGGTATGTGTAGATTTTTTTAGTGACAGTATCACTTAATTGAAGTATATCTGATTCCTGTCTCAGAATGCCTTGCAGGGGTAACTTTCAGATTAGAGCCAAGGTTAAGTTTCTAAGGTTTCGTTTAAGAGAATTAGATTCTACACTGGGCACTGATGGACAATAACATACAACTGGCAATCCATCTGATTTGTAAAAATGATTTCTGTGTTGATAAAAACCACCGTTCTCTCAGTTAATATATTTGAAACATTAATTTAGTCTTCCATCTGTACCATGCTCATAAACGTATATATATATATATATATATATATATATATATTTATTTATTCATATATGAATGACTACAAGTGATCCCGGTTAACAAGTATTCATATTTATTTCCGGTACTTTAAGTTTCACGGGCAAGACCCGATCATCAGGCGGTAAACATGATACAACGAACAATTTGAATAAGCCATGGCACCGATCAACCAGTAACAAGAATACAGCAGACATATAATACATACTTCAGTGCAATTGATGGAGTGAGAGGTAGTACCAGACTAAGCAAAAACAAAACAGAATTAAATAAAGTGGAATGGCACTGCTATACACCACGGGTTATAGAAATCTTCTTGAGTGTCTGCAAGTGGAAATAAATTCCGAACGTTTGTTAAGGGTGTCACAGTTTGGTACGCACATAATAAATATTTTTCCCAAAGGCAAATGTTGCAGCATTTGCTTAAATTACTGTAGGGCTTAGCCTTCTTCAGAAATTTCCATGTACTGATAAATGGAATATTTTTTCTTTAAGGGACCAAAAATATTTACTAATGTCAGTGTCATTTTTATATTTCTTATCGTTGGAGGAAGTATTATGGTTCCTTCATCGATTTTTAAAAGGTGTTTCAGTAAGGCCAACATAAGTTTCTACAGCCTTCGATGATGTAATGTTCTGCGTTGCACAAGATTTCAGATCAAGAAAACACAGGATACTACTGATATAAAAGATATCTTTTTAAATGACGGAGTTTTCTGTTGCTGAACTCTTCTTCTCTCCCAGACACAATACAAAATCTAAAACTCTGCATCTAGAAGGGCAAGTTAAGGGATAACGAGAAACGAAAAGCTGAAAAGACTAGGCTAATCCTATACATCAATAGCTATACGAAGTGCCTGAACAAAGATTTATTCATTTTGAATGAGTTTACGTTGGTAGAATGTATTTCTAATTTACTCCATCGCTCAAGTCTCTGATGAAGAGGTAGGAACTCGATTTATTAGACTACGTTTTTCGTAATATGTTGGTACTGAAGGTACTCTAACTCATGATATGGGGGCGTGTGATAAATGCTTTTTTGTCATATATATATATATATATATATATATATATATATATATATATAATAAATTTCGTTTTATCTGAATATATATATATATATATATATATATATATATATATATATATATATATATATATATATATATATATATATATATATATATATATATACAGTAGACGTTAAGAAGGCCAACAGGCCGGTTGACATTTTGAAGCACGTATTCGATCTATTGCAAATATATAGCAAATATGTACAGTATACAGTGATGAAGAACACAGGTGTGTTCGAAAATTTCGTATCACTGTATTTTGTACATATTTGCTATATATTTGCAATAGATCGAATACGTGCTTCCTGTCAACCGGCCTGTTGACCTTCTTAACGTCTACTGTATTTTTTGTATGGAGCACACGTGGATTCCATCACCTCAATATATATATATATATATATATATATATATATATATATATATATATATATATATTTATATATATATATATATTTATATATACATCTTTATTTACAAACACATTGTGCACTTTAAATGACACAAAAACCAATTTGACATCAAAATGTATGATGCACAAATACATTCATGTAACAAAACACCTTGAGTAATCTACCTCATAACATGCACACTCCGCCGAAAACAATACGTAGGCAAAACGGAAACAACACTTTAAGGGCGACTCAGCAACACTATGTCAGATATTATTAACTTTTATGATAACGCTCAAGCGAAACGTCTCCCATACACAACACTCTTCAGTTTAGCACACCATAAAATAAACAATGTCAGGATTACCGGTATAGAATCAGTTACAAAACAATCACGCACTGCCATGACAATCACGCACTGCCATCCTTCAAAGGGAATCATTCTGGTTTAATAAACTTCGAACACTCCACCCACAGGGGATCAATGTTGACAAATACCATCATCACGTGATAACGACACACTCCACTAAACTTACACTTCAAGATACTACAAACGACTACGACACTTGGTTAAGAACATCACATCAACTTTCAAATATGAGATACTTGTTTATTTCATCACATCAACTTTCCAATAAAAGATATTTGTTTATTTTTTGTTCTTTTCAAATTGATCTGTCATTTCTATGCTTCTGAATATTTCGGTTTATATCATACTAATTCTATTTTCATATGTGTGTTTGATTTTTGTCGTACCTGATGAAGGCCAGAGTGCCGAAAGCTTGTGATAAATAGTGAAAGACTTATTAAGCGATAACCATGATCTCATCTTTGAAATGTATTTCTTACACTTGTAATTTAAAGGAGAGCCGTTTACGTAAAGGACAAATAGAAAGATTGATTCTTTCATTTTTACCATATATATGTATATACATATATATGTGTGTATGTTTATATAATATGTGCATACATACATACAAATTTATATCAGTATACAAGCTTAAAGTAGGTTACTTTTGCACGTTTGCTGGAGTTTTTTTTTATAAAGTTTTCATACCTTTGGTGCTATGATTTTTTAAGTAGCCTATGGAATGACATATAGGCAATCACTAGGTGAGTACTGTTACTTCAAGAAATAGGTTCTCACAAAAAGAAAATCAGTACTTTGTAGCTTGGGAATGTATGTTTGGCCCAACGTTTTACGTTTTCCGATGACGAAAAAACGAAAAAACTGAATGGTGAATGTTGGTTATGTAATATTGATGTGAAGAAGACACACTACGCTATTTTTACACACGGAAGAACTCAGAACCGGTATGTATTCACAGCTCAAAAATATGCCAATATTCTTTGTCACCAAGGGTTTTAACCAAACCTGACCTGCTAGAATAGTAGTAACAAAGTCACTTACAGTTTATATTTACTCACCATTTAAACACTAAAAATGATAGTCCTGCAATACGAGTATCATTACCGTTCTGGAGTTTTTTTTGTGCAAGATATTAACTTTATGTTGATTATTGCGAAAACACGAGAGGATGTCTCATTTTTGACAGCATGTTCAGCCCTACCCTTGGACCCACCTATTTGTCCATCTATATCAATTATTACCTTTCCTTAAGTAGTTTGCTTCCGATTTATTATTCTCATTGTTCATAACAGCTATTTTTTCCAACAAGTCGATGGTCATAGTAACCTTGTAAGCAATAACTTGATTGGCAAACAAGCTATAGGTTAATAGTTATTTCGAAAGATGGCCCTTTCAACGAGTAAATGCGGAGAAATGTATAAATGTTGTATATTTTGCTTACCAGTATCATCATTTTCATTAACCACCCTTTAAACATTTCAAATATGCAGATACTTAGGAAAAATCACAAAAATATGTTCCATACATTTGCTGCAACTTTTACTAAGCAAAAATAACCATGGTTTTTAGGCATGGTACTCGTATTGCAACTAATTTAGTTTCCTTTCAGGCGTTACAATTGGTGAATCGGGACAAACTGAGTTCCGTACAATGAGGATGCAATAAAACCGCAACTGTTGTCAGCATATAGTGGTCGTTAATTATTTCTACTGGCAGTGCATTCAGAAAATTTAGTGGTGTGAGTGTCATACGTGACCTTCAATGTTAAAGAATTTTCGTACGTAAAAGAAAAATACGTTACAAAATGGTTGCGTACAATACACTTTTTATCTGTTCATGTTAAGTATCGTCTACAGGCTGACAGAATATGTACAGTTCCTTCTGGTTTAGATTAACAGAACTTATGTTCTAAGATCCCTTGCCGAAAGTCCTTGCAAAGTTGTTCTTTCATTCTATACGGGCGGCCGGGACGGGCTGTGCCGGGTGGTGCTGGGCAGTGCCGGGCTTTGCCAGATGGTGCAGGGTGTCCATCATTCTTATCTTGAAATATCGTGTTTACAAGGTTTTCGGTTTTTGATCTCTGGTGACCTGAAAATTACCACTGACCTCAAACGAAACGTTAGAAACCTTGCTACCAATATCAAAAATCTATACCTTGAAGCGGCACATTGAGTTGATAATGATAATTTTTTGAGCATTTTGAAGGGCACTACAAGATGATAATGCTTATAATTAGCATAATTAGTCAACTGTCACACCCAACACTTATGCAAAAACTAAAATTTTGGAGTTTGGACCCTTGCTTGAAACGGTCATGTACAATTATGATTAATACTAATGTGAAAAAGTGTTTTGTCACGAATTTTTGAAAACCAAACTGAATCGTTAATTAATCACTCATGATAACTTATTTGTTCGTAGGATATCTGGATTGTCTTAGTTTGACCATTTGTCATTAGTATGTGAAGAAAACTTAACAGGTTTCGAAAAATTTAGTGAATATCATGAACCACCTCAAAGTGTCTCTTTAAGTAAGATAAGTAACAGAAGACAAAACTCTAAAACAGAAAGCTGAAGAAACAAGTATTTTGAATACAGTTCGAACCCGGGTCGTAAAAATGAGAAAATTAGTGCTTTCCATACACCATCAACATATACATTGATTAGAATGTACTTCAAATCAGGTTTTAGTCACAACATCCTTCACACGTGTTCCTATTTAGGTACTTAAAATTAGAACGTCTAATTAATGTACCAGAGCTATGCTTGTGAAAAGATAAAGTGCTGTTATCCTTAATATTGTCTTTGGAATAGAACACAAATTCAGTCCTCTCTTTTCGTAGGTGACAAAACGACACGATTTGGGCGTTCAGCGTGCTGTCTATTCAGTACAAAAAGTTTTCGTAGACTGACTTCTGGTGACCTTATATGACCTTTACTCTCAACCAAAACCCATGCGGTTCTCTCAGTCTTAATATGACAAATCTACACACCAAACATATCCATTATCCCTGTCTTGAAAATTGGTATTTAAAACGTTTTCGGTTGCTTACCTATGGTGACCTAAAATAACCTCTGACCTTTACCAAAAACAATATGGTTCCTTCCCTTAATATGGATTTTTTTATACCAAGTATGAAAAGTATCAAACATTTTTATATTGATATATTGTTTTCACAAGTATTTTCAAGGTTTCCGTATTTTTACCTCCAGGTGACCACAGATAACCTTTGATCTCTGCCAAATAAAACAGGGGCCATTTTCTAACTGTAACGCATTCAAAAGTTTCAAAAGTATCCGTGAGATATTGTGTTTACAATGTTTTTGGTTTTGGACCTCTGGTGACCTAATGGTGACCCACTAAAAGCAATAGGGACCTCTTTTAATATCACAAGTCCATTTACCAAGTATGAGAAGTATCCATCATTGCAATCTGGAGATTTCTTCTTACAAGCTAAGCGTCACAAACGCACATAGATACACACACGCATACACAAATGCATACATACGCAGGTAATTACACTCTCGTGTGATTGCATAGATTCCTTTTACCTTTCGAAAAGAATATATAAAAGATAACACCGCTGTACGCCGAATGGCTCCCACTAGAGACCCACAATTTTTACCTTTCCTCTGAAAGCAACCACTCCGGCTTTGAAAAATGACTTTTTTTTTGAAAATGTACTTTTAAAGTCAACTACAGTTGGATAATTGATACACTAATGTAAACAAGTTATTCAGTAAGAAACCAAACCTTCCTATTCTTTTACATCTTAAGTCTTAAGAACCCAAGTTGGGAGTGGTCATGAATTAGGAAATCACTCCAAAGTCCCTTATGATACTTCAGTCCCCCGTGTTAGCCTGTTTTCAAATGCCTTTGGTATGTTACTTCACTGCTATTTCTTTCAGGGACCACGTTTCACTACCAAATGTGTTTTATTGAAATCGTGAGTTAAAACAAAATTGGCACTTCAGGAATACCCTTTGTGACATGTTCCCGAAATGCCTTTTTGCTCAGTATTTGTTTAAGTCGTGACACCCCCGTTACACATGTACTTCATAAAATTGTGAAAAGACCCAATTGACAAAATCTCCTTTCTAAAACAAAATAATACTATTTATTACCCCCCAAAATGTTTCTAAGACAGGAATACATGTATTACTTCATCTATGTCACTACGACACATTGGACATAATTCGAGCCTTTCGGTACATTCTTTACAAACAGCCAGATGTTTGCATGGCAAGAACAAAATGTCTGCGTCACCGTCCAGGCATACTTTACAAAGACTCCGCTCTTGCAGCTTTTCCAGCTCTTCGATTAAGGTATCTGTGGATGTTCAGAAAGGGGCATAAATATTCTTACAATTGTTTAGACAGAGCAAAATATAAAGTTACGTACTGAACATGTTACAGCCAATAGACACTCTCTCACTTTCTTTGTGTCTAGCTTTCAAATTTCTTTAAAGTTAAGCAATAACACAAAGAGACGGTTTCCTTGGTTTAATCAACAAGGTGACAATGTTGAGAAGGCGGGTATCAATAACTTAACACCTTTCTGTAGGTAGGTAAGTGTTAAGTTTGATGTAGAAATAAGGTTTTCCAACTGGGGCCTCCCCAGCGTGATAAACTTTTGGGGTAACAAATCCTTTTTCTGCTGGACCGTAACAAAACTTTTCTCCAAGCCATATCGTCTGTAGAGAAATCGTGCATGCAGTATCAGTGACTCATCACAATGAACTAACAAGAGGATAAATGTAACCAGGGCAAAAGGGAACCAGAGGGCATATCACATCGTTGAAGCCACTGTGGTATGAGTGCTGGCTTCCCAGGTGCAAACGTTGCCCCAAGTCGTCTAAAGTAGAGGAAAGGTACAGATCATACGTACTACTTAGATTTGTATATGATGTCAGGTTGATTTCAAATTATTTCCTTACTTTATATCAAAGATGGATATAGACCCTATGATTTAACGTCACCGACGTCATGCTAGAGGACAGAATATAAAGCAAGCTAGATAGGATACATGGTTTTGGTACAAATACTGTGCACACGGCGCAGTCTTTGCACACGCATGTAAAATTAGAACGTATCTGGCTGGGACAAAAATATGTCTGCATTTGTGTTGGTTCACCTCAGCCGTGGATGCATACCACAGACGTCCCATACATACAGACAGAGGTCCAAGTGACGAATAGTGTGGCCACCGTTAGAATAAATTTAGGCTTACCAAGATGGCCGCCGCGCTACTGTCATTTGCGTAATTTGACGATGATTCTGCAACATTTCAGACAAACTACAAACATCAATGGAAGAACAAAATCACATTCCTTTATTTTGTTCGCTGAATTTGGCCGACCAAAACCTGCATTTTCCCAAAATTTCACAAGTTTCTCGAATAAGTCTGTCGATACTGAACCACTTCAGCAAGTCCAAACTTTATGTACAAGATAAGACATGTATAGAAACAGTCATATTGGTAAACCCAAACGTGTACGTACAGTGGCGACGCTCTGCGCATAGGACATTAGTGTAGGGTGCTCTGAACATGTTTTAAGAATTCCGCGGTGCATACGCATACGGTCTACACATACCAATATCAGAAGCTCCCTCGTGATCTGAACTTGATGTTATGGCTTCAAATTTAGCTTCTTCCTGTTAAGAAGGAATAAGGCAATGAGAAAATGTACCAATAAATTCAATGATACATTTGTAAAGTATGAGACGTCCAAAACTTCAAGAGATTATATCAATTCCTTCTTTTCTTTATTCACGAAATATCCAACGACCTCTCCTGACAAATTGTTTCAGACTAAAGATATTTTTTTGTTATTCCCTTCTCCACCATACCAAATCATTTGTTTTGCTTTCGATCCATGAAGTAAATCATTGTAGTTTGTCACAAGACAGGACTTTTAACAGGCATGTATTCATTTTCCCGTTAGAAAATTAAGCAACTTAATTTACATGCATTTTAAATTAAAAAGGCCTTCTCACTACAAAATTTCATTTTTGAATTTGAATCGCCAGAGTTACCTCTTCAGCATTACGTTGATTGATACGCTTCAACGCCCATTTGCATGTCGGAAAGTATGTTGTATGTTCCGTCAAGGGAATGTCTTGAGGTTCCCATCCAACAAGCTTCCCACCACAATAGAAACATTGTACCTCATCTTCTCTTCCTGTAAAATAATTAAAATAGCAGTCAAAGACTGTTTTGATGTATGATGTATGCAAAGAAAAAGGATCCATAGAACTATAATAAGCTATAAGAGAATGTCGGGCATTCTCCCAGAGAATATCCTACTTCTAAGATATGGGGAAAATTGTGCTGCACCTAATATAGGCAATAATAACACGTTTTATTAATGTACCACATAACATCAATTTTGTAGAATGATTCTGAATATTTTTGGTAAAAAAATGCCCATGTTGCATATTCAAATAAATATGTTCTTAGGTTGTGTCGTGATAAACTGCTATTGCAACTTAAGTACATCCAAATGCACTTTCTCATTTATTGAGGTATGAAAGAAATGTAAAATTGAACAAGGGCTACTGAATTATGAATAACTACAATTCACTTTGAGGTCTTGTTGCCCCTTTCAAGTGAAGCTGGGATCAAACGACTTTCTTTCGATACCGTATACCTCATGAAACTGATGTTGCCATTAGGGTAAGGAACAGAATATCATTCATGCCGAAATAAGAGGCTATAAGAGTATATCAACTTCCCCGCCATTCTGTATACACGATGTATCTAAGCAGGGAGCTGTTAGGAAGGAGATACAACGTTCTTTAGACTCTTTGAAGCAATGTTCGTTTCCGACAGTAATCTTGCTTTTCTTCTCAAAATTCCTGTCTCAATACCTAGAACAACTAGGATCAACTATAGGATGAGTGAGACATTGTCAAAATGACCTTGAGCACACACATTCTTTACGTTGAACTCATAAACTTTGCGTTGCCAGCCGTCATGCAAAAATGTAAAATTTTAACCTTTCGTCGTTATTCGTCGCACTAAATATCATTTCATTTAACGTCAGCTAAGAGTTTCTGAACGACTTACTTTTCGAATATGTTTCTTAATGATGGGAAAATTTGCTAAAACCTAAGAGAAATGTATAGGCTTGAACAATGTTTCCAGCAGGTGACGTATTAAAATCGTGGGGGCACAATTGAAGTACATTATTTAAACGTTTGTTTCCAGTCGTTTAACTGAAAATCCTGATTAAAATGTGTTCATTGGCGGAAACAAACCTAACTTCAAAGCATGTATAGACAACGACCTTTGTCTCGAGATTACTTGGAAAAGAAAGGAGGAGATCATCATTAAAAGGGTTTAGTCAACAGAGACTTAATAATAGGAACAAAGAGACCTGTCAATCAAACGGCAGCGCCTGAAAAGACTTCAATCATTTTCAAGTACATATTGTCTGACAAATTTAGTCGTTGTGTCTCCTTCCTAACAGCTCCCTGATCTAATTTAAGTTTGCTTAAACGTTCCCATTATGTATAGAGGTCATTTTATCAAAAGCAAACCTGTACTGAATAATCCTGCACCAGCTAATAGTGGCGCTTGTTGACAGTGGTCAGGGGGCCATTCCTGGAAAGACTGTAATCTTTTACTCTCGTGGTAGTACTGTGGGTAAAGAGCATTTAAAAAGAAGGGGTTCATCCGGACAGTTTCTGACAGGTAAAACGTTTTCTCTGAACTCCCTTCTTCATCTTTAAGATCCAAAGGATTGGTCGTTAGGTTTTCTTCATCACATTTCCTGAACACAGAGGCGATTTGGATCCTCTCATCATCCGTGAGCTTCCCGTTTTCGATCTGAACAGTTTTCACAAGAGGGCACGATGGACTAAGAATGGCGTGTTTTCTTTGCGGTCGATCTCCCAACTTCCAGTCCTTGATCACGATATAGCAGGCAAAACACTTGACGGCGTCAGATCCTCTATGGTCTCGGACAGAATAAAGACCAGTCGAAGCCAAGTCGTAACGATCGACGGGGATACTCAGCGGCCAACCTATGTACGACACGAGACGATTAAATTCCTTCTTGTAAAACTCACTAGGGTTAGATAGACCCTGCCTGCCATCGTCAATGTCCTCAGAGGTGTATGCAGGTGATGATATTTTAGCATCAAACGTAATCTTGTTTGAAGAGCCATAGTGTTTCACAACTTCACAGTTTGGAAAAAGTTTCTTATGTCTTTTCTTTGGTTGATCTCCTTTTCTCCAGTCAAAGATTTCAATATTGCATTTGTAACACATTGTAACGCCTCTTTCTTTGTGAAAATAAAATCCGGCATCAGCAAGGAGTTCAATCGAGACTGCTCCAACCCAGCCTTCCTCGAGAAAAGTCTGTAATCTACTCTTTTTGTCTTCCATGTGACTCTTTTCGTAGAGTATCTTTGGTGTTGGTTTTGGTGTTTTTTTCCATCTTGACACAATCTTTGAAACTACTCTTCCGCGGGATTGCTTTTCCTTGTAAATAGAAGTATGAAGAACGTTTAGGTTTAGCCGAATGTCAGTTTAAGGGACATATGGTATACCATTTGAACTTTAACGTTACATGCATATTTGTAGTAAAGGAGGTGGAGCATGTTTGCCTTACTTAAGTCTATTAGATAATTATACCTATACTCATAACTCTCGTCATTTATCCTTCCCTTCCCCTCACTACGCACACACACATCACTGCTTACATTAAACTTCTTTCATTGATGAGATTTTATTTGAAAGTTAAAAGCCAGAAGACGTGATGTTTCAGTAAGTGTAGTTGACATAAGACACTTCGTCTTCAAAACATTGTAACTCACCTTTGTGACAGATTTGCCCTCGTCATTGTGTGCAGCTTTCGGTTTATCTGGCTGGGCAATACCAGAATCTTTGGAACCACTCAGACTTGGTCCCGATGAACTTCCTGATGAAGACGTTTCACCCTTGCCAGAGTCTTGTGACGGTTCTCTCATAATTGATCCGCTATCTGACGACATTTTTTTCTGTGTATGGTGGAAAGTATCGCATGTAGTTATGTCATTTCTACCACGGACATGCTCTCTTTAAACAACCTGGACAAACATACTCTCTTTAAAAAACCTGGACAAAGTAGAAAGTACAAAACATCGAACCATCAGAACGTTACTGTTTTGACCTAAAGAGAGAGTTAACACCATGGTTGTGTCAAGATTTACCTAAATGCAAAACGGCTGAATGACTGTATATTCCATATTCAGCACCTGCTAGCCTCTACGAGGCCTCAAAAATATATTTCTGTGACTGAAATTGTTTCTCCGCAAAGTGACAGATATCTCGACAGCGTACGCGTTTACCACTTACCAGTGTAAAATGTGAGCTGTCCTGTTAGTTTTCATACAGTGCATTATAACTTCAACTGTTGTGTTGATTTCGCTGCATGACTGACAATGTGTTTTTATGTGTAGTGTGATATATTGGCTTTGCTGATGTTCCCTTTACCACAGTAATAATTCACTTGGACTTCGATCTTTGAATATTTGAAAAATATCAGTCTATTTGAATAACCACTCTACGTACACAACGTTTGTAAATAATCTGTAAATATGATCAGTGTATAGCCTCCACTTTTAGAACGACTCCATTAGGACACTGACTTTATTATTGTATATAATTCCTGTGTTGAAGGTAAACGAGTCACTCAGGGATTGATCCTTGGCAATTCATGCAGCTCATGTATCCTTCCCTAGTGAAACCTTGACCGGGAGAAAAGGAGATAAAATTTCAAAGGAGGTGGTTCATTTTAGGAATATGTTTTACTACTGCCATTCCTCATGCTTCCTTATTCCACTTGGTCTACCTTTGGTTTAGAGTCACATACTCCGGTAGCAGTCAAACGAGCAACTGTAACAGAGGACGGACTATGGAAACTTGTGTACTGCGGTGGGATTTTAAATTAATCTTACACGCAAAGCAGTCTTTTCAGCGGGCATGGGAGAACGTAGTAAATTAAAGTTCGCCTTAGAACTTTTGTAATGGGTTGTTCGTTATACATGCTAACTGTATCAGTTTGATATTAAAGCAACCTTTGGATTTTGGTCATGAGCCCCATGATACGCGCAACTCCCCCACCCCCCCCCCCACACACACACACTCACAAAGTACCCCAAAATTGGCAACCACTCCTTATGACAGAATGGCATTGGTATTTTTACTACCAATTCAGGAAAAATTCGTTTTCCTGGATAAACATGTTCAAAACGAAGGTCACGTAGTTTGAGAAAGTTCAACAGGCTCGTTAAACAGACATTTTGTTGCCTACATGAGAGTTACGTCTCTTCTTCAATTTCAATGCAAACCCTCTTAATGTCACGGTCTTCATTGAGCTGGGTGTGATAAGTTGCATTAAAAGAACTTCGGTAAATTTATTAAATTTCGTGGAATCTCAAACCTTGCGCAAAACTTTTTCGGCTTTTAAAGAAGTGGTGAATGATTACAAACTTATCTTGAAGAACACGATAATGAAATGTTGTCAATACAAAATACAACATTCGCAAAGAATTACTTATTAAAACTTGAAAATAGACTACCACTTTCATTTCAATTCCGTTTTAAATTTAATCGAACGTTTTTGTTGTTTAACATCATTTTCACTGCTTCATTGACAGGGACAAGACTCACAACCTAAAGAACATACCTTCACATAATATCTGGCCCTTCTCCACTCCAACACATTTACCTTTAGTTATTGTACATCAATTGATTATGTTGACATTTTTTCTACGATTGTGTATTAATTGAAATTGTTTGCAAAGGAAGAAACAAACCTTGGTTGACTTTCTTTCTTAACAGTACATAAAAAGTAGAGTAAATCAAGATATCCTCTCTTAAGCCCACTTGCAAGTAACCACGATCTGCTTGGCTAACACTCAAGTTTGAACAACAAGTATTTAAAGGAAATCCACTTCAAGTTTTCCGGAGAACAATATCAGTCTCGAAGAAATGTTCTTACGTTTGAGGTAGACATTCCTATTTGGGAAGATTATGGTCAAAGCAATCATCACGACAACAGAATATTGTACAATCATGAATCCCCAGTTTTAAGGTATTAGAAAACTGACGTTTCGAACATCTTATGATGTACATGCATCGACATGGATGTGAATATCTTAGAGGGAGACTTAACGGGGATGAAAAGGTGAAGGCAGTAAGGATGAATTATTGAACCCTAGAAGTCTTACTTTTAATGTCCACTGAGTCCTCCTTCAGGAAATTTCCTTCTTTGTCCCCATCCTAAGTCTGACGTTTTGTCAAAGTAATGCTTGAAAAAGGAGACAAGCTGTTCATGAAAGATGGACAATAGGCCTCGTATTTATTCTCGAGACAATCACAACACCGCCCTCTATTTATCCTAAGGCCACAGTCATCGTTTGGAATTGATTTTCGTCTTGTCCCGAAAGTACAGTTACGTTAGAAAACTCGATTTTCGGATCTCGTAAGAGTCTGTCGAATCAGGAAGCTTGATTGAAGTAGAAAAGAGGTGATGAAGAGTATGTTTTAGTGGGAAATTGAACAAACTAGTCACCTGCACTAAGGCGGACAAAGGTTATCTGTTTGTATGAAATATTTTATGCATTCCATCCATTTGTCTGGGTTGCTGTAAAATTACTACCACAGCTCAAATGTTGCCGTGTGTGTAAGTTCTAGCAAAAGACCAGTTTTAGAACAGTGTTATTTGTTACATCACATGAATGCGGTGTGAGGGGGCCAGCTCCTCAATGAGAGGGAAACAACCCGCATCCTTCGCAGGGGCAACTTGTTACGGAAAGGATGGCGAAGAGGTGACGTGGTGACGTTAGGATAGGACTGGAAAAAGTCCTTCACTCAATATCATTCCATGAGATAGCACCTTTTGCACAATAAATTTATGCACTTGATGTACGAAGTTAGAGCGGCACATTGAGTTGATATTGATAATTTTGTGAGGATTTTGAAAGGTACAGTCACTAGACAATGCTTATAATTAGCATAACTAGTCAAGTTTTACAAACGCGCAAAAACTAAAAATTTGAATTTTGAACCCTTTCTTCTTGTCATGTGCAATTATAATTAATACTAATATGAAAAAGTGTCTGGTCACGAATTTTTGGAAACCGAATTGAATCGTTAATTAATCATTCATGGAAAGTTTATTTGTATGTAGGGCATGGAGATCGTCTTAGTTGTACCATTTGTCATTAGAACGTGTAGCAAACTTGACAGGTTTGAACAAATTTAGTGAACTTCACAAACCAACTCAAAGTGCCACTTTAAGTTATGATTCAGTGTTTTCCATAAATCTGACTGAAAGTTTAAGGTACACATAGACAAATTTGTGCTTACTTAGAACACACAGGTCAATTTCATGGTTGGATGAGCCCTGTCGGGGATACATGCACTATATCTTTTCGACAAGTTATTTTCCGTCGATGAAATGGTTGAAAGGTCCACTGCAAATTGTTAACCATACTATACCGTCAGACAATACAAGAAAACAACTACGGGGATAAAAACCTCCGAACTCTACAGTGAAGTATGTCGGGTTACCAATACGCTACTTGGTACGGAAGAGACTGTACTAAGTATATACCTATACGGAAAGTAGTCAAGGAAGAATTGGATCATTGAAACCCTATAAAGAGTACCATGCAGAAAATTTTGGATGCCACTGAAGAAGGTGCCTACCCTTGAGAGTAAAAGGGTATTTAGGCCGTTAGGCGACTGATTGCTGTACAGAATTAGAAACATTATCAAAATTATGGGAAATTCATACAGAAAGGAATCAGCCCTCTAATTACGGGGGGGGGGAGCTAAGAGTCCTCACCTCGTGCCAACGTTAGAGTTAGTCTTTTAGTGCTTTGAAAGTTTCGATCTGCAAAAAATGTTTCTTTCCATTTTATTGTGCTCAATTGCACGTCACCTTTAATGGCCTCCGTTTCTCTCAGAGCGCGGCTTTTGGGGCTATTGCAATCTAAATCCTACTTCTTTCCTCACACAAATTTTTTGTCTACTGTATTTTAAATCTTAGGGGACTAAATCCACTAGCCTTCCTGACATATCATCGACAAACGAATCGATCAGCTTGGTGGGAAGTAAATAGAGGGGGCTCTTTATTGTTTCTGTTATTAACAAGTTACGTTATTATGATTTACATTCCTTCCCTCTAAACCATGAGTATTATTTCTGTTGTTATAATTTTAAATGTAGAGAATTTTTCTGAAAATAGTCACATGTCCAGCACCTTATTTTTTGTCTGTATCCTCGAAAGCAAGTTTAATATTAAGCTGGGTGCATTTCATCATCGTGAGATGCTTCCACTTCTTCATATACTACAGCATATGAAGAAGTGGAAATCTCACTTTAAGATGATAAACAAATCTGATATTTCAATATAACAGTGGTACACTTAACTACTTATGTGGAAGGGGTATGCCGGCCTGTCAAGTCAAACTCCTCGTCAAAATGACTTCCCAATTTAAACAGATGAGAAATTTGGTTCGTTCCCACCAGAATGTTTATGGGGAGAAACTGCAGATTGCTCTTGGTGACAACATTACACCCTAACATTTTCAAAACATATAAATTATGAAAGAGATGAATATTACGAACATATTTCTTCGTGGTGGCAGTGTACTACAATAACTTTTATTATGGAATAATGGATGAAAGCGTTCATTATTCATTTATCTGTTTATTATGGTCCAATGATTTACTGTGGCACCCAAGATATGTGGTGGTTTCCAAAATTGTCCATGGAGACCCACGTTTTCTTTCCAAGCAGAGCTGAGACCCACCACTCACAGTAGCTAATGGCCGTAGGGAGAGTTGATTGAGATACATCAGATACATCATGCGGCCCTCTTACGCCTACATACGTTCCATTTTCTCGTAAGAGGAAATGAATTTCTCCACTCGTAAAAATTAATGATGTGAACATTAGCTACATAATGCAAATACACTATTATGTTATGAGAAACGGCAGCTGACACAACCCTTGGACTTTTATCTTTTATTTTAAAAATCGGAAATGGTTGTTTATTAAACACTTAATGAATTTACCTACCAGTCCACGGTCAAGTCCCTCTTTCTGTGTTTTAATCTTGCAAATAACTCTGGTATGATTTGTTGTGGTCCTTTGAAATTTATCTAGTATAACGAGCGTGTCCCTTGTATTTGATCAGATTTTAGGTAGACTTCAATGCTTTGAATTTACCTCACAACCCGTGAACTAACTGAAAAATTGTAACAAACTACTAGACACAACGACAAAAAGTATTAACCATTTAATTTTTCATTAAACAAAATGTTTGAAATTTAATCGAATGAAAATGTTTACTAGAAATTGTGTATGGATTACACTTAAAACAAATTATAAGCGTGTAGGACTACTTTCGGTTGAAGGGGCGGGAGGTGGCTTAGCACTTTTTGCCCGAGATTTTTAATGCATGTCCACCCACAAGAGCACACATTTTGCCCGAAAGTAGCACATATTGCCCCAAATAGGAAGCTAAAGTCCCCAAATAGTCTCGAGCGTTTACAAAATAGATCTACATAAAATTATCAGAGACACCATATATGAATCAACTGTTAAAACATTTATCTGTCCTTTGCTGTTCCCTCAGACACTGCAACATCCACAAACCGTATAGAGCCTTAGGGGCCCATGACACCGAAATTGGAAAGGGGCTCCCATCATGATCCTCAATGGTCCACTTGAGAAACAGTGGCAAAAGGGTGGCAAAATTCACACCTTAAATATGGCGTACCCCACTTTTACGGCTATCTTCCCGTACTTCACATATTTGGTATTTAATCCTACAAGAATTATTCTCATGTATTACATCGCATTTGCAGATTCCTGAATTACTGGGCAGCAGCTACTCAAGTATGACGTCAGCTACTCAAGTATGACGTAGACGTACTACTGTACCTTATTTTTGAGAAAAAACTTATCAGTTTGGACGTAATTTAGAGCTCATGACAAACAGACTCAATTAGTATTATCTAGTTGGTAGTTAAGCAATACTTTTATTTGTCCAGTTTTAAATCCCACTGTTGTCAATATTTCTCATACTTTTGTGTTTACCCCATGTCTTTTAATCTCTAATGCGTTCAGATGTTAATAGCTTGAAAGATAAAGAAATCTCCATTTTTGTGATTTTCACTTCAAAATGCCAATTACGAATCTAAACAGAATCAATAGGATCAAGAAATAGGAATAAAATAGGAAAAACTATGCCTGCAGTCAATCAACTGGCTTTTCTTTGGATGTATCTGTCAATATGACAATTGCAATGATATATGAGGAAACTCTTAGAGGAGTTTTCAAGATTTCCTCCTAAGAATTGTAGCATTTTCCATATTATTTTGTTTTATTGTTCAACCCTCTAACGTTGCAAAGACTGACAGAACGCCCCGAGAAACTATTTAAAATTGAATCGGTGGCAGGTCTGATGGCGAACTGTTGGAAGAGTTAATGTAATTTAAAGAATTGCTCCAGCTTTGACAGTGGGCTAACCAAAGGGGAAACGTTCGAGAAGCGTCAAAACCACCTTCCCATAGTTCAGCGAACGACATTTGTAGGACAGGCCATTCTTTTGTTGGTGCTATGTCTTTATCCTTTCCCTTTGTGAGGACCTTGTTGTTACAAGCAGTTGAAAAACTTCCAATCTGTCTTGTATGATTGCCTTATTGACCTATGACTGAGTTAAAAATACAAAAAAAAATCCTCCAACTTCCCTCCTATCAAAAGGCTAAGCCCATTCAGTTGACATTCGAATGAGTCATCTGCTTAAAACCTAACTTGTTGTATAAACTCAGTGATTTTATTTTAGTCTTTCTACAGTACTGAACAAAATGAAATCAGGCTTTTTCTATATGCTACAATCTAGACCGACGATTTCATGTTTCCTTCTTCCCCAACGCTGACATAACGTGTTTTATTTTCTTCAATTTTTGAATGGGTAGTATAAATTGCCAAATACCATTGAAGGAGTTGTTGGGTTTTCAACTGAATAATTTTGTATATAATTTTATATTAATATTATTCAAAATAAACAACTTTCTGTCATTTTCTTGCTTAATGTGATATCTTTATGCCAGCTTACGCAAGCGAATAAATGTTCGTGAGGTCTGGTCTGCGTTTTGGGGATAACCAAGTAAGTAATATCCTGTGCACTTAGCACATAATAGCATTTTAACATAAATACAATATAACTGTAAGACATAAAAGTAACCAAGTTATTGGTTTCCACACAGTACGGCTACAACTCTGATGATTATATATTTTGCTCGTAATTCCCTACAGGTTCTTATACCTCATACGTGGAGGAAGGAATAAAGTAATGTTATTCAAAGTCATCTAGCTAAACGAAACAATGGACATTTTCGATGACGAGACCCATTGTATCACTTTGTCTTCTTCTCCGTTCCTCATATCAATTAATTAGCTTGTCCAACTCCAAAGAAAAGAAATAAAACGACACCGATTTCCATATATATATACATATATATATATATATATATATATATATATATATATATAATATATATATATATATATATATATATATATATATATATATATATATATATATATATATATATATATATATACTCAACCTTTATCTCAAATCCCCTATGTCTCTGATAGCTCCTCCTGCAAACTAATTTAGATTCACAGTTGTTGACTTCAATTGGGAGTATAGGCAAATGAATGAATGCAGGAAGTCAAAGAACAAAAGAAGAGGGTCAAATGATGAAACAGTTATTTTATCTAATATTTCGAGGACTTTCCTCCAATTTCTGCGTGGTGTTAGACGTCTTAGACGTGCATTTTAATGTTATGGTGACCCGTACTGCTTTGGTATACCTTTTACCTTTACTCATGAGAATGGGTTTGTACTCCTCGTAACACTTAGTGATTTTGAATTTTGTGTTGAAAGAAATTGTGTCATTATAGTGTCATTGTACTCATGCAAAGTATACTCATATTCGTACTCGCGATTATAGAGACTTCTTTTCATGAGAACATCTGGTTGCTATCTCCCACTGCAGATGAAAATTTTGAAAGTCTCTCAGTGAGTTACGACCCCAGGACTTTGCAGGGTAGACCTGAAACATTAACTTCTTAGCCCTCATCCATGGCTCTGTTCGAGACTGGCTGATTAGATCAAATAGTACACATCATCTTAGCCAGAAGGCCGAAAATCGCAAACGACACTGCATATGCACCCTTTCTTGCAGTCACCTGCAATTCTGAATCTCAGCTTACATTTTGTTGGCATAGTGACAATAGAGACGAGACACAGCATCATGTCTGCCATGCAAAATCTTGTAAAGGCATGGGCCATTCACATTTGTATCATTAAGAAAAAATATGATTTGCATTGCATTTTATTACATTGCATATTGTTGACAAAGAGATGAGATGGAGAGGAAATGTTTCTCTAGTGAGACTTAACGTACTTTGAGTCTTGATCATTGTCCATGCACTGCGATGCAAAGAGAAGAAGACGAACTTATCCTAATAGGTCATGATTGACAGGATTATTTAGCCAATTAGGTAAAGACGATGGCATTTGAAAAATAATAAAAGCATGCATGAGACACTTTCCTCTATTACATTTAGGTAGCAAATTTTAGCTCTCCTAGTCCTCATCTCACTGTAACTTTATGTCTTTTGCCTCCTGTGTGAACACACTGAGCTCAGTGGTTTATCTCTTCTGCAAATACACCAAGCTCATTGAACTGTGAGAGTTTATTTACTAACACATAGGAGGTTCGACCTTGCTGAGTCAACTGTCTGTAGTTACACAATAGGCAAACAGAACAGCAGCTCAACAGCCTGACTGAGGTGTGAGAGGATGTGAACTGTTTGCTGAGCTAGTCAACTGGAAAAACCCGCCCAGGCAGGCAATCGGCGGGTGTATGGGAGCTACCTAAATCTAATGGGGAGAAGTTCAGCAAGTTAACAAGAAAGATAGGGTTCCGGTACGGATCATGATAAGGTGGCGTTTTATCCAAGAACAATCTTTGGCTTTCCCATTTAAAATGATGTTCAACGTGGAAAAGTTCCAAACTTAATTTAACTGTCTTAAATAGATATTAATACATAAGGAGGAGATGATGACGATTATCAGATCAAAGTGATTGCTGAGTTGTTTATGGGTAGGATATTGGTGTGAGGTCCGAAATTAGCAAAGACACAGTGTAGGATATACGGTTCCAGCGCCAATAGACGAAGATAGTCACAAATGACCATAAATATAAATCAAGAATATAAACTCTTGTACCTACCCTCGTTTTACCCCTACCTCACAACAAATTGTGTTCCACTTGCCCCTTTCTCACTGATACATCGATGCCACCCCACCGCTGAAATAACAGACAGTCTGTCCTTAAATACAGGGTGCACTTCAATCAGCGAATTATCAACTGGTTTTGTTGCAATGTCGGGCAATTAAGGCAGGAAGCTCGTTGTGGGTTCCTGTCGTATGGAGTGATTCCTCGAATTCATAAATATTCTATGACTTGTTTACATGCAATCAAGGCTGACGCACACATTGATAGATGTAAACATCGTATCGTTTTTCACAGTACCTTCCTGAATTCAACATGATGGGTTCATAAGACGGTTTATGGGAACGTGATGTTTCAAAGACCTGTCACTTGATATGAGAAACAAAATACTGAGCAAATTACATAGAATGAAGTTGGAAATTTTCTTTTCAGAGAACGAAATTTTCATTTGATCGAGGTGACGAGGATACATTCGCCACAGAAACACAATTCTAAAAGGGAATAATTCTTGCCTTTAAATTTTTGAAACTTCTCCCATAAATTGGCAACAATCATCCTCAGTAGAACTGTTCTGAAATATTTTTAACTTCATCAGCAGGGTAATGAAAGTACAATGTTTAGATGTTTTCATCTTAGAATTTCGCCAGAGCTACTTCACCCCCCCCCCCTTCCCGAAAATTGTATTGAGAATCCAAAACGTCAAGAATTTCCCCTTTTTATTTTCTGTCGAAAGGTCGGTCGTCAAAAATTGTACCATGTTTACATCTGGTAATATAAATAATTGTAAACTCAAATCTCAGCCACGGCAGACATCACACCGCAGACTTGTCGCAAGTCTATTCTGACTAATCACTCTCACTTTATGTGTGGGATAGTTGTGCCATTTTCCACTCATAGTCGAATTATGGCAAATCTATTTTGATTATTCATGCTGGCACCTAGCGTTTCAGTTCTTTTTGCTGTTTCTTGCATAAAGAAGCAAGTACTTGTCAGAGTTAAATATTTTCAACCACTATTTTCATATACAGTATACCTTTTTTGGAACTAGTGTTGGTAGTTTTTTTTTTTTTTTTTGCTGTTATAGGTTACTTAAACAGGTGGAAATTGATTACAAAGAATAAAATACAAACTGTAAAATGGAAGTGAGTATTTCACACCACAATTAGTTTTCTACGAGTCAAAAATGTGTGAAAAGAGCAGCTTCCTTTTGAATCTCAAGATTGGCATTATCGCAATAACTAATCAAGGTATATGAATAGCTGTTTGATTCATTGTGATTGGGGTTGAAAATAAATTCTCAGCCAAAAATCTTATCTAAAACAAAAATGGGCAATAAATACCTTCTTAATTTATATGTGTTTGTATTTAACAACTTTTATAAAACATTATTAAAGTATATACCAGCTTTTTATGACTTAAATATTATCGTATAATTTACCTGACATTAGAAACCAATTGTGGTAGCAAGCTGCCCTTCAAATTAAACCTATTTAAAGTATTGAAGGAATTTTATTTTCCACAAGTATCAAAAGATTCTTTTCAATGTATCAGACTCCTGATCCCGAACTCAAGTTGGATTCTAGACTCTAGTCCGTTTTAAGTGAAATCAAAATTGGCCCGGAATGGGAAGTCCTGGAATAGAAATTGGCCGGGATTGAGCTGCAGCTGGAACTGGACTAGGAGCTTATTCGACCAGAGTCCACAGAAATAAAAGTAAAGCCCCGTCGACACAATCACACATTTGGTCAAAAACATGATCTTACATTTTTATGACGATGCAAAAGAACAAACGTTTGATCAAGTGGATTGCCTCCCCAACAAATTTGACCAATGTCCAACATGTATTACGGTGTTCAAACTTTTAGTTGCATATTTGATCTTTCCAACGAAAGTCCAAACATCGTATGACGATGATCATGGACAAATGTATGATATGATATGTAAGTATAGACGGGCCTTGACACAAGTGTTCCTTCATGGTACATTGTTCAGGGAGCTCCCTGCAATGTTGCTGGTGAACACTTCACACACAATCAACTAAATAACAGGATGCATAACAGATGCAACAGACGATGAAACTGACTCTTAAAAAATGCCTTTTAAACATCTGTACTTGAAGAATAGTGTAAAAACCGTTTGTATTAAAACCTACATTGTTAAATGGAAAAACTCGGAAACAGACCGGAACTGGAGACACTGGAGTCAAAATTGCCTCGGAATCGGAGGGTACTGAATAAAATTCGGCCCCAAATGGTGGCTAACTGAATCAAAATTTACTTGGAGTCGGATTTGGTGGACTCGGATAAGGCCCTGCAATGTAGGATAAATGTAAGATTGTGGAAATTCTTCAAGGAATGACAAATCCCAATCAATTTCTTTCGATTAACATTTAATGCCAAATTATGGCAGAGCCTACAAAAGTATTATTCTAAACGATCCTTTGAGTTTGATTCTCGGCACAATATGGTATACAATGTATATTTGTATATTCCTTTACATGCTTTTGAAGTCACTTTATATGAGCTGTAAGACTAACACGCAGCGCAATACGACTGGCATGCTCAAAGTGTTCAAGTACTGAAATCACACCTTGTTTTCGAAGAACGTTTCAAGTGACATTCAAGGACTGACGCGAATTCAAAACCAGCGTAAAATTAATAAGTGCTTGTTCTCATATTCCATAAATCATAAAATCAAATATTCTCTTTTGTTACCTCTTAATGCTGCATAAAATTGCAAGTACATTTATCTTATGTTATTGAGAAGTTGTTCTGACCCGTTTATCTGGAATTAAAACTGCACAACTCGTTTCTCCTTCCAAATTTATGTGCATGCTCTTGGCAGTAAACAGCAACCACAGGGTACATGATTATGTTACAGCCTACATATATCCTTAGGCAGACCATTAAGTCTGCAGATCTTCGAGTTAGTATAATTAATTAGAGCTTCAAAGTAAAGAAAGATGACATTAAATGCATGAAACATAGTTTCAGGAAATTTCATTTTCCCTGCCACAATTTCCACATTTTACAGTAACTCTAGTTGGGAAATGTTATGTCACGGGAACATTACTTAATTGAATAATCTAGAATTAGGCAGTTGCATGTATTAGCATCTAGGCAACTTGAAGTTATTCACGCAGAAACAGAACATACATGAACCTCGTGCCACTTTCCGGGCCATGCAATCCATGGTGTCATTACAAAGGATCAAAGGATAGCAAAAGAAAGGGGAATTTATTTCAACGTAATTCGGATCATACTTTTGTTGACGTGAGACAGGCTACGATACGTGACTCTGCATGTTTGAAACTTTAAAATATCCTCCGACGAAAGGCGGACAATGTCTTACGAGAAGAGAAGGTAGATATTAACACTGCGTCAAGTGTTTGACAAACTTTCCAATATATCTTTCGTTTAAACTCATTTCTTGGTCCATTATATGCAAACCGTGACACTCAGGGCTTATCCACATTTAAAGCTAATGGTCTTTCTGTACATTTAAGACATTTTAAACATCTTATCGAAGCATTAGGCTACACTCTCTGAAATTCATTTGTTTGGGTTTCGACTTTTTAATCAGCGGTTCTTCAGTTGCTTTGTTTTTACAAAGTGATATTTTACCTCCTTAGACTAAGCCGATGTAACTAAGGCTTATTTATAGTTATAGTTATTTATTTATAGTTATAGTTATTTATTTATAGTTATAGTATAGCAACTTATAAAACATGAACTCAAGTTTACTGTAACCGAGGTAATAATTAAGTAGAAAACTCCTCTTAGAAACGACAGACAAAAAACTTTAAAAAGTAGTAACAGCTTCACTTACTAATTGGTCATTATGAAAATCAGAATTTACTTGAGGCAGAGCGCTTGTTATTTTTTAGTTTTTTTCATTTTTTTCTTCATGGGACATAAGTTTGACCAGCCATGTTGACACCTTTAAATGACACCTATATTGCTATCCTGCCAAATGTGCAGACAGTTGGTACAGTTCGATTCCGAGGGTTTAGGGGAACATGACTCTGCACTTTTAAAGGTTACCGAACAATCAGCGTCTACTGTCATAAGAGGGTGCAAAGTGGTAATCAGCTCTCAAACCAACTTAGGCTTAGGCATAAGTTTGGATGTAGCCAAACATATTATGGTAGCAACATGGTCATCGTCTGATTTGAATAAATCACTGAAAGATATTAAGACCAAAAAGTGGGGAAAATGAGAAAATATAGAGGTTGGCCTGTTTATATAATAGCTTACTAATGTTCCCCAAATGGGTTAAGTTGTTTTTAAAATGTGCTATCTATGCGTTGTTATGTATTGTTTTATCAAACTTTAATCGCAACTTTGATCTGATCTTTGAAGAAAAGTTTTCGAACTTAAAATTACAACAGAAGGCATGTTTTAATGCTTTGTTTACCCCCTCTTTCTAACACAACAAAAATGGTACGAAACCTAAAGCTGGGTTTCAGTACTAAGGTACTTGAAATTTTGTTCAAAGTTGTGAAAGGTATTCAAACAAATATTCATTTTTCCATAAAAAATTCTTTTCCTTTAATTTTGTTAGAGAAGAGACTATAACATGAAATAGAAACGGCGAAATATTTCCAGTCAGTTACCTATAAACTACAACCTTATTCTTTAATGATCGATCTTATTTTCTAGAGAAATAATCTTTTGTCGTCAAGAGGATGGATCCAAGATGCAAAACAATTTGCTGCAGACAGTACTATACTGTAATATAGTCATGCACCTTGAAATGGTTTTAATTGTACGTTACAAGATAGAACAAAGTTATGCAGTAAATGGAGACCCTGGAGTACAACCACAAAATCATAAAGAGTGCATAGGATAGCGATCACCAGTAGTACTTCATTTGACTTTGGATCAACTTCTTGCTTGGACCATAGGCTGCCTTTTGAACTTTTCCAGGGCGTATAACTGTACTAGTTTGCTAACAAAGTATAAAAGTGTGCAATACAATGGCTTTGCATGCTGAATCCATGAAGGGAACAAAGAACATAAAAAATATGGAGCGCGACTGAGCCACCAGATTTCAAATGTTAGTGGGGGGGGGGGTAAACAGAATTGGAGGCAAAATTTGTGTGTGCACATTTCCCCTTTAAGTTGTGTACCTTTGTACAGGAACGGACTGGGGGAAAGTGTGGAGCAAAGGCGAGGGTAAATGCTCCATGTCCCCCTCTTAGTGACACCACTGAAGGAGTGTTAATATGTAAATCACGAGTGAACATGGAAACTGTGATCAATCTGTGTGTCGACTTTGTAGTGATCAAGTTTGAAATCATAGAGAGTATTTCATTCATATTTTCTGTTATTTTCATTGTGCACTTGCTTGAATTCGAAAGAAAGTGTTTCTTGGGTTTTAGCTACTTATTTGGAATGCTTTAAGTATCAATTTCAAAAAGACATGCATATGCAAAGTTAGAATCCACATATTGATATAGTAAAGACGTTTTTGAATGTTTACTTTATCTTTATGAAAAGTACTCTGAAATATTTTAAACTATAAGCATTAAGATTGTACTGCTACTGATTTTTTATTCAATCAAAATTTAAACTTCAGGTAGGATGAAAAACCATCTTTTCATGCTGGGTTATGAAAGGATAATATAACCATTCAGCTTCGTAACACTTTGATTTCTCGCTGTTGGCAAGGAAAAAGAATCAAAGTTAAGGTAAATGCAGAAAAGAAATCGAATCAATTCTGACAATCTCAGAAGTATGAAACGTGACTTATGAGTTGTTCTCAAACTCTCAGTGCCTATAGCTTTGTGTATTAATTACCGGCTGACTAGAGACTTTCTGCCCAAAAGGATAAATTGTTATCTATGGAAAAAGTGTGTTTGCCCGGGATGTTGTGACTTGCGGACACGTTCAGCTCTTTGATTCTAGGTTTTCCTAAGGCTACCATACAAGTGTAAAAAGTATGAAACATGTATCGTTCATGTTTTTTGTGTGTTTATCTTTTGTTGTAATGTAGTATACACTTCTTGCATTGAACGGAGGTGACCTGGAACCTTTTGCATTTCGTTCTACTAAAATCGAATCGAATCGTTGCATTTTTCATAAGTCAATATAATTGGTATCCTGTAAATACGATCCTTTCTTTACAAACTTGTTTGCATTTGGGGGGTAAAGAGTTGCGTCTCTTAAGGCATTATATATGTCTTTGAATTTTACACTCAGACGTTCACATTCAAATAAATTCGGTTTATCTCAAATTTCACATGCTGCACAGAAAGCCTCAAGTTTATCGGTGTCAGAGATGAGAGCTCTGGACACAGAAACCACTTGAGAGCTTGCTCGCATTTATGTATTGGTTTTTTTCTTTGAATGATAAAAACAGGCACACATATACTCTCCAAGACCTGTATTCCTGAAAGGTCTGGTTAAGCAACATATCCTCTTTATTCCGAGTTGTTACTAAACTGTAGTCATTCATTACAAACAACGCGACGATGTGAAGGAAACTGAAATTTTCAGTGGCTCTCTGAAAGGTAAAGGCATTCAGGACAACAATCAGAATATTTATGTTTATGTCGGCCATTTATGAAGGTTATCTATCATGGCTGCATTTTCGAAAATGTATTCATTTGTATTCATTAAAAACCACATTTAAGAATTATTTACTGTCAAAATGGATTCATCTTAATGTGAGGAGGTATTATAATATGTTACTGTTTACTTTCGAAAGGATCTAGGGTTCATCATCTATATGTCTGGTAAATATTTCAGAAATTTAAATGTATACCACTTTGAAAGTATAGCATTCTCACTATGTTAAAATTCGCCATATAAAAGTCAAGTAGACTTCTCATACGGTTCATCTTAGTAGAGAAGGAATGCACCGTTTCTGTTTTTTGTGTACTTGACGTGGACCAATGTACTTGTTCTAATTTCAGATACTATCCGATCCACGAACTTGCCCCAGGGATACCAGTAAAATCGATTTATTTTTGGGTCAAGGCTAGTCTTAGACTCTTCGCAAGTTCTTGTGCCAATTTTTGAAAGCAATCGTTTTTATTGGAATGTCGCACAGCGAGGAGGTGTAAAACATAATTTTGGGCAACTTTCCGGGATTAAACTGGGATTGGAACGCTCCCCTGGGTTGTGTTTGCAAGGTGAGGACCTCCCATGCAAGTGACCACACAACAACACATGTCAAACAGAAACACATTAATCTGGAGGTTTGTCTTCTTTGGAGAAACGTTCTTATAGTGGGAAATCCCTTGTTCCCCTTCCTCGTAGCTTGGATTCAAAGTTTAATAGATAAATAGATATTTATTCATTCATTTATTCATTCGTTCATTCATTCATCCATCCATTCATTCATTCATTTATTCATTCATTCATTCGTTCACGAAAGAGTAGTGTATGTTACTTGGTAAAGGATACGTTTTTAACGAAAAAGTTGGGTGTATAATCCATTCATATATATGTTAAGGAAGTCATTGTAAGTAAACTGACTACTATGAAAAAAGTCGTCACAGCCATGCAGGCTGCATGAATCAGGAAATCGAAGCCGCTCTATGAACAAGTGGCACTTTGCCCACCTTTGGCAAAAGCAGCATTTGAAAAGTGAAGACTATACGTCTTTATATGTGGACAAATTGCTCCGTAATATGACGGCATGCTGTCTTGTGTAACAAAATATTGGGGAAAATTAATTAATTCTGAGGACAGAATCGTTCTAAGGTTTTAAGAAGACATCTCAGGACACTAAACGGAGCTTTCAAAACCTGAATGTGGATGACATTTTTTGAATAAAATGTTTGTGTGTACTTGTTTTTAAAAGAAAATGATTTAACTCAGTGTGTTCCTTACTTCCATAACAAGGAAAAGTACTGTACAGTTTTAAAAAGTGGTCTTCTCCTTGGAATATTGCTTGATATGGCAGTCTGTGGTTAGTAAGTATTATATAACAACAGTACCATTCTGTGAAACACTTTGAGTTTACTCAGAGTTCAAAGTTAAAATGGGGGCAAACATGATAGAGAGAGTGGAGCAAAACTGTCTACAAAGCGTGGTAAAGACATGGAAGAATCTATATGCTACTGCTGACATTGACTTTGACTGCTGTAAATTAGTTACCAAGTTCCTTTAGGTGCAAATGTGTCAAAAAAGGTTGTTGGTTGGGTTCAACGGTTGCACAAAGACTTTGCCGGATATTATTCATTTTCCCTGAAAATATGCATAATGTTATAAAAGTGTAGATAGCTTTCGCGCCAAGCTAGGGACAACAAGAGGCCTGAATGGGTGTTAGCCCTTGTTTCCTGTCGTAATTTATTCACAACATGTAATAAAGCTAATTAAGGTAACCCACACACTTGGTACTTTCCCTACAGAAAGAAGCAGCTTGCAATCTCTTGTATTTTCTCTTTCATAGGTTCAAAACTCTTCTGCCAATGTGACAAACACTACAGACGGCTCTTAGACGATCTCTTTGCTGAAAATAATTACAGTAAATTAGTTCGACCAGTCAAGAATCACTCCCACATCGTTCAAATCGAGATGCTTTTTTACTTGGCTCGAGTGATCAAGCTGGTAAGTTGCTCTAGTGTATTTCTTATTAAAGGTTTTGACACTACATATCGCTGCCACTAAGATTATAATTTATGGGATTGCTTTCGTACTTTTTAAAAAGTTAAGATTGTTTTTCGCGTGAATTTATGATAAATTCTACCTGATAATAGTAGAGTAAGCCAGTTCGTTCTAATTTCCTCTAGATTTTTTTCTTTTTGTCATGCCAGAAGAGGAAGTGTTTTTTGAACCAAACTGGAATCTTTTTTAAACATGTTTCACAGGTAATTAGTGTCAAAATTTTTTTGATATTTTGATTTTGTGACATTACTGGTGTAACCTAAATTTAGGAGCCGGTGAACAGATAACTAGTGTCAAAATTATTTCGATTTTCTGACATTATTGGCGTAATCTAAGTTAATGGTCTTTGACATGATAAGATTGACATACTCTTGAAATAAGATTAACGAGAACTGCTTTATATTTTTGTCTGTTTGCGTTTTGTATGTTTAGCAACCGACTTTGGTAGTGAAGAAATTAGTCCATGACAAGTGAAAAACACTTCATTAACGGACCCGTACCCAAAGGGGGTTCGGGGTTCGAGTGGCTAGTCAATGGGTTTGTATTTAAAATCTCACCCACTTTTAATGTCGAACCCCCTTGTGACCTAGAGCTGGTCGTCATGTTAAAGACTACTTCATATCTGCTCTGATCGTTGTCATTGCTTTCCTTAAAGGTCTGTGCACATGCTACTGTCATTGCTGCCTATTTGATGAAGAAACAGTAAAAACATTAAAAATTGTCGCAGTTCCGATTAAAATTCATCAAATATTTTTCGAGCTACTTACTGTTTTTGCACTAACATCATGAATAAACATTAGTTACAGGTACTTATAAGATATGTCTCATGTTATCCTTTTTGTTTAACCTTCATCTGAAGGACAGTTGTAATGTTGGCATGCCCTGTGGTGCTTATTTTGGAAGTAGCTATTTACTACTTTGGAAATGTCCACAAAAAACACCAAATTAGAAGCTAGTGTTACACAAAGCCAAAACAGCGAAAAGATGCAGAAAATGAGATTATGATTCCGAACTGGTTATTTTTAGACCCCCTTTCCTTAATTTCTACAAAATACATTAAAATTTGCACTTAGGCCTATATGTACAATCCTTAATCCGTTTACTTATCTCTAGTCCTCTCTCGGGGGAATCACTCGTACAAGGATGGTCTTGGCTCCTCCGAAGACGACGGTGATATCTGCTATACAATGATGGTGAAGGCCCGGCTGGTGATCGTGGTAACCCAGCGAGATAAGGGCTATGGGTTAGGCTAGCTGGTCCACACAGTTCAATAGTCGGCTACAACAAAAGGTGGAACGTAGACTTCTGTTACGGGTAGAATACAGCGTTCAGGTGGCCTGCGGCTCAATCGATTTATATTTAGCTGGGTCTCTTGAGCAGGTTGTCTGATAAGATCTATCAATACGTCTGGCTAGTATATACTCGGTTCGTGTGTTCGTCTTTATCGAGTATTTTGCGGATTCATATTTATATGTCAGTTACAGGCCGACGAGAACATTCTATTTTAAGGATGAGGTAGAAAATTCGTGAATACGTCTAAGCAAACAACACAATGTCCCATGACGTAATGTTTCTTTTTTAGTATAGTCTCGAGGATTACAGAAGCTACTCGAACAATCAAGCTGATGGAATTGTTCACTGGATTGCAGGACCAGAGTCCAAACCCTCCTAGAGTCGTGACCTTCTGGTTGTCCTAGTTAGTGTCTTGAAACACTAGCTGGTTAAAAATTAACAAATAAAGGATTTACAAAGGATTAACGAAAGAAGTTCAGACCCTGTTCAAAACATCATAGTTTTTGCATAAGGTAGCAAATGAGAAATTTCAGAAATCGTCAGACTTTTAAGAAGTATATTTTGAGAACGGTTAAAGGTATTCGAACGGATTCTTCACTAAGGCTTCCAATCCATCATTGTTGAGTAGAAACGTTGTTTTGGTTACATGTCCACAGAATTTCAGCAGGTGAAACGCTACAACAATTTTAATACTTTTGACACACTTTTCTCTCCAATTCAAAGGCCATTAGTGGAATTCACCAGGCTCGCCCGGTAATTGATAAAATTATTCTTCCCCTTTCCAGTGACATTACTTTCAAATCCATCCTACTTCGTAAAGTGCTAGTGAATGCAGCAATTTATGCCCTGTCATTACTGATAATCGCCCTTTTTCAGTGGCAGCAAGCAGTGTCTCTCGTGAGGTTGTCGCACTTTTGTGCATTCAACAGTCAGTGTACTCTTTTTTCTTGTCTTGCACGCTGAATCAAAGGATCACCTTTCATTCCTTTTCAACTAATATAAGACAAGTTGTAATCGATGTACTGAGGGGAACATCTCGTTAAAAATGCCCTCCAATCAGGTAACTTTCCAGAAGATTTGGCACTATTAAGTATTTATCCCAGTGACATATCACCCATTACGTAAAGGGGAAGCCATATTTACACACGAATTCTGTGGGTGTTCACTCATGTTTATTAAAGTACATAATCTGCTCCATACCATCTGTGTGTGGGGGGGGGAGGGGGGTTGTGGAGTTGGACTTTTTGCCCGAATCAGTTTTCTCTATGCATTACGCCTAACTTCCCCTCCCCCCTCGTAATGCAGATACTGAGATTGTTTCAAATTAAACACATTCCAAACAAATATCACCAGGTTAATATAATAATTATGATAACATCATTATCCCTTTTTATCCATTTTCCCACTCACTTCGCTCGCATTAGTATCACTCCGCATTCCTACGATATTGAAAAACAGGTTATGTGTACATTTACTTTCTTCTGTCCACCTTCCTCTTATAGTTACTAATCTGGTTCTAAATTTAGGCAAGATGGCCACTATGATTTAATGTTCATGAATATTATAGGCCAGTGATTAAAAGGGTGAGAGCGGCCGCCCCCATGGACCCTGATTGCAGTTTAACATTCCTTTCCATCATATTTAGCGTCCCACGCATGACAAACCGCGCTGAACTATGGTGAAAAGTGTGTTTGAAAGTGTCATTTCCCGCAGCCTAGAGCAATTGGGATGCCACATTTTCCCCCACACTTGCAAAGTCATGTATTAGAGACGAGAAATTATTGTTACAAAAGTGTCTTTTTCGGGTGCAATTTGCTATAATTTATAGCCATTTAGAATGCTGAATTTATCCCATACTGGCAACCGGCGTATAAAAGATTAACGCTGCAATAATACGTTCGTGCTTAAGAGTAAGTTATTCTGCAGTCTACAGAGTACCTTTTCAATTTTTTACCTCAGCTCAAACCACCGTCGGGAAAGAGGTCTGGTCGGGGTGGGCTTAGATCATCGAGGAGCCATAGCAACGGATAATGCTATAACGTATGAAATCTCCAACGGCGGATAGTCTCCCAACAGGTTACCTGTTCTTGCTTTAAAGGGGAGAATTCTTCAATAGGAACCAAAAATGTGCACAGTTTCTTACTTTCGTTTCATAGTTTGGCTAAATATTAAAGTAAAGATGTTACCCTTACTATAAGAATACCCCAGTCGCACAGATGGTTTCCTGTACCTGTCTCGCAGCGCTGTAAACGAGTCGGGATGTGGCCATTTTGTCAGGTAGACGGGTTGGATAAGATACAGTGCATGACATTCCCGATGGGTGTCAGCTGCCCCGACTGTTGATATGCTTTTGCTTTCTAAGAGTGAGGGTTTTATCAAATTGGAATTATCAAAATTTTTGCAAATTTTTCGCAAACTATAGAAATTTATGTGCTTATGACTTGCTTTGGTGGTAGCCAATATCGTCCGGCAAAACGTACGCACATTATTCTACGGAAAGGATTTCCAAACTGGACATGATGTTTATATTTCAAGTAACCGTTGCACAAAGGCCTTCAAAGTGCAATTTACAATTCTATTCTTCAGCACGGCAAAATTATAAAAACAAATTCACAAGACTGTGAGGATAACTAATACTGTTATGCAACGGGACCATGTGCAGGTCTTATCACAGTAGTATGGAAGACAGTACATTACGAGTATAGGCCTACGTACACTAACAGTAACCTAACGCTGCAGTAGCAGTGTAATCATCATAAATTGCTATACTGTGGCCAATTTTGTATCGAAAAGAAATCTTTAAATTCACTTCAATGACAAGAATATGTGCCTTCAATGTCTATAACGTCAAAGATATGATTTTCTTTACAGACTATCCACTAAATATTTACTGACCTTTGTGGATTCAAATATCACGACACTGGGGAACGTTCTTAGCGTTTTATCCCGTGACAAACTAAGTCAAGTGTTTCCACAAGTTAAAAGTAGAAGTCCTAATATACACTCATAACTATTTTAAAATTTGGTTGCATACTTAAAAGAATCAAGAACGATTTCAGCATGAAAGTTGCTTTGTCGTTGCTTTCTAATGGATGGACATGGGGTATTACCCTTAAACTGTACATACAGGTTAAAACAAAGGGAACGGGGAAAATAGGGCTAAACCCCATGACGTGACTCTCCCGAAACTGCGATGAAAGTGAAAGTGTTGCCTACAGGTGAATAGTTTACTTTCTTCACTGCATAAGTCGTAAATATAGAAATTGAAGTAACGGAGAATGCTGACACAGTGAATCGCTGCGTATTTCATCAGTGAAGGCACGAAATATTGTGAGAGTGCCATTTGAGAATCCCCCTTTAGTCAGGCTGCCGTTTCTTTGATGCCAGTGGCATCCAGATCACATTTGAACGTCACTTGCAGTATATGAAACGTGACCTTGTGTATAACATAACTCCTTCTTCAAGAGTAGTAAAAGAAAGTAGCGTGGATACTTCGCTTTCCAGGGTCAGAAATTCTGCTATCTTCTCCAAGAGAGAGTTAAATTACGTAAGGCAGTAAAAAGTGAGATGACAGTGGTATCAAAGCCCCCTGTGGGCTGGGGGTTGCAGAATATGCCCACGGTATTTCCCGCCTGTCGTAAGAGGCGACTAAAGGGAAGGACTTGCACCGTATTTAAACTTTGCTTGACACTATATAACACATTTGTGTTGGTGTGTCGTTAAATTTTATCTAACTAACAAATTATCTAACTAAGGTATCAAAGAGGGTGAATTCTCAAATGCTTTTGCAGTACGGCAATGATTTGTCCCCATAACCTACTTACAGTGGTCATCCAACTTTGGAAGTCAAATGTTACTTAATCCATGTTTCGAAAGTTTACGTAATTTCCATTACAGAGATAAGTCAACTTGGTCTGTTACGTTTTCGTTTAATGCTCCTGACTTTAGAAACTTGTAATTCCTCCACCAGGGACTAGGGCAAAAGCAACAACGCGGTGTTTGTATCACGCGTAGTTGCTTTCTTGTCGTACAAAGAGCTAAATGAGAGGCGTCAGTTGAGATCGCAGAACGTCATTCTCCCTTACTTTAATTACTTCAGTTTGGCCGTAAATTACACCTCAGTAAGAAGTTTAAATACCTGCATAACTAATTAACAACATATATCCCTACACATGGAAGAGGTACAATCTGTGCACGTTAAAGACATCGGTTATGGACACTTCGTTACTGCGTAGCTGTCTGCAATTGGACAAATGCACGGCACTGAGCCACTATTGTTCAATGCAGAATTTATAATTAATGTTAACATGGCGAACGCCGGAAAAGCAATCCCTAGCTGTAGGCTTCTATAAATTAGACCTATTGATTTTGGGTATCAGCGTGAATACGGAGAACAAAGCATTGCACTGTATATGGAAGACATATTTCAAAAAAAGAGGGGGGGGGGGCTCAAAAGGATTTATTTAGAATCGCCTTCTTAGGAGACATGTTTTGTTTGGAAATTGAAAGATTGCTTGTGTAGATTCTGCATAAAACTTTTGTCATGAAAACAGTTTTCACTTCAAAATTTGGGGGCGCACTCTTTGTCTATCCCAAAACTAAAAAACTAAACGTATATTTTCAGCCCCCGGAAGTGCTGGCCATCAAGAGAGCAAATTGTGTTAATCTAATATCAAGAAAAGGGTAACGTTCGAAGTATAATGTACAAGAATATTGAAGTATAAATTTCTCGTTTTACACACCAAAACAACATTCCGTCGGCGCGCATACATTTACGAAACGGAGAATGCTTATTTTCCTGGACCCGTTTGGTTATTCCTATTTTCGCCTTGCTCACTCCCATTTTAAGATGGCCTCTGAATTCCCGTTGTTCATGCAGTCATTTTCGTGTCCCCCATGAAGGTACTATAAAGATGTTATCCATGAGACCCACCGAGGGCCCCTTGACCCCATTCCTTCCAAAGAAAGCTCCTTGCTATAAGTTGCCGTACCACAAAAGGATCAGTGTTCTTCTGACTCATTTTCTACCAGGGTCTTTTTAAACGGTGTAAATTTGTAAGACATGTTGAAATGGGACATACAAGGCGTGAGATGTGCCATTTTGGCAACATTAAAGGCATTTTGGCATGTATGCACATTTTCCTCCGATGGAGCTTTCTTTGATGAGACATTATTCTCTGTAGCATTAACCAATGGCCAACTCCTTATGGGCCCCTGAAGATGATAATTTAATACCTATACACTCATTTCACCAACGCTACATTTTCTATCTAATGGCAACGCAAAAAGTTGCTTTGTTGGGGGAAATAAGCTGCGCAGATATACATGTTTATCAGGTTATCCAAACTGATCAATCAGTCGAAATCAGGCAGTGGGGCCACAGGTGCACGTTAAAATGTACCCTGTATGCACGGTGCAGTGTAGTAGTGCAGTGGTGTAGGGTACAAAACATTTGTTCAGTGGCGGCGCCAAGGGGGGGTTTGGGGGGGCTTTAGCCTCCCCCAAAAGTGGTCAGCCCCCATTAGCCCCCCAACTGAAATGAGCAAATTGAAAATTTAAAACACTCATTAAAACAATTTTATTAAGTGGAATTTTTAATGGCCCTAAAAATTTGTCAGCCATCAGCGCTAGCCCTACCTTTTACCCCCTCCCCTCCGCTTGGCCCCCATGTCGACAAATCCAAGCACTACTCCCTGAGTCTGCATGTGGTTTTTCTTTTGGGCAATGAAATATACCACCAAATTTCGGCGCGCTTCGCGCGCATTCCTTACGGTCCGCTATATCACTAATGAAGATTAAAAGTATCAGTGAACTTTTCTGGCACAATTTGTGCCTTTCGGATTGCCGCTAACGCGGAAATTATATTACTATAAGCCAGTAGCGTGTTTAAAGGGGGGGCGGCACAGGCAACCCACCTCCGAAGTCAGTCGGGGGAAATCACCCAGTCGGGGGATTTACGGGTTCGATCGAGGAAGGGAAAAAGTTTGAAGAGACACAGCAGACACACTGAGCATTCAAACCTTCACCACACACCAGCCCCCGTCGTGGGGGCAAAAAAAAAAAAAAGGTCCTCGAAAATTTGGATAGCACAAGTATGCCGACGTGGGTCGGTCGCCAAGAATTGAAGTGCATAAAAGCAAAAAATTAAAAAAAAAAAAAGGTCATCAAAATAAGCGCCAGGGGGAATCATCACAGGTTGTGCCCCCCCCAACCTTCGAAATCCTGCACACGCCACTGCTATGAGCCACCCCAAAAATTTGCTCAGCCTCCCCTTAGCCTCCCCAACTAAAAATTCCTGGCGCCGCCGCTGCATTTGTTCCACGTGTGCATGCAACATGGCCGCATTCGCAAAACATGACGTCATATGGAGCAGTCTATTCTAACCCCTCTTGAATAATGCTACATCCAGGCCCGAGTAATTACTATACAGATAATCCTTCTTCTGAAGGTTCAAGGGTTCTTTGTGACGTCACTAGAAATGGTTAGTTACAGGAAAATGCCATTATATCTTTAAAGCGACAACTGTTGGTCATAGAACAGATAAAAAAAAAACGATTACAATCATTCTTGATGGAAAACTAATAGGAGGGATGGAGGCTCCCAGGCAGGCCAATGAAAACAATTTGGAGGGACAAATTTAATACTGTGCAGTATCTAAAACTTCACTATTCCCCCCTGATTTTTGTCTAACCAAGCAGTGTTACTAAGCCCACTGTTTAATACATGCCAGTACTTGTTCCACAGAGCTTGCGTGTATATGACCTTGAATAAGATTTTGAATTATGCGTGCGTCTCAGTTTAATCAAGCGAACAGGATTGGGGTCCCAAAACTATTCGAATGTTCTGTTGCAAATTCTCTCCAGATGAATCCTATCTGGAAAATACTATATACATCACTGATCTTTTTATCGAAAACACTGGAGGTACTGTACCGAAATATTGGCCTTAAAATATTTTGAAGCTGGCGAAACAGTAAAACAGTACCAGTAATAGTAAAACAGAGCAACTTTAAGTGGTAGTGAACCATACTCAGAATCCTTTACAATACCTATAGAAGATATAGAGTAATTGGCAAGTGCGTGTCATAATATAGTTGTCCTCTGTAGATGGATCTACTAAGATGTAAATGTTTTAAGTATTACAAAAACACAGTAGGAGTTGTTCACTGGAATTATTTCAACCGCATTTTTTTAACTGTATGTGAACTGTTGTAAAAGGTCTGATCACTTACGCCTATAAAACCCTACTGTAATATTGTGATTTTTCACCTTACTCAACATCTACATAAATCACCCTAACCCACCTTACATGTTCATCCCCTTTCATTGACTCAACTGAAGTTTGCCCTTCGGGGTGGGAACCTCGTAGAGCTAGGTTGTTGCCCTAGAGCAGTATGAGGACAACCTGTGAAAGAATTAACGAGACCATTTTTACATTATTTTTCTGTATTGTAGTAGAAGTGTAGTGCAGCTTGAAACTGACACCAGTCTCCCCCAGCTATGCTAGAGCAGGGTTGCCAGATAAAAAGAAAGCTATGGCGCCAAACAACGTTTCAAAAAGCGCCAAATAGAAGCAAAAAGAGCCAAACAAAATTTTTAGCCCCCAAGAAAAGCGCCAAACATAATTGTCCAAAAATTAATACTCTCATTACCAAAAAAGGTCCAAGCTTGGGTCGCGATTATGCATTTTTGGCTCACTTTTGACAAAAACAAGTATTTTTAACCGAAATCTGGAAAAATATGTATATTGGCGTGTATGCCTACACTGTACATCATATCAATATCACATTCACTTTGCAATTTGCACTGTACGTCTGCCTTCAGACGCACACGGCGTCTTCCGAGTCCAGAAACACGTTTTACAGCATAAAGTTGTTAATATTATTATTGCCTACGTACTACATGATAAGAATGTACCATTCTTTTACAAGGCAACGTTGACTTCAAACATAAAAAATGGGCAACGGTAAGCAAAGAAGGATGTGAAATGGAATGTCAACATAGTCTTTGAATGAAGGTATTTCAGACTAAAGAAAAGGGCCAAATTTACACTCAAAAAGCGCCAAGCCGCCAAGTAGATTTTTCTGCCGCCAAGCAATCCGAAAAAGCGCCAAATTTTAGGAATTTGGCGGAAAAAGCGCCAAAATGGCAACCCTGTGCTAGAGTCCCTTTACGACCTAGTCTATTCTTTCAGACAGAGCACCTTCAACGGTTCTGCTAAAGTCATGAACTGGATCATCAGTCAAATCGTCACTAGAGCCAAATGAGGAAATTTAATCCCTTTTCGCTTTTGATTGCGGTAGACAGTTTTTTCTCTTTTGATTATGGTAAACACTTTCCTTCTATCGATTTTGCACTTGGTAGCAGTGTGTTTGAGCCCATTGCTCTCTCGACTTTCAAGATATTGAATTACCGAAAGTAAATTCTTGCCTTTGTACATTAATGCTTGACTTAGGTAATTCGCCACGAAATCTTTAAACTTACATGCTAAAACTATTTTTATCTATATCCATAGCAACTACTGGCAAACTCTTATATATCAGTTGCACCTAAACAAAAACAATTTTAAGAAAGAACAATAATCTTAGACTACAAAGTCTCCTGATTAATTTTCTATGATTGAGCTCTCAAAGATTCACGTGATGAACTACGAAACATGTTTTCAACTTTGTGATTGGTTTACGGAGATCATTTTAGGAAGTCATTCATCTTTCAATAGGTTTCGATGAAAACATTTGATACGATCGTAAAGATGTTTTATACTTCCTTCAATCTTGAGATGGCGTTGCACCTGAAGGTGAGAATGAAAATTCCTTCCTAACGTTTTTGGATGAAAATTACGAAAAGATGCTAAAAAAGCTAAATATCATGTTTCTTAGGCGCCTGCATTTCACATGTAAGCTGAAACGTCTTAATCACGTACGGAACATTCTGTGGGAGTTCATACTGTATTATGGCAAACCTTCTTATGATAAAATATTGCAGGGAAATTTCTATTCAATATCCCTTAGTTTCTTGAGGAAAGTTCATTCCTCCGGTCTTGGATGTGAGGAGAGGGACGACTGCGAAACTCCTTTTCACCTATTATGATAGCAAAAGAATCATATTTACATTAAAGAGGACAACGTTATGCTACTTCTGTGCCAGTCGTTTAAAGCATGCAAGAAAAAGATCTCTTCCTTTTGGAGAAATACAGTAATGTATCTTAAAGTATAGGTGTTGCAAGACTAAGGGTGTTATCTGTTACCTCGATGAGAAACTTGTTCTTGTAACTTCTGTTTTTTTCTTAATAATAAATTCCTCAGCACCAAAGCTAACATTTGAATGCCAGTCTGGTCACCACAACATTGTGACCACAGTACATTTCCTAGACGAACTCAAAAAAAAAACTCTTATTAATATCTATTAAAATTTTCCAACATTTTTACTTACGTTTGTTTTATCACCTAACTAACCTTTATAAAAAAAAATCTCTTTAAGCATACTGAGGCTTCGTTTTTCTTACTATCAGTGTGCCTAATGATTGGTTCGCGGATATAACTAGCCTGCGCAAAGAAGTGTAAATTAATTGACTTCAAACTAAGGCCATCAGTCTTAGGACGGGTAAAAATAAGTAGATACTGCAGTGTTGCTGGGAGCGTGAGTTGTTTAAGAAAATGAGAAGGGTGAATTTTCATTTATCTAGCAGGAGATAGAGACAAATTGAGCGCGTAATCCTCTATCATTTTCAACAAACAATAAGAAACAAAGTATGCAGCAAAGAACCTTCATAACAAGAGCCTCCAGCCGTGTGTGTTTGTTCAAGAAGGTTTAGCCTCTCGATATTGTGCACAACGCGGTAGGCAACAAAGATGCATACCGTAGCAAAACGTTAGATCTAAAGACAAAAATGTTAAAAAGATATTCGTCTTCGAGGCTTCCGATAGTAGCTTTAGTAATTGGCGCGTGCTAGAAGATTGCAGTCAAACTGGGAAATGGTGGAAAATCCCAGAAAGGGGTGGTTGCATCCTGACGGTCTTTTTGTTCGGTCTTTACATGAACACACGTACGTCTTTACTTGAACACAAGTAAAGCAGGAAATTATTAAATGCTTATCGTTAGCCTCATCCTCAAACACTGCGACTTTCTTCTACTACATGATGCGGTACTTTGGAGTCAATTTTTAATGTTTTCCCATATGCATAACTAACAGCAAGGTCGTTAAAAGAATATGACTCCTCCTGCTGCACATGTTTTATGCAGGACGTTGCCAATAAGCTTAACAGAGAAGACCTGTAAGGATGCATTAAAGGCTCCTGGCCAAGATAGGGAAAATGTTTTCAGAATTGGGGTTTTGTGAATGGTGTAAGGCTTCATCTGTGAAGCCATGGTTAGGGGCTGGTTGAAAGTATCCGTTCCCATAAGTGCTTATATATTTTGAAATTAGAAATAAGTTAAAAAATTACTCGATGAAGTTTTGATTGCTGTTACTTCAGATAATAATATGTTAGGTTTCACTAATGCTATTAATTTTCAAATTTTTAAGTGACTCAAGAACATCTGCTTTGCCGTATGTGGGTTTGACCGAATACTAACACCCCGTTTTCATCCCTCCTAAACGTTGAGCAGAGATACCCTTCCACTCCAAAGGCGGTATGTGGTATGATCAGATTTCAAACCTCAGCACCAGACGCCATGCCTGTCTGGCATGGACTTGGTTCGAGATACAGGAAAATGAAGAAACAAAAGCATGCCTAAAAAGATTCCCCATTATGTAAAGTGTTCAAATGAGAAGACGACTTAGGTGTCTATATAGAATACTTCCATTCCTTCCTTTTTAGGCGGAAAGAGGTAAACAAGCAGAGATAAATATGCGACCAATTTTAACAAAAAAGTTTCCTCATAAAAATGTGTACTCCCTTCCAAAGCCTGTACCTTTTAAAGCGCTTCTTTCATGTGTTTGTAAGTTTGAGTTAATCATGTTAAAGAAGGTGTGATGTCTACCTCCCTGGCAGGTAAAGCTCACATGGGAACAAAATGATGCAAATAACCTTCATTGAAACTGGGTAAATCTCTCCAGTGTAATTTGCCTTCATTGTGTACATTGGTGAAATTAATCCTCATAAAAAGTTGTTTTTCCGCGCAAAATAACATCCCCATTATGGACTTTCTTTTATTCGAAGATTCTTATTTGTCATTTTCAAATCTAAATGTGTTACTTACTGACCTTAATAGAAAGAGTAGCAATAGAATCGATAAAGTTGAAATGTAGCAGACTCGTGGGCATTTCCAAGAATTTCATCTCAGAACGAGCCGGGATTTATGTCACGGTCTACAAATTAAGTCATATAGCAGTCGTACACCAAGCAGAATTACCATTCTCGTTTCTCAGAATGCAAAAGTAGGCAAGATATTTGACCCTCACTAGTGAAGACATTCTCACAGGTAGTTTGTTACAAAATATAAGAGCAAACGAGGAAATGTTGTTGAATTGATTGATGGGTTCCAAACGCATTACCTCCCACAATCTTTTCCCGTGAATTGCTAGATGAAAAGTGGAAAGGTGTTTTTTTTTTGTTTAAATGCGGAATAAGAGCACCAATCATCACGAAAGACGCCTACAAGGTAATTAACCCCATGAAAGAAACTTCCCTAGAACTCTGTTACAAATCCCTTAACATTTCTTTAGAGGTTTCAAAGAATTTCTAAAAAATCAATGAGCTATCTTAATTATTCAATAGAAATTTCTAAAGAATTTCTATAAAAATTTAAGATGAGTATATCAAATAGTTTCTTAACTTCTCTGTAATAATGTCTCCTAAAAATACAAGTAATTTTTCAAAATTTAAACTTTTCTGTAGCAAACAATTCGAAATTTTAACCTAGTACACGTTGTGTTATGTAAATTTTGGAATACAAAGAACTTGTAGATATAAGATTCAAAACACTGTCAAAGTAACTTTCAAACATAAATGATCAAAGACCAACTACAACCTACCAGAATTTTGCGTATTTGCTAACAAACACTTCCACTGCACGGCAGTCGCTTTCACCACACTAAGAGTTATCAATCGTTGCGGTAATAAGAATAAAATGTTAGGTAAAGAATGAATGTATCATTTAACCCGGGACACACAATCTGTTTATGTTCAGTCAAATGATCAGATCATTTATTAACGCCAGTCTACAGTCAATGTCAGATTTGCACTGCAGGAGCTATTACTGTGCCTGGTAAACTCGATTAACTAGGTTATAACAGTCATTTCTGAGATTTATTTCAGCGTTATAACATTTAGACAGTATAAAAAAATGTATTGCCGGAACGCTATGACGTATTAAACCAGACAGCCCAAAGACTTAGCTATTCCTAGCTGAAAGGGGGTGAAATGTTGCACTGAGGTTCATCCGTCAAATTTATACTACGGTACTTGACTATATCATTTTTTAAGATGTTTTCACAACTTGACCTCTGCTGACCTAATAAGAGCTTTGAAACCTAGCAAAAAGTGAATAACAAAAAAGGAAGAAAAAAGAACATGTCTTAGGAGGGATACGTACCCGGACCGTCTGCGTAAGAAACCGAGCTCTAATCTACTGCGCCATCAAAGAACTCGTCAAGATCATGGTATTTCTAATCATCCTAGAGCCACAGCATCCTTTACACATGTTCATAATTAGGTAATTTAAATTGGTACTATCACTGTAACTGTCATGCTTGTGAAATAAGTATTGATCTCCATAACTTTATCTTTCGAATGGTAGGAAAATCTCTATAACTTTATCTTTAGAATGGCAGGAAAATTCAGCCCTAACTTTTCGTTGGTCACGAAACGCCGGACACAATTTGGAGGTGCCGCCCATCGTCTATTTAGTTTACGAGGTTTTCGTAGTTGCACATCTGATGACCTCGTATGACACTGAACCTCCAACAAGCTCAAAGGGTCCTTCTCTCTTAAAGTAACACATCTATGTACCAAGAATAAAAAGGATTCATCATCGTGTTTTTTCAAGGTTTTTCGGTTTTTGACCTCTTACACAAATGACTTTTGACCTCCAGTGAAAGCAATAGGGTTCTCTCTTTCAATATCACAAACTTAAATACCAACTACCAAGATTCTCTATCATTGCTATCTCCAGGTATCGTGTTTACAAGCAGTTTTTAAGAAATTCATATTATCACCTCCGGTAACCTCAGATAACCTTTGGCCTTTACCATAATCAATAGGGTTTATCTTTTGACTATAACGCATTCACATACCAAGTATGAAAAGCATTTATGCTTCTTACCTAGAGATATCGAATTTCCAAGGTTTTCGGTTTTTGACCTCTGGTGACCTCACATGACCTTTGGCCTCCACCAAAACCATACGATCTTTCTCTTAATATAATAATTCTGTATCCTAAGTATGAAAAGTATCCATGATGGCTATCCTGAGATATCATGTTTACAAGCTAAGCATCACGGACACACACATATACACACCAACGCCCGCACGCACAGATTTCTTTTGCCTTCGGCAAGGAATCAAAAGCTTTATAATATTTTATGCAGTACATTACAAGGTGAAATTTGTCTTCGAATATCTAAAAGTCCCCCCCCCCCCCATACAAAATACAATGTTTCATTGATTTCTAAATGTGGCTAATTTGAGTACTGTCGACAGGTAATGCAGGCTCGAGGAATCGGTGCAACTCGTAAAGTATCTACTCCCAGAGAGGTGCTATTTGCAGTAGGAACTCCCTGCTTCCACAGTTGTTGTACTTGACATGACATTGTTAAGTGTCTTTGCTCCTTTCAGTTTGAAGTATGTATGTAATGAATGTTTCCTAAATTTAAAATTGTTAATTTGAACTTTCCTCACTGGAAGGTGTTCTATTCATTTTTACGTATTGGATGTTTAGGGTTGTTTACAATCACCCAAAATCTTTCAAATGATTAAATTCGTGTGCCGAATTCAATTACATCGATGTAAACACATGAACTGCTGATTATTGCCGAGCAATAGTAGGGGGAAATTTATAGTAGTGCAGTCATAGCAATTGTCAAAGTGATATACATCACACACAAACAACTGTAATCTAACAGCGGAATCTCTCACTTGATTCTTTTATCACCTGAAAATTATTGTGAAAAAGTATAATTTGCCAATGGTTACAACCAAAATGTCACGCAAACTTTTAAGAAGGTGTAACTTTGCTTGTAATTAAGGAATGCAAACATATAAGACAGAACACCCCACTTTAACGAAGTTGAAAGATTTGAAAATTTAGAATTTATTCTGAATTCTTCCAAACATTTTCTATTATCACCTCAAGCTTCACTGTTGACAAGCCTTTGTTTTAATATTACCGTGCGGGTACTTTTACCACCCTGCATCCACGTGGAATAATGTGCTCGTCATCAGATGACGAGTTCGTTGTAAGACTATGAAGAGAACTCCGTGTGAGTGCACTCGTCATCAAGATGAGCTGCCTGGAGCAAAACCTCTATTGTCTGCCAAATACCAAGATCATGAGAACGTTATCAGATCACCCTGGATTCTCCATGTGAATGGTCGAGTTTTCTTGATAAAAGTTTACTTTCAAATGTTAACTATAAGGACAACACGTACAATTCCTTAACATGGCCTTCTTAATTCCAAGTATGTTGATGACCGGTTCCTAATCGTGATCACTGGTTTGCCTCTCGATGTGAATGCAACTGGTATCCTATGTTCAATCAGGGTGACTTGCAAGAGTCTCTTTAATCCTTTAAGCCCCGTCTACGCAATCATGCATTTCGTCAAAAACACCATCATACATTAGTATGATGATGCTCATAGGCAAACGCATGATCGTTTGCACTGCTTTGCCGAGAAGTTTGATCAACGTCCACCACGTATGAAGGTGTTCAAACTTTAAGCGGCAAATGATCTTCCCAACAAGTGTTCAAACATTTATTTCAATGTTCACAGACAAATTATGATCCTGTAGACGAGATTTTACATCAGCAAATAACCATACCAGAGTTTGTTCTACTACCGTAGTTAGAGGCACTCCTTCAAAAACACTTCCATCGAATTCTAATAGCAAAAACACCTTACAATTTATACAAATTGCTCTACAGACTTATAACAGGATCTATATAAGAATCTTTGAATTTTATAAGTGTCGGAATTTCACCAGAAAGTTCTATGGAATAATTAGAATTTGTTTAGTGTTTTGAAGAATCTCAAAGAAAATTGTATAAAGCCTCTAAACTAGCTATAGAAGTTTAATATTCGTATTGAAGTCATGTAGAACATGCATGTTAAAATCTCGAATTCTATGCTAAAATATAGAAGCGTCTAAAATTTCAAAGCAATTAGCTTAATAAAATTTTCAAAAATTTCTTTGTAAGGTACTAATAACCATATCTAACATTGTTGACAAATCACATGATTTTATTCTCCCGAGTAATGTAACATAGGATTTTGAAAATAACAACATTTCTTTGCTGGAGGCGTAAAAGTTAATTGAAACTATATTCTATAAGCAGATAAGTACCGAGGATATACTGACGGCTTTGGGATGATGTCAATGTGCTTTGAAACCTTTGAACATAGGTTCCATGTTAAAGCTCTAAACTAAACATTTGAAACTAAACGTAATAAAATGTCAAAGGTAACTGTACAGTCAGACATAATGACTGTGGAGGCGTTGAAGTCTTAACAAGAATAATATATAAACTCCTTAAAAATCTAATTTTTGGAAAGGTCTGACTTAGCATAATTTGACAAACAAACTAAGGTTGGGCACTTTTCTTCGTTATGAACTCGTGACTTTTTGTAACGAAGTAACAAGACTGTAAATTGTTTACATCCGTATAGAGTCTTATTTCCTTTGATCCTCACGGTTTCGAAGAAATTTAACTCACAGTCCACACACGAATAACGTTTCACATGCTGTTTAATTAATGCTCATCCATCTCTTTAGTCAGGGATAACGTTAAAAGGTCACCTTAAGCTACTGTCAAAGTCTAAGCCCTCCTTATTTCTTTCAGAGTTCTGATAATTTGTAGAACTACTTCTTAAGAAAAAATACAGGCAGATCCACGTGTCAGCCTTTTTCAGGTCATAATTATTCTTGTGGGGACCAAATTCTTCAGCAGGTTTGGAAGTTAAAACATTTGTTGAAGATAGGGAAGGTGCAAAATAAAGCAAGGTTCAACGATGGATATCCTAAGGAGCCAATCCCAAAAATGAAACTATTCCTGTTAAACATATCACGTGCTCAGGATTTAATTCGGAAGAGATTCACCTTGCTTCAGTTTAGGTAATCTTGTTTTTGGAGGAGTCAACACAAACACAAAAGACGATGAAGCATCGAGAAAGCTAGTCATGAATAACTATCGGTTCGGATTACACAAAGCTTTTCTAGTCGGAAAACAAACCAAATTGTCAAATTGTCTGTAAGAAGTACTTTTCACGTTGGCAGTGAAGAAATCAGGACGATGGTCAGATGGTTGGTAATTTTAAGTAATGCTATTGCAAATGGCGTCAAGAGTGCAACACCCTGTAGCAAAGTCACAATTACCAGGCTGTTTCTCCAGTGCACATGCTCTGACATGATATACATCAACTCGAATCAAGCCTAAAATAGCTTTAGTGTTGTTTGAATAAGTGCAAGTGGTTACAGGTAGCTACAAGTTTTAGCACGAGAAGGTAAAATATTTTGTCACTTAATCTGTTATAAGAAGAGGTGAAAACGATAATTTAGACATTCAGCTCTTTTCGTCAAATCGATTCGTATGGTCCATGAGTCATATGTCAAATCGTATCTCCTGGTAAGAAATAACGGGGAAGTCTTATTCAAAATGAACATTTTCCCGATTAAACTAACGACTTGCCTGGTAAAAATCATCATTATACTGGTCACATTTGACCAGGATTTCTTTGTTATTTTAACCAGAATATGTAATGGATAATCCATGACCACAATCCCCTTTTTTGACTAGAACATGATTGGACAATCCGTGACTACGATCCTTAATTTGACCAGAATGTGGTGGAACAATCCGTGAACTAGAGAGTGGTTAAATTTTACAAGCACTTTTTAGAGTGTACGACTCACTACATGTAAAACATGCAAAACAAATTGTATCAACGAAAACGAATTCGTAAAAAACGTTGAAAAACGTTTTTAAGTCTGTCAACAGATTGAAACACGGCATTTGATTGTACATGCATAATGCAATAATGTTAAATGTTTTCAAAACAATCACTAGAAATTTTTATACAGGGGTAATTTGGTAGTTAACTAGTTAGGGCGTAGCCACTGGTAGTATTTAAGCGTTCTTAACGCCGCCCAAGACTCAACCCATTAAAGTTTCATTAGCCTTCTGCATGTGTTGCAAATCTTTACTTTGTCACGATGAGGTACATGTCTTGCAGTTCTTGATTTGTCCTGTGGAGGTATTAAATACACCGGCCGGCAGAGTAAGCCAGGTCAGAGCCATCACTGCACATGCACAGTGGCTTCGGGTAATAGGTCATATGGGTACATAATGCATGTGCTTAGGTTCGTAAATTGTGCACTGTGCCCAACAATAACTCTGAAATGTCTTGTTGAATTTCTTTCGTGTTAAATTTCGTATAAGTGTATCTGAAAGCACAATTAGAATAATGTAACTTAGTGTAATTTATAATGACAATTATAACTGCTTTCTGTACCCAAATGACCTATGACCTGAAGCCACTGTGCATGCGCAGTTATAACGCTGAACTTGCTTATTGTAACAGCGTTTCGGAAATCTCGTCTACTTCCATACGACTTAGGTCCACCGAAGTGTTCAGATTTACGAAGACCTAGGCGCAAATAGTGCAAAATATGAATATCGTGGTACATATTTTAAAAATAAGCACGTCAACCTTATCTGTAATAATTCGAAAGCGGGCAATAATTCTATAGGGCTGCGTACAACGTAGAGTCGAAATTTCTGTTTTCCCTTACTGAGCACTCTATTGCTTTCCATCAAATCTTCACAAGAGATTTGTTGGAACAAAGGACTGTCATTGCATTTTTCTTCCTGTTTAGATACAGTTCTGTGGGAGGGAAGTACATACATCTGTTTTCAGTCATATTGATGTTGTGCAATAAAGCCATCAAACTTTATTTGACAAGTAGTGTACATTTGCCATTCATTCATGACCATAGAGTGGAAGCTGTATTCCTTACGCATTTGAAGGTGGCTTTAAAGGGACATAACAGTTATGAAGTAGTACGTCGTCACACACACAAATTAAATAAACATAAATGAAGATAAGAACAGCACGTGGTCAAATGAGTTGCATCTAGCTTCTGGGATCAATGGACAGCGCACATAACCCCTTTTCGATTTCACTTCTAATGCGTTTCCTTTAAATATACTTTTTATAGTCCGGATCAAATTTGAAATATCCCCTACCATAGGCCACGTGGCCATTAATGAAACTTTGCATTCGGTCTTTTAATCTAGACAATCATATTACTTCCGTTACTTTTACAGTTTTTAGGTTGACCAAGTTTCGATGTGAACGTTTTGTATTTGATAAACGTATTTTTAAATTTACTTTTAAAATTATCAAAAGCCATGAATGGTTATCTATGTCAATCAGAACATCAACCCTTGGCATAAGTCTCTTGCCAAAGAGATATAAACTTCACAATTATATTTGCTATTAAACTCACACCGCGCCGCATTTCCAGTAGACCGAACAATGCAATGTATACAGTTTTCAACTTGAAGAGACCGCTATTGTGCCATCCTTTTGACGAAAATGAAATTTATTGCCCAGTTTCCCTCGAAATAAAAAGTCATCCTTTGTGGATGGCAACATTGAAGGTTACTGCTGTAAAAGATTACTTCCGAAAGGTACTTCAGAAGACTTATTACCACGTTTTTCAAGCTTTCTAGCGGCCACCTAATACAAGCGGGTGTGTCGTAAATGAAATAGAGAAATCTCCGTGTGTATAGATAGCTATTTGATACACCCCAGTGGTCACCTGTCAGTATGTTGTTTATAATCCCATCACTATAGAATGCAGGAAATATTAATAACAGCGATGGCGTCGATATAACAGAGGGTACCGTATCATTAGAGAACGTGCAAGGTGGCGCTTTAAATGCTGACATTTTGTATATATATGGTCTTGAAGAACATGCATTACTTTGATTTAGGGAACGCATCATTTCCAAATGTTACACACGGTCTCATGTTACGCTGAAATCTGAGACGTGGAACGCATTAAAAGCAAAAAAGTTTGACATGGGCTGATAACAGTAAATCTTGGATGAACTGCATGAAAAACATCGAACCACAAAGATATTTAATTTTCCCTAGAAACTTACAAAAAAGGTCAAGAGACATAAGGCTTATGGGTGCCAAACCTAAAATAAAATATAGGCCTAGGTTTGCAATTCTTAGAAATCTTAGCATATGTATTTTTTATTTATTAGGTACCATAGCGAGTTAAGTACTTTTGTTTCGACGTTTTGCGTATTAATGTTCGTACTTCGTTAATGTTTCCTTTATTCGTTCATAAGAGGAAATATTTCCACGTCAAAAACGTAACTACAGAGTCTTGGCAATACTGCTTCTTCTATCTTTAATCCTATCAGGTTATGCAAATTACAGCAAGACTGCAGCTCCCATAAGTATCCAGTGGTTTAAGGTTGCCTTTGCTTATACGATGGACCTATTTTCTTTGCTAACATGTGGCAGTGGAATTATAACTGGTAGGATTACCAAATTATCTAAGAGAAAAGTATACTGTTATACGATAAACTCCGACAAGACCTGGGGAGCTTAAGCTCGGTGAATCTTTGTTTCGATAGATCATGCATTGACGTCAGTTTGGAGGCAAAACAATGAAGCGCATGGCACGCACGCAGTCTTCGCACGCGCGTGTAGTAGACTTACTGGCGTATGCGATTGGTTGACAAATCAGCTGTCTGCATTTGTTGGTGTACCTTGCAATGATACGCGCTTGCCTCCAAATGAGGTAGCACTTTCTGCCCTGTGACTTCATATGCATAAGGTCTATTATCTCAAGGCACAATAACCGTGAAAAAGAACCGCTGTCGTTAGTAAATACATTTTTGTTTCGATGTAACAAGATTTACGAGTAAACAGATGGGTTGTCAAATGGATGACAAAACATTTTAATAACGTTTTAGGATCGGAGATACAAATATAAGTTGTTTTTATAGTCTTTTGTTTTATATTCCATCTTTCACGTTACATGCCACAAATAAGACAAACGAAGTGTCACAAGAACTGTCTTACAGACCTTCATAAAATCCATCAAATTATGATTGTGATAAATTAATTGACAAATTCCATCCATTAACTGCTGCCCCCTTCCCTTCTCACATACCCACTCAGAGTTGGGAAGAAACCACTTTCGTAGGCAGACCACAGTACTGGAAAAACTAGACCTCGGGCTTTTCAGTCCGAAGAAAGGTGCCAATTCCTTTTTTGTTGGGTTCGGGAAAAAACAGCTCAGAATAAATACCCTTAGGCCTGTATCATTCTAAAGTAGTTTTTCAGCTCACTGCCCCCTTTCACAAAATGGAGTTGGGCAAAGGCCTATCCCCAGGCCATAGCACAGAATTGTCATGAATGAAACAACAATAATGAACACATGTTGAAATGAGGGGTAGATCTACGTGTGTGTCCTATCTAAGGCAGCAAAGCAGCAGCCTGAGGGCGGGACTTATAAGTCACACTCCCTTTGAGGTGATGAATCTTTAACCCACCATTTTCGAAAGCTTGAATGCTTCATCCCGGTCAGGGTCGGAAATTTTTTTAGAATTTAGCAGATACCAGGGACCCCACCGAAGGTTTGGAAGGCTCTCCCAAGTCCCTTTAATAGGTTCCAGGGGCAACGTTCGAGTGGGGAGACCTGGGGATTTTACGATACTGTCGACACAAGAATGAGGCACTGTCAGTTAAATTTTCACTATTTTCCGATTACCTAAAAACCTTAAATGGGCACTACAGAGATAAAAAAAATCAAGCTTTTACCAGTTTGTATCTCAATAGTAACTAACGAAAGTTCCCATTGATGCTGCAAGGAAACCGTCCTTTGGGTGGGGGAAGAAAGAAGGGAGGGGTCTGGTGGGGCTTTGAAAAACTTCTGCCAATCAAGCTGTTCTAATGGTAAAAATAATGAGAAAGCCGAAAATGGCGCACAGAAAAATTGCATTTTTGAAAACATGTTAACGTTTTACTTCATAGTGCATTGTGAAAGTTATCTGTCATGTTACAGTTTCCTAAAATTGTTACTTTCGTCAATATGTCATGTTCATAGCCAGCAAGGAAAAAACTACATTCGAGGTTAAGGTGGAGGAACACTTTTTAGTCATGGCCCCCTCGGTCATCGATTTCACTGCCATTAATGGGAATATGGGGGTCCTCGCCAGGAAAAATGAAATTCAACACTGTTAGATACGATTTCCTGGCATCTAGCAATAAAGATAATTCACAAACTTTGAAGTGCGCCTGGGAAGGTATTATTAGACCTCCTTGATTTGTTAACTTCATTGATCTCCTTTTAATGCAAACCAACATGAGAGCTCATCGAGAGAAAACCTTTCAAAATCCTGTAAAGCCCCGATTTAGACTGAGTATCTCACTTTTTTCAAAACATCCCCTGCCTCCCCCTCCCCCACTTATAGATCATCGCCCGCTGAGTTGCGAAAAAAAACCCGAGGCGAGAGTGCTCATTGCGCCCAGCTGATCTTAAATCACCATTTTATACTTGCAGGCGTCGACTTGTCTATATTAAAGTTATCAGCCGATGATAAAATCAGCACAGTCTTTATCATTAATAGAATTTTAAAATTGGAACTTATAATGGGGCAGTTTAGAGAACTAAAGCGGTCAAGAATGTATACAATTATTCGGATGACATATATAAATATGAGACTAATACTGGTTCTTCTTTAACAGCTTTTTCTTTAAGGACAAAGTAACACCATCGAATTTAGAAAATACAGATTTATTTGCATATCAAAAATTTAGAAACTTGATTGTGAGTAGCTCTAAAGTGGACGCATCCCACACATATGAATTAAAAACCAATTTACTGACCTCAGCATGTGGCGTGACGTTTGATATATTCTCCAGTAAAATAAGAAGATCCTAAGAGGCAAAAATGCTGAACTTCGAGTTAAAATGCTTAAGTTTGTACTTGAAACGGTTATTGTAATCAGAAGACTGTTAAATATTTACTTCCAGAGTAAGGTTACCTTCTACTTCAAGTTTTGAGACACTGTTGGAATCGTAACATCAACTATCGCGTCCATTGAGAGTTAGATGTGCAATTAAGTGTTTCTTAATTATGCTAAACGAGACTGTTTGTTAAGAGTGAAGATAAGAGACATGTCGTCGTTTTCTTTTTAACTTATCCAAAGTCCCCTCGACTCTTTGGCTAGGAGCCGAAGGGCAAAACCTAAAGATATACACGCAAAGTAGTTCTGCTGTTCTGCTACTCAAAAGAGCTACGTTTCATGAAGAGACAACAAGGATTAACATGGTCAACCCTTCAGCTTTTAGACCTGTTCAACACGGATCTTTCATTCGCTCCTCTTTTGCTCCATGTCACCCTAGCAGGCCGTCGTTTTCACCCTTACCTCATTTTCACACACGTAATGTATAGGGAGATGAGATATTCTACGTCACCTAACATCAGAAATTTGAAGCTGTATCTGGGTGTCTACGTACCTAAGTGTGTGAATGAGTGAGAGCGTTTGTAAGCAAAAATGGGTGTCGTGAACTTCTCCTAAACCGTGAGTGCGGTCAAGTTGACACTTGGTGTGTAGATACCTGACCACGCAGACTTGTGCCTGAGTAATAGATGAAGTCATAGATTAGAGGACAAATGTTAAATTAGAGAAAAATTGTTAACGTACCATTATTTGCTGGTCCGTATGTCATGGAGAATCATTTAACCACCTTATATGAAGAGAATGATTATAGAAATTTTAAAGTACTGTGTTTGGTTGCTAAGGCTCGAGGTCAAAGCCCAAAGGTTGGTCAAATGTCAAATCGCGCTACAATTTGTGATAAAGTATATCTCCTTAGCCATAAGTCCAACGAAATTTAAGTTGATGGATAGGCTAAGAAGGTGACTAACTAACCATCTAAAGTTATGAATGCGTTATTGGTTATTGATGACGTCATAGGTGAAAGAAGGTCATAGTCAAGTTAGCGTAGGAGTGGTTTTTGCCATAATGTGCTCATCATTATGATAAAAAGTTATTAAACCACATGATACGTAGAGACTGATACTTCGAAGTCCTTTGTTGTTGTTGCCAGGAAGGACGCGGTCAAAGGTCAAATGTGGGTCAGAGGTCAACATAACCTTAATTATTTGAAAACAGCGTGTCACCACACTCCTAAGTCTGAAGTCTAATGAACTTCAAAATTAGTGGGTAGATGCATGACCATGTAAACTACACGGTTTAGTAATAACATAGGGCAAAGTTCAAAGTTAAATTGTGAAGTAATCTAACATTAGTGCTAGCTTACATCTGCTTGTCAGTACGTGGGAAAAATTATCTTTCACAAAATATGTATAGGAGTTGGGGGAGATGAAAAGTACAACTTCATGGATATCTTCCTTGTTTTGCCTTCCTTGCGAAGATGCAGTTTTACACTCATTCACCCACACTGATTGTATAAATATGGAAATAGCATCTAGCAAATGAATACATCATTTAAACCTCTCTTTAATATTATTGTCATTTAAAGTCATTTTCTTTTTCATTTTACAAACGAAATTCAAAAATATAAAGAAGAGAATGTATTACGCCTGAACTCATATCATTTTCGACGTCATTCGGAAGACGCATCATTGTTCATATTTCAAAAATTCAGGTACCTCTAAAAAGTATTCGAACCACTCATCTAGGGGTAAAAGGTGTTAAAATTACAGAGGAAAGAATTTTTCATTAAAACGGAAGTAGCTCTTCACATTGGCGAGAAGGTACATAACTGCAGAATTAATGTTTCTTATCTGATGTCATTATTTTGTCTCATTTAAACAGCGTATGCATTAGCCTATGTAGCGGCTTTTACTGCCCTAATGGGACTACCGACCCTCCGAGCATGCCGACGAAAGTCGAAGTTACCCTTCACAGAACCGCAAATGTGTTGTACGTAAATATCAATTAGTTAAATTTTAGTTATCGCCCATCGGTCTGGTTACACTCCACGCTAATGTCAACCAAGGCACTCAGTTTTCAAATACTTGTCATCTCAAGAATTTGTTAGGTTTTGGAATCAAGAAAATCGTATTTTTCCATTTTTTATATGTTAAGAAGGTGCGAAAAAAGCACGCAAATTCACTACACCATTTGTTGCGGTTAAAACATATTTTGCATAATTTTGTTATCGCTCTGTGTTTTAAACAAAAATGTTAAGAATTTCAATTGTTTATGGCTAAGGTGGAAAGGCCAAGTGATTTAGGCAAGAAAACAATTTAAGATAGAACGATTAATGGAACATCACACAGACGCTGAGTCAAATATCGACATGATATTTCCTGCCTTTTTCAATTATGTGTGGTTTGACATGAAATTTTTGTTTCTATTACAGTTGATTGATTAAATTCGGTACAGTGAGAGTATTTTAAGACGATCAGTGGGTTCTAAACGCTAGTTTAGCGAGTAGGCGAAAAGGGATTTAATCACAAGCACCAACTTCATCCCGTATCCTTTAAAAAAACATCAAAAACAAATGTTTGCACTACGATTTTTTCCTTCTCGAAAGAAATATTTGACTTTCGGCCAAGTTTTCAGTTTCAGTATTAGAGTAAGGAGGATTTATTAAAGTTTAACCATAATGAAGTCCGGAATGTCTTGGGCAAAACCTCCTTCCAAAATTGTTCTTTGTTTTTAGGGAAGAAACTCTTAACTTTAGTAAATATAAATCTTTGAGCAGCCCTCCTATCCGTAGTGATTGACTCAAGGTTCCAGCAGAAATGTGTTTCTAAGGGCCACCTTCAACTCTTGTTCAAAGTGTAAACTCTCTTTACCATCAAAATGCTTGGTGAGTGATCTACTCATGGTGCCACCTATGTAAAGACCACCTACTCTATTAAGTAATGATCTAATCATGATAGCACCAGTTTAAATACTATCTTTTCTGTTTAGTAGTAATCTACTCATGGTACCACCAGTGTGAATATCAGCTACTCTATTAAACAGTGATTAACTGGCACTGTGGTCCAGATGTTCGTTAAGTGATCTGCTCACGGTGCCACCAGTGTAAAAACTATCACTATGTTAAGTACTTATCTACTCATGGTAATACCAGTGAAAATACCATCTTGTCCATTTAGTAGCGATCTACTCATGGTGCCACCAGTGTAAATTCCATCTACTCTATTTAGTAGTGAATCACTGACACTTTCGTCCAGATGTTCGTTAAGTGATCTACTCATAGTACCACCAGTGTAAAAACTATCTACTATGTTTAGTAGTGATCTGCTGATGGTACCACCAGTGTACATACCACTACTCTACTTAGTAGTGATATACTGACACTGTGGTCCGGATATCCCTTAAGTGAGCTACTCATGGTGCCAGCAGTGGAAATACCATCTACTCTATTAAGTAATGATCTAATCATGATACCACCAGTTTAAATACTATTTCCTCTGTTTAGTAGTGATCTACTCATAGTTTCACCAGTGTGAATATCATCTACTCTATTAAGTAGTGATTTACTGGCACTGTGGTCCAGATTTTCGTTAAGTGCTCTACTCATGGTGCCACCAGCTTAAAAGCTATCACTACGACAAGTAGTGATCTACTCATGGTAACACCACTGTAAATACTATGCACTCTATTCAGTAGTGATCTTCACATGGTACTACCAGTGAAAATACCATCTTGTCTATTAAGTAGTGATCTACTCATGGTGCCACCAGTGAAAATACCATCTCCTCTATTAAGTAGTGAATCACTGGCACTGTGGTCCAGATGTTTATTAAGTGATCTACTCATGGTACCACCAGTGTAAAAACTATCTACTATGTTTAGTAGTGGTTTACTCATGGTACCTCCATTGTACACACCACTATACTTAGTAGTGATATACTGACATTGTGGTCCAGATATTCGTTAAGTGAGTTACTAATGGTACCAAAAGTGCAAATACTATGTACTCTACTGTGTAGTGATCTCCTCATGGTACAATCTGTGTGCAAACCATCTACTTTATTTAGAAGTGATCTACCCATGGTGCCACCAGCGTAAATATCTTCTACTCTGTTTAATAGTGATAAAGTGACACTGTTGTGCATATATTCGTTAAGTGATCTACTCATGGTACCAATAGTGTAAATACAATGTACTCTAGTAGTGATCTCCTAATGGTACAACCAGTGTAAATACCATCTCCTCTATTTAGTACCGATCTATCGGCACTGTGGTCAGTGTCAATGTTGCAGAGAGGACATTCTGTCATGGCGGGGATATATTTTCCAGTTGGCTAACAGAAACTAGGAGATTAAAGAATCAGATTTCAGAAACAAGTTCTGTATAAGATTAGTTTCATTCATTATGCTAAGGACTATTATAAGAAACCACTTTAAGATAATTTACCGCTTTATAATGGAATAAAGGGAGGTAAAGTAAGTAGTTGCACAGATCCTGAGTAAAATTTTAAATTAAGCAATTACAGGTAATCAAGCAATTGCAATGCAAAAACTTGGTAATGATATGAATTTGGTTTGTATTTGAAGAAAGTGCACGTGTATAAGGTTCAAGACATGAGAACCATATTAACTACTTGCACTCGTCCCCTTACAAACATGCATCTGAACATGGCCTCCGCAACACTGAACACATCAGCTATGTACTGGTCTCCTCTGCAATATCTGACGACTGCCTGGGCAGCACTGAAATCCCAACTTAAGACCTTGAGTGAAAAGATTCAACTACTTGTGTGGTGAAAGAGTGTGGTAATGTTTAAAGATCATGTACCAGTGTCAGCTTGCCATGTGTCTCAAATCAGACAGCTTTCGCAATAATGCATGTTCGTCGGTTGACACTAATTTTGTGTACGCTCCTCCGCAACATACAGAATAACTGACAAATGAGGAAGACTGCTGAGACACATACGAAACTTCTGTGATGATGAAACTAACATGGTTTCCCCTGAAGTGGACACATTACAAATATCAAATTACAAAATCCTGTCACCACGATGTATTCTAGTTGAATGAATGTGTCGAAATGTCTCCCCCTCTCACCCCCAATAATGTGCTGATATGGAGAAACCCACTCTCATCATGCTTGTAGTGGTATACTGTATGTAGGCATAAGCTAGTACCGGCGAGGTATCAAGGTGTACTACCGACCTCTCTGGTTGAGTTGTATTATCACCTTCGTGATAATCTTGCTCTTCTGCGTAATAAAAGTTTTAATTGCCGTAATAGTGAAAATCGCTACGGAGTCCGTAAGGATACATCAAGAAAAAGCGTATCATTCCTTCTGAAAAAATGTATCTTCAATTTATAGAAAGCATGTTTTATTCCTTGCTGAAGGCGAAAGGAATCTATCCAATCACGCTGGCGGTTGTGTACGTGTGTATGTGTATGTGTGTATACGTGTCTGTGACCCTTGATATCTCTTGATATCTCAAGATAGCAATAGTTGATACTTCTCATACTTGGAATATCGAATTATCATATAAAGTAAAACATCCCTTTTGTTTCTGGTGGAACCGAAAATCTTGAAAACACGATATCTCTAGGTAGGACGCAGGGATGCTTTTAATACCTGGCATATGAATGAGTTACAGTCAAAAAATGTAGCTTTTTTATTTTGGTAAAGGTCAAGGTTATCTGAGGTCACCGTATGTGAAAATACAAAATTCTTAATACTACTTGCCAACACCGTAACTCAAGATAGCAGTGATGGACAATTTTCATACTTGGTATATAACTTGATCATATTAAGAGGGAGAACCCTATTGTTTTAGTAAAATTCAACGGTCGTTTGAGGTCATCTGAGGTAAAAGCCGATAACCTTGAAAAACACGATATTTCAATACGGGTGATGGATACTTTTCATATTTGTTACATAGACGGGTAACTTTAAGAGAGAGCTGGGGAACCCTATGGATTTGTTAAAGGTCGAAGGTCATATGAGGCCATCAGAGGTGAAACTACGAAAACCTCGTGAACTCTAAATAGACAGTAGGCGGTACTTCCAAATTGTGTGCGGCGTTTCGTGCCGAACGAAAAGTTAGGGCTGAATATTTCTTCCATTCCAAAGATAAAGTTACAGAAAATAACATGCAATTTTTTTTTCACAAGCATAACTGTTACAGTTATAACTTGAATTTGAATTGCCTAATTATGAACGCGTTTAAAGGATGTTGTGATTATAGCATAATGAGAACTACATTGATGGAATAGTGGGTTAGTGCTCGGTTTCTCGCACAGGTGGCCCAGGCTCGAGTCCCTCCTAAGATATGTGTCTTTTGTTCGTTGTTACTCAATTTTTGGTAGGGTTCAAAGGTCATGTGAGGTCAGCAAATGTTACAAAACATCGTAAAAAATTATATATGCAGAAGTATAAACTTACCTCAGTGTAAAAAAGCACCCCTTTTGACAAGGAGTCACTATGCCTTTGGGCTTTCTGGTTTTTTGTTGGAAGTAAAATAAGTACGTTTCAAGGAAATATTTTTCTTTTCACTTTTGGAATTATCATTTGGTTTTTTGCGAAATAATAATACATCGTTCGTTTAAAATAATTATTAAAATGAAGTAACTTTTTCATTTATTGGACCTTAACATTTCAAACGAAATAAGTATTTTGTTCGAGAAATAACTCCACGGAATAGATTGGGGAAGAAATGTCCTTGGTAATCCTCCTTATTTCACGATTAGCTTTTTATTTGTTTTACACCGAGTAAATATAGACTTTTATAAAATGTAAGATTCCTTTAAATGAATAAAATTCAGGCCTTAGTATTAGATTCCGCCGATAAACAAGTAATGAGTACTATTTCTTCTTCATCACTGTATACTTCATCACTTCCTGTGATGAGAAAAAAATCCTAGATATATTTTCCTTAATGTCATTGTAATGGTCATTCCGTTTACAGAAGTCTGCTACCGTTTCGACCTTTACGAGCAAAGGTTTCATTTCAAGGAACCTGATCTACAGACACATTGTTCTCTCTTTGTTACTCATTAATGATTTGTGATGCACGCGCGGTGGTACAGTCATAAAATGGCCTCTCACTTGCTCTGCTAATGTCACGTTGATGAAGACAAGAGGCTTTGGTAATAATTTTTGAGAAAGAAATCGGAACTTTTTACTTTTTTCATTTGCACTGGAAGCATAGAAATAGACAGTCACTCACAATCACTCTAAATTGCAAAGGGTAATATATACTGCAACATGGGCCAAAGGATTAGCAAAGACTAAAAATGTTATCACTAAACCTTGTTTGGTTGCCGAGTTATCATATCTTCCCCTTTTCAGCGAGACTTCCTGCCAGAAAGCAGTTCCTTCCGATACCATGTAGTAGTGAAGGTACAATGGCTAATTTGTAACAATGCAATTTTTTCAGTAAAAGAGTATTTTAAGGTCTATGGATATGTTAAAGCCATATATTTGCCTATTTAATGTTAAAATAATTATATGAGTTAAAAATATCCACAGTTCCTATCAAAATCCATAAAATTTTGATCATAGAGGCTTTTGCATCTACATTATGACTGAATATGAGCTACCCATGCAATATTTTGGCGTAGCGATAGGGACTCACGAGATTTTCGTTTGTTACCCTGCATTTGTTCAACCTCCATTCCCATTACAGTTGTAAAAAGTTTAAACATGCCATGAAAAAGCCCATACGCATACAATCCCGAGTAGTCCCCCACAGCCCGGGAAAGTCTCATTAGTGATGGTCAGTAACTTTCACATTCTGTGGTTTTAGTCCAGCGAGCTTTATCTTCACAACCGTGCTCAATCCGGACATATGATCCAGCCCTAGTAGCCATTGGAACTACTTATTAAGCACCACAAGTCATTATTTGCTTGAGCGCACATTGTGCTGATAGAGCTGGAGTTCTGTTACCTTGTTATGATGCAAGCCTGATTAACTGTGGTCAACTTCTACAAGAATTTGGACGAAAAGGACTTTCATGTCATGAATTCGTACATGATAACTTTTATTACCCTTCCAATATAAAAGAAAATATGTAGGGTCTTCCAGACAAAATATTACATGTAGTTTAATTCCCAAAACCTTTGTCTGTTGATTAATTTATTGTGTGTGGTGGAAATAACTCTAATACACATATTACATTTCAGTAATCTGCACAAGTCAGTGTCCATTCAGAATGGCTTCTGTTTGGTGGCATAGTTTGAACTTGACTTGTTATAATGTGATCCAAAGTGCAAATTCTAGTTGCTCGAACCCTAAAGTGTGTGTAGGTCGCATGTCTTCTTTTATACTTGGATATATTCCGACAAAGGTATAGACAAGAAAATGCTTCTAAGAAACATTCTTTGTTAAAAAATTGTCCCTAGAATGCTTGACTTTTCTTCAAAAGTCTAATGGTCAAGGCTAAATGTGGAAACAACTCTCCGAAGACGACAATGCTTGAAGGTTCCACAGCCTTTGTCTTTCACACAAATCTTTTGCAAACAACAGTTCTGCTGTGTCAGTTAAGTCCTGCATTCTATTCTTGCATTCCAGGTGAAGGCCTGTAACTACTCGCAGTGAAGCTATTACTCCTATGAGAACTGTCATAAACAGCTTCACCAAAATTGTTACACTGCAAATATTCATTTTCAGTAAAACTTCAACCAAGTCCATCAATGCTTTAATAGCAGATTACCAAAATGTGGAATGAGTGAAATAGGTATAAAAGTAGGTATAAAATTAAAGGGAGGTACAGCTTCCTTTATACATGTACAACAACTCTTTGTGTACCAATGTTGATGGTGATTTGGGGTTTTTTTTAGAACAAGCTATAATAAAAAGAAGACTTTCATGCATAAAATGATTCTGCAAGAACTTCAAAATGTTATTAAAACATGTCAAATGTGACCAAAACACTCCAAACATTACGTCACAATGAGCTTCGGTATCATCCTTCCATGGCGTCACATGATAACATAAGTTGAGATGTTGGTTTCTGAAACTTGCCAGTGTGTCGTCTATCTCTCGCCTTGGCCTCATTGCGTCACGTAACTGCACTTGAAGTGCACGTTTCGCAATCAACTGGATTTGCTTGTTCAAACGTATTTACTAGCCAGGTTCCTTTTATCGATCATGCGAAGAGAATCGAAGAGTTGATGGATACAAGAGGCCGTTCCATTCTAAAAGTATAAGTTTACCATTGAGATCAGTTTACCGGAATAACGATTGTTTCAGAAAACAATTCGGTCAGATCCAAAACTTTGTGTAACTTAGGAATCGAAGACGATGTGTACAAAAGTAATTTTATCACGTTTCGAAGATTTCAAGTTCTGAAGATTCTGTTAATGTCAGCACGTTAGTGTAGAGGGCAGTGCGGGCCCGTCGCTGACCTTCGTAGTAGGTGTGAATATACGAGTGCAGATATTCGTTGTAGGTGTAATGCACGTCCGCTGGGCTTTCTAACAGGCAGCTAGACACATGTTTTTCCATGATCTGCATCGTTTGTTCCAAAGTATTTCATAAAGCAATTAGAAAAGTGAACACAGTCATTGAATACAAGTAGAGAATATGCATAGGAGAATACTATAGTGGTAAAAGTGGGTTTGCCTGTGATTAAGAAATTCTAATTTCAAAGAAAAGAAACATTTAAAAACCCCTTTCCGGTAGGTCATGATGTCATAGATACGTAGGTTTGAGCGGTGGCTTTGTGGCCCGTCTTACTTGCATAAATATTACTGTGAAAAGCATATTCCAGAGGCTTTTTGAGAGCCTATTTGAAAGAGAAAAAGTCAGTACATGTCCTTCAAACCCTGTAGCAATATCCCATTCCTAATTCAAGTTATCTTATATAAATGACTGCTTTTTTTCTTGAGGAATGCCGCCAGTCCCTCAAGGTAGCAGAATGAAATATTAGGTGTACACATATTGCCCCAGAACTCTTTTGTAATCCAATGACTTGTTTGCCCTAGAAAGTTGATACGCTACTTTTGGAATGTTTATATATCTCTCCATTTGGATCTTTATTGTAAGATGTAGCAAACAAAGCTGTGCAATATTCCATAAACTGACGTCAACAATCAAAAAGAAATATAACACTTTGTTCAATTAATGTGCCGCAATGACATCACACCGTTTTAATCATGCACTGTATCGCTGGGAGAAGTAACATTTTCTTGAAAATTATTGCTTCCAAACGTTACATTCTACTGAGATGGTGTTTTCACTTACTGAAACAGAAACATTTTCGCCATTTTTAAATCATTGACTTTCGTCCCTGGCAAATCCCGTGAAGTCTTTATAGGAAGCTTGCACCAAACGTAAAAAGGTCAAATTCAGTGGACGCGCTAGTTGTTTTGGAGGACACTGCTCCACGCACCACATTGCTTTAGTACATGACCTAGCGTCCGCGTGTGTTTGTTTGTCTTCCAGAACGTCGTTGCATTAGCTGACTTTTGCACGCGTGAAACTTCCCCTAGTGATTTGCTTCAGTAAACTATGCATATATCTTTCCTCTGGGTAGGAAACACTAGTTTCATTCAAGTATATTAAAAGCAGGAGCAAAATCCCTATTTTTAAGTGTTCCGTGCATCTTGTTATTCAATTTGACTCAATTTAAAAACAAAACAATCTTAATTACTGCACGAGTGACTCTTTTCACTTGGGTAAAGCACCATTATAATCCTATTTGAAACACTTCAATTCTTTTGGGAACAATTTTGACAGTATTTGCAAAGAGTTTGGCATTCTGAGAAACGCTGAGGTTTTAGGAGCTTGTCAAAACTATGGATTGATACGGAAAATTGCCTAGCACATGTTAGCACATAAAAAAGAGTTATCCGATCGAAGGGCCTTCTAAATTCCCTAGCACAAAGTAGGTCGAAATTTGAAAATCTTTGCAGCTAATTTTTAAAGATTTCTCCAGAGAATGACTGTAACATTTGATGTGCTTGTAATGTGATTTTATATTTTGTCAGCATGGAAAGGGCTCTACACATGTATAATCCAATGGTTATGTCTATGTTAAGAGATAGGACAGTCTCTCATTCATTCAACACTGGGTTGTTTTAAACACTGAAGTGTCTTACTTCGGGCCATGATTCGGTGAGTTGTGAATCCATGTACCTTCATGAAAAGTTCATTCAATGATAATTAATAATTATAATTCAGGCCTTGAAAGGGCAGTTGTTTTACGACGCGAAGCGACCACAAATGTGGGAGAAGCCTGTATGGCTTATGAATTACAACTTCACGTCGGGTGGCTAACCAACTCAACAATTTAGATCAAATTTGGTTTCTTTTGAAAAGCCAGTTCAGACAATGCAACAATCATACATCAATCAAAGTTATGTTTTTAACAATCACTTTAGACCGACCGACTTTTTAGATTCAAAATCTGTACTTTATATGTTAAAACGCAAGGTTTTGTCCTTCACTTGTGTTGAATGACTAAAGGAAGTAATTTGTACAACCATAGATATAATTCCGAATAGACACAGTGGCCTTGGCAGCAAGGTCTGCTGAGGGTTAATCACTAGACACTTAAACATGGTGATTTTTGTTATCAATTTCTTTAATCTTACAATGACTGAACTTCATCAACTAGGCTATGCGTTTATGGACCAAAAGTACCGAAAGTAATGTCGCATATCTCTATAGACCTAAGCGCATCCTACCGTTGTAATTAAAAGGCCAAATTAAATTTCCGAGATATGAGGCGACTCGTAAAGTAATGTTTGAGTACGTTCTTGTGAGATTAATGTATTACTCACTAGAATATGCTTGAGCGAAAGGCAAATCAAGCGTCGTTGGAGAGGAGTGTTTTGATAGCCTTGAGCTGGAGGACAAGCGTTAATTGTAAAGACTTGCAGCTAGTGCGTACAATCAAATACCAATACATATTCATGATCAATTGTTTACGTAAAGTTGTGGAAAGCAAAACATACATAAGCCTTTTACTACTATATCGAACGCACGGTAATCAGCAAAACCCATGCACGTAGACAGTACGAGACATATTGTCCGCAGGTAAAATATGAACTCAGCTTGTATTATATCGAATAATTACACCATAACCTTGCTACTAGCATTTTGACATTTCGATGACCTAGTTATACAAACCAAGATTTGCGATGCCATTTTGTTTAGCTTATGAGTAGGTTAGACAGGGTTTTCGGAAAGAGTTGGCTGACCTTGATCTTGGAAAATTGACTTAAAATATCCCTCTTTCTTATTTACAAAATTGGATGGTTTAACGAGCATTTACCTTTCAAAAACATGCGAAAACATTTTATTATTTAATTTTGTCTCAAATTCTATGGTTTTTCCAACACCTGACAGAGTAAGTGATTTCATAGTCAGGTTTCTTGTCAGCTAAGGAGAGGACTGTTTACACTCAAACGAACTGTTCGCCTGCAATCTATTGACATTCCATCACAAATTACTATATACGATACTATCAGAAGTGCAAATACAACAAAGTGCGTTACATACTTTACTAGTAAACCAATAAGGAGACAAAGGTAGACTATTGTTGTTATAAATTTAATTAAGCGTAGTCGACTTTTTATCAATTTTTCGTAAAAAAAGATATTTGCACGTTACCAAAAACTCGTATTTTAAGAGCCGAATGAAAATATTTCACAGGTAGGTCCGATAGGGAAGACCACTTTCAGCACCTTTTTTGGTTCTTTTTTATCATTGACAATAAATCTAGAGGCTTGTCTCGTCTTTATTTAGAACTGAAATTGTACAATTAAATTCATGATCACCACTTTAACATCCGTACTTATCGTTGTACTAAAACTGAATATTTGTCCCATCTGTTGGATGGTAAGACGAGATCTGTGCTCCAGGACAAATAACTCATACGCCCATGTCTTTCTCCTTAGTATAGTTCGTATGAAAACCTGGGGGCCATTTGCTTCTAGGGGAAACCTTGAAACAACATCCCCGAGGGGACAATTCTAACCGATCAACTACTCAGCTCTCATACTTTACGTCATTTCTCTGTATTAGGTAGGTCACGGTAGCCACTCTACCCCTTATGCCATGGTTTTGCAACCCCCCACCCCCGCATCAAAATGGTCCTTCCCTTCCATAAGTTGTTTCTTGTTAAAAAGTACCCAGCTTGGTAATTTACAATTAGTTAGTGACATCTCCCAGTTCATATCATGCTGACTTATTTGGGAGGTTTAACTCGGACACTTCCTGATTGAAATGAGCATTAAGGAAGATAAGGTTGGGGATTAAATGATTAGCTTTTAATGCAGATCTAGTCAAAATGAGCTGGTGATCAATAAATTCAGGATTTTTTGTTTTATGATTGGACATTATCTTTCTAGAACTAGATCTATTCATGGCATTCTGAAACAAGAATACGTAACCGTAATTACTGATCTTTTGCAGCATATGGCTTAGCAACTGAGCAACTACAGTGATGAAAGCAAGCGTATACACCAACAGGCCTGTCGGGAAAATGCGTAGTTCATGCCATATACGAGCTGCATAGCTATCTTATTAGTAATGGTTTGTTTTAATTGGCTTGTTCGTTGTTACGTGGAAGTGATGTCATCACCGCGCCCACCTGTAAAGGAAAATCAAAGGTTGGATAACAGAATTTAAAGTTCAACGATCATCTGAGAGCTTAGTTTTCTGTTTTAGATGATTTCATTCCATGTCTTTAAATTTCCCACATATGAAAAAAGCCACAAAAGAATGTACTACATCTTATAATTTGAAAACTGGGTAATACCGGGCGGTTGTTACTTGACAGGAGATACAACGCTAGTTCCTTCGTTCATAGTTAATTCTGTTCGAAAAGAAATCTCTTTCGTCGTGCTTATGAAGATCTCTGCAGATGTGAAACACGAAAGCCTATTTTACCTTGTAGCTGTTCGTGTCTTCTGACTTCGAGCGAATTTGGAAACATTTTTATTCTTGTTACTGAACTCCGATTGTGAGAAGAATAACAACAGTCAAGACCGTGTGCTTTAAGACGCCTAATAAAAAAATCATGATCGTTAATTTAAATGCTATTAGAGATTTTACACTTGCAAAAGATCTTGCTCCATAGATTGTTATATTGTGTAAAGTAGGCCATCTGCCTTGATTCAACGTCGATAACAGTTGTTCGAAGCTTTAAACAAGTAATGCTTACGGCCAAGTAAACACAGTTAATATTTTCTCGTCCCCGTCCGCATTCGATTTTCCTGCCTTATCAATTGCGTTCTTTTTTTTTGTTAATTTTCGCTTTTTATTTGTAATTTTTACTTTGTAATCAATCACAAGAACCAACCTTTTACCACATACGTTTCCCCTCTGGTCACGTAAATCACTTCTGGGGTACATTCAGTTTATGTGCAACGTTAATGACTGATAAACTATAGTAGAACAAACATATTTGTGCTATGAAGTAGTGTTTTTATTCGTAGTTTAAACAGCTAAGTTATGTGGTGTGTTGCTGAAATTGCAAGTTCTGCCAATCAGGCACCCTCGCTTGTTTTGAAAAGTTAGGACGGGAGAGTTGTTTTTATTTATTTGGCGTAATCAGCCAGACAGGCACTGAAGGGGGAGGGGCGAAATAGCTTCCAGGGAAGAGAAATATTTTTCCGGGGGACGAAATACTAAAATGCATTAAAGGAGAAGCAAACCCACGGATTTTGCAGTAAACCATTAGTAGAGACTAATATTCTAACGCATTTTCTGGAAAAGCTAGTCGAAACAGCATTGCCCCAAATTTTCATGAATTTTCCAATTATTTTTTCATACACATGATGCTAATAGCCATTTTCTTGTTTCCAAAAAAGAGGGCGCTTCAAATATTACGTAAAAGAGCCATATCGTAAGTATCACGATGTCTCAGTCATTGCACATGAAATGCACACTAACATATACTAAAAGGATTAGTACAGAACAAAGTTCTGATGCTTCCTCAAAGTAGTTGAAAAAGCGTAATATACCTTACCTTGGCCTACGAGGACTAGCATCCATATTGCCAACAGCTTTGACAATTTCAAGCGATTTTTAGGGCTTCACATAACTGACTATTCCATGCCACTATTCCAGCCTGTATACTGCCCCAATAACTGTAATCTACCTACCTTGTCGTTAAGAGCACTCAGTCCTCTTTTCTTTGCCTCAATAACTGATCAAAATAGGAATTCCAAAAAGAGTATTCCTCAAACATATTTGTCAAAAACCACTGTCGCTTACGATACCGTTAGCTCACTCCCCACTTGCGTAGAAAACACAAACTCACACAGTTTCCCGATCAGTTGCAGAACTGGTACTAGTACAAGTGCTAATCATAGGCAACCACCTTCACAACAGTTCCTGCTCTTGCTCTATTTGTGTCGATTTTTAAATCCATCCTCTGTTTATCGAGGCTCCAAAGGATACAGTAAGATTTGAGTCTGTTTGCTTCCATGTTTTCTCTTACCAACAAGTATTTATACTGTTTCAAGTTTGACCGTGTAAGGTAAAGATTACGACTACGTCCTGCTGAGTGCTGCAGTGTTTCTAACGTTACCCTATAAATATAATGGCCTACAAATCTACACAGTGTACTATGTACTGTGTGTGTGTGTGTGTAAATCAGTGTTGTAGTGTATTATGAATTACGGTAGTGTTGCCAAGTCACGCAAACTATTCCTGCTACACTTGTGAAAACCTTGTTTTTTTTTCTTTTCACTAAAATAATGTGTCATGAAAATATATTTCATAAAAAAATTTGAATTTTATTTCCTATTACAAGTGGCGAAAGGAACATTGTCAAGCATTTTATGGTTATTTACCACAGCATGTGATATTCAAATTACTTCGGGTGGGTTGGTAAATTTTCTGTTGTAATGTAATATGAGGCTCGCTTTCGCCATTGTACATCCGGGAACTGGTAGGATTCAAACAACAATGGCGCGAACCAATAGCAAAATAAAAATCATTTTTTAAGGATGAAATAAATGTATTCAAGCCTTCTATGTGCTTCTTTCGGAAAAAGCATACATTAAAATGTTAGTCTTAATGCAGAAAAAGCTAGGGTTTATTTCTCCTTTAAGACAATGATAATTCTGAATTTTCTAAGGGTATTTTCTAGGGGGCCCTCCCCTGTCCCCTGCCCTTAGCGACGAGCTTGGATCTTATTTTGACGTTGGCGCTAATCTGCCGCGTACAGTTTGTTCTATGTAACTAATTGGGAGCTGTATAGCAATTTAAGGGAATGGGGATATCATGGGACCAATTACACTGTAAAATCATTTGTAACAGTTTTTGAACACGCCATGAATTGTAAGAAGTAAGAATAATACAGTACATAAATCCAATACTTTGACTTAGTGCCGGATCAATAAAATCAAAAATATGTGTTGTTATCATTAGCTTCTAATTAGTGTGTCATTCACCGCAAAAAATGTTGTCGGGCTAAAGTACTGCAAATTTTAAGTTTATTACTTTTCCCCGTGTAATAATGTTTTCTCATTGATATAACACTTACCATAACTGTCTATGGAAGTTCAAGCTCAGTGGCGCCGGCACGGGGGGCATGGGGGGCGCGTCCTCCCATGAATTTTTTTTTTGAAAATATTAAAATGATCCCAAAAGGTGATTAAGCTATAGATTTCTGTAGGGGGTAGGGTTCGGTGTGCTTTAACCGAGCGATTGATCTATTTAATTATTTTCTATCACAACTGTTTCTCAAACTATCATAATTTTCTCAAATCCTTCGCAAATTATCAAAAATTTCGCGCTCTCTGCGGGCTTCAAACCTTACCACAATGTTCTTATTATCAATATCTTCTGATAGCAACTCCGCAGAAACACAGCAGCAAAAGTTGAAAGCTGTTCACGAATTATCAGGTAAAGGACTGGCTTTCTGAGTGACATGTAGGTTTGCTGGGAAAATGAAAGTGTCTGGATGCAGATTCTGAATGCAAGTTTTATCATGGACACCTTATTTAATGAGAAATTTCGCGCACTTTCGCGCATGCTTTACTGTTTGCACTCCATCTCATGACCATTATTAAGGTAATAATACATGGAACTATAATCACGACATCTGTAGGGTCCTCGCATCAATATGGGATCTTTCAATCTAAGTTGTTGTAGCATGATTTGAAAAGTTGAAATGACGTATTTGCCGTTATACTTTTTCCAAAAATTTTTACCGAGCGCTTTGCGCGCAGTCATTATCGGTGTAGATGGCAGGCACGTAACCAGGGGGGTGAAGTCGGCAGCCGCCCCCTTGAGCATATTTTTGGTATTCTTTTAATGTTCATTTTCACAATATTGCTAGTGCTTTCCCTATTTATATGCGGTAAAATAGGCCTGGGCAGTGCCATCTTCAGCGATCTGGGAGGCCTTTTGGGCCAAAATTGTCTTGCGCTTTGCCCCAACCCATGGTGGCGCGAAGCGCTGAGAGTCTATCTATGGGCTTCGCCCCCCCCCCTTGAAAAATTCCTGGCTACGCCCCTGATAGATGGTGATTTGTAATACACTTACGACAAAAAAAGCATTCTGAAACGCGCTTGTTTGTCCTTCACCCCTTTTGCTATACGTATCAGGGAGGTCTAATATCACTTTCCTGCACCTATACTCTCCCTCCGGCCCGTTTCCCATTGCTGGAAGCTGTTCATCGGGATTTTCGTTCAAAATTAGTAAAAATACGATAGCTGTAAAGTGCTCTGCGTCATACTCTATCATTTGGATGTCAAGTAATAAGTATTATGTCATTGCTCAATTTTATTTACTTTATCCAGAGCTTCCACGAGGCTCTATGCAGGTATCTGCCTGCCATATATGACTTTTTATAATGCACAATGAAGGTGAGGAAAAAATTCGTTATAGTCCAACAATGTTTCTGTGGACTCCACGCACGTATTTTGGGGTAAAAACTTCGTCAACAGAAGGCGGTAAAGTAGCCATAAGGGAGTCTTCAGGAGGTTTGTTGACAACGTATTCTTCTCTTAGAAAACATACTCTCCTTTTTTACCTAACCAAAAATTAGAATTCACTCGATTATGGACATTTCCAGCTATATATATGATCAGCTTTAAAAATATTCCAAAAGATAGCACCATTTTGCATCTAAGAAACCTTAAACTAGCAGAAATTTCTCAAAGGGGAGGGGGAGACCCCTCCTCACTGATGTATTCAAACGCAGGGCGCATAAAAAAGGGAATATGTAAGCCACTCGGTTGGAAAAAACATCCAGCCAGTCGGGAAAAATTAGAATTCACTAAATTATGGACATTTTCCAGCCATACAGGTATATGATAAGCTCCAAAAATATCACAAAGACATCACCATTTTGCATCTAAGCAACCTTAAATAAACAAAAAATTTTCAAAGGGGGAGGGGGACATCCCTCCCCTTAGACCCCTCCCCCCAGGACGGCATCTTATTGTTGTGAAACCTGACAAAGGAAGGATCCCACTGAGTATAGCAGGGAGCGCACGAAAAAAAAAGCATTTTGCGCAGACTTGGGAGGTTAACTGAAGTACTATTACGACATCATCTGTTGTGCCCCCCCCCCCCCATCACCAAAGTCTGGCGGCGCCACAGTTCAAGCTAACTGGTAATGTTGTTTTTAGAGTAATAAGTTTCAAGAGAAGATTTATCAGGTATCCCGTGCTGTTTCGCTTAACCTGGCATTACTGAAGGAATATTTCTGATGGAAAATGTAAACGTCTACAACAACAAATCAAAAGCAATTAAACAAATCTTCTATACTTCAATGCAATTAATCACAGCTCGGTCTTACTCAATAATTTAATCTCACTGTTAGTTTAAAAGATAAGACTTCCTACAAATTTTTTTTCAGATTTACATGTTGTTCTTTGTTTCCGGTTAAGACCTATTTATCAAGTAAAAGTGATGTAATATAATTACATTGATCAGATATACTTTGATTTCTTTGTATTTTAATCTATTCTTTTCAATTTGAAATTCAAAGGGACAAAGAATTCCAATGAGAGATGTAAACTTTGTAAATTACCCAAGCCATTTATGTAATTATTTAGTAAACATAAATTACAAAAAAAGAAAACTCGTTGTATTTTAAAAGGAAAACTAAATAAGGTCAATTAATTTTTGAGTTTTATGCCACGTATGTGTGCTCCAAGTTCAAGTTTGGTTGAAAATGTGTCAACTAAATTTTCAAATATCTCGATAAATGCAATACAAATTTGATTGAAACTTGAATGCCTTGGTAAAGTATTTCCTAACATATCAAAACTATATTTTAGCAGTAATCCCTCTTTTTAGTAGTGGGGAACTATGTGGGCATGACGTCATTAGGAGGATAGTAGGACTGCTAACTTCAGACAAACGTTGAAAAGTCGGTCTCATAGTGAGACATAGGTCCCTGCTGAAGTAAATCTGGCTCTCTTGGCTATGGCTTACATTAATGTGTGGACAATTTGTTCATACCCATTTCTGGAAATTGGCTAAAATAGATGGTATTATGCATTTTTCAGCAGTAGTTCACAATGCCAGCGATTTTCTGTGACTAAGGACATGACGCCAGTTTCAAGATGTGGAAATTGCCAACCAAACAGACATTATACTTTAGACTTATCACATGCTATTGTTTTGTACTAGCACTTCTGAATAATTGGCTTATCTAGCAGGGAGAGCTGCTATGCAGTTCTTTGTGATCCTGATTCAGTCGTTGCGACAGCAAGCAAGTGCTACTGTGTGACGGCATAATAACAATATCGAAGAACATAGGCGTAGGAAGCGGGGGCTAGGGGCTTTAGCCACCAGTCGAAAATGTGGTGGGGAGTATGCTTCCACCCCCAATCAAAAGCAAAAAACCCCTCATTTGTTTCCTGTGTAAGGAATGTCAAAAATTTGCAGTAATTGTCCTTAAAATTTGCCCACCATGTTGCACCAAATTGCATCTAAGAAACCTCAAATATTCAAAAATTTCCCAAAGGGCAGGGGGCCCCGCCTTTCCTTAAACCCGAAGGAACCAGAAGGGCCATTCGAAACAATGTTCAGCCCCCCTCTTCCAACGTCTATGTCGCAGAATACCAGGAAAATATATTTTTGCGATATTTAGCATTTCTAGTACTTTTACGTGGGAATTATACTACTGTAAGATTCATAAACTCTTTAATCAGCGATACTTTTCTTATTGGATTACTTTCTACATGTGTTTATGAGAAACAGTCTCGTACCACCTTTTCTCTCTGTAGTGTCTGCGTAACGCTGACATATAATCACAATTTAATCTCACTTAGCATTTGGTAAATGGGTTGTTCGCTGCCACAAGTTTCTACATCGGAGTTAGAAAATTCCCATGCATTGTTCATCTTCATAATATGTGTACCTAGTCACACAGAACGGAAATTCAATTTCCAATACCCCCCAGCTACATGAACTCACTGCACCTGCTAAAATTTGGGTTGAGTAGCTTTGAGATGGTAAGGTCCAAGCTATGAATACATCCTGTAAACAGCAGACTGCCGATGGTGAGAAGCAACTTGCGAACTCGAAACCACGTCTTTCCCCCGTTAGGGAGGAATCTAGGATATAAAGTTACAAGGTTAAATTAGCCACATATTAGATTAAAACTGATGAGAAAATTTATTTAAAACGGATTACCCTTTTCGGGAAGGTAGCTGACATTTCTTTTACGAAGATATTTATCATCCGCGATAAGAATGGCAGTCAAAGTTGACGTGGCGGAACGCTGTAGGTAGAGGTGTACACAAATAAGCGATGAACGAGGTACGTTCCTCAAAATAGAAAACATTGACTGAGTTTAAGTATGTAGTGAAAGGTTGCTGAAATCGTAAACAAGGATTAAAGACAATAATTAACAACAACTTGTCAACTTCTAGACAAACATAACGTCCACTGTTTCATATGAGCACAATTTCCTGCTAAACTGATGGGGAGGTGTCGGGGAAAGATGAATTCTTATAGAAAACAGAGTAAGGAATGACCACCAAGTATTGTATTTGTGTGTGCGTTGCCATTTCCTCCCTTATCTGAACTGCTGAAAAAAAAACCCTTCTGTGTTTTTAGGAAAGGGTACGGGGTAAGGGTGGTTTAAAATTAAACTGGTTAAAAATCACCCAAGAGAAAGATTAGTCTTTTAAAACAAACTTTACAATTAGTTTGGTAATTTGTTCATAACACGAGAATGAGATTCCAAATCTGTACATTCCATGCCATTTTCTTTAAGTGGCGTTAATGATGCTGAAGAACAAAATTTACTAGAATTAACTGGTTAAAAAATCACCCAAGAGAAAGATTAGTCTTTTAAAACAAACTTTACAATTAGTTTGGTAATTTGTTCATAACACGACAATGAGATTCGAAATCTGTACCGTCCATACCATATTCTTTAAATGGCGTTAATGATGCTGAAGAACTATACGTATTCAACTCTGGACCTCATTATTGTTTGTATAAAGTGCTTGCACAGGGTCACACTGACAATGTAGACACAAAATTGTTGCAAAAGTGACCTCACTAGTCTTGCACTGTTTGTAGTTCCATGCTTTTACTTTAGACATACTTTTAAAAGAAAAAGAAAAACTATTGATCGTCTTCAGCATTTGCTGATGAGCGATCATTGTAAAGCCAGCCACTGTGGGGACACTTAAAAAAGTATCAGCTGCTACGGTTTCGCTGACCAGAGGCGGTAAAATGACATTCTCAGTCACTGACAGAATGGACTGAAATAATTGTGTAAAGTAGCAAGAGAAGCAACTGGTCAATCTTATGTGTTTCGTTTGTGTCAGATCTGCCTCTGACTGTGTAGTAATGATTGGAAACTGGGTACCATGTATTTTGAAAGAAAAAGTTTGCACAGCTTGAGTCAAAAGAAGGGTACAGTTTTGTAAATTCTACAAGGTCTGAAATTTGGATTTGCTTCATGTGCTTCTATATGACCCAACGGAAGCCTAATCTTTGAACCATTTACACTGACAGGCTGATACGTTTGTTTCTTTGATTATTTCATGTCGATATTTATCGTTTTGAGCGAGAGATGACTGCATTATTTTCTTTCGTATACGATCTCAGTTGCTACAATATTGGCTCTTTCTCTTTTTTCGTACGTTTCTTTGTAATTTGGTGATGTCGGAAGCCCGCAAGGCCTCATACACACGAGACACTTTGCTACGGGATAACATCAGTTTTGTATAGGGGTTCTTGTTACACAGCAATAAAAAAGTGAAGGATTATGCCCTTCCAGCGTGTCAAAATGATAACCATGTATTCCGCAGAATATACTGTGGGAGATTTTCGGATTATATTATTGCCTAATTTACCAATCAGAATATGATATTTTCCCAGGAACGAGGTCAGACAATTGGTTGTTTGAACTGAGATGGCAGGAGTAGACATTGGAAGAAGGGGGGAACTCTTGGTGGGATCTAACTTAATTAGTTTGTTTTTAAAGCCAAATAGAACAACTCTGGTGAAAGACGCTCTCTATAAGTCACCTAAACCATTATGGTAGTCTACAGTTTACGGTCTTAGTAAGTGCAGGGAGTTGCTATTTGGTCAAATAGCAACTCCCTGGTAAGTGTAAAATGAGTTACCTCAGGCACAATTTCAAAAGCGAACAAAAGGTTCTAAAATCTCCAGATTAAAATAGTTTTGACAAATGTGTGTTATTTCAAACGAACAATGTTTTTCAGAAGATTATTCAGCCGGAGGGCTGCTTGCGTGCTATGTCAGCAATATTAATTTGTATAGTTAATGTGTATTCACACATGTTTGTCGCTTTTCAACATGACTAATCTACAAGTTTAGTAATGACTAAAGATGAAAAATGAAGTAATAAATTAAAACTATTTTTTGTCATCCATAAACCCCTCGGGGTTGAAAAGTAATTTTTTACTTTCTTTGTTTCTTTTCAGGATGAAAGAATGCAGACATTACAGACTAATGCATGGTTGACATTGGTAAGTATACTTTTAGCTTTGTTTTGATGTTAAGAAAGTTTATTTGAGAGCAAACATTAAATTAATGTTTTTATTTCTTTCTGAGAAATGTTTACACAACCTCTGTTCTGTGAAATTAGCGTAACGCTGTATGAACATGCTTCCTCCTTTACTTACCTTGCACGTACTTTACATCTGGATTTAAAGAAAGGGAACTACAAAAACCTCTTTTTCAATCAATAATTGAGAGGGTATACAGAAAATTACAAGAATGTTGCAATCGTAGTGCCACATTGAAAGACAGCAAAAATCTCTGGGCTGGAAACTTTTTTGATCTCCAACAATAATTGCTAAACCTGGGATGTTCTCAGAAATATCAAACTCCTCCGTAGTTAAAGGACGGCATTTCTGCTTGTCATTTATGTCTTTGTTTAGCTTGAGGAGAGAGTGGCCTAATTTATTTTGCCTTTACTGATAATTTGTAGATATATCAGCGAACTTGATGAGGAAAAGGCGATGAAAGAGGCCATATACGGTATATCTCTTCTAATGGTAGTTGATGACACAATATAATAACTGATCAGTGACATAATCTCAAATTTTCAGATGATAGTTGAGTAGAGGGCCTAAAGAAATTGATTTGATTACAACAGTGGTTCATTAAGTGAGAGAATTGCAAACTCTTACTAAGAGCACGCCTTATTTCTGCCCTTACTTAATTTAGTTGATCAGACAGAATTCTGCTCTGCGGGCGTTACGATCCTTCAATAAGTTTCGCTGACTGAGGTTTTTCCTTCTTGCCTCTTTAGGAGCTCACCACGAAAGTGGTTATTTGAGGGCCTCTTAATAGTTAAATATGAAGTACTGACAATCTCTTCTTTAAAGAAAGATAGGCCTATGGGAACTTGAGAACGTTGACAGTATATTTCCAAATGGCTGAAAGCGATAATTGTATTTTCCTGTTGCATTTTGCCTAGTGCTTTCTTGAATTAATGTTATATAATTTCATAATCGAAAGGAATAATCTAAAAAGGTAAGCTCAATCGGATCAATTTCATCTTAAACTAAACAAAGCGATTAATTAAGAAGGTGCAACATAAAATTATTCCTTTTCTAAGAAGAATATATATATATAAGCAAGAAAGTCTTACTATGTAATCAATAAATTTCTCCACAATATATCGTAAATACAATTGTGGACAAATCTGATTAAATTACCAGTTAAAAAACGGTGTAGCTCCTTGCCTAGTCGTTGAATAATTTTATGCTTCTTCATTGCTGATCTGCTAATAACACATGTAGATATCTGAAGTTTTCAGCCTGTCTAGAACGGAGTAACTCGTTGTAGAACTATGGTATATGGTTTGCTTGTTTGGCACAGGCGTAAGAAGCTGGGAATGGGGGCTGAAATGCCAAGTCGAAACGTGGTGGAGAGTAAAAATGCTTCCGTCCCCTCAATTCAAGGACAAATACCCCTTATCTGTTCCCTCTGTAAAAAACGTCAAAAGTTTGCAGTAATTTTCCTTAGCATTTGCCCAATACGTTACACCAATTTGTATCTAAGGAGCCCTCTTCTTAGACTCCTCCTTCTTGAAGGCGGTCCAAAACAACCTTCAGACCCCCTCCCCAGTCGAGAACAGCTCCATAAGCATGTGTTGTTTGATGCTCCATCCCGTGAAACTCAATTTGGAGGTATTATGTTGCTCTTCTCCCTCTTCCATCGTTGGGGCTCCTCATTTCAGTTCCACGTACACGTATTTGCCTGTTGGAAATAGTATGCAATGTCAAATCAACAGATTTTTGTGTGAAATTAAATTCTTTGGTGGGTATTAGAACAAAAGCATAAACACAACGATAGCAATAAAAAATGACCATGTAACTACACCAAGGGTGGAGAACCTCCGGCCCGAGAGACCATTTTATCCGGTCAGCGAGGAAATTTATACATGCAAATACAGAATCACTTTAAGAGTGAATGATAATAATTCTTTTATATACGGCACCTACCGTTTATCCTGTTCATGTCACTTTCAGGATATTTCACGTAAAACTGATGCGAAACACAACCAGTATATTACCAGGGACCTTCCTGATATCAAGGACTTTTTACATTACTAAAACCCTAGTATGCACAATGTAACGTGCCCACCATTTCGGGAGACATAAATCGGATGCTGATTCCTTCTTAGTCTAGTGGTAACCTGATAACGGAAACTTTGCTTGGGAAACTACATAGCATTGAAGAGAAGTGCTCTATCACATGTACAGGTCGATCTCTTAGGCTATAGCGAAAAACTAAGCGCGCGGGTTCCTTGTTCCCCTGAGGTAGATTCGCAAAAAGGGTTGTAGAACTGTCCCTCCGAAGAGTGTTTAAAACGTTAAAAAGTGGAGAATTTTGCAATGTAAAGTAAAGGAACAATAAAGTTGGTTTTAAAAACACTTTTTCAGCGCTCTTCGCTCACACTTTTCATTTGTGCTCATTCATTATTATACTTTATACATAAATAAAAGACAATGATCATAGTGTGATACTACTGCTCTGAGTAGCTTCGAACATTTAGTCATTAAAAAACAGTGGATAAAGTTTCTATTGCCCACAAATTTGTGCAAACTTCACAGCCTCTGGGGGGTTCCCCAGTTACCTGCCTGGGCTTTCCCTTAGACCCCACCAGGCCTGTTTGGAGCCCCCTGGCCTGTGCCTTAAAGGGAAAGTTTGCTACGCCCTTGCTTTCTGCGGCGCGCGAGTGGACTATGACTATCACAACGTCCCGTCAGAGGAAAATGTTCCCCACCCCTGAACAACATGGTTAAACAACCTTTCCCGGAGACAAGCATTCACGTTAACGAAGATCCGTGAAGACACATTTTCTCGCTTTTAGGGATACTTTACACTATGTAGAAAGCAATTATAGAGGTTGTACTTAAATATGGTCCTAAAAGACATAACACTGACGCTATCTTGAATCACGCCATCTGAAAGCTGTAACTGCACCTCCTTGAATTATTTGTTACATAGTAAGCCTCAACATGATGGATGGAACTTGAAGGAAAATGAGACGTTCTTGACAGTATATGTGGGCTGTTCCCTGTAAGGTTGAAGATTGGCAAAGAAAAAACACTAAAACACGTCGTTTTTGCCGTCTACTTTGACCAGAGTTTATATTCTCCCCGATAATACCTTCCGGATGAATGTTCATTTTTCCTATGAAGATATTCCTTCTACCTTGAACTTTTATTGAAAAGTGCGTCTTCGTAACGTTGGTTATCTTTAACATGTAGAAAAAGTGGCTCCTACCCAAATTGGTCCCTTTTTTGCAATTAATTGAAAGACCAAACTATCTGTCTTAACATTACTGCAAGATCGCGGGCCATTTAAGGATATTCAAGGTACACTTAAAGAGGAGTTAAGATCTGTCTTTATCAGCTTAGTGAGACTTTTAGACAGAAGCAAGTTCTTTAAGTATATTGTACTAAACTTGAACCACTGGTCGGACCCGACCAATAACAGAGTCATCCATCCATGAAAGCAAATCCAAATAACGAGATGTATAATTCGACGTGCCTCCTTGCGTATCCATGTTTGTTAGGTTGTACTTAAATATGGTCCTAAAAGACATAACACTGACGCTATCTTGAATCACGCCATCTGAAAGCTGTAACTGCACCTCCTTGAATTATTTGTTACATAGTAAGCCTCAACATGATGGATGGAACTTGAAGGAAAATGAGACGTTCTTGACAGTATATGTGGGCTGTTCCCTGTAAGGTTGAAGATTGGCAAAGAAAAAACACTAAAACACGTCGTTTTTGCCGTCTACTTTGACCAGAGTTTATATTCTCCCCGATAATACCTTCCGGATGAATGTTCATTTTTCCTATGAAGATATTCCTTCTACCTTGAACTTTTATTGAAAAGTGCGTCTTCGTAACGTTGGTTATCTTTAACATGTAGAAAAAGTGGCTCCTACCCAAATTGGTCCCTTTTTTGCAATTAATTGAAAGACCAAACTATCTGTCTTAACATTACTGCAAGATCGCGGGCCATTTAAGGATATTCAAGGTACACTTAAAGAGGAGTTAAGATCTGTCTTTATCAGCTTAGTGAGACTTTTAGACAGAAGCAAGTTCTTTAAGTATATTGTACTAAACTTGAACCACTGGTCGGACCCGACCAATAACAGAGTCATCCATCCATGAAAGCAAATCCAAATAACGAGATGTATAATTCGACGTGCCTCCTTGCGTATCCATGTTTGTTAGGTTGTACTTAAATATGGTCCTAAAAGACATAACACTGACGCTATCTTGAATCACGCCATCTGAAAGCTATAACTGCACCTCCTTGAATTATTTGTTACATAGTAAGCCTCAACATGATGGATGGAACTTGAAGGAAAATGAGACGTTCTTGACAGTATATGTGGGCTGTTCCCTGTAAGGTTGAAGATTGGCAAAGAAAAAACACTAAAACACGTCGTTTTTGCCGTCTACTTTGACCAGAGTTTATATTCTCCCCGATAATACCTTCCGGATGAATGTTCATTTTTCCTATGAAGATATTCCTTCTACCTTGAACTTTTATTGAAAAGTGCGTCTTCGTAACGTTGGTTATCTTTAACATGTAGAAAAAGTGGCTCCTACCCAAATTGGTCGCTTTTTTGCAATTAATTGAAAGACCAAACTATCTGTCTTAACATTACTGCAAGATCGCGGGCCACTTAAGGATATTCAAGGTACACTTAAAGAGGAGTTAAGATCTGTCTTTATCAGCTTAGTGAGACTTTTAGACAGAAGCAAGTTCTTTAAGTATATTGTACTAAACTTGAACCACTGGTCGGACCCGACCAATAACAGAGTCATCCATCCATGAAAGCAAATCCAAATAACGAGATGTATAATTCGACGTGCCTCCTTGCGTATCCATGTTTGTTAGCTTGAGAAAACAAAAGGATAAACTACAAAACATATGCTAGTTATATCCGGGGTTCCTATATTAATTAAACTGAAAGTTCTTGAAAGTTATCAAGGAAAAAGAGGAAACAGTTACAAATACCAATATTTCCTTTTATTACTCTAAGACTTCTTTAGTGGTACACGAATCCATGTTAATTTATTATTGCATCATCTCACCACGGCAATCATCTACATCACAATAATCTTTTACCACATTATAGGTTGTTATCACACAACTAAAAATCACTTTGGTCTAAAATTTAATTATTGTAGACACTTAAGCTACACAAAAATATGATTACTACATGCAGTGCCAGCCGTCTCGAGTTGCATTATGATTAAGCATGAAAGATTTACGGATATGTTTAGAAGCAAGGAGAAGAAGAATTTAACTTCTTGAAGACGAATTTTACTATTCTCGGTCGTTCCTCAAATTACTGTCCGCGATGTTTGATTTTAATAGTAACTTGAACTTCGAAACTTGACGTCTTACTAATTCTCCGAGGACTTCGAGCTGGTCTTTGATTTAGCCTGCAATGCAACTCGCCATTTGCAATTCCAACCGAATGAAAGTGAGTAAAGAACGCTATCTGGTTACACTTTCTTTCATATTATCTTTGAAACTAATCGGACGTTAACTTCGACAAGATAAGCATGGGGATGTTTAAGATCCCTTTGTCTCATGTTTCTTAAAGGAGCACCATCGTCGATGCAAGTCATGAGGTCTTCTATCCATTGCTCAGAAATTTATTACGACAATTAGTAGCCTTATTGTGGCACAGACTGCATTAACTTTACTCAGCAATTGTTTTTATCACAGTTTAATTGTCATTATACGTTATCGTCTTTTAATTGTTTAAGTATTTACTTGTGCGTATTATCATCATGTTTATTTAGAAGGAAGCTATTTTGAAAAGTCCCTTAAAACTAAGGCAACGTAAGTCGATCGTCTGGAATATGTCAGGCGAGATAATAAGTGCCTTTAAGGTTCTACAATCGCATCAAAATAACCTTGCACAAGCAGAGACAGCATGCCTCACTAGTGAACCTCCCAAACAGATATTTCTTAAGTTTTAATGTCGACGGTGATAGGTAAATGTTTTCTTTCCCTCTGGAAAAAGAATGAAAGTATGGAGAGAGAATGAGAGTATGTAGCAGAATTGTTGATTCTCTTCTGTGAACGCAGTAGCTTCCACATTGTCACAATTACATTAGGTACTTCTGCCTACATTAGGTACTGACTAGAATTGCTGGTAATAAGTTACACTATGTACGGTAATAATATAAAGAAAAACATCAGAAGTAATATGATAGCGACTCATTCCCATGTCAGAACTGTCACCTAATTTCCTGATAAGTTCTTTATTCCTGACACCCACTGATATGAATATGAGTCAGTGGCGTGTTTAAAGGCGAGGAGCGGAGGGCAAAGGCACTCCACTTCCGTGACCAATAGGGCGAAAATCACTCGGTTGCGGGATTCAAGGTAAGGAAAAGAGAAACAGGGATAGGAGAGACAGATAAGGATTATTAGAGAGACAGAAGAAGTACCATAAACGAATTATTCAATCAAGTTAATTATTTGGTAACTAACTCTTAACTTGTCTGTCTTAACTTTTCTGTACAGGACTGAGCAAGTAAAGTTCGTCGTCCCCGCCAGTAAGACATCAGTCAGTATCGATATCCGGCCCTCGATCCGAGTTCTATTTATTTCTTTTCCTTCGCACTTCGCGCGGGTTTCGGTAGCCTATAATGGCAGTCTTTACAGTCTGGTTATATTAGTTCGAGAGATTTCCCCTTTGGGAAGAATCTAGTTTTCCCCATATCGGGAGAAAAATTGGTAATTGGTGCCACACATCGGCTATTTTTCCTGCAATTCCACTAACGTTGTGATATTAAATACATACTGGGTAGGTACATAGCTACTGAAAAAGCCACGTCCCAGTTGGAGGTTCACCACGCCGTTTTTGAGTAAACGCTAGGTTTGAATTGTCTTCGTTCTTGTTACACCTCATCTTTGTTAGACTACGACGCCTATACAATCTGTTGCATCAGTTTTCTCCCATTCGGGAGAACTTTGTTTTTGAATCTCCCGGACTGTATATGCAGGATACAGGATGAAACAAAACACACCTGTGAAAAAAAAACATACCAAGATGGTGGAAAGTGCATGCACTTTCATGTATTACGTCGTTTTTAGGATGCCAAATATCTTCCATACAGGCGTCCTGTGCATGATAGTCTCCTCGGCGTATTTATTCCTCCTTGTGCCTGACTTTGCGCTTAACCTTGAGTCTGTACCGTAATGATTCCACTGCCGCCATCGGGATGACTAGCAATTTCATGGAACAGCAACAAAGTAAAGATATTATTATAGTGAGTTATAAAATTCTCTAAACCCACTCTACAGAGTCCATGTAGATGTGCAATTGTGGTGGCAAGTTTGTGTTTTTGAAATTTAGAAAGCGATTTCCCGCAATCTTGAGATATGGGGATGTCAGATTTTCTTCCAGTAGCTGGTGATTACAGCCTTGTAGGCTGCAAGGGTTGAAGAATGTCACTAGCAGAACTGTAGAGGCAAATTCGTCGTAGTGGCTAAGAATGCAGTTTCCTACAATCTGGGTTTTTTTGGATGTCGAATGTTTTCTCATTATGGTGACCCATACATGGTACTAGAAACATTCCTGTCAGTTGTGTTATAGAGTGGAGTTTCTTGCAACTTGGGGAACTGGGGATGAAACATTTTCCGACCTAAGGCCTAACCTAGATCGGGCTAAGGTCCAGCCTCCCTATTTAGGAATCACACCTATAAAAAATTCCTTACCTTCCACATAAGGATTATGGTCGGTCCATTTGCTGTAAGGGAATACTTACAAAATCTGCCGTATGTCACGGCTAGGTGCAATACACAGAACCGAAACAGCGAAAAGATGTAGAAGAATGAGATTAAGATTCCAAACTGTTTATTATTTAACCCCTTTTCTTAATTTCTACAAAATACACTAAAATTTTTACATGGGCCTATATTTACAATACTTAAGGTAGCGTACCACTAATTATTTCTCCATTGACTTACACACTAATTTTGGTTCATTTCGTGGCCTCTGGACCCTTTCAAAAGTTTTCAACGGGCACGAGCTACCCCTCATGTGAAAGCTCACGAGTAGGCCTTTCACAATAATTTCAAATTTGTGTACCATGACTATTGATATTTTGAGCTAGGAGAGCTTGTACAATAATGTGGTGGTTCCTGCTTTTTTACTTCATTCAAAAACAATTTTGCTTTGAGGAAGGATATATTGCAAAAAGAGGCTAAAATACCTCCAATTTTCTTTATTTTTGCAGGATGAGTACTACAATTTTCCTACCACGTACACATCACAAACAGAACACATCACTTCGGCAACATGGTCTAAACTGTCCCCCAAAAATTTTTCTAGGGTGTTAAATTCGTAGGGTAATTTTCCTCGGCGGGATTCCCTTGAATTAGTGGTCTCCTACCTTCATCCGTATACTTATCTCTAGTCCTTGCTCGGCGGAAGCACACGTACCAGGATGGTCTTGGTTCCTTCGAAGACGACGGTGTTATCGGCTATTCAATGATGGTGGAGGCTTAGCTCGTGGTCGTTGTAATCCAACGCGATAACGATTATAGGCTAGGTTAGCTGGTCCACACAGTTCAGTAATCAGTAGTCGGCTACAGCAATGGGCAAAACACAGGCTGCTGTTACAGGTAAATACATTAGCGTTAAGGTGAACCGTCACTCTCCTCTCGAATACCGTAAGATCTATCGATACGAGGCTGTTGAATACTCTGCTAAGTTATAGAATGTCTTTCTCGAGTAGGTTGTTTCTCAGCTGATGTGTCTGTCTCTATCGAGTATTTTGCGAGTCCATATTTATATGTCAGGTACAGGCCGACGAGAACATTCGATTTTAAGGATGGCGTAGGTGCTTCGAGGATACTCCAGAATATGTCTAAGCAGTCAACACAACGTGTCATGCCGCAATGTCCATTGTATAGCCATGACATAATGTCTAGACAGCACTGGAATTTACGGAAACATTCCAATTAGTGCGAATTGTTAAACTGGGTTGCAGGAGCAGAGTTCAAACTTCTGTTAGCGTCGTGGCTTTCTGGTTGTCCGAGTTAGTTTTTTCGTGACACATGGCTGTGCACTGAACGACCCGGCCGATGAGGTGTAAAGAGATTACTTAGTAAAGTATCTTCTCCATCGGCGGAAACAATTTCCTTAACCACCGCACTTGTGCAATTAATTAGGTTAATACACACGAAATAACCCTTTCGCTAAGGAGTTTAGCTTGTTGAAAGTAAACACTGGTAAATTACCCAACCCATTGATGATATTCACATATACTAGAAAGCCAGCTAAAAAGATCGGATTGTGTAATTCATGGATATGTTTTAGAAGTTCATTACCTGGCTTCTAATTAACCTGAAATATAAGTCACAGAAATCGAATGTCACAAAATCTGAAACGAAAAACCTGATCATAAAGCCTCGAGAACCAATTTTTTGCTTTCTTATTACCTTATATTGCAGGAGCTTCAGGGGGCTTCGCCCCGTGGACCCACCAGGGGCCCTGGATGCGTGGATGGCCCGTGGACCCACTCGTGAAAACTCGAGCTTCCCGCATTGGTGCACCTTCGGTGCACTTGAAACACTCCTCCATATCAGTCCGGGGAATCACAGGTTGTGTCCCCTCCCCCACCTCCGAAATCCTGCATACGCCTCTGATATGAGGCACATGTATAACAACATATTTAATAACACCTCTAAATTACACTATAATATAGTTGGTCCCTGACTCCCTGCATGGAACATTCCACGTGGTTTCCAGTGTGTACTTGGAAAGTTGAAAGTCACATTGTTTAGAACGAATTTTGTCCAAGCTATTGAGGCTTTAAAGAGTGACGTCACTTGATGCAAACAAAAAGAATTTGGAATGAGGCAAACGTATGTTGTCTGCGCTGCTATCAATGTTTGGTAACATAGTGCAGTGCATGTATAGTGAAATTCTTAGACGTCACTTCAGACAACATCCTTCCTCACAATTTAAGTTGGGTCGATCGTATGAACTCTATCACCTCAATGGGATCAATACCTTGTGAAGCACAATAATATGGTCTTAATCAACGGATCAGCGGATTATCCTCAATGAAGTCACCGGAGTTTGAATGTTGAACAAGGGTGGCGCCAGCCGGGGGCAGAGGGCCATGCCCCCCGTTGGGAAAATTTTCCAATTTCATCGGGGAGCCTTAATCCGTACGATTAAATATGTAATCCAAACGATCTTCAGTCCCCGACAATCTGCTTGATTTTGCTCATAGTAGGAAAGACATATTCTTCAATAAAGACCCCAAATTTTCCACTTTTCCTTTAAAAACGGCCACAATTTTTTACACAAAAATCCACATTTTTCAAAATTTCTTTAATGATACTCCCAAATTTTCAACTTTTATGAAGAAAGTAAAATATTTTTTGTGTTCCTCATCATAATTTTGTGTTCCTCATCCTTTTGTCAACTCATCGCTTTTGTGGGGACTTTGGGTCTCTGGGCCCCGTTGAAGAGCTTGGTCCCCCTGTCGGAAAAATCCTGGCGTCACCCCTGATGTTGAATAAGTATACCTTGTATCTTAACCCAACTGTCATCATTTGAAATCATGCCACAATGTCTTTACTAACATATTACTGAATCATCTCCTTGGTTCACCTTTTGTCTTCAATGCTTTTGTTCTGAAACATTCGGAGAGATAATTAAAAAGAATAAAGAGGGATTCTGAAATATGAGCGGATCTTTCAAAATATTGCCTCAAAGTTTATTGTTTGTCAAGAAAACACAGAACCGATCTTATGATTACAAACTTGTCCAGGTTTTAGGAGCGACTGTTCGATTGAAACAACATGCATTGAAGCAGCAGATACTCTGCATGCCCTTGACATATTCAAGAGATGTTCAAGTGTTTTAACCTAAATTCATATCATCAATTAGTCTGTTCAATTCACATGATAACACTTCAATTAAAACAAGTGACTCAACATCACATGACACCCAACATTGCATGCTAATCTAGGTGCTCTTCACTTCAACAGTGTCAACTCCTTAAGTTTTAAGGGCAAGAGAAAACTTTACTCCTGAACCTATTCAAATAAGGCAATTGTGTCCACATGAAATGAATTAAACACAATGTTAATGAACAAGCCGTTATAATTTGGCATTTTAGTCTTTTTTAATGTTTTTGTATGTTTGTATTTTTCATGTTAGAGCTGGCACCTACGGAAAAGAAACCAAAGCAGCACAAGCATAGCTTAATTACTCTCGCGTGATCCGTCTTGTGTAATGTTTGTCATGACGCGAAAGAACATATCAGACAGCGAACATCATTGAAGCGTATAGACCTAGATTATAGAGTAGAATTTTATTCAGTTTGGAATGAGTAATGACGTTGAGAGAAACAAATTTTACGGTTATTTAAGCCAATTATTCTATTTGCATGGAACGGAGAATAAATCAAGGTGATAGATGGAACGTTCAATGCCTTCGGATTTGTCAAACGGGCATACGACCTTCGCGAATACCATTCTTATTCATAAGATGCGAGAATTAGACGGTGCATCGACGTTCCACAGACGCGCTAATTAACCACTACCATCACGTGCAGGGAGAAGGTTCAACAGTCCCTAAACATCTTTGCTATACATTCCTTGCATTGATGCTTTGCAAAATATTGCGACTGTTATATTGAATGGATTTTAAATGAAATACTTAGCTGAGAAAATTATGAGTTTCAGAATTTAATTTGATTCAGTGGATGATTAGGTGTATACAGTACGTATTTTGTTCCGTTACTGACAGCTTCACTCTGTATATTGATATTACGTTTCCAATCAATTTACAATTTCGATAAGAAATTATGACCTTTCCCAGGAGAATCCGTCATGAATCTTAGATGATAGGAGATGGAACATAAATGAAATCATTGATGTTCTAATGTATAGAAGGATGACATTTTAGAAATGCATCCATCAGAATCTTCTTTCGACAATATTTCCTTTTAGTTTGTGATATCCTTATGTTTATTAATTTTATACGTTTCACTGTCAAATGTATGAAGCGACACTGATGCTCAGTCGCTTGTAATGAAACTTGAGACCACTTTGAAAATACACAATAACAATGATGAAGTAGAAGCATTTACACGTTTTCTTTGTTGTCAATAAGACAACAAGGTACTTTCAAAAATCACTTATCGCACATGTTCATTCAATAAAGTTGTCCTTGGACGTGGTCGATAATAATGTACAGACGTATTCCTACTTACAACTGAAAGTTACCGAAAACCTAGTCCGCGGAAATGGGAAAGTGTTATGTTACAGAACCACTGTTATATATATATATAATAAAGAATAACTCTAAAAACGAATCGTGCTTCAGTTGGATAACTTTATGTTTGGCAATGTGGGAGGAATAGAATCTTGTGTAGCTAGCATACACTATAATTATTAATGATATTTCGAACGAAATTGAAAAGTCTAAAACTTGTACAAAACATGCACGATAATGCTCATCTATCGACTAGTCACGCGGTTTGCATCTTATGTCGCCTGGAGCGTAAATGGGCACTTAGATTTCCTACAAATGATTCTGCGCCGCCAGACTGATGAGGTTATATCCCAAACGAAGTATACCTTTCCTTTAGTACATTACATGGTTCAATGTGAATAGCGCCATCTATACGTAACGGGTTTACTAGATCTTTTCGATGATGCCCTATTTATTGTACCGTAGACAACGTGGGTATGTGAAAACCACCCTCCACTGACCAGGTATTTTCTTTTCTCTTATGAGGTCCTTACACTTAAGGTCCTTTAAGTTTTTTATTCTGCTGTTCTTTAAGTTCGTCAAATGACACTATATAAACAAATAAAAGTATACATTGCAAAGAATGGTTACAAAACATTTTCAATATGACCACTACAGGTTCCCCTAAGGGTAAAATCAAATAATTTTGTAATTTTTGTATTCTATCAAAACAATTATTCCTCCTTAAAATGTTATTTTTCACATCTAAATTAAGAGTGATTTTGGACAGAAATTAACTGAATGCAATAAGCAGCCGTAGGGCACCTTTTGCTTTCAGTTTCAGTTTCTTTCATTCCGGTATGAATCATATAAAATTTATAAGAGGTTCAAAAGTGAGTACACAAAATTACAAAACTACACACTAAATTGGGTTTTTCCGCGGTTCCCATGTAAAGCCTTGTAAGAGTTCACATTCACCGCATGCTACCCACCGAAGGAAAGGTAAAAAGGAGGTCCATCAAAGCATTTCCAAATTAACAAGACTGTAAAGTTTTGAGTTGAAAAGTGGACAAAAATTCGTCTATTTACCTTCCCCCCAGGGCCAATCCGATAGCTGAGATCTACTCTTCTGTTTAAGAAAACTAACCAGAAAGCCCAATGGCTTAGTGATTCCTTGCCGAAAGGAAATAAAAGGTATCAATATTTGCATTTTGAACTACTGCATTTACTAGCAATTGTCAAGGTTTTTTGCTGTTTCCCCTCTAGAGTCCTCGTGTAACCTTTCACTTCTATGAAAAAAAATGGGGTTCATTTTCTGACTATTACCCATTTACAAGTCAGGGATAAAAAATATACACGCTTCGTAAGGTGGGATATCGTGTTTACAAGGGTTTCAGTTTCTTTCCTCTGATAACCTCATATGACTTTTGACCTCTGCAAAAACAAGAGGGTCATCTTCTGACTTTAACGCATCCATATGCCAGGTGTGAAGAGTATCCATGCTTCCTACCTTGAGATATACTGTTAAAAATGTTTAGTGTTTTAAACCTCTGGTGACCTGATATGTCCTCAGCTGACTTCCACCTGAAATGATGGGGTTCTTCATCCCAATAAGATAAATCAGTACATCAAGTATGGAAAAGTATCCATCATTCCTATCTTGAAATATCATGTTTACAACAAGTTCCAAGGGTTTTTGACGTTTTACCCTCAGTGACCTCATAAAACCTTTGAATTCTCCCAAAACCTATATGGGGCCTTTTCTGACTATAACGCATCCACATGCTAACTACGTAAAACATCCATACTTCCTACCATGAGATATGGTGTTTACAAGGTTTCTGATTTTTTACCTCTGTTGACCTGACATGATCTTTGACCTCCACCAACACCAACAGGTTTTTTCTTCATATTATAAATTTATACATTAAGTATGAAAGTATACATTATTCGCATCCTGAGATATCGTGTTTACAAGCAATTCCCAAGGTTTGTATAGTTTTACCTTCCGTGACCTCAGATAACATTTGACCTCTACCAAAAACTACAAGTCCTCCTGACTATACCGAATCCACATCCCAATCTTGGAAAGTAACCATACTTTCTACCTTGAGCTATTGTGCTCACAAGGTTTCTCATTTTTGACCTTTGTTGACCTTACATGACCTCTGACCATTACCAAAAAGGGTTCTTCCTCCTTATATCATATATCCATATATTAATTATGAAGAGTACCCACCATTTCTATCTTGAGATATCGTATTTACAAGCAATTTGCAAGGTTTTGGAGTTTTATTTTCTGTGACCTCAGATAACCTTTAGTCCCTACCAAAAAAGGTTCACCTTCTGACCATGACGCATCCATATGTCAAGTATGGAAACTGTACATGCTTCCTGCATTGGGATGTGGTGTTTAAAAGGTTTTTTGTTTTTGACTTCTGTTGACCTGATATGACCTTCACCTCTAACATAAACAATAGGGTTCTTCCTCTTTATAGATACATCCATTTACCAAGTATGAAATGTATCCACCACTCCTAACCTGAGACATCGTGTTTACAAGTCGAGCGTCACAAACACACACAAATTCGTACCATACTTACCGAGGACCTCATTGTTATCTCCATTGTGTTTGCTTTCTTAACCCTAAGTTTGCAATAGACTGTCTATTGTTAAACTTCCGAGGACTTGAGAAATCTATTGAATTCACTTCCAAGGACCTAGAAATTCATTGCTTAGGTCCTCACTCTTACCTAAAAACAAAACCACCCATACACACACATACTCACACCTTCCTAACTGCATTGACTCCCTTTTGCCGAAAGGCAAAGGAATCAAAAATGATAAAAATGACCTCCAATCCATCCAAATTTTACTACTATGACACTGGTAACACTTTCATTTGTGCCCATTTTAGTATACCCACCCGACAACAACAGCTATTCATCGTAAAGTGGTACTTAAGAGGTCATCAAAAATTTTTAACGGCACTGTAAGTGACGGTGTACTTTTGGACAGACGAATATTAATCCAGCGGTGGCGTTTCGCCGTCAGCGTTCATTTACATACAGAACTATCATTGCGTCTCTTTGAATTTTGTACGGATCTTTGGATTTTGCTGCATCCACCTGCATCATTACTTTAAATAAAATTGATTTCACAGTTCTTGATTTGGGGGCGAAAGTCTCTGTAGACAGAATTTTGTCCCAAATCTTGTTAGAGAAATATGAAATGACAGGTCATTATGTTCACTTGTTCTGGCTAACATAGAATCTAGGTACAAACTTAACCTATAGGACAATTACTTTGTCCCAGATACATTAAAATATCTTTCACTAAGCAAACTTAGTTTACTTCCAGCCCCTCTTTAGTACAATTAACAAAAAAGGCCTGTCCACAGTACCTTCTAGATAAAGCTTATCTGTACTGAGTACGATTCTCCAAGTCCATTGCCCTGCTGAGTACATTTCTATGTGTGAATTTAGTCCTAATGTTACATGACCCTTCTGATGAACTCTGGCTACACTACATCACATTTCTCTGATCTACACAACCCATCATCGACCAATCAGACCGGCGTACTTATGAAGCTATTATTTGACTTTATGCAAGTCAAAGCACAGTCACCGATTGGGAATGTAGATACCCTGAGGTTGCTGATATACGTCACCATAGCAGATGAAACAGTGTAAAATTGGAAATGTTCCTAGAGATCATCGGACTTTTGTAATTAAGTAAAACCTTGGAAAAGGCGAAAGCAAATGTAGAATCGATTCTTTCTTCTTTATGAGGAATATAACAAAATCTTAACAGAAAGATGTAATTGGTAGCGTATACCATGTTGCTTTGTATCAGGTTCTGTAGAGTTCTGTCGAATGCAATCCAGAAATGGATAAGGAATGTAGAAGACGTAGAAGTAGCCATCTGTTACTGCTGTTATCGAATCGGTTATCATGAATATCTATACATGGCTACGTTCGCCAGGGATTCATCGCCTGCTAAGTTCTGTCCTCTGATGTGTACTAGACCACACTGAGTGGGAAGAGATAACATTCAGTTGTTGCAAGTGTGTTTGTTCAAAGTACTTTAGTAATGACCTTCATGTGCGCTTCATTAAATATTCAATGATTACGCTTTCAAGATACCGGTCACATCCAAAAACCTCTCTGGTGATTCAAACTATATGTAATTTTAGGGACATGGTGAGCAGAATTTTAATTGAAAACCTCAACCACTTTTTCATTAATATGACAAAGGTTTCCACCAGCACTCAGAATGCAGCACATCTCTCCATGGGTGTCTTCCCATATTTATTGAATTACACGTGCATATCCTTTTGATGCGTGAAAGTCGATATCAGAAAAACACATACTAGCTTCATTTCTCATGAATTTTTATATCATGTTATATCAAAAGTACCAAAGGCCATGATCGAAGGGCAAAAACCTTTCTTCTGGTAGATCATATTCCAGTAGGAAAAATAAATAAATTTGCCATCAGCCTAGAGATGAGATCTTTATACCATAGACACATCGGTTTGGCTTGCATGGCTTTGTTCTAGACTCACTAAAAATAACAAATACTACATTAATCACAGCCAAAAGTCCGAAAAGCAGAATAAAATCACTCCCACCTCCTCCTCAATATCAATTAAGCCAGGTATTACTGGTACTGCACCCTGTACCGAATTTGAGATAGTGGAAATGAAATAAAATAAAAAATATCCAGAAACATGTACGAAGAAACGCGCAATCATAAATATGAAACACCAATCTTAAAGTGCAATTCAAGTCAAAAAATTTCAAAAATATATGTTACAAAGTGTGGAAAGTGAATTTAAATGTGCCAACTCCCATCTTCTGACTGAGATATAAAATGTTGAAGTTTATTCACTCAATTTAAAATGGTAGATTGAGCAATAAACTGTGATGTCATTTTTATACTACTCAAATTACAGTCTTTGTTTTTCTTTGTTTTTTTCGAAAGCCACTGCACCTTGTACCAAAAAGTGATTACTGTCTTACTGTTATGAGGTTACTTGACTATACATGCCCTTTCCGTATAATACGCTGACCAAGGAAACAGGAAGTTTTGCGAGGTCATATAAACATTTTTATTTCAAAAGGGAATAAAAGCAAGTAATGGGAGTTGTGCAAGTAGGACGTCATAAACTATTGCCCAATGGACTATTTCAATATAGGTGAATAAATTTCAACATTATATATCTCAGCAAAGTAATAAGGTATGGAAATGAGAGTTAGATGAATAAGATTCATTCTTCATCTTGTAATTCAAGACTTTAAGTACACTTTAAGCAGTTAGCAGGGCGAAGAATTGATTTCCCGCTGGATTTAAGTAAGGTGGGTATTCCAGTCAAATTGGCAAACCTTCTAAATTCACATAATACAAACATTTAGCTAAAATATCTAATTAGAAACCACAAGACGAACCTAGTGAGCCTTTGAGGGCTTCTCCCACAAAATTAGCATCTTTGAATATATTAATGTGTCATTCAAGTCCTAATCAAGAAGATGCATTTAACAAGGACATGACTTTTCAAGTCGTGATTCACGAGATGTATCTTATGGATATGATAACTTAAAGGAGCTGAGTAGTGACGTACTTCCAAAATAAATACATGATACCAAACGAGAGGATTACCCTCTGTGCAGGGCTAATTTTAAAAAAATTAATCATGTTGCGTTTTATATTCTCATTTAAAATAATCTTGCAAAGTAATTTTGCAATAACGTTCCTATACTATTTCTTGGGTTATTTGATATTACACTTGCAAGATATTTTACAATTTGTTCTTGGAATTTCTAGTTCGTTACTTTTTCTTCTGGCACCGGCAATTTTGAATCGTTTCCACTTGTATCGGTTCTGATCGATGCATCTACCCAGGCATGTAGTACACACAACTTACAACGTACGTACGTATGTAGTATATTAGCGTTACTAGTGGCAAGGCACACGCCTATTTCGCGCAACATCTGCAGGAGGTTCATGAACAACAATGTGGATTTTGCAGGTGTTGAAACTGTTTTTTCGATCAATGAGTTTGTTTTTCGTGGTAGACCTAGGCCCTAACGCTAGCCTAAGTTAGGCTAACGTTAGTACTGTTAACGACAGTAACAAGTGTACTGTTACACCAGACACACTGCATGCATGGCTTTGATAAGTATCGGTATCGGATCGAATCGATAAACCAAGAAGCATAACCGGATGTGACGTAACGAAGTCGGCGGGTCCGAAAATGTATTCTAATTTTTTAGGCACGGCTTTGCACATTCATGTCCCAAACTCTTCTTTTTTAACCAAATCCCCGCTTCAAGAAGAGTTCTGATAGATCTCTGGCTAGATCTACAATGCAATCGCCCTATCATATTTAATCATAATCTATAATAATCTAATCTATAATATTTAATCAAGTGTAACTCGTCATAAAATTGGGCCAGGATAAGTCTCATTGCCTGTTTGGTTTTCTTTTAAAAGTTGTTTGAAAGTTGTGACGAAGATTCCGGTTACAAGTGGTAATACGCTTCTGTTTGTAAAGTATATTCTTCAATGATCCATGCTGCAGCAGATGAAGGCCATCGACGTCGTGGACAAGGAACGCGGAACATGACTCAAATATTTACGCTACATGAGGTCATAATATTACTGCAAAAGTCCTAGAAAAAGGACTTCAAGAGCTTTTTTAGGACATGTATTAACATCTGCGGTTATTGAGATCTTAATTATAACAGACATAAACAACTTTCTGACCAGACTATCAAAGCCTTCAGTTTATTATTTTTCTATTTAAACAACTGGTAATCTACGTGGAGGAAAAAGATGCGAATGCCAAATTATCTACTTCCATTTTGTGGGACATGAAACGAAAAAATTTCGCCGTATTGTTCACGAAAAAAACGAAAATAGTGAATATCCGTCTGTTCACTGGCCCATGGGTGTAGTATTTTATGGTTGTTGGGAGATTTATCGTATTTTATGTATTGTGTTTTGCTATTTTAGATGTGGACGGATGAATATCTGCAGTGGGATCCTAACGACTATAACGGAATTGATAACTTCAAGATCCCATCGGACATGTTGTGGATGCCGGACGTGGTATTGTATAATAAGTAAGGTTTCGATTCCTCTATTGAATCGAATCTTGGATGACTTTTGTAATGTTGCAGCAACCTTTAATCTGATTGCAACTTAATAATTCATTTTTTATTCAACATTTTCTTTCTATGTTTTATATTTTTCATATGATTTAACCAGACTGTTTGTCGGACTCAAAGATATATAGCTCTTAAAAACAGGTGTCAAACAATTTCAGTCCTACCACCATGTTGGGGACATGTTTCGAATAGTATCAAAATGCAGATGCCTTGCCATGACTTAGGGGAAAGATAACTGCGACATGGTAGTGCTTTGTCAATGAATATGGATGATTTCTTACCCTCAGGAAGAGTTTTATTCCTGTACATTATTGAAAAGTTTGCGCTGTATAATGATCATCTTAACACATGACAATGCCTGTTGCAGAGATTCGATGTGTGTCAATAGATTGTTGATAGAAACACCTTTTTCGGCCCATGAAATTTGGAAAGGCAGCGCGTCCAATGATAGTACGAAGTTCATAAACTACTTTGCCCTGTGCCTACTTGTCACTTAGCATTTTGTAAATGTGAGCATGACCTTACACAACAGTTAAGTTGTAAGTTTGCCATACACGTGTTTCTAGCTCAAATAATGGCTATTTAATTACCTTTGTTCTCTAGTCCAAGAGGGGGGGGGGGCGAAAGACATGGGTACACGGTCCCTGCCGATAATGTTGAATCTCAATTGCGTCTCTCCAAATAATCATTGGGGGAGGACGTGTGCGGTAACTTGTTTTCTACAAGCAGTGTGACTGCAGTCTCCCGCAATTAATGCCTCTAAGCAAGTTAATCGTTGATCAATTGTTATATTAGCGTCGTCTTCGATTAAAATTGTTAAAATATTGACACCTTTTAGATGCAAATATTGTTGATAGTATTTTGTAAAATTTGTTGTAAATTTCTTGGTTTCGTGAGTGAGACTATGAGAATTTGACCGAGGAGTTCATTTTGTTAGAGATAATATGGGTGATAAACCTAGCAGAATATTAGTTTGTTTGTTTTTACACCTAGTTAGTGTGCCCACAATCAACCTCAGGATGACACATATTCCAGTTTCTTCACTAGGTTGGAAAATGATTACATCGCTTAATCAACAAACAAACTTTTGTGGACTGCTTATGTAATAAAATACTTGAGAAGCTTTCAGTAATGTTATTTATGACTGGACTATTACAATACAAATGACGATTTAACTCGGTCGTAACACGGTGGACGAAACTACGTGAGTTTGGTACACATACTGTACGCATGACGTAGCCAGGGCCACGCGTAAGTGGACTCAGGCTCGTGTCCGACAAAAATTAGATATCTGCATTTGTGGTGTATGTTGTAAAGTTTAATGCTACGCGTTTACCTCTGCCTAATACTTCCATGTTCTTTGACATCCGTCATACGCATAAGTGCTACTACTAGTAACGCAAGATTAAAAATAAATATTTGTAAATAAACCGAGGAATATACAACCATCTATTTTCTTGTATTATTCCTAAAGATAAAAACATAGGTAAAATAGTTGCTAAGAACGTTGCCTCTAAATTATGAAATTTTTATTTCTTGAATAACACAGAAGACCTGAAACAATGAAACCTGAAACACTGACCAACAGTTAAATTAAGAAGCAGATACCATTGCAATGCGCTCGGGCTACCTTAACAGGTATCACGAAGCCTGGTACATGGAGATTAGATCTCCAGAGATCTTAGCTATCCCGCAGTTGCTAACATAAGAATACTTTTTTCGCTGTATACAAATCCTTTAGGAACAGATCAGAACGTTAAGCGTAGGGCTGCACCCAGACAAGGTACTGAAGGGGGAGGGATGAGTTCAAGGGGGTGAAAATATTTAAAGGGGGCGAGATATGCTAAAATGCATTAGGACAATGGTAATTTTTAATTTTCTACGGTGGGAAAAATTTGTAGAGACCGCCGCGCCATGTCTCTCCCCACCCCCTCTTGTCTAAAGCCTTGTAAAGGTAGAGGTGCTACAATAGCCCACGCTCAAAGACTGTTGCAAATAACCTTAGGAAAGCAAAGTCAATCCTAGTTGTGTAAGCTAGTTGGATACTGTCTAATGAAGCGCATACAGGCCATCGAAGAACCCTGTTGAAGAAATTTGGAAACCTGTCGTTAACATTCTTTAACGTCGAGCTTTAACATGCAAACCACTTACTTTGAGACACCACTGAGACATGTTATGTGTACTTCTATGAAAATATATGGTAGTTAAGTTTAGGGGACCTTGAACCAATTGGTCTTATGTTATAGGGTTTTCTTTAGGCGAGATATTCATTTGATTACATAACGTTGATTATTTCACCTTGTTTCTTCAGTTTTATACTTAAGTTAACCACGTGTGCTTTTTAAATTATATTTAATGTTTAGTATTCTACGTATTTCTCCCGTATACACTATTGTGAAAAAAATGTCCGACTTAATAAATTCTTCTTTGATTGCAGAATCTTTTACTCAAAAATTAACTAACCTTCAAGCTTTTTCCAATGTGTTTTTCCAGTGCGGATGAATATAAAGATTATTTAAATGGTAAAATCGTCGTGGTTAATCACACTGGCGAAATAATGTGGGCGTCACCGGAAATATTCATCACGTCATGCATAATTGACGTTACGAACTTCCCATTTGATGAGCAAGAATGTTGTATGAAATTTGGTCCTTGGCAGTATGAGGGGAAGGAAGTTAAGGTCACCGGTGGCGGTGAGTGTAAGCATTCTTGATTTTACAACTCCTTAAACATCTAGATCGTCTCGTCAAGCACTGTCACTAACACGTGCCTGTTGGTAAGACCTTTATTTTGCATGACAACATGCATGCTCTTCCTTTTCGATCCATAATTATTATCTACAAGCATGAACAGGCCTTGATCATTAGAACAATTGACTTACTGCATGGGCGTAATGTAGAAGGGGACAAAGGACATATTTGCTTAAATTTTGCGCTTTCTTTCAACATTTTACTATGAGTAATATGAAATTTTAGCTTATCACATAACGTCCTAAATGCATAAGTAAGCAAATATTGAAAAGGTGGCAAATCTCATAACACGGACTATCCTTCCCGAATTTTTACTGTTTGCGAGAATCAATGAGTAAGCGTGTGATTGAAAAAAAAAACCTTTTACAGAAAATTTGCCCTCTTCCGCTGGCACCATATGTTACCTGCGCGCATGCGCATTTATGACTATTCATGACCAATTTGCCATCATGCCTGATCGATTTTTCATATGCATGATTATATGCTTCACTTGCACTCTCACCTACGTAGGGGATTAAGTCATCCTGCATTAAGCATGAGCATGTCACACTCATAGCATTGTGTGTACATAGAAAATCATGCATTTTATCCAGCATGAAGGCATGTAACCAGCAATGGTTTATCTGATAAGTTTCTGCCATGATCTCATTACCTTACGCATGGCAATGAAGTGCACAACATACCTTTGAAAAAACTAAGCATGGAATGCCAGCTTCGAGCATGAGATACATAGCCATATGTGTTCACTGCACTAGAATAGTCTACGTTTCACTAACCGTACCTTATTTTAAGTACTTTAAGAACGTTTGAAAGTCCTCCCTTTAATAAAACTGCCATCTGAAATTTTACTGGATGAATCAATTGGACAGGGTCTAAAAGTAGACCGCAGGCAACTATCATCTTGGGAAGCGAATTATCCAAGCCACTTTCCTTTGCTCCTTTTGTAGTAATATTTACTTATTACACGGGTTTACGTTCTAAACAATTGATGTTCAAACGTTATCTCAAAGACACTGGCAAAGAGGTCATGGCAGTCTGACTAAAGGTCGGATTTTCAGACTAAAGCTTTTCATATAAGAAAGAAAAATTTATATAAAAAATTCTGGGAAAATTTGCAGTCAATTACTCAAAGCGGTTTGTAAGGTATTGCTTTACAATTATCACATCATGGACTTGATGCAAGCAGAAACTATATAATATCCTCGCATTTACGTAATTGCTTCACTTTTCCTTTACAACTTATACCGACAAGTTTTGTCCACGAAAATCTGATACTTTTGTAGAATGGATGCTCGAGAGGAATGAGGATCTTGTAAAATTATTTTAACCTTTCAGGTGAACACGTCACACTAGTCCAATACAAGGTATACAAGAGAAATTGCGGAATAAACAAAAACACAACAAAATTGTATTAGCCATGTGAGGATATAATATCACTTCCACTTGCTTCAGGTTCATTTGGGGTAGAAAATGAGGTACATTTAAGTATTACTTTAAAGCCACACATTGTTGAACCTGAAAGCAAACTTTAGTAGAGTGCTTTGATTAAGTTCTTCTTGCTTTTGTCAGAAATAAAGCTTATTTCAAACTATTCTTTAATTATGTCATAACGAATTAGATATAGATTTTACTCTGTAGTGTTCTAGAGTCTTCAAAAGTAACTTATTTTCATGAAACCTTGTAGCAGACAATAGGTATAAATAATAAAATTGGTTTCATAATAAACCTGGTTTTTTCAGCGCTTCATGCATGAAATCATTTAAAGCTATTCATATAACTCATAATTCACGTCTCAAATATTCACAAAGCACATGACAAATTACATATGTAATTAAGAATGATACTCATCAGGTTTTTTCTCAATATTTATGGGAATTTATGATAACCTACAGTTGGTTGTTAAGATGTAATATCACATCCTGATGCATTTAAGATATAAGGTGAAACAGAATTGTAATACAGCCGTTTGCACAGTGTGGTTGTCACGTTGTAAATAAATATGGCCGGGACATGCTCAACAACTATGGATAAATAATTGACCATATGACCTCAAACACGTAGATGAAAATTAAAAAGTACCTTAAACTTTTCATTGGGGAGAGTTTTGAAAACTCTCCTGTAGACTATAGAAATACTTCAAAATGAAGATATGCAAGACAACTTGGGTAGGAATGTGGAATACTGGGTGTGTGAAGTGGGGACACTTGTGAGCAATCACTAACACCTCTTGAGTAACAGTCTTATATTACAGGTCATGTAGTTTGGGTTTCCTTAAGATTCTAAAAGTCTGCTTGCCATGAATACCTGTCTAGTAAATTGCGAACAATACGTGTACTTTCGTAGTAATATGGGTAAAGTGTTAGTGTTTTCTACACCTCGCAGACTGCCTTGCATCAATTAAAACTGTGGCCTGGCTTATACTATATAATGAAGTTTCGATGGTCTTTTTCACTTTTGAGAGACATCGTTTGATGTGAAACTGTTACTTGAAAAAAGTCAGTTATGAATAACCACAATTGCAGTTTTTTTACAATAAGACGAATTTATTCACGATCCCAGATAAAATCAGAAGAAATTCAGCAAAAAAAAAAAAAAAAAAGAAGTGTTGGTATGGCTTTGTTTCCTTTAAACATTAATAATATTCATTAGTCAAAAGTCATAACCTGTCACAACTTTCGAGCTTCCACAATTCTGTGTCATTTGTTGAATCCGAAGAAATTGCAACTATACCGTCTTCTTGTATCTAATCTAACTCCTTCACTCACATGCATGTCATCCAATTTAAAGTCAAAGACGTGTTGGGAAATTCGGAACTTCCGGTCGGGTCAGAAGGTCAAGTGTATCATGACAACGGGCAACGCGTTTAGCTCTGCATGCTCAGCATGCAACACCCGCACTGGGACACTGTCAGCATGGTACACTTCACCTTTGACCCAATCCCATATTGCATTGCGTGGAAAAATTTCCCAACTCGTCTATTTAGGATGCTTCTCAATAAATGAGTGTGTATCGTGTGCTGTGTAATGGGAAGTTACATCATTTCAGACATTTTTATGTTAGTCTTGTGTTGCACTCAAATCTTTCGGAAATTCTTTATCTCACTTAAATTGATGCGATACGCATGCATATGAACATGTGATTTACTGTTAATAAACGTTTGCACCGTGTCTGAAAATCACATGCACAGTCATGAAATATACCACATTCCAGACGCGGCATGACACGCAGAAAAAAATGTACAGGCGTTTGTGGACATTGGTCAACTTTTTGACTTTAAAGACTCACATTAACATCAGCAGAAAAAATTATTAGTAGATTTATCTAGACGTTGAATTTATTTAAAAACAAGTTTTATAATTACAGTTTACCAATTCAACCCAGTTGTACGTAACAAAAAGCTTCCTTGATATATCAATGAACGACAGAATGTCTTTCGTTGAAACTGAAACAAGTTCGTTGGTCGTTAACATGTCCACGCTCTGTTTTCAATGTTTAATATCAATTCACTTAGACCCCTCAATACAGTGTTAAAAGGCTGACCAACCAGTGCAGCAGAGTAGTCAAAACAAATACAGACGCTCTCAGGTAACATTAGTACGTATATAAAAAAGAGTGATTCCTAAATGACCCACTACATTAATATTTCCTTGATTCTACCTTTCCTGGAACCATACCATTGAACTATACAAACTTTGTTTATTTCAACTTAATGAATGGCCTCTAAATAACACCATATGTAACACCTTACCATCAAATTACCTGGCATAGTCCCGATAACCAGGGCCGTAGCCTGGGCGAAATACCTAGGGAGCGAAATCCATTCTTAGGAGGTCCCGAAGTGTATCTACGGCAAAAAGACAGAGGTATGATTTTTTCATTGGAAGCGGTTCCTTAACAAGGCAGTTTGCACTTTTGCAACGTCCAACCGGAGTAACCCGACCTCAGACCCACTATGGTGGGACTGAGGTCAGAAAATTTTGCTTTCCAGGGGCTCTAGACAGCAGAAATTTGCACTTTTAACCACACATTTGTCACTTCAATCAGGAGTGGCGCCAGGTGGCAGCCAAGCTCCCCGACTGAGCGTCCGGGTTGCCGAAAGCATTGCAAACGCAAAATTTTGGCACGCGAAGTGCGCCGAAAACTCTGGGGCCACTATTGAACAAATCATGAACATTAGAGGTTTTCATTGAGCAATCTGCCCTACTCAGGGCAAAATCAAGAAATTCTTTGCGGCGGCTGGTCGTCGTCGGGGGATTACATACTTGATCGTACCCGTTAAGGCTTGTTTAGGCTGAATTATTCTCAAACGTCGGTTAGACAGAGAATTGGTCTGCTGAGTTCGAGGTCTTATTCCCAAAAGTCGAAGAAAACTCAGTTGATTGAATGATTCTATTTCATTTAGCAGAGCTGTGGAAAGACCGAGTTCATATACAACGTCGCTAACACATTGTTAGTACCAAACAGCTTGCTGAATTTTTAATTTCAGTAACCAATCAACACACGCAAGAGCGTCAACAGCTTCTCAAGAGCGGGGGTACATAACCTTGACGAAAAGAATTCAAGCGCAAATCGAGAAGCCCAGGCAACGAGGGATCCCGGCCCCCATTATGGGGGCCCTAAAAATGATTCCAGAAGATCTGAGGTGTATTTTTAGGCATTTCCCACAATTTTAGTTCATTAAATGGCTGTTTCTACCATTTCGAGCTTGACTTTATTGAATTAGCTGTTTTGTAAGCTATGGAATCTAACATGTACCTGCTATTTTTTGTTCTGGTTCTGGAAAAAGTGGGAGGAATGCCCCGCTATAATTATAGCGACCTCGGTCAAAATAAAGCAACAAGAGTGACTTAATATTAACGGTTGCATGACGCCACCACATAAGGAACGACTCATTTAATTATTTATTACTTAACCCCTAACCCCTCCCCCTTTTAAAGTGAGACTTTGAATGCGGTAACTATTTTGAAATTTGATTAATCGACATTGGCAGAACTTGACGGGCCCGATCGGTATTCAAAACATTGGTGTATTACATGTGCCATTTTAAGTAGTAGATCCTACAAAAAAGAGTATTTTTTTACCATAACGGTGTTTCATGGATGGTAAATTTTCCTTATTAACACCATCCGAAAGGTTATTCCATTTCTCCTGCAATGCAACTGTACACAGTAAGCCGAAACATTATTCAATAGACGAGTTGGGAAATGCTTTCACGCAATGCATCAATGGACGGGTCAACGGTCAAGTGAAATTCTTACCTTGGCGAAAAAGGTGTCACGGTAAAACTAACCTTGTGACCCTACCGGAAGTACTGAATTACCCAACCGGCTTATTATGCAATTGTTTGTTTCAGTTGCTGACGTAATCCAGTGATGTTGCCCCAAGATCAAAAATTAGGAATAATCTGAGTTTATTCATGGTTTTTTAAGGTTCAACCTTTATAACATTACCGCTATACAATTTTCCATTAAGATGTTTAGTTAAAATCTGGCAATGCAGCTCCTTTAAAAGACATTACCAGACTGTGTATGACTGGTAAACTAATTTAGGGCGCTGAAGTCACTTTAAGCGAGAATCGAAAGATTGTCGGGTCATTAATGTTCAAAATCGTTAAGCATCTCGTGAAAAAACAGTTTCCTTCTCGTCAATTTCTGGTATTACTTGAAAAAGAAAGGCCAAAAGGGATTGCATCAGACAGACATTCTGTCCCATGCAGATAGTGAAACGAAGCATCGGAGGAAATCTCAGCACATATGACAGTTTGTGGAAACGCATTACCACTGACGGCAAGGCAAATTCAAATTTGACAAAGTTGTAATTTTACCCAAAGGCTTCGGTTTTAAAGGGAATCAAATCTCTTTTAAATATGACCAGAGTGCATTTTCGCCTGTGAAATCACTTTATGAGCATATTAATTCAGCATTACAAGTCGATAGGTAAATGTCAAATTTGTCAATTTTCCACTTTTAACAGGAATGCTAACCTGATTGACAAAAACATACTGCAGATACTTCTAAATAAGATTGTTTAAGGTTGTAATTTTACAAACTATATGTAAATTATTTCAAAGAAAACTTCAGTATAGATACATAAATCTTCCTGAAAAAACATAATAGTTGGAAACAAATGTGATTCAGTGTGATACAAAATATGGTTAATCTGTTTAAATTTTGTTTGAATGAGGCAGTGTGAGTTGTATCCGTCCAGTTTTTTTCTTATTGGAGTACTAATACAGTTTGCAAACGTGCCTGTGCATGATATGTATCTGTTCAGAGCATATACCTGAACAACAATGTCTAAAAAAACATGAACCTACGTTTATGATCAACTGACATTAAATCAGAATGAATGATTTAGAGTAAAACTTTTCAGAAGTATTACAAAATGGGTAAATAGTCTAAATGCCTTTAAAATTTACATTACAATTGATGTAGCAGAAACTTACTTATCTCATTTTAGAGGATAAATAATAAAGCTAGCTGGATAAAAGCTTGGTTCACATACTGTTCGCACAACGTAACCATTGCACCCTCACATAAACTTAGGCCCATAACCTTCTAGCTTTATGCATTGGTATTGGTGTTAGTTGTAATACTATACGCCCTTACTTTCTGTTCTGTGACATTATATGCATACGGAATATTAAAAGATGAATAAATCAATGGTTAAATATTAAACTAAATTTGAGTTTGCTGCATACCCACTTTTCGAGAGCGCATTTTCTGACCACATCTGCTCAAAAAGTCCCTTTCTGTTTCCAATGATATGATACCTAGTGGGTTACAATAAAAATAATTCTATTTTATACACCAACTTACATGTAACATTTCAAATCGGTTTACAAAGAAATGATATGAATTAACGATTCCCCGATTCTAACGCTAAGATACGCAAACTGTTAGCTGAGATGGGGTCACGTTGTAATGAAGTTGATCAAGACAGGTCTTCATTGCACTGCAGATCGATCTATATAACTGATGGTTTCTCGTTATGTGATGTGTCCTTTCGCGGTCGTAACTCCATTTGGAAGTAGTTTCAGGTTTTCACCTGAAGTGGGAGATAGCCCAGAGGACTCTTCTTAACAGAAGACTCGGAACCTGAAAAATGCTTTTCACTCCTTTATTATTTGGTAAACACTTTTATTTTTCAAAATGGCCTGTAGTTTGCTTTAAAAAGATAACATACCTATCTTACAGTCTCCTCAGTTACATGTGAAGTGGTGCTTGCCTCTCTAGAGAAAAGCAGGTAGATTGTATATCAACTAATTTCCCTAATTCTCCAACAGATACTACTCTTCTGGAGTCTCTTGAACTACTTAAATTGTTAATTTGATTGGGTTAAGCCTCGCCTATAGTGTTTAAACGATACTTTAAACCCAATTGACTTACTTCCATTCTACAAGTCTATGTTTTGTAAGGTGTTCGAAAGAATGGGAGGAGCTTTCAATCTTTATATCTGTTTCTAGTCTTCGTAAGTGCAACAAGGCCGAAAGGCTAGAAAGTCTAGGAACAGGAGACTCATAGTCATGAGACTAAAAAAAGCAAATATCGTTCATCTTCCACATTCTTACAACCCATAGCTTTTTCGGTAACTGCATTAATTCCATCCGATAGATTGATAAATATTTAATAAGCGGTTGGACAAATCTTTATAAAAAGCGGTGAATTAAATGAAGCCTCGCAAGCAGTGGCTGGTATATGCAAGGGAACGCGACAAACTCGCACCCCTTATTGAACGTAAAAAACACGACCGATGTGTTTCCTATTATTTACTTCATTTAATACTAAATTGACAGTGTAAAATGAAGGCCGCTATCCTTACAAATTACCCCTTGAGTTTGTTGCTTTTTATATTCCTAAGTCTGGCCGGCCAATCAGTTACCCCCATTGACGAACTGCACCTCTCACATTCACAAATCCTGGACAAGCCACTGAAAAGAAAAAAAAGATTTCACATGTTGCGCACAATAAAGAAGGGTGACAGAAATACGTAAATAATAGAATTTGCAAGCGTTTGTGAAGTGTAATGGAATGGTTTTCATTTTGCTAGTACGGTAAAATAACCTGCATGGGAAAGAATTGTCCCATAAATTAAAAGGAACAGGCAGACGCCCAAAAATTGCTTTGAAAAATCAGCACTCTTGAACATCACAAGTGCAAGTACTTACAAGTACCTCTGAAGATGTTTCTGAGCATAAATTTTACAAACAAAAGGTACAGAAAGGAGTATTCTCCATGAATTTGTCAATTTAGTAACAAAAATATGGTCACATGGAAAAATGTGCCACTCATGAATTAGGATAACGGGGTATACTAATTCTGACTGGGATGACTGCATTTTCCCTTTAAATTAAACTAGGTAGGAAATGACCAGTTATGCTATCATTCCATCCTTTCTGTTTTCATGGAACCTGCGAACAAGAAACTTTACTGATGTTCACAAGCTATCATGCCACTGTTTACCTCAATTTAAGGTAACAAGGGACTTGAAAACATCAGAGGTAAAAAGAAGTGACTCTTCTTACTCAAAGATAACTTGAACAACATATCATTTTGGTGACGAATGATTTAACATTTCGATGAAATCGTTCATTTCCACAAAAATGAACAAGCTGGAACACACTTCCGTAAATCATTTTAAACAATTACTGAGTATGACCTTTACACATACAACTCTTTTATGATACTCTGGCGGCGGATTGACACCTTGGTAGGTCATCCATCACTGCAAATGGCTTGGGCTCGACAATGTTTGGATTACCTTGTATTTCAATTGACTTCATGCTGAATTTCATGATTTTCAGCCTCAGTTATACTAGTCCAAGTGGTTAAAATGTCATTCCTCTATCTGCTAACACAAAGTGACCTTTCAATTTTAAGCATAGTTACCAAAAATTTATATAGAAAGGTAAACGGAAAAGTATAATTTTAGGTATATGCTGTATTGTTAATAATCAAGATGTCAGACGTTAAATTCATTGAGTCTGTTGACAGTAGTGGATATTTCTCCTTGCTGGGAAAGACTTTTTCAGAAAGAGCAAAAGTGTGTAAGGCATTTATAACGATCAAAGTCTTGTAGGCTATTCGTAATAGTAACTTCACTTAAACGTGCGTGATCGGCCTTGACGCAGTTCAGCTAACACAACAAACGCGCATAGCTGGGTGACCAATAGCAAACCCAGACAGATTGTTTTCTTTTGAAAGGTTGCCTGTCACAGGTAGTTGGTTTTTACAAGCAAGCGCTTGCAGCTTTTCTATTGTGGGTACATTTGAAAAGCACATAGCACTCACATAGCTGTAGCGCCTGTGATGTGAGCACATAATGCAGTGAATGACGAACGGTTTTGTACACTGTCTTTGCGCACGCCATTGATATTGATGTGAGGGACGGCTATACTACATCCATTCAAAAAGATTACCATACGGTTACATTGTTTGTTTGGTTTGGTATTTCTTTTCAAAACTGGAGCGGAAAATAATAGACAGACAGTAGCGACCGTGCGAGTAGCCAAGAATAGGGATAGCCCAACCCACCCCAATCAGCCAATGAGTAAAGTGTGCAAGACGACCCAAAAAAGCCTGTTTCTTGGGAACACATTGCCATTAAACTCCCTGCCCTGTAAGACAATCCTCAGTACGACGACCCGCCCTGTCGCGGGCCCCGATACCATACGCCCATAGGGAAGGCTTTGCCATTCGGGATTTCCTCTGGTGTCTCTAGGTTAATGTGGCCTGAGACCCCCTCACCTCGACAAGTCCTAGCTACGCGCCTGTAGTGACCTACACTTATCACGATGGATATCTTAGTTTTGTCGGGTAAGCATAGAATTATTTTGCCTCTTAATTGAAAATCGTTTTCCTCGAATAGGGAATTTCCTTGACTGGTTGAAAAGGACGAATTAGTCAACGTTCACCTGTTACCACTAGGTTGAAACTGCACTCCCTACAATCCACTTGGACAAAAAAGGCTTTAGACTATACTCCAATGGATACATGTACTTGTATAAAAAGATAATGAGCTTAGGCCCGTTTCCAGGCTCTCTAACGAGTCCTTTTCCATTCATCAAACGGAACTCGAGACACATTTTTTGAATAAAATTACAAGTGTGAACGCCGTTCTAGGGATGGGGGTGTTGTCAAAGGTGAGGTTACTATGAGTACTTTAAAAATAATTAAAGGCGCTTAGATGCTGACTGTTGCAGCATTTTCAATTTTTTAAGCTATTTATACCCAAGTGTTGGCCTGACAGGAACTCTCTAGGAGAGGGCGTCCCACCCTTCTGGTTACAGGTCTTATCCGTCTCAGGCCATTTCCGTTCAACCTGGCTGCACGTTACCTAGCACCCTTTCAGTTTGCACACGTAAATTATGGCACATATTGGGTTGAGCTTTAATCTCATTGCATTGTGAGCGCATGATGCTTGGTACATAATTATACACCCTTGTAGCCTGCTCAATTTTGTAAATTTCCTTTATATGGAAAGCAATTTTAAGGTGAGGTCCATTTGTGACGTTTGCTTCGAACATACCATGTAATCAACAAGCCACATTTTACCTGCTTCTCGTGATCGGTGAAAAGTAATAATTATCTGCTTGCTTCAAAATCCTGCACACCTTTTAACTTTAGTTTTTTCATGTATCTTTTTGTGAGGAATCCTTACACTCCTAGGTAAAGTGAAACGAGTTCCTAACAGATGTTTTTCTTATACATCATAGCAACTATTTGCAAACAATTCATTGTCTCCTGAAATCCTATCCATGTTTCACCGCAGGGACCCAAATTATCAAAATCATAGTCGCCGCCTATTGAAACCAACAATACAATAACTCCTTTTATTTTTTGAGTTACTTACCACAACCTTTGTTTGTCCTTGTTTCCATTATCCCAACCCTCAACGTTTAAATATTTTAACGAATTTCATTATATTTCTTTTTATTTCATTTCTCTGTCCAGTGAGATCAAGTTTAAAAGCAATCATATATCTTGCATGGTTATGCTGTGATGTTTAATTAGTCTTCGAAGTCAACGATAAATAACACTTGTTTATAAATATTGAGAAATCCCAATCGTACAGTGCGACAAGATACTGTAAATTTCCTACCTTTATATGGAAATAGACATCCCATATTGCATTATTTTCTGCTGTGCAATAAATTTCTTCCACAAATGGTGGAAGAAAAAATCCAATTTTAGAATTTAAAATGAAACTTGGGGAAGTTTAAGGAACAGACAGAACATAAAACAGTGCAAAACTCAACCAACACTCAATAAAGACACACCAGTAGTATAACACACATAAACAGAACAAAAGACACTGTCCAGCATTTTTTTAGGTAGTAAAAAGAGAATAAACTGGTTAATGTATTGCTTGACTTTTTGAAGATATCTGAATTTTAGATCATTATGCATGATGATATGAGAAATTTAAGTCCTGTTTGTTCCTGATAAAGACATACCTATTTCACTTCAGGGGATGAAACTGTTTTTCAGAGTGATGGTCAGTGGGACATTACAGATATATCTGATAAAAGTAGTCAAGTAATGTACCCGGATGCTCCAGGAAAACTTTATACAGATGTTACTTACTCGGTAAGTTTAATATGGTAAAAAAAGCATTATAAATAATTCTTGCTTTCATTGTTTCTCAATTGTAACTACAATTTTGCTTGTTGTTAGCATTTTACGACACCATGTAAATTTTGTACCATAAAACACAACTGAAATACAATAGTTTAATTTCATTAAGTTAAGTTTTACATTTTTTCTAATTAAGAATATTACCTTTGAAAACCTAAGAGGCTTTAGCCCGAATCTTATAATCTAAACAAGGTCTCGTCAAGCTTGAACTGAATCTGATCAGAGGTGCACTGAACAGAAATCTGATCAATTATTTGACTAGATTTGATTCAGAAATGATCAAACTTGGTTCATTTTTTAACAGGATTTAGTCACATTTTTGACCAGATTCCTCTCTAGTGCCCCTTTGATGACACCCTTTTTAGAGTGATATCACTGGAAGCCTCAATCAACAACACTTGTTGATTTTTTCTTAACACTCAGCTACCTTCTGAAAAGAAAGGGTTATTAACTATGATAACATCGCCATACCCTGGATCCCTAAAGTCACTGAAATGAAAAAAAATCTCTTCAAATCTTCTGAAGAGAAAATTGCTCTTTCACAGGCTTTCACTGAATTTTATAGATTTAGTAGTTCCTTTTACAACAAAATACACAAATTAAAGCAAAATGTATCTGTAATTATCCTACTATCATGCAGTCTCTTTTAGGTGGATAAAAATACTGTTATCAGCACCATGAGTGACTAAGCGTATGCAGTCTAACTCTCATTTGAATGAAACCGCCGTGTTGAAGAGGATTCTTTTTCCACTTTTTGAAAATGTTTCATAAGACATGACGTTGGTGGCACCTTAATAAATCTGGAAACCGTTTTCAAATCTCAATGCTATAGATACTTCTTCCTACGTGGGCTATGTCATGAACGCACCATATAATGACTTTCCCGTGACACTGATAAATTAGCTTTCTACTTGATTTCAGTCATCCTTTATACATGCGAAAAATCTTTCCCCTCCACTGATTCAAATAACTACCCGTATAATTTTCCCATTTGCTCAAAATCACCATTGATCCACTGCTCCGGGGTTCTCTTTGCTTATTGGTTAAGGGAGTAAAGGATTCAAAAAGACCAATACCGAGAAGTCTTTCCCAGTAGAACACATTTTGTGTTTTTAAATTTTCCGTTGAAAAGTTTCAGATAGGAAACGGCCCTTGGCTTCACCGGGAGTTAAAAAATTAGTCAAATTCATCTTCTTAAAATGATTTTTTAGATTTCCATATTACCATGAAGTTGACGTTTTCTTTGATGTTATTAGAGCTTACATTTGTGAATAGGTTAGAATTAAAGTTATCAGGCCATCTCCTTGTTATAGTTTTCAGAGAAAGTGGGCCTACATATCGCCTCAAGACATGGTACTTAAAGGGGCTCATTGAGTTGATATTGAATATTTTGTGACCAGTTTGAAGGAAATCATTGGATAACAATGCTTCTAATTAGCCCCATTAGTCATTAATTACTTATCATTGTTACCGAAAACGTAAAAGATTTGCAGTTTATGGGCTTAAGAGCTTGTAGTTTGCGATGCTCGTCCAAACCCATGATAGACCAGCCTCTCTGGAAAATACAACATGTTCCGTATAAACAACTGAAGCCTTGATCACAACAGTTGTGTATAACAGGAATTGAGAGCCTGTCAACCAAGTTAAAGTTTCACCCACTGGTTTTATTTGAACAGGGGTTTGATATGATTAATATCTAATGGCACAAATTTGTAATAAATGATTTTAATCATTAATTACCCTATCATTGCCGTTTTACTTGTGTCTTAGACGAGCCTGGTCTTAGATGTTTAGAATCTCTTAGTTTGACCATTTGCCATCAAGATGTGAGTAAATCTCAACAGGTCTGACAAAAATCTTGAAGTTCATGAACCAACTCAATAAGTCCCTTTAAATTATGGCGTGGGTCTTTTCATTGCTTGGATCTGCCCCCAAGAAAGAGCATAGAAGTAGCAATAAAGCCAAAAACGAAGCGCTTTTTTAGAATTATGATACTCAATTAGGTAAGACCCTTTTAAACAGAGAAGATGCTTTAGAAAGCACTTAATTTAATCTCTCTCATTGTTTCCACTAGAAATTGCGCACTTAAACTACAATAAACTTTTGTACCATTATAGACACAAGGTAGCCTGTGGTAGTAATTTTCCCCCAAAATATTTGTGGATATGTACATCAACAAAATGTTTTGACTACGTCTTAACCATTTGTATTAGCACATTAGAGGTAGGCGGTGAGAATGAACATTTTAATTGGCTGCAATCTGGTGACATTGCGAGCAATTTTGCTGAAAGATGTTGCAACCCACCTTGTTTGAACTCTCTTCGGGGTTAGCCGCAACGTTCTGTCTCTTTTTTCACATAATATTAGTATACTTTAATAAGCAATTATGTCAGTGAGGTAACTTTGGTTCAAGGTGCCAGGGGCAAGAATGGGTTGGGTGCCCCCAGACATCTTGACGTCTTCTCAAGATTTCGATAGTTATGGTCAAAAGTGTAATCCTATGCCAGACCCAGGTGGGAAAAGGTTTCCACTTCCATTGTAAACAAAGTATCATCGTGGTGCCAGACCCGCCGGGTTGTCCCCTAGCCCGGGTGCTCGGGGTTTGTCCCCCTCAGAGTGCATAGGAGTTACGCCACTGGGTTATGTGAAATAACTTCGTTTCCTTTTGTATCTTTAATATTCAATAATAAGAGCTGGATATTAGCGTCTTCAATGGAAGTATATGAATCTAATCCTGGAGTTATCGGAGTACATTGATTTATAGCATGGGGTGCGAAGGTGCGAATTGGAAGTAATACCATTACCTCCAGTAAAGATAGTTCGAATGGGCATACAAACAGACATAACACGCATGCTGCACTACGAGTTGTAATTCCATGTTGTAATTTGTGACCTGTGTCGTATTTTGTAAAGGATACACGAATTGGATGCATAACACAATGGAAAATTCGAAACTGCCAATTAAGCGAATTTCAGTTTGTTTACTTTGAAGCCACAGTACGATAAATGCGGGGCACTTTAGTTTTAAATATCAGTCACGTTCACGAATTACTTTTAGGCATGAAACAGGCTGTAACCATTATGAAAGATGTATGACTAGTTCTAATGTAAACAAACACAAACTGAGGTGACAATCGTGGTCATTACCGCCGTCATTTAAAGGTGTCACAGGCAAGACATTTTCACAAATAGGCATTTATTGTCTAAATATAAATAAATGCAAAGATTTAGAACGCCTTTTAATCATGGAGTGCACGTTATATCTCAGTTAAGCATTTCATGTGGCATGATAGTCTTGCGCAGACTACATCTAAATGTTAGACCAACTTGGCTATAGTTCAAAAGTTGTCATTTACTATAAGTACTTGTAAAAGGTTGCATAGATTTAATTCTACCACCTACGTCAAATGACCGTTCAATTTAGAATGTGATGCTGATAGGAGGAGGAAGATGTGAAAGATCAATACTTGTAGGGGTCTCAAGAAGCTTAAAATTTGTTTTCAGAGCAAATTTAATGTAACAATAGTGAACAATCATAAACATGTCAATGTTTAATATTCCTTACATTTCTACATGCTGGCATCTGTAATGAGGAAATAACGGGCTTTTTCATCACAACTTTGTGTTAGGTTTGAAACATTTAACTAAAATCTTTTCAATGTCATTTTACTTGAGAAACACTTTTTGAAAGACACTTTGGCTTTATTTTTAAAATATAAAGCTACCATCTCCTTGGTGTTTTTAAGTTTTACTACTATTCCACTTTTAGATACGGTTTCGAAGACGTCCTTACTACTATGTCTTCAACATGATTCTTCCGTGTGGGTTTGTCTCGCTGGTGGCGCTACTTACGTTCTTCTTACCTCCAGAATCCGGCGAAAAGATCGGCTTGGGCATAACAGTTCTCCTGTCACTGACTGTGTTTCTGTTGCTGGTGGCAGAGACCATGCCACCAACTAGTGCTGTTCCTGTCGTAGGTAAGCATGACGAAGTAAAAAGATTTAAACAGAAAATGCAGTCCCCCCAACTTGCATTAGTGTACCCCGTCATCCTAATTCAAGAATGGCTCCCATCAACCATGTGACAATATTTTGTTACCTGTTTGTTAAATCCATGCAGAATAACTCCTTAGTTTACTTTCAATACTCAATTTTTACAGAAACATCATGAAAGATGCTTGTGAGAGAATTAAGAGTAGATCTGTAGAATTTACCAAATGTTTAAAAATACTCCTGGAGCTACTGCATTCTCCTTTTAAGGAAAACGTAATTCGCTGCATAGCACTCAAGAGTAATCGTTATAAGCGACAAGTCGGGTATAATACAATTGACGTTTTGACCTTATCTCCATTCATGTGGCCACAATCGAACTGGCCTATGTCCACTATCATATCTGTTTAACTACTTTCTCAACATTTGAACTATTTTTTCAGAATGGAACTGCAAAAAATGATACCCCCTTTTGAGGGTCACACGACTTTCAAAGGAAATGGTATAAGTCGAATGTGATAGCTGAATGTTCCTGATAATTTATATTAGAATAGAGAACTACGGAGGAAAGTCCAAAATTCTACTTTAGGTGAAGTTGTTTTAGTGTCTTCAATGTATTGTCCTGCATTCGAGAGGATCCCGAATCAAGTTTGGGTACATGGAACCATCTGGAATTTTTCTGGTGGCTAAAAATTGCTATTTCGGTAAAGTTGTTCAGAATAGTGATGTTAAATGCTTTAAAAATTAGTTTAAAGTTGCAAGAACCTACTCAGAAAGCTGTCCGATTCAGAAAATCCTACACTTTAGGTCTCGCTCGGCTAAGCTGCAAGTCATCCCAGTGGATGGCCTTTACCACTTGAAAAGTGGTAAAGGGCTGTGCAAATATTCTGGTCATTCGATAGAAGACGTTCAAAGCAGGTATAGGGTGCGAGTGAATGGTGCACCCGTGTCTCGTTACCCTCTTGGAACTAGTCGAAAAATGTGGTCGTCCTCGAAAAAAAAAACGTGGTAAAGGGTCCATTGGGACCATGTTTTCTTCTTGAAGCTGATAACTTTAGAGCTTAAAACTGATTAGAATACACCTTGCACTGTAATAGGCCTACACATATATAGAGTACGGTAGGCTGCTTGGAGAGGAAAGCAAGTCACAGATTTGTTCAACTTGTCAAATGTGTTAAGAAGAGCAGCAAGATAATAGAAACCAAATAGCTACAGAAATAGAGAGCCTTGTTCCATATTGACAGTTTGATAAATTCCATTTAGTGAAACACATTAAGCAAAGAACTCTTTAGACTGCTCTTTAAACGTAATCTACTAATAATGCTGATTTTAAATTGACGTGAAAGCTTCCTGACAATAAATGTTGTCTTGAGTGACAAAGTATATGCCACAAAGGGTAGCACATCAAAGAATGTGAGAAACAAGCTAAATCTGAGGAAATTCAAGATCAGCAGGAGAGTGTTGGTACGTAGGAAGCAGCTTAAATAGCTGTAGTATTTGACCAGATGAAATTGTAGGCTATACAAACAATGAATGTTTATGAGTGCAATGGTGGGAATAATTTCATGAGTTGAAAAGAACGTTCATCTTTCAATAAATGAAATTATTCATATATACTATCACACGAATGGGAAACAGTCATTACTTGTTTATATAACACCCAACTTCCTAAATAGGCCAGAGTTTGGTCAAAATTTGATTCAAGGAGCGGATAGGACCAAACCCGTGTGTTATTCTGAACTAACCCACGACAGATAACCCACGACCGTTTGATAGTGCCAAATAACCCATGGCATGTGACCACCAATCCTCCAATCAGATGTAGAGGAGTATTACGGTGTTACATAATAACATTTGTCAAACAACATCGACAACGGACTGTTTAAGCTAATTTTATAGAATGGCCTGAGTGAAAGAACATTCACTAATTAGCCTTGATATCCAGGTTTATTCCAACGTCGAAGAGTCGGGTTGCATCATAAGAAATTCGAACAAGGATGTGGCTGACCTTTATGTCTGCGCTTTCTGTAAAGTCTACATGGAAAGAAGGTTATTTTGTAACAGCGTATTATTACACTCTAAAATCATTCGGTTCAAATTGAACCGAAAACGGATCAAATGGGCCCTTAACCGAAAAAGGATGAAATATTTGACTAGTTTCAGTTCAAAACTAACCTTTTCTGTTCAAAATGAACCAAATCTAATCACATACTTAACTAGATTTCGGTTCTGCCTCGTGCCCATTTGAACGGATTCGGTTCAAGTCTGAACCTGGCTTTTTTAGAGTGAAGACAGCTGGTTAACTAAACATTTTCTGTAACCCTGCACTAAGCATGAAAAATAATTCACAACTTGCTTTTGAATGTGAGTGACTTGAGAAGTCTTTGGATTGTCTACAGCATTGCAACGGAGTAAGTCCCCAAATTTAGTCTGCTTAGTTAAGGGATCATATTATTGTGGTTCCCAGTTCAAGCTGCAACAGTATGATTTCTTTTAGTTTACCTCCCTGCCTCCGGTATAGAATGGTTAAATTTGGAATTTGCTCACCCAGAAGGAAAAATCACCGAAAGGTCACTCACCTGATGTTTTGAGGGTGTCAGAAAGGAGATCCGATGTCTATCCTATCGAAAAATGTTTTAAAATCTACTTTCACAGTTACACTAAGGTTACTGTGGCCTCTTTTAATTCTTACGTGACATTGGAAATACCATTTTCATGTTTTGATTGTGCCCCGAGATGTTTATGTTATTCTTTGTGCTTGAAAGATTACATCGTATCAAATTATTGACAAAGGGCCTACTTACAGTTAACCTCCCTGTACTGTGACGAAGTTTCGTTAGCAATAGTTGCTGATGGATTTCGCAGACTTGCCTCTGGCTTTCAAACACCCGTGTCGTCCTCCAACCGTTGGTCCCTTGTTAATTTTTATTGACCAACCCACCTTCTGTTGACACACAAGAGACACACACGTTGCAGTAGGATTGAACTTACATCGGAATCTTTGCAGCACAACATTAAGACTATAATCATGTTTACTTAGATATACAGATGAACAAAATTAACTAAGAAAGTACTTTTGTACAGGGTTGTCCACCACACGGCCCCACCTTGATAAACATTCAAATAAGTTCCCTTCTGATGCATTTTTGTAGGCCAAGAATTTATGGGCTCTTTTAACTGTGATTCATCATAATTGTTAACTTTTAAGCTGCACATACTATGCCTAAAACGTGTAATATAATGAACATTTTTACAGAGTAAAATGAAATAATAAATCAGGTAAATGTCTTAAAAATATTATTCTCAGGGGTCGAAGGATCTATCCGTGGTAGAAAGCTGGTTATCACTTCCTGTAGAACAAATAAAATGGAATTATTGTTCTAATAGCTCTATGTAACCTTACCATCAGTCCATATGCAAAATTGCTGAGAGGATAGAGTGATATATCCTCTCCTCTTTTTGGAGATGATCCCATTGACTTTCATTTTTCACACAGTAAATGTACTTTAAGGGTCCTCCATCTTCCCCACTTTTTCACAAAAATTTCAGCTACTGTATCAGTCTATCAGTGTCCATCTTTATAATAAATCATGAATTAAATCATAAATTTGATGATTTATGAAAAATAATAATATTGTGATTTTGTGTCCGTTCAGTGTGTATTCATTGTTATGTCAATACAATCTATTGCCAAAATTCTGCTAATACCCCACAACATCACGTTCAGCGTCATTTGGTCATCCAACTGCGTGAGGATGGGGATTTTCCAGCTTTGTTCTCTGCCCCCCCCCCCCTTTCGCTTCTCCTTTTTTGAAACGTTACTTATGATGCACCACAATGTTTGTGTACTTACCTTGATTTCCAGATACCAAAACATCACACCCAACAATGTTTAATTTCTAATCTTGCCTGCGAAGTACCCAAGCACTCCATGTCTTGGCCATTTTGTTGCATACATTATCACTACTGAGTTAATTTCTTTCGAATTGGATAATAATTCATTATTCTGTAAGAACTGTACCTTTGTGTACTTACATTGATTGTCAGATGCTGGGGAATAGCATAGAAAGTAGCAGTTAGCAATGCTTAAAGGGAAAATGCAGGCACCCCAATTTGCATTAGTGCATCTGGGTATCCTAATCCATGAATGGCTTTCAAGAATTATGAGGCAATATTTGTCTCACTTAATTGTAAAATTCATGTAACTTCTTGGTTTACCTTAAAAGTGCAATATTTATGTTCAAACGTATGACAGAGTGAAATTAGAGAATATTTGTGAGATTTAGTTGTTGGTTTGAAATATGTTTGGAGCGACTGCTTTTTCGGAAAGACACTTAATCCTCGTTATAAGTTGTAAAACAGAAAACAGAGTTCTCGTCTCTAGTCCTTTTTTGTGTCTAGGCTACCTTTCGTCATGGTCAGTCAACAAACAGCGTTCCTTTACATAAACAATTTTGAGTCTATCTTTCCCATGAAAATTATTTTCTCTTTGTTGATTTTTCAATGCCACTAATAAAATTATTTTTTGTCTCGTCTAAAACAGGAAAGTTCTTCATGTCAACCATGGCCCTGATATGCAGCTCGCTTGCTCTCTCTGTCGCTGTTTTGAATTTGCATTATGCAGAACCGGATTGCCTACCGGTTCCATGGTGGGTGCGAAAGTATATCCTGGGAATACTAGGACCCACACTATTTCCCTTCCGACAAGTGAAAAAACGACGAGATTACATGTCTCACAAAGTGAGCATTAAATCGGACGTTTATCTATGGGACGTCGAGGAACTCATGAACATTAATGAGACGTCCATGCAAAATAACACCGTAAACCAGAATGGATGTACCTGTGTCGGTAGCGACCAAGTATCTAAAGACGAAACAACTAATCACACGTCTCATATCAAGGATTCGACTTCGTCAAGCCGTTCTGATGTTTTCCTCCGTGAACTTCTCAAAGAGACTAAGAAAATGACGTCATCGTATGAAAAGAAACGAGAAGACAAACACAAACAAGCTGAATGGAGGCGTGTTGCTTTGGTTATGGACCGTCTGTTCCTAATACTGTTTTTGCTTTGTTCTCTTATAACGTTCTTTGTAATGATTCGACGGCTGAAAACCCCTGACGTAAAATATAGAGAAAGCCGTTGTTTTGAAGTAGAAAAATGATGATAGGATGGTGTATCGATAACAGATGTAAACAGAACAGCAAACAAACCTCACCTGGTGCTGAGGTTTAAAATTGATACAAATGTTGTGAAATTTGAAGACATATAAGAGTTGAGAGTTTGATAAAAGACGTGTTGACCGCGTTCTGTTCGATATACAATACAAAACTTTCTTTTTATAAGTCCCATTTGACGATTAATAAAGGATGCAAATTATATGAGAAATTCCTTGTTAAGTCATCGAGAAACCCCTAACCCTAAGTCTTGACTTAAATACCGTTTTGTGGTATCTATACTTTAACATGGAATAAACGTTAACGGACTTTTCAATACATTGTTAACTGTTATAGGGGAGTGTCATCTATAGCATTCAACATTTTATTGGATAGTGAGTCATTAGTTTGTGTTTGTTTATAGATTCCTGAAATGATATTAAATTGTAGATGCCAACCGTAAAGTACATGGATCTGACAAAAGAAGGGATAAGAGATGGTAGTAATCTGCTAAGGGCAGATAGCAAACTAAGAAATGCAAATTCATTTGCTGACCTTTCCCCACCAAACTGTCAAAAAGTATTTTCAACTTCCCAACTGTTCAATGTGTTCCATGTGCATGAAACCAAAATTTTCTGCCCTGGTCACCTACCAAACTGAAGACCTTGTGTAACTTTTTATGACCAGTAGTACTGTGATTGTTGTAACATTTAAACTGGAACTAACATTAAATCTGAAATATGAGAAATGTCCCCTCTCTGGGTCTTTCAACATTGAACAAACTGGGTACCACAGTTACCCAACATGATGTCAATTTAGCTGTTTAATAACTGTATAAGAAAGGACATACCGTTGGACAAGACAACTGTCTTGCAGATCAAATCAAAACTGCCAAATGCATAGCGAAGCCTGCTTGGACTTCTGCCAGGTGTCATGTTTATGGCAGTTTACTGTCATCTCTTGTCTGGGCTAAATGTCACCAAGATTTGATGTGATATTCATACTGAGAAACACATCAGTGACTTCCAGTTTCGAATAGATTTTGAAATTCACAGAGAGCAGTGCCATTTACAAGCCATTACTTTACATTTAAATCTCAGTGTACATGAGATGTGTTAGAGATAAATTATACAGTTGATGCTAACTGTCCATTTTCAATTTTCAGTGTTTTTCCATGATGTTTATGTTATATTTTTCACAGTTGTTGTTTTGATAAGCATGAACCTCATTAAAAATAACTAGTTCATAACATTTTCTCAGTGAGATGTATGATTTTGATTGTTATTCTAAGATGTATTGCTATCCTAATGATCGTGCGTTCGTCAGTTGTTATGATAAATTGTTTCACCAAATGTAGCAAAAGGGTAGAATAAGTTATAATAAGGATAATTTTTAATTTTGCAGAATGAAATAAAATATTTACCAGAACCTTTTCTATCTAAATGCCTCGTATGAGCCAAGTTAAACTTACAACACCCTGACATTATGGTTCAACTACTAATAACAAAATGTAAAAACAAACGACAGAGTTACTCAAATTAAAAGGATAGTCCGTTGAGGAATAAGATTATAGCAGGGGTAAAGAAAATATGATACAGCAAAACAAAAATTGCCCCCTCTGCAGACGTAAGCGCCTAGCTTGGCATTTTACACCAACATACGCAGACAGCTAATTTTTGCTCGTGCGAAGACTACGTCGTGCACGTGCGTACAGTATATGTACCAAAGGTTTGTACCTTATCCAGCAAGCTTCATTCAGTCATTGTTTGCCCTATATAAAATGTCGTCGCATAACTTCAGTGCATAAGGTCTTTGTAATTATACAGTTAAGAAAAGCCACCCGGTAATGATAAAATTGATTTGAAGTGGATCTTAAAATGGGCTTTTTTCTTTCTTTTTCAAGTTTACTCACATATTTACGTCGGTATGTTAGACAATAGTAGGATGATTTTAGGTATGCACAGAGAGTTTTACTACTAGGAATACATAAATATACAGTTCAACAAAAACAGCCCGGTTTACAGCTTGGTAGGAAGTACTTTTGATTTTAATCAACATGAAAATAACAAGGGATGTTGCTGCATTTTGATTAGCGGCACTTTAAAGTAAACTGCGTTCCTAATCAACTTCCTCAAATATAAATTTTGAAACTTGCCAATAAATACTGATAAAGTTGCTCTACATTCCACGCCTGAAAAGATGATTTATTTGGCATGTCGATCATTTTGTGGCCAGGTTAGTAAACTTACACTATAAACTTAGTACTGATATTGATATATTCTACTCATAAAATGCGTTTCTCAATGTAAACCTTAAAGCAGTTCTTTTAAAAAGATGTGTTTAAAAGCCGTGCTTCTTTTGCCGGAAATTTATGTCTATGAAAAGCGCCACCGTAACTTCCACTTTATCAACAAAGGACATATTTTATAACAACAATGAAATTTAACATTTTATTGAGTAATGATATTTATTGTTTCTTACATGTTTTTGCTTTCATTAGAGAAATGTATCCAGGATTCGATAGAATTTGCCTGAGACAACTTTAGATTCCGGATTTAATTTTCTGACTGCTTGTGTTGAAACATTATACCAGTGAAGCTTAGCAGTTTTGAAATCTCAAATTACGCAGGTGATTTGAGAATAATATAGTTGAAAGAGATTATGTGCGCAAATAATCTTATTCCGCATAATCATCCTAATATTGAGTGCTTAAATTGTGTTTCATTAGTTTTTTTTTTTTTTTTTTGAAATGTTCAAATTTCTTCTAAAATCTGAGAGAAAAGATCGATGATCTGTGATCATAGACTGAACAAGGTTTGCAAAAAACAAAACAAAAGATTTCATTTTCTTTTTGTAAATACGATTTCTACGTTCTATTTGCCTCTTATCAATTTGCATATTCGAATAAAGTGATAATGAAACAAAATCGTATACTCATATAATGTTAAACGTGAAGTATATGTAAATACCTAAATTTGAACAATAAAAATAAACACGAATATTGTATCGTGTCGTCATTAGCGCATGAAAGAACTTAACATTATCATAAAATTTTAAATAGCCTAGCTAACGTCTTTACGACATTTAAGAGCTGCCATTTAAAAAAGTTATACATCTTTTGTATATTATTTTCATACAAAGTATTGTTCTGTACGTGACCATTTACATTTCTTCTTTCAATTGTAACGAGATATTGCTTTTTTTCATTACCTGCTTACCCTTTCAAGCTTGTTGATATTTTGAACGTGATCTTACCTTCTTAGGTAAACATTTTCAAACGATCCACAAAGTTCTTTAATTGTATTGAGTCACGTGTTATGGAATTAAGTTTTACCGTAACTTTAAACTGGATTTGTGAAGTGCAAACAGAGTGTTAGATTTTACCACATGAATTATGCAATTTAGCATTAGTTCACTGCCGATAGAACATAAATATCAATTTTTATATTAGTGAAACTAGGTGCCCGAAACCGGAATTATAATCTAGCGATAGGTATCGACATGAAGCTTAATGCTTTTCATGGTAACACTTTAAAAAAACAAAAAGAAATCACTGCAGACATATGACGTCATCGGAGTGAACAATGTCTCCGTATGTTGTACGTATAACCATTCAACATATTGGTTATGTAAAGCGTACGGAACATTAAAATAAGCTATACAATTCTGTTCGTTGATACTTGTATAAAAATTGTATGATAAAATATTTACAATGCAGTTTTCTGCCTACATTGTCAAGGAAATGCAAAAACTTTAAGGGTTATAAAAACTAGCGTTTCAGTTCTGTCTTCAGAATACTCTCTGCCTTTTTGCATCCACATGTATTCTAACCAACAAATACATATCTTTACTTCATTACTACTAGTGAAGTAAAATTCTGTCATCATTCAGGACCTTGCGACTTTGTTTTCTCCTAACCTCGCTGAAAGTGTATATCAACATGAAATGTCAGCAAGAGTGAGTAATTAACCTGTGAGGTGCTCTTTTATAGTTTATTCGTAGCCCCCGATGTTTATAATTTGTGACTAGAGTTTCATGCTCTAGTGAGAAAAGAGTTCAAGGGGACCAACTTTTCTTGCTCTACTATTATAAAATACGTCAACGCTTAGGCTGATGCATAACAGATCCAATGCTCTCTACATCAATATTTCTCACTAGACCATTTCATTTCTTGTAGAAGTAATTCCTAAAGTCAATCAAAGTTACTTAAAACAGAGAAAGCAGGGCAGATTGGAAATTCAGAAAATGAATGGATTTACCTGTAGTTGATGAGGTTAGGTTAGCTGAGGTTTAACGGCCCAGTTTCCAACCAATTGATTCAAGTCGAGCCGGCCACGGCCTTTTTTCCAGTTGTGGCTTACTGGCTTGTTTTCCCTTATTCCATTGCTTATGCGGAGCATCACGCAAAACGGCAGTAGGTTCCATTTTTAAAGTCTTTGGTATGACTCGACCTGGGAATCGAACCCCGGCAGATGTTCTACCACTAGACCAAACACACGGTAGTTGATGAGATATTGAATATTCGTGGTTGCATGTCGCGGTATGCATATCATGGTATTTTACGGTCATGGAACTTAGTAAAAACTTATTTAAACTTATTTTATGCAGTACCATAAAAATGTTAGTTTTTATAAAACTTAATTTAATCTGGATACCAATTATTGGAAAAATTGAAGCACAATTTTTGTTTTATCATTTAAATGATACAGTATATATGCAGATACCAAGACGATGGCCATTTTGTCTTGCCACCATTATAAACATTTCGGTCTTATCTGATGTTGTAACTACATTGTCGATTGAAGGGATTTCTAAGAATTACCAAGGAATCGTTAAAAATTCCAAAAAGCATTCGGAGGGACTGCTTTTCATCATTTAAACTGTCCAGGACTTTGAGTAACGTAAAAGGAGTTAAACTTGATAGAACTTAAGGGTGGAAAGATTGCAGGTCAAGAGCAAAAGTAATTTGAGCTCTTTAACCAAACAGTATCCTTCTACCTACATCAAACGAAATGAATGCTTGATACAAAACAAAGAATAAAATTTTCCCCCAATGTGATTACATCATGACCAGGTCGAATCAATATTACTTGAAACAAACAAATACTAAAGCAATTCACCTACGTAATATTAATTAGCAAGTGAAATTGGAAGTAACGTAGCAAAAGTATCATAAATTTCATATAAATTTTGTTGGACTCTAATGGACATTAGGTGGATATTGGGCACTGCAGAAAAGGTGAAGTTTACACAATAAAGAGTTTTAAAGCCATTACTGGCAGACAAGATAAATTTAAGGTAGTGTTAAGGTGCCTTCACTTCAATACGAAATCTGCAGCGTTTTGCGGGCGGGAGGAGGAAACTTTTTTCCCAGTACAAATAGTGATAAATTTTGTTTTAATGAACTTAAGAAAATCCCCCCATTCGTTCTGATATAGGAAATTTCTTGTCCCGCCGGCAAAACGCAACAGATATCGGTTTTGGTGTAAACGCACCTTAAGTATATAGAAAAAGCATTTGCTCAAAGTAATCGAGAGGTTAAGGGAGACCAAACGACTCAAATTTCATTTCACTACCTGCCTTTAAATCCATGAGCAAACTGGCAACATTATTAAAGAATTAGCTGTTTTTGTCCGATCAAAAAAAGCTATTGTAGACGTCAGATTAGCAGATCTTTCTTTAAGTTTGTTAGGGCACCGAGTGACTTTTTAAGACAGAAAGTGTCATGTAACACACTAGTGAGGACTAAAATCATTCTAGTGGCACTTGTAAATGAAGTCATAAATAAATTAAGAAGAGCACGGGTGACTGTCCTGGTTTGTCACATTAAATGTTCTAAAATATAAAACTTGGAGAAGTAATTTTTATTTTCAGAACCTGAAGAAATGTAATGTGTTCTGAAGGTGGGAGGTGTTAATTTCGATAACACCTTATATTTACATTGTTCACGGTGTGTGCTTTTAATTTGCAAGACAGGTGTGATATTTATCCCCAGTACTCTAGAGAACTAATGCATACTAATTGTGACCGGCACAGCACCATTAAATCTAGTTGTTTTTACTTTAACATTCAGCTGAATGCTAGCAAAGACCAACTTTTCGTCTCTGTCAGTGATACAGCAATAGGTAGCAGAACTGAATCACAAGCAAGGGAGGCTGTCGCGTCGGGATGGTTGACATGGTCCCTTAGAATTTTGGTTTCAGGTTGGAATCGCTTTCGTTTCTTCATATTTGGTCAACTTACGTAATATTTATCCGAAATTTTAGTAATTAAGAGAAGATTTTGCCAATATCTGATGCCCATGATCATTACCCATCTCAAAATGATTTTTCCACCTGCGTTTCTCACGCACCTTTCACAAAATGTATGGAAACTATATAAACACTGGCAAATTTATACATAAACGAGTAAGTTCTTGTATACGTCAACGTACATGTATACATATACACATGTGTACTCGTTAAGTATACATATGCGTATACTTTTAAAATCATAGGCGTAAGAAGCTGTTCGAGACTGTGATCGGGATGAACGCTTATCGCCTTCCTGGAGGAGGTCTAATTGGAGGTGTCCCCATCCCGCTTTTGAAAACTTCTGAATATTTGAGGATCGTTAGATGCAATTTGGTGCAACATATTGGACAAAGTGTAAGGTAAATTGCTGCAAAATTTAGGCATTTCTTACAAGGGAAACAAATGAGGGGTTTTCATCCTGGGGTTAAAGGGCGGAAACATAGTTCCTCCCACTACATTTTTGACTGGGGGTTTATCCCCAGCCCCTCGCTTCCTACGCCTATGTTTAATATACATCCACTAGGTTCGACTGGCCATCTTTGTAATACCTAAGGGGTCACGTTTTCTATTTTAAACAGGAACTCCATAATCTCAGTGTTTAGTTTACCACAATTTATACAAAGACAAATACGAAGTGTCTCCTCGGTTACTTCCACTATGAACTTTTTGGTGAAACAAATCTTTATCTTGTGACTTTTTATATTCGTGTGACGTGCTCTCAAAGCCACCGCGATATGAGATCTTGTTTGAAAATGATAGTATGATTTTTTATGATAATCATTTTTAAGCATACTTTGCTTTAGAATTCTCCTCAGCATGAAACATTTCCTTCCACTTGGAAGATTGCTGACCAAGACAAATTTATATTATTTAGTTTTATTATTTATTTGGATGACACCTTAATTGACTGATAGAAACACTGAATGCCCATATTAAATGTATACATAAAGGAAACTTACTCCGGCCACAAAAAATGGAAATATTCTCTTTCGTCCCGAAATTCTTGACCTCAAAATGAAAGTGGACAAACGTTACAAAAGATTGGTTATTGGAATTTGTCAGTTAGTACACTGAAATTTTTATATATGATATGATATGAAGTTTCAATAAATATTTTCAGCCCAACTTGAAAACATAAATTTTTTTTTGTTCAACTATGATCATTGACCTTTGACTTCTAGCACATTGCAGCATGAAGGGGTTTCCTCCTACTTTGAGAAGGCAACACCTGCAGGTCAATGGAAGTGTGGGCACCAAATGTTCCAAATAAGGCATCTGTCCTGTGGCGCTGTCACCTTAAATTTACACCTACTGTATTTCATTTTTCTGTGTGCGTAGGGCACATTTTTTATGACTTTCTATGTTCTTCCTTTCACAGAGGACAGTATCCCATGTAAAGTTCTGAACTTCTGTTTTCAGTTAGAGAACCTACCTTCGTAAGCACCCATGGGTCTACTCCTGATTGTGGTCCTTAGCGGGAAGATAAGTCATGTAAGCCTACCTCAAATTTGGGTGAATTGACCCTGACGACAAGGGAGTGGGCTGAGTAGACTGAAGTAGATGGTATTAGTAGCTGTCCATTCACTTCAGTTTAAGATTAGTTTCCATGAAGTATGTACCCTCTTGCGTCGTAAAATAAATGTTGCACTACATTAATTGCATTATTTTATTACGGTTTCACTCGCTCATCATAGATTCAACATGGCACAAAGTGTTTAACGCAATTACTCCATTTTGTGTAAAATATTCTCAACATCTGAACTTCATCACCTTCAGGGGTATCATCATTCAAGACCCCTAAGAGACCCTGAAAGTCAATGAAGATACACTTCAACAAAAGGCCCTCAAGGAACATCACATTAAGCAGCTACTCAGAATTGGTGGGCAAATTTTAAATGCTTGGAACTCTTGCATGGATATGTCATTAGCAAATGATACTGACATGTAAGCTGCGATAATAGTAATAGAATGCCGCCCCCTTCAGATAACGTTCCCGATGTTAATATAGTTATGAAACTGTTTTGAACTGATGTCTTCCTCACTACACGCGGTTGTTTTTTCTTCTAATGTTTGTTAAGGGATATTTCCGAATTTAACATAGCCCCATCATATGGTTTACAAACTTCGTATAACGGTTTCAGAAAACGTGTATCGTTATCACCAGGTAAACGGATGCCAATATGCAAGCTAAAACGTAAAACGTGAAGAAAATTCTGTCCAGCACCCTCGTTACTAATATCCATTCCTTCAAGCTGTCATTTGTGGTGCCAGCTGACTTTGAAGAAAGCTGTTTGGCGGCTCCCTTGTCTTGTTTGATACTCGTTAATAATTCGTTCATTCTTTTTAATTCAACAATCACTGCTTGTTCAGTCGTGGAATGCGAATGACCATTGTCCACCATTGAGTATTTGCCTCCATAGCGATTTCCATTTAAAACAACTTGCTCGTTGTCACCGTATCTTGATGAATATGTTTTAAGCTGAGAGAAAGCTACATTAGGATAGCGTGTAGGACTCAACTTGCTGTTATTCAATCGCTTGGGTTTATATTTTTCTTTCTTTACTTTTCGTTGCCCTGGTACATGGATCAAAACTATTGGTGCTAGGATCTTATGAATGAATGTGCGGATCCAGGGTTTCAATGGTTCACCAGACAAGCCTTTGTTGTATATCATTACTACACTCACATTAAGTACAAGCGACAGGGAAACCAAGACCATCAATGTTGCCAGATACTGACCTGTCGAAGAAACAAAAAGTACGCTTTAGATACACCATTTATTCCTAGCTCTTTCATTGCCATAACGTAATGATGAAAATAGTTATCTAGCTAGACTTGGAAAATATTTGAGACCTATACTGTTACGGTTTTCTATATGCATGAGGTTCTTCAAATTGGGCCTGGAAGTAAAAATCAAGCTTTAAAGTGTACCGGATTTTGGATTTATTTCGATATACTTTCACATAATTAGTTTTGAAATAAAACTCAAAACGATATAGTATATTACTTCACATACAAAGGCTTTACAACAAGAACAATGAAAGTCAAAAGCATAACTCAAAGAGCTTCGTGAACGAAAAACATATGCACGGTTTTTAATCCTTCCTTCTTTTAAATCTGAGATAAAAACTCCCATGCAGTAATTTAAGGTAATTTTAAACCTCCTTTACAACTCTTTTCGGTGTACAATATACCCAGTGGCGCAGGCACGGGCGGGGGCATGAGGAGCGCGTGCCCCCCAATCGATTTCAGAACTTTTTTCTTAAAATTTTTTAAAATGATCCTAAAAGGCGTTTAAGCTATAGATTTCTGTAGGGGGAATGGTGAGGTGTGTTTTCGACCTAGTTATGGATCTATTGTAACCATTTTCTATCACGAATGGTTCTGAAACTATCAGAATTATCGCAAACTATCAAAATTTTCGAGCGCTCCGCGCGCTTCAAACCCTATTTCAATATTGTCCTTATTATCAAAAATTTCCGGTAGCACCCACAGAAGCACAGCAACAAAAATTGAAAGCTGTTTACGAATTCTTAGGGAACAGACTGGCTCTTTGATTGGCAAATAGGTTTGTTGGGGAAATAAAAGTGTCTCGATGCAGAACATGAATGCAGATTTTTTCATGGTTATCCACTTTCATGAAAAATTTCGGCGCGCTTCGCGCGCATTCGTCACTGTTTTCACTCCATCTCATGACCATTATTAAGGTCGTAATACATGCAACTATTCTGATCACAACACTTTCCGAAAAACAAAAGTAGGCTACATCTCCAGCCTCTTCATGTAGGGACAAAGGGAGGATCCCACACCCACACAATTGCAGCAACGCACACTTTCCTATTTCACCTAACCAAAAATTAGAATTCACTTATAAGGATATTTTCCAGCCATATATGATCAGTTCAAAAAATAACCCAAATATAGCACCATCTTGCATCTAGGCAACCTTAAATTAACACACATTTCTCAGAGGGGAGGAGGACACCCCTTCCCTAAGATCCCTCCACCAGGACGGCACCCTTATGTAGTGATAAAAGGGTTCCACACTGCTGTATACAAATTGCAGGAGCGCACAAAGAAGGTACAGATTACTCAGACTTGGGGAAGGAAGGGGGAACTGAGGTGGCAGTACGACGACATCGGTTCTGCCCACTCAAAAACCAAACCCTTCCGGCGCCACTGAATACACCATATTGATGTTAAGATGATAGTATGTGTGACTGAGACAAAACTTATCGCCAGTGGCGTAGCTAGAGGGGGCAGGAGGCGGTCCCCCCCCCCCACAAAGCCTCCGAAGGCCTCTGTCGGAAATTTCTAGTCTCTGTCGGAAATAAATAATTCATTTGAAACACTTACAACACTTCTAATGTTTTTCAGCAGAATTACACATCGAAATAATTACTGACAAGGTCTGGAAGTGTCATTAAAGGCAATCTCGGAGATATTTCAATCTATTTTTTTCCGCGCGTTACACGCAGGACCGTAGCTAGGGTAATATGTTTGGGGGGTGTGAGGGTCCCAAATTCGGACTGGATGGATCTTTTTTCAACTTAATGGTGGCGCATAAATTGCACCATTTTTATGCGCCCTGCATTTACATACAACAGTGAGGATCCTTCCTTTTTTTTCTACATAAAGATGCCGTCCTGGGGGAGGGGTCTAAGAGGAGGGGGGCCCCTCCCCTTTGAGAAATTTTTGTTAATTTAAGGTTGCTTAGATTCAAAATGGTGCTATCTTTGGGACTTTTTGAGCTGATCACATTTGGCTAGAAAATATTTATAACTAAGTGAACTCTTTTTCCAAATGAGTGGCGGCCGTAAATTGCACCTTCGTTTTTTTATGGGCATTTTGCGTTTGTATGCAGCAGTGGGGATCCTTCCTTTGTCACTACATTAAGGTGCCGTCCTGGGGGAGAGGCCTAAAGGGAGGGGGTGTCCCCCTCCCCTTTGAGAAATTTTTGTTAGGTAAGGTTGCTTAGATGCAAAATGGTGCTATCTTTGGAAAACTTTTGGAACTGATCATATGTGGCTGGAAAATGTCCATAATTTAGTTAATTCTAAGATTTGGTTAGGTGAAAGCAGAAAGTATGTTGTCTAAGAGAAGAAGAAGTTGTCAACAAACCTCCTGAAGCCCCCATTTTTACTACTTTACTGCCTTCTATTCTGGCATCTAAGGCTAGCATATACCTGTATAGGACCCCCTGGAAGCTCTGGATTAATTATATTAAAGGGGGGCAATGACATAATGCTTATTACCTGACACCTAAATTATAATATAGAGTATGACGCCAAGCACTTCCCATCTATCGTATTTTTACTAAATTTGAACGAAAATCCAGACGAACAGCTCCAGCAATGGGGAATGGGCAGGAGGGAGAGTATAGGTCCAGAAAGGTGATATTAGACCTCGCAGACAGGTATAGCAAAAGGGGTGTATGACTAACAAGCGCGTTTCAGAATTTACACCTAGTTTATGCTATAAAAGTGCACTGGTACGTTTGTGCTTATAATATTCATAAGTGATACAACGTGGATTGTGAGGATTGCGCTTGAAGCGCGCCGAAATTTGGGGGTACACTTCAATGCCAAAATGAAAAGCCTGCAAGCAGGCTCAACCAGGGGATTGATTTGCTTTGATTTGCCGACATGGGGGCGAAGCGAAGCGAAGCTACTCTAAGTCCTGACAGATGCAATGGGTCGCCGAACTCGAAATATAACGCTCGCGAAGCGCCCCGAAAAATTTGGGGTTATATTGAAAAACAGATTTCACATTTTTGTTTTCATTAAGCAAAGTTGAAAAAGTTTGGGTTTTATTGAAGAATCTGGGCAAAACCATGAAATTTTGTTAGGTCAACTGCATGGTTGTCGTGGGGATTACATTCTTCATCTTACCCATTTAGGCTCCCCTATGAAACTGAAAAATCTCTTTCTTACAAACTATGTTTTCCTTGATGGCGAGGCTGTAGAAAGAATCTTCCAAAGGTTAGGAAAAGAGGAAAGAACTTCGCAACGATGCATTTTCGTGTTTCTCTAGAATCACGTCTACACGGAAGAACAACATTTCTGGACACGTTTAATAAATCCAACATGTTTGAAACCCCGGACGTTACCACTAGATAGAACTATAGATGAAAGCGCGCGTAGCGCTCGAAAATTTTTTGAAGTTATAGAAGAAGTCGTTAAAGAACTTACTGGCTACGTGCCTGATAAATAGACGTTTGGAATACTTTCTGAGTATATCTATGTCTTCAACAATATTAGTCTATATAAAATTTTGCACAATTTTGTGAGGCTTGGAAAAATTTGGGGGACTAAAGCCCCCTAGCTCACGTAGGAGTGTGCCTGGTATAATTACCGTAATAATGTTCATGAGATTGACTGAAAATCGTGACGCATGCGCGCGAAGCGTGCCGAAATTTTCATTAAATAAGATTTCCATGACAAAACCTGCATTTAGCATCTGCATCGAGACAATTGCCCAACAAACTAACATGAAGCGCGAGGAGTGCGCGAAAATTTTGAGAGTTTGAGAAGGATTTGTGAAAAAATTACAGGTTTAATTCGATTTTAAGTGAGGAAAATAACGTTTGGTATTATTCTCACTTGATCTAGTTGGAAAATATATATACAAAGTTGACATAGGCTCAGTCAGAAAAATGTGCTAGACTGAGATATCAGAAATTACTACTGGTATTTCAGATTTTCCGACTATAGTCGCTCTGACGAACTTTAGGGGGTAAGACACCCCCACACTCCCCGGTCGCGACGGCCCTGGCTACATGCCAGATGATGGTGGCGCTACGCTTAGATAGTACATCATTACTTCAAGATAATAATCTGTCAGAATTTTTTTGCTTTTGCCCCCCCCCCCAAAAAAAAGAATATCTAGCTACGCCACAGCTTGTCACAGACAAAGAGGTCCTGCTTGCAATTCAAAATTTTTGGCCAAACCCTGCATATACCTGTATAAGGAGGTTTCAGCCACCTAAACACAACAGTCGTCTTTAGATTTTTTTTCAACAAAATCCAAAAAAGCATCATGTTTTGCCAAATACATAATTTTCAGCAGTACAAGAAATTGGTAAGGCAAGTGAATTATGCTCTTTTTTCAAAACATTTTGGTATATTATGTTCCTTAGGAAACGTAATCCATTTTGTGACATAATAGCCTTTACAGTCATGCATATCGATATCCTTTACGATACACTGAGATATGCTATGTCAATCACAGGACGTGAAGATGGACGTATGAAGTCTGTGACATTTCTGCCATCGTACGTCCCTCATTGAGGTGGCAAATATACATACTTTCTATCCATCTAGGATAAACTTTAACGACGAAATTTTGAAAGTGATTCGGTAAAACAAATCCCTTTTTTTTTTGCCATATAGTATTAAGACGTTATAAGGTCTTTTACAACATATTCACTTAACATTTCAAAGCTGATTGCACTGCATGTATATATGATACAATGATTTTGCAAAGGACGGACTTAGTTTTAAAAGTATTGTGAGCCTATACCAGAAAATCCAGGAAGACTATTGTTTTCCTTACTAGAGATTTAGTTTAAAACGATGGAATACTGTAAAGGAGGATTCCATTCTCTGGTTTATTTAAAATCCCCATCATATTGATAAACTGATCCAAAACCAATCTCAAGGAGAGAAGTTAGTGTTTGTACGTGACTAATTATATGGGAGACAGTTCAAGACATCTTCCTTCCGATTTCCTAAGCGATTTCCTAAAAAGACTTTCTCTGAAATCATATCAAGGCCAGACTAAAAGTTTTCCATCTCATTCTGAGAATTTGCCAACTATTTCCCAGTATTAGAATGCATAAGCGTTTGAGTATTCATGCAGGACGTGGACTTAGCCAAATGGCTTTCACGGTGACTACAGAATTTTCGAAAAGGTTACTTTATATTTTTCAATTAGATCTGCGAGAAGCTCTCATGTCTTTTGAAGATGTTACGATCATATTACCTTCTCCCTTTCTGGTATTAGAACCTCATGCATATGGCTATAGCAATAAATATCACCCTGAGTGTTCATCGTTTCCCTTTGACCTTTATGAAATAAATAGCGTTTACATCTTCGAGGCAGTAAAGAAGTCAGTACCATATCTCATATTGTTAAGACTTAATATCATTGTATAAGAATTTGGCTAGCTAAAAGTAGATATGTCTTTTGCTATGGCGCGGCGAGTGGCAGCTACAGGGAAAATGGTCATGTTATGATAGATGTAAATATTTTCTCCAACTACAAGCATGGAAGTACTAACTCCGAAGTTGTACTTCCATGCTGCAAAGGGCTCGATTATTTTCTCGGTTTAATACTCACTAGTTAGTTGTTTGGTATTTGTTCTAGTAAATGCAATGGAAACAACACTCTGCCCAGGCAGATACAAATATCGCAAAATGAGCAAAATGTCAAATAATAAGACTCGAAAATATCATTCGGTATGTCACCAAAAGGCCATGGTTTCATTTCCTTAGGTTGTAGTATAACAACAATTTGATAAAATACAGACCTCTCTACGTAAAATCGTCATTATGTATTCGGATTAATTCCTGAAAAGCTAGCTTCACAAGCTCAACAAAAAGCTGCTGCAATTTCTGTTTTTGTTGAAAGTAAATGTGGGAAATGCTCGACAAGATGCTGTTCTAGTTCTCTTCAAGAGAGTTACCCTTTATCCAGATATTTTCTTGTCACAAATCAATTGTAGCGTCACCAACTTATTCCATTTTACCAGCATTACTTTGTTCTTTGTATTCACTTTCCAAATGTTAGAGCATTCTCCGCTTAAAACGATGAAGAAATGTTAACGTTAAGCAGGTATGTTCAATGTTTGATACTGTCAATGAACTTAGAGGCCAACCTCGTGTTAACAGAAAACGCCAAAAAGTAAAACCCGCAGAAAGATCTCTCGAATGAGGTGAACATGACTTTGTCAGAAATATTTTACTTGGGAGATAACCTACCAAGATCCATGTAGAAAATTACTGAGTAAAATGATTAGTTATTGTTTCTGATCAAAAGTTGTTTCTCTTTTTTTATGAAAATATTTGTCTGTACGCTGCTTTATTCTCGTGTACTTATAAACTTTGACAAAAACAAATGTTTCTTAGGAAAAACATTCTAACGTATTAACGCAGCAATGCACGCCAAACGATAAATGTAATTGTTTTCTGCATGGGAATTGTCAGTTGTTGATAATGACGTTGTAATTCGACCCAAACCTTGAACAGAAATCGCTGATTGTGCATTGATCCTATTCAGCCCAGTGGAATGTATTACATATTTCTTCTAGGGCCCACATTTACGCTAAAGGAATATGCTTTCCAAACGTGAAATCCATCTCATCCTGAAGTGGAAATTTCTATACGAAACTAATCCCCTGTCCTGGAACCTTAGAGGCCCTGCACTAGTCAGTTTACCTAATTATCAGAGTGGGTGACTTAACTCAACGACACTTTCTGAATCAACAAAAGAGAAGAGAGTTGATGAGAATATTCACCTAGTCATGAAAACTGTTTTCTTTAGTAAGACGACATAGCAAGACGACATAATTAAAGCAAACACTTGTGTCATATCGCATTTTCCGTCTGTAATTTACGACCATAAGGACGATAATCATTTGAGATAATGCCTTTACATTCTAACTGATAGAAAGATGCAACTGATGACATTCATTATTTACGAAAAGGGTCACACTGGGGTTTGTCTCAAAAGTTACAGCAAGAATTGGAAACCGTTAGGGAATTTATTTAGCAGTCGGCCTTATTTTGTATTTTGTTCAAGATCAAGGTTTGGGTCAGTTGAAGAAGTAGGTTACTATTACGTGAACAAGGAAGTATCAAGTATATTGTTCACAATGCGATGTCATTACAGTAAAAATGACTCAGACCACCATTTTGGGGTGCGTCGCGTGATTGTTATTCAAGATTGGTTGTAATCAGCACGTACTTGCAGCACGAAAGGCGTGAATAGAAAGTTATTGAGCGTACGTAAAATATTTACGATGTGTAACCAGAACATCTATTTTATGATTTCTTCTCGAAAAAGTAGTCATTGACAAGTTTCTTCCATCTTGCATGGTGAGGGTGGTGTGAGCTCAGCCAGGTGGTGTTGGGCAGTACTAGGCTGTGCGACGCAATGGTACGTGTCCATCATTCCTGTCTTGAAATATTTTGTTTACAAGGTTTTCGGCTTTTACCTTCATGTGCCCTTTGACCTCCCAAGAACAAAAGGAACCCTCCTACTAATATGATAAATAAATCCATATTTCAAGTATTGTAGTTAGTTAGTTAGATGAGGTTTAACGTCCCAGTTTCCAACCAATTGGTTCAAGTCGAGACGACCACGGCCTTTTTTCCAGTTGTGGCTCTCTGGCTTGTTTTCCCTACTCCATTGCTTATGCTGAGCACCAAGTACCAAGTATTGTAAGTAACAGAAGACAAAAACACACAATACACACACATACACAAACATAAATGGGCACATGTATGCATACACAAGCGCGTGCAGTGATTGCATTGATTCTTCTTTTGTCCTCGACAAAAGTGATGTACCGTCCCCGACTATGCTTTGGAGCCAAATTACACACAATTTGTGCTTAGTTCACTATTTTACATTCTTATTTAAGAAATCGATATTTTGGGGAACATCTTATACGACACATTGCAGAAATTTAGAGCCATTAGATCGATAGATGAGGCATGAATGTCTTATAACGACCTTTAACTGAAAACGGATACCCTTGAAGCGAAGGTTTGACCAACTTTACCAAAGATAAATGGGCTTTGCCAGTTAAAGATGTATGGATCTGAAGAAGTTACAGGGTTTTTGCACACAAAGAGAAAACTGAAGATCCATTCCTAATGTTGAAATATTATTGTATTTCTACTATTTGCTATGGAGGAAAGTGTAACAATTAACTTTCCAAAAACATAGCCAATTTGAAGCAACCAAGCTTGGTATGGGAACTTTACATTGCTGATATTTTCACAGATTGAGGGGATGGCAATCATCTTGCGACCAAAACCTGTCATAAGTGACATTTTCAGCAACGAAAACAGGGGACATTGCGTTTCTAAGAAAAGATAGTTTTAACAGAAAGTAGAAGTTCGGTGATGTAATATAAACATTGTTAGGTCTTTCTGGTTTCCAAATGAAGTTTCTATAACAAACCAAATGCAAGGTCATCCCTGGCCAGTATTTCTCAACTGGAACAATGAGAAGGAAATCCAATCACCACGTGTGATCTAAAGTCTTGTTCGTTTCCAATCGATATTTAAAGTCTATACTCTTTACTTAAACTTGAAAACATGGGATAATACCAGTGTGCGTGACAGTAACGTTCTACAACCGTCGAGATATCGAATGCATCATAATTGCAGTCACGTCATTGCCAAAGAATGTGGGCTGAATAAGCATATTATAAATAAGCATATTATACTTTGAAAATCTCATTCTGCCTAAGACACATTCTCATTTCTGTTAAGAATTTGTTTGGTAATAGAGGTATGCCAATATTTATTGATACGACAGTTTTGCCATAGTTGTCGGAACTAGCAATCAGCGGTCGAAGATTTCGGCGCTCCTAGATGGGAATATGGTACATTTACAACTCAAGAGCTGATCTATGGCTAGAAGGCATTCCCAATTCTGTTGTTAATTTGTTGGGTCTAAGGACAGTGCAGATTTATATAAAACAAATTTTGGTCAAAGGGATGAGATTAAGTTTTTAAAGTGATAGTGTATATCAATGTGAGGTCAAAGGTTTCATCGCCACTAGGTAGGAGAAGGATAAGTCGATGGAAAGGAAGCATTTCTATTCTGACTTCAATATGTTGAATTACATACTGATCTTTATGAAATGTAGCCTTTCTGTTGAACGGATGCGCTAGTGCTGTGTAAGTAATGGGGCAGAGAAATCAGGTTTAGAAAGCACAAGATATTCTGAAAAGTTTCTAATCAATACCTGCTCTATAAAACTAAATTGAGTGTTTCAAGAAGAACAAAATCTGATCGGAATTTTTAATGTTAATATGGCTAGTGACTTTATGAGCTGTCATGTACAGTTCGTGGTTTTAAGTTATACATAATTTATTCTATTTTATGTTTTAGCGAATCAATGTCAAAAATGCAAGCTACCATTTGGTAGTAGGTTACTCACCAAGAACAGGAACCTCATCAGTTGGCGGCATAGATTCCGCAACTATCATTAAAAACACCGTCTTGGACAACATAAAAGTGGTTCCGAGATTAATTTTCCCTTGTGACGTCGGTGGCAGAAGGAACGCCAAAGAGGCCATGAGTGTAATCAGAGTAGCTGGCATAATGAGGTTGAAAACATAAAATTGTGACCTGTTGCAGAACAGAAAAAGTATTTATTTGATGTTTTACGTACGCCGGTGTGATGGTAGCTAAAGGCAATTACAATCGTCGTGTGATTGTTTACATCAGTCCATAGCCTGAGGTGCTAGACGGCTTTTAGAGGGAATAAGCAATCTCCCAAACTTTTTTTTTGAAAAATCAACAAACTCTTGCGAATCTCCTCTTACTTGTTTTAAAGGTACCTCTGATGATGTCTTTCAACATATATATTACAAGCGAAAGGTAAAGCAAGGGGTAAATTTCCATGAATGCAACTTTCAGTAACAAAATATTGTCGCGTAATTATTAAGAGCCATTCATGCATTCAGAAACCAGGGTACGTTAGTTCTAATGGGGCGACTGCAATATCCCTTTAAGTTCTCTTGGTTTTTTTAGTATTCAACGTTTGGTGGGGTTCAAAGTACGCGTTAGTTTTAGGAATGCAAACGTACTTCTATATTTACGTCTCAAGTATTCCTATCAAAATTTAGGCATGTGGGCCTATTGGACGACGCCGTCACATCACATAGACGAAAGACAAACTACAAATCGTTGGCTGAAATATGAGTGATGTGTGCCGTTAAATATCAGCACGTTTACTCAAAATGCAATGATGGAAGGCGATATGACGTCACAGCCCCTTTTGTTTTTGTGAGACTGTAATTACGTGCAAAAGCTTCCGCAAAATTGAATTTAACTCAGATGGACAGGTGATATCCAAGAATACTGAGATATATCCTTTTTCATATCTGCGGTTGAAAACTGAAAGCTCTTTCACCGCATAGCATACATAGCCTAAACTACCATTGTCCCCGATCTCAGACTAAACCTGAACTGTCCCTTCGGAAAAGATGTAAAACATCCCAAATAATCAACCTTTTGTGATCATATCCTCTTACACAAGTAGCGTCTACGCTTCCTAAAGTTAAGAGAGTACAGACGTCGTTCATTTAATAAGGTTTGCTAATTAAAGGTGTACACAGACCACCCAAAACCGGGACTGAACCAACACTCACCGAAACCAAAGTCGGTTTTGGGTAGTCCTGGCAGCCTGGTGCTCTCGGACCTACGATTGGGTAGTCTTACCTGTCATGAGATAGACATCATTTCGGTCTCGTTTGGTCTGTGTGTTTTCGAACCAAACCGAGAAAAACCATATAAACTTTCAGTTCAGTTGGTGCATATTAACCTTTTTTAAAGCAAAAATGACCATCCCTCTCAAAACAAAATTGTCAAAACCGAAGTTTATAGACTCTGTGTACATGAGTAAACCTGGTCTAAGGAGAAGCTCTCGTCATCTGCAGGCCCTATACTTGTTGTTCCGTGAAACTTTGCCGTCTGAGAGTTTCGTCGGAGATGGTGATTGGCTTACCCCTAAAACGATACCGGATTGGTCCCGAGCTGTCTGAGTATAATGCTTCGTTGGTTTAGAGTGGTCTTCGTTGTGTCCAAACCGAAGATTGTGGTGTGGATATATTAAACCAAATCAATGCACACCTACACTGGTTATAGTCGAAAACATTTTAGTGTAACACTAATTAAACAAGTACCTCGCGTGAAGGAACTGGATGGATTAGTAAAGTTAGTATGCAATCAAAGATGACAAAAGGACAAAAAGGACCAAAAACAGGGCTTATGCATATTAAGCTGCCCCTAATCTGCCACTGGCTATACTGCTGTACATGGTTTTCATCAGTTTTGTTCTGTAAGTAGAATATGTGGTATAAATTCGTCAGGTAATTTTCAAGACGAAAATTTAAGGCGTTATGCTCATTTTTCAGAACAAATAATAACTTTCTTACGCCCTCAATTCCTTATCAAGTGTATATTGAACAGCTTGAGGTTTCACACTACTCTTCGAGGATGAGTGGATTTCGAAAAAGCATATGTATTGCTGATGCAAGCATAGGCAATTTTTTCTGAACTTTTATGGGTATGAAAAACAACATGTTAATGTGTGCTAGTGCTAAATTAGATGAGATCTAATGTGGTTCAGAGTGTTTTATAAATTCGTGGAAGAAGGGGGTGATTTGTGTAACCTTACTGATAAAAAGGTATGTAGGACATAAAACCAAACCAGCTATAGTATATTACTCAACAATCACAAATAAAAAATGCGTAGAATTATATATTAGAATACCTTTTACGGTTCTAGAGATATGCCTCTTCAAAGTTGGACCATTTTTAAAACTCCTCATTAGCTATGCAAAATTTGTGATGTTAAGTGTTGCACAGTGTCTGTATTTTTCTTGTTAAATCTTTGCAAATTATCTGTTAATTACTGAGCTGCTGTTTCTATATTTAGTTGATTCATGTGTAAATTTTCAGAGTAGTCAAAAACATAATAAGGATAACATAATACATATCTCATGAGTACCTCCTTCCACGTCACAAATTGGCATATGTAGTTCATGTTTATTCATGGTGTAAGTTCAAAAACAGTAAACGTCTTGCAAATGGTCAATATTTGATGGACTTTGGAGACGTTTTTTAACAGTTTTAAGTGTTTTTTTTTACATCAAATAGGAAGGTATGAAATTTTCATGTCCACAGACCTTATGGACGGATTGATACCAACCCCCTAAACCTCATCTTCTTGGAGCTTAAAATCTAAACAGCAGTAGAAAATGATAGTACCATGATTGGCCAACTCATTAGCTGTCTTTTAAAGGCAAAAGTGATATGGGCTGTGAACTTTGACAAGGTTGTAGGGTCTATGTTACAGAGACGAAATAATGTTTAAGTCAACGGAGCAGCTTATATGGTAGTGTGTCCCCATGACAATATCGTAACTGCAGCCATGCAACAACACTTTGATCAGGGAGTCCCTGACAACCCCCTGCTTTTATGCACCTCAGCAGTTGAAGATGATTACTGATATTGAATAGCGCCATCGTTTTAAATTGTGCTTCCTACTGATGTATACAAAAGAAAAAGTTTTTCGAAAGCACCGTTCCTTGCCGAAAGGAAAGTCTTGGTGCACCGAGTTTTATCCTTCAAAGTTACCCTTCTTGGACATCATATTTTACATTGTTTTCACAACTTGACATCTGGTGAGCTCAAGTCCTTTGAACTCCACCAAAACAATGGGGTTCTTTTTAACACCATGGGTCGTCCACCCGCTCTGTATTAAGTACCTCATTGTTACATATTCACATTTTAAGTATGGTAAGTATTCATTATTTCTAACATGAGATATGGTCTTCAGAGGCTATCAGTTTTTTACCTCTGGTGACCTAAAATGACCCCTTACCTCACCAAAAGAGTAGGGTCCTTCCTCTGAATCTAAAACAGCTATAGCCTACTTATGATAAGTAACAGAAGGCAAAAATTGAACAAAAAAAAACTGAAAACTACGTTCCTTCAATGGGATTCGAACCCGGGGAATGCAGAAGGAAGACGAACACTTTCCACTACACCATCACCATACACGTTAACTGTAAGCTGTTTTTAATTGCAACTTGGTCACAGCATCCTTCACACAAGTCCATCATTAGGTAATGAAAATTGGAATTCCTTATGGATTTACCAGAGTTTTGCTTGTGAAAAGATATGTGTTGTTCTCTTTAATTTTATCCTTGAAACTGTACAAACAGTAAGCACTATCTTTTAGTTGGTCACGAAACGACACAGTTTGGAGGTACGGCCAATTGCCTATTCTCGAGATATCGTGTTACAAGTATTGTACAAGATTTTCGTAGTTTCACGTTTGGTGACCTCAGATGGCCTTGGACCTTCATCAAAACCAATAGGGATTTTTCTCTTAATTGACAAACTGAAAAGTATCCATCTCTCTTATCTTGAAATATAGTGTTTACCGTTTTTGCGGTTTTTGAACACCTCAAACGACCTCTGACCTCCATCGCAAAAGCTGCCTTGCAAATAGCCTATAAGAAGTTATATACCCAGTATGAAAATCATCCACCACAGCTATTTTGAGATACGGTAACGTATTTTCAAGGGTTTACAAATTTTTTGTAGTTTCACCTCTGGTGACCTCAGATGATCTATTATCTCTACCAAAAACAATACGGTTTCTATCTCATAATATGACAAATTTACATATCAAAGAAGTATTAAAGTGTCCATCGTTCTTATCTTGTAATATCGTGTTCCTAAGGGTTTCGGCTTTTTACCTCTGGTGACCTCTGATATTCTCTAAAAAATTATAGGGTTCTTTCTCTCAGTTGACAAATCTATATGTTAAAAGTCTGTGGACATGAAAACGTGATACCTGCCTATTTGGTGTAAAGCAGTACTACGCATGCCAAAAATAGCCGCAATTCACATCATGAATAAACATGAGCTACTTATGCAAAGTTGTGTCGTACAGAGAGGGACCCATCAAATAGTTGTTATGTTATCCTTTGTTTGTTTTGGGGGATTATTTTGGAAGAAGCAATTTCGTTCTTTGAAAATATCCATATTCAACACCAAAATAGCAACTAGCTAGTAAGTAATTAACAGATAATTCATAAAGGACTACTAAAAGCAATACAGACACTGTGGCTGTATTCGACACCCACAGTGTTCTCGCACGAGTTGCTCACGAAAGAACACGTTCGCGAACTGTTCTTGCACCCAAATCTCACACCACCTCGGTTGGTGGTGCAGCGAGAACGAACATAAACAAAGATGGCGGAGATGTCTTCCCACGGAAGAAATGCTAGGAAAATTGCAGCACAATGCCCCTAGAAAGTGTACTTATGCCATTTTTCAAATGACAACAACTTAAGCAGAACACTTACCAGGCAGGCCCGGAATAAATGACCTAACAACAGACTTGCGGGCTTATGAAAAATAAACGAAGTTAACAGTGAAATTATGAAACAGCACGGCGGCACGCCCGGTAGGGCCTATGTACGTAGTAGCATGTACGTAGTATGTATGTAGATTGACGTCGACGTTAGACCAAATACTGTACATAAGCTGACAGTATTGTCCGTCACTTTCGTATACCGCTGGTGTACCTAATAGTACCGGCAGGATGGTTATGAATATCATGCATGTACTCATTTGAGGTGCCTGAAAATTAGGTGCTATAAAGTTTGATTAAAGTGTACAGTCCGTGTATCCGCGGTAACTGTACCTGCACTGTAGGGTTCGTGATCGACACTTTAGAAAGAGTTTGCATGTTCCTGAACAGTCAAGAACAGGGTTTCGAATATAGCCTGTGCTACCTACCACATCCTATTTTTGGCATAGCTAATGAACAGTCTCAGGAATAGTCAAAATTTGACGAGGTATATCTTGAGAACGGTAAACGATATTCAAATAATTCTAACGGAGTTTTTATCAGGGGAACTTAATTTTAATTTGTGGAGTAAAACAACTGGTTTACTAGTTACATGTCCACAGACCTTTTAAGTGTGAAAAGTATCCATCAATCTATTTTCTCGGTTTTTTGTAATTTCACCTCAGGTGACCTCAGATAACCTTTGATCTTTACCAAAAACGATAGGGTTCATTCACTGACCATAACATATCTTCATTTTAAGTGTAAAAAATCCGTGCTTTCTACCTTGAGATATCGTGTTTACAATGTTTTAGGTTTTTCACCTCTAGTGACCTCAAACGACCTTCCAAAACAATAGGGATTTTACTTTAAATATGACAAATCTATAGACCAAGTATGGAAAGTATCCTTCGTTGCTATCTTGATGTTTTCAAGCTAAGCGTCATAAACACATACATAAACACACGCATACACTCGCCAACTATGGTTGCATAGGAATAAAAAACAATCGATCGGGTTTTCTTCTTCTTGTTTCAATTGGTAACCTAATGTTTGAAGACAAAGCACTGGTGAATTCTATCCAGCAAAGAGGAGCATAGTTTACCTACATCTATCAGTCATTTTTACAAATGCAAACAGTTTAAGGAATCTGGGTGATGTAGAAAGACCCGACTAAGTCGATCCCGGCCATGGAAGGAATTCAAGAGTAATACCGATTTTTTCTATGAAAAAGAAAGTAATTATGTAAAATAAATTGTTTTTTCACTTGTTTCATATCAGAACTCATCCATGTACTTTGTTGATCAACCATAAAAGCTGTTTTCTTAGGCCCAGTTTACTCGATCACACATTTGTTTTAAAAACACCGTCATACATTTGTATTGCGATGCTCATGAGCAGGCGTATGATCGTGTGGACTGCTTGCCCCAAAATTTGAAAACATCCAACAAGTATGAAGGTATTCAAACTTGTGGTTGTACTTTTCGTATTCCCAAAAAGTGTTCAAACATTTGTATGGCAATGATCGTGGACAAATGTATGATCGTGTAGACGAGCCTTAAAGGGATTGCTTTACATAGGGCGTCGAGACCGTGCTGTTTCGGCTACAGCCTTTTTCTCCCAAAGAGTTATGTCATGTTTTTTAAAACGGCCAAAATCTTAGAAAGTGTCAAAATCCAGGAGCTACAAGTTTCAACGTCACACATCATAGAAACCATCCGACGCCATTGCTTAGTTGTTTATTTCTTTACGTTTTTTAATATCTGCCAGGCCAAGGATTAGCCACTAGTGAGTGACATATCCCTGGTAAATAGACATTGTTAAGACTCTATCTCTGCCCCATATTGCTATAATCACACTCTAAAGATCAGTAGTTTGTTGTTGTGCACCCGGCGAGCAAAAGCTTTCCCTTGCTAAAGTTATGACAAACAGCGTTAATCCAGTCAAATTTTGTAAAATTGACGTCAACGAGAAACTGGACTTTTACATTGTACATCTCCGTGACAACCGTTCAAATTAACAAGTTAATCCTAACAAAAAAATCTAAAGCTTAATCGACTCTTTGAAAGCACAATGAATCATAAAGTGAAATACTGCAAAGAGCTTGGTCTGAGTAAACAGTGACTTGGGGGGCTATTTTGACACGCCGTTTTTAACTATTGCCATCTTTCATCTAAATCCTTTGGCAAGTCGTAAAATGGAAAAAGTGCGGGAGATCTATTTGGTTATCGGAACATGCTTAAGTAATTTCCGGATTGTAAAGCTAGGTGCCCACTGCCCGATTTTTGACCTACGACATGGAAGCGATTTCTCAAGATGTCTGAAGACTTTTCGGGACAATAAAAAGTCGCACAGTGTGCAAAGGTAGGTCGCGAGAAGTGGCAATTCTGGAAGTCGTGGCAATTCGCGGGAAGTCATATCGATGTCGCACAGTTTTGAACATGTTCAAAATTTCTGCGGATTCCACATCCATGTCGTGGGATGTCGCAGGTGAGATGCCGTGAGAAATCGCAATGAAAGTCGTTTAGTGTACCACTTAAAATCATGGATATTCGTAGGTCGCATCCATGTCTTGAGATGTCGGGGGAACGCAACAAGACTCTCTGGGGCCCATGGACAAGGAGCAGTGAGGGGCCCAAAACAATGTTATCACAAACCCAATAGCACATCCCTCTCCGACCATCCACCCAAATATGTACAATTATGCAAGAGTCAAGTCAAGACCTTAGTACAAAAATTGAGCATCATAGATCGACCTAAAGAATAATTTTTTGTTGATATCTTTGACTCAACATTCGTGGGGCCCCTGAACATTCTCCTCCCAGTATACCCACTTGCTACGCCCTGAGATGTCGTAACTCTCACAACTAGTCACAATCAGTGTAAACGAAGAGCCGGAAGTGCTATAGCCAACTGAAATCTAGTCGACATATTTTTCTTTCTCTTTACCCCGTTTTCCTCAATTCTTGCGGTAAATACATTAAGTGTCCATTGGGAAATGACTTGTGGCAAGAGTAAAGTCCTTCAAGTTCTGTCACATTTTCATGTAATCTCTAATACCAGTTGTGCTACCAGGAGTTGGTGATTGAAGGCACAACAGCAGATTATGTTGTAATCCCATCCCAGACACCCCACAAAGAAAGTGTTGTCGGCGGATCCTTTCTATGTCCCCTCGGGCAGGCGCCGTCGTAGGGGAGGGGTGTTTCCCTCCCCTTTGAGAAATTTTTGTTCGTTTACGGTGGCTTAGATGCAAAATGGTGCTATAATTTGAAGTGATCACATGTTGGAAGATTCTTACAATTCAGGGAACTTTAATTTTTGGTTTGGTGTATGGGACGGTTATGTTGTCAAAGTGGAGGGGTGACAACTCCTCCCCTTGAGAAACTTTTATGTCATGTGACTTACATGCAAAATGGTGCTACCTTTGGCAAATGTTTGAAATACAGTAATTACATCCGTAGAAATTCTAATTAGTAGTGATATTTTAGCCGTGGCATGGCACCCGTTTTACAGAAATGTATAACGACAAATACATACTTAAAATCTTTCACATCACGCTACAAATGTTACTGTAAAGGCTACTCTTGATATAAGATTTCTCTAGGGTCCTCCCTTTTTGCGGACGTAAATAGGTTGGAGATGTACCTCTGGTTTTCGGAAGAGCGAATTGATCCGAAGTTATTGCCCTATAACCAGCAGATGTTGTGGACGAACCGTGACGAATGCGCGTGAAACTCGTGCATTAGAAAGCTTTTCCACGACAAAATCTCATGCAGACGTTGCACCGAGAAACTCTTAATTACCTAACAAAATTCATATGCTCTTTAGACGGCGAGTCATTGGCCTGGTAATTTGTAATAGCTTCCATTTTTCATGAAATATGTCTTCTCTTGAATTCAGCTGTTCGCATCCTTGCAATGTTGTGCTCCTCTGTAATTTCTCCTACGGACACGAAGGATCGGCCTAAAAGCCCTCACCAATTAATAGTGCAAAATGTGTCTGAGACAGTATTAGTAATAAGCACAGTGATGAGGTTGCTTGAAGCGCGCGCTTAAATTTGGAGTTTGCGAAAAAATTATGAGAATTTTGAAAGTTTTAGAGCAATTTGTGATAGAAATTGATTAAAATAGATCTATCACTTAGACGAAAACACACCTCACCCTCACCCCACATAAATCTAAAGCTTAACCTTTTGCGCTTATTTAAAAAAAAATGTTCGAAAATTTTAAAAAAACGATCTGGGCAAGTGCTCCCCCCCCATTGCCCCTCACCTGCGACACTGAATAATAAACCCTATAAAACCTAACATGTCTCTGGCACAATGCGATAGACCCGAAAGCTGAACATTATATACTTACAGTATTGGAAAAGAAGATTCATGTACTTTAATGATTTTACTGATTATCAAAGTTGTTATATTTAGATCTGTATCTTGAAGTTTTACAGACCTGATGATTTACATCTTAGCTAAAAAAAATGATATTTTGAGACCCGTCTTTTCTGTATTAATTAGATGATTACACTTGAGAGACTTTCTGTCGAGTTAGAGGCATATATACATAGGATTTTTCTGCAAGAGGGGGATGGCGAATCGGAGAGAACGAGTTGGCTAGGCTAACGCAGCAAACCTCCTTGCACGACGGGCGGGGTGTCGTAGGGAGGATGTGTCTCGCTTAGTAGGTGGCGGGTTTTGAAAAGAATTATCCATATATTGTCATTTTGGTGTTTAATTTTTTGTCATATGTTTGTATGTGGAGGGGATTGGTGGAATCGTTTGAAATCGTGAGAAATCGTGAAAAAAATCATGCAGTGGGCACCTGGCTGACTTTTTTCAAAAAATAAAAATTCACTGAATTATGAGAATCTTTCAGTCATTTGTCCTTACCATTAGTGCAAACCTTAGACATTTCAGAGGTTTTTGTCCGAACAGGGGATTCAATGGAGTCGTCCTGTGAACGGGGAGGGAGGTTTGCATTCCGTTTGTGGCAAATATCGCGGTCAATTGGCTGATCGTGAAAAGTCGTGAGTCGCAGAATATTGCAAAATATCGTACGTTTCTCCCGCGAATGTTCACGATTTCCAAGTCGTAAAGAATCGTTTGAAATCGTGAGAAATCGTGAAAAAAATCATGCAGTGGGCACCTGGCTGACTTTTTCAAAAAATAAAAATTCACTGAATTATGAGAATCTTTCAACATATGATCACTTCGAAACTTTGCCAAAAATAGCACCATTTTGCATCTAACGAACAACAACTTCCCAAAGACCCTTAGACCCCCCTCCCCCAGGCAGGCCCGTACCAGACTTGGAGAGCAGGAGGGCCAAACCAAGCTTAGAGTGATCGCTAAGTATAATTTATTGCACAGGGGTATGTCTTTGCCCACAGAGCAGGGGTCTGGCCCCCAAATGCCTCCCCTTGGTTACGGGCCTGCCTTAGGACAGCGCCTGCACGAGGGGACATAGGAAGGATCCGCCGATTGCGATTTGTGGGGGTGTCTGGGGTGGAATTACAACATGATCATCTGTTGTGCCCCCAGACACAAACTCCTGGAGGTGCCGCTGCTATTAGTGATTACATGAAGGTAAAATGTGACGGAAGGACTTTATCTTGCCAAAAGTCATTTCCTAGAGGACACTTCTTTTATATAATTACGGCAAGAATTTGATGAAAAAAGGGGGAAATAAGGAAACATATGTAGGCTAGCTTTCATTTGGTTATATCACTTCCCGTGCTTTATTTACACTGATTGTGACTAGTAATGAGAGCTACGACATTCAGTGGCGCCGGCAGGCTTTGGTGATTGGAGGGGGGGGGGCACAACAGATGATGTCGTAATGGCACTTCAGTTAACCTCCCAAGTGTGCGCGAAAATGCGTTTTTTTTTTCGTGTGCTCCCTGCTTTTCGTAAACACAGTGGGGATCCTTACTTTGTCAGGTGTCACTGCACTAAGGTGCCGTCCTGGGGGAGGGGTCTAAGGGGTGTCCCCCTCCCCTTTGAGAAATTTTTGCTTATTTAAGGTTTCTTAGATGCAAAATGGTGCTATCTTTTGGAACATTTTTGGAGCTGATCATATATAGCTGGAAAATGTCCATAATTCAGTGAATTCTAATTTTTGGTTAGGTGAAAAAGGAGAGCATGTTGTCTAAGAGAAGAATACGTTGTCAACAAACCTCCTGAAGACTCCCTTTTGGCTACTTTACCGCCTTCTATTGGCAAAGTTTTTACCCAAAAATACGTGCGTGGAGTCCACAAAAACATTGTTGGACTATAACAAAATTTTTCCTCCCCTTCATTGTGCATTATAAGAAGTCATGTAAGGCTGGCAGATACCTGTATAGGGCCTTCCGGAAGCTCTGGGTAAAGTACATGAAATCATGGAGCAATGACATAATGCTTATTACTTGACATCCAAATGATAATATAGAGTAGAGCACTTTACAATTATCGTATTTTTACTAATTTTGAACGAAAATCCAGATGAACAGCTTTCAGCAATGGGGAACGGGCGGGAGGGAGAGTATTGGTGCAGGAAGGTGATATTAGACCTCCCTGATAGGTAGAGCAAAAGGAAAGGCGTTTTCAGAATGCTTTTTTGTCGTAAGTGTATTAAAAATCACCATCTATCAAGGACGTAGCCAGGAAATTGTCAAGGGGGGGGGAGGCGAAGCCCATAGACAGACTTTCAGCGCTTTGCGCCACCATGGGTTGGCGATGAGACGTTATGACCCGAATGGCCAGGTGAAGTGAAATTCTTTACGCGTAGAGAAACCTTGCAACTCTTTACGCGTAAAGAAATTTGACAGGTCTTTTACGCGTAAAGACTTAAAGATTTTCTTTACGCGTAAAGAAATGCATTTCCAGGACTGTGATTGGTTACTTTTTAAGACGTCATTTGGCATTTTTTACGCGTAAAGTTTTAGACATTATGACCCGAATGGCCAACCATATACGCATGGTCTAACGACGGACGGTGTGAGAACTGGAAAAGCGTTGAAGTCACGTGACAACTTCTACAGAAGACGAACAGTTCCATACCGTACGTTCTTATATGTACCAATATAAGAACTGCAACACATTGGACTCTAAAAGCAGTGTGTAATTATGTCCAACCGGGGATTCCCACTCTGAACTCCCTGGTACAGCATTGAAATGTACACGTAAGTGTAGCATGATTTGAAAGGTGAGTGGCAACTTCCTGATTTGAATATGTGATATGCAGCGTTTACCCTAAGACTCGACTAAAACCTCATGTGGGTCTGCTACACGTCCCCTGTAGATCTCTTCACGGGCACGTTTTTGAGTCATTTTGGAGAACAAAAGCTATATATCTAATACAAATAATTCACTAAGGGTGCTTCACGTTCTTTGTCCATTTCAATGCTGTACGCACCTACCCTCTGCTATATTAAGGACATTGTAAGTTCCAGATATCAGAGCAGAGCTCGATCCTACGTCTACACAATCAAAATTGTGCAAAATGACAAAGCGCCATTTTATGTCCATAATAAGATGGCTACTGTTGCAATATGGCTACTGTTCCGATTTTCAAGGTTTCTCAGTGGGTTGGAATGCAAAAATGCTCTTGAAACTTTGAACATGGAAGAAGGGCCTGAAGCTAATCAATTGTGCAATCTTTTGTAAGACCGAACTGTATAAAGGAGGGATGGAATATACAAAATACTTCCTTCGTAGCTCTAACAGTTTAAGGTAAAAGCGCCCTCTAATGCTCATGTAACTTCATCAGCTCTACACACATCGAAACTCACGAACACAAGTAATTAAGTAATCAAAGGTGATGTGCACTGCCTGCGAAGCATATCGCGGGCAGTCCACCGCGCGGGGGAGGGGCAGTAGGAGAGGACGTAACCTCAGTACCCGACTAAAGACCACAGTGACACGAGTTAATAACAGTTTCTGAAAGGAAATTAAGTAATTGTTAGCCACATGACGTCACTGGTTTTTACCTTCTTTGGAAGTGAACAGTAAATGTGACATCGTGGTAAGGTACTCCGGGATCGTCAGGATAGTATTCTTTGTTATTCATGGCGTCTATGTTAACAATATCCCATTCGCCGTTACCAATGAAAGCCGACATGTCGCCTGAAAGAAATCAATGCAGTTGAAGTTAGAAGACTTTTAACACTTTAAACACAATAAGTGTTCAGTCAGAGTAACCCATGCCGCGATGGCAAGACTTTACTTACCCCTCAAAGTCATGGTACAGACTGTGTTGAAGAAACGTCCTTCGAGTTAGGTCAAACTGCAGGCGAAACTCCCAAAACAACCCCCAAAGTGTTCAGTTAATACAATTATGGGGTATGGGCTTCGGTCTCACCTGGAACTTAGAAACTCAAGATATCCTATCAGTTATTTAGCTTGTTTCACTTCAGGGACAAAGCCAAGAGGTTCATTCAAAGCCCCACCCTTTCGCTATCAATCTCCTTTTGAGACAACCCCTTCGCCCTTGGCAGCAATACAAATTTTGTTTACTTATTTGATTGCCAGATGCCAGAAAACGTTCTAACAGTGTTCAAGTTCATAATTGTCCCGGGGCTCTAGACCTGTTCGTCTTGGACATTTTGAAGGATTAATCAAGTGGCTACCTTGTTCCGAAATTGCATAGCGCCCACACTATGCAGGATTTCTTGAACTGATGTTTATTTGTGCACTTACCGTGATTGCTGTATGTCACAAAATCGCATTCAGTGTTTAATCTCAGGGGAAGACCCAGATTGCTAATGAGGTTCAGGCATTTGGAGCTCGCAAAGGTTCCCCGTCCCCCCTTTTGTAAAGTCCTGGGCCCGGAGGATGCACTTTTAGCTAATGTTACCCTTAATCCTCCGATAATGCATGCCGGTAAACTTTCAGTATGATCAATGGTGCCAAAGGACAGAAAATCTTTCCCTATAAGGAGTGTCTTACGAAAAATATGTTCAAGCGAGTTGGATTGTATTTTCTTTTTCAACATCTACTAAGTGAGAATAAAAAGAATCGTCGCTAGTAGGGGAACCGAACATTCTTACCTGGCTCGTGTAACTTCTTTTATCACAGTCTGATCCATGATACAAAAAAGGATAATTGACAAACCTAAATGACCCGGGCCAATCACGGCTGGCGTTACCCTGACTAAGTAAATCTTTGCTTCTCTTTACAAAGAGCATGGATGCACAGAAACTAAGCCAGGTACGTAGAAAGAAGTATGAATACGTTATTTCCGATAACCACTCATTCATTCAAATCAAATCAGTCCAAAATCTGTAAATATCGATTGCCATGTATTGCCTCACGTCTCGTCCGATCAACTCTGTCAAAATATTTAAAGAAACAATTCAATTGTTCCAAAATATACGTCTTGTTGTCGAATATTGAATTTGAACTGCTGTAGACGAGTCTTCCCCATGGTGATTATTAACAACAGGGAATATACGGGCGTGATTGCATGCTAGAAAAAAGCACCCGTCAAATATAAGGGAAGGGGCTTCCCTTTGTTGTGTTGAGTCGTAACTGATAATTTAATGAAAGTAAATAACAGTATCTGGGAGTACTGCACATTGTATTAATATCAATCTTTGAACATCAACGATTTGGACACAGCTACAAGATTACCATTCGCCAATGTGGTAAAAACGAGTGTCAGCCCACTATTCCAATAGTTCATACAGGATCACTTTCGGATATTCTGTTATGAATCGAATAAATTACTCAGCGAATAAGCTACGACATCCTCAGTATGAAATACGGTAGACTTTAAGTAACGTAAACCACCTGATCCATTGATGACCAGTTCATTTCCGTCGTGAGACCAGGGACCGAATTTCATCTCGCAATCCTGCTGATCGAAAGGAAAGTATCGGACATCCAGTCTGCAAAAGCTGCGAAAATTGACAGGTGACGCCCAAAGGAGTTGCCCATCATAGTCCACTTTAACCATAGTGTCCCTTAGGAAGTTATGGTACACTGCATCAGCACTAAAAAGAGAAAAATGCATGAAAAAAACTAAACATTTGCAAGAAAATCCTTCAGTTCAAGTATATGACTGATTCTGATTGATGATGCAGGGATTTGAAGAGGAAATTTAAGGAAAGGGGAGGAGAAAGACAACTGTTTCGCTTGATTTATTTACAGCAGATTGCTTCAAAGACGTATGGCAAACCTTTTACTTCTTATCTCTATTCTGAAAATATGAAAAGGTATTAATGCATCACATAAATAAAGATTTGAGTTGAATTTTTGATATAAGAACTTTGAATTCTTGACATCATTGATAATTTTATTTTTATCAAAAACCGCCTATTGAGCTGCACACACTGTGTGTTCAGTTCAGTCAGATGATTAATTGAATTCGTGAATTTACATATCACTAATTAAAATTCTTGATATCTTCAAATAAGGTAAGGCGTATATATTGAGAATTAGTCACACTTTGCAATAATTACATCACTGCGGAAAATTAAGGACATGTTAATATTACTATTAATTTTCTATTCTTTACCTTTTCAGTAAAGCGTTTAAGGTACAAATAAAATTTTCAAACTTATTCAATAGACCTTATGCATATGACGTTACAGAGAGTGCTCCCTCGGTTGGAGCAGGGAGTTGTTATTTGGAAGGAGGTTTAACGGAAAGTTTAATTTATGCTAATATGCTTCGATCCACTAAATACCGAGGAGATTATTAATGATAAGCCACTTATTCCGTTGATGGGGAATTCTTTCTTTTATTCGTTCGCCTCAATGTGACATCGATATGTTAGCAACATCATTCAGGTCTAGTAATCCTATCACAATTGGCTTACTCAGGACAATGCTTTGATGAGTAGGTTTACGCCGCCACCAATTTAGGGGCAGGTGCTACAAAACTCGAAACGACTGTTTCATTGAAATAAACCAATGAGGTCTGCCCCTTCCTAAAGAAAGAACGTCATGCAAATGAGCTGCAGAGGCAGAAGTCTAAATTTTGTCGCAACAATTTGGAAAGTTTCCGGAAGCTTCCTGAAATAACCGGGTATACAATCAGATTCAGATTTTTACATAAACCCTTACTGGTATACTCTGATCCGCGTCCACGAGCGTCCAAAGATGCAATAATTTTTAATTTTCCAGCGACTGGCAATGCTATGGCAGTAGCGACAAACCCCCAGTTTTACTGTTGATGTAGCAGACGACAAATCCCCTCTGTTTGAATTACGTAATCCAGTGTAAGCCTTATAGAAATGCCAAGAAGGATACAAGAAACAGATTACTGCGTGACCTTGGCGGCGTAAACTTCACTTCAAAGCGATGTATCTCCTTCCAAATAACAACTCCCTGGTTGGAGGCAAGCGGGTATCATTGCAAGCTACACCAACAAATGCAGACAGCTGATTTGTGAACCAATAGAATACGAACGCGTCTACTACACACGAATGCGAAGTCTACGTTGAGCGTGCAGTGGCTTCACTGATTTGCCTCCAAAATGACGTCGCGTGACGACAATGCATAAGGTCTATACGATACCAAGATAAGAAGAAAAACCATTGTGGTAACTTACCAAACTTTTGCCTTAAAATTGGATGGAATTTTGTACAGGACAAAACCTTTCCATCTAACGTTTAAGTTATTTTAGTTGCTCCCTGCTCATAACAGAGAAAAGGGCAACTTACGTGATTGTTTCTTTTTTTTGTGTATGTTTCTTATTTCTTTTGTTTTGTAAGACAAGTCGATCGTTCCTTTACAACCAACAATGCTTTGCGACAACGGTTTAGTACAAATAACAGTCTACTGAGCAAGAATTTTCCACCTCATACTGTCATATGTTCTATCTATTATCGAAACAACTAAATTTTGATCTGTAATTTTACATATAAGATCATATTATTAAATTGAAACATGTTTTGTTCACAAACAGTCAGCCACATGGTTGCCCACGGTGGTATATGTTGTCTACGTATAGGTCCTTCCTGACAAAATTCTTGGACAAACAAGGTAGATATACATAGGCTATGTGTTATGACAAGACAACGAAGCACTAAAGGCAGGAGCCATTGGAAAATAGTGACATTATTAAGGTGACCATGAATGGATGCCTGTCATCTGAAGCTTTGCATCTACTTGTAAGTTACCTCATCCCAATAGACCTTATGCATTGACATCACACTGACTTCATTTTGGGTGAAAAAAATGAAGCACACGTGCACGACTAGAGTGGATTTCGCCGCACGTGTAGTAGACTTACGCCCGTATACAATTGGTTGACAAATCAGCTGTCTGCATTTATTGGTGTAACTTGCAATGATACGCGCTTTTCCGCCATTTTCCTTCAAACGAGGAGCACTTTCTCCATTGTGACACCATATGCATAAGATCTATTAAATAGTTCAAATTCTTCCATTCATCTGTTATTTCACCAAACTACGGGATACTTTCATTTGCTTAAGGTCAATGTACTGACGCCGGAGACACCACTGTAACTTTGCCAACCTATTCAATCTATTTTAACCTTTTCCAAGGAAGAATGATGAAGGACTGTCATAAATAACGAATAAGTACCGTGACCTGACTTATAACACAATTCCGTTGAACAAAATTCTTGTATTACACATCATCAAATTTCCAATGTTAATGACAGAACAACAATCTGGCATTTTTTTCAAATCCTGACGACTGATTTTTGTTGAAGCCACTAAAGAGGGCGGTGTCTGTTCTTTTGAGCCTGCTTAGAACGGGAACATGCATGATAGGCCCATGATGCATGGGCCCAGCGGGTGAGAGAAAGGTCACTATTTGAAACAAAGATCCATGTCAATGAGCAACTTTTGCCACCTAATTTTAAATTTGTAATCCCTGGTGTACTAAATCAGGTACGATCTTTTTCACCCACGAGACAATGCGTTTGTTCATGAATAATTACAAGTACGCAAATAAGTCCTCACAGCTCTACTTGTGGTGTGCAATATTTGTGGCGTGAAGTATGATAAAAAGTACTTGAAGGGGGAAACCTGGAAAAGAGGATATTGATTCAATTGATGTTTCAAATCAAACTGTTGTTGGGCGATTGTATACGCAGTGGCGTGCTGTGGGGCCAGGTCCGCCCGTGGACCATCCAAGTCCACAATCCCAAGTAAAAAAAATAGAAACTTTCACTTAACTTCTAAATAACCAGAATTAATGAACACATAATTACTTGAGGGCTTTGCCAAAGATAGAACCATTTGGTATCTAAACAGTTGACATTACCACGAAAGGGAGAGGAAGTACTTCCACTGTTTATAACCAGCAAAAGACAACCCTCCATTGACCGAATCAGAATAAAAAGAATTATTTACCTAATACGGAGCACTGTTTAATAAACAAGTGACTTTTAAAGTTTTGTCAAAACCATTAACAGTTTGTGTACAACTGCGTTATATCGGGGAGTTGTTACAACTCCCTGGTTATATCAAAAAGGAATTGTCTCGAATGTGAGGCACATAGACGTATTCAAAATAACCCCTCAACCTAAATTTGCACTCAGCAAAACAAAAGAAACATAAATAAAGTAAAAGCAAGCGCCTAATAAAATTAAAAATGTTTAAGTATACGATTTAGAATTTTGGGGAAAATAGTAGCATTTTTCATACTAGCCACTGCACATAAACCTTTTACTACACTTTAGTCAGTATACACATATGGCTTAACTGTAGGGTAAGACTGTAGTACCATATTTGACTAAAATGAATGGATATTTATGACCTTAAGCTTGACGCTTCCAAGGTCGTTTAACCGACAACATGAGCTTGACGCAAAGCAACTACCAGTTTCAACAGTTTCGCTAATGACGTCATTCTCTTGAACTGTGTCCTTCAAGTACACATAAAGGATTGAATATTGGGAGTGGTATATCAAAGCATTGTAACAGATCTGTGTTAATTAATTTCCTGTACAATCTCTGCGAATTTCATACTTACAACTTTTCCATCTAATTATAGCCATTATAACTGAAGAACTATGATGGTGTGTTTACTTGCCATTAAAGTCATTCACAAAGCTTCCGTCGATTTTTTTTATATCTTCGAATTTTTACGAGATTCTAGTCTATGTTTCCATAAATACTGAACTGTTTATACTGTACTGAATCCAAAGGAACTATAAAACCGTAACTCGATGAATATGGCACTTTATCGAAGATGAAAGGCAATGAGCGTAGGTTTCGTGACATCATAATTACAATATGAACACCCAGATTAGAAGATTTAATGCAAAGTAAGATTGACGATGTAGAAACTTTTCCAGTAAGCAGAGGTGTGTACAAAAATTAATGATAGAAGCAAAATTCCTTCGATAGCATTTGAGATTCTTTGTGCCTAAAACTTGAGCTGAGCAACGCAAAACACACTATACACATTCATATAAAGGAGGATGAGGGCGGTATTACAGATGTGCAATAATCGCAGAGTGCCATTTCACACTTTTTCACAGGGGCTTACGACGCTTTCATTACCTTCGTTAATGTCGCGATGACAGACGGTGATATTTATAAACAATGACAAACGAGGAATACATTTATTTCACGTCTTCTAACCAGTAGCGTCCCTTTTGCAAAAACTGATTGCTTTACGATCTTCATCAGTTCAAAGCGATAAAACTCGGAAATAACTTTTATTGGGAAGTGAGAAGTGCCAATTCTTGGATGCTTTTCGTTACAAAATGTTATTAGTAACATTTGATTTCTGACATTTCTCTGGATCTCAAGGCCATTTTAAGGATTTCGTTTACCAGAATCAGGTCCCCTTGATGTTACTGTCAAGAACACACGGAACATGTCCATAAGATATTAGTCAAACGGATGACCAAAAATGTGAGCAGTCCAGCAGAGTGTTGCGAACCTTAACGACAGTCGGATCAGAACTCCAAACTTACATTATTTTGAAGATGGGATACCTGCTTCCCTTGTGAATATACATACTTTGACATTACTTGTGTTTTCGCAAACCTTTACATCAATGTATCAGAATAGCAAATATGGTCTAAAATAATTTAGTAAAAAATATGCGGCCGGCGCATTCCGTTTTTTAATCATTATACTGGTAGCTCTATCCTACCTTTGATACACTTTATGAGAGGGCAGATATTGTTGCCAATAAACCTTTCATTCTATTCGACCATCATGGAGTTGAGGACTCTGGCTGTTACTTCACAGTCTTTATAAAGAAACTCTCCACGATAAAGTAGAATATTGCCCTCTATTCCTAAATTCCGACTTACTTCTGGTAAAAGTACAAATCCGGCAGCCAAATTGAGTTAGAGGAAACCTTGGTTTTCTTCAAACCTCCGTAGTCGGAGGGATCCCACGTGAGATACTCATCATACCAAATCTGTGGGAAGGAATAAAAAGTCTCAGACATAATTTGACCCTTCAGGACAGGGAAGAATCATAATACTTTAACATGGTTACGCTTATCGACGTTTATATAAAGCATTTGTAACCTAGGAAGGATATACTTCATAACAAATTATTATACAAATTGATACTTTTTAGCTTCAAATGGTATCTACGTCTCTTGGGTACCTCTGTAAGAAGAGTGAGGTCTAAAAAGGATTTTGAATTGACGTGCGAAGATCAGCCAGTAATCTAAGGCGTTATCCACTTTTTAAGCTCATAAATTTCTACCTCAGGCAAATAACCTGAATACAGTATGATTTGCTATGAAACCAATACGTAGCCACCGAACGTCTGTGCCTACTGTAAGAAAACTCTGCGGTAAGCGTAGTTATCGTTTATCGCAAGGTATTGTTTTTTCATATACATAGAGATACATAAATACATACATAATACACCACTGCATTTCACAAGAAAATGGTTTGAAGCTTCCTTTATACACTGTCAAAAATGATTGACACTTTTTTGTAACAGATAATAAACGCGTCTTGGCGTTTATGTAACCGAAATAACAATAAAATACATAAGCAAATTAAACGTCTAAAACGTCAGCTTTAACACATTGACGCCACTTTAACGCCATCTCGTAAACACGTTTATGCGTTTATTTCATGTTTACTGTAAACATCAAGTTGGTTTTAATAAAGAAAGATTAACATATATATAAAACATATAAACGTGTTTGCGGAGTGCACTTTAATTGCCGTCATTATCTTTATCATGTGTTAATATTCGTTCAGTCATTTACTGTGCTTATCTATTTTGTTGTTCGTTTTCTAATTCTCAAAGGCCATAATGTATTAAAAAATGAAGACGTCTCTTTTTACAGTGTACTTTGTGAAGATAAACCAAACCAAATAATCTCAGAATTCAGCTGTTTTGTATATGTTTGTAATAAACACCCAATTGCGTAATGTTAATACAAACGTTATCATGATTAAAGGACCAATTTATCTCGTCCCAGATAGTTCTCTTAACTAAGTTTATGTCTAGCCCTTCATTCAATTTAAAAATGTGTCTTCTGCATCTTCCTGATAAAAGTTACAGTAGCCTGTACTGACTTAAAATTGCTCAAGGCCATATTCAGCAGAGTTCAATATCCTACTGTAACTGTTTCCAATTTTACTGTACTGCGATCATGACCCACCGATGCAAACACTACATCACATTTTACTTGATCTGCACAATTCGTCAAATGTTGACCAGAGCGCGGCTGAGTAAAAATTGCCCAAGGCCATATTCAGCAGAGTTCAAAAGCCTACCGCTAATGTTTACAATTTTAATACTACTGTAATCATGCACAATTCATCAAAAGTTGACCAGAGTGCGGCTACAATTTAACTTTATGCCGACGAAAATACAGTCACCAATTGCGAGAAGAGAAATGAAATAATCCCCCCTATTTCTCTTCTCTTATTTCAATGAAATAACTAAAGCAACGATGATTTGCGATTGAATGAAATTGACACAAGCATTGGCGATATGACACTCCATTGTCAAATGTTATAGTTTGATTACCGTAGATAAGAGAGTCGATGAATCGACGACATGATCCTCCATTGTCAATTTTCAGTATGACTAATGTAGTGTCGAACAATCGACGACATGATTCTCCAATGCCAATTGTCATCAGGCGCGTAGCTACGGGGGGTCCTACCCCCAGATGTTGCCAACCCCCCCCCCTAAAAAAAATTGTGCGTGTCTAATAAAATGTGTAAGAATTAAGGACGACGATCGATGCCGTGACCCCCCATTTGATACCTAGGCCCCCTAAAAATTTCATCCTAGCTATGCCCCTGATTGTCAAGGTGATTATTGTAGCAGAGAGTGTCGAACAATCGACGACATGAAGTGATGTATACATGACGAATGAATAGCCTATTTAATTTTCCCTTTAAATCAAAGACAACAACATAGGGGTGGGCCAATAGATGTGTTCTCAGTTGAATTTTTGACAATTTTTGTACATAAATAAAACAAATTATGCTACTTTATAAAGGAATGCCTTACACTGGAATCAACAGTATCTTTTAAAAGCCTTTACGGTGCCGCCCTCTCCCACTAGTACTTCAGTGGTTCTTGTTACTAGATAGGTAATTGTGCGGTATTTCGACGGCATAAAATTTTTTAGTGGTTTTGTGATTTATACATTCCACTTGATAACCACGTATAAAGGTTTGGCAGCATCAACAGTAGTAAATAGTATTGTCCTTGGATAATACAATGATATGATAGCATATAGCATATCTGCTTCCCTCTGGCTCCTTTCACCTTGAATGCTATTATGTTTTCTTAATATACTGTGTTGTACATTAATGTTAATTGCTAGTATTCTGAGGTGGAAAAATAAACTTGAACTTGAACTTCATAACACGATGTCATACAGTCCTTAAGACGAGATGAAAAGTGGTACAGGAGCATTGAATACATAATACTCCATAGTGATTATGTGACAACTACATTCTATTTGGTTCCAAACGTTTGATGACAAACATAATATATGCTGTAGTTCTTGTGATAAGATAAAATCGGTGATACGATCACTGCAGATAATAGTATGAAATATTGAAATACTATAGCAGTAGTAGGAATTGGGAAGGACTTCATGACACGAAATGCAGAAAATAATTGAACCTTATTTGCGAAGTTATTTATGGCTACTACGGAATTAATGTTTAACCAGGAAAAACAAGTTCTACAGACTCCTTAGGTCTAACTACACTGGAAAGGCTAGTTTTAAACCCCACCATTCTATTCAACAAGTGGGGTATATCAAGTTGCCAAGTTCATCGCCCAAGGCCATTGTAAACACCAATAGAAATTCATTTCTGCGGAAGACGTCTGTGTCAATCAAACGGTGTTAAAGCTCACTGCTCCTCCTAAAGTGTCCACCCATAAACAAAACTGGGAAGGTAACAGCCGATCATTTTTAGGGAGGACAGTTCGTCATGGGTACTTAATGCAGTCCTACAACGAACCTTCAGTGGGCCTACTTCTTTAGTTTATGCATTGTCCTTATGAAAAATTAAGATTTATCGAGATCCCTCGCTTATTCCCCTATGGCGTTTCGTAGCCATTACTTCTCACGTCGTGATATAAATAGCGTTTTTAAAATTGCCATAACACACCTTACTTCCTGAGTATGCATTGCAGAAATCAAAATTCCTGGCTTCATCATTCGCCCTAGTTAGAAAACATTCGTTTTACGTAAACATTGAATTTGTTTTTACGAGACATTTTAAGTTCTATTCAACCGTACAGTTTTCACATAATTCCATAAGAGGTATCCTCTTTTCACTTAAAGTGAGTAAGATATTCACTGTTGTCTCTGACGTACCTGTAACAACAATGCTAGGCTTCTTATCCAACTCCATCGCCTGAGGTGGGTGATTTATAAAGGGCGCGCGACTCAACGCTGAGAGCGTGTAACACAGTTCCTTCTATCTTTAATTAAATAACATTCATTCGGAATCGAGAAAAGACGAAGAGAAAAGTTTGTAATATAAAAATTGTTAATCTTAATTCTTAAGTGTGTTTCGCGAATCCATGTGATCGTCTATTAGTTGTCTCGGACATAAATATACAAATAAGTGACGCAAAGTTGTCAAAAATGCACAACACCTAATGTATGGTATGGATAACGTTAATGTGGAATGTTTAAATCAAACTAAAAATATCCTAACTGGATTTAAGTAGCCCATACGTTTGAGTAATAGGTATTTCGCCTTTGTTTGTTTGAGCGATCAGTTCGAAGTGAATGATGGAAAGGCCATCAACTGGAATGTAGACGAACTAAAACAATATGTTGCCGTCAGTCAAAGTTTGATTAAACAAAAATTTCTTTCAACCTCAATAAACTCGAAGTGGCAATGTAAAAAACCAGATTTGAACTAAAAAATTGAACCTTAAGCCCTTGAATAGAATACGTAACTGAATGTGTAGTTGACAGGTGCTTAGCCAGAAATTTGCCAAGGAAGGGGCGAAGCCTGCAAGCAAACTATCTTAGCGTAGCGTCACCACAGTTGGCGCGAATCGTAAAAGAAAATTTTTTGCCGAAAATGTCTCCCACATTCCTGGAAATGGCACTTCCCAAGCCTTGTAAGTTGTATCTAAACATTTTTTTTATTTTGAGTTACTAGCAATATCATAAAAAAATCATTAAAAAATACAAAAAATGTTCAAGGAGGGGGCGGCGGCCCCCTTCGCCTCCTCCTTGGCTACGCGCCTGGCAGTTGACAGGTATTCTGAAGGGATTGCAGCATTTGAACAAAGTGATCGTGCAATCGGGAAGTTTGAGGTTTAATCTTCGAGCAAGGTAGGTCGGAGATGAACAACTCCAATCAAATTTGTATTTTAGACACCATAATGCCTTAACTCCTCGAATAAGTATAAAACCTAAGAGATTGTTTCAGTGAGACTTGTGGTTTACATAGTTCAACAGGAACGTAAAAAACGTGCTTCTTTTCTTACTTAAAGTTTCTACTTAACAGCACAAGTAATAACAACTATTCTTACATCACAAAAACTTCCTATCATGTGAAACTTTAATTACTTACACTTGTCGTGGATTATAAACCCTACCTCATATTTAAGTTCACCTGTCTCTGGTAAATTTTAGAAAAGAAAATAAATAAAAGGGAACAAATAACGAAATGAAACGTCGTGGATAAGCAAAGTATCGTGAATAATTCCATGCGTGTAGGGGAAGGGAGGGCAGGTGTGGGAATTTTTTCTTTTTCTTGCATGACTCTCTTTTATGCAGTGGTTATACTTCTGAATTGAAAAACGAAGTAAAACATTACCAAAATGAATTAAAATGCAAATTTTTCTGCGCAGTCATCGCAAATAAATGCATCATTATTGACTCTTTTTATGCAGCGTGGGTGTAATTATTGTTCTAAGTCCCATGCAACTACAAAAATCGTCAAATTTTTACCCTCACCAACCGTTTTCATGCATCAAATCTTTCCTACGTTAGTCTGACTTAGACTTAAATAAGCAAAAATGGTCAAATTGTTATTTGTATGATCCTTTCAGTGCAGATCAAATGCCCTTGGAAGATAGAAAAATGAATCGTTCTTTTGCCCACATTTTTTTTTAAAAATCCCAAAGTCCCCGTGTCTTTGCCACTGGTCCTTACGGGGCGTTGCTTCTGAACCCCACCATCAGCCAATTTGTAGTGGAAGTACCGTATGTAATATCATAAAAGTCATTAAAAATACAAAAAATGTTCAAGGAGGGGGCGGCCGCCCCCTTCGCCCCCTCCTTGGCTACGCGCCTGGTAGTTGACAGGTATTCTGAAGGGATTGCAGCATTTGAACAACGTGATCGGGCAATCGGGAAGTTGGAGGTTTAATCTTCGAGCAAGGTAGGTCGGAGATGAACAACTCTAATTAAATTTGTATTTTAGACACCATAATGCCTTAACTCCTCGAATAAGTATAAAACCTAAGAGATTGTTTCAGTGAGACTTGTGGTTTACATTTCAACAGCAACGTAAAAAAACGTGCTTCTTTTCTTGCTTGAAGTTTCTACTTAACAGCACAAGTAGTTACAACTATTCTTATATCACAAAAACTTCCTATCATGTGAAACTTTGATTACTTACACTTGTCGTGGATTATAAACCCTACCTCATATTTAAGTTCACCTGTCTCTGGTAAACTTTAGAAAAGAAAATAAATAAAAAGTAACAAATAACGAAATGAAACGTCGAATAAGCAAAGTATCGTGAATAATTCCATGCGTGTAGGGGGAGGGCAGGGCTGGGAATGCACAACCCCCATCACCACAGAGACAAAAATAATGCCAAAAAGTCAACTTTTTCTTGCAAAAATGTTCCAATGTACATGGCTCTCTTTTATGCAGTGGTCAAACTTCTGAATTGTAAAATGAAGTAAATCATTACCAAAATGAATTAAAATGCAAATTTTTCTGCGCGCTTGGCGCGCAGTCATCACAAATAAATGCATCATTATTGACTCTTATTGTGCAACGTGGATGTAATTATTGTTCTAAGTCCCATGCAACCACAAAACCGTCAAATTTTTACCCTCACCAACCGTTTTCATGCATCAGATCTTTCCTACGTTAGTCTGACTTAGACTTAAATAAGCAAAAATGGTCAAATTGTGATCCTTTCAGTGCGGATCAAATGCCCTTGGAAGAAAGAAAGATGAATCGTTCTTTTGCCTACATTTTTTTTTAAAAATCCCAAAGTCCCCGTGTCTTTGCCACTGGTTGCTTTTGAACCCCACCATCAGCCATAAGCAGGGTCTTTCCGCCTGACACCCATGATTATGCATCTGACGTGGTAAAATTCTACAAATTTGTCGTGCCCGGTGAACCTACTGTCATTGAGCTTGTGTGGTCTGAAACCCGGGGAGAAATCCTGGCTACGCGTCTGCTAAACACAAAAAAGCAAGTATTGAAGCAAAAGTTCACCTCTGGCCCTATAATTCTTATTGAAATGTTTTAATTTAAACTGTTTGGCTGTTTGGAAGTATTATTTAAAAAGGGAAAACTTCCTTACTAGAAATTTGCGCTCTATGAAAGTATTATCTTTTGGGATGACAGGTTTAAATTGTGTTTTTCCTGCTGTATGCATAGTGTCCTTTCCTATTCTGTACCTTTTTTAATTTTTCGTTTTGGAATTATTCCCTGTTGATCCCTTGAAAGCACCTTGCACAATTAGTGGAAGTACCGTATGTACACTTGTTGGCTTTCGTATATTGTGGTTAGACGATTACTGCCGCACTTACAACAAAGTTTTGATATACATAAAATCTGGTTTTGTTTTAAGATTTCATCCAAATTCCATTGAGGTTTTATAATCCTTCTCAAAGTTTGACAAGTAATTAATAATTTGCCGGTATGGAAGATAAAACACTGTCGAAGGGAGACCATCTTTATAAGGGCAACTAGGACGTCACCTCGAAACTATTCGACTCCTCTTGTTGGCACGTGTATGTTAGCATTCTTTGAGCCTCGCTCTCTATGGTTACGCACCTAATTACATGTTTTGAATAGAAGGGGCCATTTTGATAGTGCTATAACCGGATCATCATGATATCCCTTCATTACACTAGAGACTTATAGCTTACGGGATCTATCCGTCATCTTTAGTTACTTTAAGAATATTGACAAACACATTGAAATTCCTAGCAGGATGAAAACACAACATATAGTGTTTCTTTTCGCATGAAATCTCATACAGCATTATCATTGCCCAGTGGTTAGTAATTAACATGATGAGTTATTAATTGGTTTTCTGAACTACCGAATACCATTCAATGCTGCTTGACTTAAACAAACCCGGTGTTTAGTTAGGCTGCTAATAGTGTTGTTTATTACTTTAAAGAATCATCTGCTGCGACTCTTCACGATATGTAATATGGTCTGAAAGTGCGACAAAATTAGATTACCGTACTTCTGCAATGGGTATAAGTGTCCTTGTCTCGCTATCAATAAAAGTATTAACCTTCCATAGTTACTCTCCCCCGTAGAAGTGTCTGTATTTTAGCAGTAGAGACTCAATTTGTCGTACGAGCGAAGACCTGGCCATGAATCAAAATAGCAGCAGGGAGCAAAGTTAAGACTGGGTGTTTATCTTGAGATGTAGTGGCTAAACTCATGTTTTATTATGTCTCTATGACGCAAGAGAAGAAGATAGGTGAAATTTCGTGATTTTCAGGTATAAAGGGGGCAAGCAAAAAAGAGGGAAAAGATTCAGATGTCAGAATAGTATTAAAGTATCGATTACAGAAGGCAGAGGAAAACTGTAACCTCAAACAAAAACCGCATGTTCGTATTTGTTCATATCTCCCATCTTAACAAGATATGCATCGAAATTTATCACTTTATTGCCTTGGCTTAAAATGTTACTCTCCTTTTGTTCACTTTCCTGAAAACTGATTGTTTCCATCAGACAAAAACAGGAGAAGCAACGTGACTAGTACAGTTTTCATTAAGCAAAAGTAAACTAGTAAAAAAACCATGCATTTTTGAGATTAACAAATGCAAAAACAGCTTACACTCGGCATCAATAAACTTTGTATCATAAATACAGGCATCCCACTGCGTGCGAATCCATCACCTACCAAAATCGTCTATCATAAAAACAGTTGGAGAGCATAGGCGAGAAACGCGATTCATTAATTCGAGGAAAATCAGATCGATAAACATACCACTGTCCTCGTAATTTTTTTTTTTTTTTGTATTTGATCGTTCCCTTCTGAATGCCATCATTTAGTTGATCTAGCCAAAACTGTCCGGGCAGATAAGAGAAGAATGATCTCCCAGTTTAAAACTGAGTTTTACAAATTGTGAACTAACAGTATCAATTACACTATTTGTCAGGAACTCGAAACCTAACAGACGCTTTTCATTTGCCAATTTTGTATTAGGAAACATCTTTCAGCTTCCAATAGATTCACCCTCAAATGGCAGATGTTTCGCAATGTGTGTTTTTCAAGGTTCTCTTTAATATTACGTCTCTCTGGCGGGAGTTATAGTCTTCTCAAGACAGCACGTCTGTGACGTCATCCCGAGATAGGATTTATCCTCACCGTTGGCAGGTGTAAAAGCCTTTCTCGGTCAATAGATGTTTTTGTAGCCCGGCGAGTAGGCTTTACAACTACACCATTACCTTATACCATCACTCTTAAAGCCATGTTCTTTCTGAAGTTAGCTGACGTACTGAAATGATCGGTGCGGCTTCAGTGTATGGAGACGTTGACATGATATTTTACCGGCACTTATTTTACGTTATAGTTAATAAAAGTGTTGCTAGAAAGTTGGGATGATGAAGTTGAAAACTGTCACATATTCCAAATGGTCCCTTGGGTGAAGGCAAACTAAATGTTTGAATAATAAATTGGAATTTACAGCACATTTTCAACTTAGTAAAACAACGATAGAGATCTACCATAAATTTATACATGCAAGGATTTTTTTAGCCTTTGATGTTTTGTTTGCAAGTGCATTATCAATTTACAGCCAGAACTTCCAAAAATGACTTCCACATCATCCATTTTAGTAGCCACGCCTCTAGAGTAGAAGGAAAAACTAAATGCACGATATAAATTTATTGCTGTTACCATTCCTTTCGTAAGCAGTAGAGAATAGACCAGGACGATATATGATCTATTATCCCTGTGACCAGGCAGTTCGGTGATTACGAATTAGAAAAGCAGCTGTCATGCTAACTCAAAACACAAATGATTGATTACATCACTTGCCATATATGTCTGAATTCACTGTTTACTTACCAGAGTAAGCCATGTCGAACAGCTAAGGGTCTGGGATCTCTCGTCCTGTAAGGAAGATCAAAGAGAAACGGATGGTGGTAAAGTTTAGAAAAAAGTGATCAAATTATTATACGAATACAATTGAAGATTTTCAGCATTTTAAAGAAAGTGTGTCATTTGTTTTATTTTAAATTCACTGGAAAAGCCTTCTTTACCTAATTGTTGTTGGTACATTCATGTAATTTATGAGGCTTGTTTATTGCCAAACTTATTTGCAACTGTATGGTATCCTAATTGCTAATGTGGTCTCAGAGTAGTGCAGTATTTGCGAGCAGCACTTAAGGATTCTAAGCATCCACTCATTGAAATGGTGTATTTTCACGCATATCGTTATGCAGTGTATGCCTTTACTTAATATAAGTCATTGTAAGGAAACAAATACGTGTGATATTTTACCATCCTTAAACAATATTTCATGATCGTCTTGTTTGACGTTACAATACAGACAAGTATGCAGGAGGTCCTCAAAGTACATCAATGCTAAGTGAAAGATAAAGTCAGACAGAATTTAAACGCGTAGAAACTACTTTGACATTCCTGTACCCTTACAGATAATAGGTCTTGTATCTTCTCTACACTGTATCACTAAACGTTTATGACCTTTTTGTCTGAGTCAAAAGGAAACTCGGTGTAATCTTTCAGTTTTACGTGATTTGTAACGAGACCAATCCCAAAAGAATATCCAATAGCGTAATCCACGATGAAAACGAGTTTGAAAAACTTGGTACTGCAGCAAAACAAATTCGTACTTAGGAATTAAAGGTCGAAATCTAAGAACTTTATGGTGGTAGGTTACGAATTGATTGAAAGGGAAGGACCACGTAACTGAACTACACACCCACGTGGATTATTTGTGTGTTGTATGGGCTTTCATAGGCATGGGCTTAACATTTAGGGGCCATGCGGGCTTATGCTGCATATTCAATGGGCAATTCATCCCAGTGAGGCCCACAAGGGTATCCTGGCCAAGCCTTCATAGGGCCACATGGCAAGCTCTCCACATGTGGGGCTCACAAAGGCATCGTGGCGTACGCAGTTGTTTGTCCATAAGGGACACATGTGGGTATGTTGACAGGGAAAAACATTGGAGCTGAAACACGAGCTTAGGGTTTCTAGTAGCAAAGTAAAGGAAATTCCCAATTCAGGGAAGAAGAAAATAGTGGTGCAATGGAATACATTTACATATTTGTTTGTGCCTCCTGTCTCATGAAAATGTTCGCTGGGGGTACACGAGCCCTTAACGGTCCCGGGTGATATGGCCTAAGCACTCACAGCCTATAGCTAGAAGATTTCATGATGAAGGTCCGTAAGAAGCGTCCCACTTTAAGTTGAAGTTGATAGATATAAATGCATCATTTACAATCATCGACACGCATAATTCCACTGTTCATATTTCAACGACGAGAAGTATACTTTGTTAGCATCGTCATATGTATCTAGGTAAATTGATCATCAGACATAAACATTTCCCATGATTTGTCGTCTTTCTGTTTTGATTCGTCTTCATCATGTTTTGCAAAGCATCGTCTGATGTGAAAAGACAGGAGTATGTTTTCCCGCATTTCGATGTAGAGCACACTTCTCAACCGGACAAAGGAAGAGCGCACATTTATTAAGTTAGGAATTTTGAAGTAATTCTCTGTTGTGCATTGAGCTGACAATATTACAAAAGTGATCATATTCAATTTGATGTTCGTGCTGCTAAAACAGGCATATACGTCTGGCTCTTACATATCTTTCAATTTGTCGGTATGAGTGTAAAAGTGAAAGAAAACAGGATCAGCCGACGTTACAAAGTTTTATTAAAGCAATAGGATAAGAGGAGTCGTGTTTTACACAAGTCGGTGGCAAACACTTGTTTATAAGCCGCTTGCCTTCATCAGTAAGAATAATTTTCATGCACAGTCTTTCCTTGTAGGAGTACTGCAATTGGCTTGAAGAAACCGGTAAAACATAACTTCCTGATTCAGTTCGACTTTATTCGTTATTTGTTTGGCCAGTTAGACATGCTTTTGTGCACCTGCAGATTTGAACTTTCAATAAAGATGTAAGTACATCTCAAACCATGCCCGCGAAAGGTCTTCAAACCTCGTACTTTCATGGAACAGGTACCAAGCAAGTTCAACTTATTCTTATCTTTTATCCAAAGCATTACATAGACTCAAAATAGATGCGTCTTGTACTAACAATGCCCAATGAACATGACAGTTCACCATATTCATATGTATAAAAGCATGACTGCATTATTGGTCCAACAAGATTATCAACACGTGCATGCGCAGTGTCAAGTGAACTAGAATGTGTGCCTCGATAACTGGCACAGTAAAAGTAGATCGAGAAAGTTCGTAAGATTAATTTACACTTTAATGATATAAAAAGACATCTACATACATTTATAATATTGGAAGATAGGCTTTTGAGTAAAAAGCTTAGTCAAACATAAAAAACAAAAATGGTCATTGTCAAAATATTTCTTTCTTTATCAGTTTGTTAGTGTTACTCCATTTCAGAACTACTTTAACATCTCACAGTCAGAGAACCAAATATTAAAAATATGAGTCTCTAAGGCGGAAAGGCAAAATAGTGTGAAATTGGGTCATTTTTCCCTACGGCAAAAGGGCCATCGGAAATGATTTTTTCAATTACAATTCATATCGATTGCCGTATCCAAAGCGAAAACCTTCTTTACCAAAGAAAATACCCGAAGGGAAGAAAAAAATTTGAAGATGCATTTATAGTTACCTGAAGTTTCTCTGATGTTAACTGTAAAGTCGTTTTAGTTCCGATAGAGAAAAGGTCACCTTCTCTAATTGGCAGCTTTTGTTTAGCCTTTAGGTCCTAATACATGTTATCTTCTGAACTGCTATGTCTAAGGTACTTTACTTCAGCGTCATATAAATTCCTTAAGTAAATTGCAGGTTTGAGCTGATGCAGATGTAACTGACGTAAAATTTGGCGTGCAAACTTATTAAAGTTTGTAAATTGAGTTGTACAGACGCCGTTTTAGACACGCTGTCCAAATTCTTACCCATTAAATGTCTGAAAGCGAGTTTAGTGAATTGGAACTTGTGAAAAGAAAGTATTACGATATAAAATAAATCTTATAAAATAACATAAGAAATACTAAATTGGTTGATATACGATAAAATTGAGAAGCATTTCCGTTATGAGAAACATCTCTGAACATGTATAATTATGGGTGAATCAAATAAGAAATTTTTCCAACAATATCAGTGATAGAAAAGATTGTGGGGGGATGTAGTGGGATAGGCGGTATGGTACTATAGTAATGTAATCAATGAGTGTACACGTGCAAGATAAGTGTCCTTGCAAGTTTCACAGGAGCGTGACGGACCCACCATTTTTAAGGAGACTTAAAACACTCGTATGGATAACCATGATTCGTAATTTTCACACTGAATGTGGTTTGATACACGCATTTAGAAGTTCATATTACCAAAAATAGGTAGCGTAAACCCAACCTGTATACCTTGATTGGAATTATATGACACTTAATGTGTCTTGCAATATGTTCACTGGTTTTGTCATGTTTATTATGTGTATAAAAACTCACTATACATGTTTGAGGTCTGAGCCTTTCTAGTGCAAATTTTATGTGGAAGCTTGTAAGGTTTATGTGTCTATGGCTGGGTGCTTTTAAATAAATCTGGGAATACAATTAATATATTGAAAAGCATAAAGATGATTCATTCGGTAAAGTCCTAGTAATGACACAACGTATATGCAATCACTTCACTGTACATAAATTATGTACATGTATATGTATATGTACATCTCAAAAATTAAAGGGGAAATTTATGCTTGTGTATTTTATTTTTCACCTAACCGTTTTGGTAGTTAATCGAATTTGCGTTACAGTTCGATCTAGCGCACTCACCAACATGTCCTTAGCGGGACACGGGCAGCTCGCCGCTCGCACGGCTCGCACGTCTTTCCTAGCTCACGCGCGGCTCGAAACCGCGAGTAGCTACCCGGAAATTCGGCCACTGCAACGAGAAGTCACGCGCGGCTGCACGTGCTTGCACGGCCAGAGTATTTATTGACTAGAGACCAAGGTCTAATACATACCCTGTACAAAATTTCGGCCAATTTGAAAGCAAGAGCAAGGTACAAAATGGTTTAGTCTCCGACAGTCAGTCGTTGCGCTATGCGCATCTAGTGGTCGAAATATGGCGACAACATTTTGGTGCTTTTCGTAACTTAAAAAGAGGTATATTATCCCTCGCAATTCCCGAAGAGTGAAGAAACAGCAGTACTTTTGTTGTTGTAGGAACACTATTTTACCTTTAGTTCGATTATGAAAGAGTTGGCGCTACAAATCAGTGGTATGTCGCCTATATCTGAGATTTATTTTCAACTTTCAGAGCCGCAAAGCGAAGGTAAAAGATACTAAGTTGCCTACTGAGCCGCCTCGCTTACGCATAGACTGTGCAATCATTAACATTCACCTTCGTCTGTCTACGTTTGAAACATTACTAACGCATACAGCGCTAATGTAACAAATCGTTACCTTAGAAACAGGATTCACTACGATAACGAATGAAAGCTTTAGTCGTGTAACGTAGATAACATACACTGGAATGGATAATAGGTACTTACCTTTGCGTGACTCCTTGAACTACAAATCCTAGGCTAAATATCTAAAACGCCAAACGTAAAGTACAGCTTGCTTGCAAGATCAAACTATACGCCGAGCATATTTGAACGCGAACGCAACTATTGCTATAACTTGTATGTAGACTATAAGTGGCAAAACAGAGCGCGTCCGTGAGCGCGTACTTTGGCTTTCATAGAAACGCGTATTTTTGTTTTGTTAAGGACGCGCGAGTGTGCACGCACAAACGTTATCCTGCTACAGCGCGTCGACGCGCTACACATAACAGGCTATGTAAAGCGCGTCGACGCGCTGCATATAACTCGCGATGTACAGCGCGTCGACGCGCTGTAGATAACCTGATAAAGTTTGTGCGCGCACTAAAGCGCTGTATTTTAAAAGCGTCCTTTATTTCTGTATGATTATGAGACGAGATACGGCGTATGTTGAGGTTAATTCTGTGCACAGCATACGCAGGCAAGCCCTATAAATGGCACGAGTGTTATAAAGAAAGTACACGTAAGGAAGAAACGACTGGTTGGTCGAGACACTACAAATTCATACCTTCCGTGGCCTCCATGGTCGGACGTTCCGCCATTTTGACCTTGGACTCTAGTCAATAAATACTCTTATCTTAGTGCACGGTAGAGTTCCTATATAGAGAGAGTTGCGACATAGGGGGTCCAAAAAATTACGTCATGGGCGCCATTTTGTGGCCAACCAAAACTGAACTTTCGTACCGTCTGACCTCGACCGTACCGCCGTACGCGTACCACACAGTATGATACTGTTTGCATGGTGAGTTCCTGCGAACCAACTGACGATGCCTGGCTGTTGTGCATTTGGTTGCACAAATCGGTGCAGCAAGGGTTTCAAACTGTACCGCTTCCTCACAGATCCCCAAAGAAGAAAGCTGTGGGAAGTCAAAATCAGTCGTGTTGGCTGGAAAGCTTCAAATTCTTCAAGATTATGCGAGGTAGGTAGCCTCGGCGGCCCTGGCACTGTGCAGCAACGTAACGTTAGTGTAATGTTACACTTCAGTTGCATACTGTTGAATAACGTTAGGCCAAGGCTATGTGAACAGTAAAGAGATGGTTGCCTTAATTTAACAAGTGTTAAGAAATAAAGCCTGCTAATGTAGAGAAGGAAGTGATTACTTGCAGCCTTCCAAGACAGCCCTGCAGTTAATTTGGTAATTATGACATCTCATTCTGGGTGCTCTCGATGACATAAGCTAGCCTAGGCCTATTAAATTTTCATGTGATACCATTCATCACTGCACTAACGTTAGATAGCCCAAGATATGCAACAGCGCCTAACGTTAGCTGCTGTTTTGTTTCTAGGCCTAGGCCTAAGTTCTAGTCTAGCCTAGGTTCTAAAAACTAGTCTACCAGGTAACTCCTTCCTCTTTGAGATGTTGTGAAGGAACTTAGGCCTCGAATTATAGATAGTCATTTTGATTAGAAAAATTCATGTTGGAGCGTCACAGGAAAAAATTGTGAAACCTTTCAACTTTTCCTCGGACTGTTGAAAAATTATTTCAGGGGTCCCAGGACTCTTTGGTTTTAAGCCCTAATGAAAGCACTGGTTTACTTACATTCACAGGTTCATTTTGATCGTCATCAGTTTGAAAGTGGAAGGGCAGATCAGAAAAGAAAGTTAAAGAACTCTGCTGTGCCTACAATTTTCTGTCATCGAAGTATTCTCAAGACCAGAAAATCTCCAAAGAAGAGGCAAACTGAAGTGACAAACAACTTAAACAAGCATACGTCTCACCTTAAGGATCACAGTTATGCCTCCAACCCATCACAAAGATCATTGTGTAAGTACTCTAAGTAAGTCCTGTTTCAAAGGAGGGTTTACTCAAAATTTTGTTTTCATTATATGTGAGAGAATCAAAATCTACATGCAAATTTCCATTACCATGTTTGCAGGTTCTTGATCAGAGATCAACAAATGAAGTGTTCAAATTTTATTCCCAAAGTGAACTTGGATTAAGCATAGATGACATCATAGCTTCACTATACTTATCACTATTATGTTTTAAAATTTACCATCAAAATTTTCCTTCATTATGACTTACTTTTATCATATGATGAATAAAAGACATGAGGATTTTTATAACTTCCCAGTCCCTATGGGTAAACTCCCATTTCAAGGTCAAAGTAGGCCTACATTGAAACACAAAGAAAACAAAGTGTTTAACAATGTGGGGAAGTGATATCAATGCCCTTGCTGCAAGTTCACTTTAGGATTAAAAAGTGCAAACCTCATCTGTACATATCTTGAGGACCAGATATAGTATTCAAATAGTGATTTTCACCAGAATGCACAAAATTAGTTCCTTTTTCACATGTGCAAAATAGTTCTTGAGTAAACCATCCTTTTACGTGGTATGGACAGATACACTGTACAGTTTAATGACAGTGGTTCAATTCTATCAACTGATAAAGTATTAACTGGCCATATTTTTGTTAGAGATAGGCTTGAATTCCCTACTAAACTCCAAGCTGTGTTATAAGTAGTTTGTATATGTTTGAACAGGGAGTGCATCACACCAGTGCCAGGTGGTAAAACTGTATTTGATGTCCACAACATTGATAGTTAAACAAAGTATCTTGAGAGTGAACAGAGGTCACAGCAATTTGGATGCAGTACTTATAAAATGTTTTCAAGCGACCTTTCCTAAAGAAGAAAAATTATGTCCCAAAGCATCAGTACAAGCACTGCTTAGACAACTTCCAAGCTGGACTTACAGTAGATACCATACAGAACATAAACCCACAAGTCTGTGAACTTAATTCTGTGTATGTATACCAGCTTGTATAAAATTAAAGTTGTAGGTTTGTAAGTTACAATATACCCAAACAATAGGGGACACAAACCCAAACAAAGGTATTTTCTACTATACTGTAGTACTTCAAATTTCAGTTCATATATCATACAGTGGCCCTTTTAGTAAGTGAACAATAAAATACAATGGAAAACATATTTGTCATGGATTGAATTGATTTTTTCATTTATCATGGTAAGCAGGGATTCCGCCAGAAACTCAAAAAAAGGGGGGGGGGATTTATTACTGCTTAAGCCTGAGTCCGAATTGATGCGGTCCTTGGCCAAAGTTACAAGTGGGTTCAGGGAGGCAAAAGCTTACTTAAAGACCCCTATAAGGTGCAATCTGAAGGGTTTTAAAGGCCATTTACTTATGAAAGTTCAAACATTGCTGCAAAAGTGTCCTCTTCTTAAGTAAGAAACCAAGATATTGACATTTTTTATATTTTTATGGAAATGAAAGGGGGGATTGTCCCCCTTCTTCTGGCAAGGGGGGACAAATCCCCCTTGTACCCCCCTTGACGGAAACCCTGGTAAGGTTATCACCGAGAGTGAACTTATCAAAATATCAATATTATTGCTTCACACAATTTTCTACTGTACACAAGACAATAGAAAATTAGTTGAAAAACAATTTTTTTTGTGTCCCAGTAGTTACGTTTGTTTTGCAATGTATTTTTCACTACTTTTACCAATATTGTATAGTCATTTATTGCAAATATCACTCAGGATAATAAATTGACAGAAAAGAAGTTGAATGTATTCCCTCCTGCGTATATGCTGTACACTGTGTAAAAATATTTGTCATTTTAATAAATGCTGATAATAATCTGTCATTCAGTATAAATTTCAAGCAATAAAGATGATTCAGAAAATTTGACCTAATGTCTCACTTCTGGGTAGTATTGAATGACCTACATAAAATATCACGTCAAGGTTCTAGCTGGAGTATGTTTAGTGCTAGGTAGCAGTTGGTTTACAAAACACTGTCCTAAGAAAATTTTGCATCTTTAAGGGGTCTTGAAGAATACAATCAATAAAGCGCATTTTTGGCAATGTTTCAGTTAAGTTTTCAAAAGCTGTGCCGGGCAGGACAGTACATTTTACCGTAAGTGCCAGCGCAAAATAAGGAGTGCTGGGCGTCGCTACCCAGTAGCTAGAAGTCAGATATATATTATGTACAGGGAGTCTAATTTCAACGTGAACTGCAGATCTCTGCACATACAGTACTTAATATTTACAGTATTGTGATTATGACCTGCATCCTTAACAAATACTGTTCATTGTTTCAAACCTGTAAGTAATCTGTTTCCATTTATTGATATTGCAGCAGAAGACAGTGCTTCTACTGAAGATGAAGAAACTGCAACACCATCCACACCAAAACTTCAGGTGCAGTTGCAAACTCAGATGAAGCAAATAAAGAAATTCAGGGATGCACTTCGTAAAACTAGGAAAAGGTACAGAGCAATTGTGAAGGCAAAAACTAAACAGAATGCAAAGTTTCCAAGGATCTTTGCAAAGGATCAGCTTGAAAGTTTGTCCAGGGTTAATATGAAGGGGCTCAAGTGGTCATCATATACAGTAAAGAAAGCTCTGCAACTCAGATTTGCATGTGGTTCTTCGTGCTACAAGCTTTTGCTGCAGCAACACTACCCTCTGCCATCAGAAAGGACTCTACAGAGAAGAATGGAGAGCGTGCCCTTTGAACCAGGTATTTTAAGAGAGGTTTTTGACTATATGCAGCTTAAAGTGAAGGAAATGAAAGAGGAAGAACGTTTGTGCTGCCTTACTTTAGACGAGATGTCTCTAACATCAAAATATGAATTTGACCCTTCTAGTGGTGATATTCTTGGTAATGTTACTCTACCAAGGCACTCTGGAAATGCTGATCATGCTCTTGTGTTTATGCTCGGTGGAATTACAAGCCAATGGAAGCAAACAGTTGCATACCATTTTACCAGCAGCTCCACAGACGGCAGTGTGTTTCATAATATTGTCCTAGATATCATCCAACGAGCTTCTAACATTGGTCTTCATGTTGTAGCCGTGACAAATGACATGGGCAGTGCAAATTGAGCAATGTAGAGAAACTTTTGTGAACTGTGCAGCAAATATAGCAAAGTGGTGAATAAAATAGCCCATCCTCAAGTTGCTGGCAAGTGGTTATACTTTCTTGCAGATGTTCCGCATGTTTTTAAGAACATTAAGGCGGCACTTGTGAATGGTCAGGAATTCGCACTTTCAGACAGCACCATGAAAGAGCACAACTGAGTTCTTATACTTCTCTGTGTATTGTTTCGTTACCTGAAAGCCCAGGTTTTAATTTAAAATTGTATATTTCAGATACTTAGAAGAAAAGCCTCCTCCCTTTTTTATTGTCCGTGAGTCGGGAACCTATAGCGGGCGGGCCACTGTAACAAGGCCTAGCTGTGTGTACCGAGTCATTCATTTGACTGAAGCCCCTTTTCATAATTCCCAACCACCCACGATTATTCCTCTCAGCTTGCTTCACTTGTCCTCACATAATCCAGAGTAGGCTACTCCAAGGCCTAGTGCTCACTCTGCAAGTCTGCTATTTAGGTATACGGTACCCCAAAACTAACTTTCCCTTTGGGTTTTAGGCCAACTAGCCAACATGGCTTTATACCAGAAGGCATTGAAAATTGCCAGCCTAACCTATTGTTTTGGTGCAGCAGATTGGCAATTTCCAGGGGCAGGGGAAAAGATATACTGTAAACCTCCTCTTCCTCCAAGCAACCCCCTCCCATATATTAGATTTGTGGATTCCAGAAAAAGCACTGCAGTTATTGTGCTAGGATTTTGGCAGATTTCCCTTGATCCAACCCTTCCTCCTTTTTTCCCTTGATTAAAAGGTATGGTCAGAGCTGTGTGGAGGAATTCTGACTTGGAGTTGGGGGGGGGGGTCGAAGACTGAATTCCACTGGCTGACATGGAGGGGTGCCTAACTTGCTAGATGCCAATTGGTGCCTTCCTGGCCAGTGACCAACTTATATGAAGGTGGTCATATTTTTATAAATAAATGATTTACCCTTTTTATCATTGACGAACTGCTCCTTAGTGGTTTACCATTGAAATGGCAAGTATCCATGAAGTTTTGAAAAGAGTGGGTGCAATAATGGTTTGATTGTTCTCTGTCCTAGCTGGAGAGGGGGATCCCCCTCCCTTTGGAAAATTTTTGCTCTTGGAAAAGGGCTGAGATGCAAAATGGTGCTATATCTGAAATATTTTGCAGCGCCATAAAACATGATGATGTGGGGGAGCAGGCCTGTTGCTCTGCCAGACTCGGTCAGGTCAGAATGCTTCCAAGGTCCCCCTACCAGCCGTACCCAGATTACTTACAGAGGTGGCCAGGGGGAGGTCCATGGCCCGGCCCCAACACCTCCATTGTGCACGCTACGGTTACAAATACAGCAGTAAGCCTACTCCAAATCAGCCCATCATTCAAGAGATGACCAACACGGCAACAGTCCCCGTGAGCTGAAATTGTAACTTTGTATAATAGTCGAGACAAATTCATGTAGACTATGCCTAATGATCATTTGGGCGACCAACAAAGACGATAAATTAGTAGGCCTAGCTGTATTATGTAACATTTATGAAGTTTACAATCTTGCCCATCGTCGTGACTATTCGCACGTACGTACTTACGTACGTACTATCACCATGTGTGCTACGTACAACATCTCGTATGTAGTACTAGTAAAGTATGACAGCTCGTCTACGTGCGAGTAAGCAATCACCGCATCTTGTTCGCACGGCGGCTAGCTGCCGTGCGAACAGGCCCCAACCTTGCCCATAGGCTAGGCTTAAAAAAGTGCAAGGTACGGTATGCTGTATGACTTCGCCGACATATGGCCATTGAGTCACGTCGGCAGCAATCATATTTATGTACTTCTTCGCCGTTAAATGAGTTAAATTTGTAAATAATCTGTATCATAAATGTAAAAAATTGATGCAAAACAAAATTTCAGTGGTCATAATACATTATTTACCATCTAAAAAGTGATAAGTGAGTGATCGTTGTTTTGATCTGTAACACCATTTCATACTGAGTCAGTGCGCTGTACCGGTTCCGCGAATTTTCCCGCGTTTGAGTGTTGGCCACAAAATGGCGTCAATTGCTTAGTTGTCGCAACTCTCTCTATACAGTCTGTTCGCAACTACCGAGTTAATGAAGTCACGTGACCACTTCTCTAGCATTCCCGCCTACTGGTAAATCTGGGTGAATGAAATTTCGCGGAACTGTGACTGGCAAGTGTGCCCCACCTTTTGTTGAATAATGCAAAAGTAGGCGTACACCTTCCTATCTTGGTGTTGGTAAGTGGATCTTTGATCTTCCTTCCTCTTGGAAATCAAAGATTTTTGAGGTTTTTCTTTTATATTTTTCAAAAATACGCTCTCAGAAAGATGCAGTGAATTCCCATGTGTTAAAAGGTGGTGTCAAACTTTGCGAGTACCTGACTCATGGAGTGATGCAGTTTGATGTTTTTCTATCGATGTTTGGAGATTAGAACATGGGCTTTCTGCCAATACCAAAATCACGTAGTTTAATTTATGGAGTGAACTGTAAACAACCGTTAAACCTGTAGCGATATTTACTGTACAACATGTATGCATAATGTGTGTCGTGTATGTACACACGTTATACTAGGCCTATAGGCTTATAATGTGCTTTAGTGCTACGCGTTATCGTGGGTTTCGTAGGTCTACCATACTTTCATTTTAGGATAATTGCTTTTCGAATGTTTTGAAAACTTATGTTAAACGAGTCAATGGGCAAACAAGAAATATATATTTTTGAACTAAACAGTGCAAGCAGTGCAAGGCTATTTAGGGTCCACTTGTAGTACTGTAGTAACGTTACGTTACAAAAACTATATTTGCAATATATAAATGCATGTGTAACTTTAGAGATGGTGGTAACATGCGTTTGTTACTCAACATCTTGTTTATAATGTAAACTGAGTGCACATTGTCAGTGCCATACATTTTTCATGCAGTGGCAACCCTTCTGATAAAGTTTAAGTTGGGATGTGCCTCTTAATTGTGTGACTGCTTGCCATTTTAGTTACAATTCTCAAATATAGTGTATAAGCAATTTATACCATACATACAAAATTAGTACAGGTACATAAATTTAGATACAGTCAAAATTATTAAGACTCCTTAACTCAAAGAACCTCCAATACCACCTTAACACCCTAACCCTTCCCCTTTCACCCTGTATTGTATATACTGTAGGCTAATCAGCATCTTCATTTCCGGGCCCAAGGCACTATAAGAATTAATAATCACATTAGCATAAAAAACCTGATTTTTAGTTTGAGATATACATTCACTGGACTCTTCCAAAGTCTTTCTGTTTGCCAAACTTACCTTTCAACTGTCTATAATATGTTGAATACTTCTTGCCAGTCATGTACTGTAGGGTTATTTTCACTCAGTCTCTCACTTGTAAGTTGTTTACAAGTGGGATTATTCAGTTAATCATTTCTGTTTTTGAACTAGGTTGAAACTATTTCAAGTATTATGGCCCAGGATAATTCCAGTAATTTAATCATGATTTGTTTTCATTCAAACTTGCCAGCATGTTTTTGTGCATTAGCACTAGGCACCCTATTTTTGTTTTCATGTGTATCACTATAGGAAATAAAGTTAATAAAACAAATCTTGTTTTTTTTTTTCTCTTTGGAAGCTTATTGCACTGAAGTGAACAAAAAATGCCATGGAAAATTTGAGCATTTAGTACCGTGTTTCATTTTGTTTGGACTTTACATACAGCAGTGCATGTAAAGAAATGTACTTGATTGGAACATTTTGTCCACTCAATGGACTGGTATCCAGGCTTCTGTGCCAAGAACAATCAAATTCACAATTCCTTGCACTTTGCTTCTTAACAATTACTCTGGCTTGAAGTCCCAAAAGCTGACCTCAACGTGGTGCTAGAGTGGCAACTACTGATTATCAGGAAGTGGCTGTATGTTATGATTTTCTAGCATTCTCTCATGTTACTACCTGAGGAGTTTTAACATTCTCTTCTCTACAGGTAAAGTAAAAATCCTGTAAATGCATTCCCAGAAATTTGTGAATTGTGTCTTCAATGAACTGGCCAATCTTTCTGATGTTCAGGAGGCTAACAAGCTTGTTGGGCAGCATTGAATTTCTTACTTTGCTGTGTTATTTCTTTTTTACACTGAATATGAGGACAAACAAACTCTTGCAACGAAGATTGGAATATCCCAACAGTTTACACTGGGACTATAGGCATGTGATAGATTTACTATTTCTTAGCAGTCTAGCAACAATCAGGCAATATCCGATGAGGCAGTATAACCATATATCCTCCTATACTATGTCTAGTCTGAGATAAGGTGTGGGGAGAGGAGTAAGAGGAACTATAGTCAAGAGTGTAATTCATAGGCTGCACTGCATTCATTGCTTTTCAGGGTCATATCAAATTCACTGCAGGCCTACCCAAGAGGCACATCATGAAAACTTGTGATAACATTGGCCTCATTCTGCTTGATTTGCCCAAGCTATTATAGTCTTGTGGTATGATCCTAAGGACCCCAGTACATTACAAGAAGCCCCATGGATGGGAATGAGTATATAGATTTCATACCAAAACTTATCTCCAAACAGGGTCATGGTAGTACATATAACTGAAATTTACCAATTAATACATGGTGGAGATGGATTGCTGACCCCAGGCCAGGACCACATGCCTAGAGTAGGCCTACTAATAATGGAACATATACCTTGGTTATCAACCCGTCCCCATGAGGGAAATCCATCGAAATGTGATGCCGTGGCATTACCAAGATACGGTATTACTAAATACAGCTGCTTGCAAAGGGGGCTAGCACCTGCAATGGTGGAAAACACTGACTGATTGGGGCTGTACAAACCATTATATTAGAACCCACGTGGTGTTTCCGATATTACGTACCCATCTTTATTACTGCTGCTCTTTCCTTGACCCTTGCCTGTCCCAGCATGGAGTAACAGGTCCCACTGTACCCACCTGAGTCCCTGCTCATCAGTCAAGTACAGTGTTTGGTACAGCCCAGTCTCTTGGCTGTACTGAGGGGTCTGCTAGTATAAAGTATGCCAATATGGAGAAAGTTGAAAGTTAAACAAACATATGTGACTTTGAATTTGATATATAATTTCAGTCTGTACCATTTCCAAATAAGTGGGGCCCAGTTCTCTTACATAAGGCCTATTGCAAAGACAAAGACACATTTGTGTCAGCACGGCTGACACCGAGTATAGCCAGTGACATGTGTACACTTTCCACACTGTGTTGGTGGCAGTGAATTTACCCTGCAAGTGTACACTATTTCCTTACGTATGGAGGTGTCATTAGTATAGGTTTAATTTGCTTCGAAAATTCACGAAGCAGAAAATGAAACAATATTCTGCGCTGATAAAACAACCTATAGGTACAGGGGAATCGCACTGAATGCGTTAATGTGCAGCGCAGAAGGCCGTCGCAGATCTTGCCCAGCCACCATTTCGCGTAAGTAGGCCTACGATACGTGTATAGGCTAGAGGCGCCCCAGTAAATTCGTAGTGGAATTTGCCGTGTACCTGACTCATGGACGAGATTTTATGGTGCAAAAGTGATATCACTGGATAGAAGACAAAATTTTGCCTCCATATGAGTAAAAACTGAGTGGTTTTACAACGAATCAAATTAATAATGGGCGATTTTACGGAGCTTTAAAAACACATTTAAGACGTTTCATAAATCGATTGAAATTCACCCTTTTTACGTACGCTTGTACTCTAAACTGGACACCAAAAGTACTGCTTATGTCTTTTCCAGTAGATTTCATAGTTTTGACGATTTATTAGCTCCTAATTATTAAGGTATTAGGCTTCGAAATTCGTATCTTTAGCTTATTTACTATTCACAGCCGTATGACGTCACGAAACGTCATGCATAAAATGTAAGAGAAAGAAGCTCTTTTCGAGCAGCTGCGGACTGACTGTATATAGGAACTCTAGTGCACGGCAAGGCAGCCCGCCCTCAAGCGGCCACGTCTGATCGCCGAGATCTCTGGCAGCTCCGCTGCTGGAAAGTTCCAGTGTGTGTGCGCGTCTGTGTGTGTGTGTTTAAATTAATTAGTTAAAGGCTCTTTAATCTCACCACAGACAGTGAAATTCTCCCTGCTACTTAGTTTACATTTAGCCCTTCCTCCAATTTCAACAAACTATAACACGCTCCTCCAAAAAACGAGGCACAAAATGTACTTAGCCTGCACTGAGTTTAATTTGCTCGAGGCCATACATGTTGACACACAGTGGCCGTCTGTGAGCTTAATTGGGAACACAGCTGACTGTGCAAGTCATAGTTGACCAACCAGAGTGAAGGTATATTGTTTGAATGAATGTCAATCAAAGTGCAGTCATCAACTGTATTTAGAACTCTAGGGCTATTCTTAAATATGCTTGGCAAGGGAGTTGCCAGGACCTCTCTTGTTTGGGGATCCCCTTTAAAGAGGAAAAGCAAAAAAAGAAAAAAGAAAAGTCTAGCCTACTCTGATGGCTTTTAAAAGCTTATAAAGCTTGTAATAGTAGATCACCGATCTCCCAACCTCCTGAACAAGAGATCAGAAATCTTCTCACCATGCCGACATTACAGCTTACTCGAGAAAATCGCTTTAGCAGATAAGTTAAGCAGAAAGCCCAAAGGGTTAGTGATTCATTGCTGAAAGGGAATGATTTATTGCACTGGGCTCGATTCATCCCTCATATTAAAACTTCTTGACTTTTTCATTTTTTACGATGTTTTCAAATCTTAACTTCTGCTCATCTCATATATAACCTTTGAACCCTACCAAAAAGTGAATAACAAAAAATGAGAAAAGAACATGTCCTAGGAGGGAATCTTACCCGGGACCGTCTGACTGAGAAACCGAGCTCTAATCCACTACGCCATCAAAGAACCCGCCTTCAACATAAACTAGTTATAATAATCCTATAGTCATAACATTCTTAGTTTACAAGTGTTCATAATTAAGTAGTTCAAATATAAGAATTATTACTGATGTAATAGTTTATGCTTGTGAAAAAAAGATGTTTTTCTCTATAATATTATCTTTGGAATGGTACAAAATTCAACCTTAACTTTCGTTTGTAATCAAACGCCGGACACAATTTGAAGGTACCGTCCACTGTCTATTTAGTTTACGAAGTTTTAGTAATTTCACCTTTGGTGACCTCAGATAACCTTTGATCTTTACCAAAATCAATATGGTTTATCTTTTGACTATAACGCATCCACATTCTAAGTAAGAAAAGCGTGGATGCTTCCTACCTATAGATATCGTGTTTGCAAGGTTTTCGGTTTTAGACCTCTGGCGACCACACGTGACCTTTGACCTTCACCAAAAACAATAGGGATCTTTCTCTTATTATAATAATTCTGTACATCAAGTATGAAAATTATCCATCGTTGTTATCATGAGATGTTGTGTTTGCAAGCCAAACTTCACAAACACACATACATACAAACCTACATATGTATACATACATAGATACATACATACACATACAAACATACATACATACACAACCGCCCGTGTGATTGCAAAGATTCATTTTGCTTTCGGCAAGAAATCTAAGACTGACACACCGAAAACACGAAAATTATTATTCATCTGGAACTCCTGATGAACGCACTAGCGTGAAACGCTGAATAGGGGCTTTTTGCTTTCACGCCTTAACTAATTAAGTTATGCTAGCTTCTTCGTTAGCACAATAAACACTTTGTTAAGTCCTGTCATTTGGACACTTTACTTGTGCAAATATATATATATATATATATATGTATATACATAAATTTATCCGCCGTTTAAAATCGTTTAATTAACAGTAGCGATACCATGCAAAACGTTTTGAATAATGACGTCACTCTGTGATGATCGAGATACAAGTTTAAATAAGCACAGACAGTATGCCATTCAATATATATAACCAAACTTTAAACCCGTATACATGTGAATAAGATAAATCACAAACGTAAAATATAAAACATACAAGACTGACAGTAGGTAGAGTAAGCTTTCTTATCATGCTTTCTTTTTAAACTCAAGGTTATGAAAAGAAAGAGTAGGCGTTCAGTTTATGATTTTCGGGAAAATTGGAGGATTTTTACAAGATCTTAAATGTATTTAATATTAAAGCTGATGATGTTTGGTACAGGCCACTTCCAAATGCCCACGGTGTTCAAATCAAAAGAATAAATAATCGTCAGGATTCAGGACGATCAGTGTTTGTTCGGTTGCCCTTGTTTGAAAATTTATTACTTACTAATTATACCATTTATGTGAACCAGAAAACTAAATTGCAATTCGTAGCACACGATCCCTGTCAATGCATTTCTTGGAAAGGACAGTTGATGTAACCACAGAAAGAGAGAGGGCAAGATAGAAAGGCAGAAAAATTTAATTGCAGGCAAACTTGGTCACGTGATAAATTATTATGCAAGAATAAATCTTTGGCCGGGTAGACTTCAAAATTATTCGTAACTTCAAATTCTTCGAACAACGGAAATATGCAGGTTTTAAAGTAAAAAAATATTAGAGATACTCGCAAAGGTGGTACCAGGTAGAGGCCAGGAGGTATGTCCCTTCTGGGAAGGCTGCTCCCTGTCGATAAAGTACGTCATCCCTGACTGAGGCTAGTTACCTGGACGGTTAACTTGTTTTGCAGCTTCTCCTATGGAAACCCCGAATTTTCTAATTTTCTTCAATGATCTCCAAAATTTCAAGTGTATTTCAATGAAAACCCCAAATTTACACATTCTCTTCCATACAAGAAAAACCTACAATTTGGGTGCTTTGTGCTCCAAAAATTTGGCGTACGCCATTCTTTGGGTAACTCGTCACCTTTCACAGGGTTTCGAGATGCTGCCCCACTGTCAGGAAAATCTTGGCACCACCACTGCTTAGTCCTTACAAAAGTTTGCAGCTCTCACTGTTCAACTGGATTCAAGGGCAAATCTAGGATTTTCGAATGGGGGAGGGGAATTTTACACTTGGAATAAGTGCAATGGTTGGGACATTTAGAACAGAAATTAAGTTTCCTAGAAGGGGAAATTTGTGTCAGATGCAAAGTGAGGTGCTCATCGTACCGGGACTCAAAAACTTTTCTGGGAGATACAAGGTCCACCTAGGCAGCCTAAGGGCTATTTTTGTCCAAGGAGAAACGTGTTGGTGGGGACACGGAGGGAGAACCCCTTGAAATCTTTGAGAAATTTTTTAGTTGCGGGTACAATGATGGGGCATTTAGTTACCTTGAAATTGCGTTGGACACGCTTTACACAGACCGCAAATATCTGAATTTAGCATTTTTTCCATAGCACAACTCAGATCAACAGCCTGCACTCTAAAAAACAGTTGGGTAAACTTTTACCCAGGGTTGGGTCCGTATGCCACCTCCTAAAATGTTGGGGAAAAACTGCCCAATGTTGGTCAAAAGGATTCCCAGGGTGGGTGAATTTTCCCCAAGTAAAGCTTAATTTTTAACCAACTTGGGTAGTTCCTTACCCAACACTTTAGGAGGTGGCATACGGACCCGACCTTGGGTAAAAGTTTACCCAGCTGTGTTTAGAGTGTGCTGACTTGGTGGTGTAGAGGACTTGTTGGCAGGTGGGATGTTGATTTTAGGGATTTCATTTCAACAATTCCACTCAAACTGTTCTTACACAATGTGACAACTCGACAAGTAGGCCATCAAAAATAGGTACGACGGAAGCTGTACGAAACATACCATGTATTGCAACATTGTTTTTAGTATACTCGTATACGTCAAGGACCTTTTTAAAAAGATTGTAGTGGGAACCATGTCCCAAAGTGCACCTTATGAAATATCTGACCGAATCACCACCATCGTTTAGCATGTAGCGTATGAGAAATGTTTTGCCCCAAATGCCTCTCCACGTTACAAGAGATAACACTTCCAACTGTCCAAGGCCTTGCAAGTTGCATAAACACTTATCATTTGGTCTTAGAAACTTACACTAATAAAACAGAAAGCTAGGAAAAATTATTTCGCAAGATAACTATTTGTGCTCTGTTTTTTAACCGTTTCACGATCATAGAAAGTAATCCTCACAATTAGTTTGATAAATAGTGGAGGATCAAGTGTGTTGAAGTAGGTTGAAGGTGCCTGCAGTGGTCAGGGCAAAACCATCTTAAAAGAATACATAGATGTGCCATATGTGCCACAGTGTCCGTGGGACTCCCTCGGAAATCTTGAAAATAAAGAAGTAACTAGATTTTTTTTGAGGGGGGGGGGGCAATTTGCCTGGTTCTGAGGGCAAGATAATGAAGACCACTCCAATTTCAGCAGTTTCATCTGGAAACATGCAACCGCTGCTTCAGGATTTGCCAGACAGGAACGAGAAACGCCTCGGCGGTTGTAAAGCAACTCAACCCCCTAGTAAGACTCGGGAAGGATGAAAGAAAGGGGATGAGAAGGGGTTCGGCAGGAAATCTCCCTACAACATAACTACATGAGAAAATATATTTTGTGCAATATTGGTGGGCTTTTTTACATACATATTCAGCATTTTTGTTAACTTTTTGTATTCACATTGAACATGTATAATCATTCAGAGCAAAAAGTGTGTATTACCATTTGGGCAAATATTAGATGAACCAGCGGGACAATTGACCTACATCAGGGATGGCATGCATTGTGTCATTCCCAGCCAACCTGCTCAATGACATGGTTACACGAGCGCATGGAGTCGCTCACAATAGCGTACCGCAAATACAAGAGAACAACTATGCGATTATGAATAAATTTCCAAAATTCGAAGAAATTTGCGTAGGCTACCTATAAGTTATAGATTACTTGGTAAGGGAGAGGGTTACTATTTAGTTGTATGAAGCAGAAATCTTCAAGATGATTATGGGACAAAACCTTACACGCCAAATAGTTCTGGCTGCTATCTTACTACCTGCATTCTTTGTAAGTAGGACCAGACGAGTCGTTGGGGCGACTGATGGTCGTCTGGGATGAGGATTACTTTATGAAGGTGTCGATTAGTTTTATGGTTTGTGCTATAATTGTTTTACATATCACAAACGTACCCTGGGCCAAATATGATGATTGTTTGGCCATGGGGGATTGAGGTGTAACTTTGTAAAAAGGGTATGGTTATATTCATTATGGCACTGCAAAACTTTCTCCTCCAAAGTTATTTGTCTAACATTCTTCCACGTCTTAAAAGAATCATCCTTTTGGGAAAATTGCTAAAGGTAATTTTTTTAGTCTCATCATATTTCGAAGAAGGCTTGATCGCACTTTCCTCTCTCCTTTCGCCACTTGTGATATGACTGGTTAGGGGGATGTATGGGCTGCATGCCCTGGAGTTTGACAGAATCCAATTTACAGGACATTTATTGGAAAACATTGAGCAATTTATCAGGCAAAGAAAGCTCAGCTGCCTAGAAAATAATATCCCGCACAACCATACTGTTTACGTAGTACGTAACATTGAGGGACATATAACCGTCAATTAGATCGTACCTCATAAATATTATTCCAGAATAAGCTTCGGCTACCTCTCAGGCTTGTCTTTCCAGGGCCTGTCCGTAATGATTCAATTTACTTCTGAGACCTCATGTTTTAAAGGTTCGCATGCCCAAACTGAGGAAGGTTCCCTGATGGTGTGTATGGGACGCGGGATTTCGACAGAGGAAAACTTGGCTATGCAAGACGCCAAGTAATGCAGCAGTCGTGTGCATCAAGAGTGTAATTTTTCAACTTTTTTTCTGAACAAACATACGATGGGTGTACGATGGGTGGGGAAAGGGATTCAGTATACTTTGGAATTATTCCCCCCCCCCCCCCCCACCACTCTTACGGACTCCGAAGTCCGCTACTTTGGTGGTGAAATCTGGTTATAGGTTAGTATGTTGCTTTAGATTCGATGAATTATTCATTATATTTCTGTTAAACGGGAAAAGGTTCAATTAGATAGCATGCTGTATGTAGTATATAAAACCTTGACCCCGAAAAGTTATTTTCCGCTCCTATTTTGTCAGTAAACGGGTTTGAAAGCGGTATGCTGTACTCGGAATGCAAAACCACGACACGCAGAAAAATCAAATTCTCTATGTCGAATTGAATCCACATACCGCGCGTTGTTTAGTGTCGACGAGCTCCCAGTGGTACTACCATCACAGTTTCAGATTTTCAACTCTATTGCACATGAAACCGTTTTCAATCAGGTGAAGCGAAAAGTGATATTGTGTGGAGAAAAGTGAGATGCGTAAAGACAAATCGTGTAGAATTAGTGTTTGTACCAATGAGTTATTGTCCATAAAACTTGTTACGGAAATACATCTGTTTACGATCTCAAGGACTGAAGTCATATGAATACCCTTAAACTAATAAATGTGGGGGTTGGTATTGCCAAAATGATGACCATTATGGGCCAAGAGTCGTCTCTTGGACCTTCTTTTCTTTGTGATTACAAATGCTCCCAAAGGAATAATGACAAGCTCTCGAACTTGAATGTTGCGTGCTTGTACGTGCATAGACAACACGAGTTCCACTTTGCTCAGGCTTAAAAAAACTGCATCAAGAAACGTCTACAGAAAAGTAGAAAAACACCAAATGCAAATCAATTACAGCTTTTCATTAAGCACGTTCCGTTGCCGCAAAGCGCATTACGCATACCGCGTAGCAACAAAAAACAGCTCTAATGGCAGAATGTAACGAGAGGTTATTGATAAATTGAAGCACATAACCACCATTGTACTGTATATTATACATAAATGTTTGGTACTTCTTTCAGGAAACAGAAATTATTAATAACATGAGGAGATTTACTCACCATATCTAATATATTAAAGATGAAAAACTGAAAATTAAGATAGACTATGGTAGTGGAATTTACCACAGGTCTCACGTCGGCATGATAGGTTTCAAACAAGTCCTGGTGAAGCTTCACTGTCCGCGGATCAGCTTTGGTCACTGCAGGGAGAGAAAAAAATTGATGAGTGATGTGCTGATTGCAGAAATGAAAACTGAAAAAAAATCGTCTCTTGCTACGTATCAAAACGGGCATATCAAAGCAGTTGGGAATTTTAGTCAAAACGGATTGGATGGAAAATGACCAAAGAGAATGTAAAACGTAAAGTATGGTCATTCTGAGTCGTGTGGAATAAGAGATCAACTCTATTTCGAATAAAATATGTCTTTATCCTTGTAAACATACAGTAAGTATGGAAGGTAATTTCAAAGACAAATGTCTGATAGTTAAGAGCGTAACTTTCCTCGAATATGTTTTTGAAAATTCTCTCAGGAGAAAGAAATTTCTCATAGGGAAAGAATAGAGATTTAATCAATCAAATGACTCAATACAGCACCGCTAGGAAAATTAAATGTTAGCCTGCACGTTGTGATAAAATGCCAAAAACGTTTTGTTTCAAGCTTATGCTTACCGTCAAAATTGACAGAGTGAAATACAAGACAAGTGCTTTCAAGGGCAATTATTAGCTCTATATTTAATCTCACTCGAGCGAAGCACATATACTAAGTCTACAGACAGACATATGCTTTATAAAATGTTGTACCTACAAAAACTATCAACATGAGGAGGAGCGTGTTACGAAGGAACATTGTGTGAACCTGTATGGCACTGTTCCTTAAAGGCAGTCGTCTCAAAATTTGCTTTGCAAAATCAGAGAATTCTTGCAAATCTCCTCCTATTGCATAACAAGCACCTCTGAAGACGTTTTGAACATAGCGATTACAAACAATAGGTAAAGCAAGGAGAAATTCTCCTTGAATTTCACAATTCACTAACACAAACGTTGTCACCTGATCAAAATAGGCCATTCATGAACAAGAGTGACGGGGCACACTAACTCTGATTGGGGGGGGGGGACTGCCTATACTTATCATTCCAAGTACGACTTTTGCTTGGGGGTAAGCAAAAGTCGTTAATCGTGACTGTTCTTTGATTGGCATCAAATTTACAAAATTCAAAAGATGCAGAGTAGCTCACATTACACAACATGCACAGAGTGTTTTGATTGCACATTAGGGCCTTGCATGCTCAACGGGATATGGCCTTAAGCAATAAACTATGTTTGTGTTTGAACAAGGAGAAGCTAAAGACAGTAATGGGCGAGCCTAAAGCTACCATAGCTGGGAGAATTGGAACTGTATGGGATGAGGAGACCTCCCCTTTAATCGACAGGAAACCATAATTATTGCAAATAAGGTCACGATGACTACTTTCTTATTTATTTATTATTATTATTATTATTTTTTTTTTTTTTGGCTCATTCCAAAGTGATTATTAGAGTAAATGGACAAAGATATCCCAACTTCCAGCCCACAGTCCATCAGTTGTTCCTCCGTAGCCTGAATGTTAATTAAATCTTTCATAGACTTTCCACAGCTACCATTTTCGCGAAATACATACAAGTTAGCTTACCGTGTCCTTTTCTTTTACTGCGTCGTAAATTGTAGTCAGTGTTTCCCTTTATCTTCAAAAACAATTTACATAAATACACAAGAGGTAGGCCTACATGGAAACATTTAATGGAGTTGCGTTCTGGGGCTGATTGGTTCAAAAGAAGCACTTACGTCCTCACATTATTATGCTTCTTGCAGCCCCACGGTCATTTTTTTTTTGAGTCAGTAATGACCAACTGAGGCGAAAAACTTTTTCATAATATGGAGGTGGGGTGCATGTTGTATGGAATCAAAACTGATTAGAATCCGTCTAAATTTAAAGTAAGTACAAATTTCTTTTAAAATAAGATTTTAGTATATTTAAACAAGTAAGGCTCATCACCTTTGTCTTTATAATTTTTGCATCTTTTGAAAGGGAAAGTTTAACAGGCATGTAAGGGTAGCATAACCCAACTACGGCTCACATCAGTTCATAACCTGATGACATGTACAAATTTAAACTTCAAATTGCCCCTTTTCTTACTTTGATCGTCTCAAAGTTAAAAACACCAGTTGTACATGCTTTAGGGAGAGTCACTGTAATATAGGCCTTGGCTACTTTTCATACTATGAAATCAGCCCAAATATATGTTAAAGTAGTGGCACAGCGGATTATATCTGTATATGGTTCGTTTCTCTATCGATAAAATGAGAGAGATATATATCTTCCGAAACTCTCAGACTACCAAAAAGACTTTTAACGCGAGACAAATAACAACGATCGTCTGTATTTAAACTGAGAGATGGAACTAATAAACGTATGGTTTTGTCCTTATCAATACATCTTGTATTTGACTTAAATTTGTATCCCCGAGAGTCAAACATTGAAACGTATGACTGAATAAGTATATGAATCAGTCCTCCCTATCATCATTTACTTAATGTTTCCGACAGCATTTCAAAAGGAAGTTAAAGATCCTTTAATGCATTTTTTATGAATGTTTGGAGGGAGTTTTAAGAGCCACGTGAAATAACCTTTGATGTAATCTTCATCTTATCTGCATTACGGCAGCATTTTACCGGATGAAGTTCCTTCTATTTTTTGATCACCCTCTCTTTTATATTCCAAAGAATCTCAGAAAAAAATCATCGATCATGATTTTGCTAAATAATTCATTGACAGCAATAATTCATCCAAACGTATTTTAGAAGCCTTCATCGAATAGTTAATAGCTAAACCGTCATGATTGCCTTATCACACATGTCCCTAAAGGCATCATTTTGGAGAAAAGGACAGTACAGTTCAGAAGAGAATAGAATCCCCCCTCTACCATCGAACGAACTTTACACAATTGAGATATATGGTTTGTCTTCCTACACAGTAGGAATGATGCGTAATCATGCATATCCCTTCCCAACGGGGTTTAAGGGAGGGAGCAATTTAGTGATGGCGATGGCAATTTCAAGTAGAATATTATGTTACGTCTGACTACGCAGATATTGAACTTCACAATAAACTGAACGAAGCATCGCATCGTAGTGGGAGTGCCTTAAATGAAAACACCCAAACTTAGTATTCAATTTGTTGATTTGCCAAAGTTTCAGCATTTAATTTGACTAAGATTGGAGACAACTCAATGTACGATGGCCTGCACTGCTGAGTGAGACTGACTGGATGAGGCGAATGTATTTCAGAGAGGAGCATTCCATCACTCGAAGGGGTTTTTATTTCGGGCAACGCATTCGGCAAAGGCTTATCTTCCCCTGTGCTACAGGCTACATTATCTGTAGAAAATGAAAAAGGCTTCTAAATTGGGATACATGAATCGCTGTTTCGATTCCTGCTACGCTGATTGCTTTGAATACTTTGACAAGAAGCCTGATGCCGTTGAGAGGATGACACGGGTATCTTTGAGAAAATTTGCCATTTAGCGCAGTATATAGCTGTGCCTACCTGTGAAGATTGTCTGGCTGCATGGGACTGGTTATTGTTGATCTGAGGGTACCGAAACATTTGCAACAAAAGTCATACTTTGGTGGTAAACGCTATAAAAATCAAGAAACTTGTTAAGGAGGAAAATGAAATCAACAAAGTGTTCTGTGTACAGGACATGAAAAATCACAAAACTTCGTTCCATAATATTCCCATATGGGGAAGAATGTGTCACGTCTTTTTCTTTCAGGGTCATTTTCTGCACGTCTTACAACCAGGCCCGCATCCTTCACTTACACACAAACACACACATGCATACAAAAGCACACACGTTACATTAAGGTATCACACACATGTACGCAAGGTCGAAATGGGGAAAGTGTACCATACTTCAGCTTACATTGCATCTCTACTACTCACACGAGTGACCACATACCGTATTTAGTTTCGGGACCCTTTCCCCAATGGAAATCCCCGGATAAGACCTGTTCCCTTGCCATCACCATTGTCTTTCGAAATATTATCGGGTATATATGGTATCCTTCTACCTTAATCTTTGATTTGAATCCCATAAAATGTTATATTTTACTTCAGTTATAAATGGTGACAGATTGATGCATTGGTGGAGAATTAAACAATAATTAAGATTATAAATATTTAACGTAAAATAATTAATTTATCAAACACAATATCAAACTTATTATCAGTCAATTCTTAACATTTTTAAAAAGAGTACATTCCGTGTCATCACCTTTGGGCAGAAGGTGTTTGAAAATAATTCTGTCCTCTTACACTTCAGTTAAGAACAGCCTTGGAAAGTGAGGTTCTGATAACGTTAGCTTATCAAAGGCAATAATAAGCCATCTGCTCTGCGATGGTGTGACAAGAGTTTGTCTTGTGAGTGAGACGTGTGTCACGTGATAAGCTCAACAGTTTTAATTCCTTTATCCTCCAAACACGTAACGACTAAAGTACATCAAACCGTAAACGTATTGTTGAAAATCTTCAAAAGGACGTGGTGTAATTTGTCTCTCTCATATTACAAAAATCTCATATTCGATAGCTGAATAATGAAACTCGTTATTCCGACTCCCATCTTTACAAAATATTTTTCTGCTCCTGAGATGTAAGCTTTTGAAACTAAATTAATTGAAACGTCACTCTTTTACTTACAGTGCTTGACATTGTTTTACATCGTTCTTACTGAAACCACATCAACTTGTGGCAAAGTGTGGTCAGTGTTTTGTTTTGCATTTTTTTTTATTCGTTTTCTGTTTTAATTGTGAGACATTCCTATAAACACCACTTACAAAGTGATTGCAAGAAACGAGTTCTTTCCCGCAGTCATAAAACATTTTAAATTAAGGGGTCAACAGTCTCGCCCCGAACAGTAAAAATTCTTCACACTAAGTTATTTCTAGCCCCTACTCCAATAGGCTCATTCATGTTTACGAACAAATAATGTCACTGATGGTTCGCAAAAGAGTTGATGAGGCGTGCTTACACTGTCGTCGCAATGAAAAGTAGATTCTGATTCGTCTACTTTCTGCGTGCAATTGCACCAGCGTTTACACGCGCAAAACTTAGCATGCACGCATGTGTTCTTGCACATGCTCTGTGCCAACCAGAGTGATGCAACCGTGTGCCGTCTGCATAAAATATGTCTGTCTAGTGGAGTTCCAGACATAGCTACAGTAGACTGTGCTGAGTTCAAATGGTTTAAGGTGATGCATGAGCTGTGAGTGAGCTGTCTCTTATGCATTACATTGCATACTGACTGCACAAGCCATCACTGACCAATCAAAATCTCGATATTCCTTGAATTATATTGTCAAGTGCAATTATCAATTTTTATAGAGAAGTATTGATTTTGCGTAATATGTTTGGGGTGACGCAAAAACCATTTAACGTAAATCAGGTAAAGTTATTGGTAAAAGAATGGCATAACAAAATGCTGAGCAATGTGCCATTTTTGTATGTAATTAATGATTAAATTGCTACATTGTACATCTTATTATACAATAAGTGATTAAGGTATGAGTTCCAGCACTCAATTCCTTTTTCAACCTCTGTCATATGTATTTTGGTAATTTTAAACTTTATGCCCTTATACAAAGGGAACAAAAGCTTGTTTTTTAAGTTATTTGTAGATTAGAGGTAATATCAATTTATTGAAGCTTGGTGTCTTGGATCTCAATGGTCAAACGGGGAAGAATTTCCCCTGGGAAGGAATTTCGTTGTTTTAAGGATTAAAGGATGGACGAGATCATCATTATGAGCTTCCAAAGAGTGATTATTTCCATTAGCAAATGCATGACCCCTAACTGACTAACCATCATCAACTTGGACACATTTATTGTCAGGGGCAATCAGTGAGTGGCTTCACATTTTCAGCGGTGGGGGGGGGGGACTCGATGGGAAAAGTTTTGGCTATAAGAGTCTTATGTGGGAAGGATTCGGTGAACGTAAGACCAGGATACAGCAGTGTAGGTGATGCACGCAAATGCTTTCAGTGTTCACTACAACTCTAGGTAATAAACCTAAGAGCATACTTATGGAAATTTCTGATGGTAAAATATTGCATTTGAAAGCAACAGAAAGGATGAATAAATGTGTTGTTGAACGACGCCATGGAGTCCTTCTCTTTTACATAGTACACATGCAACGTTCGATTACAATTATTGCCCTTAATTAATTATAACGTCTTAGATTGCTAACCAGTTGTAACTGTCACTTTTACGGTGCAGAAACATTTAAACGTCAGCTTAAGGCGTGCTCTAGATGAAGTTCATTCACTTGTAAAATACTGCCCGCCCCTGTGTGGGAAAAATGACACCCTGGGATAAATCCCCATTGTATAAGAAATGTATCCTTTTTCCATTCACAAATTTATGTTCCACAGTCGACTTCTGACAATCGTCAATGTCTTTCACTGGGATGATAGTGCACGATAAAGTTGGCATCAGACAATTAAAATGAGACTAGCAGTAGAGCTTATTCCCTGGTGGCTTTTCACAAATCTAACAAGTGGGTTAGATGAATTACGCATGCGTTCAATGACCTATGGACCCTATGCGTTGACGTCATGCCGACGTTTGTTACAGGGCAAACAATGGACCTAGAATTTTAAAGTATAGGTGACCCTGGTACATATAGTGTACGCACCACATGGTCTTCGCACGCCCAGAAAGATTAAGGTGCGTATCCGGCCGGTAGAAGAACAGCTGCCTGCATTTGGAGTATGTTTTAATGCTACGCGCTTACATTGCGATCTATACCAAAATTGCAGTTTCCTCTTTTACCGTGGCCGGTTGAGAAGTTAAAACTGAATATGACATAACACGCAAAACAATCAAAGTAATGTCAGTCAATTGAAGGGGTTTATGAATGTTAATTGCGGTCCATTTACAACTGTTTATTGTCACGACAGTTCAACAAATGAGAAAATCTTAAGTTTTTTTTTCATTTCTGTACTGCCTAAATTCATACCTCCAGATCAGTGCATGTTAAGGAACCACTACGCTGAACACAAACAGTTTGCTTTTATGCGTAGGTGTGCATGGATGCGAATAGGGACTGAGGCAACACCCCCACCCAAACCCTACATTGAATATCCGTCCCTTCTTGGCAATCTTGGGTTGGCTTCCCGTAAGTTGACCATATCTTCATAATAAAAACATTATCTTTACATTACGTGGAATACATATCACTAGATAACGTTTCCCATTCAGAAACATACCTTGCATTACCAACTATAGTTCAAGGCTAATACCACTTTCAATATTATGCGAGGTCATTCTTCCAAAAGATATATGTAACTTTTACTGGGAACTGTCAGAAACTAACTTAAAAGTTCAGTCCCCTTCGTATTTCCATGAGACTGTACTCAGTTTTAAAATACGAACAGTTAGCGATACAACGTTATTTCCCATTGCTTGTGGGGTTACCTAAAATGAAAGGGTGTCGAGCATACAACAATTGATGTGTCATACATGGTTTTAGTAGCATGTGGTTGATTCAGGATACCTTAACTATGTAAGGGAAGAATGTAAATAAGTTACATGAGGGAATTAATCATGTTATATGTGACGCACGATGGCGCGTAAACTCTCCCTTATGGGACTTCTTGGTTACCAATACTGGAAATACGAGATAGTTCTAATAGTATTTCAGAGTAGTAAAATCTCACATGATATGTTCATAACACTTCGTGTAACAAGAGTGAGCAGAGGCTAAGCTGAAGATCATACCACTTTACTTCGGTCAGTTATCTTTATCATCATGTTGAGAGCAGTTGACTGGAAAGTAAATTCCTCAAGAGAAATACCACTTTCATCGTCATTTTAACATGCACAGGGGATGAATAAAATCCAGGATTACACACATTTGGCAATGCTGGTCTTGGCTGCTTTTTTTTTTCGTGGCTGCTTTTTTTTTGTGTAATTTAAGTTGTCTGCTTGAGTGGAAACTTTGTTCTTATCTGATGATTTCCTTCGGAACTACTTACGATTCTAACAAATTTGTTAATTACAAGCACATCACCATTTCCCCAATTCAGATATTTAAGAGATTTTTTTCCTTCTCCAACTACACTTTTTGTTGTTACCAACAAAATCATAATAAATACTAAGAATTGATTCACTTGAGCATCATGGTGTATTTGTTTTACACAGTAAAATTTGTACTAAACATTCTTCATGCAGTGGTGTCAAATGAAATAAATGGCTTAACACCAATCATACTGTATCTTTCAGATCTGAACCACTGACATAGTAGCAGAGTCTTTCAAGAGCCATAGCCTCTGCCATAAACCTTCACATCTAAATCGCACGAAATGTAACACACATGAAGCTCATAAGGAAAACTGAACCACCAAATTTTAGATTTGTCATAACTTATAAGACTCTTTAGACATATTCGATCTAAAGTAAAGACAATATTGGTGATTAATGAAAGGAAGTGTGTCATAGTATCTTGAGCCACATGGATTGTATCAACTCGTTTTACTTTGACTTTTACTGTCGTGTGATGCCATTCCTGTCTCCTGATACTTGGAGTGAAAAGCAAAATAAGCCGTTCCCAACAATTCATCTGGGATATAACACAGTCAGCATCGTTGATGTAAAACATTTCCTAAGAAGTACATGAACATTTAGTATTATACTGTACACTCTAAAAATGTAAGGTTCAGATTCAAACCGAATCCGTTTCAATGGCCACTGAACCGAAATCTGGTCAAATATTTTACTAGATTTGGATCATTTTGAACAGAAAATGGGTTGTTATGAACCCAATATTTGATCATTTTTTGTTAAGTTCCCATTTGATCCATTTTCGGTTTAGGCCTAAATTGAACCGGACGTTTTTAGAATTTATGTAGCTTAGGGAAACCATGCACACAGCTACATACAATGATCAATGTAATTGTTTGGAGTACGTTGCAAAGAACATTCTTGTCATCCTGCACTTGAATGGCACAATTTTATACATTCCTGTGAGAACAGTGGCGTAGCCAGGGGGGCGAGTTGCCCACTCTGGAAAAATCTTGGGGGAAATTTTGAAAGTGAATATATGGTGAAATTTGCGAATGATCTGGTTAAATTTCTCAACCAGTACACTTTACTTATTTAAAAGTATATGCCACACTGGCACAACCAGTCCTCATTAAGGTTTTCAGAGATGGAATGATGACACCATGCTTATAGTTGTACTAGTTATGTTTTACTATCTGTTTTATACAGCATGGGATCTCTGGACCTCTGACAAGGGACTCTGTCCTTTTACTGTATACTTCCAATGTTTGTTGATAATTAAAGCAGCAGCATTGTGGTATACGCAGTTTGTTAGAATGGGTCAGTGGTCAAGTGCTGTACTCTGCTACAAGGGCAGGTCATCGTAAAATTTTGACTGAATGTGGTGAATGTGGTGAACTGATGAAGGGAAAGGTGTACCAGGGTTCACTTAACTACTGTACTTCACCCATTGTGATTCTGATCTACCAGCAGGACTCAAGAAAAATTCACCAAGACCTGAAGACAAGCAAGATAAAAAAAATGCTTCCTATAAAAAATTCTTAGTGATGTATTCAATTTACATTTAGCACCAAATGTGGCGCCATTTTGCATCTAGCCCACCTTATATGACACCCCTTCCCCTTAGACTCCTCCCCCAGGACGGCGATCAGTCACATCAGCCAGGTCAGAGGAAAGCACCCAGACAAAATTTTGACCTGCGGAGAACACTGATTATTAGGAAGCAGATCACTAATTAGGGGAAATCTTGGTGCTCTTGCACCCCCCCCCCCCCCGACAAAAAACCTGGCTACGCCACTGTATGAGAAGTAGATGGTTTAGTAAATTTGAGCATGATACATAGATTGCAAGGAAAAGAAAGCCGTTCTTAGGTTGAATTATTTTTCTTACATGGCATATAAAATCATTAATCATTAAACATGGAATAATATAATCATTAACTTTTGCTATTCTTTTAAAACTCAGATCCATTTTCTCGGAACTCAGATACTTTCAAATCCTAGGAGCATGCGCAAGTCATCATTTACCGTACTGCTTATCACCCCAGAAAAAAAAGAAATTGAAATAGAGTTAAACAATTATCTACCGCATTTAAGACAACATTCCCCCTGGGTTTGTGCTATTATTTCAAACCATTCTTACAAGCTTGCACATCTTTTATCAATTACCACTCGATTTTACCTTTAATATGGACTGTAAAGGAAGATGATTTGCGTGTGCATCATCTCCCTTTTATGGAAAAGAGAACTATTTTGTAACTTTGTATCCACCCGCACAGAGGAGACATAACGTAAGATTTAGTACATCTTCATTAACTAAATGTGAACAAGGAGTAACCTGGCCCCTCCCATAATGTGAGTTCATGGTCATTCATCTTAGTTAGGCACCTTCGTATCCCCCACAGATCGATCATTCTCCATACAAATAATCAACTCAAAATGTCTTTCTTACTGTACAGTGTGACGAGGAATACTAATAATAAAAGTTCGAATTGTATAATGAAAAATGTTCCATCCGTGAAAGTAATATACCTACATGGGTCCTTCCCTTCCAATTTAAGTGACATTGAGATTGACAAATTCAAGAAAGTAGCTAATTTCCAGGGAGAGGATTTACATTTGAGTGACTCGAAGGCATCCTGTTATACGATCAATTTTTTGACCGATACTCCCCTTTTTTCATTGCAAACTTCTCTTTTCTTCGAGAATGGGGAGATGTTTGTCTCCATCGAATGAATGACTCCTGGAGCAAAAACATGGTTGGCAATTTGTCTATCTATGGATGCAAACAAAATGTTCGTCTGTGTTAATAAATCGGTTGGCAGAAAGAGGTCTCCGTGTTCTAGATACTTACAAGTAAATGTTAAGGGCGGAAATAAGGAGTACATTTCAAATGTAGGTGGGCTTATATGATTCATGTAATTTACTTTGATACGTTTTAATCAGCGCCTGTGTGGGGTTTCTTGTGCTCTTGGTAAGACGTAAATTTACCCTCGGCTATATTTTGCTCACCATCCGCCTACATATCTTTTCATCACTCTGTCTACACAAGAGCTTGATCCCAACCATTCATTTCACTACCCAGTATCCATTCATCGAATGAAACAAATTCAATCCATGGAGTGCATCCCTTTAAACCTTTTAGTCCCAGGGTGGCCACCTAATTCCCCTAATGGACGGACCAGCACTGGTGTTTCTGTCTTGATGTAGTAAAACAATCATGAAAGTTTGGAAAATCCAGTAGAGAATATGACCAGTGCGAGGCCGATAAAGAATGAGCAAGAAGCTGTACAGGGGTATGCATCATAGGGATTAAAAGCAAATGAGCAATACATTCGTGTGCTTCATCACTTCCTTAGTATCTTACAACAGACACACAGTGAAAATGTTCTTGTACTCACACTTTGACGCACATTTCTATACATGTGGACAAGAGTATCGATTCATTCTCACAGACCTGAAGTAGTGAAAATGTTCTTGTACTCACACTTGACACATATTTCTATACTTGACGACAAGAGTATCGATTCATTCTCACAGACTTGAAGTAGTTAGTGAAAATGTTCTTGTACTCACACTTGACACATATTTCTATACTTGTGGACAAGAGTATCGATTCATTCTCACAGACTTGAAGTAGTTAGTGAAAATGTTCTTGTACTCACACTTGACACATATTTCTATACTTGAAAACAGGAGTATCGATTCATTCTCACAGACTTGAAGTAGTTAGTGAAAATGTTCTTGTACTCACACTTGACACATATTTCTATACTTGTGGACAAGAGTATCGATTCATTCTCACAGACTTGAAGTAGTTAGTGAAAATGTTCTTGTACTCACACTTGACACATATTTCTATACTTGAAAACAGGAGTATCGATTCATTCTCACAGACTTGAAGTAGTTAGTGAAAATGTTCTTGCACTCACACTTGACACATATTTCTATACTTGAAGACAAGAGTATCGATTCATTCTCACAGACTTGAAGTGATTACCTACTAGTACTCCCACTTCCACAACCTTGTATACAAGAGTTTAAATTCACAGTCACACACTTTCAAATTAGAAATGAGCATGTACTGGTGCTCACACTTGACACAAGCCTGTAATCGTTCCGTAGAGTATTATGTTGTACTCATAGATATTGGAAGGTGATGCTTGTGTAAAAGTTTTTATTTGTACTCCGAGAAAAGAATCTTCTACTCGTACTTAGAAGTCATGACAACTTCAATGGAATAAAAGTCTTTTTATACTCGGGTCATTGTACAAACACTAATAGTCTGTGGTAATTTATCACTTATTATGCTTTAACCGTGACAGAAAAAGTTGTGATTGTTTTTATCCTCTAAACACCCAAACAAGGGGGAAATATTTGATGACGGCAGAACATTATACGTGCAATTCCCCCATTGGGCTCAGAGCTTTTCTCGAATAACATAAGTCCACGGAAAGGTTATTCAATTTCTTCGGAATGTTACCATGTTAATTTTAAATAAAACTGGTTGAAAGCGTTCCATTGGAAATCAAGAAATGCAAAATGAGGTACTTGAGCCCCTATTGATGAATGAATCAAAGGAGACATTGAAAAATTATTCCATATCAGTAAATGAGAATCGATGTCCCCTGAGGCTTGTTCATTAACTTGCAGAAATATGATTGATTCTGTGTTTCTTAATTTGACTCTCGGGGAACACTGATTCAGTCTACAAGAAAAGTCTTTAAATCGCTACCGTCCATAACTATCAGAGAGAATGGAACTTCAGAAGCGATATCGAAAGAAGTCTGGTGTTCTGTTAAATGAATACTTGTCTTATGTTTAAAACTTCCCATAAGTCTAAGACGTTTGAAAGTGTAATTTGAATAAAGTACCAATAAGTCACATTCCAAATGTGGCGCCGTTTGGTATTACGTCAAAAATAACATAAGATCTATTCATCAGTCTAGCTCCCCGTGAAACAAAATAGCTCTCATATTATTTGTAGTTTCTTGAATTTCAAAGTCATTCTATTGAGACTTCATTTGTGTGAGACTCACCTAGTTAGCCTGGGTAAGGTATATGGCCTATCACTACTTAGACTGGTGTCAATGGATGCAGGTTGGAACAATATCCCATTCTACAAGTGTGGAATAATATAAACCAATCAAAATGACTTGGAAAACAGGTCAAACCTTTCAGACGGGTATTACGTGACCTAAGACAGGTATTAAACATTGTTTTTGTTAATAAAAGAAGCGTATATTAGCAAAATGTATATTAGTGAAGAAGGCGCATAATGTTTACGAGTCGAAGTAAATCCTTCATTCAGACTTCCACTCCCATTGAAACTATTTGCTATTCTTGTAGTTATTCCTTTCTTTCACTCGAGTTTTCATTGTCTCGATCAAAAACTATGTAAAACTTTGGTCATTGGTATTGTAAATATATAATAGTGTAAATAATTTATTGGTTAATTAGTGACTTCGACTTTGCTGATATGTTAATTTTTAAGGCAACGATAAGATGTCATTAAATTTTCTTGAAGGCTCTACATCCTAGGCCATTTTCAGACTATACAATTATTGGGATGATATGAAAACGTCAAAAATATCAATTTAAATAAACAATCTTGTTTCTTTATCATCTATACGACTGGCACTAAGCAGTTGTCTTGACTGTTTTATATTTCACTGTCAAATACTGGTATATGAATTGTATTACCCAGAATCCTCGATGTATAATGATTTCCGTTGCTGTAATTTGACAACATCATAGTTTGGTCAATATGGTTCATCGCCCTGTCGGCGGTGACTGTAAAGTGACGTCCCTATTACCAGATGTCTGGACAAACATCTTAGGTGGGGTCATATGATAAAACACGTCCTTTTACGTCCCATTAACTGTCCTAAATAACGAGGACGTGTTAGATATTACTTACGTTAAGATGGTCTTAGACACAAATCGAATTTTATTGACGGTCAATCAAGGTGTTGTGAATAGATTATATATCTTCATAAAATAGGAGTGAGAAGTGGTTTACCTTGCAGGTTGACTGTAGTCCGATTTTAATTATCAGATAGTTTTCTCTGATTATTAGTGGGGAATGTTCAGATTATTCAAAAGAAGGCAACTTTGATAAGCTTGAATTTCAGGCCAACTCAGAAATGCAAAGCACAGTTAACTATCTTCTGAACATAGACTATGCAAACTTTTGGAATATTTTATGAAAGTCTAAAATAATTATTTTGTTCTAAACAATGGTTCTTTAACCTGTCGTTCTAGTACCAGGCCGGTAGCCAGACAAGATATTGAAGGGACGAGATAGATTCCAGGGGGCGAAATATTTTAGGGGACCAAATATACAAAAATGCATTCAGGCGATGGTAACTTTCGATTTCCTAGGAGCAAAAACTTTTTAAAGAGAGCGTGGCCTCCCCTGCCCTCTCCCCTTGGCCAAGGGTTTGACGCATACCCCTGGGGGTATCTGGGATCTTCTCAGAGGGTACGAGGAAATTCTTGCCGAATATGCGTCATTTCATTTGAAACTTTGGGAGCGGACTGCAGCCTTGTCATATATAGTCTCCTATCCTACGAACCGATGACTTTGGTCGACTCTATGCAATGACAGCCATTCAAGTAACAGCCCAATACAAGATAGCTTGTCGCCACTTGAAAATCTGCATCTTCATAAGGAATGCGCCATTTGTTGTTCTCATTTTTTTTTTGAAATATTTCTCTTTGGTGTGACAAAGTGATTTTATCCTCTGTACCGCTGTACCGCTGTACTATCTGAGAGTCGTCGTATGTATTTAATTGAAATATATCGAAGGACAAGCGTTACTTTCTATGGGAAAAGGTAGCATAGTTCATCTTCGGTGTGATAACAGTGTTGGAATTGCTAGGGCAATAGAGAAACAGTATAATCTGGCCTGACAAAGTTGTATCCACAGTTATAGTAAAATCGCTACAATGCTGAGTAAAAGTCAGTAAACGAGGCAGGTTGTTATGGGAAACTTGCTTCTTTGCCCCCTCCCCCATCCCAGTTTTCTCAAATCTTTGCACGCACAAATAATAAAAATAATTAAATCATACAGCGAAAAGGTAGTCATCGAAGTAGGAGAAAATTGTAATGAACGTTTGCAATGTAAAGTGAAGTAAAACGTTACCAGCTGTCATTTTTCTGTGCGCTGAGTGAGAAGTTGCTTCTTTACCATATTATTTCTTGTAGAACATCTTTCATGCATACATACCATTAGTAAACTATATCAAGTTCTCCCCACCAACAGCCCCCTGCATTTTCGAAATCCAGTGACCATCACTGGAGTTAATCTATTATGAAAAGTGGTCAAGTTTTGGTTTTTGTAATTTGCTTTTGTTGCATTTTGATGGTAGATGAATATTTCCTCCTTATGCAGAAATCTTCGCAATTTTCCCCGCAGCTTTCAGGAGCTTTACCAACTGGACCCCATAATGGTATTGAGCTCACTCCTTGAAGGGAGAGCTTCACCGGCGCCTTCTTCATAGTTGGTTCATGTGCCTAATCCCACTTTGCGACATCAAATGCCGCCTTGGTTGTGTTATATTTCAGAAGAGAATATTTTTCTTTCACGTGGATTTACATCAAAAGTCATGTATAAACCATGGGCAGACCAATAAAAATAAGTTGAATTACCTGCTCAATACTAGTATGGATATTGTTTGTTAAATTTGTTTCTCCATTAAAAATTTTTCTGTTGACATTTTGGGGTACACACATTCACCTTTTAGCCTTGGAGATTCTTTTCCGCCCCCCCCCCCCTCTGTTGCACCTCTCTTTCTTTCTTTCTTTCTTTCTTTCTCTGTCAGTTTCGATGATATTTCTGTCTGAAGAGAAATCTTACATAGTGACTTGTTTCCAACAGTCCAACAGCTAAAACTAGTTTTAGTTGAGTTTACGCCCTCTTTGACCTTCTCTTATATAGCCCTACTCGGTCCCCCACCCCCATAATAATTATAAAATAAAAGTTTCCTCTCCTAAACTTACTGTTAATTTTGTATTAGAATGGCTAAACACTCCCTTACCAAATGCAAACTGAAAATCTGTGGTACATAAAAGTTCATAGCCCTAATTACTCATGAGATTAGTAGTCTATATTGACTGTTGGAGTGTAGATAAAGTCAAACAGTAACAAGATATATGTTGCAAAGCTTGAGAAATGAATCTCATTAAACCAACCCTCATCTTCACGGAACATCCCTGCGCTAAGATGTAAAATGTCCAAGTTAATTCACTCAGTTGAAATTTGCTGATTGTGAAATTTGTGAGGCTGCACTCTAGTAAAACTGGAATTACTTCCTGTGTTTTGCCTTGTTTAAAGTAAGGAAACAAAAGCAAAACATATGAACTGAGTTGTACAAAAGGTCATCAGATATATGACATACACAATCCAAGGTTTCTAGTAAGGTGAATAAATATCAACATTTTATATCTCAGTAACCTTGTGAGGTATAAAAGGTAGGTGCTGGATGAACGCCGGATTCATTTCCCAACCTTTGAACTACATATTCTCGTAATTGCAAACTTTAAGTACAGTTTAAATGAAATTTGTAGAAAATGAAAGAAGAAATTACGTAGCCTTTGCATTTAGTTGGCTTTTATATCACATTGTCGGACATGGTGTAATTAAACATGGATGACATCTCACAAAGTTTTCTTGTTTATCAGTTTAGCAATATCCCCGAGCTTATTGCGTTGCAACTAAGGTCCTACATTACACCAATATCAGTACCATTTAGTCTATTGGCTGTGAGTCAACCCTGCATACAAATGTTAAATGGAAGATGTATTATTTTTGTACTTCATTACGTAAAATGATGTTGGAAACATTCACTCACATTCATCAACATTCCTTCCGTTTTACCATATTTTATTTTTTCTGATTAGGCCTATTTGTTACATATCTCAAAGATTGAAAGGCCTCCATCTCCAGCCCTCCCTTTTCCTTCGCATTGCTTTATATGCTTGTTCAAGACCGTCGGAAGGCTTCCAATGTTGGTGGCTGAGATATATACTTTGGCATTTTCTAGGTTAATTTTGGCCGTTCTCGGGCATAGCTTATGGTACGTTTTGGAATAAATATTCAATACCGATTATTTATTGGGGGCTGTAGCACACACCCCTCCCCGCCGCCCAAGTTTCGACGACTTTGATGTTTTTATGTTCCTATTTTAAACTATATGAGCTGGTAAATCTATCATAGCACTTACATGGGACGCCGCTAAAGCCAATAAAGTTCCTCTATAATCAACGTCTCCGAGCGGAATGATCGGGGTTTTTGAAATGTCCCTTCGACAAATAGACCAGACATTAAAAGCCCTAAAGTAACCACGGCTCGGAGCCAAATCCTATGCAAATCATATAACGTTCGGTTTGCCCATCAATTTCCCAAAGGCTTGGCATTTTCAAAACAAAATGGTCTCCCCTTTATTGATTTAATCTGTCAATCTCGTTTTGATAGGTCAGAGAGACACTCCAAACGATCTGTTCTGCAAACGTGTGCAGGAACAGTCTCGTGAGGGAACATTAATAATAGATGAAAAGAAATAAATATGCCGGTCTTTCTAACGATCAAAAAGTTAAGATTTTCTTGAAGCGTGAAAGCATCATTTTATCACTCAGTCTCAAATCGTAAATCTCCACCTGCTATGCCACAGGAGATTTCTATCGAAGGTCAGCATGTTTACTTATTTTCTAATCTCATGATCGAAATTTTTCCATCTGTGATTTTGACTATCTATCCGTTCCACCTTTTTATTGAGTATACACAATAAATGTCATACTCGATATTGGATAATCATGTGATCTGCCTTCTACTAAGAGGCCTATAAAGTTTTCACTTTTAATGAATAAGTTTGGCAGTTTTTTTGTACATAAGATATGTTATTGCAAGCCTCCTTTTTATAATCATCAATATTTAAGCGCATGAAGTCTCCCGACCAAGTGAGACCTACCACGTGCATAGTCTGTGTGTCTATATCTTTCTGCCGAGCAACGCATGAGCCGTGAAGTTAGCTATATCTCTTTGCAATCAACTGGTTAGAATCACTAAACATTTGTGGTTGAAATCTGGATAGATTGAAACTAATATTTTAACGATGACACTGGAATTATAGAAAATAATGCTTCCTTTTGAGTTAGAAAATATTGCTTGTATGACGCAACTACGGAGTTGATCCGAACCCAATCAATAGTTTCGTCAACTGCCAAAAATGGTACAAGGACAGACTTGAAAATTGTTTGTTTCCTTCCTTTTCTAGAACCTAGATTATACTGCAGGGGATCTTAAAGTACATATTTTTGGTAAGAGAGCCAAAATTTGTGCTGTCAAAAGTGACTTTCGATGAATATTTTGTTGGAATTGCGTCCATTCTACACCCTTTCCCTCCACTTTCACTTGATTGTCCTTTTTCTTCCCTTCCTGTAATTTCCACATGTGCAAGTGCTTTTGATGATATACTGCATTCTACTGTAAGCGAAATACCTTACCAGAAGTATCCACAGTTTGGCATATTTCAATCACACATAAGTTGATCGTAATGCAGTTAAACGACCGACGCCTGTCCATATTCTCCCAAATTTCACGCGCTATTGAGCTTTCAAGAATCACACATCTTGTTCAACTTTTGTAGCTAAAAAGCTGCACATAGCGGGACACGTTTCTGATTAACTATTGGGTAGGTAAACGACCTTTCGTAAAGAACCCGAGATGAAGGCGATACTACGGGTGAACCAGTTTTGGGAATCCTTACGTTACAAAATGTTCGAGTTCCTTGTGACTATATGAGACGTGACAGTGTGGGTTGCTGCTTCACATAAATTAACATGTAAATGTTATAGGAACTTTTTCCTTATTTTCCTGAATTATCAGGGTTAATTGGATATTTTTCGTAGGGCCTTTCAAGCCCCATACAACAGGCTGCCGTTCAGGAAGATACCATGACTCCAAGGAAGATCAGCCAAGCGAGAACAACACCATACAGGGAAACATGGATCACTTTTTATCTGCGTAATGTAACTCACAAAAAATTGAAAAATATTTTTAGCACTATACCGCCTTAACCGGAATAAGAGTAGGCCTTTATCCAACTATAATGTCTACTGTTACATCCTTGAAGGCATATCCAGCGGCTGTGTTTGACTGATCTCAAAAAGTAACTATACAGCTACTAGGCAAGAATCTATCAGAATGAAGAAGGTTAAAAAACATATTGGTACTCCTCATCCCAATTAAAATGCTCGAGCAATTCTGATCGCCTGTCTCTTAATTCTACTAAGAGATTATTCTCAATATGCAAAGAAATGAAAATTAATTGTTTGCACGATGGAGATGGAAAAACTGTAATTTTCATTAAGTGACAAAGTTTACTCTAAATAAAAAGTGGTCTGTGCATTTCAGAGAACCTTATATCATTGCTACTCCTTTCACAAATTAATGAAAACTCTCATTCTTTGGGGGATATGGTTTCTATATTTATAGTTTACCCGAAAGTAACGCATCTCTACTGAAGAGTTGTATACCTTTTCGTCAGGACTAATATGATCAACTCCAGAAACTAATTTACAGGATATGGTGTTACAATATCAGTTGAATTCGAATTCTGTTCGATATTAAACTGCTACCCTCAGGAGTGCTAGGAATCGATTGTTGCATAAGATACGCTAGAGCTTTCTTTCAAAGCATATAATTGTACCACGTGAGGTCTTACTTCGCGTAGGAAATAGAAAAATATGTCGTAGTAAGAAATTCGAGCTTTTTACTAATATTCTCAGGAGGTATCCATCCTTGTTGTATTGGCTGTCTCAGGCGCCCTTAAGACATGTCAAGTTGGAATTGTCTCCTAATAGCTATATCCAAAATATGACAAAGACACACAGGATGTAATATTTTACAATCAAAGTTTTGTACCGAATGCATCATTTTATCCCGAACCAGTTTTGGGTACGTGAAGAATTAAAGCCGGCTCACTACTGTATTGCTACAGAGCACGACAATATCGATGAATGTCTAAAGTAAGGTAAAATCAAACATAGATTAGTTTAATAAAGAATAATCGCTAAGCAACAGATTAAAGGTGATCGGTCGTCTTGAAATATTGTTTGTGACGTCAGCCTTTTCTTGACATGTTTCTGAGGCGTCACTGTTCAACAGATACACCGTACAAGCGTGGTATAGCTAATCGGTAAGCAAGACGAGACGGCATGTAGCTGCATACCTACTAGGTATACCGATGTCATCATAGCTACTTGTATGGTGTATCCGTTCAACAGTTACGACTACAGAACATGTCAAGAAAAGGCTGACGTCACAAACAATATTTCAAGACGACCGATCACCTTTAAGTTATGACGTGCTGTCTGTAGTCAACACGTACGTTGAATCTCATTCATTCGGCTATGAAGATATCAATCAGCCAATAGCATAATTGAACGGAGGATTTTGCTTTGCCCACAGTGGGCTCAAATTAATGTTACTTATTACTGTAGAATACAAAAATAATTGGAGTAAAATTCTCATTTACGTAGATTTTTCAATTTGTAATGCATAATCATATTACTGCTTCGATTTGTGTAACAAAAGATCACAGCAGACTTCTTTTAATTATATGAAAGAGGTCAAAAGTATACGGACGTTCCTTTTTGGACATATCGACTATTTCCTATGTAAACCTATTCAAGCACTACTTATAATCATTAAAGGGAAAATGCAGTCACCCAAAAAAAGAATTGTATAGTAGACTATCCTATTTCCTGAATGGCTCTTGAGAATCATGTGACAGTATTTTCCTCACTCAATTGTAAAATTTACAAGGAGCAACTGCTTGGTTTACCTTAAATATGCAATATTTATGTTCTAAAATATCATGAGAGATACTTGGAAGCAAAATAAGAAGAAATTTGTGACATTTAGCTGTTGTTTCAAAATAAGTTTAGGGCGACTGCTTTTGACCTTTAAATATGGAAAGCAAACAAATAACATACACTCTCAAAACAGTTGAGTAAACTTTTACCCAAGGTTGGGTCCGTATGCCACCTCCTAAAAGTTGGGTAAAAAACTGCCCAAAATTGATCAAAAGGATTCCCATGGTGGGTGAATTTTCCCGAAGTAAAGGCCAATTTTTGACCAACTTGGGTAGTTTCTTACCAAACAGTTTAGGAGGTGGCACACGAACCCAACCTTGGGTAAAAGTTTACTCAACTGTTTTTAGAGTGTATCTTTATTTTATAATCTAGCTACTTATAAATAAAAAATTGGATTCAAGTCACCATATGTAGTTGTTCGGACAGCTGGAGATTCAGCGATGTTCATGGGCGTCAATCCTGGGGGGGGGGCGGGGGGACACGTCCCCCCCACATTTCGATGGGGGGGACACAATATCAAATGTCCCCCCCACACATTTGCGTGAAAGAGTAGTGTCGTGGCTCTATTTGACTGGCTTTTTGAATGACATGTAGGTTTGTTGGGCAATTGTGAAGTGCCTCGATGCGGATTCTGAATGTAGATTTCGTCAGGGAAATCTTATTTAATGGCAAAATTTCGGCGCGCTTCGCGCGCATGCGTCACGGCTTGCACTCCTTCTCATTACCATTAAGAAGGTAATTATACATGGAACTTTTCTGATCACAACACTTTCCGAAAACAGACATACATCTCCAAACATCTGTAGGGGCCTCGCACCAATATGGGATCATTCAATTAGTGGGGAGGGCCATTCGACCATGGCCACCCTCACTGATTCCTATTTTTTTTTAAGTTTCTAAAAATACGTAAATTTTTTAACACAAATTTACTTCAAAAGGTGGCATATTTGGCACCAGATTGCATGTAAGGATACCGAATTTTTCAAAATTTTCAAAAGGGATGGGGACACCCTATTGGGCCACGGCCCCCTCACTGATGCCTTTTTTTTAGTTCCTAAAAATACGTAAATTTTTTAACACAAATTTTACTTCAAAAGGTAACATATGTGGCACCAGATTGCATGTAAGGACACCTAATTTTTCAAAAAATTTCAAAGGGGAGGGGCACCTCTCCCCTTGTAATGATCCTTGACTTAAGATCTAGATAAGTAAACATCGTGACATATGCAGTATGGGCCCTTATGGGCCCTGCTAGCTGCACTGAAATTAGTAACAATTTTGTGTTAAAGAGTGAAAGTTTTTTTGTAATCTAGAGGTATTGAGAGGCAAAGATTTCGCCAAAGAACTTGCAGAGTGAATACAAAAGACAAGGTGTCAGGTGACGTGCTGTTGTGCACAGTGGCACCAGCTGTTGCGGGCAAAGTAGCGGCGTGCATTCCCTATTCGATTTCGAAACTGTCTGAAAAGTTTTAAAATGAACTCAAAGACCTTTAAGTTACAGACAGTGGCGTCGGCACAGTGGGCAATGGGTGACGTGTGTCCCCCTCCCCCATCGAATCTTGAAAATTTTTAAAATGGTCCCAAAGTCGTTTTATAAGCTACAGATTTTTGTGGAGGGTGAAATGTATTTTTGATGATTGGTTTATTTGTTCTTACCATTTTCTTTCACAAACTGTTCTCAAACTATCATAAGTTTTGGAAATTCTTGACAAATTCCAAAGTTTTGCACGCTCCGCTAGCGTCAAGCCTTGTGTCAGAGTTGTCCTTATTATCAATAGCTTTTGGTAACTACTCACGGGGGAACAAAGGAGCAAAAGTGATTTTTAAGAATTCTCAGTCAGAAGATTCGTTTCTGAATAGTATAGGTTGGTGGGAAAGTGACAGTGTCCGATGCAGGTTCTGAATGCAGGTTTTGTCATGGACTAATATTTTATTCAAAATTTCGGCGCGCTTCGCGCGCATACGACGGGGTTTACACCCGATTTCATATACCATTGACAAAGCTATGACGCAAGAAATTATTCCAATGCAAACATTTTTCTAAAAAGTACATTCTCCTTCTCTGTATGGCTCTCATCATTATGGGATCTTTGACTAATCTAGTCTAGCACATGGTCTGAAAGATTGAAATTACGTAATTGCCGTTGCTTATTTTCCAAACATTTTACCGCGACGTTCAATAACGACGAAAATCTTTTCTGAAACGAATTTTGCCTGTCCACCATCCTTCTTGCTATACCTAAAAAGACAAGGTGATATATCATCTCTCCTCCGATATGGATGTCAGGTTGTGAGAGTCCTGTTGGTCCCCCTTTTCAGGGCACAATTAATGCAGAGCTCCCGGGAGGCTCTATACCGAAAATTTTCGGCGCGCTTCGCGCGCAATTGTTTACGCTTACTGATAGAGGTACGTTTTTATTGAGTGATGGATTTATTTTTATCACTTTTAACCAAAAATCATTTGAAATCTTTCACGATTTTTGCGAAGTCTTCTCAATATTTCTTGATTTTCGCTTGATCTGCGCAGTTTTAGCCTTGAATTACTCCTTTTACTATCAATAAGGACCAAAAAGTATTCGCATTACTCATCGGTGGGGTTCTACCTTAAGCCAATTATTTGTGTGCATAAACGTGATTTCAGAGTTTCGGAGTAAAATAAGGATGTAAAGCAACTGATATTCATTTCTTCACCCTCCTCTTCTTATGAGAACTGAAAACTTAGTATCGAAGCCACCTTCTAATTGATAGACACACATAAAGGGAATTGACACCGTTTGTAATAGCAATGGTTTTAAATGTAAATTCAAATTTTCACGGGCAATTGTTTCATCTGACGTCCTACACCTGAATACCGTATAACGAAAATAAAACACTCATTATGGCAAAAATCATTTTCAAGTTACCTGCATGGGTTCATAATGTTGGCGTGTAAGTTTTAAGATAACTTAGATTCTTCGGAACTTCTGCAGGTACATATAGTAACTTATACTGAGCCATACACATCAATTTCCATGCAATATGAAAAGGTATGAAATCTCACTGACATAAGAACTGGAGCCGATTTCTGTGCTCTCAAAATAAAATACTGCGAGAGCTTCCGGGGGCTTCGCCCCCTGGGCCCTATCGCGGGCCCCTGGACACCACGCATAGAAATTCGTGCTTTGCGCTCGTGGTGCACCTTTGGTGCACATGAGATTTTCCATCTTGGCCCCCCTCAAAATTTCTGGATCCGCGCCTGCAGATGGTGATTGTTAATACACTTACGACTACAAAGTATTCTGAAAACGCCCTTGCTAATCCTTCACACCTTTGCTATACTACGATCAGCTCCAAAAATATCCCAAAGATATCCATTTTACATCTAAGCAACCTTAAATGAACAAAAATTTCTCAAAGGGGAGGGCTACGCCCCCTTCCTTTAGACCCCTACCCCAGGATGACACCTTTATATAGTGACAGAGGAAGGATCCCCCCTGCTGTATACAAACGCAGGGTGAATAAAAAGGTGCAATTTACACGCCGCCACTGCAGTTAGTAAAAACATCCAGCCAGTCGGAAATTTAGAATTCACTACATTATGGTCATTTTCGAGCCATGTACGATCAGCTCCAAAAATATGTCAAAGATAGCATCGTTTTGCACCTAAGCAGCCTTAAATTAACAAAAAATTTTCAAAGATGATGGGGATTCCCCCTCCCCTTAGACCCCTCCCCCAGGACGACTCATTTATGTAGTGACAAAGGAAGGATCCCCACTGCTGTATACAAAACGCAGAGCGCATAACAAAGTGCAATTTAAACGCCTCCACTCAGTTGGAAAATACATCCAGCCGGTCGGAATTTGGGACCTTCACACCCCCAAATATATCACCCTAGCAACGGGCCTGGTCGGGTCCATGGTCTCCGACAATGATCCACGCTGCGAAGCGTTGTTTTAGATATTTTGGGACATGGTGAAAATAACATCTTGATGTAATCCCGTGGACTCCGTGTATTTCACCTGGCAGATCATCTATGATGGTTATGTTAACTTTGAAATGATAATTCTTATTAGAATAGGACAACGTCAGCCATCATAAGGCGGGGGGGGGCCTATAGGAAGACGCCCCCTCTTCAAAACCAAAGGTATTGGTTTGTGCTAAGTCATGTATGTCCCCCGTCCCCCCCCCCCCACATCTGAATACGGATTGACGCCCCTGGCGATGTTCAATTACAAATTTAATTTATCTAGAAAAAGTAGGTGTCAGTGGAGGCGCAAGAGAATACTGGCATTCATTTGATGCTTTATTCATAAAGTCTCAGTATGCAAAAACTATCGTAGTTTTATTTTTAATAAATAACGTCCGAGAAAAATATGTTTCAAAGTGAACAGACTTAGAAATGCTTATGTAGCCAAGATAAGAATATGAATGGTCTCAAGCACACCTACATATGTTTGGCAGCCATTCAAAAGTGACTTCTTTATTTTAAAGATTGTGCTTCGAATTGATTTTCGGAGCAGTTTTTCTTTAATTGAAAATTACAATTACGAAAGACCTTTTCTATCGCCAAGAAGTTGCCCCGACAAAACATGCATTATGCAAACAGTTACAACCGAACGTGCGTTTTGCAGTACTTAATTACAACTTGCTTTGCGTTTCTATATGTGAGCTGACTGTGTGATAATTAGTTCCCATTTCCAAGGTGTGTAAAATTGCTTCTACTTTCAATTTTACTCCAACTGTTATATAACTTCTCTCGCTTAATCTGGGCCAACGTTTGAACTCTAAGCTGATTAAAGTTTGACCGATGTGATATATCACATGTGTTTCATGCATGAGGGAAGCTGGCGAAGCTTTACGAGGTGATCGAGTCGAATCAGGTATTTTCAAGTGTAGTAGGCAAACAGGTAACGTACAATTTAATTCATACGTCAAAGTGGGAAACATATTGAAAAAGTTAGTTCTCCTTGTTATTTGCATATTATTGAGATTGTACCGCACCATGTCCGCTTTACACACAATAATGAAAGGCTCTTTCTTTCAAAGATCAGTACTCCCGTGAACAACAGTATTCAAAATTTCTTAGTGCACTATTAAACATGGGCGTCCGGAGGGAAAATTTTAGGGGTGAGGGCAAAACTTTTTATTGATCAAATCAGGGGAAATTTTTACTCCCAGAAAAGAGCTTGATTGCTAAATGTTGGCGCCTTTTACAAGGATGTAGCCAGGAATTTCCCAGGGGCAAAACCTGTAGCGCCACCATAGTTTGGGGCGAAGCGCCAAGAAAATTTTGGTCGAAATGTCTCCCAGATCGCTGAAATGGCACTTCCCAGGCCTTGTGAGTTGTATCAGGGAACTCCCTGGCTGCATCTAATCATTATCTCATCGTTCCGTGAGAAGGATGAGATATTGTACCCACTTGGCCTGTTGGGCGATTTACATGTAATACCAGCTGAAATAGCAACGGTTGCCATGGTAACCGTTAATTTTCACGGGTTACAGTTTAAGGGGCTTACCTATGGTGCGGTACCCCAGGGACTGAGGGAGGGGTCAAAACGTGTCCGTTTTGGTGTGTGAGTGTGTGTCCAATTATGTTTTGTTAGTATCTCCTGAATGGTGAAACCGATTTTCTTCAAACTTGGTGGGAAGGTGCCCTAGGTGAAACCCCGGAGCCAATGACTTTCGGAAGTAAAGGTCAAAGGTCAAATGCCGCAAGGAAGAAATAAACTTCTTCTTTTAAGTGAAATCTATTCAGGAGTGATACTCCTTAAATTTATAATGTTTCGAAATAACAAGTATTCATACTTTTTGTAAGATATCCATTTGTCTGTTTGTTTTCAAAACGACTGGACAGTGATCAGCACTTCCGGCCCGAAATTTTGGCTCCATGAGATGTCAACGCCCCATTTTAAGTGGCGTGGCTCCATCTCCAAAGGTGGGGGACTTTTCACCACTTGCGAATCACCAACATGGGGGAGGGGTCTAGGGAGAGGGATGTTCCCCTCCCCTTTGAAAAAAGGAAATTAGAAGGTGTCTTTATGGCAAATGGTGCCATATTTGTGCGCAATTTATCTTTTGAAGTGTAGTGTCAATTCGTAATCTATGTTATATTACAATTCATCACAGTTTTAGCTTTCACCATTTTGAAAAAGTGGAGGGACTTATTTGAGATGCCCCCTTCCAGAAAGTGAGGGGGGCGAGTCCCCCCCCATCCCCCATAATCCACGCCCATTTTTATGTTTATAATATCTTTGTATCTTTCCATTTAGCGCACAACCTATTTACAATTAGCGCTATCATGAAGTCTGTAGGCCAACGGAGTTTTAGATTAGTGTTCTTGGGGTTGGATTTACTTGTACTGTAAACCCAAAGGTAATAAGTAAGGGTACTTTCGTTTTGTCACAGATAAGTGTTAAGTACTACATTTTCGTCAGATACTGTGATGTGTATCCTTTTCATTAGGTTGCTAGGCAACCCATGTACTAGACGCAGTGCAATGATGTGCATGGGAGGTAATGCGTGATTGCGCGAATTAACGCATTAGAGGCCGAAGAGGCGTTAAGGGCACGCTACAGGTGTAGGGAGCGTTACCATTACCACATTGCTTAGCGTTACATTATTTCCGAAGGTGACCTACATAACGTGACCTCCAATTCGGCTTCAATTTCGTTGTATATTCCTCACATAGAGCAGGATATATATTGTTCTGTGATTCCACATTGATGTGCGTCCTCCAGTTATACGGCTCAGTACAGTGTGTGTGCTAGCGATGAGATAAGCAACTTCGTGGATTGCCCTCTTGTTTTCTATTTTGAAAGCATTCTGGGAATTTTCTGGCGATATCATAAAAAGTAATTTTGATGTTATTTTTTATTCAAGTTTTTTCAAACTTTTGATTTTCCAGGGGGCAAGTGTCCCCCTTGCCCTCCCCTCCGGATGCCCATGGTATCATTTCACAGGTTAACAAATGGTGTAAGTCAGTTTTAATTTGAGGTCAACTCCACCTTACCAAAGGCTTCACCATAATGGCAATTAAATGTACATTAAACCATAAAGTACAACATTAACTTTAAACAGAAACAAGAGTCTTCTCGAAACTTTTTGACTCCCCTGGATTTCAAACTACCGTAAGTCATATCTCCAAATAGTTCATTCTAAAAAGCGTTTATTCTGGTGTATTTTTCTAATGTTTTAGTGTCTTGCCCCTCTTACTTGCTACGTCTCTGTTCGAAAGCGAATGTCTCATGTATGACATTCGCCCAAATCCGCCCGTAGATGGGGGGATATGTCCTCCTTCTCATTTGGAGATGCGCCCATTCACTTTAACATTTTCGCTCGGTAAATTTTGTTTAAATGGTGTCTTATCCTACCCCCCCCCCCCTGATATTTTACATGAATGGGCGCTAGTATAGTTCATCGTTTAAATAGGTAGGTCTTTACCTTGATTGTCAATATTTCATCATTGCGACTATTTTGTATACGCAAAGTGATTCATGTCAGCAGTCAAAGTTACGACATCAACAAAACAAACGGCTGTTCACGGTAGATTAATCTTACGTTGAAGTAATGTCAAACTCGTTGGTGTCAACGCTTGTTTTTCCCAACTTCTTTGATCATTAGTTAACCGGAAATGGGAGTCCCTAGTGGAGTTTTGGCCCAAGTACCTTAATTTTCAAAGAGGCCTAGTGTTACAAGACGACCCGTCAGGAACACCGGATTGAATCCATCGACGAGCGAATGGAAAGTTCCAGAGACGTCCAACTTCAACGCAGCCTTTCTAGAACTGTCTAGAAGTAAGAACTGTTTACGTTATGTCCCAATTACAACTACTGTGTGTTCTAGAAGTTTCTATTAAGGAACGTTCTCGTAATTACTGGACTGTGTACACTAGAAGTTTCTGTTGAATTCTGGAGAGTTCTCGAATAAAAGCCTAGCATATAAAAGGCAGTTCAACAGTTGTTGTGGCGGAGAGAGACATTGAGAGATACCCTAATACTTCATCGAGAGACATCAACGAGACCAGACTATCATACTGCTGAGATATCATAAGCCAGCCACTGACAAATTGCCTTACGCCGTTTCTACGCTGTGTATTGAGATTGTTATCATCCATCATCGCTAGCCTTGTCGTTATTCGCTCGTGGAACCAGTTCCTACGCTACAGCACGCTGCAGGTCTACCACTGTGCCATCGTCAACGTGCATGCACTACCAGCCCTTGGACCAGACCAGGCAAATATTGAGTAAAGGATTGTGAGTAAGTCCAATTAATTATTGTAAATTTAAGTAAGATAAGGAGATTGTAAATAATCATTAAGTTGTTGAATTTTAATCTCGTTCTTCTGTGATCTTTCGCTGTTATTGGTTTGACTCGCGACCACAAGCCGTAACAGAATTGGTGGCCTAACATCCGGGAACGAAAATACTAGAAAATTCGAGAAATTCTGTTGTGAATCGTAAGCAACTGTGTTTGCTCAGACTACTTATTTGTTTGTTGAAGGCTTGATACAATTTCAAAATGCCATTCAACTTAGATAAATTCGTGGCTAGTCCCTCAGTCGAGGAACTAGATTCATTAAAGAAGTCTGAGATTGTAAAGGTCGCAAAACATTATGGCGTTGAATTTCAGCCTTTAATGCGGAAAGACGTGATTAAAAGATATGTTCTAGAATATCTAGTGGATGAAAGTATCCTGCCTATTACAGTATTGGAAACAGCTATCACTGTGCCAACTGACAACACATTTGAATTGAAAAGGCTTGAAATAGAAATGAATAAGGAGATTAGATTAAAAGAAATGGAAAGAGAAAGGGAAAGAGAGGAAAGAGAAATGCAAAAGGTAAAAGAGGAAAGAGAAATGCAAATGCAAATGCAAAAGGAAAAAGAGGAAAGAGAAATGCAAATGCAAAAGGAAAAAGAGGAAAGAGAAATGCAAATGCAAAGGGAAAAAGAGGCAAGAGAACATGAATTTAGGTTGAAGCAACTAGAGTTAGGGGTCATAAAAGGCTCAGACCCTAAAATAGGCTTGGATACTGGGGGATTATTCGATGTTTCTAAGCACGTAAAATTTGTCCCCAAATTTCAGGAGGATAATGTGGAGAAATTCTTTAACCATTTTGAAAAGCTGGGTGAGCAACTAAAGTGGCCAAGAGATAAATGGTCCATACTCATCCAGAGTAATTTCACAGGCAAGGCTCAAGAAGTGTATTCCGCTCTGTCAATAGAGGACAGCATGGATTATGATAAGGTTAAAAAGGCCATATTACAAGCCTATGAATTAGTGCCCGAAGCTTATCGCCAAAAATTTAGAAAGTATCGTAAGGCGGATACACAAACATACGTAGAGTTTGCTTATCAAAAAGAAAGGCATTTCGATAGATGGTGTGCTTCCAAGAAGGTCTCCACATTTGACACTTTGAGACAACTGATGCTGGTCGAGGAATTCAAACGGTGTGTGAATGATGACATTAAGACTCACCTTGAGGAAAATAAGGCTGACAAGTTGAGTGAAGTTGCAAATTTGGCTGATCAGTATGCACTTACCCATAAATTCGGTAAAGTGGGTCAGACTCAAAACAAGGGTCAGTTTAGTAGGCCAAATAAGAAATATGGCAATAGTAGTGGCACAACAAGTAATAGTGGATCTCAGTCTGGTTCTATCTCTCCAACAAATTCTGGTAAAAAACAACCAGATTCAAGTCGTCAAAAGAACGACCAAGTCAGCTCAAACAAAGCTGCCTTTAAAGACATAAGTTGTGGTTTCTGTCACAAAAAAGGCCACACAATGGCAAATTGCTTCACATTGGCAAAATTAAAGGAGACTGAAACAGCCTCCAATGCCTTAGCCATTGCAGAGAATTCTTCTGAGGTAGTCGTGACTTTACGGCCTAATTCTAACGACAAAATTAAGGAAGAATACCTTCCATTTGTGTCTGAGGGGTTTATTTCCCTAGATGGGAATTCAGCTCATCCACCCGTAAAAATTAAAATTTTGCGTGATACAGGCGCAACTCAGTCGTTGCTTCTTGATGGAGTTTTGCCATTATCGGACTCTACTTCCACAGGGGCAAATGTACTAATTCAGGGGGTTGAGTGTGGATTTATTTCTGTCCCTCTACACAAAATTAATTTGAAGTCAGATTTAGTTTCTGGGTCGGTCATAGTAGGGGTCAGACCTACTCTACCTGTAAAGGGGGTATCTCTGTTGCTAGGCAATGACCTAGCTGGTGGAAAGGTAGTAGCCAATGCAATTTTGACAGATAAACCATGTGATTATAACAACACAGAGCAATTAGAAAAGGAATTTCCAAATTTATTCCCTGCCTGTGCTGTCACTAGAGCTATGTCACAAAAGCTCGCCGTGGATGATAATCTTAAACATCCACCCTCCAAAAGTGAGGATACAGTTCCCAAAAGTGGAACAAGTAGGGAATCATGTAAGGATGATAATCTTAAACGTCCACTCTCTAAAAATGAGGGTATGATTTCCGAAAATAAGGATGATAAACTTAATCATCCGCCCTCTAAAATTGAGGAATTAGTTCCTAAAAATGGAACAACACTCCCAAAAGAGGAGTCAGAATCTGGAAAAGATTCCAGTAAAAAAATTCATGAAAGTGAAGATTCTTGGTATGATCTCAGCCAATCTTTTATGACTAATCTTAATGATAGTCAGGATTGTGAGTCTCCTAGCCCCACACATAGTGAGGGGGTAGAACAGGAAGAATCAAAAATGTCTGACACACTCCACAGAGACCAGTTGTCAGTCCAACAACAACATGATGAAGAACTTCAGCCATTAATAGCTGGTGCACTCACTGAGGATGAATTGAAAGACGTCCCAGTCTGCTTTTATTTGAAAAACAATATTTTGATGCGTAAATGGCGACCACCTGATGCACCATTAGATGAAGAGTGGAGAATTTACCATCAAATTGTGGTACCTAGGACCTATAGAAGAGAAATACTGAGTATTGCTCATGAAATGCCATTTGCAGGGCACCTAGGAGTCAATAAGACTTACCACAGAATTCTAAATCACTTTTATTGGCCAAGACTTAAAAGTGATGTGGCCAAATTTTGTAAGACCTGTCACTCATGTCAAATGGTTGGGAAGCCGAATCAGAATATTCCAGCTGCACCCTTAAAGCCAGTTCCTGCTTTTGAAGAGCCGTTTAGTAGAGTCATCATTGATTGTGTAGGTCCCCTACCTAAGAGTAGGGCAGGGCATCAGTATATATTAACCATTATGTGTGCTTCTACAAGGTTTCCAGAGGCAATACCTCTGAGGAATATTAAGGCTCGGACAGTCTTACAAGCTTTACTTAAATTTTTCACATTGTTTGGGTTGCCGAAAGAGATCCAATCAGATCAAGGGTCTAATTTCATGTCAACTGTATTCCAGCAGATGTTGTATGAGTTAGGCATAGACCAAATTAAGTCTTCGGCTTATCATCCGGAAAGCCAAGGGGCTTTAGAAAGGTTTCACCAAACATTGAAGAATATGTTAAAGACATATTGTCATGATAATGAGAGAGATTGGGATGAAGGCATTCCATTTGTAATGTTTGCTGCCAGGGAATCTATACAAGAGTCACTTGGGTTCAGTCCATTTGAACTTGTCTTTGGACACACAGTTCGTGGACCATTGAAATTGTTAAAGGAGAAGTGGTTATCAGATCCAGGTGAAGACATACATCTACTTGATTATGTATCCCGCTTTAAAGATCGTCTTCATGGAGCATGTGAACTTGCTCAGGAAAATCTGAGACACTCTCAGAAGAAAATGAAAGCGTGGTATGACAAGACCACTGTGAAAAGAGAGTTTAAACCTGGTGATAAGGTGCTAGTGTTTTTACCTGTTTCTGGTCAGCCACTTCAAGCTCGCTTTCAAGGACCTTATGTCATTGAGAGAAAAGTTAGTGACACAGATTACGTCATTTTGACACCTGACAAGCGTAAATCTAAAAGAGTATGTCATATTAATATGATGAAGAGATATTATGAAAGAGAAGATTGTGACATTTCTAAGGATGAAAGTGTACATGATGTAAATAGTAACACTAATGATACAGGTGATCAAGTGTGTATTATCAATGCTGATCATGAACTCAGTAATGATGAGATCAAGGCTAATAATGTTCCTGACATGTGTATTAAGTTACAAAATTCTGATGTGTTGAAAAATCTTGACCAGAAATTAAGTCATCTGGATCACAAAGAAAAGTCAGAAATGAAATCATTAATCTATGAATATGCATGCTTGTTCTCAGATGATCCTACTAGGACAAATTTGATTGAACATGATGTTGATGTGGGAGATGCCACACCAATCAAGCAGCATCCTTACCGAGTTAACCCTAGAAAACGACAACATCTCAGGGATGAGGTTCGGTACATGTTGGACCATGACATTATAGAACCTAGTAATAGTGAATGGTCTTCCCCTTGTGTATTGGTCCCCAAGCCAGACGGTGGGTACAGATTTTGTACTGATTACCGAAAGGTGAATGCAGTCACAAGAACGGATTCCTATCCGATACCCCGTATCGATGATTGCATTGATAGGATTGGGAAAGCTACGTATGTGTCAAAGTTTGACTTACTAAAGGGGTACTGGGAGATACCACTCACTGAGAGGGCTCGGAAAATCTCGGCATTCGTGACGCCAGATGGGCTATTTCAGTATAAGGTTATGCCGTTTGGTATGAAAAATTCACAGATGACCTTTAAACGCTTAGTAAATAACCTTACGTCAAATTTAGAAAATTGCGAAGTATATGTGGATGACCTTATTGTGTACAGCAACTCGTGGGATGAACATGTACAACATGTTAAGGCATTATTTGACAAGCTTGCCAAAGCTAATTTGACTGTCAATTTGGTCAAAAGTGAGATTGCTTGTGCCCATGTGGTGTACTTAGGGCATGTGGTTGGTCAGGGTAAAGTTAGACCAATTAAGGCCAAAGTTGAGGGCGTTGACAAATTCCCTGCCCCAACTGATAAAAGGCAGCTCATGCGCTTCCTAGGCATGGCTGGTTACTACAGACGTTTTTGTCCGAATTTCTCTGACATTGCTGCACCACTGACAAAATTGTTAAAGAAAAATGAAAAGTTTGATTGGACAGATGATTGCCAAGCAGCATTTGAATTATTGAAAAAGGCACTAATGAGTTCACCAGTGTTGATTGCTCCAGATTTTGAAAAACAATTTAAGTTGGCAGTGGATGCCAGTGACAATGGCATAGGAGCAGTTTTGCTTCAAGCTGATGAGCATGGTGTTGATCACCCTGTTTGTTATTATTCTAAGAAATTTGACAAACACCAGAAAAATTATTCAACAATTGAAAAAGAAACATTAGCTTTGATACTTGGTCTTCAACACTTTGATGTTTATTTGGGAACTACTAGTTTCCCTATCACTGTATACACTGATCATAACCCTTTGACATTTTTATCTAAGATGAAGAACAAAAATCAAAGATTGATGAGGTGGAGTTTATTTCTGCAATCATATAATGTAGATATTAAGCACATTAAAGTGAAAGACAATGTTGTACCAGACTCTTTGTCAAGAATTTGATTTGATGCAGTATGTTGAAAATCTCACTGTAAGTTTTGAAATTTTGTGTTAACTATGGCACAATGTGTATTGATAATGTTACTGTATTCATGTATCATCACCTAGCAAGACAAGTTGTATGTTATGATTATATCTTCCATTGAATATTGGACTACATAATATACATACTGTAGTTATTACTGTAAAGTTATACATTGTAAATATTGTAACTTAAGTTTTGTCCGAGACGTCCAAAACTTTTTCAAGGGGGGGAGTGTTACAAGACGACCCGTCAGGAACACCGGATTGAATCCATCGACGAGCGAATGGAAAGTTCCAGAGACGTCCAACTTCAACGCAGCCTTTCTAGAACTGTCTAGAAGTAAGAACTGTTTACGTTATGTCCCAATTACAACTACTGTGTGTTCTAGAAGTTTCTATTAAGGAACGTTCTCGTAATTACTGGACTGTGTACACTAGAAGTTTCTGTTGAATTCTGGAGAGTTCTCGAATAAAAGCCTAGCATATAAAAGGCAGTTCAACAGTTGTTGTGGCGGAGAGAGACATTGAGAGATACCCTAATACTTCATCGAGAGACATCAACGAGACCAGACTATCATACTGCTGAGATATCATAAGCCAGCCACTGACAAATTGCCTTACGCCGTTTCTACGCTGTGTATTGAGATTGTTATCATCCATCATCGCTAGCCTTGTCGTTATTCGCTCGTGGAACCAGTTCCTACGCTACAGCACGCTGCAGGTCTACCACTGTGCCATCGTCAACGTGCATGCACTACCAGCCCTTGGACCAGACCAGGCAAATATTGAGTAAAGGATTGTGAGTAAGTCCAATTAATTATTGTAAATTTAAGTAAGATAAGGAGATTGTAAATAATCATTAAGTTGTTGAATTTTAATCTCGTTCTTCTGTGATCTTTCGCTGTTATTGGTTTGACTCGCGACCACAAGCCGTAACACTAGTAGCAAAGAACGCACGGATGAAATTAAACCAGGTCAAATATTGGTAATTAATGACAAAGGCTCAAGTGACCGTTTTTAAAATCGTGGCTTACTTCAAACATGCCCAGTGTTTGTGGTAGGCCAAAAGTTTTAAAGGTCACTGCAGATAAATTATAACACAATACATAGAAGAAAACCGTGTGAATAGCTTCAAGTGACAGGCAAAACTTCTAGCGATGTTTATGTAATCAAAGGGAAAGGGACATCTCATACTGTCATAGTGGGTCTGCGCTGCACGCAGTGTTAAGTTCCACCAAACATTTGCATAATTACATATTTAATACTGGTGTAGCAATGGATTGACATCCCTGCAAAATTCGGTCACATCAGAAATGCATGCGATTCTTTGCAATAAATATGGTAGGAAATTGGTGCAAATTAAATGAATGAGTCCAAATATGCAGCAGTTTTACATGTCTGTGTTAGTACGCAGTAATTTCATATGTCTGTGTTACAAGTTTTATAATTTTATTTCCTTTTTATGTGTTCAGTCATGTCCTAGATGAAGTTACACCCACTTCCTTGTAATGACCAATAAAGATTCCTTAAATCTTGTATATCATGGTCCGACAAGTAGCCCCTTACAGGATACGAATGACTCCACAGAATTTGTAGAAGTGACGCTAGCTGCAGCTGAATTGTAAACTGGAGAAAGTATAAGTTGGTAACTAAATGTGGAAGGTCTGTTTATCAAGTAGGCTACTCGTATCCATGCACAATTTCAAAAAAAAACAAAAAACAAAAAAAAAAAACATGACAATATCATCCTGACAGGAACTTTACATTTTCTTACAGTATTCAATAAAATTTTCCGGGAGGTAAGTTGCGATTCGTTTCATTTATTCGTTTTATCACTTTACGTTTACATACATAAGTACTACATAAAAAGAGTGGTAGCTTATAGAAACATATGTACATAAGGTGAAAGGAAGTGTACAGAAAACCCTGCTGGGCTTGAAAATATGAACTCCCAAGGACTACCAAACAAATGACATATATAAATGAGCTACAACAAAGACTATCAGAAAAGGGACAGAGAGAGGATTAGACCAACCCTCGGAGAAACCTAGTCACTAAAACAAAGCAGTAAGGAAAGAACCCCAACTTAAATACACTCCTCCACTTGGGAGTGGGTAAATTTACGAATCCAATCTACGAATTTAATCCAGTACAACACTAAAAAACAAGAACCACGATAAAATTACTTAGTAGGTTCGAATTAAACATCGAAAACGTTTCTCATGAAAGATTGACTTCTTGGCTTATTTGTTTACTGAATATGGAAGAGAATTCCACAGCTTGATTGCACGGAGCTATGTTGAGAAGAAGTTATAGAAGTACATTGATGCAGGAATGTAGCTTCACGGGTATTGTGATCATGGGCAGAAGAGTTGAAGTTTAAAAAGTAAGCAGGTAAGATGTTAAAAGAAAGGTAGGTGAAAATAGCAAATTAGAAATGCAAACTTTTACTATGTCAGGGAGTTTCAGGAGGTTCGGTGACTTAAACCATTTGTACGGTCACATAGTTTGGAACAGGTGGTATGTCTGATGGCTCGTTTTTGTAAAACATTTAAATTAATCTGTTCAGTTTTCACCGAGTGGCAGTGGACCAAATAACACAACAATAGCTAAGGTTTGGATGGATTAGAGTTTGACAGTTCGGACTGGAGAGCATTTCTATGGAGCATTTACTTAAGCCTTGCTAGTAGTATACCAACGACTTTAGCAATTTGAGATGAGAAATTGCAAATATGATCGCCCCATGAAAACTATTAGTCAATGTAGACCCCTGGAAATTTAACACTTTTAAAGAGTTGCAAACATCTACCATCGGTAGAAACATGAAATGTACGTTATAGCTTTCCCTGTAATTGAAGACCATAATTGGAATTCTCTACGTTCAATAAAAAATGTTTAATTCATGCAAAAAACTCCTGGGTTTACCTTCAATATTAAACGGTTTTATACAGAAACAAAATGAAAAATACTTTTGAGAGAAATAAGCAGAGATCTGTAAGATTTAGCAGATTTTTTAAAAAAAGCTTGGGACAACTGCTTTATTCTCCATCCGACACAATTTTCCCCGAAGATTTGGGACAGAATCACTGAAGAACATATTGGTGACATCAGAAGGAAGACAAGTGAGGCATTCTTAGATACATAAGTTAGGTCATTAACAAAAAAATTATGAACAGGAGTGAAAATTCTTGGCACAGATCCCATCACCCTCCCACTGATCTAGTTTAAATCTTTGCTACCACTTTTTGAAATAGCAACGGAGGCATGTTGTGCAACAGCCGAGAACACACGAAGTGCACCGTCACGACGTAGAAACCTTATATATAACTTTAATTTGAACTCAGGCGTACCCATAGATAAGAGGAATTCGCGATTCAAACTGTTTATCGATTCCTTCTCGTTCAGTTGAGAAGAACATTTTTCAGAGGATGAACGTCTGTAGCCCAATTCCCAATCACATTTCAAAATGCAATTAGGTATTTTAGTGTCGGTAACAGCCCCATCCCGTCCATTCACCTGCCAAGGTGCGAGCTTAGCTAACGACCGAAAAGGGAGTTGCACGTCGCAAAAAGTTTAGGTTTTCTTTGCTCGGATCAGTGAACTGCCAGCTCTGATAAGTTGATGAGGGTACAGTGTAGCATTACTTGAAGCAAATGAAAATAACGGAGAGTGATGTTCCCATACCAAATCACATTCCCCGAGAACATTTCGTAGCATGTTGGTTAATGCACAGGAAATTACATGACATAATCAATATTTATAATGCATTTATGTTCAAAATCCTTTCCAAGCTTTTATCTACAATCTTCCGGTTGTCTCATCTAAAATAGGAAGCCACGCATCAGTTGCGTGATCAGGTTGCTAGGAACAGACTCGTTTTACTTTTTTATAGGTTTAAAATATGGAATTTCATAAAGACCTTTCTGCAACTTCCGTTTCGTAGGCGGAACATGAAAAACATGTTCTCTCCTTCAGTGATTTTTCATCAAAGTTTCGTCCTTTCATGTACACATTAGAGTATCAAAGGGAACCCAGTGGACTTATGGTCCCCTTGGATAAAAGAGGAAAAATATAAAGGAGGCAAAAGCAGAAGCCCGGAGGAAAAATAAGATAATGGAATAAAGGTGTCGGAGAAATAACAAGCTGTACATATGTCTCTGTATTCTTCACTCAAGGTCGGTTAAAAATGTCAAAGTTAGACTAAGGAAGTTTCTTTCAGAATTTTTAGCTAAAAGCTAGCCTTATTTGAGGTGTCTTCGAACCCTCTCCAACACGCCTCTGTTTGGGTTGCCGTTTTAAAACATTTAGGCAAGCTGTAGGTATGTTTTTACTGGCGAATAGTGAAGTATAGCTGTCGTATTTCAGACTTTCCACAGTCTTTACCTCCCATATGGCGGCACTTCTCTTGTGTTAGCATATTCTATACTTGTTATGAAACACCCCATAATGTTCAATTTGAATATTCCATGCAAGTTAAATGTGAAATTACGGGATCTGCGACAATTTGAAGTAAAACATTCGGGTTTCTTGCACCTAAGCGACTGTCCTACGTCTAACTGGCAGAGTGAAAAATCCTATAATGGGTCTTTGTTGACAAAAATTCTAACTGTCCGAGGTTGCCAAAAGGAAAGTTTATTTAGTTAGGAAATTCATGGTAAATAAGATTATTTTCTGCAAACAAGAATATTGAGTTGTCTATTCACGTTCATTCATGGCCCATGTCCTCATAACCGTTTATAGCGTACCGGCCGGACAACGTACCCCACAGTTTTTTGGGGTACAGAAAATCGATAAAGACCTTAATTTTGCTTCGAATGTCCAACACTTCTGCCAAATTTGTTTTCTCAGATAAAAAACTTTGGCCCTCTACACACGCACTACAATTTGTTGCGCCGCATTTGATGAAATGACATTTTTTTAAATATGTGACCTCGAAATAAAAAATGCTTTATATTGACTTTTTTAAGCCCTGGAAATATCATTTGCGTCAGTCTGGGATATCTCTTTTGCAAAATTTCTTCGTATAGAAGTTCTTCACTAGACGTCATAATGGGCTCGATTTTACCTGTACCGCCATTTTGGACGTCAAAAATAGTGCACGCGCAAGATTTTCACAGTGTACACACAGTATAGGGTCAAAGCGTGAAATGTCTTGTTCCTCCTTTCAAAAAGAATTTTCTTAACTAAACTGTTAACGATTGATTGTACTGCTGGTGTACGTGTTGATCTGCGTGTGATCTACATGTGTTTGGTCTAAATCATTAAATGCTTTATAACGATCACAATGAAAACTCTGTTGTAATATCTTTAGTCGCTCACCGGATATGAAGTGAGTACTGAAGGCAGCATATGTATATATATATATATATATATATATATATATATATGTATGTATGTATATATATATATATATATATATACATATACATATACATATACATATACATATATATATATATATATAACGCTAATTCCCACCTTAAGGGGAAATTGTTATATCTGCTTGTACATAGGGCGAAAAAAAGATAATAAAATACATAAGAAATAAATTCGCCCTAACGTCTAAACATATAAATTAACGTTATTTCAATGGCCAGCCATCCGTTCGTGTTAACAGCTAGGTTTCCGTAAATTTGACAACTTTGAAGTAATGGCATCTAGTTTGTAAATCTAAGAGGGCGCCCTTGTAAGTTTACGTATTCCTATAGAAAAAGTGTGTGGAAACGTTAAGGCGAAACTTATATTTCACCCGAAAATTTTTTTCCCCTTAAGGTCGACTTTTCAACAACAAGTTTCCCCCTAAGTGCCGAATTAGAGAAATATATATATATATATATATATATATATATATATATATATATATATTAAAAGTAAATTCCGCGTGTACTCCCATATATAATATGAACAAAAAAAGAGACAAGAAATATGTCATTGTTGACAAGAGGAGTACAATGATTTAATATCTAAACGAAATTTTCGACTCCCTGGAGTCTTCTTCAGCGTATAATGACTACACTATAAATTTACAAGCAAAGAAGGACTGGGTATGGTCAAAAAGCGAGCAACAGAAAACCAACATAACAGAAACAGAATTACAAGGAAGCAATAGACTTAAAGTTACTTAGCGGTCCCAAATCTCTGTTTAACCCGATCACATTAGATTTAAATTTGAGAATCCAGTGGATTTCGGATTGTTTCCGTTGTCTGGGGAATTAAAGTAGGAAGCTATAAAGGTGCATCGTAAGTTATCTGTGGAGTGATTTGGAAGATTAAAGTGTTGGGCCACGGGAAAGCCTGGTTTATTGTCTCTAATAGATTTCTTATGGTTATTAAACCTTAAGTGAAACGGAGTTCCAGTTTCTCCTACGTAGATACCATGGGGACAAATATTACAATGAAAAATATAAACTAAATTACTGGAATCGCACGTGGGGGGAGGGGGTTGTAATGTGAGCTTAACACCACTAATGTGCACTCGAGAGCCAGTGGTGATATGTTTGCAAATATGGCAGCGCGGTTTCATGCAGCCATAGTTACCCCCTGAACCGTCCTCAGTTTCTGTAGTGGGAAGTTTAGAGGAAGTGAGAAGGGATCTCTTTTTTTTCCCTCAAGGTCACAGAACATGATCCAAAGTGGGCAAATTGCCTGAGATTCCTTTTGTTATTCTTTATAATTGGCTACCTTGTTTGTCCTTGAAATTTGATACCATGGAATGTTTAGATGTTTTTCCGTGTAGATATAGTGAAAAACTGTTCCATACTTATGGTACAGCAAACTAAGTTATGGAATACTCAATATAGTGATGTCAACATTACAAAGAAATACAAAAGCTACATCAAATCAATTTGTCCAGATGACATCACAGATTTCCCATCATGCACTGCAGAGACTAAAAATGTAGCATTTCTTCAAAAATTCATATCCTCCAAATGCAAGATGCTATTCAGACAGGGTTTTCACTGCCTAAGACAGAAAATTTTTCTGCTTTTTTTGAAAGCATCAAATTTGGTCACCAGACCATGCATGCTTTTAATGACCGGCTTATCCAAAATATATAGTGGTAGACTCAGACTCATTCGTTCTTACTAACCGGTATCGTTCATCTTTCCTTGGTACGGCAATCACATTACATACTTTTGGATTTTATTAAGTAGTTTAACCCTTCTACATGTGTGTTTTTTTCTGTACATCACTTTCTATACTCTTTATCTATTTATCTTTGTAACTTTTTATACTTTTATACAGTGAAATTTATCGTTTATCTGTTTATAACATTTTACTGCAGACATGTAAATCCCTTGTTTTGAGGATTTAATAAAGTATGTCTATCTATCTGTCTATCTATCTATCTATCTTTCTATCTATCTATCTATCTATCTGTCTGTCTGTCTGTCTGTCTGTCTGTCTGTCTGTCTGTCTGTCTGTCTGTCTGTCTGTCTACCTATGTATCTATCTATCCAATGCTTGTATCGAACTTATAATCAAAACGGTTAGGGAAAAACTTGATACTGCTACTGATAGTAAGTAGCCCACTGCTTGAAGCTAACCTTGTCTAGGTAACCGAGTTTACATTCACAGGTTAAATTAATGTAGTCCAGCCTAGCCTACCCTAGCCTAAGGATTTAGAGCCACTTACTTGCAGCACCAAGTTCTTCCTTAATAACCGTTTTGATTGTAAGCTCGATATAAACATTAAGTACTGCACAAAATACCTTGTGCTCATATTTACCTCCAAACACAATCTTAATCCCTCAAACCATCATTAGTCAAGGTAATCTGAGACTTCTTTTATCGAGCATGTCGTCATTTGATGAGCTAGCTATGACTGTGAAGTGTGAAAGCGAGAAGCGTTTATTCGTTCTTACCGTTTCCATGTCCATATGTTCACTACTTTTATCACATATACTTATGTGGCTTGCGCAAAATTTCAGCGGGAAAACTGCCTAAAATTGGGAAAAAAACGCCCAACGTTGTTAAAAAAACAAGTGCCCAACAAAAATTACCAAACTTTTTAAGAGTACATTTCACCAGTAGTTGGTCAGTAAGGTTTTTCGATTCTTTTGTTCAACATTGTGAAACGTCTACATTGCCCAGAAAATTTTACCCAACTTTTTAAGAGTGTAGATTCCAAACTTAACATGGCGTTTTGGGAGCCAAATAATCGGGAGGGGGGGGGGAGTGCTGATCACTGTTCAGTCGTTTTAAAAAACAAGCAGGTAAATAAATGTCTTACAACAGTATTAATTCTTGTTGTCTGGAATCTATATATGTCTATAATATCTTTGCCTTCACCAACAAATGGAGACAGATGATTTGTGTTCTGGTGAGATACGCGCGTAAATCTGCTAAGCGCGCCTGCGAAGTCTACGTCGTGTGTACAACGTGCTTCACTGTTTACCTTCTAAAATGACATAAAATGACGTCAGTGCATAAGGTCTATAAAGTTTATGTAACCGTTTGCACCAAATTGACAGGTTCTTAACTGAATCTTTTCCTTAAGATAGAAAAGGCGTTAGATTTCTTTAAAGGCTAATGGAACATAAAAGCAGAAATGCTTCAAATAGTCAGAACTTTAGAAGGAATAAAAACATTGTTTTTTGTCTGCTTTGTCGTTGCCCGTAGGAACCTTGGTAACGCCTTTAGTAGAGTGCTATTATTTAACATTCTGTGATAGAAACGGCTGAATCTTCCATTATACTATGAAAAGTTTATAGAAAAGGCCCAGGCTGGCCCGATGCTTCTGGTTAAAATACCGATTAAATTAAATCGTGTCTCTATTACAGCTGTGCGTTCTCCCCATTTACATGAGGCCGCGAACTTTTTCGATACCCATTAGAATTTGAAATGACTAAGTAAATTGGCAAAGTAGTCAGAGTGCAGTACAGAAACAGAAAATACGTTGATTTGAAACAAAATGAAGCAATTCGATGGCTAAGAGTTTAGCTAATTCCACGAAATCGGAGGCTTGATGGTGAATGGATACGTCTAAAAACACAGTGATTGTTACAAAACATAGAAGTCACAAAGAAGCGTCCTATATCTGTTATCCATGTCGTCCGACAACTGTAATTTTAACCAAACGGGAAACCTTGAAGAACTGTGCCGGCAAGGATACTTCAAGGGATTTAAACATCAATACAATTCGATTTACACGGATGAGTTACGCGATTTTCATTTATATCACAGTAATGTAGGGTATCCCTGAAGTGATATACCGTCCTTTGATACGATTTGGGTCTCTCTTTCTCTCGCTCTCTTAAAATCAAACGTTAAAAGTTGTCACTTTTAATTCAGACCCCAGAGACTTTTGACGGAACTTTGAAATTGTGAATAATTGAAAGTTGGATCCATAACTCATACTGGGTAAGTTTTGAAAATGTTACATTCAAGACGAGAGAGGTACTTCATCATCTGCCTAATGAAATTCTGAAGAAAGAAGTAGAAACATTTGGAGATGCAAATATTTCCTTCCTTCTGATGCCATTTATTAGTCACTTTAAGGACTCGTGAGGGTCGAGTAACGTTAAAAACAAGGTATGTGCCTCAGTCGCTGAAATGGAATAAGAAATGAAATATCAACATGGGAGTTGTGACGACATGCAAAAGCCTTTTCTTTGCAATCTTATTTCAAGAAGGCTAGATCTTTTCAAATTAGAGGTAACGAGATACAGATCGTTTTTTTGGAGGGAAACAGCAGTGTTAACTTTTAATAATGAAGAGTAATTTTCCTGTCGAAAACGGTGCTAATAAATTGAAAAGATTGCAGGAACTAGGGTTTTTAATATATTTTACCAACAAATCTTTATTTCACATGGTCTAAAGATTTGATAAATGAAATCACTTTTCTTTTCTATTCCCACAATTAATGCATGGTCAGCGGTGGCGCCAGGTGGGGGACAAGGGGTCATTGCCACCTGGGAAAACTGCCCACTCGGGGAAATTTTACAGTTTCCCTCTGGGCGCCTTAAAGGGTACCGTGCAATGAAATATGTAATTCCTGATGATGTCCAGTCGCCCCGAGAATCTACCTGATTTTGCTCTTAGGAATGGAAGATTATTCAATAAAAACCCCAAAGTTTCCAGATTTTCGTCAGTAATTTCCACTTTTCAATTTTTTTTCAGTAAAACTCAAATATTTTACGTTGCCGTCAATTTTGCTTTCGACATACTTTTCGGCATCCCGTCGCTTTTGTCGGGGCTTCGGGTTGCTACCCTCCCCTCCCCCCCGCGGGAAGCTTGGCCCCTGTCCGGCAAATGTTGGCGCCACCCGTGCATATGATGATTTTACTCTATATAAAAGCTTTTACGTGACGTCAACACTTTTCCGATCGAGATGTTGGAGGCCACGACGCATGTGCAGTAGCTGTATTGACGGCATACACGCCCGGTGCCCGAATGCACTGGACCCTCGACGATTAGAATGTTAAGCAACAGGCAGACGAGTGTCCCAGTCACATCTGTGAAAACCCCCTTATTATATTTTTGAGAATCAATTTTCAACAACAAATCATTATTGTTTTTTTTTTCTATTCTAAGTATTCCCGTATAAGAAACAGGCTATGAAGAAGGCCACTAAGTCGACTGTAAAAACAACATTTTCCGTATGACTTAAGAGTATTCCGTGCATGACGAGAGATACTCTGGCAACTTTCCGGTGCATGAAAAAACCGTCCCCTTGTGTGCATATATCGTGTTCATATTACCGTTGATAATGATGCCTCAATGGACCAAGGGCTTCATGGCTGGACTGTGACGTAAATAGTAAAATTCAACGGTACATGGCTTAGCAGCTAGCCGAACTGCACAGAGCTCCGTCGTGCATGTGTTCATCCTGCATTGACAACGTGCTTTCCTGTTGGATGGGATTGCGCAAGAACCAAGCATGAAGATATATTTGTTTGCTTTTGAAATCACTTTATCAGAAATTTAAGTTTAAGGAGAAATAAGATGTATCATAATATGGGGACAATTTGTATGTCCGGGACAGGGGTTGGTACATTGCCAATGAAACGGCATAGCATGTGCAGGCCTAGGTAAGGTAAGTTATTATAATGGTACATTATTGATTAACACTATAGTTTCTGCTGCTTACAACATACCGAACGACTGGGTTTGAGGCCCAAGGCTAATTCGTCTTGTATAAGTACAGAAAGCAGTGACCGAGGAACAATTTCCTAATAGACCAACTCACCCTAAAAGTCAAATGTGAGAAGACAACAGCATCGGTGTAAAAGACAAAAGTAAACAAAGCCCGGTATTAATTACTTACATTTTCACATGACCCAAATTCTGTTGACATGTAAAAGTCACTCACAAAATCCGTTTTGGCAGTTGGGTAAGGGTAAAACTTTTCTTTCCGATTTTTGACCAAGCAGAGGCAAGAAATTTTTTAGTTTTACTATAGCTTGATAAATTGAGTGTTACTTTAATTTTATGGCATGCAGATGAAGAAAACATCATTCTGGCAGAATATGTTTTAATTTACTTTGAACGAATGTAAATATCTAAATTAGAAGACCTTTTCAATCTAATCACTATAAGAGCTTATTTAGAAAAACAAAACATATTCATTCATAAACCTCTTGTACCATTGGAAAAAATATTATAAACGGGAGAAATTAATGGTAGTAACTGTCAAGTGTAGCTTAACCATGATTTGCTTTCTACAATGTAACTCTCATTTTCATAAGTACAAAGACCCATCTGACTTGTTAAATATCAGAATTTAATGTTTCATATGTAAAGAAAGATCTGAATCTCAGCATTATTACACATTTTCATTGAATCAAGCCTGCAATTAGCAGTCGCTCTGATAGTCTGGGTTTAAAATATTATTCCATTTACTCAGTTAACTTGAAACAAGGATAACATCGTAGCCTACTATGAAAACGTACCTTGCGTTTTTTTTTTTTTACATCTAATCTTGCTATCTTAAAGAGAACGCATAAATGATGTGAATACATTGGAATTTACCAACTTATATACCCTTTAAGACATATTCGTCTCTATCCAAGGCGATCAACTTCCAGAAAATTGAAACATGCATTAATGTTACTTGTCTCGACTATATGCTGGGCCTCTTCAAAAGACATTGCTCCCTCGTTAACACCTCCTTTTCGATAGAAAATTGGACGAAAAACTGATGGCTTAAAATCATATCAAAATCGTCCCATTAATCTATGATCTCTTTTTAAAGAGGCACTCTCTAAATCTCATGAGAATCCAGTGTATCTCTCTTTATCTTTTTTTCAGGGGCAAATTGATGTTTAAGGAACAGAAGTACTTCTAGTCTGGCATTAGCTTTGTGACATTTGTCAATAATTTTTTTTAGAATAAATCAATTCTCCCTCATGCTCCTTATGGAGCGATAGAATAAGTTTACGGATAATATTTGGTACAAATATTCAATTGTGTCATTTGTAAAAATGTTTAAAATTCTGTTGCACTTTAAAATTTAAATTTTACCACAAATAGCTATAGCTTAGTCAATTGTGTATGCCAGACAGTTGACAGTCAACCCATCGTCAATACATCACGAGTTGACGTGAATATGTCTTGATGTCTCTGAAATATTATTCTTCCCTTTTCAAAAATTCCAAAACACTTTTTGGAGATTTGACTGAAACCAAACCATCATTTTGCGTTAATAAAAATAGTCAACATCATTGATTTATTACAAAAACTGAAAAGTTCAACAACACTTAGTTTGCTGACCCACTAAAGCGGTGAATCTTTTGAAAGTAAGTCACGTTTTGCTTTTAAAACACTTCCATTTAGGTAAACATTGCCTCTTCGAAGGTTTTACCTTATTCTGAAAATAGCTAAACTCGGAACGAATTTGTTATCGCATCAAGTAATCTAAGGTGGCTGTCAACCCATGGACCTCTCGCAATCCGTTCGCAATCCTTTCAAAGTTTTAAAACACTACTCTTCGACGCCATCTTCATGATCAAATGTCACTTGGTGGGTATTTGTATATTTTGGTTTTAACCAAATTTTCTTCAAGTAAATTTTAAAGAATGACATTAACGAAACTAGCTAACAGACGTCCTTTGGTGATTGTTTCCAAACGATATGTTTAACCATTCATAGTATAAGAAAGCAAGCGGTTATACGTTTCAAGTCTCTTTCTTCCCACTGATAATGTTTTCTACTTTACAGGCTGACAGGGGAATGTTTATATTTTTACTGAGAGAGTTAACTTAAGGAGGGTAAATACTAGAGGTTAATTATCTTTATTGCTGTTGGCAAAATTTATTTTGTTTGTCATGAATGGGTCAGAAGAGGTGTGGGCGGCGTTGGAATATTTTTTAAAACTTTATTTAATGTCGTTAGCTTTTGATATTTACTTGATTCTAGTAGGTGTTAACCGTCAGTATATAATTGACAAATCTCAAATCGTTGATAAGCAAATAATGGTGTGAGTGTAAACTACTCAAATAGTATTTTAATATTGTAATGTATGTAATCTTTACGCCTAAATTCTTGAATAGAATATGCAAACAATCTTTAATTGCATTGTCCTTCCTGTGAAATGGTTTGTAAGCATAATATTTAACAATGGAATAGAAAAGTATTCTTCGTTATCATCATTATCAACGTCTATGTGAATTATACCTAAGTGCATTGTCATTATTTATCAAGCAAATGAAACAAAAACTATCTGACTGTAAGACACCATGCAGGCATAAACAAACGAAGAAGCTAACCCGTTCATGTAAATTGATATATCATAAGCAACAAATCGTTAACAAGTTGAAAATAAGTTTAATCTTCAAAATGGAATTTCTGTCTTGATCTGGGCAGATAACATTTACACATTTCCACCAGTGGCGTCAACAAGAGGGCATCGGGGGCATTGACCCCACAAGGCCTTACACCCCCCGTCCTCTAGGCCACAATGCGCACACGTCCCCCAAAAGGTCCTGCTTGCCCCCTCCACTTTTGAAACCCTGGTGGCAAGGATGGCGATCGCGAGGGATGGGGGCAATCCCCCAATAATATGGTTGGGGGACGGATCACCTTTCGTCCCCCTCCCCCAACATTTGGTCAGCGACCATAATATTTGTTAATATTGTGAGAGTGAGACATGGTCTCCCCTAGAAATGTGGTTGAAGGGGACGGGATGTGTTTGATATTTTGGCAAACATTGTAATAATTGCTCATATTTGTGATTATTATAGAATTTCCGATGACTTAAAAGTCACGAAAAACGATTTTTCCCCGGCGCGCTTCGAGCGCAAACTAATCGGAGTGCATGTTCGGTGATCGATAAGACATTCGTAGACACATACTCTCTAAATGTAAAAGAGTAAATGTCACTCTTCGACGATTGCCTAGAGTGACCACTCTTTCTTCGAGTGAAAATTTTTATTCTGCTGGGAGTGGTAATTCACTCCAAATGCAGGGGCGGATCTAGGGTCTTTTCTGAGGGGGGGGGGTCCAACATAAAAAGGGCACATTCATTTTTTTTTTAAGTTTTGGTTCCCATAAACGTCAGCGATTACACAACTTACCGCATATTGACAAAGAAAGGATAAACCAAAACACATGAAAAAAAAACTGGAATCAAAACCTGGAATCTAAAAGGTGAAATTGCAACCCCGCGAAGCGCTTGAAAATTTTTTGGGTAAGCCTGCACTTATAAGAATTTGTAGTAATTTAAAGCTTATATAGAACAATTGAGCGGACAGTTGGGCCCTGTCAGGCATAACTTTATTGTACTTTCCTCCTCGAGTCACTAGTCGTACCGTACGACAGACACAAGTGAACGTTAACCAGGTTTAGCGAAATGCGATTCAATTCCCGACATTTACATAAATCCATGTATTCTACTTATTAACTTGAAAAGGTGGAGAGGGTTTGTACTATATTTAGCTATAAGTATAACTGAACTGAGGAAGAGTGGACAAAGCGTACCGAAAATTTTGGGTTTTATCCCACAAATTACCCTTATGAAAGCCAAAATAAGTAAACTGACCATGGGTGGGGGCAGAATTTTTCCAACAGGGGGCCGGGCCATGTCAGCCAAGTTCCGACATTTCCTATTTCGAGGGTATGATGAGAAGGGCAAATGTGGGAGCCTCATTATCCCATGCAATTGCAGGTATATTTTGCATTATATCACTTAATACTTCATGATCCGAGTTGCGCACTGATAGTGTTCTTTGAATCTGGATCGTAAAATTGAAAAGCGCTCAAAGCGGGCGAAATTTTTTGATAGGCTTACACATAAAACATATGACGAAACGAAAAAAGAACTGTAGGGTTTGTAGACAGTATCGGGTGTAACATACATTGTATCGAAACCACCTGGACTACACGATGAAATAGCCAGACTTTGCTCCGTAAGTCGCTCACCAACTGACTGTACCGCATGACACACACAATAGAACACCAACTAGGCTTTGCGATATGGGATGAAAGTTACGACGTTTACATAAACTATGTATTCTGCCCATATGTTACTTGGTAAGGTGGACAGGACTTGTGCTATCCTGCTATGTGGAACGGAACTATTGAAAAAAAATAGAGTGACTCTACAGCGCGCGTAGCGCGCCGAAAATTTTGGGTTTTTATTACGGAAATTATCCTCTTGAGAGCAAAAAACAGGTAAACCGTCGATTAGTTGTCGTCGGAGACTGCGTACTTTCGACTAAGACTCCCCTACGAAACTGTAAAACTTCTCCGATAGGGGGCCAGCCTTCCCCGACGGGGGGGCATGAACCCTTCCCCCACCTGGCGCCACCGCTATCTCGACTGGGGGAGGAGGTTAAAATACTGTATGTTGTGTTCCCTATATAGTTGCGGCGCAACTGTCAAAAACACTGTCAGAACAGATGACTGAAGTCGAATGTTTGCTTTTCATTTGGACAGCAGGCCGGTCATCGGTCCAAAGACATCAAAAAATTGCACCGACTGACATTGCGTTATTTGACCTGGTGGTGATTTTATATAGTTATTTTAAAATGAAACAAACACCGATTCGTCTATTGTGACTTCTGGTCAACTCTTGGCTGTGGACTTTACCTAAGACTGGCTTTTTATTCCCATCACTAGGGCAACACTATAAAAGAAGAGAGTAATTCCAGACTATAAATATCATAGCGAAACATATTTACCTACTCTCTCTTGTTCACGAGAGGATGGGTACTAGAGGGTGCAGGGAAGGTTTCGTAGATGTAGCGTTTATGGAGTGTGAACAGATCATTATTTTGTAAGACCAAAAGACTTAGCAGTGACCTTTTGGAATCAATATTAAAACCCAATAGTAATACGTTGCATAAAGCACTAGCTAGTGAATATGACGTAATATCTGCGTGTTTTGTATTACTCTGAATGCCCAAGCACGCCACACGTGGTTCCAAGCGAAAGTGATTAGAATACCTGATTGTCACGCAGACATACTGTAGTCACATTCTCTGTAAAACGATTGCACTGTTCGGGTTTCGGGGCGACCAATATAGGCTACCGTAGTCAAATATATTGCCGAAAGTTTCTGCGATACATGGCTAGGCTAGTGGATTGATCGATACTGGATGGGGGTAACCAAAATCTCCTCGGAATTGGACAACACTGTCATTACCTGTGAAACTGTCTCGTTTTTTTTTTTTTTTTTTTTTTTACTAGTGTGAAAAAAACATTTTTTGAAAAAGGGCACTCTGGAAAATTTGAGAGGGGTCCGGACGCCGGCGACCCCCGTGGATCCGCCACTGAAATGAGTGAATTACCACTCCGGGCAGAGTGGAATTCCACTCGAAACAGAGAATGGTCACTGTAGGCAATCGTCGAAGAGTGAAATTCACTCTTTTATATTTAGAGAGTATGTCAGTTCCCTCTATAATTTGGTCGGGAACGTGAAATATTTTTCCAATCATCCCGTTGGTAAACTGCAGTGATACTTGCTAAAATTGGTGTATGTAAGACACAGTCCCCTCCAATAGTTTGGTTAGGGACTGAGACAGAGTACCTTCAAAAAATTTGGCAAAACCTGCAATATTTGCTAATACTTGCGTTTAGGCTTAGGCTATAAGGCACGATCCCTTATGATTTGGTTGAAGGGGACGGAATTACGTTCATCTCACTCAATTTTTTGTCAATGACAGCAATATTTAGCCCTAGTTACCATGAAAGGCCAACTTTTTGGAGCGCTTCGCGCGCAATTTTTGCCACATACATACCTGATAGTTACTGAGACTCTTAAAAGCACACAATCAAATACACTTCAGGGCCTTTAACTTAGTTAACTGACTTTATTGGAATGTTCCAATGCAACCCTGCGAGTTGCCCTAACACCCTACAAAACAATCAGATCCATAGGGGCACAGACCGGAATCTTGTCAAAAATTTGGCTAAATTTGTTCCAATATTTACTAGACTTGTTAAAAAAATGAAACAACTCGGTTGCTAGATCTACTGAAATATTGACAAGTTTTCTGTTCGTGCCCCTATTGATGAAATATTTTCCATGTTTAATGGGACGTTTTTAGATGCATGTTTCTCCGGAAAAATAGCCTCATACTTGTTTTAAGTAATGCGTGGATATTGTTATATTAAATTTTGTTTGCTTTTTCGTATCCCCGTTTTTCCAATCCCTCTCATTGATACAGCAATCTTAATGACAGCAAATTCAGTGAGATTCAAAAGGGGGGGGGACCTAAAGTTTGTCGTCCATCTCCATATTTACCAACCCGGGTAACTTTGATAATGTATTTCCAGCGCACTCTGACCGCCAGTTGCTGATACCTATAAAGAGCAATATTGGGGAAACTTAAGGAATTAATTTTCCGAGGGTTAACTTTAAGGTCCATGGAGCCCTTTTTAAGGTCCATGGAACCCTCTTTTCAATAATTTTCTCCATTCAACAAACTTTGTTCTCCACAGTAGCAGTAGTGCCCAGCTTTTAGTTTGATAATCTTTCAAAACAGGCAAAACTAGTTTTTCACATGTATGTTGCATCACTGTACTTCGTTCGAATGGTAACAGCTTTTATAATACATGCCTCTGGGCTGTTCACAATAACCGGACATGGCCTAGTGGATCACACCATGGGCGTATACTACTTCGGATCCTGTAATATCGCACAATGTTGTAATTACCAGGGGCGGATTAGGGGGCCCAAGGGGCCCGGGCCTCCCCTTCCAAAAGTTTTTGAAGTTTTTTTCAACGTCAAAAAAGAAATGACTAGGCCCTATTCCGATTAAATAGGCCTTTGTGATGTGTCAGAGTGAAATTCAGATTTGTTCATTATTTAAATTTCTACCTCAGAAAATCAGTCTTATGTTAATAATTCTGTTACTGACCTCCGGCTGATAACATTTTGGCTTATATTGGTCACAGTAACTTTTTCCGGGCATTGGAAGGGGTTACCTATGAGCGCTGTATTGGATTGCTAACTTCAGTCTATTACCGGCCGGGCCTGCATCATTGGGAACACTGCTTCTACTTTCAAGGGAATTTCAGAATTCTTTAATATTTAGAGGAATATTTTCAACAACCTCAGGCTTTTAACTATAACTTGCTGCAACATTAGCATCTTTTTTAAGCTTTGTAATTTACTTTAATGAAATGTACTTCGAATTTAGGGTAATATAAGGGAAAAGAAGACTTCAATTCGGGAAACTGCCATCCTAATATGTGGACAACAAAGGCTACTTACTCTCCTCTTTCAACCAACCAAAATTTAAATTTCACTAAATTATGAGCATTTTCCAGCCATCCATGATCAGTTTGAAAAATATACTAAAGACATCACCATTTTGCATCTAAGCAATCTTAAATTAACAAAAATTTTCTCAAAGGGGAGGGGACACCCCTCCCCTTAGACCCCTCCCCCAGGACGGTGATCATTCATCACATACTTTACCTCCTATCAAAATACCCTGGCACCACCCCTGGCGCACCGCCTCCCCCCTTAGATCCCTCCCTAAGATCGGACTTTTATACAAACCACTATGACCTCCCCCCCCCCCTCCTTCTACCAAATCCTGGATCCGCCACTGCTTACACTGGTCTTAGTTTCCTTCAACTGCAAATTTTCTGCGCACTTAGCCCGCAGGTGTAGCTTTCTCGTGTCATCATTAGGCACCTTCTTGTTATTTCTTTAACCTATCTGTAAACCACTCAAATCAGGGAGCTGTGAGAGACAGCTCTTCGCTCAAAGCAAGCGGCAATGGGATATAAAACTGCATGGTAAAAGTTAAAGTTAGGCTGATACTGAATTCTGAACGTACACCTAGTGCTACTTGCTACTAGGAATACGGAGGATTTGTGCTTTTTCGACGCTACCAAAGAGCGCATTTGATTACCAGCATTACATAAACATTACTATACGTTTACGTTTCCAAGTACGTATACCTATAGTACTATGCATACGTTTACGTAGGTACATATATACATATACCTATAAGTACACAAATATTATTTGATTATTTCGAGGTTTCCGACCGGCGTTCTCCCTCCCCCCGGTCCAAAAACAACTCGCCGCCCTTGATTGCCTGGTGGAACCGCTGATGTCCACAACATTTATGAAGACTTCAAATCCAGATACTGCATAAATTACTGATATTTGCAGCAATAAATGTTATTAATTGAACAGTTCCTTCTCATATTCTTCAATATTTTCCTCCTATTCTTAGCCGAGCGATACCGACTATACACTTACCAAACCTTCGACAAATGGTCAGGGATTATGGACAAGTATCACATTCCCAGTTCTATTCCAAAGGAAACAGACATAACTTTTGGAAATGATGAAAACACAAAGAGTTTGGAAGTCTTTTTCGAAATCAGAACTTGTGTATGTACATGAATTCGCATGGGGGGAAATATTTTTGGACCGACTACATTTCTTGTAGACCGACTACCCCCGCTTTTTTCCACTTCAAACGTTGTTCATGTCTGGTCTACTGTTACAAAGGCACACTGAACTGGATTTGAGGCAGACTTTTTGGCGATCAGAGACCGACTTTTCATTTCACGGGAGGTTTCACCCACCCCACACACACGCCCGTATTTACGCCCCTGATCATATCTTGCTGTCTTGTTGTGTTTCCGAGGCAATGGCTATTTGGGTTATGAAACAGGGACCGCCATTTGCAAAAATGTGGTAACTTGTAGCAAGTCTTTTATGCCTTTACAGAACAAAGTAGAACATTTTCTTTGCAGTTCTTCGTAATTTGTCCCATACGTTTCTTTGTATGCAGTCAACATTGTGAAGTTTCTTTCCATATTATTAAGCTTTTTAGTTGTATATTTATTGAGAAATGATGACGTGAGCTGTCTCCTTATTTGAACATTTCAAACTTGATGAAAGAAACTACGAGAATAAATTTCAGCTTGGTCATATTGTGGATCTGTTATGACATTCGAGATGCCAAGCACTTACCTGGTAATCCTTAAATGCAAATAGCGCAAAGAAAAAATCTTTACCTTGTGTCCATCAGATCGACATATTAATGTGTACAAACTTCATCAAGAGAACTGTAGGAGGATCTATTTATTCTGCAGTGATATAGGCCGACTTCCCTGCGAGGACAATACAACCACATCTGATATGTCGAGAAATGTCCTTAATAGGCCAAATTAAGAACAAGATTCCGTTAAAAATAACGAAGTGGCGACAAAACATGTGTTTGGAGTAACATCATCTTAGGTTGTAAATCTTTACTGCAAGTTATATATACCGTCGTTACGTGAGACTGGATTCACGGTAAGTATAGAAACAACTTATCCCTGGTTCTGGGTTAAGCTGACATGAAGAATTGCACGTAATTGGGCCACTTTCACATTGTTTATAAGCGAACGACTCGTCTGTATATCTCTATGTGCGTAAACAACCAGCGCTGTTGTCGGGGTTATATATATCGTATCATGTGTAAAACATCTATGTGTGAGATTCAGAGAATTTCAACCCGGCTGTTTTTGTGAAATGAAGTGACTGTACCTTTACATCTAATCTCTCTAGCCTTGGCCTTATAATCATTCACTTACAAGCACCTGGAAGTTAGTTATACACCTTCAGCTCTCTCTCCCTTCCCCACTTGATAAAACTGATTGAAACTTGGGATTCTTCAAAATAATGCTAAGTATACTGTACATTTTCAAATCTATTTAAGTATGTTATTTTTGCACTTTGCGAGGGCACCTTTCCAAATTGTCACAAAGAAGCTGTGCGTTGTGACATGATAGAACTAACGTTCGTGGCAGGTGTCGAATATGTACGCCTTTTTTTGATTCGAGCGATCGAGCGTATGTGTGTATGCCTGCCTTGTAAACACGATATCTCAAGATAGAAATGATGGATACTTCTCATATATACTTGGATGATATGGAATTCTCATACTGAGAGAAATATCCCTATTTTATGGTGGAGCTCAAAGGTCATGTGGACTGAGGTCACCAGTGCCGAAAATGTGGAATTCTTCAAAACAGCTTGTAAACACGATATCTAAAAATAGAAACTGGACACTTTTCATACGGTACTAGATATATAAATTTATTATATTAAGAAGAAAAAGCCTATTGCTCTTGGTGGAGGTCAGAGGTCATTTGAGAGCATTAAAGGACAAAAACCGAGAACCTTGAAAAACACGATATTTCAAGACAAGGAAGATGGATACTTTTCATAATTGGTATATAGATTTGTCACTTTAACAGTTTAAGAGAGAGAGAACCCTATGGGTTTGCTGGAGGTTGAAGGTAGTCTGAGGTCATCGTTTCACCTCTGGTCAGAGGTGAAACTACGAAAACCTCGTAAAGTAAATAGAGGCAATGGGCGGTACCTCCCAGTTGTGTCGGGTGTTTCATGACCAACGAAAAGTTAGGGCTGATTTTTTGTACCGTACCCTTCCAAAGATAAATTTATAGAGAACAACATTTATTTTTTCACAAGATAACTGTTACAATAATAATTCGACTTTTTATTACCTAATTATGAACACGTGTTAAAGGTGTTGTAACTATAGAATGATTAGAAATAAAGTTTGTTGATGTCGTAGTGGAAGGTGCTCGGTTTTTCACACAGACAGCCCGGGTTCAAATCCCTACTAAGACAAATTAGTTATTTTCATTTTGTATTCACTGTTTGGTGGGGGTCAAAGGTCATGTGAGGTCAGCAGAGGTCAAATTGTGAAACATCGTAGAAAATGATATAGTCAAGAAGGATAAATTTGAGGGATTAACTTCAAAGCAACAAATCATTCTCTTTCGGCAAGGAATCACTAAGCCTTTGAGCTTTCTGGTTATATTTTTCACGCACATACGAGTGCATCCTATATAGGGTGCAGGAGTAGTACACATCCGCCAGGCGTGCAATGTTATAATGAGCACCAGTTACAGGCACTGAGAGGATTCCTGATGAGTGAGGCCTGACGCGAATTTGCGTTTTGTGAGAAGATGTGGTAGAAAGCAGTCTATTTTCGTATTCACACGCCACCAACTCAAGGGGTAATGGTTCTAGGCTGTAACCCCAGCCCTAAGAATTATCTTACAAGTCGAGAGTAGAATTAAACTAGAGAGACCGAAAACCATCTTCCTGGATGGAGAAAATCTTTCTTCCATGTGAGCGGTTTTGCCTATGAATGTTAAACGGTGTAAAAAGTGGAAGGAAAACAAATACAGATCTTAAATAATGCTTTGGATAGTCCTGTATCACATGTATGTACCTGGCCTAATGTTAACTCTTTCAACATGCAATTAACACGCACGAGTCCTATGTAGATCCATGCATGGTGCCCTAACGTGAAAGTTAGCCACTGCCGTATTCTGTGAAGATAGAATGTGTAGTAGTATTAATTATAAGAGGCTGATCCTTATCACGAGCTGACATGTTATATCAGTACTGACACTTGTTTTTTTTTCATATTCCCAATACTTGGTTGCGGAACAAAGGCCAAGAGCGTTCTGTTAGGCCACAGATAGGCATCTCCTTTTGTGATATTTGGATCGACAAAACAAAATAGCCTACAGTTAGTTTATCCAGGTTACAATTTGTCGAGACTAAAAGCAGACGGCTTCGACAGTGCACCATTAAGGCGTGAGGAAATATATTGAAGTAAAGAATGCAGGAATGAATGAGAATCTGTTGAGGCATATCTTTTCATTAATTTTTGCAAACACAATTGTAAATCTTGAACCGTCAGGATCTCTTGTTCCATTGATGACGACGTGCTGTGTAGCGGGAAACGAGGGTCAATACGTGGGAAATATTATCCACATGATTCATATTTTCCTCATCGAAGATGCCAAAATAATCGACTTTTAAATGTCTCTAACCATTAAACCTGGATGCGTTTTTAAATTGGTAAGAGAAAGCAAGAAACCTTTTAATGATATTTATTTTTACAACTTTATGGTATGATTGTGAGGAGTTTCACAAGATTATAAGAATGAAAAATGACGATTAATTTATGCATTTCAAACGCTACGGTAAAGCGTATCAAACCCTTCCATTCAATAAGAAAGTTCCTTTCGGTTTCGTATCGATTCTCAAAACTCCAATAGATCGTACATAAATCACAGTAATTTTCTACATAGTGATCACGTCCTCGTCAAAGCCAACTGAGCCTTTTCACTTTTTCAAGGAAAAAGAAGGAAAAGCTGTGACGCCACACAGTATGTGATAAAACAATTTTAACAGAAAAGACAGGATAACACGAGGCTTATTTTCCTGAAAAATGTATTATATGTATCAGCGGGAAAGGTGGAAATCTTTAGATCGATATTTACAATATTTCCAAAGAAACCAGTCGCCACATCAGTTTTAGAAAAAATATCGCAAGCGCTCTTTAATTGACGAGCAGATACATTTTATGTAATTAACAATATTTTCATTTCAATTTAGTTGTCGGGTGAATTTCATGTGACCACTTGTGATGTCACGCAACATTCTCTTTGTTTTGTCATGAAAACAGCCATTTTCACAGTCTTATCGTTCAAAAGTTTTAATTCCAAATCTCTCAGCAAACGATTTTCTTTATCAGCTGGTCGTGAAAAGCAGTGCGATTGATTCAGCCTAGAGTAGTGGGAGGACAAAGTACTGCGATCTTTCGAATATTTTCCCTACAGGAAGAGTCATTTATGGAAACAAACGTTCTTACTTATGCAAATATTTATGAAGTCAAGTTGAGAAGGGCGGTGCGCTACGCTGATGTTGTAAGTTTTGTGAAAAAAATTCACAAAACAATTATGAGGTGACAAGCTTATGATGTCATCTACATACATAAAATATATAAGGAGATTAGATATTCTAATGCAGCTAACGTCATAAAGTTGTCAAGCTGTTTGTGGGTCTGTGTGTGTATGTGGGTGAGTGTGTGTGTGTGGGCAAAAATGTGTGTCTTTTAACTCATCCTTGATCCTACGTGCGATCAACTTGAATCTTGGTGGGTAGGTACTGGACCATTAAACCTCGTGCATGTGTCATTGATGACGTCACAATTAGTTAAAAGTCAAAGGTAAGAGGTCAAATGAGCTAAAAATTGGTTTTAAGACGTTATTTGCCCACTTTATGTTGAAGGAGACTAGATATTCGTTTGCTCGAGGCATATAGCTTATTCTTTCGTATATAGATACGAAAGATCGTCATTTTATCATGCAGGCTCACACATGCAGTGTACACATCAGCTAAGCATGTCTCTATTATGTCTATTCAGTACATACCAAAGTAAACTGTGAAGGTGAATGTTAAAGGTCATGTGACATGCCACCAAAAAGAGTTGTTTCACTCGTCACTTAAAGAATTAAGTCCTCCAATCAAAGATCCGTTGCAATTATTTTAATATCTTTCACCGTTCTCAAAATATATGTCTTCAAAGTTTGATGGTTTCTGAAGAAACTAATTGCCTATGCAAAAATAATGATGTGGAGTATTGCACAGTTTTATGATTTCTTTTGTTAACTCTATATAAATTATCTCTTAATTACTGATCACATAGATTACAGTTTGGTGACTAATATCAATATTTTTCAAGAAAACAATTCTCCGTTTTATAATAAACCCTTCAGGGAATAACAATGCCACCAGTGTCCTTGAAATTTAGCTTAAAAAACAAAGGCTAGCATGTGCCACAAAGGCTAACATGTGCCATATATGGTAGGTCCTTCTTTTGATGTCACATATTTGCATATTTAGCTCATGTTTATTCATGATACAAGTGTGAAATAGAAATTTTTCTGTAAAATGGTCAATATTTGATGGATTTTAATGGACATTGCACCTATTTTCTGGATTTTAGTTGCTTTTTACATCAAATATCCAACTATGTCATTTTCATGTCACACGACCTTTAAAGTTCCTACAGTGCCGTTACTATATTCTTTTCTTCGGGGCGTAGTTCTTTTGAGAAAATTCTATTATTCGCATGGTGGAGCACAAACTGTGGGAGTATTTTTGTAAACTACTGACATCTTTTCACGCAAACAGTGAAATAAAATCCGTTTTTTTTGGGGGGGGGGGGTGCCGTTTTCATTCCAGAGCTCTAAATACCGTAATATCTGTTGGTCTGGTCGAAACTATGCGCTTATTACTACAGAGATTTAAGCACAATTCCCAGAATTGCAAGCAAAAATATAATCTTCATACTTCAGTTCCATATCTTTTTACAAACATCTTTAAGAAGTTTTCCAAGCTTCTCATCGAGTCAAGTTGTACCAGTTATAGGCCTACCGTCATGACACAAACAGAGCAAAACAAGACTTCGGTGCCTAGGATATATATATGCTCCCAATGCGAACATTTTGACCGATCACAGTCTGAAATTAAATCATACTCTACAGAATAAAGCTCATTCGTGTGATTGACTTCTGGTGTCCCTAGAATGTGGCTCTGAAAAAAGCCCTCAATTACAGAAGTACCATCTTAAACGTCAATTGGGTGTAGTGTTTCCCACTCGTAGAGACGCTCTTCTCTTTTCAATAGACCGCCAACCAGCTTGTAAATCCCATAAATCAATAACCCTCAATGAAATCGGTTTCAGCTTCCCTCGTTTTAGCAACCAAAGAGTGTCTTCTCAAATTATTGTTAACCTGTTAACTGCTTCTTCCTTGCCAACAGACATCACATTCGGGAGATGCTCGTTAGTGCTACACAATCCTGGTTATCTGTGCTAGGTATGACTTCTAAAGTCCTTGTAAAAATGCAAAATTTCCTCCAAAAACGATCTCGACCGTTCGACTTATGAAATTTCGAATGATTGCTCGACTTACTTGTGAAAGTTCCGGGGAGAACGAAGAACATGGCGAATCTTAAATTAAACTCTGATTTCGGCGTGAGCGTGCAATCAAATCATCAGAAGGAGGTTATTACTTCTGGTGCTCTACCTGCTTCTATACCCTCCCTTTTTACTCCCCTCCCTTTGCAAACCTTTTTTATCTTTTCGTCTCCTTTTCTGATCTGTACAATTGGATTTTTGGCTCGAATCCCATTTTTCAGGAGTTAAAAATTAAATTTGTTATAACCAAGACAGAATTGCAGCACTGAGAGGCAAACTTTTGACGACAAGATGACTGCTATGTACGTGTAGGTTGGTATTTGCAATTATTTGAAAATAGGTTACATGCATTTAAGGTGACTCGAAAGTCTCACGGGGATAGGCTTCGAAATGCAGGTAAGAAAGGGAATATAAAGTAAAATTAAAGTCACCTTGAAAAAACTAAAAAAGGGAAAAGCATGGCAAGATGGGCACTTTGTCACACGGAGCGGGATAAGAAGTGGTGGATTAAGGAACGGATGACTCTTGTCTTGCGTTTTTTTTTTTTTTTCAAGTTCGATTCAGTGTTGTCTGATGTATCGTATTTCAAATACCCACAATATTGCAGACCTGAATACACCAAAGGAAACAAATTTCTGTACGCAAGAACTTGAAAGTTTATTTTCCTCCTGAAATGGTATCCTTCGCATGTGTAAATATAAGCAACCTTTCTTCACAGATAAAGTTTTCAATAAATGATCGTGGAACCCCTTCTCCCCAGCCCCACTCGAGTCCCTCCCATCCACACTGAGTTATCAAATTTCATACTATAATGTGGAATCGTTCTTTATAACATTGATCTGTTGAGATGTTGTTTGTTCGACACTTAGGGGGAAGAAAGTTGTTGAAAATTCAACCATAGGGCGAAAAATAAGGGGGAAAAACATTTCGCTTTAGTGTTTTCACACACTTTTTATACAGAAATACGTAAACGTATGTGGACGAATTTACGGACGCACATCTGTTCACACTTACGGATGGCGGGCCATTGAAATAACGTTGATTATATCTTAAAGACGTTGGGTTGAATTATATGCTTATGTATTTTATTATTTTTCGCCTTAACGTGAGGGATATATTCAGGTTTCGCCCTAAGTGTCGAATTAGCGCTACCCCGTTTGGGGTGTTACCATGGTAACAGGAGAGGAAATTGAGATGGGTTGGTATTTGTACCTAAATTGCCAAACTCGACACAAAGAAGCCGTGATAGCTTAGTGTTTATAGCGTTCGTCTTGTGAACGACAGGCGCTGGGTTCAAGTCCCGCTCATGGCTTAATTTTCTCTCTTATGTATTTCTTCTGTTCTTTCTCTTGTTCATAAGGGCTTCTCTTGTACTTGGGACTGATTTTACTTCATGATCGAAACAGTTTACACAACTTTCGACCTACTTTTTCACAGTTCGACCTACCATATTTCGGGCTATATATATATATATATATATATATATATATATTATATATATATATATATATATATATATATATTATATATATATATATATATATATATATATATATATTATATATATATATATATATATATATATATATATATATATATATATATAATATAAAACATTTAAGTCCGTGTGTTGGATGCAATGAATAAGAAATGATGAAAAAGAGAGTGTGCATCATGATCCAACTGAATAATTTATTGAAACAGAAATTGTCCACCCCTCCTGGAGGCTTTTTCAACTGTAGTACATACTACAGTTGACAAAGCCTCCAGGAGGGGGCGAAAATTTCTGTCTCAATAAATTATTCAGTTGGATCATGATGCACACTCTCTTTTTCATCATTTCTTATATATATATATATATATATATATATATATATATATATATATATATATATATATATATATATATATATATATATATATATATATTTACATATATATACATATATATATACATATATACATATATATACATATATATATATATATATATATATATATATATATATATATATATATACATACATATATATATATATATATATATACGGAAGTGTAGATGTGACGTCGCGACTTCTGAATGTAGAAACTGAAGATTGGTGGGAAGCGGATATAGTCGCATAATTTTATGCGACTGTGTTCGCTTCCCACCATTCTTCAGTTTCTATATATATATAAATATATATATATATATATATATATATATATATATATATATATATATATATGTAAGGCTTGTTTCCTTCCCTTTATATACCGATACCTCGCTGCAACATTATTTGACCCTTTATATTCTCCTTCAGTAATTGCCACTGAAACAAATCATTAACAGAAACTACTCAACATCTAAGAAAAATGGATGAATGTTCTATTCTGTCAAAGAAAAATGTGAATATTGTGATTTGACAACCTCAGATGCTTATAATGCAAAAAACGAATATATTAACTTGAAATGATATTTTATCAGCATGCCAAGATCAAGTTAAAGTTTAACACATCAAATCAAAAGTCTAAACTAATTTTTGAAATACAACCATTGCCCTTCTAAATGTGTCAAGTACAAGCATTTGGAGCAGCGTCTCTGATCCCTTCCCAACAATTAGCGACATCGATATTAAAGATGTGCAATGCATGCCAGGAATTTTGCTGAATACCAGCAGACCGATTCCGCATTTTTTTTCGCAGTCAAACACACCCTTCGAGTAACTTTTTGCGTTTCTTTCTATGATAAAGGCTGCCCTGTTCCAATTTTCCTCCATGTTAAAAAACATATACTTTTAAGTTAATCTTGTCTTCAAAGCCAATTATTTTACCGTGCGAGTGACGCAGAAAACCATTGTTTTAACGCAAAGATTGGGTGTGCTTATACAAAATACTGTGGTCGGTCTCTGTCGTTGAGAGAGAAAAAGTGGGGTCCAACCCGGCCTGTAGGCCTATTATAATCCTTTTATATCGAAATCGCTTACTTAAACAATTTTTACATTAGGAATGAAAGGACAGCTCCGTAATTGGAAAGGTTGTTAAAAGGAGCCTCTTTGCAGTGTCTAGAGACTCCGTTCCATTATTACAGGAACTTTTACCTTTGACATACATATAAAACATAGTGATGTAATTATTCTCCCACATAGGGCCATGAATGAGACAGGACGAATCTTTGTGTAAGAAGAGCCAATGTAATTAGAGTACCTCTCGTTTCATTACACAATTGCATTCTTTTAATCAAAATGGTGGGTACCCGAACCTGAAATGGAGTACTACAAATTGTTGAAGGGAAAAGGATTCAAGGTAAAACATGATATTTATCGCGTGCATAGAAAATAAAAAACAACATTCTTTTGCCGTGGGAGCTAGACTCAATTTCTCGTCACAGATTTATTCTAGGGGATTTATTCAGAATTCCTGTTCTGTAATTACACGGACACCGGGTTCTGTCTAGTTTTGCCCGTGATATAAACTTCGCCTTTCATCTGATCTGCCTGGGGCAGGAATTTCTGCGTGATCAGTCACTTTGGAGGCAGATTTTTATCTTCTTCGTTATTATTTAAAGCAAAGCAACTAAAATGGAGCTAGAGGGTAAAGCAAACTTATCCCTGGAATGAAACATGAATAAATGGAACTGTATATTTATTCTGTGGGTGTTTCGTCCATGTTGTACAATGTTCTATTTTCAAAACTCGTAAGATTTCCAGCATAATTGACGTAATAGCAAATATATACGCATTTATAACTATCAGTATAAAGTAGTTTGCTTTCCATTTGAATGTCACGTTTGTAACTTCAAAAGGTAACAATATTTTCAAACCTAATTACACTTTTGTTCAATTATGCAACCATCATATTAAGATGAGCTTTGCTTTCTAGCTTGTTTCTGATACTAACCTTTTGTAAACCATGTTTCATATTCTCTTTACACTCTGAGGAATACTTTCAATAAGTTTCCAATTTCATAAAGTTATCCTCTTAAATGTAATGTCTTGACTTGCTTCATCGACAAATTTGCATGTCTCGTGAATCTAAAAGATAACAATTTAAATGCAAATTTGTTTTGTTTTCTTTTGTAAACCAATGTATCGAACGTGTAACATTCGATAATTAAAACAAGGAACACGAATCATGTTGGATTTCCGGTTTTGCATACGTTTACACCAAGATGAGAATCTTCAGTCACTTGAAAAATTGGAGAAGACAACTTGAACGTAAACAGTTTTATCTTCTGCCTCTTGTGATAGGACAAATAGATGACTTTTTGCGTGTACAGACTTTCTGACAGATACTTTATACCTTTTTTTTTCATTTGTTGGAAGATAGTTTCGCTAAAATTTCAATTTTATAAAGTAATCCTTGAAGGCATGGTATCATAATTTACGTCATCCTCGAATCTGTGTGTCCGGAGTATTGGTTGATTTCAATTTATTGGTTGTCACTGTTCTTCATTGATATGATACTTTTATCCTCAAGTTTAGTTGTCTTCTGCCAGTGGAAAGTTTCTTTAATGTATGGTTAGCAAATGTTTCAATTATCCTTTTTGTTGAGTAGAGACTTTTTGTACTACGCTAATCAATCGTGACAGTATATCTTCAGTCGATCCTTTGATAATGAGCTTCTCCAAAACTCTACAGAGTTACAGTATAATTTGAAAGTCAAGTACATCACGCGAATCCCAAAACACCAGCTAATGTAATCAAACGGGCATGTAATTCTATTATCAACAGCAAATTTAATTATTTGATGGTCATGAAAAGTATTACCATGAGAAACAGTAATTTCTGGTCAAATCATGGTGAAGTAAGTAACTTTTGTGAAAGGATTAGCAGAAAACAACTCGTGTATAGTCTTGCCAAAGGGCAAGACTTTCTTCTGGAACACTCTTGGGTCAAAAATTAAGCAATATCCAGGGAACGAATTTGGTCCTAGAATTCAAAATGATTGTAAATTAAGACGATTTGTTTTGGGAAATGACCTATTCCTCGAGGGAGAGTGTGCACCGTCGTATAGGGAAATGTTACCCTTACAATAAACGGGCTCAGGGCGTTGGTAACTTTCAATTAAGGTTAAAATTCAGAAAAAAAAAGGAACGAGCCAAATGGGAAAAGAGACAACGAGGATGAGAGATAAACACGGGATGGCTTCATCTTTGGTTCTTGTTTCTACCTCCAGGTTTTACGGAGGATAAATTGAGAGGATTCAGGAGAAAGATGGTGAACATAATCTTATTCGTCTTTTGTTTGACCCTAATGTTCCATGTAACTTAAGTAATTACAGAGAAATCTGAATCGTTACTTTTATTGATTTGGCTTTTTTTTTCTCTCTCCTGCCAGTACCCTTTACCTGTCTATTACTGATCTTACGTTGCGGGGTTTAAGTAGGTTGTTCTATTCTTAAAACGGGTTATTTAATGAACTGTCGAATAGGATATGTGTTGATTTAATGGTAAAATTCGTGTATGAATGAGGTGAAGTTGCGGATGTAGGACTCATGTCTTTAAGGGCAAAGTGTATGAGAGAGAAACTCCCATATCGAGGGGTAGGTTTAGGTTGGGTGGGGGAGGGTTGTCCTCATTCACCATGTGGCATTTTTTGACATTTTAAATGCAAAAGTAATCTCCCTTTAGAGCCTAGCAACCAATGAAATATACATGACGTTTGTTTACATCATGATTCAGTGGGGATGGAGTATGGAAACGAAGCTCCCGTATCTGCATATCTAGGGCCCGAAGCTTCTAACCGGGTAGGTGTGGGAGAGGTAACTCCCTCCCAACGTGCTGGAATTTTAACATTTGCATTTCAGGTAAGTGGTATGGAAGCAATTTATGTATAAAATAACAGGGAATAATCTTACTTTAGACACCTGTAATCAGAACAATGCACACTTATAATATTGTCTTGAAAATTCTAGCCCCACAATTGTGCCACCCCCTATATCCATTACTGACCTGCAACTGAGAAGAACTTTTGCCCCTTTCATTTTTTCAATAAGTGTCACGACATTTTCTGTAACATGTATGCTACACCAGAACACGACCCAATGAATACCTGGGAAAACGTATTCCCTTCTTTTTCCTTCAGAGGTACAAAAATGCCCTTTCCCAAGTAAAAGGTGTCTCTAGGCATCGAAACTAGATTACTACCGTTTTGAAAAGTGCCTCTCCTAGGTGGGTCTAATTCTTTCCACCCCTAACGCTGTCCCTCCCCATATTCTTTTCCTCATGGCTCCTGTGTCGGATCTCCATGTGCGCATGTAAAACAGAATCTAGTATACACAATCTATCGAATGTTAAATGACTTAGCACCCTGACGACAACACACGTGCGTGACTAGGAATGTATAATGAACAGGAGCGTGTGTGATCATTATGAAAAAGGAGTTTTTGTCAAGATAACAGATGAATCATTCAACATTGTGGAGGCTATTCCTCCATCCCTCCCCACTCATGATCCATACCTATAGTAATGATAGTTGTCGGCTTATCATAAGCTGAAGTAAGAGAAAGTTTGGGAAGGGGAACAAATTGTGATGAAGTTTTAATCATGGCTTAGAAAATAAATTGGTTCCCTCAAGATATTTTCCTTAAAAATGCTTACAAATAATATGCAAGTATATATACAATCTACTTGAATTAGCCAATGGAATTATACGGCATCTAAAGTGAAAGCATGATGTTGTTGCTAGAACAGTAAGATTTTGCAAGTAAAGAAGTCAGTATAGAAAAGAACCTTTGTTCATGCGTTAATATATACACACACTTCTTTCATTAGAATTTTGAGGAAAGAAGGAGAATTCTGAGAGAATATGATGTTATCGTGCTCAGCTTCGCATATTTTGAAGGAAATGTAAGCACGCAATCTATTCGTTCTTCGAAAGAAAACTTCAAAACTTGGCAAGTCCGGACCCTAAAATCACTAGGACAAAAACACCCAGAGCCTAATAATTCAAAAAGCTCCTTTGTCTCTGAACATGTTGACCATAAATTTTCACACAACCTGACTGAATATAGCACTGGCTGGCTAAAACGGATGCTTTATCTCCCTGAATATCTCTTTGAATTAATGATTACATGTGCCATGGAAACATCCAGAGGTAACCAGCATGCGGCTTTGCTCAAAGACATCTTCACAAAACGACACGCGGCAAGAATCCACGATTTTAGTCTGTTCGAGTATTTCTCTCCCACGAAACGAACAAAACATGCATCTAAAACATTTTTATAAACTGCAATGTTGCATCTTCTTTTTAAAATCGTCATGTGCAATCGAAAAAATGTTTGAGGGTTTTCTAACTTTTTTCTATCTTTCATGGGTTTGACGGCTTTGGCTATTGGAAATTAGAATGCCAAAGCGATATGAATTTACTTCCGGGACCCCAGGGGGAATATATAACGGAAACTAAGCCTTCTTACTTCCTACGTATATCTTTTAATGAGATCCATTATCCCTCTTGCCATCAAAAATTACAATTATTTCATATCGCCAAGGGAAAATGCATTAACGAAAGTGCAAGGCTTTAAAGTTTTGAATATGTCGATAGGTACCTTCTAGCAGTCAACTGGTTGTGACTGCTGCATGCATGTGATTCTTTGAAGTGATAAGGCATCTTCTCCTTCATTTTCAAACACCATCATGGGAGTAAAAGAGATCCGGATGTATATGCAGCTGTGTTAACCTAAACGTATTAGTCAGGTACAGAAACTGCAGTTGTCATTAGAAGATGAAACTGGGTCATCCTTGTAAAGCATTACGATAGCAACTGACCGGACGACAACAAACAGCGCAAAATATTTTGCACGGAGATTGATCGCCGACCAGTTGTTTTGGGCAACACTTTGGGACGCTGCAGTGAGAAATGGGGAACAATTTTAACAAGTGAAAGCTCGAAGAAACATGTTGTTCTCTATTTATATCGAACCCGAACTCGTTTTGCAAGTATACCCTGGGCAATGTACAGATGCATCTTGTGCTGAACTGTAGGTTTGTGTACAGGAATGTCGCCGATATTGGTGTCATTGGGAGAAAGCAATCATGTCGAAATAAGAATCTAGATGCGTTTGATGTGTGTCAGATACGGGCAACGGGATCTCTCTCTGATTAAATAGGATGGATGAGAAACCTTAAAGAAATTTCCCTAGCAGGAGTACGGGGGATATCTCTACTTGAACGTAACGGAGAACCCTTTTATCAAAAGTACAGTATTAACTATGAACTTTAAGTGTTCCCGAAAGAGTGTGCTGTTCAAAACTTGACAGATATTCTGTAGAACTACCGCGGAGACAAACGGACAAATATTTATAAATAGCTGCTAAGCTGTTGCCCTTTTAACAAAGTTAAATTTTGTCTCAGTCTTAATTGCCCGACCGATGGACGTGTATTACTCTTGCCGCATGCCCTATATTGGCTGCTCTCGCAATAGCAACAACGGTAGGCGGTACCGTATAGATTAAAGGGGCGTATGTGGAGAGCGCTGGTCTCTCTGTATTTCTCCTTAAAAAGTACTGCCAAAAAAGTTTTCTCTGAAGACTATGAAGCCAACATTTTTCACACGTAAAGTTAATTCTCCATGAAAAGTAATCCAAGAAATGCTCCTTGAAGCTAATCTCTACCATATTTGACAGAAAATCGTGAGAATTCGTAACTCTGTAGCAATGGGTTCACTTTCTCAAGAAAAGCAGTGCAAGAAATTCTCTACGAAGTCAATCTCTATGACCAGTAATACAGTGAAAGTAAAGGCAATAAGATACTTTATACAATACTCCATCAACTGCAATACAAGAACTTGTCTACAAAGTCAACATCTACAGGAGCTAAATGTCAAGTCAAGGTGGTTCTGTAATGACAATTTTCTGTGAAACATTAGCCTTTGTAAGAGTTCCCTGTGGAGCTTATCTCTTCGACAGTTCACCAAAAAGCATAAGCAATCGGCAGAACGAAGTGTGTGAGAAGGTAAATCTTACAGGCTAGGGCTCGGACATATACCCAGTTAATTTGGCTTGCCTTAAAAGCAGTATAGCTTATAATAGCTTATACTCTACAACCTTGAGCTACACACAGACTGTAAGGGACACCTACAAGTCTTGGCCTACAAGTCAACGGGTGTAAAAAAGTGATTCACCCCCTAGCCTTTAGCCGGGGCAGGGGTTCAAAACCCCCAGGAAAAATTTTCATTGCCTTAGTGCATTTTGTACATCTCGCCTCCCCGACCCCCCCCCCCCCCGAAGCTATCTTGCACCCTTTCAGTAGGCCCTCGTTGTCTGCAGGCTAGGGCCTGTTCAAGCCTGTTTCAGTTAAACTTAAGGTCAAGTTTATAGCTATACAGTCCTGGCGTTATGTGAAGGCGTACCACATCATAGCCAAAATCTAGGTTTAGCCTATCTACTGTAGATCCCACCAGGTCGTCTGCCTTGGTGTAGACCTACCTAATGAAGTAACGTTCTTCATCAACCTTCTACAGTTAAACTTAAGTGCACTTCGGCCAAGAATGTAAGCATCACAAGTACATGGAAAGCGCTCTTTCAACTTAGTCCACCTTTACCTCATGACTCTGTAAGGCACTGTAACCTGCAGTAGCTACAATGGCAGCTCCCCCTGGTTTAGTAGCACTGAAAGCTGCAGTGAACACTCAATATTATGCAATAACTTACTGCAGAAATGACAACAAAGGAGCCTTCGACTCGACGTAACAGTATATCCACCGTTCCATGTTCGACGAACCATAAAGCCAAAAGGCTTAGTGATTCTTTGCTATGTAATATATTGTTACAAACATGAATCACCCACATGACAAGCATGCAATCCTCACAGTTATCCTACTTGAGATATCATCTTAATAAGATCAAAACCTTTTGAAATCTTGTGACTCAAAATGACCTTTCACCTCCACTTAAAATAATATGGATCGCCTACCCTATATGGCCATCTACATGCTAAATATGAACAATCCACATATCAAGTGTGATATCCCTCACAGCTATCCTTCTTGAAGTATCATATTTTCGAGGAATTGACCTCTGGTCACTCCAAATAACCTTTGACCTCCACAAAAATAGGGATCATCTACTCAATATGGGTAATCCACATGCTAAGTATGAGATCCCTCACAGTTACCATTCTCAAGATAGCATATTTACAAGGTTTTGACCATTTGACCTTTTGTGACCCAAAATAACGTTTGACCTCCACTTAAAAGAATAGGGATCATCTACTCTATATGGGCAATCCACATGGTAAGTATGAAATCCCTTACAGTTACCCTTCTTGAGATATAGTGTTTCGAAGGATTTGACCTTCTTGAGATATAGTGTTTAGAAGGATTTGACCACTTGACCTCTGATGACCCTACATTCTTCGTGCATCAAGCACATCGTAGCCTAGCATTCGCTGTTGATAAGTGCACAATGAAAATACGGTAAGCGAGTGCGTTTGCAGTAGATGTACACTGGCTGCATCGTACTGCACAGTGATCTCGAAGCAGCTGAGTAATGAATATTCATAATGATCAAGAACTTCCCACCTTGATGAACCTTGTGCATATTGAAACAACCTTTACATTTACAGCCACGATTTGTTTAAAACAACCTTTCACTTTTCGTAAATGTCTTTTTTCTCCAACAAATCATTTCTCTGGTTATGTTTGGGTTTAAGTAACCTTAAGCACCACTCATTTCTCTTATCCAAATTCGTATACAAAGTCGTATTGGGACTTTAATCAGTACAATTTGCCTGCTCGGCGGACGTGTATATTTACTCCTGCACCTGCATTTGTTGCAATGGTAGAATGAGTACGTCTAAAAGAGGCGCATATTCGATACCTGCTGTGAAGGCTATTGTACAACCAGACAACTACGTCGTTGACTTTTATCACAGGAAAATATGTATGGAGCAGTGTTGACTACTGGTCAGTACTGGTAGTATAGTTGGTAACTCTGTGATCCACGTGGTACGGTAGTCATTTCCGACTTTGCAATCCCCCCCCCCCCAAGTTTTTGCAAGGTGGACAATAGAAGCTCTGCAGTTTCCTTTCGAGAAACCCAAAAGGTTTATCTTGCAGGAAAATATTTATTTGAGGGACAATGTACACTGAATTATCCAAATTTATAACCTGTGTTGAAGGTTCCTAAAATAAATATACTGAATAAATCAATGCTTAGTCTGTGATGTAAAATAAAATAATTGTCGGTGGGGTCAATGAAAGACCAGCACATTGTCAGGTTCAGACCCGTATCCAAAGTGAGGGGGCGAAGGGTACCACCCCTAGAAAATTGGAATATTAATGTTATACATTTTATTTTCTACCCCCCCCCCCCCAAAAAAAAGGATTTATTGCGCAGCGAACTTTCAACTGAGAGACCATTCGTCACTATGTAAAACTGGAAACAAATACAGAATCGTCACTACGCCAAAATCAGGTTTGCCGACTCGCCAGTACGCCAAAAAGTGGAGGACTTATCCCCCCTTACCCCTCTCTCTTCCCCTCTCCCTCTCTCCATTCCCTCCCACTTTCTCTGGATACGGCCTGACCCGGTTTGATTAATGTTTCAAAATAACGTTCTTGAGCATGACGCCAGCACAAACCTTAGGAGGCTGGTTATTCATATCAATAAGAGTGGAATTATGAAGGTTCTTGCCACAGAATGGTTAATATAATAAGTATAACAATACATACACAGCACTAAGTTAATTCAACCAAGCGAAAATAAAATGTAGTTTTGCATTGCGGGTATTCTCTTTCAAAGCTCAGTAGTTAAATCAATTAAGGGTTTTTGTAACCACGCAATATGTGTATTTCTGGCTGTCATATAAACTAGAATGCGAAACATTCACACTCGCAAATTGCGTGAGTCAGTCGTTCTGAAACGGTCATACTGGGTTTGTGGTACAGAAGGTTTTTCTTACTTTAAAAACCATGATCCATGGTTGAGAATTATAGGCAATTCAAACCCGGATAGTACGGTAGCTTTTTTCTCAATATCAATTTGGACTGATATGAATGAACAATGTTACAATCTACGCCACGGTACTTACAGTCAGACAGTACGAACATATCACAGATTACAGTCAACTCTGCAAAGGAATCGGTGCTTTCCCTCACAATTGGGGAAAAAGATCTCCGCATGGGCTTATTCTCCCCACAATCGGGCACGTCTCTTGGTAATACAGTAAATGAACATCGACAGCTGCGTATTTGCCAAACGGTCGGTAAAATGGGTTAACGGTATCTCCAATTTACCCGATTGTCGGACAAATTAGGCCATTTACAGACTCCGGCCAACAGGCATGGAAATACAGACAGAGGTCAACGGAACGTCCACCCTACTACTGTCGTTTTGGACTTTCGATGATTAATCTGCAACAACGAGTTACGGGTAAAGCAAAATATCAACATTCTTCACATCTATAGCAGATTTTTCCGAGAGACAAGTTGTGTGTTTTTTTCCAGTCGAAAATTTGTTGAGCACCTCTAAATGCATCTTATAGCGAGGTCATTGGAAGTACGGTACTGCCTATGAGTAAGACTTAAAGACCCTTTACATGAGAACAACAACAAAAAAATACTCAAATTCATGAACACAGGAAACAATGCGAAGCAGGCAAGTATCCAGTCCTCAAAAATCGCCCTTACCCCCAAAACAATTTTCGGCAGTTCTAGTCAATAAAGGTAATACAGCGTCGTTTATCCCCAGCCTCCATACCACCCCCACAATAAACTCATGGTCGTTGCACCCCCACCCAAAGGAAAATTGTCCATCGCCCCCAGTATAAAGTTGCAGACTTTCAACAACCTTTTCAACAGCTTTTTGAACGTATAAAGGTTACTTTGGAAAGGTTCGAGTGCAAAACTGTACGCAGATGTTGTACCTCTAAAGTAGGGGTCTTCAAACTTTTTTGCTTGGTGGCCCAAAATTTCTACTCAGGAATTTTGGTGGCCCTCAAATTGACGAGTCGATGAGAGATTGGCAATTATTTTTCCCTCCCGAATCCTTTTCGCGACCCTCCGAAATATTTTCGCCACCCCTAGTTTGCCGAACCCTGCTCTAAAGAAAACGTCACGAAATGTGCATGAGTATACATAGGCAAAGACTTAAAACAAAAAAAGGCCGAACATTGGGTAGATTTAAAATGCCACAAGTAAGGCAGAGAGAAGACTAGACAAAATCCTTCAAGTTTAGGTATTGACGAATTTAGTCTTTCCTTTTCTTTTCTGCTATCGAAAAAAAATCCTCAGAATTTGCAATTAACCTCCAATATGTGCCCAAGAAGAGATTGTCATACTCCAGAAAGACTGATTCTACCACTTTAAATTATGTTCACATGGCTATGCACATCGTCTGTTGTTTTTGAGGCCAGTGAAAACATAATAGATACTATAAGATTTACAGTCAACACAAAGTTAATACTTGCGTGGTCACCGTGACAGTGCGGACATTCAGTGAGGGTAGTGAACTATTTCACGGAGGAGCAGTAAGTCAAGATCTTACATAGGGAATAAATTCTCCAAACAGACTTTGTAGAGTCCGATGGAGCAGGGAGTTGCCAGCCCTGGATGGAGCAATTAGATCCACCTGTCCATGGTCAGAGCAGGGAGTTGTTATTTGGAGTTATTTGTTATCCAAAAAACTCCCTGATCAGAGTACAAAGCCGCCGTACATCGGTGCACGAGTACGGTTAATGTCTCGAGTGTGTGTGTATATAAGTACACAGACTCAAAGCGCGTCTACTAAACAGCAGACACGTAACCATGTGGGGCATGAGGGGACACGGTCCCCCCCCCCTCCCCGCCCAATTTTTCAATGAATACTTTTTAATATAAATCATCAGAGGAACGGAACACCAGTTTAGGGAAAAAGTGTAAAATTTTGTACCATTTGTCATCTCAGACCACTAAGTAACCAATTTCTCAAAGGGAACATCCCTCCCTTTTGACCCCACCCCAATAGAATCATTCACTTGTGTGCATCCCCCCCCCCCCAAAAAAAAAGTGGTTTCTCTAGCTACGGGTCTGCTAAACATATAGAAGGAAGAGCAATGACCTCCGAATAAGAATATAGATATAAACCAAAGGCTGGTGTATCAGTAAACTGGTGAGTATACCAAAGCGAGAGTATACTCAGCTGCACTACAAAGATGCTATCAGTACGTGGTAAAAAGGCCTCTAAGTTCGATGTTTTGATAAACTCGACTTACCTGGCATCAGGTGTAAAACCGATTTCATGCAGAATGAAAACATACATTTCAATTCTTAATATCACATGGCGAGGGGTCCATAAGGGGAAAACATGTTAGTTCAGCGAACATAGTTTCCAAGGTAACCATGTAAACATACCTGAAAAGGTACTTTCAATATTAAGAAAACACTGTCGGTTTTCAAGCTGAATTCAATTCTCAGAAGGCTGCATTTTAATCTAAAAGGCGGATACCACAAAATTTGGTTTTAAAATTCATCCAAGATTGGAAATCTTCCATCTAAAATTTCAAACTTACGCAGATTGTGATTTGATTCTACGTCACACTAAAAATGACAGCCCTCGAAATCTTACACTCAGGTGCAATGGCCACAAATGCCCTAAGGCAAAGGCGTTCTAAACGTAAATGTTGCGTTAACAAGAGTTTTCTTCGTGGTAATCTTGAGAGCACGTTACATGTACTCAACTTGAATCATTGGAAAAGAACTTACAGGAAAACAGTCACTTTCATTCTTCACTACACTTTGCCTTTTTTCTACTGCAAATGTCTCCTAGGGCTTTGTGATATGGCGTTTAAAAACTTTAAAACAAATTTGCGATGAAAAATTAACATGAAATATAGACTAAGACCCTTTAGACAAATTACTTAGCTAAAGACAACAATTTTTTGCACTCAGTTGTCACATTATGAACATAGAGTTACCTTGACTATCTCTTAGGGTTTATTGCAAGCGCACAGCTTTCTACAGACTGCTTGTTGCAAACAGAAAGTAAACAAAGCATAAGAGCAGTCGATTTCTGGGCAGGGGCGTAGCTAGGATAAAATTTTTAGGGGGCCTATGTATCAAATGGGGGGCACGGTATTGACCGCCGTCCTTAATTCTTGCACATTTTATTAGGACACACACAATTTCTGGGGGCCTAGCAAACGTCTGGGGGCAGGCCCCCAGGACCCCGTAGCTACGCGCCTGCTTCTGGGAGCTGTCAGAAAGGTCTTATATGGACCATCTATTGGCAACGATAAAGTGGCACGCCCAGGGTTTCTTTTGGGGCTCGGATTTTCAAACTTGGTGACACCATCTTAGCGGAACGCCGCTATTAGTTGTTAAACAATATTCAAAGGAAATTTTACCTCCAGGCGGAAGAAAATATCACTTCCTAGCTAAACCTTGGTACGTCCTGGAAGCAGAAACGTCACCACTGGGGTTGTGGGGTACCCACACCCCAGAAAATTTTAAAGTGCCGTCTGTCTGGAAAATTTTGTGGTATGTGGAGAAAAATTGCCGATTTTCTACACAATTCATCACTTTTCTGAAAAAGATAGATTTTTTTATCTTGGCTACAGAAATGTCGGAAAATTATACTATTATTGTTTCTCTTAAAATAAATTATGTACTGTCGGGTGGAAATTCTTAGTTTGCACCATTTTAAATGTATTGATCTGTACGAGATATTATTCTATTTGTCGGAAAATAATTATACTGTTGGTATAATAATCACACATAAAGGGAATTCCTGTGTCACTATAGTGCTCAGTATTACACATTTCGGGAAGCCATTCTCTTCTACAGAAATCCAGACTGTTGGGATACTGAAAATGCCTTGATTTTGTAATAAAAATATCCAAACGGGTGCTCCATCTTCGAATTGACATTGCTAAACGTTAAACTGTGTCATCCGTAGGTGTTGTTTTTTCTTCTTTAGTTTCATTTTATTTCTTTTCCTTTTATCGTTCTGTCACTGAAAATGTCCATTTTTCTACTTTTGGCAAAGATTATCATGAGGGTCGTAAGTTTTACTTCGTTGAAAGAGATATTTTGTGAGGAATTTGACCCTTCTTTGTCGGAAAAAAAAGTCCAGCATCCCCACTCGTCGAACCTTAGGGACGCCCCTGCCTGGAATGATGTCTTCACGTGCCTCGAAAACTAAGCTTATAGCTTACATTCATTTTGAGAAATTTTAAATGTTTAACGTTTTTGGGGGATCAAGAAACAGATATCAGAGGTACAAGTAAATTAAAACAAAAACCCCATCTGGATCTGGAATGTGGACCTAAGACGAGTGTGCGCGTGTGGGGTGGGCTCATGGCAACCTACGTAATCTCATGGAACCTGAATCGCTAGACGCTTGACGCATACACAGGGGTCAACAGGGTGGCCACCCCTCAAATGACAAAGATACAACAGAAGAAAGCGCGAAATATAAGAAAATATATGGCTAAGTTTATCAGATGACATTAAAAAGAGTTTTGGATACCCTTTACTGGAGTATCATACCTGTGACTTAAAACCACCCAGAATTGCACTGTCTGTATGAATAGTTTACCGACTTTCCCTGCACTTTATCGAAATATACAATAGGAGATGTTCGTACATTTGGCCACCTTAATAAAAATATCCTGGCTACGTCCGGGGCTACGCCAGAGAACTCCACATATTATGGAAAAACTAAAAGGATTGACTTTGTTCATTTGCTTGGTACGTTAACACCCTATATTTTGGATGAGTAAGGTTACTTTTCAATTTTGGTCCTTTGTATATTTCCTAAGAGGTATATAAGGACAACGACAAAGTAATACAATAAAACCATAGGGTAGCTAGACATTTTTTTGAGGGGGAAGACCAAATTTTCGACAGATTACTGCCTTTAAATCATTCCGTATTGAACCCGGTAAAAATGTTAGATTTCCTACCCCAGCAATTGGATTTTCGTGGGGTAGGATTATATGTCACTTTCTAACGCCCGAGGCTATCTCCATCGCCGAGCCAATTAATTATCACTTTCCAACAAGCTGTATCACATGTCATGATCTGGACAATGGCAACGTCCAGACTTGAGGCAATTGGTGTAATAGAGAAGGGGAAAGAGGTTTTTGGTAGTTTTAAGGAGACCAATACCTCATGTAACAGTGTGGCTTCCAATATCCTTGTAAAAATGTTTAATGAAGGGTACCAAAAATTCAGAAAAAGACTTTAAAGGCTTGGAGAGCAATTTCGCCCTCCCACCCATGCCATGGAGTTACGCCATTGCAAAAAGAGAACCACAGATGATGTAGCTCATAAGAGAGCAAGAAATATACAGGGAACAGAAATGCAGTGAGAAAAACACATCCCAGGGAGGGGAGCAGTGTTGAAACAACGGCACTGATACAGTTGTAACGGATACTAGCACTTTGGATTAAAAAAAATTAATTGTGAGATTAGTATAAACTCTGTAGGCTTTACAGCTTAGTCGTTTCTTCTGTCTATATGAGATTTTGTTGAACCTACTACATCCAATTAATTTGAATTATTTTGTCAGCTCAAAACGTGAGAACCCAGAGACCAAAGGCCTGATGGAGTGCAGCGACCATAACAAAACAAGCTATGACAACTCTTTGAGAGCTCCTGTGTACACATGTCAACCTTTCACCCCTAATTACGCACGAAATGTGCAGAAACTAATGCACTTCCATTTTGTCACGAACAGAAAAGATTCTTAAGTTCATCAACCGGGAATTGATTTAAATTTCAAATTAAATGGCACTGCAGGTAGCGAAATGGTTATCAATATGACCAGGATGTTCAATATCCCTACCCACTATCCATTCATTTCACTTTGTACTGAATCATTTCCCACATAAAGAAAGTATTCTTTATACTGTAATGTTTGGGAGAAACCACAACACTTAACTGTCAGTAACTGCGCGTATGCTCTATAGAGGCATTTTGCTCATGATTCCTAGGGGAAATGGTAAATTAATTAATTTGTACTGTGAAATTTGCCTTTCTAGAAGCGAATGACGAATGCCTTTGATTTCTGGGCAACATTCAACTTAATTAGGGCCAAGGAAAGCCACAGGGCGGACCAAAGGATATTTTTTTAACATTTAGTTGTGGTATTCATATATAGCGCACAACCTATTCCAATATTCCAATAAACTATACACAACAGACTGCTACAGATGAATCTACAGTGACATTACTACACACCAGAGTGCAGACTTCGTCATATAAGAGAAGTGGCAACTGTTTGAAATATGATACACCGTTACCATGAAATTGTATGAGCAAAACCTGCGATGATTAACATACAAATGGAATATTTACATACGTACCAATGTATGCGTATCCCCATGCATGCGTACACATATATTCATTGTGAACGGTCCATCTTCACCCATCATATCCCACGCATATCGTCGCCCTCAGCCGGCGTTCCTCACTAAACTAATTAATTAGTACTCGACGATTCATTAGTACATACGTTATGGTCCTTTATATTCCATAAATGGTCCGAATTAGTCCTTACCCAATTAAGCATCTGAAAATGTCACATTTGAACGTTAAGATTTCAATGAATGTATTTTTAAAAACTCAGCTCGATTTGTATAAGAATTGATTGACAAAGGAGTTCTAGCAAGTAACATATTGTCAGACAGCGAGAGGGTGTACATAACATTAGGCTGACACAGATCTGTTCTCACCTAGAACCACTTGGTCTATATCCGATCCCAATAGAACAAATTTAGAATGAGAAGAGACATTTGACGCCTGTTTACATGTGTACTTCAAATATAATTAGCCGACTTTCGAGTATATTGAGGCTAACATTTCATCAGAGTTATCTGGTTACAAATCTTTGACTCGTAATTATGTCTCCATGGCTATAATTATATTATAATATTTTAATAAATTATGTCATTTATTTATCTTATTTTAAGGGCATGAACAGACATCACAACCTTTTCTTTGGAACATAAATGGAACCTAGCCGTACAAGCCAGGGAACGGGGACTGCAACCCCCCCCCCTCCCTCCCCTTCCGCTTCCCTCTTGGGTAATTCGGTTGAAGGTTGCTTCTCAGACAGATTTTTGGAAACAGTTGGGCCATTTTCTTTGGTTATACAGATTGAATAAACGGCTCAGCTTCCGTCACCCCGGGAAAAGTACTCATATATATGCAATTTAACTCATGAAATCATGCACTGTTTATTACCTGATGCTTACCCTTTCCCGACGTTTTAGAGGATAAATATTCCACTTGTAAAACAAGTAACTGTCATGACTGTGTGCATAAATTTAAAAGATCATTAATAACAGAATAAAACAATCATACAAGTTTGAACATTCCCTGGTATGCCCAGGGTATGCAGATTCAAGTATGACTGCGCTTCATAAAATTTACAGACTGCTACATTGGTTTCAGTGATACTGACACAACCTATGCGACAACATTCAGACTTCCAGTTCGAGTTACCCCGCTAGCAGAACGCATGTTTTTGCTCAGAACCTCTTTATGGCTTCCCAAACACCAAACAAAATAGGGATAAACAAAACAGGGATATGACTGAACAATGGATATGCCGTACGGCCTGCTACGTAGGCAAAGTGCGAGTAGGATGTTATCAGTATAAAGTACAAGGATAGTGACCCTTACTGAAATTACCAGAACGTGATTACACTTCTGGGTCTACACTAGCAGTGCGGGTAGCCTCATTTTTTTCCCCACGAGGTTATAGGCAAATTTGATTTTCAAAATTTTTTTTTCAAATTTGTTTCAAAATCATGGTTAGGGTTATATCTAGGGTTTAGGTTACGTGGACTGGGGTCATTTGGCCTGTTCTTTCATAATCCGTTGTCAGAATTACAATAAAAGGGTCGAAAAGCTGTCATTTTGGAACTAGGGGTGTGGCCTATTTCCAAGAAGCTGATTGGTCCATTGGCAGGATTTGCCCATAACCTCGTGGGGAAAAAATTGCGCGTGCGGGTACAACTCAATACGAATTTGGTGTCCCATGATGGTTATTGCGAGAAGAGAAATTTGCTTTCTTTGTCCAGACTTGCAGCTGTGAGTACGATGTTATCACTTCAAGTACTAGTTAAGTGTCACTGATTGTAAAAACGAGAACGATTACACTTCTGTGTCCAGTGAGAGTACAATGTTATAAGTGAAAGAAGTATAAGTTAAGTGTCACTGAATGTAATTATGACAGCAGGTAAACTGTGTTTAGGCTTTCATGCAGTGCAAGTTCAATGTTATCAGTGTAGGCACAAGTGTCCATGATTGTAATTACGATACAAGAAAGCTTCCTTTGTTCCGACTTAAAGTGAGAGTAAAATGTTGTCATATTCATGAGTTTGAGTTACGTTTTGAGTTATTTCTACAATATTACTAGGCAGTTCAATACAACAATTTTGCAAGGAGGAGGCAGACTGAAGGAAGCAGGGCTTTTACGACCAGACCCCCTTGGCAACCTAACCTAAAGTCTAGAATTACAAGAATACATACTTTTGAGGTTGGCAAATGAATCTCATTCATCCAACTCCCATCTTCATAGCTTATTCCCTTGCTGAGAAATAAAATGTTGAAAGATATTCATTTAATTTGAAACAGTCGATTGCGCAATAAGTTTGTGATGTCCTTCTTTCAAAACTCACATTTCCTGCTTTTGCTTCCTTTTGAAATTAAAATGTTTATATGACCTAGAAAAACTTACTGTTTCCTTGCTTACGATGTTTTACGGAGAGAGCTTGTATAGCCAAGTCACCCTATAACAGTAAGACAGTGATCACATTTTGTTACCAGGTGCAGTGACTTTCGAAAAAAACCAGGGAAAAGCAAAGACGGTTATTTGAGTAGTACAAGAATGATATCACAAATTATTGCGCAATCTTCCATTTTAAATTGAGTAAATAAGCTTTAGAATTTTATATCTCAGTTCAGGGATGTCCGGTGAAGATATGGGAGTCGGATTTGGAAGTTGGACTATTTGGATTCATTTTTAAAGCTTTTTAACATATATTTTTGAAATTTTAGACTGTAGGTGCACTTTAAGGTAAACTAAAAATGATAGTCAAACAAAATAACAAACAAACACAATAGCAAAGAATAGTGAGAGGTAAGAAGAAAAAAGTTGCAGCCCGTAGGTACAATAGCAGTTAAGTGTCTGTGATTGTAGCTACAAGAACAAGTACACTTCTGTGTACAGAGCGGGTGCAATGTTGTTAACAGTAACGAACATAAGTTAAGTATCGCAGATTGTAACTAGAAAATGTGGTTACGAAAATCGTAACCACTTACTGTCCATGATTGTTTCTGTGCTGGTATTTAGAAACGTCCTCAGTGGTTATGCTAGCTTTAGAATATCGCCCTTTCAATTTTCAGTGTTGGCACAGCCAGCTCCCCTGGGCACAGTTAAGATGTGCGGAAAAAGCTCGACGAGGGAGCTGGAAGACATGTCTTCCAGCTCCCTGGCTCGACCAAATCCGTCAGACAATAGGCCTATATGTACTTGAAGATAATTAAATCCTCTTCATGTACCGAAGTTTGAGTGACAAATCACTTTGCTTTTACCGTTTGACTTTGTGAGAAGCACAAATTTTTGGTTTTGCATGCAGGAAATGATACTCTCCAGGTCTTGTGGGAAGTATTCAAAAATATTTCAGGTCTAAACAAATCGCCCGGTGTTGAGACATATTTACCCCGTCAACGTGCATACAGTAACGAGGGACCGCCTATGCACTGAGCACTGTAGGCCTAATAGCCCAGTGCATGGCTGCGACGCAGCTAGGAGTTAGCGTTAGTGTACTGTAGATAGCTGTCAATGAGCCTAGCTGTACTTCTCCGCAGATATCATCACAACTGGACTTATAGTAGGCTGCAAGCTTCATTTCTTGCTTCAAAATGTTTCAAGGAATCTCACTTTTCGTGATTGACCCAGGCTTGCCTACCTACTCTGAGCAATCGACCAATCAGCAAACGCGACAGCACTTATAGCCGTACAGTGTGTGTTTTACCGTTTTACGACATAAGAAGCGTACGTAGAGTACTGTGCGAAATACGACAGTACGACCATGTGCCACAATATATACTGTAGGCCTACTACTGTTAAGGTAGTTTGACTTACTCAAGCCGTTCTTAACAAAACAATAAAATACAAAACTGCCAAAATAAAAACCAATCATGCTCAGCCCCATTCCAACCAAAAGTGACCAAGAAGTATCGTTCTCATCTACATGATTCACTCTACATAATGAGCTCAATGGTAGAACAAAGCATTCAATGAGAATCAAGAAACATTGAACGAAAGAACTGCTTCTCGAAAATGAGAAGCGTGCCTAAGGTACTGTCCATGACGTCATGGACAGTACAATTACGAGAACGAGTACACTTCTGCGTGTAGGCTTATAATTAGAGCACAATGTTTTAAGTGCTTTAGTGGCTCTGTTTTTTATAACGGGAACGAGTACACAAATTTGCCGTGTAAGCACATTGTTGTCGGTACAAGTACACGTTAAGTGTTGTGATTGTAATAACGAGAACAAGGGGACACAAAAGTCCGACGTGGAGTTTCAACATAAGGTAAAATGCGTACATGCATCTCCAAATTTTAACATGAGCGTTATTTTATACCACATGAAGGGAAAGTTATGGTTTGTGCACCCATTCGCACCCTCGCTTCCTTACCGGGACACGAGAAATGTCCCGGTAGGAGAGAGACTGGAATGGCCAAGCAGCGGAGCTGCCAGAGATCTCGGCGATCAGACGTGGCCGCTTCAGGGCGGGCTGCGGTGCCGTGCAAGCACGTGCAGCCGCGCGTGACTTCTCGATGTTGTGGCCGAATATCCGGGTAGCTACTCGCAGTTTCGAGCCGTGCGTGAGCTAGGGAAGACGTGCGAGCCGTTCGAGCGGCAAGCCGCCCCGTGTCCCGCCAAGGACACGTTGGTGAGTGCCTCCAGACCTGCAGTGCGAGTACAATGTTATCAGTATATATAAGTACAAGTTTAGAGTCCCTGATTGTAATTTCGAAACGAGTACACTTCTTTAAGCACAAATGCAAAATTTTGCATGAACAGCAGTACCTGGCTTTCAAAATCTTTGAGTAAAAGTACGAGTACAAATCCACTCTTATTATTACGAGTACAGGCAAATGTACGAAAGAGTGATCACGAGTACACATGAGTACCAGAACTCACAAGTATAACAAAGACACCGCAGACCCAGGATAAGCTCTAACCTGATGAATATTTTGTCGTTCAATTAGGCTAAGTCATACTTTTGAACACAAAGAGATGTCGCGCCTAGAAGTCTATGTGAGCTTGCGAAGACTATACCGTGTGTGCAGTGTGTGTGTTCATGTACTTTATCTGGCTAGCTTCATTGTTTGTCCTCTAACATGACGTCGAATGTAGGCATGTCTGTTGTAAAAAAGCCTAATGTGGATTTCAAAGAGCCTTTCCATAATGGTCCCTTCGTTCTTGGCCTCAAGGTCATTTGAACCTAAACGGCAAACAATCTGATTTAGGGGACATGTAATCCACACTCCTCTTAGGCTCTCTCCCTGGTTCTCCAAATGTATCGAAAGGGAAGTCTATTGGTTTTAACCTTCTTCACACAGCCATTGCATAAAGTGTGTTCAAATGTCTGAAAATTTGACCCAGAATTACATATTATCGATTCATAAATGCAGTTAAAACTCTTGTAAAATAAACAAAATAATGATGTAGATCAATTGAATGGTTTTAATTGCAATCTTTTATGACCACATTACGTCAGAAGATTCCGAATGGCAACTAACGAAGAGAAAATAATTAGAACGCCCAGCTGCAAACTTCAACTTTGATGGAAAATTGATTCGACCTGAAAGTTAGAGGAAATCACACGCTCGACAGATATTTAAGACCCTTTTCGCTCCTCTAAAGTCAGCGTACTTTAACGTTAAATGCCTTCTAATCATTCAGGCTAGGATCAAATTCCTCAAAACATCATCTGAGTAAAGTGCAATGCGTCTTTTCTGTTTAAAGTGATTAGTGCATAGACCTTTCAGCCATCTTCACTAGATTAATACCAAGTTTGCGGGACCAACCTGTCCACTGAGCCGTGTCGTATTGTGACCGGAAGAGAGAGTGCGCATGCTCTAAACGGAATAGCATGACGAATTAATGCAAATACACTCATTTTAAAAAGGATAATCGCTTCCTTGTAAAAAGTAATCAAGACAATTTACGGAGATTGTCAATATTGAATTCGCTCAAATGGAATTCTTAAATTGTAGTTACCGTATAAGTTTAAAGCCTTGAAATAGGTTTAAGATAAAGTCCAGTGTTACGAAAAAGTAAAGCTTTAATAGAGCAGGATATGCACATGAAACCATAGTTGTCACTAGAAATATTAAGGAGGGCCTTTCAAGCCAAAAGCTTAGCAGTAGCCAAATTGTAATAAGCGTATTTAACATCGCTTCTCGGCCTTTTGACGAAGATCATGTGTAGTATCTGTTGTTTTCGGAGCAGAGGCAGCATGAGGTCTGGCCGCTCGTAGTCAGTGAAGAGTCTGGAAGCTCTGAGAGGCGTTCACGGGCTGTACTCTTCAGAGATTGTGTTTTTGAAGTTGTTGTGATGTAGTGGTTGCCCTTCTGGGTATATGGTGTTTGTTTTCGTCCTTTGCTATAGGCAATTTGACATTTGAAAGAAAGGTATCTCTTTTCTCAGCCAGTCTAGAACAGGGTCACGCATGACAGGCCCATCATTTAGAGGTCTGAAGGTCAGGATGTTGGTCATGTTCAGTCTTAGTTGTCTCTCGGAGACGTAGCTCCTTTGGGCCGCAGAAGTCCTTCGGGAGTTATGCTTAGTTTTCGCGCTTGGTCTCTTTGCCAGAGAGGCGAGGATACTTTGGACAAAGGAATGATTATTAAAAGACCATGATGTAGAGGTCAGAAGGTCAAGAGGCTGGTCATGTTAAGTCTTGTTTTCCTCTGGGAAACGTAGCTCCTTTGGGCCACAAAACTCCTTCGGGAGTAACGTTTGGTTTCGCCCTTCGACTCTTTGCCAGAGAGTCGAGGGGCCTTTGGAAAAGTACAAATGATTATTAAACAAAGAAGGGAATTCTTGTGCCCCTTCCCGTGGAGACGCTGACTTGATGGTTAAAGAAGATAATATACCGTTAAACCTAAAACCAAGTTAATGACGTACGTTCGAGGATGGTTCAAGGATCCAGCGTGGTTTCAGGTAAAGATCAGCGGAAAATTAGCAGTCAACACACAAATGTTCTATTCACGGCAGTATGTGTCAGAGTGTATAGGCTCCAGTGGTATACGCCTGCCGCGTCCAAATTTTGAATTTATCACAGCTATGGTGCACGCTTATGTTGAAACTCACCAAGTGCAAAATGTACACCTGACGTTTGACTCACTATTTCATCAAATCGGAAAATACAGTACAATGGCATAATTGGACACTCATTCACTCGGCATGCCCTTACAAAAACCCTTTAGAACTCCTTAAGAATTTTTCCTCAGAATTTCTTTTTAGAGTTGTATTGGTGTCTTAGAATTTTTAAAGAAACATTCAGACTTTGCAAAGAGAAAATTTGAAGAATCTTGGGATAACTTCTGTAAAATTGCAGTGGATTCTTCTGTAAAAGTTGTGAAGAACGTTTATAAAATGCTCGGATTCTATATTAATTTTATGCAAAAATTTCTATTTTGCTATAAATGTTCTTTGTAACCTTTTATGAGCATTTTTATGAAGTTTTTTTACAGATTCTGCAGCAGAGTTTATAGAATTTTTAGATATACACAGAATCCTGCCGCAATTTTATGAAAGCTCTAAAGAAATTTGTGGAAATTCATAGACGTTCTTTTGACTAAGTTCCACAGAACTTTTTGTAAGTTTTAACATGGTCGCATGCAATCAGTGTGTCAGAATGGTTAACCCTATCAGTTAATCATGACGTATAGGAACCCAAGATCGCCCCATTCCCTCTCCTCCTTAAAGAGAAATATTGCGTTTAAAATGTACCAACATGTTATACAAAGAAAATGGCTGCTATCATTATTAAATCGTTTAGTCTAACCAATTCACTCAAGCAATATCTTGACATTGAATCATTTGAAATCTTGAAACTTTGGGCCAACAAATTATTTTTGATCAACAACTAACTGAATTTCTCTCCGTGAGATCCTTATTTCTTGAAAAGAATTGCTACCGTGCTGCCTTACTTTGAAGTATCTATCACACTGTACCTATAAAATACTGGTTTTAAAAAGTGTTTTTTTGTAAAACAGACACATCTTCCCTTCACATAAGTTTCTTTGATTTCAGTGTCTGGTACAAACACTGTAAAACAATTGGAGTATAACATAGTTTCTTGTTAGCAACACCACATTGAAGAAACTCTAAGACATGGGTTCTCAAGTGGACGGCGGGCCATTTACGGCCAGCTACGTGCACAAAAATTTCCCTCGAAAGATTCGAGGGGTCCAAAATTTCATTTAGAAAAACTGTCGGAAGAAGCCATGGTTGTTACAATAAAATTAGAGCAACAATTTATGTAAAAGTGATCCGCTGTCCGAAACACTTTAAACCCACCGCTCTAGAATCAAACTATATATGGAAACTTCAGAATGCATGCCCATTTACAAATGCGTAATAGAGTTTTCTCACTATACGGGATCCTTGAGTCCCCCTCCCCCCCCCCCCCGTATAGGAAGAAATCCCCAATTTTATTGGTTGCAGACCGACTTGTATTGTAGGTACATATTCTTGAGCAAGAGGACGAGTGCAATGTGCCGATTACGAGTATGAATACGAGTACAAATTCCTGAATACGGTTGGAGCACCGGGTACCTGATTTTCAAAAAGGTTTTCAAAACCAGTACGAAAACGTACTCTAGCTCTACATGTCTAGATGCAGCCTAAAAGTGTCGCCCCAGACGGGGGAGTGCTGCCATGGGTGGACCTTTCCGTTCCCTAGCCATAATAGTGCCTGTTGGCCTTATATGGTGAGCCTAGGTATGCAAAAGGAAAGAAAATATTGAGACCCTAAACAGAAGTCATACAAATTTGGAGTTAAGAGCGTGCGAACTGCACAATTAACCTAGAGTGTGTCACCGGCCTGATGTCACAATGTACTTGCTCCCCCTGTGGGCTGGGGGTTGTAGAATATGCCCACGGTATTCCCCGCCTGTCGTAAGAGGCGACTAAAGGGGAGGACTTGCAATGTATTTTACCAATATCTGAAACCGAACTTTAAACGAAATTATCTAGTTGACACTATATAACACATTCGTGTTGGTGTGTCGTTAAATATTATCTTACTACTACTACTACTACTACTACTACTACTACTACTACTACTACTACTACTACTACTACTACTACTACTACTATTACTACTACTACTACTACTATTACTACTACTACTATTACTACTACTACTACTATTACTACTACTATTACTACTACTATTACTACTACTACTACTACTATTACTACTACTATTACTACTACTATTACTACTACTACTACTACTACTACTACTACTACTACTACTATTACTACTACTACTATTACTACTACTACTATTACTACTACTACTACTATTACTACTACTATTACTACTACTATTACTACTACTACTACTATTACTACTACTATTACTACTACTATTACTACTACTATTACTACTACTACTACTACTACTACTACTACTATTACTACTACTATTACTACTACTACTATTACTACTACTACTACTACTACTACTATTACTACTACTATTACTACTACTACTACTACTACTACTATTACTACTACTATTACTACTACTACTACTATTACTACTACTACTACTATTACTACTACTACAACTACTATTACTACTACTACTACTACTACTACTACTACTACTACTTCTACTACTACTACTACTGCATGGTACACATGACAAGAAAGTAATCATTTTGCATATTCGCACAGTTGCTTTGGGTACGGTACTTTTTTCATAGGCAAGGTCACAATATTTCTTAGCCTGCATTCGAGACATTTGTGTGAAACACATGAGTATAATATAGTGTAGGGTATAAGTTGACAAGGACCACTTGTTAACATGAGTGCTATAACTTTAAGAATCATTTTCCAATTATTTTTAGACTTCTTATCTCCTAGTTGACAGTAGCCTTCGGAGAGGACAGAGTTTGTCTTTCAGTTCATCACTTCGAAAAAATCAAGTGTGGGGTAAGCCAAAGAGAGCCGTTACGTGGCTAAGTTGTGGCGGAATTAAGAAATTTTTACACCTTTAAAATTTGGTACTATATTTTTTATGTTTATTCAAAGAATGCATGACATTGTAAATGCCTGTCAAAATTTTTCGCTGCGAATAAAGGCTAAAAAAGACTGACAAGAAAAATTCTTATCGTACAAGGGCAACAACTCCTATAGAATACTTAGCATCTGATATTAGCAACTGCTTTTACGAGAAGGAACCTTGATCTGCGAAAGCGTAACCCTTGAAACTGGTCACATGAAATTTGTTTCACTATATGTATGTCTCAGCAACGCGGGTCATTTAAAGGGAACAAGCATGCGTCCCAAGTTTACTTTCAAACATCAGCTAAATCTTCCAAATCACTTATTTCCCTTGCAGTACCTTTTATTTATGTTTCTGAACAAAAGTATTGAATATTGAACAGGCTCGTGGCCAGGGTTGCGTCATGGGGGGTTGGAGTCCGACATGAGGAAGAGGTCTGAAAAAACGGCTTTTTTAGGTCTCCAGATGCGAAATGGGGCAATGTTTGTGCCTCAATCGTAATAAAGTTTATAGTGTTTATGTGGGTTTTTTGCCATTATTTTTTTTTTGTCAAGCTTGGGGGAGTTTCAACTCCCTCCCCCCGTGGCTACGCGCCTGATACTGAAGGTAGACCATTCAGTTGTTTTGCTTGAATTTAGCAAAAACAGCTGAAAAAATACTGTCAAACGATTGAAAGGAGCCATTCCGGAGTTAGGATGACGAGGTACACTAATTCAAATTGGAGTGACTGCATTTTCCCATTAAGTAACAACTGACTCCCTGTCAATGTTAATTAAGTAAAGTTAGGTGAAACTGTTAAACAGACATGTCCAACGGTTCAAGAACTGTAAGTTGCAAAGTGTAAGTAACGAACTAAGATGCGAACGGGAATTTTTGACAAATCAACAGCGTGACCACTCAGAGGTTATTACCAACCGATCAAGTTTAAATGCATTCAGTGAATGGGCAAAGATTTTTAAGGCAATAGGTTTAAAGAGGGTAAATTGTAGTTTTATTGAAGGTAATATCTCGTTGCAAGAATAATTGTTAACAAAAAATATATCTGTCTGGTGTGGCTTTCTATGGCATCGACACAGGAGAGCCGTATAATACACGCAGTGCGTTTCTTGTCCTACAATTCTTTCTCTACGATTTCTCACTGCGTGCGATATACTGGCCTGAAGATATAGCTCCTAAAACTCTGAAGGTATGGCTCCCACATTCTTGATTGTTTTGTGTCGTAAAAAGCCTAACTGCCCTAAAGACCTTTATTGTGTTTTAATGCTCTTCATCAGAAAAGAAAATCATTCAAGTTACGAGATAACTAGGTTATGGATGCACAATACGTGATCACGTGACAGCCGTTGAGAGACCGTACATTGAGTTTCCTCATGCAATAACAAATTTACCAAAAGACAACCAGATTAAATCTTCTTTTAAGAAAAAAACTTATCTTGATAATCCAAGTAAAATGATCCCAGTGTGGTTGAAATATAGGTTAATACCAGGAATTACAGTTAATCTTGTAATTGCAACGACTGCATGCACAAAGCAATATCTCGTGTAGGTTTTTCGAGATTTGTAGCTACTCAATTTGCCTCCAAGTGTCCTAACAATGGTCGCATTTCCACTTGTGCGACTTATCATCTGATCATTCTCCATGTGTCAATGACCAAACTGTCGTTTTGACCAGAGTCGAAAAGAGGTTGAACAACGCTATCAAAGTTGATCAAAAACTGTCAAACATTTAAGTGGTCACTGTCAGCAAGAACCGCCGAGACAAACCTAAAGGTGTTTGCCACTCAAGAAAAGGTCGATTATCTGAAAAGTGAAGAATATCTGTTTAATTCAGTATTTCTTCGAGCAATAAAATGTCACTTTTCGTGAAGGTGGTTGTCTTTTCGTTTGTAACTGAACCAATCACCACACGACGTTTTCAACTAGCGCTCAGATCACGAACATACCGACGAATACCGATACCCCAATTAAAGTATACCCCTATACTTGCGCATTGGCAGTTGTATTGTTCTACTATTCTTCAATCTGCAATTTGCTTAAACCAGGGAGTTGCTCTTTGACAAATAGCAACTCCCTGTTTAAACTTTGTACGAATAGTAGGATGGTGGTAACTGATAGGAGAATGAATTAGGGGGAGGCAGGGGGGGGGGTTGGATTTCAAACCAATAAGTCCACTCAACTTGTCGCACAGAAAGCTATAACCAGGCTCGTGTTGCCTTGCAGAAATCGGTAATAATGAATAATCTTTATCTACAGGGCGAGCGCTAAGTGGGCCGAAAAAAGTTTTTGGATTCTGTTAGGTTTCTGGTATTGTGTATGCAAGGACCACTCTCTGAACTCCATGGCCATCGACCACCATTCATCCCAACAAATTTAACTGGACGGTGAAAAAATTTCGACAGACACACTGAAGGCTTTCTCCCCAGCCCCACCACTCTAGCTATACGCCACTGTCTCAACCCAAACCTGCTCACGGCACCTTCCCTTGAATATATGTGATACGGGAATCATACCAGAAGGTTGGCGTTTGAAAATACCACCGCTACATTATACAGCTGTAAATATGATAGCCTTAATTAATTCATCTTCACATACCTTGCATAAATGGTACAAATAACATCAATTCCGAGTCATAGCATGAGCTTGCATATGTTAATTGAATATATTAAAGGTGATCAGTCGTCTTGAAATATTCTTTGTGACGTCAGCCTTTTCTTGACATGTTTCTGCAGTCGTCACTGTTCAAGGATACACCGTACAAGCATGGTATAGCTAATCGGTAAGCAAGAAGAGACGGCTTGTAGCTGTATACCTACTAGCTATACCGATGTCATCATAGCTATACCGATGTCATCATAGCTACTTGTACGGTGTATCCTTGAACAGTGACGACTGCAGAAACATGTCAAGAAAAGGCTGACGTCACAAAGAATATTTCAAGACGACTGATCACCTTTAACCAAACGGTATATTCTATCGCTTTGTTAAAGGTCGTGTGACATGCCACCAAAAAGAGCTGTTTCACTTGTCATTTAAAGAATTTAGTCCTCCAATCAAAGATCCGTTGGAATTATTTCAATATCTTTTACCGTTCTCAAAATAGACGTCTTCAAAGTTTGATGGTTTCTGAAGAAACTAATTGCCTATGCAAAAAGAATGATGTGGAGTGTTGGACAGTGTGAAGATTTCTTTTGTTAGCCCTATATAAATTATCTCTTAATTACTGATCGCACAGGTTACAGTTTGGTGAGTGATATCAATATTTTTCAAGGAAAAATTTTAACTTTTATAATAAACCCCTCGGGGAATAACAATGCTACCAGTGTCCTTGAAATTAAGGTTGGAAAAAGAAAGGCTAACATGTGCCATATATGGTATGTCCCTCTTTCGATGTCACATATTTGAATATTAAGCTCATGTTTATTCATGATACGAGTGTGAAATAGAAATTTACCTGTAAAATGGTCAATATTTGATGGATTTTAATGGGAACTGTGGCTAATTTCTGGATTTTTAATGCTTTTTACACCAAATATCCAACTATGTTATTTTCATGTCACACGACCTTTAAAAGAATGTGTCCTGTCCCGTCTTCACTGCGGCAAAGATATACAGACAGAGCAGACATTGAGCTGCAATGTGGGAAAAACGTTGTGTAGCCAGAAAGTTTGAATAAACTCAATTACTCTCAGTTCAAACATGCTCTAGATTACAAACCATTTTTTATTTCTTCTACCATGAAGCTAAATTCACACTAAAACCTAGTTTCAGAAATGTGAGGCGGTTCTCCCTTTTTAATAAATCACAATTTGGAAAATATATGGAACATGTTTAAAGATAAAATATATTTATGAGTAACAGAGGCAGGTGCTGTAAAATTTCATTACGAGGCCAGAGAACATTTCTGGGGCATGTCTTGTAGACATTCATCGGAGCGAAAATATTTTTTTATAAATATAGCACTCGGTGTGAACCTGGAGTCCAACGAGTCGATTGGGTTGATTGGAAACTCAGCAGACTATGGAAAAAAATAACAAACTTTGCAACTGGAAAGAAATTCGAAAACTGCAGGGATATGTTTTATAATAAAAGTTTACATTATAAAAAAATAAAAAAAAAGATATTAAAAAAGAATGTTGCAAGAGACAGTAACAACGGAAGCACTCAACAGAATTAATTTTCAGAGTACTGCGGTATTTTTGTTCAATTTCCTTGTCCCAATATTGTTACATCTTTTTGCAAAAGGTGTTCGCACAATTTAAAAAGAATTTGATAGCAATTTGAACAGTTTTAAGTGCCGTACTGGCAAGCTTGTGGCCAAGGACAGCCAGTGCTCTAATTGACGTAATCTCCTTTGTTATATTGATTTTAAGTAACCCATCAAGTGCAGTACTTTATACAGAGCAACGTCAAGAGGTATAGCCATGGTTGAGAATTCCAATTAAAGCCAGCCGCAGTTATACCTTGAAACAGTTCTAACAAATTCCATTTTTTCTCTCTTCTAAATGAAAATCAGTGGCAACATTCCGGAAGGTTTATGTTTCTCCCGATTACATCTCCGCCCTCAGTTTACCCCAGTCACCCTCTGTATCAACACCGGAAACCAAAATGACATGTCTTATCGTCAAGATGATTACGCTTCTTACTCGCTACTAGCGCCAGTTTCCTGGTACTGATATGTTAGTTAATGTAGGTCAGAACAGCGGCGCCACTGAGTGGGATGGGGGAGTTGCCCCATTTAGTCAAAGCCTCCCACCCCCAAACTTTCCCCATTAAGTTCATGTACAAAGGTGTACGGTGTATATGAGCAAAGCGCACACGCTTTTTGCCCCCTCCTCCATTTCTGCTCCCCACCCTATATTCCCCCAATTTCTGAAATCCTGGTAGCGTCGCTGGGTTAGATGTAAGTGTTTAGAAATATTCACACTTCACACTTTGAAAACTTCTTGTTCAAAGTACAACCGAATCTGATAAACTTGTACCGGCCCTTAATGTCGTCAACTATTTGACTGAGTTTTGTTCAAAATGACCAGAATTCAGAATTGATTGGTTCTTTGACCGAATCTAGTCAAATGTTTGACGAGATGCTGGTTCAGTGTCAAGTAAATCAGACCTCTTTTAGAGTGTACGATCATACTGATGAAGACCGGACACAACAAAGAAGGAAACAGCTTTAAAGTGAGTCTTCTCAAGGGTATCCAAAATTTGGCCTGACGTCACAACCTCCCTCTCCCCGACGTAAGATTGAAACGATTTGGAAAGATGTACCTAGGCTATATATATATATATATATATATATATATATATATATATATATATATATATATATATATATATATATATATATATATATATATATATATGATTGTTGTCATTTAAGACCTATACCTTCATTTAACTTTTCCTACACTTTTCTCCTCAAACAATATTGTTATCCTGAAATAAATTACCCTCTATTTCAAGGATGATGGTTCCACTCTCTACCCAATCTCTCCCCCGCCCCCCGACACACACACACACACACACCCACACACACCCAGACATATGTTCACACACAAACATATTTGTGACACGCTGCAGTTCGTTACATTATTATCATACACTTTCCTTCCAATCTCTCCAAGGTTTCGATATTCTTATATGTGCTTATCACAGGCAGGCGTCAAAAATGTTCCCCACAGTTACATGTTTTCAATCATTTCAAAGTGAGTTGGCAACGCGAATGTTGCCCCCATCCTTCGCTAATTCTCTTCTTGCCAGGCACATGACGGCATGTGTAGTGGAAGGCGTAATACCACTGCCTGGACCACGAATCAAAGAAAATTAATTCCTTAATCCTCGAGGGGGCTTCCCCATATTTGCCATTTTAAGTTTGAAGGAAAGAGAAGAAGTCTGCCATCACAGGGAGCGCAAAAGAAATATTATTTGATTACCATCGACGGAATGCTTCACATATTTTGTCATGAAGTAGCTTAATGAGAATCACCCATAGGATTTAAGCGTTCAACAGTTTCACGTCATGACTGCCAGTCGCGTTGCTATTGATTCCGGGGTCTCGTAAATTTACCTTGTGTCGAGGAAAAACGGATGTTGAATAATGAAATGGGAAATTTTCTCCTTAATGCTCTAAGCTTTGTGTTATTTGAGGTGTACGTAGACACATAAAAGTTTGTTTGTTTATTCTGTACAGTCATGAGTCTCCCTAACATTAAACGCACAGCGTTACATTACATACCAGAAAGTTTAATAAATCTTGTATCGCTGGAAGCTAAAAAGAGTTCGAACAACGGTGTTATAGTTAGTCCTGAAGTAATTTGAGAGATTGGATTACAATAATGTAACTGTTTGGCTGAAGGCAAACATACAACCACATTCTAGTCACGCGGTGGTTGTCAATTTTTGCGATGCCGCGGTCATCTTATACAACAAAAGATTACATGGATGTTGCAAGTACAACGATGGATCGTATGAAGCACTAGCATATATCCGTGGGGAATTAATTGGCAGTTTCATGGAGCGTTCCTGGAACCAAGGTATGTCAATTATCGGTACAAACAACAGATGAAATCACGGAAGCATCTCGAAATAGTACACCTCACATAATCGAGGATGAAACTCAATGCCAGATACAACCCTCAAATTGGCTAAACCTTAACGATATAAACATTGACAAGTCATAAATGCCACTGTAGATTAGGTAACCCCTGTTTTGCGTTACACCTCTTATAAACTTTATAAAAATACATGATGTTACGGAAAAGGATTTTTACTCTTTTATCCATCCAATAAAGATGAATAAAAAAATTAATGAAAACGTTATTTCAACGTCAAAATAATTGTTTCTCCTTTTCTCGTTCACATGATTACTCCCTGCAGAGTGTCAAACTTGTTAGGTAATTGAAGAGTTCCTCTCTCGCAAACATTATTTTAGCTTATGACCCCATTCATCAAATGTTTACGTAGTTCTGTCTTTACGTAATTGAGCAGCATTTTGTAACCCATATATGATGATTTTCGCTCAGTGAAAGCAGTGACAAATTCTTAAAAGATACCCAGGTAAATTCTAGTAAAATTTGACTGAAACCCAACTAAGGGCCTGAAATTTAGTTACGATAATGGAATACATTAGTAATTTCATGACCTTTAACTAAAATCACCTGTACCATTTGTCTGTACTCCATAAATGGTAAACTGACCGAAGCAAATGTATTTGCCGGCATTGCTTAATACAAAGATTATATCCGGAGCATAACACGAGACACATAAAATGGAAAGAAAATACTTAAAAAGAGAGAGAAAGCTTACCGGGATGTAACAGACATACAGACAGAAGTAGGTATATTGCGGTGGTATCCATTAAAACCTTGACACCAGACAAAGCGTACTTTATCATGATTCTCCGTATATACACTAATAACATGTTAACTCACAAATAGCGCTACGAATCGTCATCGTTGCTTTATATACTTCCCCCTCTGGCTGTGTTAAGACTTACGGTAAGTCTAAAAACCTACGGAAAACTTCTGTCTTATCACAGACTCCACGGCGTTGAAACTGAGATAGTAAATCTCAGTGAATTTTTCCTAGCAGGTTTATATTTTGACGTCTTTTATGGAAAAGTTTGTTTTTCTTGATCCATTGAACTAAAAATCAATTCAAAATAAGTGGTTGCAAACAAATGTAAGTTTCGAATGTTTTGCTAAACCGTATCGCATTTTAAGGTAGTCAAATACCATCAGAGTTGTAAATGTAGCTAGTGACGTACTGCTGTTATAAAATCACTTCCGCTTTTAGCTGAATGCACCATATCGAGTATACTATGTATGCCATTTTACAAGTTGTAAAATGGCAAATTCGATACCTCCTAGTAGTGTACGTTACAACAGGTTCTCCGACATATCTGTGACCCTATTAGATCGCTAGCCATTTAGCAACAGAGTAATAAAAGTAAACATACCTCCAACTGTTAAAAGCGCGCGAGGCCATTGACTTTTAAAAAATCCACCTTGCAACACACCGCCAACCGTGGATAAACAAAGTAAAATCATTGAATGAATACTTGATTACACAGCCACTGATGATATATCACTTGCAGATGCAGTCTTTAAGCATTCGCGCCTCAAAGTTTCATCCGACTGCCACTCATGTGCTGTATGTTGCCGCCAAAATTCTTTCGCGTGAAGTTCCATCCGACGATCGAATTTCATCGAAATACTGCTAGGCGAAGTTGCGTGCATCATCACCACTCCCGCTATAGTCTTTTGCATAGCATATAGAAGCAATTTTGAAAGATGAATTCACTAAGATGTCGTTGTAGGGATTAATTCAACTTGGTCGCGGCTTCTAGATAAGGTGAGAGCAATGTCTCTTGTTGACATCCAGAAGCTATCGTGTATTGATCGTGTCAGGACATTGGTGGGAGCATCTCGCTAAGAAGTAGGGTTACACATCAGTTCTCGGTAAATCTCAGTTACACGGTTTACACAGCTGTAGGCTTGTATAAGTAAATTGTATTGCATGCGATCTGCAATATGCAAACTGTCAATTACGTCTGGTCAGAGGTGGCCATGGCCTTGTAGCAGGCAGGAAAGTTGATTTACAACTTATGATGTCTCGAATATTCTAAAAAATATGGCACAAAGAAAAATAACCCAATTAGAGTATGCAATTGTGCAGTTACAATTGATGAGTTATCACTTGAACGTTGCAATTCATCTGTCTAAAGTCAAATTACGTGTGATTCCTTGTCGAAAGCGAAAGGAATCTATGCAATCACGCTGGCGAGTGTATGCATGTGTGTGTATGTATTTGCGTGTTTGTTTGTGACGCTTGGCTTATGAACACGATATCTCAAGATAACAATGATGGATGCTTCTCATACTTGGTATATAGTATTATCATATTAAGAAAGAACCCTATTGTTTTTGGTGGCGGTCAAATGTCATTTGAGGTCATCAGAGGTAAAAATCTTAAATATTGTAAACACGATATCTCTAGGTAGGAAGCATGGATACTTTTAATACTTTTATGTGGGTACGTTATATTCAGGAAATGAGCCCTGTATTTCAGGAAGAGGCCCAAGTAAGTTTTCCGAGGGCACCGCCGGTGAAAATACGAAATCCTTAAAAACTACTTGTAAACACAACATCTCAAGAGAGCAATGATGGACATTTTTCATACTTGGTATAGCCTATAAATTTATCACATGAAGAGTAAGAATGTTATTGTATTTAGTGGAGGTCAGAGGTCATTTGAGGTCATCAGAGCTCAAATACCGAAAACTATGAAAAAAATATTTCAAGACAGGAATTATGGGACAGGGATTATATATATATATATATATATATAGGTCGAAGAATTAGTAACTGATTCTATCTGAATGAAAATCAATCCAAGTACATGCCAGTACTTGGGTTGATTTTCATTCAGATCGAATCAGTTGCTGACTCTTCGACCTACTTTTACAGTCGATCTTACCACGTTCGACCTATATATATATATATATATATATATATATATATATATATATATATATATATATATATATATATATATATATATATATATATACTGATTTGTCACTTTAAAAGAGTGAGAACCCTACTGGTTTTTGGGAGATCGAAGGTCATCTCAGGTCATTAGAGGTGACAGTGGCGTATGAACCGGGGGGCCAAGGGAGCCAAGGGGACCATTGCCCACTCAATATTTTTTGTGGTGGGCCAAATGTCATTTTGGCCCCCAAAATCGGGAAAGTATTCATTACATATAAAATAGATACGTGCAGACTTTAATAAAGTGGGCCCTGTCGTCTTCTTATCTAATGTCATGAAAACACAGTAGTGCCCTCATCATACTCTAATACAATAATCTGATTATTTTTCAAGAAAAAGCCATCAATAACACATCTATCAAGGTCAATACCGATGTTATGAAAGGTCAGTATTTCAACTTTCAAGGAAATTTCCCCCAAACGGTCAATTTCGGGAACTGACATTGGGTTCGGGATATTTTTTGGAAATCAGACATTTTTGAGAAATAACTTGCAAAATACCCAGATTAGTTAAAATTATTTATAAGTTTAATTTAAGGTCAATCATTAAAATCCGATTTTCAACGACTTAAAAAAAACTTTCTTGGTAATTAAAATAAAGTTCTGATTTGAATTGCACCAGCACCTATATATTTGGTATTAATTCACCAGTGTGTTTTTAATGGTTAAACTTATATTATGATCATCAATGGTATATTTGGAGGCCACTGGGCCATGCCCCCTCACTGATGCAGATTTTTTTAGTACCTAATATACGTAATTTTTTCAACACAAATTTTACTTCAAAGGTAGCATATGTGGCACTAGATTGCATGTAAGGACACCTAATTTTTCAAAAAATTTTCAAAGGGGAGGGGGACACCTTATAGACCCCTCCCTCAGGTCGGCGATCACACTACATAATGCATGCCCCACCTCCTTGAGAGAGTAATCCTGGCTAAGCCACTGATCATTATTATTGCCATTATTATAATTATCATTATTATATAAGCCACTAATTATTATCATTATTATATAAGCCACTGATTATTATTATTATTGTAACGACTTCCGTTTATTATTGTAACGACTTATTGTAGCGACTTTCTAATCATAATCAATATGGAAGGGTAGTAACACCGTGACGGCAAATGATTGTATGTAATTGCATGCGGTACTGTGATAACTGACGCATGCCTACATAATATGTACTGTTGTTGTTCCTTTTTCTTTGAATATTTTTATTTTTTGCTCAAATTAAAATCGGAAAAATCAAATTTATCAAATATGATCTTTTGGTGTGGGAAAGGGGGTCAAGGTCGAGAAATCGCGTCTGGTCTGCCCCCTCCCCCAATGTCAAACATTTTCCTACGCCGCTGGGTGAAACCATGAAAACCAAAACATAGACAGTAGAAATACCTCTAAATTGTGTGGTTATGTCACTAGCGATTAGTTAGAGTTGAATTTTGGTACCATTCCTAAGATAAACTTATGGAGAACAACATTTGTTTTCACAAGCATAACTTTTACAGAAATTAGTAATTCTAATTTTAATTACGTAATTCGCAACACGTGCGAAAGATGCGGTGAAAATAACACGATTAGATATAACATTCGTATAACGAGTGCTGACGGTGTTATGGAAAGTGATCGGTGTTTCACACAGATGGCCCTGATTCCAGTCCCTCACAAGCCTCTTTCTTTTTCATTTTTATTTTTCAATTCTTGATGGAGTTCAAAGGTCATGTACGGTCAGCAGAGTCAAATTGTGAAAACATCGTAAAACATGATATCTCAAGGAGGATAAATTTGAGGGATAAACCTCAGTGCAGCAAAGCATCCCCTTTCGACAAGGAATCACAAAGCCCTTTGGCAGTTTGGGCTGTCTCCTTTGTCTAGATGATTGTGTAGTCGCTCAGTCCATTGTTCCTGTAGGTTTCAGTCGTATCACATTTATAGCCTACCTATCGTAAATTTTAACTGAGCTTTATCAGAAATTGCTAAAACCCGAGTTTGACCATGAAATATGCGCCACACACCACTTTTATCATTTAAAGGAGATTTTTAAACGCGCCCTAAATATGACGATCTGAGAGAAGGAAGTCTTTAGGCGCTTTGAGACGATATCGTGGTGATATGACATAAAGGAGCAATTGAAATATAGGGGTGTTTATTTATGACTCCACAATTTGAAGCACATCCTAATACTGAAGAGTATATCAGCACACAGATTCATGTCAGTAAACTGCTTAGTGCTGTCAAGAGAAGTAAGCTTTCCAGACACCAAGGCGGCTGTGTGAGAGGGAAAATTTAGACCACGGGAAGAAACAGCCCCTTAGACAGTTCGACTATGTAAAAGGGCTGGGGCATCCCTAAAACAGTTAGTAATAGCCCTATAATTCTAAAAGCAGTTGGTGACTTTGATTGACATTAATTCAAACAATAGCTACACTCTAGATGGTCAATAGGGACTTAAACAACCAGTTGTGTTCCCAGTTTAAGGTCTAGTGACACAAAAATGACACAGATGGATATTTGATTCGAAAAGCATTCAAAATTTAGAAAATATCCACGATTCCCATCAAAATCCATCAGATATTATCCATTTTACAGGGTAATTCCTATTTCACACCTATCTCATGAATAAACATAATCTAAATATGCAAATTTGTGACGTCCAAGGTGGACTTACCAAATATGTCTAATTCTGTCGTTTGTTTTTTGAACCTTCAATTCAAGGACACTTGTAGCAGTGGTGTGACCAGAGGAATTTATTTTGGAAGTTAAACTTGTCTTCTTAAAAAAATATCAATATCACTCACCAAACTGTAAACTAGTCTGATGAGTAATTAAGAGATTATATATATATATATATATATATATATATATATATATATATATATATATATAAATATATATATATATATATATATATATATATATATATATATATATATATATATATATATATATATATATATATATATATATATATATATATATATATATATATATATATATAGCTAATTCCCACCTTAAGGGGAAATTGTTATATCTGCTTGTACATAGGGCGAAAAAAAGATAATAAAATACATAAGAAATAAATTCACCCTAACGTCTAAACATATAATTAACGTTATTTCAATGGCCAGCCATCCGTTCGTGTTAACAGCTAGGTGTCTGTAAATTTGACAACTTTGAAGTAATGACATCTAGTTTGTAAATCTAAGAGGGCGCCCTTGTAAATTTACGTATTCCTATAGAAAGAGTGTGTGGAAACGTTAAGGCGAAACTTATATTTCACCCGAAAGTTTTTTTCCCCTTAAGGTCGACTTTTCAACAACAACTTTCCCCCTAAGTGCCGAATTAGAGAAACATATATATTAATATACTTATACATATATATTAATTTATATATATATATATATATATATATATATATATGTATATATATATATATATATATATATATATATACAGTAGACGTTAAGAAGGCCAACAGGCCGGTTGACATTTTGAAGCACGTATTCGATCTATTGCAAATATATAGCAAATATGTACAATATATGGTGATACGAAATTTTCGAACACACCTGTGTTCTTCATCAGCGTATAACGACAGATGACTGAGAAAAGGCTAGCAATAAGAAAGATTCACTAGCAAAGATTCACAAGCAAAAGCTAGGCAGTCAGATTAATTGGGGGTTGTGGAAGGTGTAATAAGGTGTAATCATAATCATTCCATATCCACTTCTTTATATACTAAACCCACTGACAGTCACAGTTACTTGAATTTCAACAGCTGTCACCCCACCAGCCTCAAGGAATCTATCATATACAGTCAATGCTTACGTATCAAAAGAATTTGCTCTGATCCCCTTGATTATGACAGACAAATAGGTAAACTTATAAACCATTTCCTTCGTAGTGATTATCCGCTCAAAGTCATCAAGAAAGCCACTATCAAAGCCTCCAAAGTCGACAGAAATAAGCTTTTAAGATACAGCTCTAAAACACCACACCAACGAATCCCCATGGTGTTTGAATTTAATTACAAATTAACCAAACTCTCACGCCCCCTTGTCAAAGACTTCAAGTACCTACGGCTTGATCCCAGCATACGGGATTTATTTAGTGATCCTCCCCTTAGTGCGAGGCGACAACCCCCAACCTACGATCTTTGCTCACCTCTTCTAGGCTTCCCCAACCCCCAGCCTCCCATGGCAACCGTACATGTAACAAACGACGCTGTCAGGTATGCAAACACATCATCACTGATGTTCCTTTCATTCCCCCGGGTACCACAACTAAAATAAGACCCCCTCCCCTGACATGTGACAGTTCTAATGTCGTATACCTATTGGTTTGCACACGATGTGATAGAGGTAATTATGTCGGTGAAACTGGCTCTAAATTCCGTCTAAGGTTTAATAATCATAAGCAGACTATCCGGGACAATACCCAGGGTTTTACTGTTGGACAGCATTACAACTTACCCGGTCACGACCTCAACGATCTAAAATGTATACTGTTGGGCTCTTCTTTTACTTCCCAACAGATCCGCCGTAATTCTGAAACCAAATGGGTCCTAACTCTCAATACACACATCGTGGGTCTGAATAGGGATTTAGGGATAATCAGTGATTACACCTTCCACAACCCCCAATTAATCTGACTGCCTAGCTTTTGCTTGTGAATCTTTGCTAGTGAATCTTTCTTATTGCTAGCCTTTTCTCAGTCATCTGTCGTTATACGCTGATGAAGAACACAGGTGTGTTCGAAAATTTCGTATCACCATATATTGTACATATTTGCTATATATTTGCAATAGATCGAATACGTGCTTCAAAATGTCAACCGGCCTGTTGGCCTTCTTAACGTCTACTGTATTTTTTGTATGGAGCACACGTGGATTCCATCACCCCAATATATATATATATATATATATATATATATATATATATATATATATATATATATATATATATATATATATATATATATAAATATATATATATATTCTAACTTCGATCTACCAACCTCGACCTACTGATTACACATCCCGCTTGGGACTACCATGGTAACACGGAGAGAAAATTGAATCACACGAGGTATTTGTAGCCTGTTTGTCACTTCTGTGAATCACAAGCCGAACTGGTGTAGTGGTCACAGACTCTGCCCGGAAAGCGGAGGATGGCGGGTTCAAACCCTCGGTGCGGCTCAATTTTTCTCTCTGGTATTTTCTCTGAACCTTTCCTGCTTTGATAAGGGCTATGCTCTATCCAGGATTGGTATAAAAATTCAAGATCGAATGTACTACTATTTACCTTTCGACCTACACATTCTAACTTCGATCTACCAACCTCGACCTACTGATTACACATCCCGCTTGGGACTACCATGGTAACACGGAGAGAAAATTGAATCACACGAGGTATTTGTAGCCTGTTTGTCACTTCTGTGAATCACAAGCCGAACTGGTGTAGTGGTCACAGACTCTGCCCGGAAAGCGGAGGATGGCGGGTTCAAACCCTCGGTGCGGCTCAATTTTTCTCTCTGGTATTTTCTCTGAACCTTTCCTGCTTTGATAAGGGCTATGCTCTATCCAGGATTGGTATAAAAATTCAAGATCGAATGTACTACTATTTACCTTTCGACCTATATATTTATATATATATATATATATATATATATATAGGGTTAACAAAAGAAATGTTAACACTCTGCAACACTCCACATCATAATTTTTGCATGGGTAATGAGTTACTTCAAAAACCGTCAAACTTGGCTGTAGTTTTAAGTGTTTGTCATTAGAAAAACTTGACCCAAACGTGACACAACAATCTTAGTACCCTGTTGAGTTGCTTTGTGATGTGTGCTGGCATCGTATATCGTCGATGGCATTATAGAATTGTTGAAGGGTACTGTGTTATCGATTGCATGGGCGGCGACCCTGGGGGATAGGGGAAAAATCCCCCTATAGAATCGAATGGAGGGGATACTGCACACTATATCCCCTCCCCCCTCCCCCCATGAAATCAACCCGGTAGATTCGGAAATAATGTAAAAAAAAGTTTAAAAAACGCTTATTTACTTTTTTAGGAAATATTTCTGACAGGTGTCATAATATCACGTTGCAAAGCTTGTCAAGGGCCATTTCCGGTGATATCGGGGGTATTTTTGGCCAAAATTTTCTTTCTACGCTCTGCGCCAACGGATGTTGGCGCTCCACTTAGATAGTGCCACTATATAACCCATCCCCACTTTCAAAGACGGATCTTCGCCCATGATCGTTTGTGCTACTTCCTGTGGTACAAATTTCAGTTAAGCGTGCACCTGTAAGAATTGCAATATCGCAGGCTCACGATGGCCCTTCCAGCCGCTCAACATCTAGGAGGTAGAGAGCATATTCCAACAACGATATTATAATACAGTCCCTTTCTAATCAAAAGATAATGAACGTATGATATGGTTTAAACAACCAACCGCCAAGAGGAAATTTTGACCTATGTGTTCGTCCCTTCCAAATTACGCTTGGGCAGAGTATTAATTAATTTGAATACGAATATATCATTTAATAACCTGTTTGTACGTATGTGGGGTGTGTTCGTGTAGTAAAAACAATATACCGCAAAATACGGTATAGTGCAACAACCACACTCAGTGAAGAAGCCCAACCAGCGATGCGTAAAATTTGAAATAATTTAGATCGATTCAAGTTGACCAGATAAGAACACGAACAAACAAAGGCTAGAATGAACTTCAATATTTTGCCTTTTCTATTTAACCTTCGAGATAGCGTCGAAGAGTTGCTGGCTTTTCATTTGATTCAACTGAGCATGTAAAGATCGTTGGGCTTTACACTGACCAGAGAGTTGTAGCGCACTGACTTAGGAAGGATAGGTAAGAGATTCAAAACCCTAGGAGATTAACATTAATGGAAGGTTTTAGGCTTGAAACAAGTTTTAATATTTTAGAGTTGTGTTTATTCTTAGCTGAAATTTGCATTGAAATCTGATGTGTGGTTCTCTAGATGTTAGCAGATAAAGTTGTCACATTTTAAACTCCAAGCAAGAGGACTTGACGGAAGCACATGTGACATTATAACCTCACAGTCATTAACTCTCTTTTGTTTTGCTCTAAACTTAACAATCAATTTTTCCTCCCATAGAATCATGTCATCATAGGCGTACGGGACTCTTCCAATTTGGGGGGCAGAAAGTTTTTGTCCGAATCTCAAAAAGTTGCCCGATTTTCGTTGCAGTTCAGGTGAATAAAATAGACCACCAAGTCACTACATGCGCGCGAAGCTTGCGAAAATTTTTGCACATTTTTTGGGCATTCGATCTGTCGATCGAAAATTCGGGAACTCAGTAGAAAATTCGGGTAATCTTTTCACTTTTACTTCATCTTTGCAGGAATTACACCTATTCTGTGCCCGAATTTTTGTCGTTTCCTGCCCGAATTTTCGACCTCAGAAAGTTTGGGGGCAGTCTGGTCAAATAGCAACTCCCTGGTCTGCCCTGTCGACCACCTCGTTCGCCTATGCATGTCATCGTGATGTTAATGTATGAGAGGAATTAGAATTTAAGACTTTTACAAACTCCAAATTCTCCATGGGAAGCTCATATCCCTTTAAACCTCAAGGTCAAAACAATGGACAAAAAAGCATTGTTCATCAATATGAGGAGATGTAATCCCTGCTTGCCATATAGCAGGGAGCTCCCACTCCTGGTAGAGCTCCCCTTCCTGGTAGCAAATCCTTGAAGTAGTAACTTCAATTGCCGATTGCCGAAATCTCGAGAACTACACGCAGTACTGAATAGAAATTTCATCAGAATGCTTAGATTTAATTCTTCCACTTATCAAAACCAATTGTTCGCTTAAACAATTCCTTTAATGGGATAGTGTTGTGGCAAGGATTTTCTATCGGTATGATTCAGCTTGCGCTTCCCTATTGTTGTCAAAAGTGCAACTTACTGTACCGTACTCCTCTTCGTGAGTTTACGTAGCACAACTATAACCAATTTAGACATGTGCATGTACGCGTGCATGATTTCCAGTTTACTCTCATGTACACGTTCAACGGTGACCATCGTCAAAACCAAGCTGGGGATTTCTTTTTGTTTTTATGTAGACCATGGGCTTGGATCATGGGGGTACGGGGGACTTGCCCCCTCACATTTTTGGAGGGGGAACATCTCCAAAAAGTCCCCCCACTTTTCAATAATATAGCATAGATTACGAATTGACACTACATTTTAAAAGCTAAATTTCGCCCAAATATGGCACCATTTGCCGTAAGACACCTTCAAATTTACTTTTTTTTCAAAGGGGAGGGAGAACCCCCTCCCATTAGACCCCTCCCCAGGACGGCGATTCACGAATGGTGAAAAGTACCCCCCCCCACACACACACACACTGCACACACACACCTTCGGAGATGGATCCACGCCCTAGATGTAGACATAATTTCATCAATTTCTTGAGGAATTTTAGAACACTTTTTCCTCGTTTTGTCCCAACTCTTCATCAGTCGAATCAGAAGTTCCAGGCTTCTCAACGTATTGTTAAAGATTTTTCCTTTAAATTTCTGCATTTTTTGCAGTGTGCTTAACAAGTAATACATAAATTCTGTCTGTGGATCCCAAGACAAAAATCAAACGGTGAATATCCCTGATTTATATCTGTAAATCGTACAGTGCAAATGTCAATTGTGAGTACAAAACTCTGCCAAATAAAGACAGAATAAACTTTCTGAGCCTCCAGCTAAAAGCATTGCATTGATGGCTCCTTAGAGCAACGGTAAATCTGAAACAACAATCACCACATACATATTATAAGATAAAAATGAAACGATTCCTTCAGGAGCAGATTACTGTGATTTCCAAAGAAACAACTTCTGTATTTAAAAAATGATATTGTATCTCTCAACGTTTATTCCTCGTGGGGCCAAAACGGGTATCTCGTACTTTGTAAGAACGGTAAGATTCGCACTACCATTTAGTCAAAACACTCTTTCGTTGGTAAGTATTTCTATATTTCTCCCCTAAAATTGTCTTTTATCCCTTGATCTAATTTCCTTTCTAAAAAGGATAAAACTACCATTCGATTTGCAATATAACGATTTAGATTTTAATAATCCGTTTCTGAGGTGTGTGCTCAATGGCGTCTGTCCTATCACGCGTAATAATTCTCCCTGGAGAGATTAAGACCTTTCGGTCTGACCGAATTTCATCTTTAATTCAATAAGCAGTCAGCCATTGAAGCACTATGCATAACATGACAAGTACTCTCTCAACGGGCAACCTCATATTGATGCAACCATTTCAAACTTGGGAAATTTACTTTTAAAATTATATCACGAGAAATCGTCACCTTTTAGAAGTACCGCAATGTACGTTTACTTACCGATCAGCGTACAGATCCTCAAAGTGCATTAGGACTAGCATTCATACTGAATGAAATTTTGCGCGCATTTTATTCCTCGCGTAAATATCGTCGACTTATGAAATGACATTCTGGCTTGTGTGTATACAGCAACATCTCAGATGAGTATTTTATTTTACCAGAGAGTTGACAGCTACCGCTATATAGCCTCTGTCGAGTCTTTCCGACAAAAGCTTCTTTCTTCCCTCAGGAAATACTGGCCGTTCACTCCTCGGTGTTCTACTCCCCTGGCTTCCAAAAAAATTATAATCAAAATGAAAGGGTAGTAACTCGGCAAATGATTGTATGTAATTGGCATGCGGTTTGATAACCGATGCATGCCTATATGATATGTACATTAAAACCTTGAACGCGCGTGAAGCGCGCGGAAATTTTTGGTTATATTTTTTGGGCAAGTCGTTACAGCCAACCCGGCCTCCCCCCCCCCCCCCCATCAACTTGGTCTCCTACGCCCATGTTTTCGGGGGTAATTTCTCGCTGTGCATTTGCTCCATGCTCTGTGGTTTTGCTTTTGGTGTGACAGTCACTTTTCAGAAAGGTCCATTGATCGTTAACGCAATCATATGCGTAAGAATTAAGCGAGGGGCTGGGGAGTCTACAGCCCCGGCCCCCAGTCAAAAATGCGGTGGGCGAAAGTATGCCCTCTCAATTCAAGGACATAAACCCCTTATTTGTTCCCTCCGTATAAAATGTCAAAAATTTGCCGTAATTTTCTTTAAAATTTGCCCAATATGTTGCACCAAATTGCATCTAACGACCTCACGCATATTAAAAATTTTCCAAGAGACACCCCTAAGACCCGCAACCAGGACGGCGGTCCGAAACAACGTTCACCCCCCCCCCCCCAGTCGAAAACAGCTTCCTACGTATATGTACGCATTCATGTGGTACATATCGCTTTTCAACAGAAGTATGATACGGAAACCGAGAAGTACACCAATTTGGGAGAAAAGACGTTCTTTCCACTCAACTGTTGCTAGTTGTTATCAATTTTCGTCACATCAAATTTTCAGGAAACGTTTCACAATTAAGTTTTGATCTAAAGTTTGGGCTTCTCCAACTTTCAGTGCACGTCGTGAGCCTCAAACTGGGCCCCTCAGGACGCCACTTAAACCCTGGGTTTTAGATTTCGGTTTTTAACTGGGTGCTGTGTTAATTTCTTGCAGTTCAGCAAAGAATGATATTCAATCGTAGTATACAATAGTTAAACGTCACTTTCCACTAAGAAACGACAATACACTGGTGGCAGCTTAAAGTGGGTATGACACGGCCAAAGTAAGTTTCTCAGTAAATATTCTTTGGGCACATCTTGAAATAAAGCGAATGTTCTTCTGTCTGAAAAACGTCCATATACACCGGAATACGAACTTGTTAATTCTCAAAACAGGCCACACTCAATCCATCTGAAATCCTAAAGCGAAAAGAAAAACGTAGTGAGCGCGTCTCAAGACGTGACGTCATTGGCGGCACGGTCAGTAGCACTTCGTGCATTTATGAGGCAGCTCATCTATCGTTTCCACACACCGAATCATAGGCATGGTCACGCGCGTTAGTAGGTACGTCATCTCAACAAAAACCTGTGATATCGTTATAATTGAGTAGCGCGTGCCTAGCATTCGCAATAACACTGTCACTGAACAGCCTATCATGAACAAGAGCTTGTTATGGACTGTTCATATCATACATATGCTTAGCTGTTCTGTACAACGCGCGCGACCATACCGCGTACTTTTTTCACAGAAACTGAGCTGAGGTTTACGTATGTAGGAAAACTAAAACACGCGCGCTCATATGCACGCTTTCATACTGGCCAGTGATGTGGTTCCAAGCCCCCGACATGGTCCGCGCCTATGCACGCTCGCAAACTCGTCGTAGCGAGCGTGCTCGAGTGCACGCGCGCTTAGCATGCACATCATTGGTTCGCGCTTTGTGTTCTGTATTGTGATGTAAGCATTTTCATGAAGTTGCTAAGATATGAAACTTTCCCAAAGCGTTGTTTTAGTCCCACATCTAGATACGCGTCCTTACATAGCGCAGTGCGGGGTGCCGCCAATTGCGTCATAAAAGTCAGGTGACCTGTTGCAGCATTTTTCGAAATTGGATTTCTGGACGTTTTTCTTCAAATTCTGTTTATGCCGAACTGCGCCGGTTTTAATTGTGTGTGAGATGATACTTTTACAATACTGTACCCGATCTTGCAATACACAAAAGTTATTTTGGCCGTGTCATGCCCACTTTAAAGATAAGTTAGCTTATCGAGGATCCCTTCATAGCATAAAATTTCAGACGAAAGCAATCAGCCCTTCTCCCCCATTTAAGAGTAGGCTCATGTATTTATGAACATTGGCGTCAATAACAGTGACACTACCTATGATACCCACCATGCAGTGGAACTCCTGAATGGAGCCTTGTGGGCTAAGACCCACAAGGGGAGCACTTCTGCCCGGAAATTTAATGAGTATGCCAGAAATTCCAACTTGTTTTCCAATAAAATTGCAAATGTTTTGTCTTAATGGGAGGGGCTGCTTCCCACCCCCTCCCAGCCCAGTACAGGACACCATGTGCTATTTTCTATCAGGTTGTCACTCAATGGCACAATGATAAGACACGGCAAAATTATTTATTTAGGCTACACTCCGTGTAACGTTCGCCACCTCTTGATGCTAGACGATTAAAAAAATAAAAAAGGATGGTGTCATGTTTTACCACTTACCATCACTAGTAACTTCAACATATTGAGAAATCACTTGTTAAGATTATTTTAAGAAAAACACATGCAACACTTTTCGATACCTCTATCAGTTGAAGGCACTAATCCTGGAGAAGGATTCAGTATTGTTATAACCCTCGAGCTCCTGGGTATCAACCTTTTTGTCTCTGAAGCATGCAAATGTTCACTCAGAGTAACCGTTCCTTTTTCAGAGATACATTCCTTCAGTTGAAAGAGTTCCAAAAACTCCACACTTATAAAATAAAAAAACTCCCGCTTTATTGCGTCTCCCCCCCCCCCCTTCCCCGTCAAAGAGCAAGCCTCTAAACTAAACTAACTCCTCCAATCAATTTTTCACCCCTTTATTTCTTGCTGTATACTTTGTTATGACATTGACAGAGAAGTTTCTTTTAACTCATCTTTCATTGTGACAAACTCTTACTTTTGGCATTATTGCTCTCTCCGAACAGAACATCAACCATCTTCGGAGTAATATAAAAGACTGGTCAGATCAATTTTGAAAGCCAAAGAGAATTCATATCTTGTTCAAACACTGTGAGAGGGGGAATTACAAGAACTTCAGGGAAGAAACTGAGTTCTTTCTTTTAAGTCTCGGACCTCGTTTTTCTCGAAATGGTTTGCGGCATTTTCAGAGATTATATGACGTCACACAGTGTTGATTTTATTACTGCTAGGTGGCACCAGTGTAAGTCGTAATCCGTTTCATAAACCAGAAATTTAAACCTGCTACCGCTTTTATTAATCCAGATTTTGACAGTCGAGAGAAAACGGCGCGAAAATAATGTCTCATGTATCGGCAGGGCTCCAGTTCCCAGCTGCTATGTCCATTATGATTTGCAATAGCCCATATCCCTCTGTGGTTATTTTTCTCTCAAAACGTTACACCGGCTAAACATTGGGTAGCAAGATTCCAGTGTCATAATGTAAGCTGCTTGGTTCCATTGAGACATGATGTACATACAATGGTAGTGATGATACAGTACGCATTCTCTAGAGGAAGCAAGATTGTATGTTAAGAGGCCTTCAAAAGATATTTCTGCCTTTAGTTATGGTTACAAAAGAAAAAAAGGTACCTTGCAAATGAGGGAGGCCTTTAGTGAGGTGATTTCTGGTCGCATTGCACGCTCTTCTTCATTTTCATCAGCGCTAAAACTCACGATGTTAACGACTGGAACAGATTAGGGGACAGGGACGACCCGAAATAGGCAAAATGTATCCCCAGGGCTGTTCCTGGGACAGACAAAAATCAGTGACTCATGAGAGGCAGCAAGCGGAACTGATTAGACGAAGCCCTTCAGGAGGGCGTCTAGTGAAGGAGGATTTGAAGTGGGTGCTATCATTGCAAGTTGTGATCTGTAATAACTTAGGCTACACTTAACCGAGCGTTGATTTCTTGAAAGTTTTAAAACATAGGCTACTACTACAAGTTGATTTGAAAACTTTGGGCCGGTCTCTTTTTTTTGGGGGGGGGGCATCCAACGTGTGAACAACAGAGGGCAACCTATTCTTTTACGGGAAATGTCGATAATTTAAACAGAATGTTGACCTTACTAAAAGTCTACTGTATAAGTTGGCATCTTCATTTCATTCACCCCAATGGAAAGCGACCCCTATATCCCTGGTGCAGAGTGCCAACTCCTTTACATTTTTGAAGGATTACGTGCTCTTTTATGACAAATCCTACCCATACTTTTTCTTTCGGTATGTTATCTGTATCTTCCTATTGTTCATCTTTCTGCAAAGGGGCCTGGAAAACAGGAGATGACATCAGATCCGCCCTACTATCTACTTATAACTTCGTAAAACAGTGTAGAGTGTCGACTTTACCTAAGTTAAGCTCGGTTCTGCACATAAAAAGCTTTATTCAGCAAGTTCATAGCCTACAGTATTTCCTGTGATCAGGGAGCTGTGTTAGATTCCCTGCTGTGATCAAAGAGTCCAGCCAGTCCATCATGTGAAGACCGGTTCATAATCCACCATCCATCGTAGCTGTCAAATATAAAATGGATCATATATGGCTGAGTCCATGTCATGTTGACTAATAGTTTATAGTCCTGGAATCGGAATTGGCCCGGAATGGGCTGCAGCTGGATTCGGACTGAAAGCCGATTTCAGCCGAGTCCACAAAATTTAAAGTTACATATATGCTACCTAGGGTCACATTGTTACTGGTGCACAGTTCAACACATGAATGGTTACATATAGTCGGTCAACTAAATAACAGGGTGAGCCAGGGTACGAAATTTACTCCTAAAAATGTCCGTTCTAATTGAATGTACCAAAATAGTATTAAAAGCATTTGTACGAGTTTCTACCGTTGTGAAATAGCTGGAATCGGAATCGACCTGGGATCGGAATTGGCTCGAGATCGGAGGGTACTGGCGGGACTCAGGATTAGCGTGGAATGGTGGCCACTGAAACCGGAATTGGCCCGGAATCGGGTTAGACGGTGGGCCGAAGCCCCAAATTCGCTTGTTTCGTGATCCCTCTCAGGGAAGTACTTGGAAAATAGCTCAAAAATCGTAAAAATATATAACTAAGGTGAAATTACATGTTCCCACGCGCAAAAGTTGCACATTTTGTAGATATTAAATGAAATATGAGCCAAAATTTTTAAACATAGCTGTTCACGAACGTGCCGTAAGATTGCGCAAGACTTCGTGTCAGCAACCAATAGCATATCAATTAGAGTACCACATGACCTTGATGGAATGTAAATATTACGGAATTATGTACATACACCCGCAATAACACTCTCTTAGTTCGCAAGATTCTGTACGTAAAAACTTTTAAAAATGGGATGCTTGGAGCTTACTTTTGGGGTTAACTGTGCCCATTTCCTAGCCTGCTGGAAAAAGTCGAGTACCGGATTTCTGTTTGAAAGGATCTAACCTGCAGTGAGACCGTAGCAACTAAGAACATGATGCAGCAATTGTCATGTTCGCCAGTCATTTCGCTAAACCAGTACGTAACGTTACTTCTATTGCTAAAACATGGTCTGTTTATTACAGCCTACAGTATACAGTGAGTGCGATACACTCTTCACTATACAGTATAACGGTCAGAGGGCAGTGGAGAGGAAGGCAGAGACATATCCTGTTCAGTTAAGTGACTTTCTCAGTGTATTTAAATGGGAGCAGGCTAATTGCAGAATACCCCGCATATGAAACTCTGTTTGGGAAAAGGTAACGTGACAGATTCAAGGCAAAATTGTTACTGGAAAATGACTCGCATAGATGTTTCTGACTAGATTCCCATACCACTATACGAGGATATGCAGTCAAAAGACACTTTGTTTTTGTGAGGCACTCAGCAAATGTTCAGTTTCTCTCACAGTCACAGGCTTACTGTGGTATATTTGGGAAGCTACAGGGAAACACCATGAAAAATTTGAGGCAGCATCCTATGTGTAGCCTATGAAGGTTAACTTTTCTTTGAGAGGCTCAAAGATATACAGAATTATGGTTGTTTTATAGAGACTGCATAGGTATGCAGTCATAACTGAAATTCTGTCTATAGGGGCTACAGGGATGTGCAGTGACTGTGCATGCAGCCAGTGAAAAAAAACGCTGTATCTCATGGGGTATTCTGTAATTGTTTGTTTTTAAATGTAAGATGAAATATACAATTTTAACTGCTTAAGGATAGGCGGTGCTAAGCTAGTCTGAAAGAACATTGCCATCATAGCTAGTTGCTGAGCTTCCCAGGCCCTATACCTAGGCTTGTGCCTTGTGACATCCATGTAACATCTAATGCACAGCCCAGTCTGAGAGCTGTACTGCTAAATGTCTTGGAAGATGCAGATTTTATAGCTTCATTTTTCATTACTCCATTTTTATTTTTCAAGTTGTTGAAGTAAAGCTATCATTGGTCAAGGTGGTGCATGTAATATCTAGCCCTTGAACAGGACCCAGCATTATATTCCCATACTCTACACTCCATTTCTAGGGAGTGACTAGAGGGTTTCTATGGTCACGTTCAGTGACTAGTAATATTTGAATTGCATGATAATGCAATGCTATTGTGTAGGCTGAGGATGGGCTACCTTCAGGCTATAATTTGCCTTAGGCAGACCCAGTAATTACAGTAACTCCCAAGCCTGGTAACTCTGTGGAAATGTGATTACTGTAAGTGTGTAAAACATTGCACTTTAAAGTGCACAAAGACTGGGCTTTCTGAAAGACCCACTTCTAATTCAATGCTGCATGTTTGTTAATGTCTTTCACTGAGACATAAAAGGCTGGTCAAAGTAAACATTGATCAGTGATGGCAAGTTTTCCTTGCAGGTTATACTGATGTATTACATGGATTCATAGGCATATATAGGCTACCGTTTGCAAAGTAAAGAGCAGATTATACAGACTAGCCTTTGACTGATAGTCTGTTTCCATGCATCTATAAACAACTGAAGATAGTAGCATTGTCAGCAAAATTTTATGAAGGGGGGTTAAGCAGCTGCCGTCTGACAGGATACCAATTCAAATGGGGTTCCTTTAACTTTTTGCAGTTTCGAGAAATGTGGTAAATTAAGAGTCAGATAAATTTTAATCATAAGCTTATGGGCCCATTTGGTTTGGGAGGAGGGCACACTTTTTTTGCCCCAAATCTCTGCATTCTGGGAGTTTTGAAAAGTTTAAGTTCACAGTGCCCCTCCCCTTCCCTTTCATTTGTCATATCCATATGATTGTAACAATGCTCTGCAGATTTTTTTTTTTTTTGATGTTGATATTCAGAACCAGTGTTCATAAAATGTCAAAAACAAGTCTTGGCTGCAAGTAACTGTAGTTTGGAGATTGACCTTTGACAATTTTTTGTTAATTGCAGCTTCAGAAGCCGAAAACACCTGCTGGGAGTGAAATGCCTAGTGTAGCAAGTGAGCAACCACTTGAGTATGTAAGAAGGAGGGCTCGGTCATGATCTATTTATACTGTATTTCATCCTTTTGTACCCATCCACTTTGAGATTTGAAGAGGGACCATTTGCCTTCATATTTTGGGTACCCTAGGGACTCAAAGATGACATGATATAGTAATATACTTCTGTTGTTGTTGTGAAGATGAGATGCTTTAAATTGGTGAAATATTAAGCAGTTAAAAACTATGAAAACCCTCGCAAGACTGGTACTGTAGTAGTATGTTTCGATGGTCATGGTGTACTCCTAGAATCCACCAACTACTCTGTAGAAATGGCACTCACAGTACTCATATACTGTATCAATGAAAAAACCGCAGTTTGTACAGTATAGGAGAGCATCTTTCAGGAAAACTTGCTGGACTGGAAAATATGAGGCAACAGTCAACATGTGATTGTTATATAATCCTTTTTTAAAATACACATGGTCGTGAACATTACAGTTTGTTATGTATGTAAGTTATTAATTGTATGGGCAGTTCTTTTATGAGTAAAGGGTAGGTGGAGTTGAGGCTGGATATCTGTAGGAATACTGAATAAATCCAGACACTACTTAACCAATTTTATAGGCATGGTGATGGTGAAATGTAATAATCCTTGGTGACCTATCAATTCAGCTTGAAGCTCTGCTTGTTAAGGTTTATGTTTTAGGTAGGGTCAGTATGAGGATGGAACTAGGCAGCCTCTGAAGAAAGTAGAGTAGAATAAGACAGTTATTGATTGAGAGAATGTGTTTGGGAGGAGGGGGGGGGAGGGGAGGAGTAGCATATTCTACACTTAATGTACATATGGAAATGGAAGGTTACAACCAAGGTTCAATGGGATTGTCTGAAGATTTTTAAAGATTCATCATTTACTTTAAGAAGTATATAAAAGGGGCTGCTGAAAGGCTAGTAGATAAATGATGTAGAACAATGTTGTTAAGTGAAAATTGGTTAAATTTGCATGTTCCTACCGTCATTTGTGTAGTGCATCTCATATTCAACCTGATTATAAGAGATGTTGATATTTTCAAACTTCAGTGAACTAAAATTATTTGTTAACATCAGTTACAATTTGTTTTTATCCTGTAAGTATTGTAACTTCAGTTGCTATGGAAAATTATGCCAACCAACCATTCTCTGAATCCTCACCATTTTGGCAGATTTCTCCAAAAAGTCACAGAAATTGTTTTCTTTATTCCCTGAAATACCTATTCGCATAACTTGAAGCCTTCACTTTGTCTTTATTCTGTGCTTACACTTTCTTTGCTAGGTAAAGTTATCCTTAGCAACCAAGCAGTGTAATGTCATTGAGACTTGTCATTTGAGGTGTTTTCTCTTGATTTCTCTGGAAACTTGAAGGTGGAGGAAATTTAATCGTTCACACCTACAATTGGGATTTTGCATCTTGTGTTCATTTCCCAGGGCTTAGGCTGCCATTGCTAGGGAAATTTTCCAAGGTTTCCAACCAAGGTGTATTTTTCGTGATTATTTCAAAAAGTGTGGATAAATTGTTTTTATTTTAAAGGTGAATGATATTTCTTCTGCATTTTCACAATTGGAAGTTTGGATTTTGTATTTATTCTACTTTTTGACTTCTGTTGCTAGGGAAAATTTTCCCTAACAACCAAAATAGTGAATTTTCATGATAATTTCAAATATTGTACATAAATTGTTTTCATGTTGTGAGGGAAATGACATTTCTTTTGTATTTTCATAATTGGAATTTTAGATTTTGTGTTCATTCTGCTTTTTGACTACTGTTGCTAGGGAAAATGTTCCTTAGCAACCAAAAAAGTCTATTTTTGATGCTAATTTCAAACATGTGAATGAATTGTTTTAGTTTTTGGAAGGGAAATGACATTTTTTCTGTATTTTCATAGTTGGAAGTTTAGATTTTGTGTTTATTCTGCTTTCTGAGTACTGTTGCTAGGGAAAATGTTCCTTAGCAACCCAAAATGTGTGTTTTTCATTATAAATCAAAGGAATATATGCAAATGAGACTTCTTTTGAAAAGAAAGTGATATTTTTTCTGTTTTTCCATCATTAGAAGTTTGGATTTTGTGTTTATTCTGCTCATAAGCTACCGTTGCTAGGGAAAAATTTCCCTAGCAACCAAAATAGCATATTTCCCGTCAGTACTTATAAATGTGCAACTTTGAAAAGTGGGAACATGTAAAATATGTCTTAGGACATCGTTCCCAATGTATCTAGGTCATTTTTAAGTACTTCCCTAGGGGGGACTACGGAAGTCAAGAAATAGAGCACTTTTAGACCATTGGCCCACCGCCTAGGTTAGGTGGATTCGAACACAGCCCTGCCTAAATATGAGTGTGGCCAGCCAAACTGCACGAAAATATGAGTCTCTATTCGACTTTAAGACAAATTAATAAAGAAGTTTTTGCACCAAAGAGACAGTTTATATGCAGTCCGCGGCACAAAGCCACAGGCAAGAGCCCTCTTTATATTTGCCATGGGTTAAAAAGGGATAATTCGACAAATTTCTCAAGTAAACTCAAACTAACTCATGTGCTCATTAGGCAAACATGAAGGAACTGTGGTCATTTATTGCATTACATATTTCCGCTAAGATAAATGACATTTTGAGTGAAGTATCAAGCAGGAATCGCCACCAGCCTTTTTTAAATGTTCTCTTCGCTGAAAAGTGATGCACAAATTTGAAATCAATTCGAGGCCTTCTTAAGCTTATATATGAGGTGTAGCTTATACGTGTTGAAAACTTCTAAAAGGATGCAGAGGCCTCGAAATAAATCAGATTTTAAGGCCAATGGAAGACCTGAGGCTACTGTACCTTGTTCCAAAATCATGTCATAACTGTTTTGTTGTTATCAAGTGACTTGAATAATTATCCAGGCCCCCTCCTTATAACAAGCTAAGGAAGGAAACTGTCATTTTCTAAGGTTATATAAACATTTCTACTTCAATTGGAAACGAAGGCTGCACAGACCATGTGGGCTGTACAACGATGACCTCACAATTTATGACGCAATCAACTGTTTTCAAACAAAAGTGAATCAACTTCATCAATTTACATCGACTAAAAAGTTATGGTAATGGAATTGGACCAATAGGACTCATCTATCATGAATCCTTTTGCGTGTTTTTTTTTTTTTTTTCATTTTTTTTTTCATTTTTTTTTTCATTTTTTGTTCTTTTGGTTGTAATTTTGGATTTTAGTTACTCTTGACTGTGAGTTTGAAATTTCCAACTGGGTATCATCATAGATTGAATGTGCAACAAACATTTAATTTTGCAATCATGAAATTTGCCACTGATGTTGTACCGGTCTGACCTTTTAATCGCCTCGCTATTGACCCCGTGCTAACGTTGGAATCGATTTTGTGTCTTATATCATGAATTACAGGCTACATCTCTTTCTATCTTATAAAAGGTGTTCTCGAGAGCAAGATTAAACAATACGATCAAAGTCCTATCTCGTCACGCCACTTTGATGCACAATCACTAAACCTTGTCAAAGTGTCACAAAAGAAGGGTTTCATTGATTCTACCTTGAGATTTGACGGAGGTGACGTGTTATCAATTATACCGAATTTCCTGTCTATTTGACTCAGAATTAAGA